>CM045991.1:13392557-14805069 GCA_025175895.1 Wurfbainia villosa | reverse complement strand
CAAAATAAACACTTATCGATTTGGGTCCTAGTTTATCCGAGACTTGGCGTCTAACGTAAGCTTCACAACCCCAAATATTTATAAAAGACATTTTGGGACTCTTCGGTCCATATATCGTATATGGTGTCTTTTCTCTGCTTTTGATGGAACGCGATTAAGTGTGAAAGCGGTGTCTCTAGAGCTAAACCCCAAAGGAAGTAGGTAGATCGGTCTGGCTCATCATTGATCGTACCATATCTAATAGAGTACGATTTCTCTCTCTCGGATACACCATTCCATTGTGGTGTTCGGTGGAGTGAGTTGGGATATTATCCCACACTCCGGCCAGTGATCACAAAACTCTTGACTAAGGTATTCACCACCTCGATCGATCGAAGTAGCTTAATCGCTTACCAAGTTGGTTTTGTACTTCATTCTTGAATTCTTTGAACTTTTCAAAGGATTCTGACTTATGTCTCATCAAATATAAGTAGCCAAATCTACTCATATCATCAGTGAAAGTAATAAAGTACTTATAGCCTCCTCTGGCCCGACATTGAAAGGGCCACATACATCGGTATGTATGAGTCCTAACAAATCCGTTGCTCTCTCGCCATGTCCACTAAATGGAGTTTTAGTCATCTTTCCTAAAGACAAGACTCGCATACCTCATATGATTCAAAATCAAATGAGTCCAATAATCCATCTTTATGGAGTTGGGATATGCGTTTTTCATTTATGTGACCTAGGCGACAGTGCCAGAGATATGTCTGGTTCAAATCATTCGATTTGAATCTTGGTATTTACGTTATAAATTGGGTTATCTAAATCTAGAACATAGAGACCATTCATAAGTGGTGCATTACAATAGAACATTTCATTTAAATAAATGGAACAACATTTGTCCTTTATTATAAAAGAAAAGTTTTTCTTGTCTAAACAAGATCTGAAATTATGTTCTTTGTTAATGCGTACATAGAAGCACTCCTCTAGTTCTAAGATAAGCCCGGTGGGCAAAGACAAAGAATATGTTCCTCACTCTACGACAACTTTTGCGCCATTGCCTACTAGGTCCACTTCACCCTTTGCCATTATTCTACTATTTCTCGGTCCTGCACATTAGTACAAATGTGAGATGCACATCCGGTATCTAATACCCATGTAGAAGAAATAGATAGATTAACTTCTATAATGTGTATATACAGGCGAAGTCCCACTTCTCTTGTTCTTTACTTCCTCAAGGTAGACTTTGCGATTCCTTCCGATGTCGATCTCACGCAATGGAAGCGGTCCCTTCCTTAGGTACTTTACCTTTACCCTTTGAAGTGGATGAATTGGCCTTGCCTTTGGCTTGGGTCTTACCCTTGCCTTTGTGCTTACCTTTGTCCTTCTTGACCATTAGTACATTACTAACTTTCTTCTTGAGATTTGGTTGTGATTCTTAACATCTTTGAGAATCTCGAGCAAAGGTTTATCAATTTCATTCATGTTATAATTCATGAGAATTGATTGTATGCTTAGCGATTGCGAGGATAACATCGGTTGCCAATTCTTGGCTCGATGGAAAACCTAGTCTTTGAGGTTCTCAGCGTACCCAATCATTTTGAGTCGTGAGTTCCTACAGTGTTCCTTCTTGCATCTTGCATGCAAAAGAGCCTTAGACACTTCAAAGCGCTCGTGCCTAGCTTGTCCTTGATATAGTTGTTTCAAGTGCTCAACCATATCATAGGCATCCATGTTCTCATGTTTACAGCTCGAGTTCATGGTGGCAAGCATAAGGCATGACACATCTAATCGTCATCTTGATGCTTCTTATAAGCATCCTTTTCGTACGAGTGGCCGTAGGGGTGGGTATTTCAGGGTAGCTTTGCTCTAGTACATATAGTTTGCGTTCTTGCTTGAGGATAATCCTCAAGTTCCTATACCGATCAAGAAAGTTTGCTCCATTGAGCTTGTCCTTCTCAGGGCCAGATCATCGAGAGTTGAGGGGTGTGTCGTGTTAGATGACATGGTGATCTACAACATTAAAATGCAAAGTTAAGTATCATACCTAAATCATTTAATTAGGCCTTTAATTAAATGAGGCTCCCACTAAATTCTCATAGCTACTATTTAGCTATAAATTTATATGGGATAAAGATCCACATCATAATTTGTCTTGAGTTAGCTTTGGCTAATCGCCCAAGACGTAGTATAATTAGGTAGGCAATCTTTTGCCAATTACATCTGATGTAACTCTTTAATAGCTTTGGTTAAGTTTTAGATTAGTTTAGTGTTTATTCCTAAACCACTTCAGGTATGGCGAGGCCAGGGCCTTCTTGGATATCGGAGCAACGACCACTTCTAAGACAAAGCTGATGTTCAGAAATCACACAAAACTAATGTTAACACTTATGTTCAAAGCTAATATATGCCTCTACTTTCTTAACCAATTAAGAAAACACTTAATTAAGTCTTAACCAAGGTGATAGCGGGACATCACGATTGTCCACTCGCACCCCTCCAAGATAAAATGCATTGCTTTGCTTTGGCAAACCCAATAACAAATGATCGAGGAAGTAGTGAGTACCAACTTTGGTAGGCATATCGTTTAGACTTATTAAGAAATAAACATGTATCATATACATATTAGCATACATCACATATAAGCTAAACTAATCATGCATCACATACAAGCTAAACTAACATGCATCACATACATATTAAACTAACGTGTCATGGTTATGGCCCTTATTCTACAATCTTCTCAAGCCAATGAAAAGATTGATTGGTCAACCTAGGGATAGCATCTTCTCCTAAGTGCTTCCTTTTGGTTGTCTTGTGTGTGTTGACTTCCTCCTTGTAACCTCATCTTCCAATGGACCCTCCATCCTTGTTTTGTACATTACAAAAGGAGAAATACTCGAGTTACATTAGTCTAAAACTAATTTTACAACAAGAATATTAGGAGAAAGGCCGACACATGAATATTAAAATTACAACACACAATCACAAACTTTTTGGGACTAGGCCATAACCATGCACCATGTCATTTTAACTTTTAAAAGACATTGGATATTTTATTATGTTTGAAAATTTGCTAATGCAATTATCAACTCATAATAAAATTTATCCTACTTCTATATCACATATAAAATAGAAAACCTATTTTTATCGATCTTTACGCCTTTGGCTCGATACCCTTTGTAGGGAAATCTCGTATGCCAAATGGCATATGCGCAACGGAAAATAGGATCCCTTCCAAGTGATCCATGCGAAAGCAAACTTGTATAAAATAAATTTCTCTAAACCAAACCTATCTTATAGGAGAGGATTACCTTTGTTGCGTGCCCTTGCTAATCCCGCTTTTCCTTTCGGTTTGTTGGATCTTTAGCACGTTCAAGTGTCCGTGCCTCTATACGTATCCACACGAGCACGCTCTTGTCTCACAAAAGGAAAACTAGAAGAGCTCTCCTTTACTTCTTGCTAGAGAAGTCCCTAAAGGAGAGGAAGAGAGGGAAAAGGAGAAAGGAAGAAGAAGACTCCTCTTCTTGCTAGCCTACACTCACAAACCCACACAACTAAAGCTTCCACCAAGCTCTCTCACAACCACAACCCCAAAACTCACTATGGCCGGCCACTCCATGGAGCCTTTTATAGGGTTGGAAAAACCCTTCCACCTCCTTCACATTCAATGCAATCCATTGCATTGAGACACACTCAAAAAGGATTTGGCTTCCTTGTTTGGCCGGCCACTTAAGGAGACAAAACCATTTTGTTTCCTTCCACCTGAACTAGCTTAGGTGGATGCTTAGGTGGCATGCTTATGTGGCATGCTTATGTGGCATTCTTATGTGGCATTCATGCATGTTGAATTAATCTTATTAATTCAATTAAGCTTATGTTATCATATTGAATTAATCTTATTAATTCAATTAAGCTTATGTTATCATATTGAATTAATCTTATTAAATCAATAAGGTAACATATTGAATTAATCTCATTAAATCAATTAGCTAAAATTCTCATTAAGCTTAAAGTCCAAAAACCATTTTGTACTTAAGCTTATTCCCATATTATTCTAGTCAAACTAGAATACTCTAATTCCTCTAATTATCATGCTCTTTGTGTGTGACCCTATAGGCTCTCATAAGCGTTAGCGGTGGATCTAAACTCTTTTAGATACACAAGCGATGAGCGGCATCTAGCAATACATCATTGCTACCCAAGTTACGAAATAAGTCAAGATCCGACTAACCTTTCCGTGACTACTATAATGTATGACCGTGTCCTTCTATCCTTGATATCAGATTGATCAATGAGGCATAGGCGTGTCATCCTCGATCAATCTATGTGTTTCTTGATCCCTGAGTAAACTAACTCAAACAAATGAGCTCAATATCTCATATTGACTCATTCGAGCATGGCCATGTGTTTTAGTAGTTCTACTCAATCAAGGGGCCCACCGATATCACTCTCGTCATATGAGAGGGATAGATCCCATCTACATCACTCACATCCCTCCGCATAATTTGTTATATACCCGATGTCGCCTTTATGGTCCACCCATTACGGGTGGCGTTTGTGATACCAAAGTACATAACTCCTTATGTGAGAGGGAAGTAGTGACTTCAGGTCTAAGGACTATTCATACCAATAGTCACATGAGAAAGTTTATGACACTCATATAACGATCCATGAAACTTTCTCATGGCGGGTCAGTTCAGTATATATTCTCCAATATATACCCATGTGTCAACTTGATATCATATATCCATGACTTGTGAGATCAAGTCATCAATTGACCTACATGCTAGTCTTTATGTATTAATATTGCCCTTGCATATTAATACTCGACTAGGAACATTTAGGAAAGTGTTCTCTGCAGCCTCTCATAATCAATTCTGCCAATTGATGTGCTGTAGATAAGAACCTACTTTTCTAGGGCATTATTATATTTAAATTAGCTGGCACAAGCAAGATGTAAATATAATAACCAATCCTTTGCCTTTATAGAATATGATACAAAATGTTCCCTATTCAACCATCACATGATTGGTTCTAGGGCTTTAACTAACACATCCGACACCACATCTGATTACTCTCGAATTATACAGGCATCCGAGAGACATTCTTATACCATCATATCACAATCATAACCTCCAAGTTAATATCCAGATATCCACATCATATCAACCAAGTTAACTATAACTCAACTAAGTCAACTCTCCCACCATAATATAACATCTCCAACAATCAACCTCTAAACATCAAAAATCATTATCATACCCCGCTGATAATCATCACAATAATCATCTCAACATCTCACCTGTCGGTGGAAACACTATTAATCCACATGATCCAAATATAGAAATCCTTTTAATCCTATCTGTACATGTTTTAACCACAGATATCTGTAAACACCTATATCTCTCAATATATCATCAAGTAAGGTAAACTATAGTAATACCTTAATGATCAATCCTTCAACCATCTACAATTCCTTTCGAGTAAAAATGCAAACTCATCCAAGTTCTGCTCTTAACGGATTCCCTATTTCACAGTGACCTAGAATAAGAATTCGGTAACTGTATGCATCTAGGTGGTAACTGTATGCATCTAAGTGTACACCTCTTCCTATCATGTTCTCCAAGAACCATACTACCAACCTCATATCTCCACAAGTGCACAAACCACTTCTGATAGCCACATAAATCTGAGGAGAAAACTTAAATCCATATTCCTATTTTCCGTTGGGAAATGAGGTGTTTCATCAATCTTTTATTCCCGGGACAGAGCCTTGATCACCACCAAAATAAACTAAAATTCCAACTAAACCCTCAATCACTCAAGAGGTTGAAAACTTCCATCATCAACATCAAGTTACCATCTCTAGCAACAGACATGATCAATATCGAGCAACAACATGGGAACGAAATAATGTCACGTGAATCCAGCTAGAAGAGCACGTTCACGACTTCTACGGTTGCCTTATCAAAAGTGTATGTTATTAACACTAGATCGACTACACTATTATCTTGAGACACTTGCTGCAGTGTCATTTTCATAAATATGACTCACCCTAATGCCTCCCGATAGGAACTGATGGAAGATCCAACTATCCTAATCCAAATGTAAGCCAATAAACCGTGGGTGATCAAAGACAACTCAATCACTATCTTAAACCATTAAGTGGAGGGGGTAAACTCGGCAAGTCTAACAAACTCTATAGTGAACTTCATTAACAATTGGTCATTCAACTTAAGGCCCACGAATTCCCCAACAATGAGTCATAAAAAATAACATAAGGAAATTCTGTCTCTCGAAAACATCTCGAACCCGTGATCCCGTAATGGGTTATTTCCCCAAAATTTCTTCTACATATTCCACCAAGTAACAACTTGATCATTGCAATAGTAAGTAACTAACTCCACTCCCCCTATATAAATACCAGTTAGGTACTTAACAGTACCTTCAATGTTATCAATCTAAGGCTCAAGCCGCTCAAGGATCAAAATCCCTATGGAACTTCGTAACTTAAACCTCCATTGTCTGCATCAACAATAGTATACATTCCTTGTCCCTTACCCACCAGGGTAATAATCTGACTAGCATAATTAGTGAAAATCCCTAACACTGTAGCCCTTGATTTTCACAATAAATGTGATGACTTGACCCCTGCTTTCTGACTCGGTATCAGTCAGCTCTCAAAGGAAATTCATCTTTTCGACACAGGTTCAAGACTCACAAACTGAACAGGTTGTTCACGTGGTCAACTCCATCTACGATTACGAATAGTGACCAACACACTAAATGTTATTTCCTGTTATCCACTTAACATAGCCAATCTAACCGGGAGTATAAACACTACGGCAACTCCGGCTGGTCACCTTGGTGGCCGACCCCTACTACGAGTCTGCACATGAGTCAAAACTCTATAGACCCTTCTAGCAACTCCTTAGCCAGAGATCTCACTGTCCTCTTGCGTGGTTACCCTGCACCATGTCTCGAAGCAAGAGCACACTCACCTCATCTCATATCTGTTAAATTATTATAGATGTTACTAGAACAGATGTTACTAGAAGTAAAAAATATATATAAAATTTTTTAGCATACCTATTTCGCCGCAGGAGAGGTCCCATCATTGCCAAATCCCCATATTGACCTCGTCATAAATCCTCGAATTTTCGAAACATAAAAATCGTCGGAAATCCACACCAATCCAAAATTTTCCAAATTGCCTCGTAAAACCTGCCAAACGTGGCGAACTCTGAAAAATCCAAAAACCCCTAGGAACTCGAAAACCTAGGGCTCTGATACCAAATAAATTGTCACGCCCCGATGGAGTCCCCGCCAGACAAAAATCCGCCAGCATCTCCCCTATACGGGTGACAATGTCAATTTACATACAAGGCCTACACGTCCACTATACATCGATCAACACGACCAGAATCCAAACAACCCACGCAAATAATAAATTTGTCCTCTGGCCAACTATCAAAGAAAAAGGTAAACAATCTACATAACTAGACTTACCCCTTCTGCCATCTGGGCAGAAATACCCAACCAAAACCAATCGAAATAAATCCGATCAAAGGTCCCTAAGGACATACCAAAACATCCACATGTACAAATATCCAACTCCAGTCCTAAACATATATTCTAATTAAAATATCCAAAAACGTAAACACAAATAACAAATAGAACTTTCACGACGAGTGGGGTTTGGCAGCTGAACTCTCTTGACAGCTTCATCCTGAAATAGATATAAATCAACGGGGTAAGTTCAAAGAACTCAGCGGGTATAGTCGATATGCAAAGTAAGATACAACTAATAATAAAAATCATGCCAGTACAATCTCACATATAAGGTAAGAAAGAAATAAATGCAAAAGGACTGTACTCACCTGAATCTCCTACCCTGATATAGGAGCATGTATCCTACTATAAGAAATAAAGTCATCACCATATACGAATATGAATCCTGTATGCATGACAATCATATGCAACATCCAAGGCATCAATAAAATAATGCAACAAACACAATACAAATGTGATCCGTGCAAAGTGCATGCCGTGCAAATGACATGGTCACCCCTGATGCCAGTCAGCCGCCTCACACGCGATGGTGAAGTCGAGTGGGTAGGGCTATGACAACTGTGCACTCTGCCATCACTGCTCCTGAGTGACCGAGTGGACAGGATGCTGTCGAAGTACACCTATCCTCCTGCCCCAAACAGAGTGGGGGAGCTAAGCTCTCATCTCCCGATGTCATAGACTAGAGGAGGGATCCTTGCCCGCTACCACGCTGCCTCATCGCTACCCATGAGCGGACCAGCGGAGCCTGACAGAGCAACTACAGACAGCCTCCTAATGTACCACTAACCCATGAGTGGCAGTGTGTGCAGGCCATGTAACTGGCTGCGGGCTCAACAATAAAGGAACCCCATTCAGCCAACATGCAATCATGCAAGATGGTGCATGCTACTAAAGCATGTAAATCCAACTAAATACACCTATCCGAATAATATGCACAATCAATATGTACATATCCATAATCCAAGTAACTATGATCCAAATAAAACAGAGAATGTATAATCATAACATATCACATGCATGTATCAAGTAGGCACCAAAAACATACTAGGCATATAAACATGAAAATTATTGCAAGCTATCCTAACTAGCATATCAACTTGACTATATCTAAAAGATAAGTCAAAATACCCGCCTGATAAAATGTCCGCAAAAAGAACCAGATCGTCATGACCGTGAACCTACCTCGTGACCGAAACCTGCATAATGTATAACTATTATTAAACACAAAATATCATTCACCGACAAATCGAATACTTAATCGATTCCTTTCATAACCAATTAATCCAAAGTAAATCCATCAAATCCAAGCACACAACAAATGATCGAATCGAATCCTACATCGACCTCCTATCCGATCCACTAGATTGATTTAATTATCCTATTCAACCTAATCAATCCTCCATACATAATTACAGAACCGATCAACATCACACCGAACTCAACAATCCAACCAACCATAGATCACTAAGAATTAACTCACACCCAGATCATAAAACCAAAGTACAGACCACTGTTAATAACCTATAATTAAATTAAAATCATCCTGTATGTAATCCAACCAATCAATCACAGCCATCCCCATTACAGCAATGGAATTTAACAACATCCTAAATAAATCCCTCATTTTCCTCAAGCCTAATTCACAACTCCACAACAATATACAGAACATCTCACCGATCAGAAGTATAAATCTAACCTAACCCTAGGTGACATATACACAGCTCAAATAAACCTTCTTCTCTCACTCACAGCTATGCAAACCTCCAATTCATAGTCGACATCAACACACCTGACCCCTAATCACCAATTTCATCACAAATATCCACACACAGCAGTAAATAAATTCATCAATACTCAAATTAAAGCTGTAAATACCGCTTACCTTCCTTAGAAGTTCCTCGGCAGCCCTCTTTCCTCCTATCCTATGTTCACCGAAACAACTCCCCCTATTCATTGCCTGTCATGAGAACCCACTGCGGATGCCTGGCTCCCTAGGTCATATGCCCAATCACAGATCCAATCCAACCAAAGAAGAAAAAAAATCAATGCTTACCTATTTCCGACGACCATCGGAAGAGCACTCCCTTGTCCCCTATTCGGCAACGAAATCTCAACACCAGATCCCTTGCTTCGGTAGAGAAATTGCGGCTTCGACAGAACAAGATGCAGACATCGCCGGTGCAAGCTTCCAGCCGCCGATCGCTCGCCGTCGGTGCAAACTTCCAGCCGCGCACACTTGCCGCCCAAATCGGCGCTTCTAGCCGCTCCTACCCTCCTGGTTCCAGCCCGTCAGCTGCGACTATCAAGAACACCGGCCGTCGCTTGCAGAAGAGAGGGAGAAAGATCGCGAGAGGGAAGGGGGAAGGCGCTCGACAGCCTGCGCTTGCGAGGTAGGATGCGAGGAAGAGGTGTTGCGGCGTCGGTGGAAGAGAGGGCTCCGGCGATAGGTAATGGCCTGGCCGCTGGCGCGTGAGGCTCGGGCGAGCAGCGGCGGAGAGGGGAAAACTCGCGGCGCTGGGGGAAAGAGTTATTGCGAGAGAAACTGTCGGGGCGACGTGAGAAACCGAGAGAAAGAAGAAAATAATCGGCGCGATCGGGAACTAAACTTAGGTCTAGGTATTTAATCTTTAGGCTAATCGCACCTATTAACTCCCTTAAATAGGTTTTACCAAAGCCTATTTATTTTATCCCCGAAATTTTCTCTCACGGACTCCGTTTAAATCTAGAAAAATTCCGGAAAATTTCCTAAAAATCTCGAAAAATTTCCAAGATTATTTTTATTAATTCTTTGGCCATTTAATTTAATATTTTAAAATTTTTAGTATTTAACAAGAAACCTACTAGTTACGAAGAGGTTATGAATAGTTCAGACAGGGATAGGTGACTAACAATCATGAAATCATAAATGAATTCCATGTATGAAAACCAAGTTTGGAACTTGGTGGACCCACCCGAAGGCATAACGCCTATAGGGTGCAAATTTCAAGAAAAAAACCAACATGGACGGTAATGTTATTATCTATAAAGCAAGATTAGTGGCAAACGCTATTGTGAAAGATAAAGTGTTGACTATGACGAAACCTTTTTGCCAGTAGCTATGCTTAAATCTATTTGGATACTCCTGGCTATAGCGACTCATTTTGATTATGAGATATGACAAATGGATGTGAAAATAACTTTCCTTAATATAAATCTATTTGAGGATGTATATATGATATAACCTGAGGATTTCACATCTATTGACAAGAATAAAGTATGCAGGCTTCAATGATCCATTTATGGATTGAAGCAAGCATTAAGGAGTTGGAATATCCATTTTGATGAAGTAATCAAACAATTTGATTTCTTACAAAATTTTGAGGAGCCTTGTGTGTATAAGAAGGTTAGTGGGAGTGTGATCGTATTCCTAGTATTGTATATCGATGACATTAATCATAAGAAATGATATTCTTGTTTTGTAAATAGTCAATGTCTTGTTGTCTGAAACGTTCTCCATGAAAACATAAGAGAAACAACCTATATTTTGGGGATTAAGTTCTATATAGATAGTGTTAGTGCCTATAAGATTTATATATCTCCACAATGATATGATATTGTCCACTTTGGGCCTAAACCCTCATGGTTTTATTTTTGGACTTTACCCAAAAGGCCTCATGCCAATGAAGATATCTTTTCATCTTATAAGCACATGATCTTTTCCATGTCTTACCAATGTGGGACTTTGATTGTATTCTCAATACTCCAACAATCCCCTCCCTCAAACGAAGGACCACATTGACCCCCCCTCAAGTCTATCCATCCTTGAATGACATCCTCTGATTGATGTCCGATCCTCAATCCACCAGAACTTCCTGTCAACTGTCTGGTCCTCCTAATCCAACTGGACTTCCTGCCAATTGTTCAACCCTTTTGGCCCAATTGGACTTTGTGCCAGTTGCTCGGTCCTCCCAACCCAACTGGACTTCCTGCCTAGTATATGGTTATCTTGATTCGAACATGGGAGCTCCACTTCCTTCGTTCGAGGTTCATGGCTTGACATGGACCATGACTATGATACCAATTGTTAGTGCCTATAAGATCCACATATCTCCACAATGGTATGATATTGTCCATTTTGGGCCTAAACCCTTATGGTTTTATTTTTAGACTTTACCCAAAAGGCCTCATGTCAATGGAGATATCTTTTCATCTTATAAGCACATGATCTTTTCCATGTCTTACCAATGTGTGACTTTGATTGTATTCTCAATACTTCAACAGATAGATCGAATCAGTTGCTTGGTCTTTCGTAGTCTACATAGATAAAGTGCTAAAACGGTTTAGCATGGATGAGTTCAAGAAAGGCTTCATTCCCATAAGGCATATGATTCACCTTTCTAAGTCTATGTGCCCACGCACAAAAAATGAGAGGACTCGCATGACTCAAATCCCATATGTGTCAGGTATAGGATCGATCTAGTATGCTATGTTATGTATGAGACTTGATATATCATATGCTTTGAGTGTTATGAGTAGATACCAGTCGGATCATGATATGGATCATTAGGTGGCTATCAAGGCAATCCTTAAGTACTTGAGAAGGACTAAGGATTTGTTCTTAGTATATGGAGGAGGTGATATGGTAGTAAGCGGGTGTATGAGTGTCAACTTCCAGACAAATAAGGATGATTCTAAATCTCAGTCTAGATATATATTCATTTTGAATGGAGGTGCGGTGAGTTGGAAAAGTTTCAAATAGGACACCATTGTTGATTCTACTACAAAGGCAGAGTTTATTGTGACTTTTGAAGCATCAAAGGAGGCAATATGGATCAAGAAGTTCATTTCTGAACTTGGAGTTATTACGAGCATTATTGATTCATTACTGATTTACTGCGACAACAATGACATCATTGCACAGGTGAAGGAACCATGGTTTCATCAGCGATCCAAGCACGTACTTCATTGTTACCATTTGATCAAAGAGATCATAGGTAGAAGAGACTTACAAATAGAGAAAGTTCCCACCGATAGGAATCTAGCAGATCCCTTGACAAAGTCTCTTCCCCAAGAAAAGTTCGAGAGGCATATAGGGGCCTATGATATTAGATACCAAAGCGATTGGTTGTAGGCCAAGTGAGAGTATGATGTAATTGAGAGGTGTCCTAAGGCAATCACCTTAGAAGTTATTAATAAAATTCACTATTTGAGTGTACATTATCTATGTATTTGATTGGATCTTAAACTCATTTATTGAAGTCCACAATATGACACATATCATGAGAGAAATCATGATTGGACCATGAATAGTGAGTATCTCATCATGTGCAATTATGCAAGTTTTGAAATAAACCTTAGTTGATGAACTGATGAGATTAGACATCATCAATTTTGTGAGACTAGCATGTATTATACTCCTTGATTTATCCAAGCATTCGATACTCACTGAATGAAAGCATTCTGTCATGGAGTAAAAACTAGGGTTTCGAACCACGTAAAACCCTTGTGTTATGCTTTGTGTTGTGTATTTATATTTGTATTTCGCTACACACTAACACTTGTAGACAAGAACTCAATTGAAAGAAATTGAATGAATGTTATTCACCCCCCCTAGTGCATCACAAGATCCTCAACAACTGGTATTAGAGCAAGACCGCTCTTCAAAAACTAACCACCGAGGGAGCAACGCTAGAGGATCCATCAAGATCAATGGAATTCAATGATGGATTGGGCTACAACACACAAGTTTCACCTTCGTTTGACCGAGAAAATTTCGCTTATTGGAAAGGAAGAATGAGCTATTTCTTAATGAACGACATAGAAGATTGGATCGTCGTCATGGAAGGATTTGAAGCTCCCATGGATAAGAAGGGTAGAATGCCCAAGAAGAAGAAATGGATGGAAGAGCAGCTTCAAAAATCTAAAAGAAATGACAAGGTAACAAAAATGTTGATTAATTTGATACCTAATGATATTTTATCCAAGTTAGGTAATTTTAAGGACGTAAGGGAGTTATGGAGTAAATTGAAAGAGCTCCATGAGAATCCCTCACCAGCCCAAGATAAGGAGGAGTTCAAGAAAGCAAGCTCATCATCTCAAGAGCTTGAAGATTCGGAAGTTGAGAGGTGCTCAATATCCGAGTCGAATGAGGTTGAAGAAGCCTCTACCTCTAGGATTGAGGGGGAAGATAGGCAACCAACACCAAAGCAAGAGCAAGAGGAAACCTCTACATTTGGAAGTGATGAAGAACAAGCTCACAATCCCTCTACCATTGAAGGTAACTCAAGCAAAACTATTAAAAAAATCATATCATTTACTTAGAGTGTATGGAACAAGGACATTACAAGAGTAAGTGTCCTAAATTAATCAAGAACAAGGCTCAAGCGATACTAAAGGCCAAGGAGAAGGTCAACGAGGTCAGAGTCCCAATACACAAAGGCAAGGAACACATTGCGTATTTCTGGTGCAATCAAAAGGGACATTACCGAAGGCAATGTCCGAGGGGGAGGCACCCAACCAAGGACAAGGTAGAGAGATCAAGTGTGTGTGTGTGTGTTGGGGGGGAGCTCCTAAGGCTAAGGCATCATCTTTAAATAATGCAATTTCAATTTCTCATAACAATAAGCATACTAGTAATGTATCACATTTTAATGCACTTGCAATTTATCATAAGAAACATGCTAATAACAAATTTTATTATTTAGATGCTAAACATCATGAAATTAGGCCTAAGGACAATGCTAGGTCAGTTCCACATAAGGATAGGAAGCTAGATAACAACCTAGGCATTAACCCTAAGAAAGATAGACACATGCCATGGAAGAAAAAGAATGTGTTGGATCGAAGCAGATCGCTAGAGGGGGGGTGAATAGCGATAAACCTTTTCTTTTACGAATTCGTTTCAAAACACTTATATGCAGCGGAAAGATAAATGTAAAGTAAATGAGACAAGAGAATTTTACTTGGTTCGTAGCCTTCGGCTACTACTCCAAGGCCCTAGTGGTCCTTGACCACGCACGGAGGGAAAAACACTAAAGAACTCCTCCTTGTTAGAGGTAGAAGTTAATCGATACAAAAAGTCACAAAGCTTGAGGTAGAGGGACACTCCCCCTCTCCTCATTACGATAAAAACTCCGAGAAAGTAAAGTAATAAACTGAAATAAAACTTATACCGATGTAACAAAATAAAAGCAATTTAAACCTAGATGTCGGAGAAGAAGCACTTCGTTGTCGGAGAGTTGTAGCTTTGCGGAGGCTTTTGGAAGCTTAGAATTGATGATGAAACCCTAGGATATACCCTCCTTTTATAGCCTTTGAGCCCCTATTCGAGAGGAACTTTAGCCAATCAAAATTGAGCACCACTCCCCTTGAAATGAGGTGATAAGCCTTGACTCCTCGAAACTGATCATTGACCATCAGTCAACTGATATCCATCATCACGATCGGTGATGGCGATCGATCGAATGTTGGCCGCGACAGTCGGCGATTGGCGATAATGAGTCCTCCAAGCCGCGGTGATCGATGCTAGCTAAAATGACAAGTTAGCTAAATAAAAATATTATTTCGACGGCCTCCGACCGTCTGATATCGACCTAGACCACCGATGGGGTGTCTTGGGTCGGATCTATGCTTAAGCCTATCCTCGTAAGGAGGATACGACTTTACTTACACTCGCACACACACGAGCTTACCTCGATACTTACTGTGTCGCTTTCACTTCCGACCTTCCTCTCGATTCCTTCGGCTCCCTCCGAAGTCACTCGAGTGTTGCCCGACCACTGCGGCTTCCTCCGGGTGTCGCTAGCCTTCAGCTCTAGCGTTGACACTTTTCTGCACACTCAATTTAGCTCGTGAGATAACAATATAAGCTTAACTTTGTATCGTTTGCTATAATCAAAACTCAGGTTCGACTTGAGTGCCTACTGCACCAACAATCTCCCCCTTTTTGATCTATGGCAAACCCACATACAAAGTTAAGAAAATAGCATGCATGAAGAATAATAATGTGCATGAGAAACAATAATAATAAAGATTAAGTAGGAGTAGTAAGGATTTTCTTCAAGTACTCCCCCTTGAGGAAACCTCCCCCTTGACCGAGGGTGAGTCTTGAGGGAAACCCCTAGTCCTCCCCCTTGAGGGTTGCTATTTAGAAAGAGTTTAAGTAATTAACATTACTTAAAGTTGGCCTTAGTAAAACGTTTAAGTTAAGAAGACTTCTTAACTTGACCCTTTTTCCCTCTTCCTTAAGTAAGGCATTAACGTTTGGCCATAGTATTTTAAAAAATAAGTTTAAGTTAAGAATTCTCTTAACTTGGCCTTTACTTTCCCTTTTTTTTTGTTAACAAGTTAAGTAAACATACACTTAAAGTTAAGTAAACATTTAAAAAATTTTGACCCCCTTAACTTTGGCCTTTTTCTCCCCCTTTTGCCATATATCGAAACGAGTGGGGGTGTGTGGAAAACAAAAATAAGTATTAAATTTAAAGTCCAAGCATGTTCCATATTATTTTGAAAATAATATATTGAAAATAAGCTCATCTATAAAATGTTCGACTCATATTTGACTTGATTGATATGAAAGATCAACCAATCCTGGTTAGAGTCGATTAATATATATGATTATACTCCATGGTTCATGGCGATGCACTAGCTCTACATCTGGAACCAGGAGTAAGGTCCTAACATCTCACACCCATCTACCTGGTTAAGTACACAATCACATTAGTCCTATGTGTTGTGAGATGCATTGGCTCCTTAAATCTATAGGTGCATGATATCTAAGGTATGTCCTATGCTAGTTCCATGAAAATAAAAAATAAGAAATAGTTGTAAGAAAATATAATTTGTAAGTTCCTATTCTATTATGCACATGCCCAATTTTCGTCTTAATAGACTAAATTCAACTTCGGGTAGGGGTTTAGTAAATAAGTCTGCCAAGTTAGACTTCGATTTGACGTATTCGAGTTGTATGGCTCCGTTGGCCACATGTTCTCGAATGAAATGGTGTTTGACCTCTATATGTTTGGTCCTAGAGTGATATATCGGATTCTTAGTAAGGTTAATTGAACTAATGTTATCTACGTGAAGTTTAGTATTTGTAAAGTCTAACTTAAAGTCGCGAAGAGTGTGCTTCATCCAAAGAAGCTGAGTGACACATTCACCCATCGCGATGTATTCGTCTTCGGTGGTAGATAAGGCAACACAGTGTTGCTTCCTACTGCACCAACTTACTAGACTCGAGCTGAGAAGTTGACAACAACCACTCGTACTCTTTCTATCGAGCTTACTACCTGCATAGTCCGAATCGGAGTAGTGAGTTAGTTCGAACTCGATAGATCTAGGGTACCAAATATCGACATTAAGTGTACCCTTTAGATATCTAAGGATACGCTTGACTAGAGTTAGGTGAGACTCCTTGGCACAGGTTTGGAACCTTGCGCACATACTTACTGCAAATAAGATATCAGGTCGGCTTGCAGTTAAGTAAAGGAGACTCCCTATTACACTCCTATAGTATTTTAAATCAATTGAGTTTCCGATTACATCTTCATCTATATTCACATTAGTTGCCATTGGGGTATTAATGATTTTAGCATCTTGCATTCCAAAGCATTTAATTAATTCCCTAGTATATTTGCGTTGATGTAGGTATATTCCATTTTTAGTTTGTTTGATTTGTAGACCTAAGAAGAAACTTAACTCGCCTACTAAATTCATTTCAAATTCACTTTCCATAAGTGAAATGAACTCATTCAGTAGGATCGAGTTGGTGGTTCCGAAAATAATATCATCTATGTAGATTTGGGCTATGAATATGTCTTTACCTAAGGTTTTTACGAAAAGGGTTGGGTCAACTACACCTTGGTTAAACCCTTTGGATTTAAGATACATCAAAAGTCTCTCATACCAAGCTCGAGGAGCTTGTTTAAGTCCATAGAGGGCTTCCTTTAACCTAAGGACATGGTCGGGTTTATCTAAACTTTCGAAACCGGGGGGTTGACTAACATAAACCTCTTCTTTAATGTATCCATTCAAGAATGTTGATTTCACATCCATTTGAAACAACTTAAATCCTTGATGTGCAGCATACGCTAATAGCATTCGAATGGACTCTAATCTAGCTACTGGGGCATAGGTCTCATCGTAATCTAAACCTTCGACTTGACTAAACCCTTTAGCGACTAGTCTAGCTTTATTTCTAACTACTTCACCATTATCATCAAGTTTATTCCTAAACACCCACCTTGTTCCAATGATTGTATTATTTTTAGGTGGTGGTACTAATTCCCATACTTCATTCCTAGTGAATTGAGCCAGCTCTTCTTGCATTGCAATAATCCAATCGGGATCAAGAAGAGCTTGGTCAATAGTTTTGGGTTCAATTTTGGAAATCAGGGAGATTTGACTAAGGTTTTTGTATGAGGCTCTAGTTCGAACTCCTAGACTTGAATCACCTATCACTTGATCAATAGGATGATTCGTTTGAGTCCTAGTTGGATTTGGGTTTGAGTCTATCACTTGGTCAATAGGATGGCTCGTTTGATTTCTAGTTTGGTTAGAGTCATCTACCACTTGGTTGATAGGCTAACTTAGTTGACTTAGATTAGGATTACCACTAGACTTGATCTCCGGATCGGAGTTGAGTCTGGTATGAATCGGCTCTCTAATTGGGGTTGCCGGGGGTTTTGTAGGTTCGTGTCCTTCATCAAATACTATATTGATAGTCTCTTCGACTCTAAGGGTGTCATGATTATATACTCTATATGCTCTACTCGTAGTCGAGTATCCTAGAAAGATTCCGGTCGAGGTTTTGGATGTAAATTTACCTAGGTAATCCTTAGTGTTTAGGATATATACCTTACATCCAAATACCCTAAAGTACTTGATGTTAGGTATTTTATCATGATAAATCTCGTATGAGGTCTTAAGGTGCCTCTTTACCATAAGGATCCTATTTTGGACATAGCATGCCGTACTCACGACTTCCACCCAAAACCTATCGGGTAGATTATACTCGTTTAACATTGTCCTAGCGGCTTCTTGTAGGGTTCTATTTTGCATTCTATTAGGCCATTTTATTGTGGAGTTCTAGGGCAAGAGAACTCATGGTGGTATCCATTTAGGTTACAGAATTCTGTAAACCTATGGTTCTCGAATTCACCACCATGATCAGTCCTAAGTCTTTTGATTTTAATGCTTTGTTGATTTTCTATTAACTTAAATAGGTTGATTAATTGATCTAGGGTATCACTTTTGTGTTTGATGAACCTAACCCAAGTAAATCTAGAATAGTCATCAATTATGACTAAGAAGAATTTACTTCCATTAAGTGACTTAGCTCCATGTGAATCAAATAGATCCATGTGTAGGAGCTCAAGAACACTTTTGGTTCGTTCTTGATTAGTTAGTTGATGTTGTGTCCTAGATTGTTTACCTTGTTGACAAGCATTACATATTTTATTATCCAAGTTATTGAGGTTAGGCAAACCTCTGACAAAGTCACTTTGACTCATCTTGTGGATGAGTCTTGGGTGTGAGTAATCGAGACGTCGGTGCCACAACCATGATTCCTCTTGCCGTGTCATAAGACACTTAGTTGAGGAGTTAGTTAAGTTAATAGTGTAAATATTATTATTTCTAGTTCCCTTAAGGATTGTTTTAGAGGTTTCATTTGTATTAATTACGCATTCATTTTCTGAAAATATGACCTTATAGTTATTATCACACAATTGGCTTACACTAAGTAAATTATATTGAAAATTTTCTACCAATAAGACATTTTGAATAATAAAGTTAGAGTTGAGCTCAATATCACCTGATCCGATGATTTTGAGCTTGCCGTTATTTCCGAAGGCTACCGATCCTTGTCGTTTGAATCGAAGCTTCGAAAACTTGAGTTGATCTCCGGTCATGTGTCAGGAGCAACCACTGTCCAACATCCATTGATCCTACATGCAAGGTAGTTGGATCGGATATTGGATTTATTAAAGATTGGTTGATGTTTATTAACCTAAATCATCTCACCCATGTCTACATGATCAAACAGGTTAACCCTATATGTTCTTGTGAGATGACTCCCAATTTTACTTGATTTAAATTTAATGAATTGAACACTTGTCAACCTTGCGTTAGATTTGGATTTGACCTTAGGCTCATCAAGTCACCTTTTCAAGATCATGGCTTCCAGGTCGGGGTGAGGCACAGAGGTCTTCTTTGATCGGAACAACGACCACTTCTTTAGACAAAGCCATTTTCAAGAAAATAGAGACTTGACTTACCTAAGACCACTTCCTGGTCTAACTAGTCTAGGATACGATGAGGTAGCTTCAGCTAGTTCCGCTCGGTCAAGTGCACCGAACTAGATACGTCTTATCTAGCTCGAATACTCAAGACTCCATTTTCCTAGTGTACTATCATCTCGCCGCATCCTGGTACTATGTTTTGACGAGTTATAGTCCTATCTAGCCATTCTAAAAAGAAAAATCAAACTAAATAAAGAACCTAAGCATGCAATTTCTAAGTTAAAATACAAACAAGTTTTGTACTAGCTCCCCCTGAACCGTTGAATCGGTTCGGTCTCTCCACATAGTGGATTTGGTCCTTGGGAACCCAGTACTGGTTTGATCCTAAGTTTGAAATCAAGGCGGTCTTAGGGACCCATGCTTGGACATGTTTTTTATGTCGACTTACAATCGACATATATGACTTGTTGGTCGTATTTGAGCTAAACCCTAGCCCGACCTTGTTGTACATGGCCCTTTGCGATCCAAGTAGGAGGTCAAGTCCTTTGGATCCCAAAGTAAACCTTTCCAACATGTTCCTAAGATCTTCGAATTGACTCTTCAAGAGTGAGTTCTCAACTTCGAGCTTTTCAACCCGAGTTGAGTCCTCCTCTTGAACTCGACTAGTCGAAGAGGTTAGGGAGACCTCGTGTTTGAGGAGTTTAACTTCCTCAACCAGGGTCTCGACCTTGGACTCGAACTTAGCTAATTTTTTAGTTAAAAACTTAATTGCACTATAAAGTGTACTAATGAGGGATCGACTTACCTTGAGTGTATCTTTTGAACCGAATGCGTATCCGTGATTTGTCTTGAATAGTGATTCGCAGTCTGACTCGTCTTGGGTTTCTGATTCAGGTTCTGGTTCCAACTCCGTCTCTGATTCCACGGGTTTAGCCATGAGGACACGATCATTATCTTCTTCCTTGGATGCTTCTTCCCAAGTAGAGTTGAGTGCCTTTTTGTGTTTTGGTGCTTTGCCCTTGAGTTTTGGGCATTCGGACTTGATGTGTCCAAACCTATTGCATTCGTAACATCTAATATTCGAACTTTTAGGCTTACCTTCGTTGGGTCGAGTGACGGTTCATTTTCAGCCCTTGACTATCTTCCGAACTAGGTTGACTAGTTCAGCCTCTATTTCCGAGTCGACCTCCGAATCGGACTCATCCTCTTCTTCCTTCGGGGGTGGCTTGCTTGCAGTTTTCTTCCTCGAACCAACAAAAAGTGCTATACCCTTCTCGGGTTCCCAGTTAGACTGCTTATGAAGTTCAAAATCAAAAAATAACTCATCTAACCTAAGTTTCAAAAGATCCTTGGAGACCTTGTAGGCATCGATCTGTTAGTGAAAGCCCTAGAGCCAATCATGTGATGATTGTTGTATGGACTTTATTGTATCATATTCCTATTTATAAAGGCATGGTTATTATATTTACTTGTATTGGTGCCAAATAACTAAATATAATAATGTCCTTGAGTAGTAGGTTCTTATCTATATCAATCGATTGGTTGAATCGATATTGAGATGATATAGAGAACACTATTCTTAATCATTCCTAGTCGAGTATTAACATTCAAGGACAATGTTAATGCGTAGAGACTAGCATGTAGGTCAACACGATGACTTGATCTCACAAGTCATGGATATGAGATATCAAGTTGACACATAGGTATGCATTGGAGAATGTATACTGAATGACCCGCCATGAGAAAGTATCATGAATCGTTATATGAGTGTTATATACTTTCTCATGTGGCTATTAGTATGACTATTAGTCCTTAGACCTGAAGTCACCATGGTTCCCTACATAAGGAGTTGCATACTTTGGCTTCGTCAAATATCACCCGTAAATGGGTGGACTATAAAAACGATTACTGGGTATGTAACAAATTATGCAGAGGGATGTGAGTGATGTAGATGAGATCTATCCCTCCTATATGACGGGGGTGACATCGATATTCTTGATAGAGTGAGACCACGAAGTGCATGGCCATGCCCAAATGAGTCAATATGAGATATTGAGCTCATTTGATTAGAGTGAGTCTACTTGGAGTTCAAGATTTAGATTGTATCGAGGATGACACGGTCTATGTCTCAATTGGTCAATCTAGATGTCAAGGATAGAGGGACATTGTCACATACTATGAGAGTCACAATTAGTAGTCACAAAGGTGAAGTTGGAGCTCAACATTCTTGTAACTTGGGTAGCAATGATGTGTTGCTAGATACCGCTCATTGCTTATGTTCCTAAATCGGTTTAGGGACATTGCCAACATTACAAGAACCTATAGGGTCACACACATAAGGGAAATTAGATGGAGATTAGGTTCATATGATGAACCATGAGGATTAGGTTCATGGGATGAACCAAATTGGATTAAGAGTAATCCAAATTAGACTAATTGAGTTAGACTCAAGTTGATTCAAGTATTGAATGAGTCTAATTTAGATTTGATTCATCAAATCAATTTAAATTAATGAATAGAGATTCATTAAATTAAATTGACTTGAGTCAAGTGGTTAGATTTGATCAACCATGGGAGATTAGAGGTCAAGTTTGACTTGACTTGAGAGGGAAGATGAAAGGTCAAGTTTGACTTGACCAAATGTCATGTCATGATGATGACTTGGCATGGCCGACCAATGATAATGCTCCACATCATCATTGACTTTGTCAATTGGTGCCACATCATGAGGGAGACCAAGAGGCATTGGAGTTACATGCATGCATGTAACCTCCCAAGCCATAATGTGGCCGGCCAACCCCATTAGATGTGGGAATTCATTTTGGTGGGTTACACAACTTCATCTTCAACCTTGGATCAACTTCCCTCAAACTCTCTCCCTCTCCCAACCTCCTTGGCCGAACCATCCATAGAGTGCTAGCACACTCAAGGGTGTATTTTCTCCACCTATTGCTTGTGTGGATACCAATAGAGGAGTGTGCACTTGACACTCTCGAGTTCTGACGAACCTTTTGGACGAGCGGGATTTACGAAGGGCGTCGCATCGAGGGTAACGTCCTTATCATATAGATCTAAGGTAGATCTAGGGTTTTATATAAGCACATACATGTTTTAGTTTTAATACATCTTCGCACGAATCTGTGGCCGGGGCTTTCGAGGTTTCCGCAACGCAAAAAGCAATTTTTGCAGCTCGAAAAAACCCAACAGTGATATCAGAGCCACGTGCGAAGCATGTATGTGTTTCATTTTTATAATTTTTGTATTAGATATAAAAATTACAAATTTATATATTTCTGTAAATTTCTTATTTTTATAGAATTTTTGGGTATTTTTCTCGAAGAATCGAAGCAACGAGTGTTGGGACACTTGTAGGCTTCAACCGTCGAGAAAAACTCTCCGAAACGGCAAGATCTCGCTTTAGGTTTTTGGGACAGCGACTTAAGTCGCTGTAAGATCGTAGTAGGGACACTCGCAAGGTTTATTTTGTGAGTAGGGGCGCTGCCCCTATCCCCGAAAGGGGCCTTGTCCTGCGATCGCGCCCGGAAACCGCTTAGCGGGACCGTTACGGAGAGGTGACTCATAAATTTGAAAAAAAATTAGGAAAAATTATAGAAATTTTCTGTAAAAATATATAATTTAGAATTATGTATAATTCTGTGATTGTCATAGCCCAATGACCCCAATTTGATTGGATTATGTGTGTTGTAATTCATAATACGGCCTGCGTGCCGTTTTGTGGTTGTGCCTGTTGTATAATGTATGCGACCTGCGCGTCGTACCTCTTTTTTGATATTCTAGTTGTAAATAATTTTAGACTCGAATGTAACTCGAGTTTTATATTTGTAATGTATAAAATGGAGCGGTGGAAAGTCCACTTGAAGACGAGGTTACGAGAAGGGTGACGACGACACATGACGGTCAAAGAAGCATTTGGAGAAGCCGCTAGCCTTAGGTTGACCGTCCGATCTTCTCATTGGCTTGAGAAGATCGTAGTAGGGCCATGACTACATCACATTTAATTTTATATATATATATGTTGATATATATATATATATATATATATATATATATATATATATATATATATATATATATATATATATTTATTTATTTATTTGATTTTTCTTGTATGTATGTGATGCATGCTAGTAGAATAATGCTTGTATGTATATGATGCATGCTAGGATAATTTTCTTGTATGTATATGATGCATGCTAGAATAATGATTGTATGTATGTGATACATGCTAATATAGGGTAATAAAGGCCTAAATGCGTATAAGATACACATTACGATTAGATTAGATCATAATCAAATCAACTCGAAAATGCCTACCGAGCCTTGATACCCATCACTACCTCGATCATTTGTTGTTGTTGAATCTGCCAAAGCAGAGCAACGCATATTATCTTGGTAGGGTGCGGAGGGACAATCTTGGTCCCGCCTATCACGCTTGGGTTAGAGTAAGCTCAATTAGATTGAGCAAAACTAGTTAACTCAATTGGATCGAGTAGAACTATAGGCATATTCCAATCGTTGGAAAGATAGGGTAAGATCGCATTTACACTAGATCTTGGGCGATTTAGCCAAAGCTAACTCAAGGTCTTTTGTAAATGTGGGTCTTGATCCTATAAACAAGAGTTGCATAGAGATGTAATCGGTAATGTGTTACCCACCGATCGTACTAAGTCTTGGGCGATTTAGCCAAAGCTAACTCAAGGCTTAGTATGATGTGGATCTTGTCCCGTAGGAATTATAGCTAGTTTGTATGAATCTAGTAATGTGGTTTGTCCACATCCATAACTCGATTCTACAAAATTCCTATAATTCAGTGGGAGCATCATTTGATTAAAGGCCAAGTTAAATGATAAAAGGAATATGATATTAATTCTCTGCATTGTATGTTGTAGATTACTATGTCGACAAACACGAACACTCCCTCTCTGCGTTCTGTCCTTGAGAAGGACAAGCTTAATGGAGCAAATTTCCTGGATTGGTACAGGAACCTGAGAATTGTTCTCACCTAATAAAGGAAGTTGTACGTCCTAGAGCAGCCCATTCCGGAGGCACCTCCTGCCACTGCCTCGCGAGCTGACAAAGATGCTTACAAGAAGCATCAAGATGATGCATTAGATGTGTCATGTCTAATGCTCGTGACCATGAACTCTGAGCTTCAGAAGCAACATGAGTTCATGAATGCTTATGATATGGTTGGACATCTTCGTCAACTATATCAAGGACAAGCAAGGTATGAGAGATATGAAGTCTCCAAGGCATTGTTTGGGTCCAAAATGCAAGATGGGACTCCCGTAGGTCCATATGTACTCAAGATGATTGGGTACGTAGAAAACCTACAAAGGCTAGGATTCCCACTTGGCCAGGAGCTGGCCACTGACCTGATCTTGCAATCTTTGCCACAAGCCTACAATCAATTTGTCATGAATTATAACATGAATGAAATTGATAAGTCACTGCCTGAGATGCTTAGCATGTTGAGAACTGCTGAGCTTAACCTTAAGAAGGGAAAATCTGACACCATTTTGATGGTGCAGAAGAAGAAAGGCAAGGGCAAGCCTAAAGGTAAGGGAAAGTCCCAAGCCAAGGGCAAAGGCAAAGAACTTAAACCCAAAGGAGGGGTAGCCAAGGAAGGGGCTTGCTTCTACTGCAAGGAAGCAGGACACTGGAAGCGTAACTGCAAGGCATACCTGGAAGATCTTAAGAAGAAGAGAAGTGAGACTTCTACTTCAGGTATAAATGTTATAGAAGTCAATCTATCTATTTCTTCATCATGGATATTAGATACCGGATGTGCATCTCACATTTGTACCAATGTGTAGGCACTGAGAAATAGTAGGGCATTGACAAAGGGCGAGGTGGACCTACGAGTAGGCAATGGAGCAAGGGTTGTTGCTGTTGCTATAGGAACTTATAATCTATCTTTGCCCTCTGGGCTTGTACTAGAATTAGATGAATGTTGTTATGTGCCTGCCTTAACTAAGAACATCATTTCAGTTTCTTGTTTGGACAAGAAAGGATTTTCATTTATAATAAAGAACAAATGTTGTTCAGTTTATTTAAATGATATGTTCTATTGTAGTGCACCTCTAATGAACAGACTCTACTTTCTAGACTTAGAGAGCCCTATCTATAACATAAGTACCAAAAGGTTCAAGTCAAATGAGTTGAACCAAACCTATCTCTGGCATTGTCGCTTAGGTCACATAAATGAGAGTCACTTATCTCAGCTCTATAAGAATGGGCTGCTAGACTCATTTGATTTTGAATCATATGAGACATGCGAGTCTTGCCTTTTAGGCAAGATGACCAAGACTCCCTTTAGTGGACACAGCGAAAGAGCAATAGATTTGTTAGGACTTATACATAGTGATGTATGTGGTCCTTTCAATGTTACTGCTAGAGGTGGTTACAGGTACTTCATTACATTTACTGATGACTTCAGTAGATATGGTTATGTGTATCTTATGACACATAAATCAAAATCTTTTGAAAAGTTCAAAGAATTCAAGAATGAAGTACAAAACTAGCTTGGCAAGAGTATTAAGATACTTCGATCTGATCGAGGTGGTGAATACCTTAGCCATGAGTTTCGTGACTATCTAGCTGAGTGTGGGATTCTATCCCAACTCACTCCTCCTGGAATACCACAGTGGAATGGTGTATCCGAAAGGAGGAATCAACCCTATTAGATATGGTATGATCTATGATGAGTCACATAGATCTTCCTATATCCTTTTGGGGATATGCTCTAGACACAACAGCCTTTACCCTTAACCGTGTACCATCCAAGGTTGTCATAAAGACACCATATACGATATGGACAGGGAGAAATCCCAAGATGTCTTTCATGAGGATTTGGGGTTGTGAGGCTTACGTTTGACGTCAAGTCTCAGACAAACTGGGACCCAAATCCGATAGGTGCTATTTTGTTGGATATCCCAAGGATACAAAGGGATATTACTTCTACATTCCCAGTCAGCACAAAGTGTTTGTGGCAAAGACTGGGGTTTTTCTAGAAAGAGATTTTGTTTCTAGAAAAACTAGTGGGAGTACGTTCGATCTTGAAGAAATTCAAGATAAGGACCATAGCACTGAGGCCTTGATGGAGGTTGAACAGGAACCACAAAGTGTTGTGGGTGATGAGGTTGTTGCATAAAGAGTTGTGGAACAACCACCTGTTCAGGTAGATCTACCTCTTCGCAGATCTGATAGGGTACGTCATCAGCCTGAGAGATACTCATTTCTCTTGTCTGACCATGATGACGTTATGCTCATTGAGAATGAGCCTACCTCCTATCAGGAAGCTGTGATGAGCCCAGATGGCTAGAGGCCATGAGATCCGAGATGGAATCCATGTACACCAACTAAGTATGGACTTTGGTTGATCCACCTGAAGGGGTCAAACTCATTGGGTGTAAGTGGGTCTTTAGGAGAAAGACTAACATGGATGGACTTGCACATACCTATAAGGGCCGATTGGTGGCTAAAGGTTTCAAGCATATTCATGGTATTGACTATGATAAAACCTTTTCTCCAGTGGCGATGTTTAAGTCCATTCGGATCTTGCTTGCTATTGCAGCATACCACGATTATGAGATCTGGCAGATGGATGTCAAAACTGCATTTCTGAATGGAAACTTACTCGAGGATGTGTACATGACACAACCTGAGGGTTTTGAAGATCCACAGCATACTGGGAAAGTATGCAAGCTGCAAAGGTCCATTTATAGGCTAAAGCAAGCCTCTCGGAGCTGGAATCTTCGATTCGATGATGCGATCTAACAGTTTGGTTTCATCAAGAATGAAGATGAACCCTGTGTCTACAAGAGGGTTAATGGGAACACAGTTGTCTTCCTTGTATTGTATGTGAATGACATACTGCTCATTGGAAATGACATCCCTTCGCTACAGTTTATGAAGACTTGGCTGGGGATGTGCTTCTCAATGAAGGACTTAGGTGAAGCAGCCTGTATTCTAGGCATCAAGATCTATAGAGATAGATCTAAGAGATTGCTTGGCCTAAGTTAGAGTACATACATTGACACAGTATTACTACGGTTTGCCATGAAGAATTCCAAGAAGGGACTTCTGCTGATGTCACATGGTGTGAATCTTTCGAAGACTCAAAGCCCCTCTT
Organism: Wurfbainia villosa; assembly: GCA_025175895.1. Classification (NCBI taxonomy): domain Eukaryota; kingdom Viridiplantae; phylum Streptophyta; class Magnoliopsida; order Zingiberales; family Zingiberaceae; genus Wurfbainia; species Wurfbainia villosa. The sequence continues at coordinate 14,777,136 of CM045991.1, read as the reverse complement.
CTAGAGAGGAGAGAGACCGCATGGATAAGATCCCTTACGCATCTGCTATAGGATCTATCATGTACATCATGCTGTGTACTCACCCTGATGTCTCGTATGCTTTGAGCATGACGAGTAGATACCAGTCAGATCCAGGTGAGCGTTACTGGATAACAGTCAAGAATATTCTTAAGTACTTGAGAAGGACTAAAGAATATTTCTTGATATTTGGAAGCGATGAGGAGCTAGGCTGTAAAGGATTACTGTGATGCTAGCTTTCAAAGCCGAGGATGATTATAGATCGCGATCGGGGTTCGTGTTTTGCTTGAATGGTAGGCGTGGTGGAAGAGTTGAGCGAGACGATTCTTGATTCTGAAGCCGAGTATATCGCTGCATCTGAGGCAGCAAAGGAGGCAGTTTGGATCCGCAAGTTCATTACTGAGCTTGGGGTGGTTCCTAGCATTGCAGATCCTATAGAGCTCTATTGTGACAACAATGGAGCGATTGCACGAGCTAAGGAACCTCGCTCACACCAGCGGACCAAACACATACTACGGCGCTTCCATCTCATTCGAGAGATTATTGATAGAGGAGATGTGAAGATTTGCAGAGTACCCACAGAGGCTAACAGCGCAGATCCCTTGACCAAGGCTTTGGCACAGAAAAAGCATGATGGTCACACTAGGTCATTGGGTATTAGATACTACGGTGATTGGCACTAGTGCTAGTGGGAGATTGTTAGTGAAAGCCCTAGAGCCAATCATGTGATGATTGTTGTATGAACTTTATTGTATCATATTCCTATTTATAAAGGCATGGTTATTATATTTACTTGTATTGATGCCAAATAACTAAATATAATAATGTCCTTGAGTAGTAGGTTCTTATCTATATCAATCGATTGGTTGAATCGATATTGAGATGATATAGAGAACACTATTCTTAATCATTCCTAGTCGAGTATTAACATTCAGGGACAATGTTAATGCGTAGAGACTAGCATGTAGGTCAACACGGTGACTTGATCTCACAAGTCATGGATATGAGATATCAAGTTGACACATGGGTATGCATTGAAGAATGTATACTGAATGACCCACCATGAGAAAGTATCATGGATCGTTATATGAGTGTCATATACTTTCTCATGTGGCTATTAGTATGACTATTAGTCCTTAGACCTGAAGTCACCATGGTTCCCTACATAATGAGTTGCATACTTTGACTTCATCAAACGTCACCCGTAAATGGGTGGACTATAAAGGCGATTACTGGGTATGTAACAAATTATGCGGAGGGATGTGAGTGATGTAGATGGGATCTATCCCTCCTATATGACGGGGGTGACATCGATATTCTTGATAGTGTGAGACCACGAAGTGTATGACCATGCCCAAATGAGTCAATATGAGATATTGAGCTCATTTGATTAGAGTGAGTCTACTTGGAGTTCAAGATTTAGATTGTATCGAGGATGACACGGTCTATGCCTCAATTGGTCAATCTAGATGTCAAGGATAGAGGGACATTGTCACATATTATAAGAGTCACAATTAGTAGTCACAAAGGTGATGTTGGAGCTCAACATTCTTGTAACTTGGGTAGCAATGATGTGTTGCTAGATACCGCTCATTGCTTATGTTCCTAAATCGGTTTAGGGACATTGCCAACATTACAAGAACCTATAGGGTCACACACATAAGGGCAATTAGATGGAGATTAGGTTCATATGATGAACCATGAGGATTAGGATCATGGGATGAACCAAATTGGATTAAGAGTAATCCAAATTAGACTAATTGAGTTGGACTCAAGTTGATTCAAGTATTGAATGAGTCTAATTTAGATTTGATTCATCAAATCAATTTAAATTAATGAATAGAGATTCATTAAATTAAATTGACTTGAGTCAAGTGGTTAGATTTGATCAACCATGGGAGATTAGAGGTCAAGTTTGACTTGACTTGAGAGGGAAGATGAAAGGTCAAGTTTGACTTGACCAAATGCCATGTCATGATGATGACTTGGCATGGCCGGCCAATGATAATGCTCCACATCATCATTGACTTTGTCAATTGGTGCCACATCATGAGGGAGACCAAGAGGCATTGGAGTTACATGCATGCATGTAACCTCCCAAGCCATAATGTGGCCGGCCAACCCCATTAGATGTGGGAATTCATTTTGGTGGGTTACACAACTTCATCTTCAACCTTGGATCAACTTTCCTCAAGCTCTCTCCCTCTCCCAACCTCCTTGGCCGAACCATCCATAGAGTGCTAGCACACTCAAGGGTGTATTTTCTCCACCTATTGCTTGTGTGGATACCAATAGAGGAGTGTGCACTTAACACTCTCGAGTTCCGGCGAACCTTTTGGACAAGCGGGATTTGCGAAGGGCGTCGCATCGAGGGTAACGTCCTTATCATATAGATCTAAGGTAGATCTAGGATTTTATATAAGCACATACATGTTTTAGTTTTAATACATCTTCGCATGGATCCGTGGCCGGGGCTTCTGAGATTTTCGCAATGTAAAAAGCGGTTTTTGCAGCTCGGAAAAACCCAACACGACCATCGATGCCCACAAGGTAGTCCTCGGAAAAGAGTTAAGAACATGCCTTATAAGGTCGCGATTTTCGACCTTTTGCCCGATCGCGTGTAGATTATTGACTATGTCTTAAACGCGGGCATGAAGTTATGTTGATGATTCGTGTTTCTGCATTTTTTAGATTATATAATTTATTAAACAAAAGATCGCGCTTACATACCTTGGCTTCATCGGTCCCTTCATGTAGCTCTATTAGCTTTGTCCAAAGGTCCTTTGCACTGATGAAGGGGCCGACGCGATTAAGCTCCTCCTTGGACAAGACGCATTGGAGGATTTGAATTGCCTTGGCGTCGGCTTCGACTTGTCTTTTTGTCGCAATGGTCCATTGGTCATAATCCAAGGATTCACCCACTTCGTTAGTCGGAAGTGTGAATCCCGTTTGGATTATGATCCACATCTCGATTTGAGTTTTAAGAAAGCATTCCATCCGACCCTTCCAATAACGGAAGTCATCTCCATTGTAAAACGGAGGTCGGACGGTGATAAAACCCTCGAGATGGGCCATTGAAACAAAAGAAACAAGGAGATGAAGACGAAAAACCTAGCAACGACACAAAACACATGAAATGTACCAAGACTCGTGTCTTGGATTAGTAGTGCGGGAAATAAAAATTAACCAAATGAAATAAATTCGAAATAAACAGAATAAAAAATAAAAAAAATCTGTAAAAAAGGTAGATCGATGGTTTCACCAAATCTTAGCACCCCCGGCTCTGATACCAATTGTTGGATCGAAGCAGATTGCTAGAGGGGGGTGAATAGTGATAAACCTTTTCTTTTACGAATTCGTTTCAAAACACTTATACGCAGTGGAAAGATAAATGTAAAGTAAATGAGACAAGAGAGTTTTACTTGGTTCGTAGCCTTCGGCTACTACTCCAAGGCCCTAGTGGTCCTTGACCACGCACGGAGGACAAAATACTAAAGAACTCCTCCTCGTTAGAGGTAGGAGTTAATCGATACAAAAAGTCACAAAGCTTGAGGTAGAGGGACACTCCCCCTCTCCTCGTTACGATAAAAACTCCGAGAAAGTAAAATAATAAACTGAAATAAAACTTATACCGATGTAACAAAATAAAAGCAATTTAAACCTAGACGTCGGAGAAGAAGCACTTTGTTGTCGGAGAGTTGTAGCTTTGCGGAGGCTTTTGGAAGCTTAGAATTGATGATGAAACCCTAGGATAGGCTCTCCTTTTATAGCCTTTGAGCCCCTTTTCGAGAGGAACTTTAGCCAATCAAAATTGAGCACCACTCCCCTTGAAATGAGGTGATAAGCTTTGACTCCTCGAAGCTGATCCTTGACCATCAGTCGACTGATATCCATCATCAGTCAATTGATGGCAGCATCAGTCGAATGTTGACTGCAGACAGTCGACTGATTGACAGCAGTCGAGTCCTCTAAGCTGGCAGTCGACTGATGCTAGCTAAAATGACAAGTTAGCTAAATAAAAACATTATTTCGACGGCCTCCGACCGTCCGATCTCGACCTAGACCACCGATGGGATGTCTTGGGTTGAATCTACGCTTAAGCCTATCCCCGTAAGGAGGATACGACCTTACTTACACTCGCACACACACGAGCTTACCTCGATACTTACTGTGTCACTTTCGCTTCCGGCCTTCCACTTAATTCCTTTGGCTCCCTCCGAAGTCACTCGAGTGTCGCCCGACCATCGCGGCTTCCTCCGGATGTCGCTAGCCTTCAGCTCCAGCGTTGGCACTTTTCTGCACACTCGATTTAGCTCGTGAGATAACAATATAAGCTTAACTTTGTATCGTTTGCTATAATCAAAACTCAGGTTTGACTTGGGTGCCTACTGTACCAACAGAATGCCCAAAAATATAATGGAAAATCAAAAATGGAGAAATTAGAAGAAGAAAATCAAGTCTTGAGGTTGAGACTTGATAAATTGGGAAAGGCCCTTGGAAAGATGACAAATTCGATTAAAAGGTCAAATGGACAAAATCTAGGATTTGGTAGGAAACATCTACCTAGGGACAAGAATAGTTTGGGTTACAAGCGTAAGTCCAAGAAAATTATTCAATCCTATCTTAGTGTTCCATTTAACTATGAAACAAGCCCTAGGTTTAGGAAAATTAAGGTTACAAAGGAAGTCATTCTTAGAGTTGACCTTGATAGGAGTCAAGTGACTAAGGATTCCAAGAAGCCTAGAAAAGTTATTAAGAAGGTTACAATGGAAGATATCCCTAGGGTTAACCTTAATGATGTTGGATCGAGAAGCGTCGCTAGAGGGGGTGAATAGCGAGCGTAAAACTTTTCTTTTCGTTTGTTTGATATACGAGCAAGCATAGCGGAAATATAAAAAGGACAAGTTTATTTTTACTTGGTTTACAACCCAGCGGTTGCTACTCCAAGGCCCCGCGATCCTTGACCACGTACGAAGGGGAAATCCATTATAAGGTTTCCTCCTCATTTGAGGTAGGAGACAACAAAAACAAAATCGAAAGTACGAGGATGAGGCAACAAGCCTACCTCACCTCGTTACGATTAAAACAAAGATTACAGTAAACAAAAATATTACTTGCTGTCGTTGCCAACGACGAAGATGAAAGCTTGACGTCACGTCGGCGTTATGACGGTGTTGGAGCTTTGGCGTTGTAGGAGCACTTAAGAATAATCTTGATTGATGTTTGGGTTAGAGTCCTCCCTTCCTTTTATAGAGTTTTGCCTTGGAATAAGTCTCCTCATCTTTTGGAACTAATCACGAGGTGGTACCATATTTTATCGCGAAGTAGACGCGTCAAACATTATCCATTTTTACCTAGCGCAAAAGGCTGATTTGTCGCTATCAGTCGACTAATGCCTTCCATCAGTCGACTGATGTGCATTAGTCGACTGCCCAATGACCAGCAATCGACTGCCAGTCTGGCCACTTCCTTGTAGTAAGAGGTTAGCATAGAAAATGATAAATACGACAGTTTCTTACCGTCCGATCTTGACCTAGACCTTCCACTGGAAGTGGCCAGGCTCAACTGATACATAGACCTATACATCTCCTCGCAAGTCGTTACATCTCTATGGAGGTGTTGGACGGTTTCTTACCGTTTGATCTCGACCTAGACCTAGACCTTTCACAAAGAATTCACCACTCCTTGAGAGGAGATGTATACCCTATGGCCACTCATTAGGATTGTTACTTAAAGTCTTTGGCCAAAGCATTGCATGTCAAGAGTATGATACTCTTGGATACATGTCAAAGTAATTAGAATCCATTGGATGGGAAAGTAAGACTTGGGGTATGTGTGACGTAGTCAGCCTAGTGGAGACTGATACATAGACCATGTCCTGAACTAAGTGGGTATAAGATGAGTGAAAGGAATGAGACATGATTCACTGTAGCTGCTGAAGGGTTCGGAAATGGTTCCAAGATCAACCGTTGATTTTTTAGTTAATTGGGGATCATGATGTACTACTATGTGTCACTCATGATTGTTTCATAATTAATGGTTAATTATGGATGACCACATAAACTGAGAACCTATCAGGTCACATGCACTATGAATCATTCGAAGAGACTTAAAATAAGTTTGAGAATTGGATTCTCAAGATCGAGAGAGATCAAGTTTGGTTGGACCAAACACATGACAAATATGAAAATATTTGTCATGTTGGAAATGTGAAAGGAGTACGTCTTAAGAAGACAAGTTGAGCCTTAAAAGGTTTAATTATAAACTAAACCCATTTGGTTTTAATTAAAAGGGTCCTCTTTTGGTTAAGGGCCCAATTAGGGTTTAGGGATTTGATCCACTAACTTATAATCCATTAGGATTAGTGCCTATATAAAGGGTTATAAAGGCTAAACCTAATGAAAAGAAGTCCTTATGACCCTCTTCCTCAACCTAGCCGAACTCTCTACCCTCTTCTTTCTTCTTTGTCGTTGACCCTAGCAAGGCTCCCTCTTGTTTAGGTTCGGCCAACTCCGGCCAAGTCTTCCTCAAGGTGGATTGACCATTCGCCCAATGCTTGGAACAAAGGTTTCTTCCTTTGTGCCCTTGGCCGAACCTAGGAGAATTAGGATTTGGTGTTTCATCAACCATCAAGGAAACAAGAGTTGTTTCCACCTCTTTAGAGGCCAGCCACACTAGGTTTTAGGGTTGTTATTGTCGTTTATTGAAGCTTAAAAAACAATGGACAATTCTGACACGAATCGAAAACCTTACGAAGGTTGTTTGAGGACTCGTTTGTGTCGCAAAATGAGTCGGCAATTGCTCTCTGATCACCTAACCTTCTTGCTTCATCTAGTATGATGAGAAGGTCAAACTCGTGGCTTTGAGGAGTCATTCCTCCGAAGATTTGACATGGATACGAGTAGAGACGAAGCTCCATGAGCATCGTATTGTTGATGCCCTTCTGACTCACCATCATCCGAAAGGTATACCTAGAGTAAAATTTATTTTATTATTATTGTATGTAAAATTTTATTTTAGAGATATGTTTGTACGTGTTGTAATCTTATATGCGTGGGTGTGAGTGTTGTAATAATTTAGTAAATTATTATATTTTTCTTCCGCTGCGTTCATTTGTGAAATGACAAACGCACATATATGCGTCGGCCGTAACCCAACATAGGTAAACATTAAAACACTACTCAAGTTTCAATCGAGTCTGGTCAATCATGATCTTAAAAGGAAAAAGAACGACCCTTGTAGTTAACACCATACCACTTAATACAAAAATCATATGTCAAATAGCTTAGTGGTGTACAAAAACATAGCCTCCTCATAACTAAGAAAAGATGTGTCCTCTCCCACGTGAAAAGAGCCCCTGTCAATGAATTGTTTCACCGACCTATCAAAGGCCATTTTGAAAAAAAACCACCCTGGGAGCCAAGTTCTTCAGCATCTATTGCTCTTGAGCATGATAGCGGGCTTCTTCCGACTCCACTTGTAGGGCCAATGTGGCCCGACATTTGTCACTCTCCTCAAGCACCTTGGAGCATTCTTGACCCATCCTCTGTATGAGCTAATTGCAGAACCTTCAAATGGGAGGAAATATCAGCTACGTCACTAGAATGCCCAAAGGCTACTGTCTAAAGTTGGACCATCTGACTAAGAATAGAGGTGGGAACGACATGAAGTTGACTCGAAGCCTCCCCCTAGGCACTTCTGTCAGAGGTCGTGCAGAAATTAGGGAGGCTGAGTCCAAGGGTGGAGAACTTGAGGGACCAATGCCCCCCCCCCCCTGTCAGTAGGATAGAAGGATGTGGATTATGAGGAACTATAGACAATGGTGCGAGGGGTGATTCATAAGAAGAAGGAGAAGACAAGGGAGGCAGAGATTTCAAAGGGTTTGAGGAGACAAGAGATGTCAAACTCGTGGCTTTGAGGAGTCATTCCTCCGAAGATTTGACATGGATACGAGTAGAGACGAAGCTCCGTGAGCATCGTATTGTTGATGCCCTTCTGACTCACCATCATCCGAAAGGTATACCTAGAGTAAAATTTATTTTATTATTATTGTATGTAAAATTTTATTTTAGAGATATGTTTGTACGTGTTGTAATCCTATATGCGTGGTTGTGAGTGTTGTAATAATTTAGTAAATTATTATATTTTTCTTCCGCTGCGTTCATTTGTGAAATGACAAAAGCACATATATGCGTCGGTCGTAACCCAACATAGGTAAACATTAAAACACTACTCAAGTTTCAATCGAGTCTGGTCAATCATGATCTTAAAAGGAAAAAGAACGACCCTTGTAGTTAACACCATACCACTTAATACAAAAATCATATGTCAAATAGCTTAGTGGTGTACAAAAACATAGCCTCCTCATAACTAAGAAAAGATGTGTCCTCTCCCACGTGAAAAGAGCCCCTGTCAATGAATTGTTTCACCGACCTATCAAAGGCCATTTTGAAAAAAAACCACCCTGGGAGCCAAGTTCTTCAGCATCTATTGCTCTTGAGCATGATAGCGGGCTTCTTCCGACTCCACTTGTAGGGCCAATGTGGCCCGACATTTGTCACTCTCCTCAAGCACCTTGGAGCATTCTTGACCCATCCTCTGTATGAGCTAATTGCAGAACCTTCAAATGGGAGGAAATATCAGCTACGTCACTAGAATGCCCAAAGGCTACTGTCTAAAGTTGGACCATCTGACTAAGAATAGAGGTGGGAAGGACATGAAGTTGACTCAAAGCCTCCCCCTAGGCACTTCTGTCAGAGGTCGTGTAGAAATTAGGGAGGTTGATTCCAAGGGTGGAGAACTTGAGGGACCAATGCCCCCCCCCACCTGTCAGTAGGATAGAAGGATGTGGATTATGAGGAACTATAGACAATGGTGCGAGGGGTGATTCATAAGAAGAAGGAGAAGACAAGGGAGGCAGAGATTTCAAAGGGTTGTTGTGGGGAGGAGGATCCCCTGTGTCTTCTGGCAATGATGCAATGGTGGAATGGAAAGAAGCTTGGCTTGGATTAGATGACATGAACCCCAAAAGACAGGGATGACGATGCAAAATTAGGGGCCCTTGCGCCTTCTGGGATATTAGAAATGACTGAAAAACTTCAAGCTTTAGGATCCTAAGGCAAACAAGGTGGTGATCAGTCGAAATGTGGTATTTAATGAGAAGGCTATGTTGTAACGTACTCAGGGAAATGAGAAACAAATACTATCGGATAGCAGCAGAAGTAAAGATGTTGTGTAGGTGGGGCAAGAGACTCATGGAGTTGATGATGATAGCTTGGAGCACATGGGGCATCGGACTATAGCCATAGACATGCCCAAGCACACCATAAAATCATCTATTAGATATGGTTTTGAGGATTTGATCTCTTATGTACTTACTACTACTAGCGAAGATTCTACTACTTTTCATAAGGTAGTTCATAGTTTTGAAAAAGACGGATGGGAGCTATGGAGGAGGAGATATAATCATTGCATAAGAATCAAACAAGGGATCTAGTGGAACTTCATAAAGGAAAGAAAGCTATAGGATGCAAATGGTTATATAAGAAGAAAGAAGCAATTTCAGAAGGTATAGAAGGAAAATTCAAGGCTTGACTAGTAACAAATGGTTACTCACAAAGAAAGGGGATTGACTATGATGAGATATTTTCTCCAGTGGTCAATCATACATCTATTAGAGCAATGTTTGCTTTGATGGTCCATCATGATATACAATTGGTACAACTGGATGTGAAGACTGTATTTCTTCATGGTAATTTGGAAGAGCAGATTTATATGTCACAATCAGAAGGTTTTAGTCAATTTGGACAAAAGTATTTAGTCTATAAATTATAGAAGTCACTTTATGGGTTAAAGTAATATCCAAGATAGTGGTACAATCGCATACATGATTCAGAATGGGTATATGAGATGTGAGTATGACTATTGCATATATGTGAAGAGTCTTGATGATGATTCACTTTTCTTGTTACTTTATGTGGATGATATGCTAATTGTTGTGTGAAGTGTGAATGAGGTCAACAAATTGAAGAAGCTTCTGAGTAGGAAGTTTGACATGAAATATTTGGGTGCGACCAAGAAGATTCTTATTATTATTATGGATTGCAACAACATGCATGAATATATATATAAACTATAAATACTTACAACATTCTCGCTCATTCCAAGTTCTTCACTCTGCTTGTTCCTATCTTTTGAAAAAAATCCCTTAGGAACTGTGCTTGTCATCTGAAGGGCAATTACATAATCGAACCATTCTCTCTATTCACAAACCGAGCTCCTTTACAGTGACTTGGAAGTTCTGGAAAACTCTCTCAACCTCTTGCGTACACAATTCAACTCACTTCTTTTCTTCTCTTTAACTTGGATGTTCTTTTATAGGAGGAACCATGTCTTTTCATTACTCGTGTCCTTTCGTTTCTGCCGGAATGCACTAAGTGCACTTCATACACAACGTTTGTGCAATTACTGCATGTAGCAGTAACATCTCTTTAAGTGCAGTAATACTAATATCTCCCACTCATCCAACTTATGCCACAAAGATAAATGACCACAAAGACAAGAGAGTTGTTGGTGCAATAGGCCCTGGGTCATGTTGACAAAATTCGAGTGGGCCTCGAGTAGGGTTTTGATGTTTGACAATGGGTTTGATCATTGTTTGACTATATGTGTTGACCATATGACTAGTGGATGATTGTGATATCCAAAGTCATATGGGGGAGATTATTTGGGGGAGATTATTGGAGCAATCAACCTCGGAAGTCCAAGTTTGGATACTTGACAAGGAAAGTCCAAATATAGATATTTGACAAGCGAAGTCCAAAGGTAAAGTCTTGGTAGCATAAGTCCAAATGTGTGGTCTTGGAGGCATAAAGTCCAAGTCAACTTTAGCTTGGAAAAGTCCAAGTATGGTCTTGGCAATTGGAAAGTCCAAGTCATGGGTACTTGGCAATTGAAAGTCCAAGTCATATGTATTTGGCAAAGGTAAAGTCCAAGTTTGAAGTCTTAGCCATGTAACTCAAAGTGTGTAGTCTTGGTGATGAAAGTCCAAGTATTGAAGCTTGGCAATGGGAAATTCTAAGAGTGTGATTTTGGCAGCGTAAAATTTAAGTGTATAGTCTTGGTAGTGTAAGTCCAAATGGATCTTGATAAGGAAGTCCAAGGGTATGATTTTGGCAGCATATAGTCTTGGTGGTGCAAGTTCAAATGGATCTTGGCAAGGAAGTCCAAGGGTGAGGTTTTGGCAATGTAAATTCCAAGCATGAAGTCTTGGTAGGATAAGTCCAAATGAATCTTGGCAAAGGACTCGATTAGCATAACATAGCCGATGGAAGCACCTGAAAGCTAACGCGAAGGATGAAGAGTCGTGAAGGATGAAGAGTCACGGATTCGTGGGATCCGAGAGGCATGAGGTTGATAGAAGTGGCTAGAAGGCTTAGGTCTAGGATGAGGGTGGTCAATCAAGTATAAGGAGATCATACTTGAGTTAAACCTCATGGTTGAGATTTATCAATCGACTGGGACTTTGGGTCAGTCTACTATTCGAGTTTGCAACACTCGAGAGTCTAGTCAACTCGGAGCAGTCGACTGAGATTATGACCAATCGACTAGTGAGTAGTCGACTGCAGCTCGACTACTGTCGTGTGTAACTAGCAGTCGATTGCCATGTATGGACAGTTGACTGGCCTTGAGTAGTCGACTTCCATGAATGGGCAATCGACTGATGACACTGTAGCAGTGCACAGATTATTGCGTAGTCGACTGACCAGTCGACTATAGGGCATCAATTGACTACTGGTAAGGGCAGCTAATTGATGGAGTATCCATTAGGCAGATTCCAGCGTGGATGGTATTGGGTTACAGCCGACGTGTAGATGTGCTTTTGTCGTTTCATAAACAAACATAACAAAATAAAATATAATAATTTCCTAAATTATTACAACATACACATCCATGCATGCAAGATTACAATACGTGCGAACATATACGCCAAATAAAATTTTACATTAAATTAAGAATAAAATCAATTTTATCTTAGGTATACCTTTCGGATGATGTTAAGCCGGAAGGACATCAACCGTACGATGCTCGTGGAGCTTCGTCTCTACTCATGTTCATGCTGAATCTTCGAAGGGATGGCTTTCTAAGCTATGAGTTTGGCCTTCTCTTCGCTACTAGACGAAGTAAGAAAGTCAAGTGATCGGAGAGCAAGAAAGTTGACCCAACAAAATAGGAAACAAATCTTGTTTCCTTGGTGGCCGCCGGCAAGCTCTAAAACCCAACTCTCTTAGGTTCAGCCAAAGGCACAAAGGAAGAAACCTTTGTTCCAAGCCTTAGCCAAAGTTCCTTACACCCTTGGGGAGGAGTTGGTTGGACCTAAAGCAAGAGATGGACTTGCTAGGGCCAGCGGCAAGGAAAACTCCAACAACTCTTGTTGGTGCAAGAAGAGGAAGGAGAAGGAGTAGGCGGCAAGGAGAAAGAGGGGGGGATTAAGCATGACCATTAATTAGGTTTTAGCCATTATAACTCTTTATATAGGCTCTAAACCTAATGGGTTATGGATTAGCAAATCAAATCCATAAGTCCATAACTATTAAGGCTTAATCTCATCCATTAAACCCTAATTGGGTTATTAACCAAAAGAAGGGTCATTTAATTAAAACCAAACGAGTTTGGTGTATAATTAAACCTCTTAAGGCCCAACCCGTCTTCATAAGATGCACTCCTTTTGCATTTTTGACTTGACAAATATGGAAATATTCCCATATTTGTTATGTGTTTGGTCCAACCAAACTCGATCTCTCTCGATCTTGAGAATCCAATTCTCAAACTCATTTTTAATTCTCTTCGAAGGATTCGTTATACGTGTGACCTTATAGATTCTTGATTTATGTTGATTGTTCATAATTAACCATTAATTATGGAATGATCATGAGTGACACCTAGTAGGACATCATGATCCCTAATTAACCAAAAAATCAATGGTTGATCTTGGAACCATTTTCGAACCCTTCAACAACTATAATGAATCGTGTCTCATTCCTTTCACTCCTCTTATACCCACTTGGTTTAGGACATGGTCTATTATGGTAGTCCCCACTAACCTGACTACGTCATACCTAGCCCAAGTAATACTTCCTTGTCCAGTGGATTCTAATTCTTTGACATGTATCCAAGAGTACCTTACTCTTCATATGCAATGCTTTGGCCAAAGACTTTGAGTAACAATCCGACGAGTAGCCATAGGGTATACATCTCCTCGCAAAGAGAAGTGAATCCTTTGTAGGTTATTCAATCACCTTCGGGCACTTCAACTTATACCCAATCATCCCATACTCACACCTCCGTAGAGATATTGACTAAGATCTCAAAGTATAAGTCTCCATGACCAAGATGACTTGAATACCTCAAGTCGAAGGAAACTCGCACTCGAGCTGCAGTAAGAGCTTCACTAACATATCTTATATGTAGAGAACTATGTGAAGTATTACAGCAGGTCACTCTAATGAACTAGTTACCCATAACCAACATCCATGTTTAACTCTCGATATTACAATTTCTCCAGCCAGTGAGAAGCAACTACTTAGATAAACCAAGGAGCATAACCCGTGCTAGTCACACATAATCGATGATGTCCGAACTCATCAATTCATCGACTAGAAAATATTTCAATACTTCATAATTACACATGTAGAGATACTCACTAGTTGTGATCCAATCACAAATTCTCTCTTGCTATGAATTGTATTACGGACATTCAGTAAATGAGTTTAAGATCCAATCAAACACATATGAGATGTGCACTCAAATAGTGAATCTTTATTTATCAAATAAATAGTCATAAGGCGATTATCTTAAGACACCTCTCAAACATAACAGACTCCCACTTGGCCTAAAGCCAATCACCATGGTATCTAATCCCCGTGACGTGACTCTCAAACTTACTTTGTGATAGATCCTTTGTCAAAGGATCCGTTAGGTTCCTTTCTGTGAGAATCTTCTCGATTTGTATTTCTTTCCTACTGATGATTTCTTTGATCAGATGATATCACCAAAGCACGTGTTTGGATCATTGGTGAGACCTGGGTTCCTTTGCCTGTGCGATAGCTCTAGTGTTGTCGCAGTAAACTAATAATGCTTCAACAATGGACGAAACCACCCCAAGTTCGGAGATGAACTTCTTGATCCAAACTGCCTCCTTTGTTGTTTCAGAAGTTGTAATGTATTCTGCCTCCGTGGTAGGATTGACAACTATGTCTTGCTTGGAATTTTTCCAACTTACTACGCCTCCATTCAGTGTGAATATGTACCCAGATTTTGACTTGGAGTCATCCTTGTATGTCTGGAAGCTGGCTTCTGTATACCCACATGTAAGCATATCACCTCCTCCATATACCAAGAACATATCCTTAGTTCTTCTCAAGTACTTAAGGATTGCCTTGACAACCACCCAATGATCCATTCCTGGATATGACTGGTATCTACTCATAACACTCAGAGCATATGATACGTCGGGCCTCGTACATAACATAACATATATAATAAATCCTATTGCAGAAGCATAAGGAATCTTATTCATACAAATCCTCTCGTCTTCTATGCGGGAACACATAGACTTTGAAAGGTGAATCCCATGTCTCATGGGTATATAACCTTTCTTGGATTCGGATATGCTAAATCACTTTAGCACTCTATCTATATATGTAAACTGTGAAAGACCAATCAACTTTTTCGATCTATCTCTACAGATCTTAATCCTGAGGATGTAGGTCACTTCTCCCATGTCTTTCATGGAGAACATTTTGGATAACCAAACTTTGACTGACTATAAGATAGATATATCATTTCCTATGAGTAATATGTCATCAACATATAGTATTAAAAACATGATCACACTCCCACTAATCTTCTTGTACACACAATGTTCATCTGGATTTTGTGAGAAATCAAACTCTTTGATCGCCTCATCAAAACGGATATTTCAACTCCTGGATGCTTCAATCCATAAATGGACCGTTGAAGTTTGTATACTTTGGTTTTATCAAATGATGTGAAACCCTCGGGTTGTATCATATACACATCCTCATGCAAGTTTCCATTAAGAAAAGTTATTTTCACATCCATCTGTCAGATCTCATAATCATAATGAGTTGTTATGGCCAGGAGTATCCGAATGGATTTAAGCATGGAAATCGGTGAGAAGGTCTCATCATAGTCAATACCTTGCTTTTGACGATAACTTTTTACCACCAATCTAGCTTTTATAAGTAATCACATTACCATCCATGTCAGTTTTCTTCTTGGAAACCTATTTGCACCCAATAGGCATGATGCCTTCATGTGAATCCACCAAGTTCCAAACTTAGTTTTCATAAATGGAATTCATTTCTGATTTCATGGCTACCAACCATTTATCCCTTTCTGAATTTTTCAGAACTTCTTTGTAACTAGTAGATTCCTCATCCTCAATGAGTAACATATCATTAGATTCACTTACAAGAAATCCATATCTCTCAGGAATCTTATGTGACCTGCCAGATTTACGAAGAGGTGGTGTAATGATAGGTTCATTCATTATCTCATCATCATGAATAATCGACTGTGGTTCCGGTATAGGCGTCTCTTTAGTGTCTATTGGAGTTTCTTGAACATCCTCAAGTTCAAGCTGACTCCCACTGTTTTCTTGCAAGAGGAACTCTTTCTCTAGAAATACAACATTCCTTGAAACAAACACCTTTTGTTCCAAGGGATGATAGAATTGGTAACCCCTTGTTTCCTTGGGGTATCCAATAAATAGACACTTATCAAACATAGCATCCAGCTTGTTTGATTTAGTCCTCTTCACGTAAGCAGGACATCCCCATGTCTTCAAATAAGACAACTGGAGTTTCTTACAAGTACATATATGATATGGAGTAGCAGAGACCGCCTTAGTCGGGACTCTATTCAATAAGTGAATAGTTGTCTCAAGTGTGTAACCCTAAAAGGATTTGGAAATGCTTGCATGATTCATCATCGATCTCACCATGTCCAATAAGGTTTGATTTTGCCTTTCTGATACACCATTATGTTGTGGTGTATAAGGCAGAGTCCATTGAGACAATATACCATTGTCCCTTAGATAATCCTGAAACTCTTGGCTTAAGTACTCGTCACCTCGATCGGATCGAAGTATCTTAATACTTTTACCAAGTTGTTTCTCTAGTTCATTTCTAAATTCTTTGAACTTTTTAAAGGTTTCAAATTTATATCTCATAAAATATACATACCCAAATCGTGAGTGATTATCGATAAAGGTAATGAAGTAGCTGTAGCCTCCTTGAGCATGAATTGACATTGGTCCACATACATCAGTATGTATGAGACCAAGTAACTCTTCCACTCGCTTACCCTTTTCAGAAAAGAGCAACTTTGTCATTTTGCTTTGTAAGCATGATTCACATGTATCAAATGAATCCAATTCAAAAGATTCTAGAATTCTACTCTTGTGTAACTCTGACATGCACTTTTTTCTTATATGACCAAGGCGACAATACCACATATAGGAGTTTAACTGATCATCCTTTCGAGCACGCTTGTTGCTCACTTTGATATTGAATACATCACTGGATGTATCTAACACATAGATACCATTGCATAAAGTTCCATGTCATAAAGAACGTCATTCAAGGTTATATAACAACAATTGTTACTAAACGTCAAATGGTAACCTTTTCTATTTAAACAAGAAATATAAACAATGTTCTTTATTAATGCAGGAACAAAATAACAATTGCCTAGTTCTAAGACAAATCCACTAGGAAGCTTCAACAAATATGTTCCGACGACGACAGCTACAACCTTTGCTCCATTGCTGACTCGCAGATTTGCTTCTCCCTTGATAAGTCTTCTGCTATCCCTTAGCCCCTGTATGTCATTATATATATGTGAGTCACACCTGATATCCAATATCCAAGCGTAAAAAAAATAGCATGACAATCAATAACGAAGATACCTGAAGAGGATGGGGCGTAAGATGTCAGCTTCTTCTTCAAGGACTCAAGATAGATCTTGCAGTTCCTTCGCCAATGACCCATCTTGCCATAGTGATGACATGTGCACTTTGGAGCTAACTCTCCAGTCTTGGCCTTATTCTTCTTCCCCTTTAGTTGTTGCTTTGACTTCCTCTTAGAACCTTTCTTTGGGGAGTCAACCAACATCACCATCTTCTGTTCTTTAGTCACAGAAGGTTTTACAGTCTTGAGCATATTGATCAGCTCGGGAATGATGGATTTAAGATTGTTGATTTGATAGTTCATCACAAATTGTGAGTAACTCTTGAGTAAACTATGCAGAATTAAGTCAATACTTAATTCATGATCCATCGCAAACCCTAGTGATCCTAACCGCTCAATGTACCCATTCATCTTTAGTACAAACTATACTGTAGATGAACCCTCCTCCGTCTTCGAGCTAAAGAGAAGCTTCGAGACCTCGAACCTTTCGGATCTCGACTGCTCATCGAAGAGTTCATGAAGATGGTTAATCATCGTGTAAGCATCCATATGCTCGTGCTACTTTTGCAGCTCAAGAGTCATCATTTCTAGCATGATGCAATTGACAAGCTCAGAATCAGTCGTATGCTTCTAATGGGACAACATTTGATCCGGAGTTACATCATGTTCAAGACTGGTGGAAAGAGGCTCTTCAAGGACATAAACAAGCTTCTCAGCCTTGAGAACAATTCTCAAGTTTTGAAACCAGTCCAAGAAGTTAGGCCCAGTCAATTTCTTCGATTCCAAAATTGAACGCAGATTAACAGACGACATTATCAAATGATTAACCTAGAAATACAAAATCGAGAATGTAAGAGAGATGATTTAATATGTAAACAATTTACATATTAGGCTCCCACTCACTTTTCAAATTCAAGAGCCTTTACTTTGAATTCGGGAGATCGTAGGTTTTCTCCGAGTGGGTTGATATCCACTATAGATAAGAACAACCTTGCTATTAGGCCAATAAGCTATTCTTAGCTATAGTGGTAGGTATCAAGTATACCAATTACATATCGCGTATATGTAACTATCACATTATGCTATCAACTATTTGAATGTTCGCATAAACATTGGGTTGTTAACACATTAAGAAGTATACATCAAATATATATCACCCGACTTCACCTCTATCCACATTGACCTTGACGTGAGGTCAACAAGCCAATGCTTCAAGTTAAAGCCAACCCGTTAATCATGAGATCGTATCTCTATGGTTTGAACATTTCCAAGTTCAGGTTGAGTTTGACGTGGGCCAATAACTCAAACAAGAAATTAGACTCTAGTTCTTATCATATTAACGGTAGGTGTAAGCTTTAAAATTTATATAAGGGTTTTAGGTCTCATCCTCATGCATATGTTCTACCTATATTATATTGCATACATGACATATATGATAACATGTCACAACACACGCATGACAAAATACATCTAATCATGGCATACTACATGGCATGTGATATAACATGATTATGTCAAAGTTGTCATTATATTATTTTGGAATAAAAATATGATTAGGAATTTGACTTCTATAAATCAACATTCCTTAATTAAATTAAGAAACAATTTATAAATTTAATATCATATTTTTGTCTAGGGAAAAATATTAAAGATAAAATATATTTTAGAATCTAGATTTCATAAATCATGATTCTTTAATTAAATAAAGATTTAAATCTGAATTTAATATTATATTTTATCTAGGAAATATATTAGAAATAAAATATGATTTAGAATCTTGATTTCCATAAATCATGATTCTCTAATTAAATAAGGAATTAATTCCGAATTTAATTTCATATTTTATTTGGTAAATATTTAAATTAGGAAAAATTTCTAATTTAGTCACATACTTTATTTAAGGAAACAAATAAGAAAATCCAATTAATTAGGAAATAATTTCCAAATTAATCTTTCATGATCAAATATTTCCAAAAATATAATTTCCTAAATTAAGGAATTTCCATATTTGAAATTTTCCTAACAAAATAGGAAACTTTCTAAAAATAAAGGAAAATTTTCAAAATAATTCTACAACCAACTATGACTTCGTAAAATCTATTTTATGAATATGTCGAAGCATGGTCTGGCTCTGATACCACTGTTGGGTTACAATCAACGTGTATATGTACTTTTATCGTTTCATAAACGAACGCAGCGGAATAAAATATAATAATTTCCTAAATTATTACAATACACATTCATGCATGTAAGATTACAACACATGTGGACATATACGCCAAATAAAATTTTACATTAAATTAAGAATACAATCAATTTTATCCTAGCTATACCTTTAGGATGATGTTGAGTCAGAATGTCACGCCCCGGGAGTATGCCGTGCCGAAAAGCAAACGGACGGCATCTCCCCTGTACGTGGCAACATATCGGGTTAATACAAGGCCCGTAGGCCCACAATAACAATATGATATACACAAATATCAACATATCAAAACATACTAAATACAGCGGAAACAATACAAACAGATCAACAAGATACAAAGACCAACTGTGCACTCCGGAGTGACTGGACATGACAAGAATCATAACAGAAATCGAATCAAAGACCAAATATATACAACACATCCGTATGTCGCAAATACGGAAACAATACAAACTAAAACCCCAAAACAACAATATGGAATACATCAATCCACAAGAATACAACAAAGCGTAAATACACCTTCATCCGTTCGTCCGGCAAGTAGATGGGATCAAAGCGTGAGCTCAAACGCCCAAGGAATCTTCTACCTGTTATCTGGGCGACAGGAAGCCCAGGGTCCAAGGGTGGTGAGTATAAACTCAGGGGTAATCTATAGAAAGTGCATGAACAACGTATAAGGATAGATCTACAAGTATACATGTGAAGATCTACAGGTATACAACATGAATCCAATAGACATACAGTCATATCCATATCCAATAACAAGTAACTACAGCAAAGTCATACTCAATGTATATACTAAACTAATCAACTGAACATAAAGTAAACGCACTGATGCCGCAACACCATAAGCTATATCATCCTCGGATATACAATAACATAACCCATATAACATACTAAGTCAATCTCATACCGACCAATACTCCAACATATACGAACAAGATAATGATCAATTGTACATTTAACAACTGTGTCCGCACACAATGACATGATGCTAATCAAATGCATATAACAGTCTGAATCAACGCATGTATCATGCTCAACACATAGCAGTAAATAAAATGCAAATGACATGTATCATGATGAACAAGCATGTGCAACAATCATAGCTCAATCAAATGCAGCATCTCACAGGCATATGTAAAACATATATCGAATACATGCATACATATATATATATATCTGCAATGCATATGCATGGTCATGCTCACAAGACTCCACTCGCTACCACGTGGCTCTGGGTGGCAGGACATGGCAGACATGACAACTATCCCGACTCCAGCCACCACTCTCGAGTGACCGAGTTGGGTAGTATGAAACAGTAGCTAGCCCGCCATAGAGCTATATGCTACCCACACGGGGGTCCCTGCTGCTAGCTGCTCCGTCCCTACCCATGAGTAGACGAGCACCGCACCCAGGACAACTGCACATCACACGACCACTGTCTATAGTGGGTGAGTGCGCTAACTACCACTCCGCACAGTGGCCAAGTGCGCATCTCCAGCTACCACCATCCATAGTGGCCGAGAACGGCATGCACACAATGCTCGCCTCAACCTGCTGAACCACGCCCGAGTGGTCGGGAGGCAGGATGACGACTGCCTCAACCACAAGGCGGACTAAATACAAGATGCATGAAATGTAATGATGCATAGCTCACACACACATCCTCGCAACACTCCCTAACTCACGGGGAGACCTAGTCAACCAAAAGTCAACCATGCAAGGACGACAAATCCGTAATCACAACCTATTTACCTATGTACAGATAAATAGATCCGTCGAACTAACACACTGATGTGTATACGATACAACGACCGACCTCATAATTTGGACTCATCACCTAACCTAGTGATGCAACCCAGTAACCCAATCTGAGGTCATAAAAAAAATAACCCTAACCACATATACTTACTAAACATCTATCAACTAACACATAATAGGGTTTTATAGTTCCTATCCGTGCTAGATAATCAATGAAGTAACAGAGTATATATCTCAAAGGTCAAGGCAGTACAAGCATACGATTAAATAAGAGTGGATTTAAGGTAAACAGGTATAAACATAAATCCAAGATCATGCACTGGAATTGATCAAACTACCGGACCAGGTAGATATTACCCACCTGATACGAAGCTCGAATAATCCTCACGGTCGCGGACCTGCTTCGTATCCCAAACCTGCACATAATAGAAACTATGGTTAAGTACAATCACCAGACAAATATACGAACCAAACACTCCTCGTTTCTATGTTCGTATTCTTTCCTTGTCTACGAGTTAGATACTCGACTATCCTAATCTGATACATCATAACCAAACTCACAGTAGCTCACCGACATCCACAAGATCAATTAAGATAAATAGATCTAAACACCACTCCAAAATAGGGTTGTAATAGAAGCTTACCGCAAGATCAGTTTACCACTGTTAACAACCACCGATCTCACTGACTATAGCTCCTCACACCCGACACAAACAGAACACCCCCTGTTCAACAATGACAGATCGATCAACATCCACCACTTCCATTACATATCTGGAAACTCATGGACAGAACAAGATACAGGGAATAAAACAGAGATTATACCAAATCGGACTTTACCGGCCAATCCTATCCCCTATGAAGTTCTATTCACTGGATCTACATCCCCCCTTTCTGCCTACAACGACTCAAGCTAACATTTAAACAATCGACCGAGAACACTCATAGCAAGAACAGATCCATCATCCTCCAGAAATCACACCGACACACCACAACGCATAGCAATTAATAATCCTTAAAACAATCACAGTAATTACAAACAGAATAGAATTATATCTACACCAACAGCCATTCTTGCCTCAAACACAATCCATATCTTCACAGATCATTGGATCAATCCCAACTGACCAATTGATCAACATCTATTACAGCTCCTCATTACTGAATTAATAACAACAAACCTAACCACACCTGCATCACTAATCCGAGCCAATCAAACCCAGCTCAACCCATCGGCACATCAATTTCGCAATAACAAACATAAATCAAGCCAAATCGACAATACCATAAGCACACAGAAATTACTTCCAACTTACAGTTGCCATTTCTAGCAATCAACAAACCACCGATTGAATCCCCGATTTATTGCATCCCTCAACAACCATATGCACACAGAATTTCGCACAACACAAAAATGACGAAGAAAGGATATAAACTTACCAATCCCTGTGGATCCTCAGCTGCTACTTCTCTCATTCGACTCTCTGCTCCCCGATGGCAACCCACACTCACCGTGAGCTCAATACTCACGGAGAACAGCTGACTGAAAGAAATCTCCAGCAACTGCAGATCGACGAAGACCCCAAATCTGCCATGATAATGCCAAATCCGATCATCCACAGCCCGATCTAAGAACCCACGGTAGAAATCTAAACCTAGGACAACTGATTACCTCTATTGGCAGCTCGCCGCCGCGACAACGATGACGCCTGTCCGTTGGGGTTGTCGCCGTGATTTTTCCTCAGGCGAGAACCCTTTGATCTCTGGCCGGAGATGAGTCCCGTGGAGGCGTCATCGAGCTGCTCGCATCGGACGCCGACGAGCGCGGATCGACGACGTGATCGTGCGGAGCGGAAGAAACGACGCAGAGTGGAAGAAGTCGGCGAATCGCGGATGAAATGGCGATCCCCCTTCGTTCATCATCTTTTAAATGTCGTTCGAACGATCCGGTTAACCCAGCCCAATCCAAACCCAATCTGATTAGGTTCAGCTCAGCCGGTTCCCACTTAACCTAAGTCAAGCCCAATCTGATTTGGCCTAATCTGGTTCAAACCCAATCAGCCCAAGCCCAACTTCAGCCTAAGCCCAATTTCAGCCCAACTAAGTCAGCCCAATGGACTCGACCCCACTAGGTTTAGCCCATTAGGTTTTAGCCCAATTTCAGCCCACTAATTAAACCCAATTAATTAAAGGGGTTAATCCAAATATTTTTTTTTTCCGTATTTTACATTCTCCCCCACTTATAAAAATTTGGTCCCCAAATTTCTGACTCATGTACGAGTACAAGATGTCACAATCACCATCTCAAGTATCTGGTGCAAAGTTACACCTCAAGTGACTAAGTGGGTACTGAGCTCGAATATTATATTTCAGCTCCTATATACACTCTCAATCGACCTATTAAAAGGTAAATTACTGTACCATAGTGGAGCTCTATACCCATAACCGGTGGGAGACTTTGCCAGAATCGTAAGATGAATCATGAATCACTATCAGAAGTGATATCCAAGGATACTCCATGGATATAATTCCATCAAGCAATCCAACGGAGTCCATCTTACGACTCGGAAGAAAATGAGCGAACCTAGCTAATCGCTCATCGATTACCCAAACCTATCAAGTCCTTTCCGAATTCTAAATAATCTCCCAACACAGTCTAACGTACTAGGCTCCCACTTCCTTCTCGGTACGTAACCCTACCGATCACAATATTCCATCTTTGCTAGTGGGCATACCAACATTAAACTACGGAATCATCCATGCCCCACATATCGTTCCACCAACCGGAACGTCTCAATACTCACTATTTTCGGATACACTCCGAATAAATCATCACTCTCGAATGAAGAGTCTCCCAAAACAACACTTCCTAAAGCGAATGCAACTCTGGGAACCACTATCCTTCCCAGAGACGGAGATTTATTCTCACAAGAGAAATTAATCTAATATCCAAAATTCACTCTGTCACACGACACTATAAGTGACTGGAAGACAGTAATAACTAATCTCGCTATTCCTCAACTGACGTAAGCATAAGACACGTCTCATACCACTGCATCGGAATCGCTCTAATGCCTGAAATGATGCATCTGCGTACAATACTCTTCCATCCATATCGGACAGATTAATTAACACTGACCCAAAAGTCAGTCACCTTCTAGGCCCTGAAACCTAGCTTCACAAACTTCGGACCAGGTGATTGCCATCACCTTCTTAGTCTCACAAGTCGACAGTATAGTATCGCTAAAACATCCTATCCTCATCTATGGTAGATACCAAATCAATCTAGGGAAACCACAACTTCCCTCAAGATTGAGAATATATCCATAAATATATCCTCCACAGATATGATGACAATCGGTCTCAAATACTCCAAGAGTACTTGATTCCTCAAATTCATGAACGACTAAATCGTCGATAAGCCTAACAACATTATCAACATCTCCTAAAATTCATACCAAGTATGAAATGTCATCTTCACACACCTGCATCCTTTTACTCTAAGCTACAGATAACTCAATCATCACACTGACATTGATAATTGTATGACACTAAGTCACTACAGTATCAAACCTCCAGTCGTAGGCCAACCCTAGGATATACACAGGTGTCATTTAGCTGATCTAAACAAATCATCTATCCACAACGAAGGATATTCATTCACAACAACTACTGCATTCCAATCGTCGATAATTGATGCATAGACTCAAAGTCTGACTCTCTTCTAACAAAGACTTACAAGTCTTCTCAAGAAGAAACACTGAGGCAGATAAATCTCCCATAGTGTTTAGCAACACTGATACCCATAAACTCATCTCCCGGTATGAGGTCCCCAATATCAGGACTATTCCCGAAATTACCTCAATCGCTTACTCTACTTGCCCATGCAGTGGCAAGCTCGAGAGTTTATCCAAAACTATATCCGAATACTCTCGAATTATACGTACATCCGAGAGTCCTAGTATACCCACGCTCCAACAATCTAACTATCCATAAGGACATGTCTATAGTAGAGGTATGTCTAGCAAAGGTTAAGGGTATCCCTTGACTTTGATTGTTGATCAACATCTCAACTGACGGTAGAGAAAAATCACCAACCCACAAGTCGATAGGAACCCTTCGAACCCTATCCAAGAACGTTCTAGACAAAGATACCTGTAAACTACCAGTATCTCTCGATACATCTGCAAATAGTATAACCTAGAGTAATACCCCGAAGGACCTATCCTTCGGTCTTCTATACTTCTTCTCGAGTAATTATGTAAACTTGTCCAACATCTGTTCTGGACGGCTGAACTCATGTAGATGCAAAGACTATCATGGAGGAACTGAAATCAACTGCTGGAACTGAGGTACAAACTGAAACAACTGCAATGGAGATGGTAACCACTGTTGTACTGGCAAAAGATACACATCCGGCTGTATAATACTGAAGAACTGTCAACATCTTAGCACGCTCCATCTCTGTGAAAGGTACAGCTGCAACTGAAGAATACCGCATAGATACGATCATCGTCGTATACTCTCTCTCCTCTGTATAAAGCATAACCATATCGGGGAAAGGTAACAGTTGTTGTTGTCTGGACCGGTAACAGTTGTTGTCTGAACGTCTGAGTCTTCTGAGATGTCTTCGGCTGATACTGCTGAGTAACTTACTTCTTCCGGATGAAAGTATCAAAGAACTCCAACTATATCTGGGGTAGTAGATCGTCGATGTGATAACCTAATCTTCAGAATAATCTCGCCGAGGTTGTGGATCATCCGCCGAAAGCATCATCCATAGTCTTCAACGAAGTCTTCAAAATACATACTCTCCTCGTAGATATACCGCTTATAGTAGAAAGCAGATACAATGGTCATCGAATAATCGACTCTCGTGTCTCGTAACCCATAACACACACCTAATCTCCTTTCGGAGTCTTTCCTCTGAGTTCACTGATAAACATGAGAAACTACTGACAATCTGCAATCGGTCTTCTATGATCGGAAAACTCTCCAATAGTAACTCATGACTCATGACTTTAATCTTGCTCCTTTTTATCCAACATTTGGAGACTTCTAATTCCAATAATTTGACTCGCAATATCTGCTTATCAAATCTCCAACTCTTTAAAACACTTACTACGGAGTCATTTCTATACACATGACTCGGTCTATACACTTCCGGTAGGATCTGGTAGGAGATCCAAACATCCCGATAAAGATGTCAACCGATAACCTGTGGGTGGCCAAAACCAACCCAATCACATTCTCGAGCTATTAGGGGGGTCATAACCCTCACGAGTCTAACGACTCTGCATGGTACTTTCGTCAGCAGACGATCACCCAACCTGAAGCTCAAGAATTCCCTGACGATGAGTCAAAAAAATGACATGGGAAAATACCCTCTCACAACATCACTACACCGTGGCCAAGTGATGTGTGATTTCCCGAAGGTTATTTCCTATCTCTTCCACCAAGTACCGGCTAAATCCGGATAATGGTATTCAACAAATACTACTATCTTCGTATAACCCGAGTCAAGTACTCCAAAAGTACTTCCGATGTTATACAACCTAGAACGACCAATTCAGAGATCAAAATCTCTATGAATATCTCCAAACTAATCCTCTACTATCTGCATCAGCAATAGTGTACTCGCGCAGTTCATTACCCCATAGGTAATGATCTGACTAACATAATTAGTGGAAATCTTAAGATTGAAATCCTTGATCTCCACAAGAGATGTGACTACCTAATCTCTGCTTTCCGACTCGGTATCAGTCGGCTCTCAAAGGTAATTACCTTTTCGATAGCAGGTACATGTCTAATAACCTCAACATATCGTTCCCGTGGTCATCTCAAACCACGGTTACGAATACTGATTAATATACTACAAGTCATGCACTGTTATAAGCAACTAAATGCATAGCCAACAGAAGGATATGTAATAACAGTTAACATACCTTAATCCTTGTAGCTCGGAGATGTCCGCAACAGCCAGATCCCAGAACTCACAAACCAAAACCGAGTAAAGCAAAACTCGATGTCCGAACGAAATAAAATCCGAAAATGGACTTCGCAACCTAGGGCTCTGATACCAATAAAATTGTCACGCCCCGGGAGTATGCCGTGCCGAAAAGCAAACGGACGGCATCTCCCCTGTACGTGGCAACATATCGGGTTAATACAAGGCCCGTAGGCCCACAATAACAATATGATATACACAAATATCAACATATCAAAACATACTAAACACAGCGGAAACAATACAAACAGATCAACAAGATACAAAGACCAACTGTGCACTCCGGAGTGACTGGACACGACAAGAATCATAACAGAAATCGAATCAAAGACCAAATATATACAACACATCCGTATGTCGCAAATACGGAAACAATACAAACTAAAACCCCAAAACAACAATATGGAATACATCAATCCACAAGAATACAACAAAGCGTAAATACACCTTCATCCGTTCGTCCGGTGCGAGATGGGATCAGCTAGCAGAGCTCTGAACGTCCAAGGAATCTTATACCTGTTATCTGGGCGACAGGAAGCCCACGGTCCAAGGGTGGTGAGTATAAACTCAGGGGTAATATATAGAAAGTGCATGAACAACGTATAAGGATAGATCTACAAGTATACATGTGAAGATCTACAGGTATACAGCATGAATCCAATAGACATACAGTCATATCCATATCCAATAACAAGTAACTACAGCAAAGTCATACTCAATGTATATACTAAACTAATCAACTGAACATAAAGTAATGTACCAACGTACCTGACGGTCTGCAACACCATAAGCTATATCATCCTGACAGATATACAATAACATAACTCATATAACATACTAAGTTAATCTCATACCTGACCAATACTCCAACATATGAACAGTATATGATCACCTGTACTAACAACCAGGTCCGTACCCCACAATGATATGATGTTAATCAAATGCATATAACAGTCTGAATCAACGCATGTATCATGCTCAATACATAGCAGTAAATAAAATGCAAATGACATGTATCATGATGAACAAGCATGTGCAACAATCATAGCTCAATCAAATGCAGCATCTCACAGGCATATGTAAAACATATATCGAATACATGCATACATATATATATATATCTGCAATGCATATGCATGGTCATGCCTCAAGACACCCCACTCGCTACCACGACACCCGCAGGCCTAGGTGGCGTGACATGACAACTATCCCGACTCCACCACCACCACTCTCGAAAGTGACCGAAAGTTGGGTAGTATGAAACGAGCTAGCCCGCCATAGAGCTATATGCTACCACACGGGGTCCTCGCCGCTAGCCGCTCCGTCCCTACCCATGAGTAGACGAGCACCGCACTCCAGACAATCGCACATCACACCACCACCGCCTATAGTGGGTGAGTGCGCTAACTACCACTCCGCAGCGGTGGCAAAGTGCATCTCAGCCTACCACCATCAATAGTGGACGAGAACGACACGCACAACAATGCTCGCCTCAACCTCGCAACCATCGCCTGAGTGGCGGGAGGTAGATGATCGACGACTGCCTCAACCACAAGGCGCACCCGGTCGTCAAGATGCATGAAATGTAATGATGCATAGCTCACACACACATCCTCGCAACACTCCCTAACTCACGGGGAGACCTAGTCAACCAAAAGTCAACTATGCAAGGACGACAAATCCATAATCACAACCTATTTACCTATGTACAGATAAATAGATCCGTCGAACTAACACACTGATGTGTATACGATACAACGACCGACCTCATAATTTGGACTCATCACCTAACCTAGTGATGCAACCCAGTAACCCAATCTGAGGTCATAAAAAAAATAACCCTAACCACATATACTTACTAAACATCTATCAGCTAACACATAATAGGGTTTTATAGTTCCTATCCGTGCTAGATAATCAATGAAGTAACAGAGTATATATCTCAAAGGTCAAGGCAGTACAAGCATACGATTAAATAAGAGTGGATTTAAGGTAAACAGGTATAAACATAAATCCAAGATCATGCACTGGAATTGATCAAACTACCGGACTAGGTAGATATTACCCACCTGATACGAAGCTCGAATAATCCTCACGGTCGCGGACCTGCTTCGTATCCCAAACCTGCACATAATAGAAACTATGGTTAAGTACAATCACTCTGCGTCGTGCGGAGCGGAAGAAACGACGCAGAGTGGAAGAAGTCGGCGAATCGCGGATGAAATGGCGATCCCCCTTCGTTCATCATCTTTTAAATGTCGTTCGAACGATCCGGTTAACCCAGCCCAATCCAAACCCAATCTGATTAGGTTCAGCTCAGCCGGTTCCCACTTAACCTAAGTCAAGCCCAATCTGATTTGGCCTAATCTGGTTCAAACCCAATCAGCCCAAGCCCAACTTCAGCCTAAGCCCAATTTCAGCCCAACTAAGTCAGCCCAATGGACTCAGCCCCACTAGGTTTAGCCCATTAGGTTTTAGCCCAATTTCAGCCCACTAATTAAACCCAATTAATTAAAGGGGTTAATCCAAATATTTTTTTTTTCCGTATTTTACACAGAAGGACATCAACCGTATGACGCTCGTGGAGCTTTGTCTCTATCGTGTCCATGTTGAATCTTCGGATGGATGACTTCTCAAAGCCACGAGTATGACCTTCTCTTCACTACTAGATTAAACAAGAAGGTCGGGGTGATCGGAGAGCAAGAAAGTCGGCCTAACAAAGTAGGAAACAACTCTTGTTTCCTTGGTGGCCGACGACAAGCTCCAAAACCCAACTCTCCTAGGTTCGGCCAAGGGCATAAAGGAAGAAATCTTTGTTCTAAGCCTTAATCGAAGTTCCCTAATTGCTTGGGGAGGAGTTGGTTGGACCTAAATCAAGAGATGAACTTGCTAGGGTCAGCGGCAAGGAAAACCCCAACAACTCTTGTTGGCAGCAAGAAGAGGAAGGAGGAGGAGTAGGCGGCAAGGAGAAAGAGGGGGGGGGGATTAAGCAAGACCATTAATTAGATTTTAGCCTTTATAACTCTTTATATAGGCTCTAAACCTAATGGGTTATGGGTTAGTGGATTAAATCCATAAGTCCATAACCATTAAGGCTTAATCTCATCCATTAAACCCTAATTGGGCCCTTAACCAAAAGAAGGTCCATTTAATTAAAATCAAATGGGTTTGATTTATAATTAAACCTCTTAAGGCCCAACCCGTCTTCATAAGACAAGCTCCTTTCACATTTCCAACTTGATAAATATTTCCATATTTGTCATGTGTTTGGTCCAACCAAACTCGATCTCTCTCGATCTTGAGAATCCAATTCTCAAACTCATTTTTAAGTCTCTTCGAATGATTGGTTATGCATGTGACCTTATAGGTTCTTGGTTTATGTTCGTCGTCCATAATTAATAATTAATTATGGAACGATCATGAGTGGCACCTAGTAGTACATCATGATCCCCAATTAATCAAAAAATCAATGGTTGATCTCAGAACCATTTCCAAACCCTTCAGCAGCTACAATGAATCATGCCTCATTCCTTTCACTCCTCTTATACCCACTTGGTTCAGGACATGGTCTATTGTGTCAGTCCCTACTAGGCTGACTACGTCACACCTAGCCCAAGTAATACTTCCTCGTCTAGTGGATTCTAATTATTTCGACATGTATCCAAGAGTACAATACTCTTCACATGCAATGCTTTGGCCAAAGACTTTGAGTAACATTCTGACGAGTGGTCATAGGGTATACATCTCCTCGCAAGGAGCGGTGAATCCTTTATTAGCTATTCAATCACCTTCGGGCACTTCAACTTATACCCAATCATCCCGTATCCACACCTCCATAGAAATATATCGACTAAGATGTCAAAGTATAAGTCTCCATGACCAAAATGACTTGAATACCTCAAGCCGAAGGAAACTCGCACTCGAGCTGTAGTAAGAGCTTCACTGACATATCTTATATGTAGAGAACCATGTGAAGTCCTGTAGCAGGTCACTCCAATGAACTAGTTACCTATAACCAACATCCACCTTTAACTCTCGACATCATAATGTCTCCAGCCAGTGAGAAGCAGCTGCTTGGATAAACCAAAGAGTATAACCAATGCTAGTCTCACAGAATCGATGATGTCCGAACTCATCAATTCATCGACTAGGGAATATTTCAATACTTCATAATTACACATGTAGAGATACTCACTAGTTGTGACCTAATCACACATTCTCTCATGCTATGAATCGTATTGTGGACATTCAGTAAATGAGTTTAAGATCTAATCAAACACATATGAGATGTGCACTCAAATAGTGAATCTTTATTTATCAAATAAATAGTAATAAGGTGATTGCCTTAGGACACCTCTCAAACATAACAGATGGGGTCGTTGTGAGATAATGAATAGGTGAGCAGTCGACTACTAGGTGTGAAATCATTCTGATACAGGTTATAAAAGAAGCAGCTTAGGGAGGATTTTGCAAGCAATTTTGGGGTGATTTTGAAGGAGAAGTGTTGTTGCATTCCAAACATTTAAGAGCAATCTAAAGCAATCAACAAGCAAGAAATCAAGAGTTTTTTTTATAAAGTTTTCTTTACTTGTATTTTCTTATTGATTTGTATAGTTGTTGTATTTTGTGTATTACTGTTGTAATCATCTTGTAAGAGATTTCTTCACCTTCAGAGTATTTTTTGAGAAGGAGAAGTTTATTAGTGGTGGTGTGCATTATTAGAGCTCACTCTAGAGCTCAATCATGGAGTAGAAACTAGGGTTCCAAACCACATTAAATTACTATTGTATTTGTGTTGTGATTGTCTTGTATTTTATTTTCGTATATTTATATTCCGTTGCATATTAACATTTTGTAGACAAGCACGACAATGAAAGAGCAAGATCGAAATTGCTATTCACCCCCTCTCTAGCGTGACGTCATAGACCATACCATAGTCACATAGACTAATAGAAAAGAGATCCTCAGTCACAAAGACTAGATAATAATAGAGGCTAATAGTCATAGAGACTATAGTCACAAAGGCTAGATAGAACATCCAATTGATACTTAAGAAAAAATGGTCCGTGTGATAGCAAGCATATTGAGCAATCAATGCTAAGAAAGTTGTTACATCTTACATAGCTGCTCATTGAGCGATAAATACTAAGAAAGTTGTTACACCTTACATAGATGCTCATTGAGCGATCAATGCAAAGAAAGTTGTTACACTTTACTTAATCGCTCAGCAAATGCCACTCAACCACTCTCTAATTTAAACATAGTCATTTCTTCAGGTGGCACACAACTGCTCTCCAAGAGACATCAATGCTTTTCTATTTACCCAGATTAAATTATTTACATCGATATTAACCTCTCTAATCCTTCATAATAACCATTATGTCAAGATCATGTCCTCTATTTTAATATTCACAATTATATTTCTATACTAAATAGAAATGAGTCGACCAATGAATAAACTTAAAAATTTAAATCTATTTAATCTTCTTTTTTAACTAGAATCCATTCATTTTAATCGGTTACTTTCCTAGTCATGTTTCATAGACCAAATCATCCATAGTCAATAGGTTTACATGCTAAAGTAGTAAACCCTGATTAAAACTTCAAGTACACCGCTAAATAATCACTTAGGACAAATGCTAAGATTAACATATAATCTCAAGGGCTTATATAGTAGAGAAATAGAGATCCATTCTCCTACTATCCTTATTGTTGTCATAGCACATGTGGTATGAATCACATATTACGATGTTACTCTCTTTACTAAAAAGAGTGAATGTTTTCCTCAAATTAATATCATACACATTTGATCTAGACATTCCCAATGTCTAATCCTGAATTCAACTCATGAATTATAATCTGACTCCAAACATGACCATAGCTTACAGGTACATATCTATTTACAGCTACATAAGCTATCCTATAAGCAACTATCTTACCTCTAGTCATACTTAACAAATAGAAATGATTGTCTATGCGAGAGGACCAATCTCAACCTGCCAACATGCTCACCGAAACTTTATTTCAATGTAACAAGAACATATACACTGAATAGATTATGTCATTTAACAATCAAATCATCTTATATTATTTGATTGTCATTACAATTTTGTTATATTCTTCGAAGTCCCAAAGATTTCACATGTCCCTGAAATGACTCTTTAGTCATTAGCTTAGTAAAAGGATTTACAAGCATAGCACGTGTAGGGATATACTCAAGAATCATCTTTTTCTTAGCAACAATATCCCTTATAAAATTATACTTTATAGCTATGTATTTGCCCTTGTGTGATATTTAGGATCCTTCGAAAAAGCTATAGCAGCTTGCTTGTCATAGTAGACAGTTATAAGACTCTCACTATCCTCATTAATCTTCAAATACTTTAGGAACCTTCTTAACCAGACAACTTCTTGCACAACCATTGAGCATGTCACATATTCAACTTTCATTGTTGACAAGGCTATACACAAGTCTATTTCTTGTTGTTTCATGAGATGACACCACTATTCAACAAGAAGACATAACTTGATGTAGATTTCCTATTATCCATGTCCCTAGCCCAATCTGCATCTGAATAACCCTTTAGGTATTGGTGTAGGGGCACCAGATAATCGAACCTAGATTTTGATTATGGTAAAGATCCAAAGTTAAGGTCATATTGTTATCTCATAAGTTGAATTAAGTGTGCAGGAAATGGTTAAGCTAAGCTGAAGGTCAACGACACCTAGAGAATTCCGAGTCGAGAAACTGTGGTGGTCGGCCGACACCGAGGAAACTTCGTGGGAGTCGAAGAACTTAGGTGGAAGACCGAAAGCAAAGCGACAGGTCATAAAAGACCAGAGGTAAGCACGAGTGCGAAGAGAGATGGTAAGGTCATGTCCTCTATATGGGGACGACTGTAGGCGGCGATCCGACTAAGAATTTCAGTGGAAGGTCTAGGTCAAGATCGGATAGTAAGGAACCATCATATTTACCATTTTCCATGCTAATCTCTTACTGTAGGGAAGTGGTCAGGCTGACAGTCAACTGCTGGCTATTGGGCAGTCGACTGATGCTCATCAGTCGACTGATGGAAGGCATTAGTCGACTGATAGCGACGAATCAGCCTTTTGCGCTAGGTTAAAATGGATAATGTTTGACGAGGCCACTTCGCGATAAGATAAGGTGTCACCTCATGATTAGTTCCAAAAGTTGAGGATTTCTATTAAGAATTATTCCAAGGCAAAAATCTATAAAAGGAGGGGAGGACTCCAACCCGAAAATCATCTATCTTGCTCTCAAAGTTCTCCCGCAACGCCAAAGCTCTAAACGTCGTAACACCGACGCAACGTCAAGTTCAGAATCTCTTCGTCGGCAGCAAGTATTCTTTCTATTTACTATATTTGTGGTTTTATTCATAATGAGGTGAGGTAGGCTTGTTGCCTCGCCCTCATGCTTTCGTTTTTGTGATCGTTGTCTCCTACCTCCAACGAGGAGGAGACTTTATAGTGGATTGCCCCTTCGTACGCAGTCAAGGATCGCGGGGCCTTGGAGTAGCAACCGTTGGGTTGTGAACCAAGTAAAAATAAAGTGTTTATTTATTTTTTGTTCTTTTACTTTCTGCTGCGTTTAAGTTTAATCGAACGAAAAGACAAAAAGTTTTATGCTCGCTATTCACTCCCCCCCTCTAGCGACGCTTTCGATCCAACATCAGGCTTATATCTGATTCTTGAAAATAGAGTCAATAATATATTGTCTCTTTCAAATATCTAAATATCCTCTTCACCGCTTTTCAGTGTCTTGGTCCTAGTTTTGATTGGAACCGGCTAACTAAGCCAACAACATAGTTGATATTGATATGTGTACACAATATAGTGTACATAAAACTATCAATATCACTGACGTATGATCTTTTTTATCATCTCGAATATTTCCTCAGGAATCTTGGGATACATACTCTTACTCAGAATAACACCTTTCCCTATAGGTGTTTGTTCAATGTTGCACTCAAACATACTGAAATATTATAACATCTTATTTATATAAGTCTCTAGAGACAAATCCAAAAGTCTTTTAGATCGATCTCTTATGATCTTTAATCCTAATATGTATTCATTTTCTCCCATATCTATTATGTCAAACTGTGATGAAAGTCACTCTTTGACTTTTATCACAACCCTATGCTATTTCCTACTATCAACATATCATTAATATATAATAATAAAATGACATACTTTTCTTTTTTTTCTTTCTTAGTAAAACACAATGATTCTCATTGATCATTTCAAAATCATAAGATAAAACGACTTTGTTAAATCTTATATTCCATTGTCTTGATGTTTGCATTAGCTCATATATAGACTTTTTAAGTCTAAATACTTTATCCTCTTGGTCTTTAGTAATGGAACCTTCTAGTTGTACAATATAGATTTTCTCGTCAAACTCACCATTTAGGAAAGTGAATTTTACATCCATTTGATGTAATTCTGAGTTATATGTGCTACCAAAGCCAAAATAACTCGTATTGATATAAATTTTACTACAAGAGAAAATGTCTCTTCAAAGTTGATACCCTCTAATTGGGTATACCCTTTTACAACCAAACGAGTTTTGTATCATTTAATCGATCCATCTGCTTTCCTTTTTATTTTGAGAATCTACTTATTCCTAATAGCCCTTCAGCCTGGAGGAAGATCGACTAAATCCCAAATATGATTCTTTCTCATAGACTTCATTTCTTCTATCATTGTAGATTTCCACTTTTTTCTAATATTACATCCCAATGCTTCCGCAACTAATAGTGGTTCTTCATCATCAACAGGGAGTATCATCAATGCCTCATTCTCAATATCAAACCTCTTCTTCAGTTTAATCTTACAAACACTTCTTTGTAAGTTGGATTGTTGAGAATTCAACTCATGACTTGGCAAAATACTCCCACTCGGTTGACTAGACTCAGATATCCATCATGTTTCTTTTGTTAATAATCTATCATCCTCCTTAAATAGAGGAACTGATTTATCAATGTCACCTCTTGCTGGGAACTCTATTTCGAGAAAAGTTATATTTCTCGATTCTATTTTGGAGATGGTTCCATCCTTTTACTCACAAATAAAAACATAACCTTTAGAGGTGTCAAAATATCTTATAAAGATACATTTCTTACCTCTAGGTTCTAGATTTCTATATTTGTGAGAACTTTCTTGAACATAGACAGCTGGCCCCAAGGTCTCAGATTACTCAAATCTGATTTTCTGCCTATCTAGCATTTATATGGGCTAGATGGAATTGATTTAGAAGATACTCTGTTAAGTATATAGGTTGTTGGTAACAATATAATGCGTCTCCTTAATAGAAAATTGACAAATTAGCCCGAGCCATCATAGACCTAACCATTTTAAGAAGACATATTTTCTTCTTTCAGCAATCCCATTTTGCTATGGAGTTCTTAGGATTGTCAACTGTCTAATAATCTCTTTATCATTACAAGTTGTTTTGAACTGATTAGATAAATATTCACCCCCACAACTAGTGCGTAAGGTTTCAACCTTACAGTCCAATTGATTCTCAACTTCGTTCATATAATGAATAAATGCTTCAGATTTATGAGAAATCAAATACACATGACCAAATCGAGTGAAATCATCAATAAATGTAATGAAATATGAACCTCCATGCCTAGCCTTCACATTCATTGAACCACAAATATATGAATGAATTAATTGCAATGGTGAATCATCTCTAATAATCTTACCAAATAGTTTTTTAGTTGCTTTCCCAACAAGACAATGCTCACATATAAACAAGTTAATCTTAGCATGAGTGCCTAGCAAGCCCTCCTTAGCTAACCGATTCATTTGTTCTTATCCTATATGTCCTAATCTAGCATGCCAAACATCATCAGATATATCTACTGTTAGTGCCTATAAGATTCATATATCTCCACAATGGTATGATATTATCCACATTGGAGCTAAACCCTCATGGTTTTATTTTTTTAATATACCTAAAAGGCCTTAAACTAATGGGGATATCTTTTCACCTTATAAGCACATGACATTTTTTCATATCTTACTGATGTGATACTTTGATTATATTCCCAACACTCCTGCATCTCGAGTCTTCAAAAAAGATGATCGAGCCTCCTAATGTGCCCGCTGACCCATAAGCAAGATTATAAACTATCCCCTAGATAGCTTCCCTCATATTATTTCGTAATAAGTCACGACGAGTCATCATAGTAATCATCTATGCCATCTGAAATTGATATTAAACCAGTCAGTATAAAATCGACTAACCATTACAAAATCAACTTAATTCAATTTATACGGGCATAGAACTGACACAAATAATAAAGAAAAATAAATCTTCTTGATTTTAAGAGTTTTAGGTTGATAGGTCCTCCTGACCAGTTGACTCCATTAACAACTATTAACTTCGGAAAATTAACTCTGAGCCTTTTTATCGGATTTTAATTTGGTGCTTCCTTAGCTAGTGAGTGTTCCTATATTCTGTGTTCCAAATCATGAACAATCAATTTTTCTATACTATTTATTCATATCTAATCTGTAGTGTGAAAACTCTTACATATTTAACACTACACCCAAGTTCTCATAGAGATGTAGCGGTCCATGCTAAGACGTTACATTCGAATCCTACAATGCATTCCTTCGGGAGAACAACATAACATTAGCATAATATCTTGATGGATTCATTCATTGAGATTTGTCGAAGTTCAACATTGACTGACAACCTAACATAACTCTCTCATTTTTCATCTGGACTTGAGACCGACCACAACAGAGTTATCTAACTAAATGCAAATATATCATTTTTATTTTATTTCCCTCTAACTTCATATGTTGATCCTTTGAATTCTTTGTTAATTGTCAAACAATCTGAACCATAAAATATTACTCAATGTTCTATAAAAAAAGGATAGTCTGGTGCACGAAGCTCTTGTCATGTAAGATCCTGGGGAAGGGTCTATTGTATATAGTCTTACTTTGCTTTGGAAGAGGCTATTCCAGGATTCGTACCCGTGACCTCTAGGTCATGAAGCAACAATTTTACTATTGTGCCAAAACTCCTCTTCACTCAATGTTCTATAAGCTTATAAAATTTTTCTTTTGTCCTAAAAGAGGAAAATGGTGTAGTTAGATAAAACTCTAGAAGTTCCACTAGTGCTTATAAAATGATGACTTCAACAATCTATCAAATATTTGGTAGAAAAACATCAAGAAAATAAGAACTACTGAAAATATAAACGATTAGTTTAAGTCAACTTTAACATTTAGTGTTAAATACAAAAATTTAAAATACTAAATTAAATGGCCAAAATTTAGGAAAATAATCCTAGGAATTATTTTCGGGATTTTTGGAGAATTTTAGAATTTTTTTGGAATTTTTATGAAATTAAATGGGGCTTGTGCGGGATATTTACGGGGATAATTAAATTAATGGGGATGGTTAGGGATTAATTAAAACCTAATCTAGGTTAATTACTTATAAGGGGGGGGGGGGTAATCTGGTTTATTTCATCGAACCAAATATTTCTCCATTGATGCCCTTTTTCCCCTCGCGATCTCTTCTTTCTTGCGACCCAACTCCACGCAATTCTTACTTCCTCCGCGTCTTGATCGCTCATCGATCTTCTTACTTCTCGCGATAAGCGGCGGCGACTGAACCCCTCGACGCCCCATGGACGAGCCGATGACAAGTACGTGTGGCTGAAGCTTGCATTGGCAGCATCCTCTCTTCGTTCTGGTTAGGAGCTGCTTAGTGAACACTGTCGGAACAAGGTAGGGCACGACTTCTTCCTCGATCCCGGATGAAATCCATTTCCCGATCTCAATTTCTCCCCTTGGAACTCATCGATTGTGGTTTAGGGCAGTAGAGTTCTAGCCTTCCGACGAACAGGGGATAAGGGGATTGTTGTCGGTGGAGATTCCAATGGCTGGTAAGTTGTTTTAGCTTTCTTTTTATTGATGTTGTTAATCTTGATTGGTTGTCGTGTGAGAGTGAGAAGGGGTTGTGCAGCAGGGTGTCCTGCCATTGAGTTTTGAATGGTGGGCAGGAAAAAACAGTCGGCTATGAGTGGGGATAGATGTTTTAGAGGTTTGTAATGGATGGAGTTGTGGTCGATTGTGAACAGGGGTGTTGTCGGTTGTAAATTGTTGGGTGTGGTGGCTGTGAATAAGGTTTGTGTGGTTGTGAGTTTTGGGAGGCTATAAATGGGCTTTGATGGAGTGGATAAAGATGGGTTTGCTATGGGATGTCAATTAGGGTGATTATATCTCTAATTTAGTGTAACAGTAGGTTATCAAGGGGCTAGGAACAGCTGTGACGACTGTGAATAGATGTGGATGAGTGTGTTCATGTAGGATCTGATTTAATCATTGTCATGTGTGCTTGAAATTAATGGTAATTGTGTTTCGGTCACGAGACAGGTCCACGGGCATAAAGACAGTTGGTATTCTTCATAGCAGGCGAGTATCTTTGACTTATCTTCTTTTAGATATTGTCATATTATTGTGCATCGTTTACTATAGCTAGTAATAGTTTTCTATGCTTTTAATTGTCGTGGTATGATACTACCTAGTACATGTTGTAGCCTTTTCATATGCTTATTATATTAATGCTCTATCACTTTGATACTTGTCATTTGTTTATTTGGCACTAGAGTAGTGACATACCTTACATACTGGGGATTGAATGAATAATGGATATATCTTGCATGTGTACATAGACTTATATACTTAGGTTATTTGATATGGGCTCCTATTGATACATACTATAGGTAGCAATGGATTGACAGGTGTATCATGCATTAGTGACATGCACCATCTTGCATTATTGCATGACTGGCGATCATCGACTCCTCGATAAGAGGTGATGCTACTTGGTAGTTGAGCCCATCGTCAGTTACATTACCTACACACACAACCACTCGTGAGTTAGTAGTATTTCAAGAGGGTGTGTGTAGTTGCTCTGTCAGGGCTCCACGGTGGTCGCTCAGGATATTGGTATTGCGACGTGGTAGCAGACAGGGATCCCTCCTTTGTCGTGAGACGAAGAGATGAGACGAGGTGATGTCTCCCATATACATACATGGGGTAGGAGGGTGACACTCCGCCAGCATCCTGTTCACTCGATCACATAGGTGTAGTGACGGCAGAGTGCACAATTGTCACAGCCCTACCCACTAGATCGGCACACATGACATGTCGGTGGCTTGACTGGCGTCAGGGGTGACACAGGTCATTACATCATGTGCATACGCTTTTACTATATGCATTGTTTGTTGCACTTTTAGTTGTTGCATATAATTTCCATGCACATATAGGAGGTATTATGTAGTTTGTTTTGGTGATTCTACATTTGCTTGTATGGATGTATCTTATGTCAGCTTAGGTGATTCTGGTATGTACAGTTTCAGGTATGTATAAGTATTTGTTTGTTTATTGTTGAGAAACTGTACCATCATAATCATTATTGCTACTTATAGTTTACTATGCATGACTATTAGATATCCACTGAGTTTTGCTCACTCTGTTGATATCTATTTTATTTCAGGATGAAGCATTCTGGCCGGTCCCCTGATCTGACGACTCCGTTCTTTCCTTTTCAGTTTTTCCGCATTTTTATCACTAGTACTCTATGTTTTAAACTTGTAGTACTTTATACTCGTGGTTGTTTTGGTGGTACTTGATTATGTCCTTATGGACTTTTGTTTCGATTTGTTTTGGTTATGTGTGTGATTGTATATTCCTGCTCAGATGTCAGAAGAGGTAAGTCTAGAGGTTTTAGGCCTCTTATTTACTTTGGTTGTTGGCCTGAGGCTCATATATTATATGTATTGTGGTGTTGTGTTTCGGCCATGTTGGCCGATGTATAGTGGGTCATGTGGGTCTTGTATACAGGTTTCAATTGTCCGTAGTACAGGGGAGGTGTTATCCGATTCTCGTCGGACAAGTACCCCCTCTCGGGGTGTGACATTTAGTGTTTGCCTCCTATGAGTATTGGAATTTGATATGCATCCCTAGTTAATTAGTCTAGTCGGAGTTGTTTATATCGAGTCCATGTTCTATCAACTACTCGGTGTTTTCGTTATAAGTTTAGTAGACCATTGTCAACTTTGCTAGTCAGTCATTATTGATTTAGCTATTCCATCAAAACACTCAGTCAAATCTCAAGTACTTCCAATGCTTTAACTTGCACACATACTACATGTTCTCAATCCCAAGTGAAGAGCACCATGCAACTCCTCACCCGAGCACTATGTGTAAAAACTCGAGCACCATGCCCATCATACACAATGCATTCCTCATCCAAGCAACCCCAAGTATTGAGCTCCATGCGAAGTACACTTGTCGAGCACCACGTGCCTGAGCACCATGCCTGCACTCTGTGCCGAGCATCGTGTGACCAAGCACTGCACATGAGCTCCGTGCCGAGCACCTTGAAATCTGGATCCTGAACACCCTGAGCACCAAGCATTGCACACTCCTCACCTAAGCACCCTGAGCACCGAGTGTCGCGCGGTCCTTGCCTGAGCACTTCGAGCACCAGGCATCACACACTCCTCACCTGAACACCCCGAGCACTAAGCGTAGCTCACCACATGCTGAAGACCACACGTCGAGCACCGTGGGTTGAGCACTGCGTCATGCAATCTTTATCTTTTACCTGAGCACCTTTATACTCAGACTTGGACATCCGAGTGTGCATAGTACCGTACCCTTCTCGTTTCTCAATGTCGGGCACCTAAAGTGCTCGACCGAGGCATTCCTCCCTCACAACTGCCTCTTTCTCACTCGGAACTGTGCACAAAACTCTCATTTCCGATATTTCTTCCACTGTTTGTCGTCTTCTTCGTGATGAACCCGTGAACAACTACCCATGCATAACTTTAATCACATCTTACAAGCTCTGATACCAATGTTATTATGGATTGCAACAACATACATGAGTATATATATAAACTGTAAATACTTACAATATTCTCACTCGTTCCAAGTTCTTCACTCTACTTGTTCTGAGCTTTCGAAAAAAAAAATTTGGAACTGTGCTTGTTGTCTAAAGAGCAATTACAAAATCAAACCACTCTCTCTATTTACAAATCAAGTTCCCAATAGTGCCTTGGAAGTTTTGAAAAACTCTCTCGACCTCTTGCGTACACAACGCAACTCACTTCTTTTCTTCTCTTTAACTTGGACGTTCTTTTATATGTGGAACCATGTCTGTTCATTACCCGCATCCTTTCATTTTCATCGGAATGCACTAAGTGCACTAAGTGCACAACATTTGTGTAGTTACTACATGTAGTATTAACATCTCTTTAAGTGTAGTAATGCTAACAATTCTTGGGATGGAGATACATAGAGACAGAGGTTCTAGGAGATTATGGTTATCTTAGCTCAGTTACATTGAGAAGGTGTTGGACAAATCATTCAACATGGGTAATGTGAAATCTGTGAGTACACCTTTGGCGCAACACTTCAAATTATCTATCACAAAGTGCTCAAAGTCAAATGATGAAATTCTTGATATGTCAATTATTCCATATGCATGTATAGTTGGTTGTCTGATATATGTCATGGTTTGCACAAGGTTGGATTTGGCATATGTTGTTAGTACGGTCAGCAAGATTCTTTTAAATTCATGTAGACAACATTGGGAAGCAATCAAATGGATTTTTCAATATTTGAGAGGTACTACAGATTATGACATCATATTCAGTAGACAATAGAATGATCTTTTAGTTATAGAATATGTAGATGCAGATTATATAGGAGTTTTGGATGACAGGAGCTCTAGGATATGTGTTTATTGTAGAGACAATCATATTCAGTAGACAATAGAATGATCTTTTAGTTATAGAATATGTAGATGCAGATTATATAGGAGTTTTGGATGACAGGAGCTCTAGGATATATGTTTATTGTATCAGACAATCTATTTGTTGGAAGTCAATGATACAATCTATATTTGCATTATCCACTACTGGATCAGAGTACATGGTGGTTGTCGAGACATCCAAGGAAACATTATGGGTTACAAGATTGGTTAGGGAATCGAATGTTCAAATATGTGGAGTCAAATTGTATTGCGATAGTCAGAATGCTATCTATTTAGCGAAAAATCAAGTTTATCATGCATAGATGTTAGGTTTCACAAAATCAGAGAGCTGATTTTTTCCAGTGACATTCAATCTGAAAAGGTTCACACTACAGAAAACATTGCAGATATGTTGACAAAGGCAGTTGTCATAGAGAAGTTCAAGCATCAATTTCTCTAATTGCTAGAGGGGTTGAAGTCCGAACTTAGCTTTTCCAAGAAGTGTTATCTTCAGATGCTACGAGTCGCACGGGCAATCCCAATTTCTCTGGTTTGTCATC
This sequence comes from Wurfbainia villosa, assembly GCA_025175895.1. Lineage (NCBI taxonomy): Eukaryota > Viridiplantae > Streptophyta > Magnoliopsida > Zingiberales > Zingiberaceae > Wurfbainia > Wurfbainia villosa. The sequence goes on along the minus strand of CM045991.1, from coordinate 14,733,770 downwards.
CCATTTTTAAAAAAAATCATGTAGATTCGTCATATAGCTAGGAATCGAATCATAAATATTTGGAAGCCAAATTGAATACTCTATCAGTGCACCATAGTCTTAGAGCAGATCAGTCGGCATGAACATATAGTTGCATCAAAAAGTACAATGTCATTTATCCCCGGGCCGTCGATGTTTAAGTGACATCAATGCTTAAGTCTTGGATTGACAACTTCTAGCTAGCTTCGAAAGTAGACTTTAAGCCCCTAGGGGCACGATGTAGCAGCAAAAGCGGAGACACATCCCATAGGATAATGCAATTCGATCTTCTATTGCGACATTGTTCAGTGCAAATTTATGAAAAATCCACTTGGGTAGCCCTTGGGCACAGGTGCTTGCCCGGTGGACAGGGTACGACTTCGACGTTAAATTGTCGTTCAAGAATGATACGATTGTAGAGTCCGGACTGAACCGTGAAAAAGCTATAAGTGCTTTTCCGATTTATCCTTGGTGGTCGGTGGAGACCACTTGAGCTTCGAACTTACTCAACTATTAGTGAGACATCTTGAAGATCCATAGAGAAAGGCTGATTACTCCCATGGATTAGTCGGGACTGAAGGTTTGCCAATTAAAAAAAAGGAAAGTAGACTTTCAATGAAATTATTTGAGAGCTCTAATTTAAGTTTTGAATTGACAAGTTCTGGCTTCAAAAAGTACAATGTCAGTTTCTCGATTGACAACTTAAAATGGAAAAAAAACGTGTTAATGCCGATTAATTATGATATTTACCGGCCTATTCTTTCCCCATCCGTTAATTAATGCCTTAAAGAGATTTAAAATTCATTTATAAATTAATAAAATTCTAAATTTATTAAGTAGGTTGGTGGTTTATTTTTAAATTTATTTTTTGAAATTAGTCATTAATATATTATTTAATTTTCTAAAATTATTTAATTTATTTTAGAAGACCATGTCTAATTAAGTTAAGTTAATTAAAGAGAGAATTTGGGAAGCAGTTTTCAATTAATAAAATGTCGTTCCCCAGTTTGAAGATTATTCATTTTTGTTCAGTGGCAAAATATTTGCCACCAAACAACAATTTCTATTAAATTGGCATAAATAGTTTTCTTTTTCAAATGCCTTTAATAAAATTCAGATCTCTCCTTTTTATCAATGGAAAAAAATGACAAAAAAATAATTAGAACACATGCAATGTGACTTAAATGGATCAACTATGAACATTCTATAAATTGTAAATATAGACAAATCATCTCGAATATAATTATTAAATCCGCTATTAGTATTCTATAAATTGTAAATATAGTCAAATCATCCCGAATATAATTAATTATTAAATTGTTTTACTTTCTTAATTAGGCTACGCACAATTTTATTGAATATTCTCAATATGACAATTTATTCTAATAATTTAATTTCAATTAGGTTCCGTTCTTAAAATATTAACAATGTGTAATCGGTTAAACTTTTTAACACTACATGCAAGGGCGGAGCCACGTTATGAGTTATTCGGGTGTTAGCTCGGGGTAAAAAAAAAAAAAAAAACACTGTAGCACACTATATCATCCTTAAAATTTTTTTTTTCTATAGTTAATCCGGGGGAGAAAATTGAAAGTTTGATTAGCCCGGGGCTCCTACCAAGGCTGGCTCCGCCCGTGACTACATGCATATTTTCCATTTATTAAATAAAATATGCTATTCAATTTGTAGGACAATTCATTAGATATATATGAAGTTGAGTGTTAATTTGTAGAACAATTCATTAGATATATATGAAGTGGAGAACACTTTCTTAATTAATGATCACTACGAATGTGAGAGACAAGTTGTATTTTGATTGAGCCCTTATATAAGGTCAATAGCATATTCAATAAATAACATGTATGCATCCATTTCAAAGAATTAATTATTACGCAAGTTATCTCTAAATGAGATAACTATAAGGTTTATTTTTAAATGTATTTATAAAAGGGTATTCAAATTATTTAACTCATAGCCACAAACAAATACATAAATATATATATTTTTGAAAGAAAAATTGATATAGAAATTCTTGTTCTAGCTAACAAAAAAAAATGTATTCACGTGTATATATACCATATATGTATACCACCGTAAGTGATTATCTCCCGCGATATGTAATTGAGACTACTATTGTGTATATATTTATTAGCTATTAATTAATATATTTTTATTAATTGAAGAAAGATTGAAAAGTCAGTTTCCCCCTCGCATAATTCAAAATTATATTAAAATTTCGCGAATAATTATGTTGGTGCAGGAGGAGGGTGGAGAGCAACTATACGAGCCTTCAAGTTTGCCAAGGAATCCACCTTCGTCTTCTCAATAAACAATAATATTTTGGGTCAGGCAGGTTGCTCGTGGTCGTGGAATATCAACGACGCAATTTTTTTTTCTTTTGCTTCTGTCGCGCATGCATTAGTTCCTACGTGATCTTGGTTCATATGTCAATTTCCACAAAGTATCTAACCTAAATGGAGATAAAATGTATTTAATGCAGTATCTCGTCGCTGTATTATATAGATGACGCAGAGGATCGGATGAGTATTCCAACACCAATCCGTGGATTAATTAATTATGGAGTTGGCGACGCAGAGATTGCTCACTTCGGCTGCTGCTGTTGCCCTTCTGCTCTGCTTTCAGGGCCTCGGCTTCTGTTTTGCTGATCGCGATGCCGTGCCACGCTATAGCTTCTTGAGGCATGCGGCAGATGCTCCACCAGTGTCGTACCACGACTACATCATCGTCGGCGGGGGCACGGCTGGCTGCCCCTTGGCCGCTACTCTGTCGGAGAGATTCGACGTGCTGGTGCTGGAAAGAGGCGGCTCGCCTTATGGGAATCCCAATGTCTCCAACCTCGCTTTGTTAGTCCAGAACCTTGCGTACCTGACCCCGACCTCCCCGGCGCAGCGCTTTGTCTCTGAGGACGGCGTCATCAATGCGCGGGGGCGCTGCCTCGGCGGTGGGACCTGCATCAACGCCGGGTTCTACTCGCGCGCCAGTCGCCGGGAGGTGGAGGAGATGGGGCTGAACCCGGGGCTTGTGGAGGAGTCGTTCCGTTGGGTTGAGAAAGAGGTGGCGTTCAGGCCTCGGCTGACGGGTTGGACGTCCGCGTTCATGGAAGGGCTCCTCGAGGCCGGAGTGACGCCGGACAATGGCTTCACGTACGATCATTTACCCGGGACGAAGGTCGGAGGGACGACGTTCGATCAAAATGGCCACCGCCACACCGCCGCCGATCTGCTCGCGTACGCGGACCCTGCCAGGATCACCGTTCTCTTGCGCGCCACGGCGCAGAGGATATTGTTCAGGAACAGAGGTGCTTCCTCCAAAAAGATCATAAATATTCGTCGCGATTATAGTGACATTGATGAATGCTCTGCTCTACTCTGCTCGCAGGAAGGAAACATAAGCCGGAGGCATATGGTGTAATATACAAGGATGAAGCTGGCAACGTGCACGAGGCCTACCTCAAGAATTGCTCCGCCGGCGAAATCATACTGTCGGCCGGCGCCCTTGGCAGCCCGCAGTTGCTCATGTTGAGCGGCGTTGGTCCTGCGGCCCACCTCGAGTCCTTAGGCATCGACGTGGTGCTGGACCAGCCGCTGGTCGGCCAAGGCATGTCCGACAACCCGTTGAACGCCATCATCGTCCCTTCACCACAACCGCTCGAGCTCACATCGGTGCAAGTCGTCGGAATCCGGCCGGACTACTACGTGGAGTCCGTGACCGGCGTCAACTTTGTGGCTCCCCTTTTGGCCGGCAACCCTGCCGTGCCTGCTGCAACTTCACAGGTACACGCAACAACAAATTGAGAGAACAAACTGAATTCAATCTCATCTCACACCAATTCTTTAATATGCGTGTGCCAGATTAGTAACTCGGTGCCAGGAAATCAAGACATCTACTCGTTTCAAGGCGGCACAATAGTTGAGAAGCTGGCACGCCCTCTTTCTCAAGGATTCCTTCGCTTGAGGAATAGCGACCCAGAAGAGAATCCACTAGTCACCTTCAATTACTTCATGGAAGCTGAGGATGTTCAGACATGCGTTGCAGCCCTCAGGACAATTGAAAGAGTGATCGATTCAAGAGCCTTGTCGAGATTTAGGTACCCGAATCAGTCAGTGCAAAGCTTGGTAGCCTTATCCACAAGTGTACTAGTGAATTTAAGAGCAAGGAATACCAATGATTCCACTTCGCTGGAGCAATATTGTAAAGACTTTGTGTTGACTATCTGGCACTTCCATGGCGGATGTCAAGTAGGAAAAGTGGTCGACCGTGATTACAAAGTGCTCGGCGTTGATGCTCTCAGGATCATCGACGGATCTACCTTCACTTTCTCACCGGGAACAAATCCACAGGCTACTGTCATGATGTTAGGAAGGTAATATAATTCTACTTCATCTTCCAAATACTTTCATATAAGTTCCTGAGCCTTTTGACTATATAATCTGACATCGATCGTCCTCGTGTAGGTACATGGGAGTTCAGATGCTGAAAGGGTCTAAATTTCACTGATTATATGCCAACATTAATCTATCGATCTTAGGAAAGAGATTCTTTAGCTTTACTTTGTTTCTGAATAATCTCATCTTATTGACGCTGTTGATGCGCCTTGGGGGCATTGAATGGTATTTATCAGCATTTACCAGGGCAATGTAACATGACTTTCAATTCTATCTTCAAAAAGATTGTACCAATATTATCTTTATCCAATTGGAGTTAAAATTTTATCCAGTAATTTGGTTAATGTCGCTTGTTAAGAATACAATACATCAAATAGGAAGTTTTCAGATAAAAGTTTATTAACTATTTTATAGACAGCTGTGGGGTGAGAGTGCCTCTGGATTTATCCCTCCTAAATCATTAGAAAAGTTTATTAAACTTTTTTTTTCAAAATTTTTTAACAAATTTACCCATAGTTGTTTGGCGTCAGTAGTAATGAGTTAAATTTGAAATATTTCCACCAAAAGTTGAGAGTGCATATTGCTATATTTCTCACCGTGGAGGAGGATAAATCGATACTGTGTGGCTAGCAGAATACAAAGTCATCTGGTAGCATTGCCACCTTCGTGAATCGATCCTCGCTCTTTCAAACCTTAACACTACAAGGCTAATATCCTGATTTGCCTAGCTTGCATATTGCTATAATAATACTATACAGAGAGAGTTTTATCTCCCATTTAACTCGAGGAGTGTACTTTTGAATGAAATGAAATATTTTGTATAAGTATTTTATCATTATTTTTATTAGTAAATATACAATTTATCTAAGAGATTGTTTTTAGAATTTGAATTTATAATTTGTAGGTGACAAAATAATAATTTTATCATTACACCAAAACTCCTCTCTAAACATGAGGATATAATACAAATAATATTTTGTTCACTTATATTTTAATCAAAAACAAGAAATGTTTCACACCTTAATCGTATGTATCATCAACTGCGGTAGCTAGCGCCAGCTTCTTCATTTTTTTTTATCACCTAATTCTTTAGGTTCACTATTTGATGACCAATGAGACTCAAATATAGAAAATTAACATGAACTGACTCACAGAAATTTAGAAGTGCAATGATATATACCTATTTAATAAGAATCTTAGGCTACTATAACCATTAAACATTTTTGTCCAAAGTGTTTGAGAGTCATAAAAAACTCAAAATTTAGGAAAAATGAATACCGACAAATTAACTCAAGGGAATTTCAAAATTGTAACAATGTCTATTTGGCACAAATTTGATTCTCAAAAGAATCTCAAAGGTGCAAAAATATCAATTATTTAGCATAAATTCGAGACTTTGTATGAGAGTCAAACACTTCATTGCAATTACTATTAGATGACTCATAGTCAATTAAACACTTGGTAAAAAGTGCTTGATAACTCTATGAGGCTCGCAATCTAGGAAAATAAACATGGACAAAAGTGATACGGATTCAAAGAGTGCACTAATGCCTATTTGATACCAATTCAAGAACTATAGAGTCACAAACTGATCTTTTGGCAAAAAAAATTAAAAAAAAGGTGTGATGACTCCATAGGAAAAAAAATGACATGAATTCAAGGATTTTATAATCGTCAAATCCTTTCAACCAAAAGTTTAGAATGATGACCAGAGTTACTTTGAGTCAACTAATTGTTTGAGTAATAGCGAATGACGAAGCAAATTTGGTGAAGAGTATTTTGGAAATAAGACTCTCTTTGATAAATTCCAAAATATGGTACTTATATCTTTTTGGAATTCTAGTATTATGAAAACTTGAATATGCTACCATTTTAATTCAGAGGTGTATTAAAGTAATCGTCTTAGAAGTTATTAATAAAATTTATTATTTGAGTGTACATTATTTATATATTTGATTGGATCTTAAACTTATCCACAATACGATACATAGCATGAGAGAAATTGTGATTGAATAATAATTAGTGAGTATTTCATCATGTGCAAATATGTAAGTATTGAAATTATCCCTAGTTGATGAATTGATAAGATTAAACATCATCAATTTTGTGAGACTATCACATGTTATGCTCTTTGGGTTATCCAAGCATTCGGTACTCGCTGAATGAAAACATAGGGATGCTGAGAGTGAACATGTGGATGTTAGTCAAGGTAAATAGTTTATTAGAGTGACCTGCTATGAGACTTCATATGGTTATTTATGTCATTGAAGATCGCATTGTAGCTCGAGTGTGAGATTCATTAGACTTAAGGTATTCAACTCATCTTGATCATGACGCCTTATATTTTGACCTCTTTGCAGTCATCTCAATAGAAGATGTAACTCTAGGTTGATTGAGTATAAGTTAAAGTGATTGAAGATGTTTGAATAACTCATAGAGAATTCAATATTGTTACTCAGGAGTCTCTGGTCAGAACAAGCATATTTAGAAGATAGTCTTCTTAGACACATGTAGGGAGTAACTTGAATCTCCAGGACAAAAAAACTAACTTAGACAAGGTATGACGTAGTCAGTCTAGTGGGGACGAACACATAAACCATGTTCTGAACCAAGTGAGTATATGATGAGTGAAAGGAATAAGGCACAAAGTAACTGTAGCCGCTGAAGGGTTCAAAAATATTCTAGAGTCAACTTAGACTTTCCAATCAATTAGGGATCATGATGTAATGTTAGATGTCGCTCATGATCTATTCATAATTAATGGGTTAATTATGAATGATAGTATAGTCGGGAACCTATTGGGTCACACGTATTACGACTTCTTAAGAGACATAAAACGAGTTTGAGAATAAGATTCTCAAAGAAAGAGGTTATGGATGGTCGGACCATCCTTAAATAGCATGAAACGAGAGTGTCAGAAGCTACCACAGGTGTGGTAGGGCTTAGTCTGACCATGCCACTCATTTGGAGACGAAATGGAGCTTACAAAACCTAGCACGATTGTGCTAGAGCTTGGAACGACCATGCCAAACACTACCCAGCCAGGCATAGGCGTGCTGAGTCAACACAACCCATAATGGGTCGTGGCGTAGGGCTCCATGTCCTAGTCGTGGAGCCCTCCATGGCTGTGGATGACCGGCACGACTTGGCCATGCCGGCGGACACGGTCATGCTACGAGCAGTGGCGAAATTGGTTTTGCAATTTTTAGGTTTTTCTAGTTTTCTTGCCTAATTAAACATTAATTTAGGCAAGTATGATCCGGTTTAAAGATCCTATGATGCCCTAAACAAGAGATATATAAATAGATCTCTTCATGAAGGGCATATAGAATTTTCTGATCTTGTTCATTCTCCACCAAAAAATGGTTTCATGCCATCGTCTCCTCCTTCCTCATGCCCAGGCTTGGGCACCGATCGGAGGTGAAAGCTCATTGGCTTAGGAAGTTATCTCGAGGGATTCTGACATTGATACCGATAAAGGCAAGGTTTGTGAGTCTTGCTCATGGTTTTAACAGATTCAATAAGAATCTCGAAGGTATATGTCACGCTCCGAGAGCATGCCAAGCCAAAAATCAAACGGACCGCATCTCCCCTATACGTGGCAACATTTCGAGTTAATACAAGGTCCGTAGGCCCACAATAACAACATAACATATAAATATGAAACACAACCACAACAACATAACCACTAATTACAACAACTACACAGCGGAAACATAAAACACAACAACATCAATCCCACACATGCATATCGATATGACTAACACATCACAACAACACGAAACCTCGATAAAATCTGAATATACAACATGTACGTCACAAAAACTCCAAAATACAATACACAACGGACGGAAAGCCCAAAACAACCACGGAAGCCTCGGAGGTGAGATGAGATGTTAGCCAGCGGTGCTCCAAGCCGTCACGAAGTCTTCTACCTGTTACCTGGGCGACAGAAAAACCCAGGGTCCGTGGTGGTGGTGAGTAAAACTCAGCAGGTAATAGAAAAATATGTATATATGTAATATCACATGTATTTCAACAACATATCTAAAGGTGCAATAGGTATATCAGCATAGTATATAAATACAAGCATATACCGTCTAACCAAATGAACAACGTAAAATGCAGACATACCTGAGTCTGCTACGCTACTCTGATCCAACCTGAACATATATCCAACATATATATATAACAGGAAGAGTAAGATCAACTCACAATATACTCAAGCTACAGGTCAAGGTATCTAATGGTCTGTCCAACACATATACCAGTACTCGACACAACCGTATAACATATGCAAGAAGTATGCATGAATATGATGTACAACCAAATGCAGCAAGCATAATACAATCAAGTGCAACATCACAATAAGCATATATATATAGACTGCATATATATATATATATCAATCTCAACCATTATATATATATATATATATATATATATATATATATATATATACATGCATATATGTATATATATATATATATATATATATATATATATATATATATATATATATATATATATATATATATATATATATATATATATATATATATATACATGCATATATGTATATATATATATATGGTAATATGCAAAACGCCATTAGATACGACAATGCAGCATGCATGGTCATGTCTGCTCACCCCTACTCGCTACCACGACCCCAGTGTGGCCTAGGTGGCACGACATGATAACTGTCCAAACTCACACCAACCACTGCTATAGAGTGGCCGAGTGGGCAGTATGATCAAGTAGCATATGAGCGTAAAGAGCTCGCTACACAACGGGGGTCCCTACTGCTGGCCACTCTGACTAACACTACCAATGAGTGGTCTAGTACCACGCACCCAGGACAACTGCACGTAACTCCAACTACCATCGTCTATAGTGGTAGAGTGCGGCACAACAGATGCTCTGCCCTCACACCAGTTACTCCTCGGGGAGTGCTCTGGGAGGCAAGATGACTGACGACTCTCTCAACCCCAAGGGAGACTATATCGTCAGAATGCATGCAAATGACATGAGTATGCTGTCACACATACAACCATCTACCATAGACTCTCTGTTCAGCAAAGAGTCGTACCCATATGATCAATACACTCTCTATCTTGTAGAGAGTCGTACTCGACTGATCGACGGACTCTCTATCCTGTAGAGAGCCGTATTAAACTGATCATAACTCTCTATCCAATAGAGAGTCGTACTCAACTGATCGACGCACTCTCTATCCTGTAGAGAGTCGTACTCGACTGATTATAACTCTCTATTCAATAGAGAGTCATACTCAACTGATCAAAACAAGCTGGGACCACCGGTCCGTAGTGACACACAAATCACCCTTCACTTAACCATTACACAACTCATGGTTGGTAACAGGTATGCAACATACGGGTATTGGAAATAAATCCTACATTTAGGGCATTACCTACCCACAGATGACCTTTTTGTAAATTTATAAATTGAGTCATCACCCGTACTAACATTTACACCCTACTAAACATCTAGGCCAATTTACATCACATCTATAACTCCTAAATCATGATAGGGTATATGTGATATCAACAATTGAGCATAAATACATCCAACGATAAGTTCAAGCATACGATAATAAGAGCAGGGTTAAGATAATATGAACACCTAATATGCTCATATTTATGACTAAATCTGAATGCATTAAACTACCTGACCAGGGTAGGAATTACCCACCTGCTGTAATGCTCGAAACAATGAAGTCCTCACGGCCGCGGACTTGTCTCGTATCCACGTCCTGCAAATATCAAACATTATGATTAAGTGCAAGCATAACAACGAATCCTCGAATCGAATCCTACATCGACTTCGTACCCCGACCAACTAGATTGATCTAGTTACCCAATTAACCTAATCAATCCTCAACATTAATCCCTCAGCTTGTATAGTTAACACCGTAATTAAACCCACCGGTCTCCAATTAGCAATTATGCTAACCTACCACATTCACCTCTATACGTCAATTCCTACATTGACAGAACGGTTCACAACCCAACACAACTCCCTAAATATTTAAACCACCAATCCCAGCCCCACTATGGGACATAAATAGGACATCACAACCAAATCTCCCATTCATACCCCAGATGCACCTTACACAATAGAACAAAACCCAAACAATCAACTTAATCCCTTGATTTGTCATTCACAGCTCCATCACAACCAACATCAACCCATATAATACAACAACTAAACAGACGAAGAGGAGAGTGTAGATCGAGCTTACCAACCCTTGGGATCCACCAGTGGTATCCTCTTCTTATCCCCTGTCCAGCGCACAAGACCATTGTCCAATTCACAAGTTGCAACCCAACCCGAGATGCACGAACATGGAAGCACAGGGGACTTCAACCACTGAGATCGGGAGAAAAAGACACCAACATCGAATGAGCATCCCCAATCCTTATGGAAACGAGGTGGCGGTGGTGGTAGATCAACTGCAGCGGGTGATAGCCGGAACAAATCCACAACGACGAGAGCAAAGGCGGTGGATTTGCTGCTCCTGGAGGTGCTGCCCTATCAACAGATCAAGATTAACGAAGGAAAAATCACAACTTGATCTTAGCTTCCGTCCAAGGTAAGAAGGAATTGGCTTTTACCTAGTTCTAATGATGATCGGGAAGAACAGCTCCCGATCGAAATGTCGCCGACCCGAACTTCCTGACCCTTGCTCACTCACCATGCTCGCTCATCTGCGGAGATCATCGAGGGGTCCATTCGCCGGTCACTACTGCTGCCCTTCACCCCAAAACCCCCAGTTTTGGCTGAAGCTTCCTGCCGTGGCGGCGATTCCACTGACCCGAATGCGCATTGAGATCCCAAGAGAAGGGAGTCAAGCGATACTCCGGCCGGAGCGACCAGCCGTGGCGGCGAGGTCGTCGAGCTGCTTGCGCGAGGAGGCCGATGGGTTGGGATGGGAGAGATCGATGGAATCGCTCGCGTGGCTTGCGCAGCGAGCGGCGGCGAGGCGATGGGCTGATTCTCCTTCTCGGTCTCGAGATCTCTTCGAGAGAGGCCGACGCTTGCTGGAGATCGTCGAAGCTTCCTCACGCCGCCGGTCGCCAGGAGAAAGTTGCTGCGAAGAAATCGGGAGAGAAGGGGAATCGCGGAAGGGGAAGGGAACGACTCGATCGGGAAATCAGGGAAAATGGAAGGATTATAAAGGTTTTTAATTAAACCTATTAATTCTTAGCCGATCGTCTAAATAGGCTTTACAAAAGCCTATCCGCTTTATCCCCATAAAAATATCCATATAACTTCCGTTTAAATCCAGAAAAATTTCTAAAAATTTCTGAAAAATTCTATAGGGTATTTTCCTAATTAACAAGCATTATTTTATTATAATTTTTTCCTGGTATTTTACATTATAACTTCTCTCCTCCTTTTCTCACATGTAATTATGTCAAAGCAAGAAATTCTGGCTCCCATAGGAAATAAAATTATTTTATTTACACTTATTCCATTGTGCGTGTGATGCATGCAGATCGAGTCTTCAACTGTGAGGTTAAAGATCTGGCTGTGCTCAACCTTCGCAAGTGCACGGTTGTCATCAAGTAATAAAATATCGATTCCACAAGGATAGATAATTGAGTACTGGTTTACTAAGTGAATGTAGTTTGTTTAGACCGAACAGTTGGATGATAAAACAGAGAATTAAAAGTGAGAGAATGGGGAGTAAGAAGGTTGAGAGATCACTTTCACAGGGACACCACTGTCACTGAGTCCTTGTTATGATCGTGGAGAATGATTCTAAGACTTCGATTTCTCCTATGTTATGTTTATTATGTCACCTACTTATATTCCTAAGTTTTCTATGATTAATTTTGTAGGTGGATCATCTCATTTAATCCCGATGAACTTTTGGTACTACATAGGAATTACCTACCCCAACCTAGAGATTCCCTTTCAGATCGACAGAACTCAAGGGGTTGCTATCAATGGGTTGTCCCTGTCATGGGTCCAACAACCCCTCCAAGTTGTTTTCTCCTACTTCGCGGCCTCTAGATGGAATAGATTCATGGAGCTCTAGGATATCCTGTGTTCTCCCCACGAATAGATGGGCCTTCTTTCATGTCCTACTCTTTCGCATCTTAGGATCTACGATTACCGGGGTAAAGCTTGCTTTGTTTGGGATCCCTTAGATGACCTCCTTTCGGGACTCGGGAGCCCTAGGGTGTCTCCCTTCATGATCCCCAACCTCTTGGATGAGCTTCCTTTATATAGAGGCGGCATCGACTTTCCATAAATACACGAAAAATCTAACTCCTCGAAATCATGGCTGTTAAATACGGAAATTTAAAAATACTAAATTTAATGGCCAAAATTTAGGAAAAATAATCCTAGGAATTATTTTCAGAAGTTTTGGAGAATTTTAAAAAATTTTCCAAAATTTTTCTGGAATTAAACGGGGCCTGTACAAGATTTATGGGGATAATTAAATTAATGAGGATTAATAAAAACCTAACCTAGGTTTAGTTCTTATATAAGGGGTTAATCCGATTTAGTTTTACGGGACCAACTCTTCTCCGCCGCGATCCACTTCTCCACCGCTATCCACTTCTCCTCGCGATCGGACTTCTCCTCACCGACCCAACTTCCCCACGCGTTCTTCCTTCTTCTGCGCCTCCGTCGCCCGTCGATTTTCTTCCTCTCCCGACGATTTCTTCTCCTCCACTGCAGTGTCGATTGCCTCCCCGTTTCTGCCCCAAGTGCCGTCGGACCTCTCTTCCTTCTCCCGATCGAGCGACCTACTAGCATTGTCATCGCCCGAATGCGAGTCGACGCCCCACGCCAAACCCTTGCTGCCCTTTGCTGCAGTCTCCCTCTTAACATCTTCCTCCTCGAGTTTTCTTCCTCACTGTGAACGACGGTGCTCAGATCAGCCTTTACGATCTCCGCGGATAGGCCAGAGTGGTGAGTGGGTGTTTGGCTGGGAGCATTGGATTGATGGAGTTCTAACCGTGAACTGTTCTTCACGATCTCAGCCGTAGTCGGTAAGTGTCGATCTCCTTCCTCGATTTCGGATGAGATCTATCCTTATTCGTGTCCTCCACTACCATTAGCTCAATCTCCGATGGTAATAGGGCAGTGGCGTAGTGACATTGGGTTGTCCGATGAATAGAGTGGATTGAGGGAAGGGGGCTATTCACGTCGGAAATCGATTGTTATGGGGTGTGGGATAAATTCTGTGGTAAGGTTTTATGATTGTGATGTTGAACTTGGAGTGTTCTATTCATGGCAGTTTGGATCGATGTGTTGAATATACCATTGTTGTCGGTTATGTGTTTGAGTTGGCCGGCTGTGAAGGCTGTGGATTGGGGGATTTTCCAATTGAGTTGGGGATCTGATTTGGGCCTTTTTTATGGCTGACCGTGTGGTGGTGAACAGGGGTGATGTGCATGATCTGTGATTTGGTTGTGAATAGGACTGTTCTGGGCCATGAAGGGGTTGTGAGTGTGTTGTTGGGTGGATGTGAATAGCTGTGAAGGTTTTGAATCAGCTATATGGCTGTGAATTTGGTTGTGGGTCGATTGAGATGGGTACAAGAGTGATGTAGGATTTGATTTAATCATTGTTATGTGTGCTAGAACTTAATGGTAATTATGTTATATATAGGTTTCGGTCACGAGACAGGTTCACGGGCCTAAAGACAATTGATATTCTTCATATCAGGCGGGTATCTTTGACTTATCTTCTTTTAGATATTGTCATATTGCTGTGCATTGTTCACTATAACTAGTAGTAGTTTTCTATGCTTATTAACTACCTTGGTATGTCACTACCTAATACATGTTGTAGTTTTTTCATATGCTTATTATATTATTCTATTATTCTCTATCACTTTGATACTTGTCATTTGTTTATCTAGCACTAGAGTAGTGACATACATTACATACTGGGCATTGAATGAATAATGAATATATTTGCATGTGTACATAGACTTATGTACTTAGGTTATTTGATATGGGCTCCTATTGGTACATACCATAGGTAGCCACAGATTGATAGGTGTATCGTGCATTAGTGACATGCACCATCTTGCATTATTGCATGACTAGCGATCATCGGCTCCTCGGTAGGAGGTGATACTACTTGGTAGTTGAGCCCATCGTCAGTCACATTATCTACACACACAAGCACTCATGGATTAGTGGTATTTCAGGTGTGTGAGTGTAGTTGCTTTGTCAGGGCTCCACGGTGGTCGCTCAGGTTATTGGTATTGCGACGTGGTAGCAGACAGGGATTCCTGCTTTGTCATGAGACGAGGAGATGAGACGAGATGATGTCCCCCATATACATACATGGGGTAGGAGGGTGATACTCTACCAGCATCTTGTCCACTCGGTCATATAGGTGTAGTGACGACATAGTGCACAGTTGTCACAGCCCTACCCACTCGGGCGGCACACATGACATATCGGTGGCTTGACTGGCGTCAGGGGTGACATAGGTCATTGCATCATGTGCATACGTTTTTACTATATGCATTGTTTATTGCACTTTTGGTTGTTGCATATGATTGCCATGCACATACAGGAGGTATTATGTTGTTTGTTTTGGTGATTCTATATATGCTTGTGTGAATGTATTTTATGTCAGCTTAGGTGATTTTGGTATATACAGTTTCAGATATGTATTTTTATTGAGAAACTATACCAACATGATTATTATTGCTACTTATAGTTTACTATGCATGACTGTTAGATATCCGCTGAGTTTTACTCACTCCGTTGATATCTCTTTTATTTCATAATGAAGCCTTCAGGAGGGTCCAGTTGCTAGTCCCCTAATCTGACGACTCCGTTATTTGGTTTTCAGGCTTTCATATTTTTTTTTATCTCTAGTACTCTATGTTTCAAACTTGTAATATTTTATACTCATGGTTGTTTGGTAATATTTGATTATGTCCTTATGGACTTTTTATTCGATTCGATTTGGTTATGTGTGTGGTTGTGTATTCCTGCTCAGATGGTAAAAGAGGTGAGTCTAGTAGTTTTAGTCCTCGTATGTACTTTGGGTTGTTGGCCTGAGGTCATATACTATTTGCATTGTGTTTTATGTTCTGACCATGTTGGTCGATGTATAGTGGGTCGTGTGGGCCTTGTATAATGGTTTCAATTGTTCGCAGTACAGGGGAGGTGTTGTCTAATTTTTGGACAAGTGCCCCCTCTCAGGGCATGCCAATTTATTTGATATCAGATCCTAGGTTCCGAGTTCCTAAGAGTTTTTGGATTTTCGGAGTTCGCCACGTTTGGCAGGTCAACTTGTGCATTTTCAGATTTTTTTATGGATTTCCATCGATTTGGCATTTCAGATATTTTGGAGTTATATTTCGATAAAATCGTATTGGGGACTTGGTGGCGACAAGACATCTCCAGATGGCTAATAGGTGAAATTATTGATTTTATATCTGTAGTAATACTTAGGTAATAATTTAGTAGATATGAAACGAGGTGGGCGTGCTCTCGCGCCGAGACGTGGTGCAGGGCGGCCACACATAAGGACATTGATATCTACTCAGTTGCCAGAAAGGTCTACGGAGGATGAGCATGTCGAACAGGGTCAGACTTCACATGGTGCCACGGGTGTATTGGTCCCTCATTCCCCGACGATTCCTCCTCTAGAGATACCCACTTCTACGGTATTCATGGTACCACCAGTGGTACCCACTCCAACACCTCCCGCAGTACCCCCGGTAGCACCTGCTACTGTACTCCCGGAGGTACCATCGGTAGCCCCTGCTACTACATACTAGGCACCTCCTCCAGCAGTGCCTACGGGATATGCAACACCTCCGCTAGTGGTTCCTGCTACTGCATGCCCGACAGCTCCACCAGTAGTACTGGTCACCCCTTTCTCAGTACTTGCCCCTACTTGTGCAGCCGCACCAACTTCAATGGTTCTGCCAGCTCCTGCGGCGATCCCTACTCATCCTGCTGATGTGACTGCGGCATGAGCTCAGATCCTAGCCTTGGCGGAGTCGGTGAAAGGCCGATTCATGCTCTTCCGCGGAGAGCCAGATCCGAGGGTGGCTCAGTCCTGGATAGAGACCATGCTTTTGTTTGTTCAGGATCTAGACGGACATCTTCAGGTGAAGTTAGTAGGTTTTGGGAATTCTTCTTACAGAGAGGCATTGGATCGAGCTCTTCTGATTGAGTCGACTCAGCAGAGAGAAAATGCGGAAAGGAAAAGGAAACATTCAGCTTAGAGTTCAGTTCTGGCTCAGCAGTCATCGGCTACGGGTCAGCAGCGAGGCGGTCGCAGTGAGATGAGTTAGAATATTTCTGGGGCATCAGGCAAATCTTAGAAGACCAAACAATCTTCGCCAGAACGCTCCCAGTCTGACCAGTAGAACCAGAAGCGGTCCTCTAATGACAATCACTGTGTTAGGTGCAGGTCCAGGGATCATATGATATCAGCCTGTACACTGACACATTCAGTTTGCTATTACTGTAAACTTCCTGGACACCAAAGCCGAGATTGTTCGCTGAAGGCTCAGCATGTGGCTTCAGGAGTGTCTGTGCAAGGAGGACAGTTTGGACAGAAGGGACCTCAGGGAGGTGGGTAGAAATCCCAATCTTCGCAATGCCAACAGAGAACAGTTCCCCCGACAGTTGCTGCTTATGCCATGCATTGACAGGGACACTCTAGTGCCCCTATGGAGTTGCAAAGTTTTATTTCAGGACCTCAGTATCAGTCTCAGCCTCAACCGTTGGTGCAGTATCTGTCGCAGCCTCAATCGTTAGTTCCGTATCAGCAGCAGTATTTATATAAGCCTCCAGTACAGTACTCGACACCGCCTCAGTATCCACCTCAATGGCAGTCTCGGGCACAACTGCCGTAGCCTCTAGCAGTGCTACCACCTCCACCCTTGCCATAGACTGGACATATTCATGCAGTTACCCGAGAGGATGCGCAGTGAGCCGACGAATCTGTTTTCCATAGTACGGTTTTACTTTATGCATTTTCTGCTGATATGTTAGTTGACACTCGTAGTTCACATTCATTTATTTCTCGGGCATTCCTGAGGGAGATTGGTAGACTATCCACACTTAGGTTCCAAAGATTGATGGTATCTCTGACCTCTGGGATAAATTAGAAGTCACCCAGGAGGTTAGAGGATGTCCATTAGATTTCGTCAGCGTTATACTCCCGGTAGATTTGTTGGTTCTCAACATGTTCGAATTCGACATCATACTTGGCATGGACTGGCTAACAGCGTATCATGTCACTGTGGATTGCCAGACGAGGGTGGTTACGTTCCATCTTCCTAACCAACCCTCATGGGATTTCACTCGCACCAGAAACAATGGTATATCGACCATTTATGCGATTTAGGCTCGGAAGCTTTTATCACAAGGCTATCAGGGTTTTCTATTGTCATTTATCAATGCCAAGGACAGAGGTGGCTCTCAGATCTCAGACATTCCTATCGTCCAAGAGTATCCGAATGTCTTTCCAGAGAAGTTACCGGGCCTGCCTCCCAGAAGGCAAGTGGAGTTCACAATTGAGTTAATTCTGGGGACGGCACCGACATCGAAAGCTCCTTATCATATGACCCTGAAAGAGTTGGACGAGCTAAAGGTCCAGCTTCATGAGCTTTTGGACAGAGGTTTTATCCACCCTAGCATATCTCCCTGGGGTTCTCTGGTTCTCTTCGTAAAGAAGAAAGACGGTTCGATGAGATTATGCATCGACTACAGGCAGTTGAACACTGTCACCATCAAGAATAAATATCCCCTGCCACATATTGAGGACTTGTTTGATCAGCTCAAAGGTACATCAGTGTATTCTAAGATTGATCTGCGGTCCGGATATCATCAGCTAAGGGTCAGAGATTCAGACATTCAGAAGACAATGCTCCGTACCAGATATGGGCACTATGAGTTTTTGGTAATGCCATTTGGGCTTACCAATGCTCCGCTGGTATTCATGGACTTGATGAACCATGAATTTATGGATTTCCTAGATCGGTTCGTCATTGTCTTTCTTGACAACATTCTGGTCTATTCTCGTTCCGAAGAGGAACATGCACAACATCTTCGCATTGTCCTGGATAGGCTTCAACAAAAGCAACTATATGCGAAGTTCAGTAAATGCACATTCTGGTTACCCTCAATTGGTTTTCTGGGATACATGGTTTCTAGCAAAGGCATTTCAGTTGACCCCCAGAAGATCGAGGCTGTCACCAGTTGGGAGCAGCCGAAATCGGTTCAGAAGGTTTGCAATTTCTTAGGCTTAGCCGGATATTACAGATGGTTCGTTGAGGGTTTCTCAAGCATTGCTATGTCATTGACACGCCTTACCAGGAAGGGCGTGAAGTTCATGTGGTCAGAGGCCTGCGAGACCATCTTTCAGGAGTTGAAGAAGAGACTAGTGTCAGCACCGATTCTGGTATTGCCATTAGGGGACGACAGTTTCATCCTTTATACCAATGCGTCTCTCCAGGATTTAGGCGCAGTACTGATGCAACACGGTAGGGTGGTCTCTTATGCTTCTTGCCAGTTGAAGGAGCATGAGAAAAACTACCCAGTACATGATCTAGAGTTAGCTGCGATTATCTTTGCCTTGAAGATTTGGAGGCATCATTTGTATGGTGTTACATTTGAGATTCTCACTAATCATAAGAGTCTTAAATATCCATTTACACAGAAGGAACTCAATCTCCGATAGAGGAGATGGATGGAGTTCCTGAAGGATTATGACTATACCATTAGCTACCACCCAGGGAAAGCCAATGTGGTTGCCGATGCACTTAGTCGGAAGTCCCGAGGGACTTTAGCTTGCTACCGAGTTTTAGTCACGGATTTGATTCAGGGTTTCTCCGAGTTGGGCCTTGAGGAGTAGGGACTGACAGAGCAGGGCATTCTTGTTACCATGGTTGCTCAGTCATCTATCAGGACAAGAGTTCGAGAGGCTCAGGTTGGTGATCAGCACTAACAGTCCATTAGTAGCCAGATAACCTCTGGACAACAGACTGAGTTCACCCGAGATGACGAGAGTATTATTTATTTTCGAGGAAGATTATGCGTACCTCAGTCTCACCCGGTCATGGAGGAGTTACTCCAGGAGGTTCATTGCTCTCGATTTACGATCCACTTAGGCGGAACCCGCATGTATCGAGATTTAAGGCGTTTGTATTAGTGGAACGACATGAAGAAAGACATCGCAGATTTTTTAGCTAGATGTCTAGTTTGTCAACAGGTGAAGGCTGAGCACCAGAGACCAGCTGGACTACTTCAGAGGATTCCTATTCTCGAGTGGAAGTGGGATCACATTACCATGGATTTTGTGGTGGGTCTGCCTAGGACATGACAAGTCCATGACACGATTTGGGTAGTCGTTGACCAAATTCGCACACTTCTTAGCGATTTGAGAGACCAACTCTCTGGATCATATGACATAGTTATATTGTCAATAGATCATTAGATTGCATGGTGTTCCTTTGAGCATTATATCAGATAGAGATCCACGGTTCACGTCCCGATTCTGGCAGAGTCTACAGCAGATCTTAGGCACACAACCTCATTTTAGTATAACATTCCATCCACAGATAGATGGACAGTCTGAGTGGACCATTCAAACTCTAAAGGACTTGCTGAGTTCCTGTGTTATGGATTTCAGGGGCAACTAGGAGGACCACTTGCCATTAGTAGAATTCACCTACAACAACAACTATCATTCGACTATCCAAATGGCACCGTTTGACGCATTGTATGGTAGACAGTGTCGGACACCCGCCCTCTGAGAGGAGGTTGGGGAGGCCCAATTGCTAGGCCCCCAGAGAGCTCAGCATGAGGTAGAGTTGCTCCGTACTATCAGATGAAGGATGGTAGAGGTGCAGGATCGTCAGAAGAGTTATGTCGATCGAAGATGGAGACCTTTGGAGTTCTCTATTGGTGGCCATGTATTCTTGCGAGTCTCACCCCCAAAAGGGGTGAAGAGATTTGGCCTCCGTGGTAAGCTAGCTCCAAGGTACATTGGTCCTTTTGAGATTTTGGAGAGGATCAAAGCAGTCGGTTACCGCCTAGCGCTACCACCATCCTTGGTGGGTATTCATGATGTATTTCATGTGTCCATGCTGAGGAAGTATGTGCCGCACTTCATTCTACATATTCTATCGTATGTATCAGTTCCATTCAACCTCGGCGCTACGAGATTTGATCGGATTCTGGATCACAAAAAATGACAGTTGCGGAATAAGATTGTGCGACTTGTTAAAGTCGGGTGGAGTCACCACCCCGATGAGGAGGCTACTTGTGAGCTTGAGGAAAAGATCAGAGCTCAATACCCCTAACTGTTTACTTAAGGTATGCGAAATATACTTTCAGTATTGGTGCTACTTGAGTGTGTTATCTCTTACTTATTATACATTTGAGTGGAAAATTTTGGGACCAAATTTTTTATTAGTGGGGGAGAATGTTAAATATGGAAATTTAAAAATACTAAATTTAATGGCCAAAATTTAGGAAAAATAATCCTAGGAATTATTTTCGTAAGTTTTGGAGAATTTTAGAAATTTTTCAGAATTTTTCTAGAATTAAACGGGGTATGTACGAGATTTACGGGGATAATTAAATTAATGAGGGATTAATAAAAACCTAACCTAGGTTTAATTCTTATATAAGGGGTTAATCCGATTTAGTTTTACGAGACCAACTCTTCTTCACCGCGATCCACTTCTTCACCGCGATCCACTTCTCCTCACGACCGGACTTCTCCTCATCGACCTGACTTCCCCATGCATTCTTCCTTCTTCTGTGCCTCCGTAGCCCGCTGATTTCTTCTCCTCCACCGCAGCGCCGATTGCCTCTCCGTTTCTGCCCCAAGTGCCACCGGACCTCTCTTCCTTCTCCCGATCGAGCGACCTGCTAGCATCATCGTCACCCGAACACGAGCCGATACCCCACGCCAAACCCTTGCTTCCCTTCGCCACAGTCTTCCTCTCGACGTCTTCCTCCTCGAGTTTTCTTCCTCGCTACGAATGACGGCGCTCGAATTAGCCTTGACGATCTCCGCGGACAGGCCAAAGTGGCGAGTGGGTGTTTGGCTAGGAGCATTGGATCGACGGAGTTCTGATCGCGATCTGTTCTTCACGATCTCAGCCGTAGTTGGTAAGTGTCAATCTCCTGCCTCGATTTCAGATGAGATCTATCCTTATTCGTGTCCTCCACTACCATTAGCTCAATCTCTGGTGGTAATAGGGCAGTGGCGTAGTGGCATTGGGTTGTTCAGTGAATAGAGTGGACTGAGGGAAGAGGGGTTGTTCACGCCAGAAATCGATTGTTGTGGGGTGTGCGATAAATTCTGTGGTAAGGTTTTATGATTGTGATGTTGAGCTTGGAGTGTTCTGTTCACGATAGTTTGGATCCATGCGTTGAATATAACATTGTTGTCAGTTATGTGTTTGAGTTGGCAGGCTGTGAAGGCTGTGGATTAGGGGATTTGCCAATTGAGTTGGGGATCTAATTTGGGTTTTTTTTGGCTGACCGTGTGGTGGTGAACAGGGGTGATGTGTGTGATCTGTGATTTGGTTGTGAATAGGACTATTCTGGGCCATGAAGGGGTTGTGAGTGTGTTGTTGGGTGGATGTTAATAGCTGTGAAGGTTGTGAATCAGCTGTACGGATGTGAATTTGGTTGTGGGTCGGTTGAGATGGATACAAGAGCGATATAGGATCTGATTTAATCATTGTTATGTGTTTTAGAACTTAATGGTAATTATGTTATATGCAGGTTTTGGTCATGAGACAGGTCCACGGGCGTAAAGACAGTTGATATTCTTCATAGCAGGCGGGTATCTTTGACTTATCTTCTTTTAGATATTGTCATATTGTTGTGCATTGTTCACTATAGCTAGTAGTAGTTTTCTATGCTTGTTAACTACCCTGGTATGTCACTACCTAGTACGTGTTGTAGTCTTTTCATATGCTTATTATATTATGCTCTATCACTTTGATACTTGTCATTTGTTTATCTAGCACTAGAGTAGTGACATACCTTACATACTGGGTATTGAATGAATAATGAATATATCTTGCATGTGTACATAGACTTATGTACTTAGGTTATTTGATATGGGCTCTTATCGATATATACCATAGGTAGTCATGGATTGATAGGTGTATCATGCATTAGTGACATGCACCATCTTGCATTATTGCATGACTAGCGATCATCGGCACCTCGGTAGGAGGCGATACGACTTGGTAGTTGAGCCCATCGTCAGTCACATTATCTACACATACAACAACTCGTGGGTTAGTGGTATTTCAGGTGTGTGTGTAGTTGCTCTGTCAGGGCTCCACGGTGGTCGCTCAGGTTATTGGTATTGCGACGTGGTAGCAGATAGGGATCCCTTCTTTGTTGTGAGACGAGGAGATGAGACGAGGTGATGTCCCCCATATACATACATAGGGTAGGAGGGTGATACTCCGCCAGCATCCTATCCACTCGGTCACATAGATGTAGTGACGGCAGAGTGCACAGTTGTTACAACCCTACCCACTCGGGCGGCACACATGACATGTCGGTGGCTTGACTGGCGTCAGGGGTGACAAAGGTCATTGCATAATGTGCATACGTTTTTACTATATGCATTACTTGTTGCACTTTTCATTGTTGCATATGATTGCCACGCACATATAGGAGGTATTATGTTGTTTGTTTTGGTGATTCTATATATGCTTGTATGGATGTATTTTATGTCAGCTTAGGTGATTTTGGTATGTATAGTTTTAGGTATGTATTTTTATTGAGAAACTGTACCAGCATGATTATTATTGCTACTTATAGTTTACTATGCATGACTGTTAGATATCTGCTGAGTTTTACTCACTTTGTTGATATCTCTTTTATTTCAGGATGAAGCCTTCTGGAGGGTCCAATTGTCAGTCTTATGATCTGACGACTCCCTTATTTGGTTTTCAAGCTTCTGCATTTTTTTTTTATCTCGAGTACTCTATGTTTCAAACTTGTAGTATTTTATACTCGTGGTTGTTTGGTAGTATTTGATTATGTCATTATGGACTTTTTGTTCGATTCATTTTGGTTATGTGTGTGGTTGTGTATTCCTGCTCAGATGGCAAAATAGGTGAGTCTAGTAGTTTTAGGCCTTGTATGTACTTTGGGTTGTTGGCCTAAGGTCATATATTATTTGCATTGTGTTTTATGTTCCTACCATGTTGGTCGATGTATAGTGGGTTGTGTGGGTCTTGTATATAGGTTTCAATTGTCCACAGTATAGAGGAGGTGCTGTCCAATTTTTGAACAAGTACCCCCTCTCGAGGCATGGTAGTGGCGCCGCTACAAGGTCGTGTGAAATTCACACAGCCGACCATGTGTAAAGATAGAAACTCATCTAGAAAAGGCATGACCGTGTGTAAAACACACGGTTGGTCGTGTGTCGCTCTAGAGAAAAACTTTGTCGTTCCTTAAACACACAGTCTACTAACTTCGTGGAAGAATGTGGCACGACCGAGTGTTAAATACAAGACCCACCATGTTCTTCTCTGGATCATCCGTGAATGTTGTTTCTTTCATCCAGGAACATGTCCGTGTCTTGGAACATGACTAGAGCATATCCCCTACAGTCCATGCTCTGCATAATGCTTCATTTCGCTTCAAATCTTCATCCTATCAAGACAAATAAACAAAAGCAGATATTCGAATAAAGATAATTAGCAAAATGAAGTAAACAAAGATAATATGCAATGAATATCATAAAAATGAGGTAATATGTGTGAAAAAACGATGACTAAAATCCTATATAAAATGCGCACATCAAAATCCCCCAGACTTAAACTTTGCTTGTCCTTAAGCAAACTTTCATGTTTAGCTCAATGCATATAAATAAACAATTTTGTCATCTAGTATGCTCATTTAATCCTATCAAGTGGTACTTCTATCAAATAAAATAAATAAGTTCACCAAGTCTACAAAGAAAGTTTTTCGTGCAAGTGTAAAATTTTATTTTAGAGTTTTCAAATTTCATGTTAAGTTAAGTAGTCATCTCATTATGTTCCTAAGGTTTCCATCTTTAGACACTTACTTGCCCTAAGCTAAGATCATCCTCCCAAACTAACACAAAGTCTCAAAGGCATACTCGGTATTGAGAGAAATTGGTGGGTGTTTTTCCAGTAACCTAACTTTTTTTTCTTTCTTTTTCCTTCTTTGTTTCTCTATAATTTTTTTTTCTTTTCAAAGAACTTTTGTTCCTCTCTTTCTCACTAGAATTTTTATTTTATTTTTTTCAAATGGACTTACACAATATGATCATCTCCAATAACTAAAATGCTAATTTGAAAATTACCTATGGATTCTAAAGTACTAGTCCAACGAGATGAATCATGACTAATTATGTACTAAATTGACTATTCGGAATTTAGTCTAAGTGTAAGTGAAAAATAAAAACTAACTAGTAAAACTTGGTAAACACTCATATAAGTTTTATAAAATTGCACCACAAGATAGAAGAATATGAATTACTAAAAATGATGAAGCATATCAACATGATACCATCAAAATAGTACACATTGAAGCCTACTTAAAGGACAAGTAGATGCATGATCTAAAAACAAAATTGATAATGCATGAATATGACAAGAAAACAATTAACCATAATGCATGTTGAAGAAACAATAAAACTAGCACTAAAAATTATAAAAGCAAACAACTAAAGTACTCAGATGACATGACTAAATGAGCACACTTTCAATTAAATCAAAATAAAACTTCTTTCCTCCCAAATTTACATTGAAACATACTTCTGTAGGTGAAGCAATTGAGGAGGTCGTGGAGGAAAATAAAGCAATTAATGCATTTGTGTATTTGTGTGCACCATTAGTCACCTGAAAAAGGAATAATAGAAAACAGAAAAATAGAAAAGGAAAATGCAATAATAAATGAAATAAACAAAAAGAGAATGGATCGTACTAGAAAAATGGAAACAATAAAAAATTGAAAAGGAAGTGGTATAATCCAATCAATTCACTTTTCAACGAATATCAATTTAAACCAGTACTGATAACGACGATAAAAACTTGATGCACGTAGATCGAGTCTTCAACTATGAGGTCAAAGATCGGGTTACGCTCAATTCCCGCAATTATATGGTTGTCATTAAGTAATAAAATATCAATCTCATAGGGACTAATAATCGAGTATTGATTTACTAAGTGAATGTAGATTATCTAAACCGAATCAGTTGGATGACAAAATAGAGAATTAAAAGTGAGATAATGGAGAGCAAGAAGGTTGAGAGATCACTTTCACAGGGACACCACTGTCACTAGATCCCTGTTATGATCACAGGGAGTGATTCTAGGATTTCAGTTTCACCTATGTTAAGTTGAATACGTTACCTACTTATATTCCTAAGTTTTCTATGATCAATTTTGTAGGTGGATCATCTCGTTTAATCTCGGTGAACTTTTGGTACTATACAAGAATTACCTACCCTAACTTAGAGATTCCCTTTCAGATTGACAGAGCTCAGGGGGTTGCCATCAATGGGTTGGCCCTATCACATGTCCCACAACCCTTCCAAGTTGTTTTCTCCTACATCGTGACATCTAGATGGAATAGGTTCATGGAGCTCTAAGATGTCTTGTGTTCTCCCAATAAATAGGTGGACCTTCTTTCATGTCCTACTCTTTCACATCTTAGGATCTACGATTATCGAGGTAAAGCTCATTTTTCGAGTCTTCTTGATTTCCCTAGATTTTGATATGAATTCTTTTGACATACACAATGACTAAGCATGGTAGACTAAGATCAAAATTAAACATCTTCATCAAACTAGGAATTATAAGTTGCAAATAAAAATCAGAGAAACTCAGAATTCATTGCAAGATAAAGTTCAACATGCACAGGTTACTCCTTAATCCTAGAGTCTCAGAATCCACTCCATAAAGAGGGAATCAACCACAAGACATCGACAAAACAAGATTAAACCGAAAGGAATTGATATAAAGTAAAAAAGAGGGCTTAGTCTTGATTTTGGAAGATCTTTAGATGCGGCTCGCGTTCAGAACTGGAGTTGTGGCATCGAAATCTTCTTGCTGGTGGTGGAGAGGAACTCGGACGGTGTCCTATGGCGGTTTGGAGGCCCTTGGACAACCCCATTTCGGGGCTTGGGAGCCCTAGGGTGACTCCCTTCACGGTCCCCAACCTCTTGGATGAGCTTCCTTTATATAGAGGCAGCACTGGTTTCTATAAACACGAAAAACTAACTCCTCAAAATCACGGCGGCGCCACACGACCATGTGAAATTCACATGGTCGGGCATGTGTAAAGTTGGAAACTAGTCTGGAAAAGGCACGATCGTGTGTAAAACACATGATCAGTCATGTGTCTTCTCTGGATCATCCATGAACATTATTTCTTTCATTCGGGAACATGTCCGTGTCTTGGGACACAGCCAAAGCATGTCCCCTTTAGTCCATAATGCTTCATTTTACTTCAAATCTTCTCCCTATCAAGAAAAATAAACAAAAGTAGATATCCGAACAAAGATAATAAAAAATGAAGTAAGCAAAGGTACTATGCAATGAATATCATAAAAATGAGATAAGATATGTGCTAAAATGATGATTAAAATTCTATATAAAATGTGCACATCAACATGCTCTTAGGACGTCCAACAAGTAATATCAGAGTAACCTTATTGTTGACATAGATCACATGCATGTAGGAGAACTTCAAAAGCATGTTTGATGTTTTAAATGTGTGTGCGATGGTTTTTCTATAGGATAGATAAAACTATGCATGATAGTGTATATATTGTTTTATTAATTATATATATACGTGGATGTATTTGTAATTGAAAAGGAAAACACTAAGGATGCACCTAGAAACATCAAAGATGTTGGTCACATCGTTAGAATCGTAGAATAGACTATCCATGTGTTGGGGAATAGGCTGCGTGTTTCGCATATCTAATTCTTAATAACGGCATGTGCATCAAATGCTCGATTCATGTTCACGTCGAGAAAATTGTTTCCTAATGTGACATTGGTTTTTTACATTTAGGTCTAATTGTTAGTTATAGATGAGACCTAAAGTAACTGAAATCCCTCGTATAAATATTAGGGCTAACACCTTCTATTAATATGATTGAATCAGAGTTCTTTTTCATGTTCGAGTTGTTGGACTCCCTCTATGCTTAGCATGACATCGAGCATGTTCAATTCATTTGGGATTTGATATTCACTTTAGATGGTAAGGATTAGAGTTCAGGTTTCAAATTTGGGTTGTTGGACTCTCTCCAAGCCTAACTTGAAAATTAGATGTGTTCGAACCATTTAAATTCGATCGCATGATTAATGGATCAACCCTAACTAAAAGCATTGATTTGTTGGACTCCCTCCAAGGTCAATGTGGATAAAGGTGCAATTAGGTGATATGCATAAGATGAATATATGTTAATGAGTTAGCAACCTAATTTATATGTGAATATTCAATTAGTTGATAATATAAAGTGATATTTATATATTTGATATATAATGGGCACTATTGATGCCTAACATTAGGACTAAGAATTGCTTGTTGGATTCCCTCCAAGGTTCTTCTTACTCATAACGGATATCAACCCACTAAGAGATAACCTACCATCTCTCGAATTCAAAGCGAGGGCACTTGAATTTGATAAAATAGTGGGAGTTTCTTATTAATGTAAATTGTTTACATTACTATAAATACATCTCTCTTACACACCTTTTTGTATGTTTAGGTATTGATTAGAACAACATGTCAACCTCTATTAATTTACGTTCTATTTTGGATAATAACAAATTGACTAGGCCAAACTTCTTGGATTGACTTCACAACTTGAGAATTGTTCTCAAGGCTGAAAAGTTAACTTATGTCCTTGAAGAGGTTCTTCCCCAACCTCCTAGAGATAATGCATCTGGTGACCAAAAGTTAGCTTACCAAAAATATATTGCCGACTTTGACATGACGAGTTGGATTATGCTAGCGTCGATGTCTCCTAAGTTGCAAAAGCAACATGATCATATGGATGCTAATACAATTGTCATCCATCTTTGTGAGTTGTTCGATGAGCAAGCAATATCCAAAAGGTTTGAGATCACCTAGCTCCTCTTTCACTTAAAGATACAGGAGGGTTCATCTGTAGTGCAATATGCACTAAAGATGAATGACTATATTGAGCGATTGGGATCACTAAGGTTTTTCATAGAACATGAATTAAGTATTGACTTAATTCTATATAGTTGATTGATAGCTATTCACAATTTGTGATGAACTATCAGATGAACAAGATAGAGTCCACGATACCAGAGCTAATCAACATGCTCAAAATAGTAGAGCCATCTATTGCTAAAGAATCAAAAGCGGTGATGTTGGTTGACTCCTCAAAGAATAATTCTAAGAGGAAGTCAAACTCTACAGCCAAAGGGAAGAAAAAGGCAAATAAGGAAGAACCAACCCTCAAGGGTATTTTCCACCATTGTGGCAAGGATGGGCATTGGAAGAGAAATTACAAGCAACATCTAGAGTCACTGAAGTAGAAGAGGGCATCTGATACCCAACCTATTTCGGGTATATACATTATTGAGTGTCATATTGTTTCTTTGAACACTTGGGTATTAGATATTGGGTGTAACTCATATATATGTAATGACATACATGGGCTAAGGAATAGAAGAAAACCAGTTAAAGGAGAAGCAAATCTAAGGGTTGGCAATGGAGTAAAGGTTGATGTTGTAGCCAAAGGGGCTTATATGTTGCAACTCCCTATGGGACTAATTTTAGAATTGGATAATTGTTTTTATATTTCTGCATTAATAAAGAACATTATTTATATTTCTTGTTTGAATAAGAAAAATTATCATTTGACATTTAGTAATAATTATTATTACATTACATTAAATGATGTTCTTTATGCTACTGGAATGTTGAATAATGGAATCTACACATTAGATACATCCAATGAGATATTCAATATTAAATAGAATAGCAAACATGATAAGTTAGATAATAAATAACCTCGCGATTGTGGCATTGTCGTCTTGGTCATATAAGCAAAGATGGCATATCCAAACTACATAAGCTTGGCATTTTGGAGTCCTATGAATCAGATTCATTAAACACATGCACTTCATGCTTAAAAGGAAAGATGACTAAGTTACCTTTTCAGGGAAAAGGTGAATAAGCAATTGAGGTATTGGGCCTTATACATACCGATGTATGTGGGCCAATGTCAATTCATGCCATAAGAAGTTATAGCTACTTTGTTATCTTTATCGATAATCACTCACGATATGGGTATTTGTATATGTTGAGATAAAAATCTGAAGCTTTTGAAAATTTTAATATTTCAGAAATGAAGTAGAAAAATGACTTGGGAAAAGTATTAAAGTACTTCGATCGGATAGGGGTGGTGAATATCTAAGCTAAGAGTTTCAGGATTGTCTAAGAGATAATGACATCTTTTCCCAAAAGATTCCACCTTACATGTCACAACATAATGGTATGACTGAAAGTCGAAACCGAAGCTTGTTAGACATGGTTAGGTCAATGATACAACATGCAAGTCTTCTAAAGTCCTTTTGGAGTTATGCACTCGAGATCGTTGTTTACTTGTTAAATAGAATCTCTACTAAGGCAGTCTCTACTACTCCATATGAGATATGAAAAAGTAGGAAACCTTATTTATCTTACTTAAAGATATGAGGTTGTCTTTCTTATGTGAAGAGGACAATATTAGACAAGTTGGTAGCTAAGATCGATAAGTGTTTATTTATTGATTACCCTAAAGAAACGAGGGGTTACCAATTCTATCATCTCTTGGAACAAAAGGTGTTTATTTCAAGGCATGTTGTATTCCTAGAGAAGAAGTTTCTCTTACAGGAAAACAGTGGGAGTGAGGTTAAACTAAGTGTAGTTCAAGAGACTCTGGTAGACACATAAAAGGTGTCTAGTCAAGAACCACAATTAATTACTCATTCAGATAAGATAATAGTTGAACCTGATGATGCACCACCTCCTCACAGATCTAGTAGGACATGTAGGATTCCTTAGAGATATGAATTTCTCATAAGTGAATTTAATGACGTGTTGCTTGTTGAGGATGAGAAACCTACTAGTTAGGAAGAGGTTCTGAATATTTTAGACATGGATAGGTGGCTAACAATCATGAAATCAGAAATGGATTCCATGTATGAAAACCAAGTTTGGAACTTGGTGGACCCATTCAAAGGCATAATGCCTATAGGGTGCAAATTTCAAGAAGAAAACCAACATGGACTATAATGTTATTACCTATAAAGCAAGATTAGTGGAAAACGCTATCGTCAAAGATAAGATGTTGACTATGACGAAACTTTTTTGCCAGTAGCTATGCTTAAATCTATTTGGATACTCTTGGCCATAGCGACTCATTTTGATTATGAGATATGACAAATGGATGTGAAAATAATTTTCCTTAATAGAAATCTATTTGAGGATGTATATATGATACAACCTGAGGATTTCACATCTATTGACAAGAATAAAGTATGCAGGCTTCAACGATCCATTTATGGATTGAAGCAAGCATCCAGGAGTTGGAATATCCATTTTGATGAGGTAATCAAATAGTTTGATTTCTTACAAAATCCTGAGGAGCCTCGTGTGTATAAGAAGATTAGTGGGAGTGTGATTGTGTTCCTAATATTGTATATCGATGACATATTAATCATAGGAAATTATATTCTTGTTTTGTAAATAGTCAATGTCTGGTTGTCCGAAACATTCTCCATGAAAACATAGGAGAAACAACCTATGTTTTGGGTGTCACGCCCCGAGAGTATGCCGAGCCAAAAATAATCGGACATCATCTCCCCTGTACGTGATACAATTCCCTGATATACATAAAGTCTTTCGGCCACAATCACATAACATATATATGGACATAATCCATAAAACACAGCGGAAGATACTGACAAACAATAAATACACAATGACTCAACTATGCATTCCGGAGTGACTTGACACAACAAGAACCATAATAGAAATCACATCAGAAGCCAAATATATACAACACATCCGTATACCATAAATACGAGAATGATACAGGGTAAAATCCCAAAACATCAATCCATAAGAATACAACATCGATATGGAAATACTATCCAACCATTTGGTGTGAGATGGGATCAGTTGGCGGAGCTCCGAACATCCAAGGAAGGCGATAGGAAACCCAGGGTCCGGGGTGGTGAGTATAAACTCAGGAGTAATATATAGAAAGTGCATGAACAACATATAGGGATATAAAGATCTACAAGTATACATGTGAAGATCTATAAGTATACAAAATGAGTCCAATAGACATACAATCCTAAATGTAACAACAAGTAACCATCAGTATAGTAATACTCAATGCATATACTAAACTGATCAACTGAACATGAAGTAATGCACCAACGTACCTGACGGTCTATAACACCATAAGCTATATCATCCTGAACAGGTATACAATAACATAACCCATATAACGTACAAAGTTAATCCCATATCTGACCAACACTCAGACATATGAACAGTCTATAATCACATGTAATAACATCTCGATTCATACAACACTAGGAAATGACACTAATAAAATGCATTCAACAGTCTGGACCAACACATATATCATGCTCAACACACAGCAGTATATAATACGCAAATGACATGTATCATGATATACAAACATATGCAGCAATCATAGCTCAATCAAATGCAACACCTCACAGGCATATGTAAAACATATATCGAATACATGCATACATATATATCAGCAATGCACATGCATAGCCATGTCTTCGGACCCGTCCAACCACGACCCCAGAGTGGCCAGGGTGGCATGACATGATTATTATCCTGACTCCATCTACCACTACTCTCGAGTGGCCGAGTTGAGTAGTATGACTGAGTAGCATATAAGCGTAAAGAGCTAACTACTCCAAGGGGTCCTTGCTACTAGCCACGCCATCCCTACCAATGAGTAGACAAGCACCGCACACATGACAACTGCACATCACGCAACCACCGTCTATAGTGGGCGAGTGCGCTAACTACCACTCTGCACAGTGGCCAAGTGTGAATCTCCAGCTACCACCGTCTATAGTGGTCGAGCGCGGCACATCCAATGCTCTTTCCTCAACCCTGCTACCACTACCCCGAGTAGCCGGGGAGGCAGGATGACTGACGACCCATCTCAACCACAAGGGAGACCCTAATTGACAGCATGCATGCAATATAATGATGCATAGCTCCACATACGTATCCTCGCAACACTCCCTATCCCACGGGGAGTCCTGGTCAACCAAAAGTCAACTATACAAGGACTACTAATCCACAAGGCACTCTCTCTACCACACAGAGAGTCATACACAACCGACAGTCAATCACTCTAAGACCTCCAGTCCATAGCGATATACTATCGACAATCCATATAACCATACACAGATACACGATCCATAATGGATATACAATCATGCTATGACCTCCAAGACATAGCCATATACTATCGACAATCCATATAACCATACATAGATAAACGATCCATAATAGATATACAATCATGCTATGACCTCCAGTCCATAACCACATACTGACACTCACACACTTATCTATGCACAACTACTAGATCCACCATAGATGCACTACTGATATGTGTATGATATAACAATCAACTCCATAAACTAATCTATCACCTAACCCTAGTGATGTAACACGGTAACCTAATCTGAGATCACAAAGATAACCCTAACCATATGTACTTAACTGAACATCCATCAGCTAACACACAATAGGGTTTGTAGTTCATATCCATGGTAGATAAACGATGAAGTAACAACAATATATCTCAAAGGTCAAGGCTAAGTATAAGAACATGATTAAATAAGAGTGGATCTAAGATCAAAGTAATTGCATAAGTCCAAATTCATGCACCAGATTCAGATCAAACTACCTGACCAGGGTAGATATTACCCACCTGATATGATGACTATCCACATGTGCGAGCATCCATCATTGATCAAAGTTCTGCAAGAAAGAACATGGAACATAACTAAGTTCTTTCATGAACCTAGTTACCAAATCAATTCCTACATCGCTTCTGCCTTAGCTATTTATCCAATTATCCTAAACAAGTATCCACATAAATACATCAAATATAAACACTGTGAGCATCCACATCCTTACCTCCACTTCCCTGATCAGATCGAATCATTACCAATACGACCAATAAAGATTCATCTGCTGCTCGACACAGCTAACATCAAGGTTTCAATCAACTCCCCTTTTTCAATTGAACTACCACAGCTTCTTGATCCACTACAGGATAACACCGACCTGTACAATCCAAATGAACAGCGGCAACAACTCATCTCCATCACCTGAAATCACAAGTTAAGACATCATACCCAAATCATTACTCAGATTACCTTCCTTCCCAATTCATCACAAATTTTCACAGTTTCCCTTAACCTTATCGATCCATAATACTTACTACTTTCAAGCACAATCAAAGGGAAACACCCATAGGAAATGGCAACGACGACTGTTCAAGGAGTCACTGCTGCAAAGCAACTAAAGGATGATCCCAGATCTGACCACCAATTGTAGAATGGATGATCATCACCATTGATTCAAACACAAGCCTATAGAATCGAAAACAACAGTCACAGTGTTAGCTGCAGGCGATGATCGTCGGTACAAAGGCTAGCAATGATACTTACTGCCGTCGAGATCCAAATTAGAAATTCGTGATCGAAGGGAAACGAAGACACGGCCAATCGAAGAGAATCCAATAATCGATCTGAGCTGTATTCTCGCAGTGGTGGCTGAGGGAGACGACCGCGACGATCTGATCTCGTGCGACGATGATGACCTGAGCTTGAGCGACAACGAGACTGCACACGGGGAAAAGAAGAACCAACTGAATAGCTCACCAACGAGGCTGACAACAGTTCTCCCTCACGATAGTGACGACAGCTCAAGCTCGCGACGACAATGGTGGCAGATCTAACTCATGATGGTCAACGGTCGACGATCTTTTGCTCGAGGCAACCTTTGACGACCTCTGATGACCAGGTGGCGACAGCGAGGCCATTGCTTGCGACGAAGAAGGTGGCGATCGGGAAAGGGCATCGCAGTGAAAAAAGAATCGGCGACGGTCGACTGTAGAAATTGCGCGGTGAAGAAGGGGATCACGCCAAACAGAGGAAGGGAGAAGGAATGCGATCGAGAAATTGGGATTGGGTTCTTAAGGCTAACCGGTTCGGTTGGGTTGGCTCAAGCTTGACTCAAAGCTAACCTAGGTTAAGTCCAAGTTAACTCAAGTCGACCCAACTCCCATTTATACTTAAATCTTCCTCATATGGACTCCTTTTGAATCCGGAAAAATTTCTATGAAATTCTGAAAAATTATATAAGACAATTTCTCAATATAATAAAGGATATTTTTTTATTTTTTTTTTCATTGGGGATTAAGATCTATATAGATAGATCGAATTAGTTGCTTGGTCTTTCATAGTCTACATAGATAAAGTGCTAAAATAGTTTAGCATGGATGAGTCCAAGAAAGGCTTCGTTCCCATGAGGCATGAGATTCACCTTTCTAAGCCTATGTGCCCGTGCACAAAAAATGAGAGGACTCGCATGACTCAAATCCCATATGTGTCAGGTATAGGATCGATCATGTATGTTATGTTATATTCGAGGCTCGATATATCATACACTTTAAGTGTTATGAGTAGATACCAGTCGAATCATGATATGGATCATTAAGTGGCTATCAAGACAATCCTTAAGTACTTGAGAAGGACTAAGAATTTGTTCTTGGTATATGGAGGAGGTGATATGGTAGTAAGCGGGTGTATGAATGTCAGCTTCTAGACAAATAAAGATGATTCCAAATCTCAATCTAGATACATATTCATTTTAAATGGAGGTGTGGTGAGTTAGAAAAGTTTCAAATAAGACACCATTGTTGATTCTACTATAAAGGCAGAGTTTATTGTGACTTTTGAAGCATCAAAGGAGGCAATATGGATCAAGAAGTTCATTTCTGAACTTAGAGTTGTTCTGAGCATTATTGATGCATTACCGATTTACTATGACAACAATGGCATCATTTCACAAGTGAAGGAACCATGGTTTCATCAATGATCTAAGCACGTACTACGTTGTTACCATCTGATCAAAGAGATCATAGGTAGAAGAGATGTACAAATAGAGAAAGTTCCCACTGATAGGAATCTAGTAAATCCCTTGACAAAGTCTCTTCCCCAAGAAAAGTTCGGGAGGCATATAGAGGCCTATGATATTAGATAGCAAAGCGATTGGTTGTAGGCTAAGTGAGAGTATGATGTAATTGAGAGGTGTCCTAAGGCAATTGCCTTAGAAGTTATTAATAAAATTCACTATTTGAGTGTACATTATCTATGTATTTGATTGGATCTTAAACTCATTTACTAAAGTTCACAATATGACACATATCATGAGAGAAATCATGATTGGACCATGAATAGTGAGTATCTCATCATGTGTAGTTATGTAAGTTTTGAAAAAATCCCTAGTTGATGAATTGATGAGATTAAACATCATCAATTCTGTGAGACTAGCACGTATTATACTCCTTGATTTATCCAAGCATTTGGTACTCACTAAATATAATGGAAGTATTCGGTCATGGAGTAGAAACTAGGGTTTCAAACCACATAAAACCCTTGTGTTATGCTTTGTGTTGTGTATTTGTTCTATTTGTATTTGTAGTTGTATTTCGCTGCACATTAACACTTGTAGATAAGAACGCAATCGAAAGAAATTGAATGAACGCTATTCACCCCCCTAGTGCGTCACAAGATACTCAACAACTAGTATCAGAGCAAGACCACTCTTCAAGAACTAACCACCGAGGGAGCAACACTAGAGGATACATCAAGATTAATGGAATTCAATGATGGATTGGGCTACAACACACAAGTTCCACCTTCCTTTGACTGCGAAAATTTTGCTTATTGGAAAGGAAGAATGAACTATTTCTTAATGAATAACATAGAGGATTGGATCGTCTTCATGGAAGGATTTGAAGCTCCCATGGATAAGAAGGGTAGAATTCTCAAGAAGAAGAAATGGATGGAAGAGCAGCTTCAAAAATCTGAAAGAAATAATAAGGTAACAAAAATGTTGATTAATTTAACACCTAATGATATTTTATCCAAGTTAGGTAATTTTAAGGACGCAAGGGAGTTATGGAGAAAATTGAAAGAACTCTATGAGAATCCCTCACCGACCCAAGATAAGGAGGCATCCAAGAAAGCAAGCTCATCATCTCAAGAGATTGAAGATTTGGAAGTTGAGAGGTGCTCAATATTCGAGTCGAATGAGGTTGAAGAAGCCTCTATCTCTAGGATTAAGGGGGAAGATAGGCAACCAACATCAAAGAAAGAGCAAGAGGATGTAGAGGATTCGGTGACCGTAGAGGGGGGGGGGGTGAATAGCGCGTTGGCTTGTCAATGGAAGAATTCGATCGTTTCTACAAATTGTATTAGCGCGCAGCGAAATAATGACAATAATAATAACAAACAGCACAATCACACAATTACACAATCATATAACGTGGTTCGGAATCGAATGGTTCATACTCCACGGATTGGGCTCATAAGAGCCCTAGCAATGCAAACATGCACTACTAATCCAATAAACTCCTTCTCGACAACAAGTCGGAGGTGGAGAAACCTCGTACAATGAATTACAACAAGTAATACAAAGTAAATAAGAAAATACAAGTGAAAATGTAAAGAACACTTTACAATCTAGGGTTTTGAGTGCTTGCCTGTTGGTTGCTTAATGAGCTTGAAGGACCCTAAAATGTACCTACAATTCGCCTTCAAATCGTCACACCAAAGCTCCCAAAGAACCAATGCCAGAATCTCCACGAACAGCTTCCTTTTAACCTGCATCGGGTTGGATTTTCGCCTGGCAGTCGACTGCCAACACTGTTGTCGTGAGACAACGGCTCGATCCACGTTGGAAAAATTCTAATGGATCTCTTGGCAGTTGACTGATAACATCACCAGTCGACTGCCCAATCGGCTACGGAGCATTACGTACTGCTGCGAACCATCACGGTCGTATGTCGTCCATGACGATCGGTCGATCGATCATCCGATCGCTCAATGAGCGATCATTTAGCCTTTTCAGCCTTTAAATGGTAGTCGAACTCTAGTCGACTCAAGCAGTCAAACCGGCCATAATGTCAGTCGACTGCCAACCTCAATATGAGGTTTTAACCTCAAGTATAGTGCCCCCATACTTGCTAGACTACTCTTAGCCTAGACCTAAGCCTTCTAGCCACCTCTGTCAACCTTGCACCTATCGGATCCCTCCAAGTCATCCATGACTTGTTCATCCATACGCTAGCTTTCAGGTGCTTCCATCGGCTATGTCATGCTAACGGTGTCTACATCGCCAATGCATATTGGACTTACGCTGCCAAGACTCCTGCTTGGACTTTACGCCGCCAACCATTAGACTTATGCTACCAAGACTTCACCCTTGGACTTTATGCCGGCAATATCAAACCCCTTGGACTTTCCAAATGCCAAGTACTCATGACTTGGACTTTCACCGCCAAGACTACACCCTTGGACTTATGTGGCCAAGACTACACCCTTGGACTTTCCAAATGCCAAGACTCAAGCTTGGACTTTCCCTTGCCAACCCATGTTGGACTTTTCATGCCAAGACCCATGCTTGGACTTTCTTCATCACATGTACCCTAGTCAACCATCAAAATCCCCCCCCCCCGAGTCAAACTTGAGTCCGGTCAATCATGACCCGGGTCGATTGTGCCAACAATCTCCCCAAAACATTATCAGACATCAATGTTAAAACATCAATGTCAAACTTCCATGTCAAACATCAAAACATCGCTCGAGTCAAACTCGAGTCTGGTTAATCGTGACCTGGGCCGATTGCACCAACAATCTCCCCCTTTTTGATGTTTGACAAAACCATATACCTTTGAGTTAGAACACTAGCTCAAATCTTCTTATCAATTATCCCAAATTGGTAATTCCAAACATTTTCCCAAACATTCTACCCCTTTTTGACTAACATCAAAAAGGTTCTCTCCAAGGAGGTCAATATCTCATGTCCCAATGAGATTTTACAATCTCCCCCTTGGTCCAAAAATATCTAGGATACCTACAATCTTCCTAGTGATAAGTCTCATATCACTCAAGAGAGGCAATCCTATACACTCTCTCAATTTCCAAATTGGGTATCTCAAAAATTCCCATTTTCCCCCTCATGAGGAAAATAATACCATCCATCATCCCATGATGAATACCTCCCCCTAAAGGCTTGCTCCCCCTTGACCATTGCACCAACAATGTCCTTGGGAAGTCCCTAAGCCAATAGAAACTCTAAACCATCAAAAATAAGGTTCAAAGTTTAACATTGAACTTTCCAACCCCTTAGATTTGATACATTATCCTAACAACTCTCCTAATCTATATCCAATGGATTTTCACCCTTTATAATGCTTCGTAAAGCATATCCTAGGGTTAGGAGTGGTTAGGGAACTTTACCGTGGCTAAAAATGGGCTAAACAACCTTATTTTTCCCAAAATCAGCTTGGCAGTCGACTACTTACAGTTATTAGTCAAACTTCCCTTCATCAGTCGACTGCCATCAAGCGGCAGTCGGCTGATAATTGAAACTGCCCAAATTCAGTTTCAGAAATCGAGTTTTAAAAAAGCATAAGTAATTCTATGTATTTTGAAAAATTGTGAAAATTCATACGTACATTACTTATAAACAATACAATGGGTGAAAAATATTTGAAAAATATTTTAGCCATAAAATATCGAAATTGATACAAAGTTCAAAAGTGAAGAAAAACTTCAATGTTTTAGCTCACTTTGTATCAACTTCACCAATAGTGATTGCTATCAAAAGATAGGCTTCATCAAGGTTTTCTAAATTGATTTTAAAATGATTTTGAAAACCTATATTGGATCATATTCCTTGGGATTAATGTACATGACTTGTACACAAGCTTTCCCAATGATCCACAAATACAATAAGATGAGTTTAAGTTCATCTAGATGCAAAAACTATGCACCTTGAACTTAACTCATATCCTATCATCTCACATATATCTAGGGTGTATAAAACACACAAAAGTCAATGTGATGTGAGATGTGGGTTTTGTTTATCCTAATATAGGGTTTCATGCATCTTTCTAAGGCCACCCTACTTGATTCCCTTATAAATGGGACTTCAAGTCATAACATTGTCCTTAAATCAATTTTAATCAAATTTAAATGCATGAATAATCATGACATAAATGATAGCAAAATTAAGCATGGCCAATGATCATGATGTCATGGCATATGATATAATCTAAAAACACATGACATTAAACCTTAATCCTAAATATGATCATGACATATTAAATGATTAAAAATAAATATGATGTCATGACATGTTATATGGCAAACAAAGCATGGCACATAAAATGTATAGGTATAATAATACCTAAAACTTAGTATTAATTGTCATTTGATATAATTAAGTATATTTTGTCATATTATCACTTTTCTCCCAAGTGTGCCAAAAACCCAAAATGACACACTATGACCTCTAAACCTAAATTGTGTCAATTTAATTGATTTTTCATAATCCCAAAAATGTATTGGCACATCCTAAAATCTTTTAGGATCATTAGATAAAATCTATTTCCAAGGTATTCATAACCTTGAAAATATCCTAAAGTGTCACCTTTACCATGGTTAGGTTAACTACCCATCCATTTAAAGTTGACACACCTAAACCCATCTAGCGTGAATCGATCACGCTCTTAGGAACCCAAAACCTATTTGAGCTCCTAGGATTTACTAGGTATTCCTTAGGGATGACCTCCCTAGATACCTTCCTAATGACCCTTCTAGGCTTGTTAGCCTTGGTCATTTGGATTTTGTCATGGTTAACTCTAGGGGTGACTCCCCTTGTAACCTTCTTAGTGGCCACTCTAGGTTTCCTTGAAACCCTAGCCACTAGGCACATACCTTGGTCAACCTTAAGGATGACTTCCCTATTGACCTTGGTCTTCCTAGACCTAATTTGAGTTCTATAATCAAATGGAACATTATGGTAGGTCTTTTTGGGCTTAGGCTTACCCTTGGTTGACTTTTGATTTCTAAGTCTTTGACTTTTAGACCTAGATCCTTGACTTTGACCATTTGACCCTTTTATTTGGTTTTGCATAATCTTAAGGGTCTTCTCAAGTTTCTCAAGCCTTGACCTCAAGGCTTGATTTTCAACCTCTAATTGCCCAATTTTTGAATTTTGATTTAGTCCTTGGGCATGGTTCTTCCTAGGCATATGCCTAGTCCATTTGAGGTTAAAACCTAGGTTATCTTCAATTTTTCTAATAGATTCCCTAGGTAAGGTTTTTCTAGGGACATTAGTCCCAAATTTCTCCTTATTTGAAAAATTAACACTCTTAGCACCTAGACAAAACTTTCTATTTCTAGCATGCTCTTTATGATAAATTGCAAGATTGCTAAAATTATTCCTAGCATGCTTTGACCTATAATTTAAAGAAAGAACATTATTTAGATATACCTTAGGGTTTGCCTTAGAGGCTCCCCCTACTTGTGATGCTTCTTCTTTTCTTTTCTTCTTCCCCATAGGGCATTGACTCCTATAATGTCATTTTTGGTGACACTTGAAGCATACTACGAGCTCCTTGGTCTTCTTGATGGGGACACCGGCATCCTTTGACTTTTCTTGACTTTTAGGCACCGATGGATTTTTCTTGACCTTCTTTGGGCACTTGCTCTTATAGTGCCCAAACTCCCTACGCTCAAAACACATTATATGAATTTTATTTTGAAACGGTGTGTTTGAGTTACCTAGGATATTTGTGGTGGTCAGAGTGGATTCTTCATCTCTCCCAGAGGTAGATGGCTCCTCTTGAGGTTGCTCCGGAGTGGGAATTCTCTCCTCCCCCTCAATCCTAGAGGTGGAGGTCTCCTCTAATTCTTCCTCTTGCTCCACCGATCCCGATCCGGATGTTGATTCTCCATCAACTTCCGAATCATCACTTTCTTGTGATGAGGATGATGTGCTATCTTCTTCAGTCTCCTCCTCCAACTGAGCCGATGAGCACTCTTGTTATTTGGGCTCCTCATGGAATCTTGCCAACTTGCTCCATAGCTCCTTGGCATCCATGTAATCTCCTAGCCTAGACAAAAAATCATTAGGTATCAAATCTTCTAAAAGTTTTGTTACCTTGGCTTCGGTTTTGAGCTTGAGACGTTGCTCTTGTGTCCACTTCTTCAACTTCAAGACATTTCCCTTCTTATATCTAGGAGGTTCAAAACCTTCCATGATGATGAACCAATATTCTATGTCCATCATCAAGAAGTTTTCCATTATTGCCCTCCATGTCGAGAAATCTTCTTGGTCGTATGGTGGCGGTGTGTTTATGTCCCATCCTAGTTTCTCTTGAAATTCCATCTTCTTCCTCTAGCGGTTTGCTCCTGGCGGTTAGTTCGTAGAAAAACTCCTAGCTCTGATACCAATTGTAGAGGATTCAGTGACCGCTAAAGGGGGGTGAATAGTGCATTGGCTTGTCAATGGAAGAATTTGATCATTTCTACAAATTGTGTTAGCGCACAGCGGAATAATAATAATAACAATAACAAACAACACAATCACACAATTACACAATCATATAACGTGGTTCGGAACTGAATGGTTCATACTCTACGGATTTGGCTCGTAAGAGCCCTAGCAATGCAAAAACGCACTATTAATCCAATAAACTCCTTCTCGACAACAAGTCAGAGGTGAAGAAATCTCGTACAATGAATTACAACAAGTAATATAAAGTAAACAAGCAAATACAAGTGAAAATGTAAAGAACACTTTACAATCTAGGGTTTTGAGCATTTGCTTGTTGGTTTCTTGGATGAGCTTGAAGGATCCTGAAATGCACCTGCAATTCGCCTTCAAATCGCCTCACCAAAGCTTTCAAAGAACCAATGCCGGAATCTCCACGAACAGCTTCCTTTTAACCTGCATTGGGTTGGATTTCTGCCTAGCAGTCGACAGCCAATACTGTTGTCGTGAGACAACGACTCGATCCACGCTAGAAAAATTCCAATGGATCTCTTGGCAATTGATTGATGACATCACCAATTGACTGCTAGTGTCCGTAGCCGACTGCCCAGTCAGCTACGGAGCGTTCTGTGCTCGTGGTCGAACCATCAGTCGACTGCCGTCCATGGCAGTCGACTGATCAACCCATCAGTCGACTGCTCCAATGAGCAGTCGACTGCCAAAGCCTTTTCAACCCTTAAATGATAGTTAAACTCTAGTCAACTCAGGCAGTCGAACCAGCCATAATGTCAGTCGACTGCTAACCTCAAATATGAGATTTTAACCTCAAGTATGGTGCCCCCATACTTGCTAGACTACCCTTAGCCTAGACCTAAG
Organism: Wurfbainia villosa; assembly: GCA_025175895.1. Taxonomy (NCBI): domain Eukaryota; kingdom Viridiplantae; phylum Streptophyta; class Magnoliopsida; order Zingiberales; family Zingiberaceae; genus Wurfbainia; species Wurfbainia villosa. The sequence goes on along the minus strand of CM045991.1, from coordinate 14,690,803 downwards.
CCTTCTAGCCACCTCCGTCAGCCTCGCGCCTATCGGATCCCTCCAAGTCATCCATGACTTGTTCATCTATACGCTAACCTTCAGGTGCTTCCATCGGCTATGTCATGCTAATGATGTCTACACCGCCAAGGCACATTGGACTTACGCTGCCAAGACTCCCACTTGGACTTTACGCTGCCAACCATTGGACTTATACTGCCAAGACTTCACCCTTGGACTTTACGCCGCCAATATCAAACCCCTTGGATTTTCTAAATGCCAAGTACTCATGACTTGGACTTTCACTACCAAGACTATACCCTTGGACTTACATGGCCAAGACTACACCCTTGGACTTTCCAAATGCCAAGACTCAAGCTTGGACTTTCCCTTGCCAACCCATGTTGGACTTTTCATGCCAAGACCCATGCTTGGACTTTCTTCATCACATGGTCAACCCGAGTCAACCATCAAAATCCCCCCCCCCCCCGAGTCAAACTCAAGTCCGGTCAATCATGACCCGGGTCGATTGTGCCAACAATCTCCCCAAAATATTATTAGACATCAATGTCAAAACATCAATGTCAAACTTCCATGTCAAACATCAAAACATCACTCGAGTCAAACTTGAGTCCGATCAATCATGACCTGGGTCGATTGCACCAACAGAGGAGACCTCTATATTTGGAAGTGATGAAGAACAAGTGCACATTCCCTCTACCATTGAAGGTAACTCAAGAAAAACTATTAAAAAAAATATATCATTTACTTTGAGTGTATGGAACAAGGACATTACAAGATTAAGTGTCCTAAATTAATCAAGAACAAGGCTCAAGTGACACTAAAGGGCAAGGAGAAGGTCAAGGAGGTCAGAGTCCCAATACACAAGGGCAAGGAACACATTGCGTGTTTCTGGTGCAATCAAAAGGGGCATTACCGAAAGCAATGTCCGAGGGGGAGGCACCCAACCAAGGACAAGGTAGAGAGATCATGTGTGTGTGTGTGTGGGAGCTCCTAAGGCTAAGGTATCATCTTTAAATAATGCAATTTCAATTTATCATAACAAGAAGCATGCTAGTAATGTATTACATTTTAATGCACTTGTAATTTATCATAAGAAGCATGCTAAAAACAAAGTTTATTGCTTAGATGCTAAACATCATGAAATTAGGCCTAAGGACAATGCTAGGTCAATTCCACATAAGGATAGGAAGGTAGATAACAACCTAGGCATTAACCCTAAGAAAGATAGACACATGCCTTGGAAGAAGAAGAATGCCCAAAAATATAATGGAAAATGAAAAATGGAGAAATTAGAAGAATAAAATCAAGTCTTCAAGTTAAGTCTTGATAAATTGGGAAAGTCCCTTGGAAAGAAGACAATTCGATTAAAGGGTCAAATGGACAAAATCTAGGATTTTGTAGGAAAGATCTATGTAGGGACAAGAATAGTTTGGGTTACAAGCCTAAGTCCAAGAAAATTATTCAATCCTACCTTAGTGTTCCATTTAACTATGAAACTAGTCCTAGGTCTAGGAAAATCAAGGTTACATAGGAAGTCATCTTTAGAGTTGACCTTGATAAGAGTCAAGTGACTAAGGCTTCCAAGAAGCCTAGAAAAGTTACTAAGAAGGTTACAAGGGAAGATATCCCTAGGGTTAACCTTAATGAGACCACAATGGCTAAAGCTTCCAAAAATCCTAGGAGAGTCATTAGAAAGGTATCTAGGGATGTCATCCCTAGTGAATACCTAGAAAACCCAAGGAGCTCCAATAGTATTGGGTTCCTAGGAGTGTGATCCTTTCACACTAAATGGGTATAGGGTATGTCAACTTTAAATGGAATGGTAGTTAATTTAACCATAGTAGAGTTGACACTTTAGAGCATTTTCAAGGTATAGATACTTTGAAAATGAAAGTCGAAATATGATCCTAAAAGATTTTAGGATGTGTCAATAAAGATAATGAAGCTTGAAAATTTGATTGTAATTGGCACAAATTAAGTTAGAATCAATAATGTGCCAAGTTGGAGTTTTGGCACACTTGAGGGGGTTGGGTTGTCATTATGGTAAAGTTGATATTTGATATAATCTTAACAAATGGCAATTAAGTTTAAGACGTAGGTATTTCTATACCTTCATATTATAAAATTTGTCATATTTGGATTGCTATACCATGTCATGACATCATACTCCATACTCCATATGATTATTTAAAATGTTATGATAGCACTTAGATTGATTTATATCATGCTATGACATCATGCATCATTGACAATGTTTTTGAATGATGCAATCAATATATGTCATGATCGTAATTCATTAATTGACAAATGACATTAATTGACACCTAGGTAAGGAGATCAAATGGATATGCTTATATAATCATGCATGGACCCTTTGTTTAGAGAAGAACTAAAATCCACATCTCACAAAGACTATAGGATGATATGTGTGCGTATTGAAACACTCTAGACTTACGTGAGATGTTAGAAAAATGAGTTAGGTTCAATGTGCTTATATGGTGCATCAAAATGAACTTAAACTCATTAAATCATAGGAAGAAATCATAAGGAAAGCTAATGTACAAGTCATGTACATTTATCCCATTTACCATGATTGAAAATGAGGTTTAAAAATAATTTTAAAATTATTTTAGAAAATCTTGATGAAGTCTATCTTTTGATAGCAATCGCCATTGATAAGATTGATACAAGTTAAACAAAAATATTAAAATTTTCAATAGTTTTGAACTTTGTATCATTATTTCAAAAAATAAGTATTTTAATATAAAATTATTTTCCACCCATAGTATTTAGTCGATACATCTCTATGGAGGTGTGGGTATGGGATGATTGGGTATAAGTCGAAGTGTCTGAAGGTGATTGAATAGCCAACAAAGAATTCACCACTCATTGCGAGGAGATGTATACCCTATGGCCACTCGTCAGAATTGTTACTCAAAGTCTTTGGCCAAAGCATTGCATGTCAAGAGTATGATACTCTTAGATACATGTCGAAGTAATTAGAATCCACTGGACGATAAAGTAAGACTTGGGCTATGTGTGATGTAGTCAGCCTAGTGGGGACTGATACATAGATCATGTCTTAATCAAGTGGGTATAAAATGAGTGAAATGAACAAGGCACGATTCACTGTAGCTATTGAAGGGTTCGGAAATGGTTCCAAGATCAACCGTTGATTTTTCGATTAATTGGGGATCATGATGTACTACTAGGTGTCACTCATGATCATTCCATAATTAATGGTTAATTATGGACGACCAACATAAATCGAGAACCTATTAGGTCACACGCACTACGAATCATTCGAAGAGACTTAAAACAAGTTTGAGAATTGGATTCTCAAGATCGAGAGAGAACAAGTTTGGTTGGACCAAACACATGACAAATATAGAAATATTTGTCAAGTCGGAAATGTGAAAGGAATATTTCTTAAGAAGATGAGTTGAGCCTTAAAAGGTTTAATTATAAACCAAACCCATTTAGTTTTAATTAAGAGAGTCCTCTTTTGGTTAAGGGCCCAATTAGGGTTTAGCGATTTGATCCACTAACCTATAACCCATTAGGATTAGTGCCTATATAAAGGGTTATAAAGGCTAAACCTAATGAAAAGAAGTCCTTAAGGCCCTCTTCCTCAACCTAGCCAAACTCTCTACCTTCTTCCTTCTTCTTTGCCACCGACCCTAACAAGGCTCCCTCTTGTTTAGGTTCGACCAACTCCGACCAAGTCTTCCTCAAGGTGGATTGACCATTCACCCAAGGCTTAGAACAAAGGTTTCTTCCTTTGTGCCCTTGGTCGAACCTAGGAGAATTAGGGTTTGGTGTTCCACCGGCCATAAAGGAAACAAGAGTTGTTTCCACCTCTTTAGAGGTCGACCACTCTAGATTTTAGGATTGTTATTGTCACTTATTGAAGCTTCAAAAACAGTGACTAATTCCGACATGATCGACAACCTTACGAAGGTTGTTCGAGGACTTGTTTGTGTCACAAAATGAGTCAGCGATTGCTCTCTGATCACCCGACTTTCTTGCTTCGTCTAGTACGAAGAGAAGGTCAAACTCATGACTTTGAGAAGTCGTCCCTCCGAAGATTCGATGTGGATATGAGTAGAGATGAAGCTCCACAAGCATCATACAGTTGATGCCCTTCCGGCTCGCCATCATCCGAAAGGTATACCTAGAGTAAAATTTATTTTATTATTTTTGTATGTAAAATTTTATTTTAGAGATATGTTTGTACGTGTTATAATTCTGCATGAATGGGTGTGAGTGTTATAATAATTTAGGAAATTATTATATTTTTCTTCCGCTGCATTCGTTTGTCAAATGACAAAAGAACATCTACGCATCAGTCATAACCCAACATTAGCAAACATCAAAACACTACTCAAGTTTCAATCGAGTTTGGTCGATCATGATCTGGGTTGATTGCACCAATAGATAAATCAATCCTTCTCTCGAAAATAAAAGGAAATAAAACTTAAAAGGAAAAAGAACGACCCTTGTAGTTAACACCGTACCACTTAATACAAAAATCATATGTTAAATAGCTCGGTGGTGTACAAAGACATAGCCTCCTCAAAACTAAGAAAACTTCTCTCGAAAATAAAAGGAAGTACAACTTAAAAGGAAAAAGAATGACCCTTGTAGTTAACACCATACCACTTGATACAAAAATCATATGTCAAATAGCTCGGTGGCGTACAAAGACATAACCTCCTCATAACTAAGAAAAGATGTGTCCTCTACTGCGTGAAAAGAGCCCCAGTCAATGAATTGTTTCGCCGACCTATCAAAGCCCATTTTGAAAAAAGCCACCCTAGGAGCCAAGTTCTTCAACATCTACTGCTCTCGAGCATGATAGCGGGCTTCTTCTGACTCCACTTGTAGGGCCAAAGTGGCCCGACATTTGTCACTCTCCTCAAGCACCTTGGAGAATTCTTGACCCATCCTCTGGTTGAGCTAGTTGCAGAACCTTCAAACGGGAGGAAATATTGGCTACGTCACTGGAAATCCCAAAGGCTACTATCTGAAGATGGACCATCTGACTAAGAATAGAGGTGGGAACGACATGAAGTTAACCCTGAGCCTCCCCCTGAGTGACCTAAGAGAAAGCCTTGATCCCTCTCCTCTTCAGCTTTTAGCCTACTCCCCACTTCAAAAGACATCTACGCCTACAAGCAGGTCATCTCCAGTTGGGTTTTTTCTTTGGATGCCTCAACCCCTAATAGACAAGCTTGGCACACCGCCAATTCGACGGTCAAAGAATCATTTTTGTGCCACATTTCCTCTTGGCCTTGACGATCCGCCAGTAGGGACATGACTTTTCTTTAAGCTTATGCCTCTGCCGCTTCAACCATGTGAAGGTTGGTTTGATAATGATCTAGTTCAATGTCCAAAGAGTTGTTTTGGCGGCGTATCTCTTCTTGGCCCTTCAACTCATCAATCGTCGAGTCGACACGTCGCCTATGCTCGTCTCTTCTAGCTTGCAATTTGGCCATTTGTTTCTTCATATCGTTGAAAGTTCAAATTAAAACTTCCTCATCTGCTATTAATGCAACTTCTCACTGAGATGACTTAGATAATTGCTGAGTCATCTTGTGAAAGCGGGCCTAAGATGCCTCCTGACGGGCCTCCTATTGAGACTGATAGTTTGCTATCCGGAGAATTGATTCATCACAATCCTTAGCCATCTGAGTGGATAGAAACAAATGAGGGGTAGGGGATCAGGGTTTATATGAGAAAAATTAAAGAAGAGATATTAACTAACCGAAATTACTCCATGACGTATGCGCTTCAAGGGGGCTTATAGCCCTGTCTGAGCCAACAAGTGCACCTCCTCCAAGGAGTGGGCATGAACGGTGGAGCAGATGGAAACCACCTAGGGATCCTTGAATGAAGATGTCGGAGGCACTTCTGTTAGAGGTTGTGCAAAAATTGGGGAGGGTGGCTCCGAGGGAGGAGAACTTGAGGGACCAACGGGGTCCCCCCATCGGTAGGATAGAAGGGTTTGGATTATAAGGAACTGTAGCCAGTGGTGCTAGGGGTGATTCATAAGAAGAAGGAGAAGACAAGGGAGGTGGAGATTTCAAAGGGTTGCTGTGGGGAGGAGGAGCCCCTGCGCCTTCTGGTTATGATGTAATGGTGGAATGGAAAGAATATTGGCTTGGATTAGACAACATGAGCCCCAAAAGATAGGGACGATGATGAAAAATTAGGGGCTCTTGCACCTTCTGGGAAATTAGAAATGACTGAAAAACTTCAAGCTTTAGGATCCTAAGGCAAACAAGGTGGTGATCAGTCGGGATGTGGTATTTGATGAGAAGGCTACGTTGTAACGTACTCAGGGAAATGAGAAACAAATACTATCAGATAGCAGCAGAAGTAAAGATGTTGTGCAGGTGGGGCCAGAGACTCATGAAGTTGATGATGATAGCTTGGAGCACATGGAGCATCAGACTATAGCCATAGACAGGCCCAAGCACACCATAAAATCATCTGTTAGATATGGTTTTGAGGAATTGATCTCTTATGTACTTACTACTACTAGTGAAGATTCTACTACTTTTCATAAAGCAGTTCATAGTTCTAAAAAGGACAGATGGATGGGAGCTATGGCGGAGGAGATATAATCATTGCATAAGAATCAAACATGGGATCTAGTGGAACTTCATAAAGGAAAGAAAGCTATAGGATGCAAATGGTTATGCAAGAAGAAAGAAGCAATTTTAGAAGGTGTAGAAGGAAAGTTCAAGGCTCGACTAGTAACAAAGGTTACTCGCAAAGAAAGAAGATTGACTATGATAAGATATTTTCTCCAGTGGTCAATCATACATCTATTAGAGTAGTGTTTGCTTTGATGGTTCATCATGATATGTAGTTGGTACAACTGGATGTGAAGACTGTATTTCTTCATGGCAATTTAGAAGAGGAGATTTATATGTCACAATCATAAGGTTTTAGTCAATCTGGATAGAAGTATTTAGTCCGTAAATTATAGAAGTAACTTTATGGGTTAAAGCAATATCTAAGATAGTGGTACAATCGCATACATGATTCAGAATGGGTATATGAGATGTGAGTATGACTATTACATATATGTGAAGAGTCTTGATGATGATTTACTTTTCCTATTACTCTATGTGGATGATATGCTAATTGCTGTGAGAAGTGTGACTGAGGTCAACAAATTGAAGAAGCTTCTGAGTAGGAAGTTTGACATGAAATATTTGGGTGCAACCAAGAAGATTCTTATTATTATGGATTGCAACAACATGCATGAATATATATATAAACTGTAAATACTTACAACATTCTCGCTCATTCCAAGTTCTTCACTCTGCTTTTTCCGAGCTTTCAAAAAAAAACCTTAGGAACTGTGCTTGTCATCTGAAGGGTAATTACATAATCTAACTATTCTCTCTATTCACAAATCGAGCTCCTAATAGTGCCTTGGAAGTTCTGGAAAACTCTCTCGACCTCTTGCGTACACAATTCAACTCACTTCTTTTCTTCTCTGTAACTTGGACGTTCTTTTATAGGAGGAACCATGTCTTTTCATTACCGGTGTCCTTTCGTTTCTGTCGGAATGCACTAAGTGCACTTCATGAACAATGTTAGTGTAATTACTGCATGTAGTAGTAACATCTCTTTAAGTGTAGTAATACTAATATTTCCCACTCATCCAAGTTATGCCACAAAGATAAATGACCACAAAGACAAGAGAGTTATTAGTGCAATAGGGCTCGGGCCATGTTGACAAAATTCGAGTGGGACTCGAGTAGGGTTTTGATATTTGACAATGGGTTTGATCATTGTTTGACTATATGGGTTGACCATATGACTAGTGGATGATTGTGATATCCAAAGTCATATAGGGGAGATTATTTGAGGAAGATTGTTGGAGCAATCAGCCTCGGAAGTCCAAGTTTGGATACTTGACAAGGAAAGTCCATATATGGATATTTGGCAAGGGAAGTCCAAAGGTAAAGTCTTGGCAGCATAAGTCCAAGTGTGTGGTCTTGGCAGCATAAAGACCAAGTGAACTTTGGCATGGAAAAGTCCAAGCATGGTCTTGGCAATTGGAAAGTCCAAATCATGGGTACTTGGCAATTGGAAGTCCAAGTCATAGGTATTTGGAAAAGGTAAAGTCCAAGTTTGAAGTCTTAGCCATGTAACTCAAAGTGTGTAGTCTTGGTGATGAAAGTCCAAGTATTGAGGCTTGGCAATGGGAAATTCCAAGAGTATGATTTTGGCAGTGTAAAGTCTAAGTGCATAGTCTTGGCAATGCAAGTCTAAATGGATCTTGACAAGGAAGTCCAAGGGTGTGGTTTTGGCAGCGTGTAGTCTTGGTGATGAGAGTCTAAATGGATCTTGGCAAAGTAAAGTCCAAGCATGAAGTCTTGGTAGGATAAGTGCAAATGAATCTTGTCAAAGGACCCGGTTAGTATGATATAGCCGATGGAAGCACCTGAAGGCTAACGTGAAGGATAAAGAGTCGCAAACTCGAGGGATCCGAGAGGTGTGAGGCTGATAGAAGTGGCTAGAAGGCTTAGGTCTAGGCTGAGGGTGGTCAATCAAGTATAAGGGGATCATACTTGAGTTAAACTTCATGGTTGAACTTTATCAATCAACTAGAACTTTGGGTCAGTCGACTATTCGAGTGTTCAACACTCGAGAGCCTAGTCAACTCGGAGCAGTCGATTGGGATTATGACTAGTCGACTAGTGAGTACTTGATTGCAGATCGACTGTTGTCATGTGTAACTAGCAGTCGATTGTCGTGTATAGGCAGTTGACTTCCTTGAGTACTCGATTGTCATGGATGGGCAATTAACTAATGACACTGTAGCAGTGCACAGATTGTTACGTAGTCGACTGACCAATCGACTATAGGCCAGCAATTGACTGCTGGTAAGGGTAGCTGATTGATGGAGTATCCATTAGGTAGATTCCAGCGTGGATGGTATTGGGTTACAATCGACGTGTAGATGTGCTTTTGTCGTTTCATAAACGAACGCAGTGGAATAAAATATAATAATTTCCTAAATTATTACAACACACACATCCATGCATGCAAGATTACAACACGTGCGGACATATACGCCAAATAAAATTTTACATTAAATTAAGAATAAAATCAATTTTATCTTAGGTATACCTTTCGGATGATGTTGAGCAGGAAGGGAATAAACCGTACGACGCTCGTGGAGCTTCGTCTCTACTCGTGTCTATGCCAAATCTTCGAAGGGATTACTTTTCTAAGCCACGAGTTTGCCCTTCTCTTTGCTACTAGACGAAGCAAGAAGGTCGGGTGATCGGAGAGCAAGAAAGCCAACTCAACAAAATAGGAAACAACTCTTGTTTCTTGGTGGCCGGTGGCAAGCTCTAAAACCCAACTCTCCTAGGTTCGATCAAGGGCACAAAAGAAGAAATCTTTGTTCCAAGCCTTAGTTAAAGTTGAAGGTAGGAAACTTTGCTTCCCACTTCAACTCGGTCACTTGTTCATGGTGATCCCTTCTACGTCCCCGGATAAAAAAAAATTATCCTTGACAAGAGGGATTACCCAAGCTCCCGTTTCATCATCGTGCTATTCGATTAGAGTAGTCACTTGAACAAACTTGTTGTTCAAGCCACCAACCTCTATTCTACAAATAGTCGCGGAATAGACGATGTACGGATCGCCGACTTTTGTGTTTATATTCAGGGTTCAAGTATATTTAACCATAAAAACAGAATATATAACATACATATGATTGAAAAACAAACATAGACATGTTACAAAAGAATATAAACAAACGTTATACCTCTTGATCTTCTATTGTATGCCCTTCCTCTTTTTGGACGTCGTGTGGGCGACGATCTTCCAAAAGTCAAAGCTCCTAGATCACCAATCTTCCTATCCTTGTTCTCTCCGAACAAAGGAAGATCAATAACAAAACTCTTCCTCTCCTTGCTTGCACCAACCACCAAGCACCACCTTGGTGTGCGCCGGCCAAAGGAATGGATGAAGGAGATGGATGCCGGCCAAGAGCTCCAAGGGAAGACCCTAAGCTTTGTTTCCATCGGCCAAGGAGAAGAGAAGGAGGGCTTTAACGCTGGCCAAAGAGAGGAGAAGCAAACCTTGGGCGCCGGCCAACAACAAGAAGAAGAAGAGAAAGAAAAATCTTTCCTTAATTGTGGCCGCCCAAAGCCCTAAACCTCCTTGCCGCCCAAAACCCTAAGCCTCCTTGCTCTAATTTTTCTTTCCGCCCACCCTAGCCTCTCCTTTTATAGAGTTAGGGATAAGCCTTGTTTTGATCTCCACCATTGGTTCTAGGAATTTAATCTCAACCATCGGATCTAGAGATTTAATCTCAACCGTCTGATCAAGAGATTTAATCTCTACCGTTGAATCTAGAGTTTTGTTTTCATCCATTGGATCTAGGCTTCATGAGGTTTTAATAGGCTACAATAGGGACCATGAGGAGGAGTTGGATCTTAGCCACCCAATGGATTAAGCCCACATAAAGTCCGATCCATTAATGATAATCCAATCCACTAAAGGATTATCATTGATCTACCTCACCAACCCTCATAAGTTAATATGGGCTCCATATATTACTTGTACATTTTTCTCCCCGTGTTTAAGATCTCGAATGTCCATCGATTAATTAATTTATTGATAATTAATTAATCAACATCTAACTCCATGAGTAGTACCACTCAACCTTATCATCATGCCGTATCAAGTCCACTTGCAGGGTTTACATGATGATCCTTATGAGCTCCTCAAGGGGATATCATCATCCTAATATATAGGACGATTTCCTCCTATAATCAATGACACACCATATAAATAATATCATTTCCCAACTTACCGAGTCTATCGATTTAATCTATAAATCTCACCCATTGGTAAATCAAAGAAATGAATACTAAGTATATGTGTCCGTTATTATATCGGGATTAAGAGCATGTACAATATAATATCTGAGATCTGATTCGATTATGTAGTCAGGAATAAATCGAATCACCTCTAAGTCGGTCCTGCTCAATACACACAAAGTGCATTAGTGTGATTCTATGGTCAAGACAAACCAATACCGAATCACATTACAACCATACCAATGGTTTGTCCAAAGCCATCTCGGTTGTGAGCCTTTACTTATACTATACAAGGAGCTGATAACATGATCTCCCGTGTGACACTACATACTATGTTATCTACAATGTAATATATTAGACAATATACATAATCATAAATATGCAAACAATGATCATGTGATTCTTATTTCAAAATAAAGATGTTCATACAAAAGATAGACTTTTCAGTATACATCCCAACAATCTCCCACTTATACTAAAAGACTATGCTGTCCTGAAACTGTCATACATCTGATCCCCATTCCCTCCACATGTCTATCAAAAGCTCTCGCTGGAAGGGCCTTAGTGAAAGGATCTGCCAGGTTATCCTCTGATGCAATCTTGGCCACAGCAACTTCTCCTCTCTTTACGATTTCTCGTATCAGGTGGTACTTGCGCTCTATGTGTTTACTTGTCTTATGGGCTCGTAGTTCCTTCGAGTTTGCAACTGCACCACTATTATCACAATAAATTGTGATAGTTCTGGGCAAACCAGGAATCACATCCAAGTCCATTAGGAAGTTCCTGAGCCACACAACTTCTTTGGCCGCCTCAGAGGCTGCCACATACTCAACTTCCATGGTAAAGTCCGCCACGCATTTCTGCTTGACACTCCTCCATACAATGACTCCACCTCCCAAAGTAAACACAAAACCTGAGGTAGACTTATTGTTATCCCTATCTGATTGGAAGTCGGAATCTGTATAACCCACAAGGAGTAATTGGTCTACCTGGTAAACTAGCATATAATCCCTAGTCCTTCTCAGGTACTTCAATATATGCTTTACCGCAGTCCAATGTCCCTATCCTGGATTACTCTGATATCTGCTAACCATGCCCACGGCAAAGTAGATATCTGGTCTAGTACATAGCATCACATATAAGAGGCTTTCTACTACTGAAGCATAAGGAACCGCCTTCATATCCTCTATTGTTAGGGCAATCAACCCGTGATATGATTTTGATGTGTGTGGCAAAGGGTTTAAGTTAGGTTATTGTTGTGATTTGATATGTGCGTTGGAGTCTTGCAGGACTTAGTAATTCGCACATGAAGCTTTGGCGGGTTCACCACTCACAACCTTGTGCTTGAGTCAGAGAAAGAGCATTGCAGAGTCGTGTGCTTGATGCTGTCGAGGGACCGCCGGACGAGATGACTTGAAGCGAATCCAAGGAAGCAAACTTCGGAGGCAAGAGATACGAAGGAGCATTGCAGAGTCGTGCGCCTGATGCTGCCGAGGGATGTGGCCACGAACGCAGAGAGCTTCGGCGAGGGACTTCGAGTGAGATGAGAGAATGAGTGAAATGTAAGTAGCTCATTAGGTGAACTTGGCCAAATGGTTGAGTGTCGGAGGCTTGACCTCAAGGGTTGAGGTTTACCCGACCGTCAAAAGCTCAAATGAATGTTAAGTTTGAGTTTCACACGGTACCAGTCGACTGCTCTAAGTCGAATGGGGTTCGACTAGTGTTCGACTGATGGGTTTAGGCCTAGCAGTCGACTACCATGGAATGGCAGTCGACTGCCAGAGGAAGTCGCGGGCATAGAACCTCCCGTAGCCGACTGACCAGTCGATTATGGAGGCAGCAGTTGATTGATGGTTACATCAGTCGACTGCCAAGGGATCTATTGGACTACAACGGTCAGGATCTAATGTGTTCGGAGACCGTTGTAGCGGTGCCAGTCGACTGCCAAAGGTAGCAGTCAACTGATAGCGGCCAACGGGAAGAAATTAGCCCTCTCTAAAAAAAGAGAGGGTGTTGGGCTTTGGGAGGCTAATGCTTATGCTCTAACCTTCTCCCAAAGTGCCCTAAAGCCTTTCCATCCTCTTACTTAGTTTTATTTACATCATAATTGTAAGAGGAGTGAATTCTTGTAAAGAGGTTATCTCCACCTAGCTTGGTGTAAAGGAGAGAATAGTGGAAGGTTGCGGAGTGATTCACCGTGGATGAATCGGACCGTGGACTAGTGGCGCAGCCATGAACCACATTATATTTCAGTGTTAGCATTGTTTGGTATTCTTATTTATATTTGCTTGTCTTGTTTTATTTCTGTTGCGCTAATATTCTTTGTAGACGAGCAAATTCCATCATCGAACGAAAGAGGGCTATTCACCCCCTCTAGACGGCCAACCACATCGATCCCCTACAAGTGGTATCAGAGCCAAGTCGCTTGTCGAGGACTAACCATCGCAACAAGCACTTCATCAAAAGATGGTCGGCTCGAACATTCATCCGCTGAAGTTCGAAGGAGAATTCGCTTGGTGGAAAAAGCGAATGGAGGTATTCTTTGAAACCAATTTCGATATTATGCTTATAATGGAAAATGGTTTTGAGATACCTAGGGATGAAGAGGAGAGAATACTAGACAAATCAAGGTGGACTAAAAAGCAAAGAGAAGAGCACCTTGCAAATTCTAAGGCTAAGCACCATCTTCTCAACGTACTCCCCCGACAAGAAGTAAACCGGATTGGAGAATGCTCTAGTGCTAAGGAGATGTGGGAGAAGCTAGTAGAGCTTCATGAAGGTACCTCGGAGGCCAAACTTGCAAGGAGAGGCCTCCTCCGCTCCCAATTAACGAATATCAAACTTGAAAAGGGAGAAAAGGTAACCTCACTACACTCTAGATTTAAAGAGATAATAACCGGTTTATCTAGTGTAGGGGAGAAACTTTCAAATAGGGACATGCTCATGAAGGCAATAGATGTCTTACCTCGGTCCTCAAGATGGAGCTCAATGGTGGACTCCTTCTACATGTCAAAGAATTTAGAAGTGAGCACCTTGGAGGAATTTTTCTCAACCATGGAGCTCCACGAAACAAGGCTTGAAGGAATTATAGAAGAGCCTAGAATTCAACCATCAAGAGGAGTAGCCTTGATGGCAAACAAGGGGAAGAAGAAGATGGAGACTCCCCCCTCCTCCGACGAAGCATCCTCCTCTTCCTCCATGGATAGCACGGAAGAAGTGTTAGTAATATATGAGAGATGTCCTAAGGCAATCGCCTTATGTATGAACCATTTATATGATAAATGAAGATTCACTATTTGAGTATACATGTTTTATGTATTTGATTGGATCTTAAACTCATTTACTGAATGTCCATGATACGATTCACAGCATGAGAGAATTTGTGATTGGATCACAACTAGTGAGTATCTCTACATGTGTAATTGTGATGTATCGGAATTATCCCTAGTCGATGAATTGATGGATTTGGACACCATCAATTACAGCCGAGACAGTATACTCCTTGGTGTATCCAAGCAGCTGATTCTCACTGGCTGGAGACATAGTGATGTCCGGAGTTAATCGTGGATGCTAGTTATGGTAACTAGTTCATTGGAGTGACCAGCTGTAAGACTTCATATGGTTCTCTGCATATATAGATATGTCAATGAAGTTCTTACTGTGGCTTAAGTGCGATGTTCCTTTGACTTGCGGTATTCAAGTCATCTTGATCATGGAGACTTATGCTTTGACATCTTAAGCAAACATCTCTAAGGAGATGTGGACCCGGGATGATTGGGTATAAGTCGTAGTGATCGAAGGTGTTTGAATAGCCTATAAAGGATTCACCACTCCTTGCGAGGAGATGTATACCCATGGCCTCTCGTCGGATTGTTACTAAAGTCTTTGGCCAAAGCATTACATGTTTAGAGTAAAGTACTCTTGATACATGTGCAAGAACTAGAATCCGTGGGACGAGGAAATGATACTTGGGCTAGGTGTGGCGTAGTCAGCCTAGTGGGGACTGACACAATAGACCATGTCCTGAACCAAGTGGGTATAAGATGAGTGAAGGGAATGGGGCACGAATCATTCGAGCTACTGAAGGGTTTCAGAAATAGTTCTGGATCAACCGTTGATCTTTTCGGTTAATTGGGGATCATGATGTACTACTAGGTGCCACTCATGATCGTTCTATAATTAATGGTTAATTATAGACGACCAACATAAATCGAGAACCTATTTGGTCACACGCACAACGAGGGTAATCCAAAGGATTTAAAACGAGCTTGAGAATGGGATTTTCAGACCGAGAGAAACTAGGTTTGGTTGGACCAAACATAAAGCGAGCATGAAATCGTTTCAGTCGCAATGGAAGCGTGGATGAGCCGTGTCTTATGAAGACATAATGGATGAACCAAAATGGTTTGGTTCTAATCCAATGGAGGAGAATAAACCAAAGGGTTTGGTTTATTTTAAACGAATGAACCAAAAGTTGGTTCGATTCGTTTTAACTTAAAATAAACCATCATGGTTTGGTTTATTTTAACTTATCTTAATGGAGCGGGTTAACGGGCCTAATGGTTATGATCCAATAACCATTAAGAGAATTAGTTCTCTATAAAAGAGGGCTTAATGGATAATTAAGCCCTAATGAAAACCCTAGCTTGGAGTTGCCGCCCAACCTAGTTGTGCCGCCCAACCTAGTTGTGCCGCCCAACCTCCATTGCCGCCACCGGTTGTCTGCCGTCTAGCTCCTTGTTGGGCGTCAAGCTTCAGCCGGTGAACCCTCCGGCGACCCTCCGGTGATCTTCCTAGGCCTCGGTGAAAAGGTGAGCACTTGACTTCCTTGTTTTGGTCGGCGCCTACTCCTCCACCAAGCTGTCCAGTTTTCTGGACAGCTTCTTCTCCTCTCGTCGGAGCGTCGTTTGGACGGCGGTTAGAGCTCCGACAACGGCTAACTTACCGGGGATTCGATCTCCGGTAATCCTCTGAGGTGGAGGACGAAGGATTCGCCAATTGATTGACGAATACCTCTCCGGAGAAGCGAGTTTTGAGAACTCGTATTAGGATCCGAATTTGGATTCGGATCGTGATCATCTCTCGATCACGTCGTCTTCAACACGAGGCTAGTAACCCGTACGAAGACGAAGCTCGTGGCTTAGCGAAGTCATCCCGAGGAACTCGGCGTGGATACGGATAGAGACGATTCTAGCGAGGATCGTTCCGGTTGATGCCGTTCCCGCTACACGTCATACGAAAGGTATAACGTAGATAAATTTCCTTTTATTGCAAATTTGAATTTACAGTTATGTCTACACTTGTTGTAATATGCATGCGTGTGTTGTGTGTGTTGTAATAAATGTAGATTTATTATTTTTATTGCTTCGGCTGTGTTCATGTTTACGAAACATGATCGAACACACACACGCCGCGGTGTCGGAAACCCAACAGTGGTATCAGAGCCCAGGTTGTGTTTCGACATAATCGTAAAAATCGTTTTGCGATAGTCATAATTTATATCTGGAAATTTTCTAATTTTGGAAATTTATAAGTATTTATGGAAATTTTTCAATTTTGGAAAGTCTAGAAGTATTTATGGAAATCTTCCACTTTTGGAAAGTTGGAAGTATTTATGGAAATTGATATTTTCCATAAATAAAATATTTGATTAGATTCTGGAAATTTGTTTCCTAATTTAATCATGATTTGATTTGAAATCAAATCTTAAAATATTTTATTTCCATAAGTAGTTTTAATGATTTAGGAAATTGGTTTCCTAAATAGATTTTCCTTAATCAAATAATTCCATGAATAAAATATGTGATTAGATTTGGAAATTTGTTTCCTAATTTAATTATGATTTGATTTGGAGAATCAAATCTTAAACATATTTTATTTCCATAAATAGTTATGACATATAAGGAAATTATATACATGACATAATTGTATGCCATGTAATTGCATTAGATGCATAACATTATGCCATGCGTGTCGTGACATGTAGATGTATGCCATGTATGTCATGCCATGTAGATAATAGTTATTTGCATGCAAAGAGGATGAGACATAAAAACCCTTAAACAATATTAAAGCCTACACCTTCCATTAATATGGTTAGAACCAGTTAGTTTCTTGTTTGGGTTGTTGGACTCTCTCAAGCCGGCTCGAACCCGAACATGTTCAAACCATGGAATAGTTTAATACTAATATGGTAAGAGTCAGAGGTCAATCGTTAGCTTTGGTTGTTGGACTCTCTCCAAGCTGGGCTAATTGGTTGAATGCGCTCTAACCATATTAAAACTATTTCTCGATTAATGAGTTGGCTTTAACCTGGAGCATCGGCTTGTTGGACTCTCTCCAAGGTCGATGTAAAGGGAGGTGAAGTTGGGTGCTATGCATATGATGCATACTTGTTAATGTGTTAACAACCCGATGTATGTGTGAACATTCAATTAGTTGATAGCACATTGTGATAGTTGCATATACGTGATATGCAATCGGTATAGTTGATACCTACCGTCGTAGTTATGAATGGCTTGTTGGACTCTCTCCAAGGTTGTTCATAACTATGATGGATATCAGCCCATTCGGAGATGGACCTACGATCTCCCGAAGTGATTTTGGGGTTTTTGAAATTCTAAAAATGAATGGGATTTATAAATGTATATTGATGCATTTTAAAATCATCTTTCTCATATATGCTCGTTTTGTATTTCTAAAATTGATCATGATGTCTTTGAATTTGCGTTCCATTTTGGATTCGAATAAATTGACTGGGCCGAGCTTCTTGGACTGGATTAGAAGCTTGAGAATTGTTCTCAAGGTTGAAAAGCTTGCAAATGTCCTCGAAGTGCCTGGGCCTCCTAGTGATTTATGCAACTCGACCAATTGTTGGCCTATCGAGAAATATGTGAGTGATTGAACAAATGAGTTGGATGGTACCGAGCCGCAAAGCGATGAGCATATGGATGCTAATACTATGGTCTTCCATCTTCATGAGTTGTTCGATGAGCAAGCGAGATCCGAAAGGTTCGAGGTCTCTAGGCTCCTCTTCACCACGAAGATGCAAGAAGGTTCATCTGTAGTGCAGTTTGTGCTAAAGATGAACGGGTACATCGAGCGGCTAGCTACCCTCGGTTTTGTGATGGATCATAAGTTAAGTATTGACTTAATTCTGCATTGTTTGCCCAAGAGTTTCTCGCAATTTGTGATGAACTATCGGATGAACAAATTAGAATCCACCATTCCCGAGCTCCTCAATATGCTGAAGACTGTGGAGCCTTCTGTGAAGCATGAGGAGAAGGCAGTTCTGTTAGTTGATTCCTCAAAGAAGGGTTCTAAGAGGAAGGCAAAAGAACAGAAGAAAGGAAAGAACAAAAAGGCAAAGAAGGCGGAACTATAAAGGGCACTTACCATCATCACTGTGGCAAGGAAGGCCACTGGCGAAGAAACTGCAAGATTTATCTTGAGTCCATGAAGAAGAAGAAGGCATCCGATGCCCCATCCTCTTCAGGTATCTTCGTTATTGATTGTCATTCTATTTCCTTGGACACTTGGGTATTGGATACTGGGTGTAGCTCACATATATGTAATGACATACAGGGGCTAAGGAATAGAAGAAGACTTGTCAAAGGGGAGTCAAATTTGCGAGTTGGCAATGGAGCAAAGGTTGCTGCGGTCGTCATCGGAACTTATTTGCTGAAGCTCCCTAGTGGACTAGTCTTAGAACTGGACAATTGCTATTATGTTCCTTCTCTAATAAAGAACATTGTTTCTATTTCCTGTTTAAATAGAAATGGTTTCCATTTGACGTTTAGTAACAATTGTTGTTATATAACTTTAAATGGCGTACTTTATGGAACTGGAACCTTGAGTAATGGCATTTATACGTTGGACGTATCCAGTGACATTTTCAATATCGAAGCGAGCAACACGCGTGCTCGAAAGGATAATCAAATAGACTCCTATATGTGGCATTGTCGTCTTGGCCATATAAGCAAGAAACGCATGTCCGAATTACACCGATGTGGAATTCTGGAATCGTTTGAATTGGATTCATACGATACATACGAATCATGCTTAAAAGGCAAGATGACTAAGTTACCTTTTACTGGAAAAGGTGAACGAGTGGGAGAGTTACTAGGTCTAATACATATTGATGTATGTGGACCTATGTCAACTCAAGCATTAGGAGGCTATAGCTACTTCATTACCTTCACCGATGATCACTCACGGTTTGGGTATGTGTTCTTGATGAAACACAAGTCTGAAGCCTTTGAAAGGTTCAAAGAATTCAGAAATGAAGTAGAGAAACAACATGACAAGAGTATTAAAATACTTCGATCGGATCGAGGTGGTGAATACTTAAGTCAAGAGTTTCTTGATTATCTAAGAGACAATGGCATATTGTCTCAATGGACTCCGCCCTATACACCACAGCATAATGGTGTATCTGAGAGGCGTAACCGGACCTTGTTGGACATGGTCAGGTCAATGATGAATCATGCAACTCTTCCCAAGTCCTTTTGGGGCTATGAACTTCAGACAGCTGTTTACTTGTTAAACAGAATGCCTACCAAGGTAGTCTCAACTACTCCATATGAGATATGGAATAGTAAGAAACCTCATGTATCTTACTTGAAGATATGGGGTTGTCCTGCTTATGTGAAGCGGACTGTATCAGAGACAAATTGGATGCTAAGTCTGATAAATGTCTATTTATTGGATACCCTAAGGAAACAAGGGGTTACCAATTCTATCATCCTGTGGAACAAAAGGTGTTTGTTTCAAGGCATGCTGTGTTTCTAGAGAAAGAGTTTCTCTTGCAAGAAAACAGTGGGAGTATCGTCGAGCTTGAGGAGGCTCGAGAGACTCAAATAGACATTGATGAGATACCTGGTGAAGCACAACAGCCGACAACTCATAGTGATGAGCAATCGGCTGGACCTATTGTAACACCACATCTTCGTAGATCTGGTAGAACACGCAATATTCCTGAGAGATATGGATTTCTCGTAAGTGAATCGAACGACGTGTTACTCATTGATGATGAGGAGCCTACCAGTTATGAAGAAGTCGACAAGTTCAGAAGGGATAAGTGGCTTGGTGCCATGAAGTCGGAAATGGATTCCATGTATGAAAACCAAGTTTGGAACTTGGTTGACCCACTGAAGGATAAAGCCTATAGGGTGCAAGTGGGTTTTCAAGAAGAAAACCGACATGGATGGTAATGTGATTACCTATAAGGCTAGATTGGTGGCGAAAGGATATCGTCAAAAATAAGGTGTTGATTATGACGAAACCTATTCGCATGTAGCTATGCTTAAATCCATTCGGATGCTCCTGGCCATAGCGGCTCATTATGATTATGAGATATGGCAGATGGATGTGAAAACAGCTTTTCTTAATGGAAACCTGCTCGAGGACGTGTATATGATACAGCCTGAGGGTTTCACATCGGTTGATAAAACCAAGGTATGCAAATTGCGACGGTCCATTTATGGATTGAAGCAAGCATCCAGAGTCGAATATCCATTTTGATGAGACCATCAAAAGTTCGATTTCTCACAAAATCCGCAGAACCTTGTGTGTACAAGAAGGTTAGTGGAGTGCGATCGTGTTCCTAGTATTGTATGTCGATGACATACTACTTATAGAAATGATGTTTCAATCTTACTGATCGAGTGAAGGTTTGGTTATCCAAGACATTCTCCATGAAAGACGGGAGAAGCAACCTACATCCTCGGATTAAGATCTATAGAGATAGATCAAACGTTGCTTGGTCTTTCGCAGTACATATATAGACCGAGTGCTAAAGAGGTTTAGCATGTCGGAATCCAAGAAAGGTTTCCTACCCATCGTGCATGGGGTACACCTTCAAGTCTATGTGTCCGCGCACGTAAGACGGGAGGATTTGCATGAGTAAGATTCCTATGCATCCGCAATAGGATCTATCATGTATGCTATGTTATGTACGAGGCCCGATGTATCGTATGCTCCGAGTGTCACGAGCATATACTCCCGATCCAGAATGGATCATTGGCTGTTAAGACGATCCTTAAGTACTTGAGAAGAACTAAGGATGTGTTCCTAATATATGGAGAAGGGGACATGGTGATACGCGGGTATACGGATGCCAGCTTCCAGACAGACAAGGATGATTCCAGGTCTCAGTCTGGATACGTGTTCACCTTGAATGGGGGCGCAGTGAGTTGGAAAAGTTCCAAACAAGAGACTGTAGCGGATTCTACCACTGAGGCAGAATACATTGCAGCTTTGGAAGCAGCAAAGGAAGCGGTTTGGATCAAGAAGTTCATCTCTGAACTTGATGTGGTCTCATCAATGATCCAAACATGTGCTTCGCCGCTATCATCTTATCAGAGAGATCATCAGTAGGAACGAAATACAAATTGAGAAAATTCCCACTGAAAGGAACTTAGCGGATCCTTTGACTAAAGCATTACCTCAAAATAAGTTTGAGGGTCATGTTAGAGCTTATGGTATTGGATACTGTAGCGATTGGCATTAGGCCAAGTGGGAGTCTGTTAGTAATATATGAGAGATGTCCTAAGGCAATCGCCTTATGTATGAACCATTTATATGATAAATGAAGATTCACTATTTGAGTATACATGTTTCATGTATTTGATTGGATCTTAAACTCATTTCTTGAATGTCCACGATACGATTCACGGCATGAGAGAATTTGTGATTGGATCACAACTAGTGAGTATCTCTACATGTGTAATTGTGATGTATCGGAATTATCCTAGTCGATGAATTGATGGATTTGGACACCATCAATTTGCCGAGACTAGCACGAGGTATACTCCTTGGTGTATCCAAGCACCGATTCTCACCGGGCCGGAGACATAGTGATGTCCGGAGTTAATCGTGGATGCTAGTTATGGTAACTAGTTCATTGGAGTGACCGGTAGTAAGACTTCATATGGTTCTCTGCATATATAGATATGTCAATGAAGTTCTTACGGCTTAAGTGCAATGTTCCTTTGACTTGCGGTATTCAAGTCATCTTGATCATGGAGACTTATGCTTTGACATCTTAAGCAAACATCTCTAAGGAGATGTGGACCCGGGATGATTGGGTATAAGTCGAAGTGTTCGAAGGTGTTTGAATAGCCTATAAAGGATTCACCACTCCTTGCGAGGAGATGTATACCCATGGCCTCTCGTCGGATTGTTACTAAAGTCTTTGGCCAAAGCATTACATGTTTAGAGTAAAGTACTCTTCGATACATGTGCAAGAACTAGAATCAGTAGGGACGAGGAAATGATACTTGGGCTAGGTGTGACGTAGTCAGCCTAGTGGGGACTGACACAATAGACCATGTCCTGAACCAAGTGGGTATAAGATGAGTGAAGGGAATGGGGCACGAATCATTCGAGCTACTGAAGGGTTTCAGAAATAGTTCTGGATCAACCGTTGATCTTTTCGGTTAATTGGGGATCATGATGTACTACTAGGTGCCACTCATGATCGTTCTATAATTAATGGTTAATTATAGACGACCAACATAAACCGAGAACCTAGTTGGTCACACGCACAACGAGCGTAATCCAAAGGATTTAAAACGAGCTTGAGAATGGGATTCTCAGACCGAGAGAAACTAGGTTTGGTTGGACCAAACATAAAGCGAGCATGAAATCGTTTCAGTCGCAATGGAAGCGTGGATGGGCCATGTCTTATGAAGACATAATGGATGAACCAAAATGGTTTGGTTCTAATCCAATGGAGGAGAATAAACCAAAGAGTTTGGTTTATTTTAAACGAATGAACCAAAAGTTGGTTCGGTTCGTTTTAACTTAAAATAAACCATCATGGTTTGGTTTATTTTAACTTATCTTAATGGAGCGGGTTAACGGGCCTAATGGTTATGATCCAATAACCATTAAGAGAATTAGTTCTCTATAAAAGAGGGCTTAATGGATAATTAAGCCCTAATGAAAACCCTAGCTTGGAGTTGCCGCCCAACCTAGTTGTGCCGCCCAACCTCCATTGCCGCCCAGCTGGTTGTGCTGCCGTCTAGCTCCTTGCCGACGTCCAAGCTTCAGCTGGTGAACCCTCCGGCGACCCTCCGGTGATCTTCCTAGGCCTCGGTGAAAAGGTGAGCACTTGGCTTCCTTGTTTTGGCCGGCGCCTACTCCTCCACCAAGCTGTCCAGTTTTCTGGACAGCTTCTTCTCCTCTCGTCGGAGCGTCGTTTGGACGGTGGTTAGAGCTCCGACAGCGGCTAACTTACCGGGGATTCGATCTCCGGTAATCCTCTGAGGTGGAGGACGAAGGATTCATCAATTGGTTGACGAATACCTCTCTGGAGAAGTGAGTTTTGAGAACTCGTATTAGGATCCGAATTTGGATTCGGATCGTGATCATCTCTCGATCACGTCGTCTTCAACACGAGGCTAGTAACCCGTACGAAGATGAAGCTCGTGGCTTAGCGAAGTCATCCCGAGGAACTCGGCGTGGATACGGATAGAGACGATTCTAGCGAGGATCGTTCCGGTTGATGCCGTTCCCGCTACACGTCATACGAAAGGTATAACGTAGATAAATTTCCTTTTATTGCAAATTTGAATTTACGGTTATGTCTACACTTGTTGTAATATGCATGCGTGTGTTGTGTGTGTTGTAATAAATATAGATTTATTATTTTTATTGCATCCGCTGTGTTCATGTTTACGAAACATGATCGAACACACACACGCCGCGGTGCCGGAAACCCAACAAGAAGCATACATGGTAAGGAAGGTAAGGTGTGCTTTAAAAAATTTCAAATTTAATAAATCTAATGATAGGAGGAGAAGACCAAGGGGGAAGGTGATTTGCTATAATTGCCAAGGAGAGGGACACATAAGGGATAATTGTCCCCTATTGAACAAAAGCAAGGAGGAGAAGAGAAAGAAGGAAGAAAAGAAGAAGAAGAAGGGGAACAAGAAGAAGGAAGAAGAGAAGAAGGCCAAAGAAAAAGGGAAGGCCAAGGCACTAAAAGCAAGGACATGGGATGACCCCTCTTCATCATCTTCATCATCATCGGAAGAGGAGAATGCTTTTGTCACCAACCTAGCTTTGATGGCCTTTGACGATCTAGACTCCTCCTCCACCGAAAATGAAGAATCAAGCACAAGTGAGGGGAGCTCTAGTGAAGGGGGAGCTTCTTCACCATCCTCATCTGAAGAAGAAGAAGACATGGAGACTATGGTAATGAATCTCTCACCTAGTAAAATAGTTTCCATGATTTCTAGCCTCACTAAGGACTTATTTAGGGCAAAGAAAAAGAATAAATGCATGCTAGATCAAATTAAGGACTTAGAAGAAAAATTAGAAAAAGCATGCTTAAATGTAAATGATAATATTTCTTCTAGTCATGATAATGCATGCTCACATGAATATATGCCTTTTGATGTTAATGATGCATGCATTGAGGAAAATAGGGCTCTAAGGGAAAAGGTAGATCATTTTACCAAGGCCCTAGAAAAGTTTACAATTGGCTCAAATACATTGAACATGATAATTGGGAGCCAAAGGGCTAGCTTCAATAAGAAAGGTCTAGGATATAAGGGAAAAACTAATGAAAAGGCCTATAAATGTTTGATTGCTATGGGTCAAAGCAAAAATAAGACAATTGCTAGAAAATGGATCCCTAAGGAGTATTTAGTGAACTCCATAGGAAAGAACTTATTTTGGGTTCCTAAATCCATCTTAAAGGGTTAGGAAAACCCTAGGATAGTCAATCATAAGAATTTCACCTATATCATATTTTTTGTTGACTTAGGATGGTGGGACAATATTTTTGAAATAGTGTTGGGTAATGATAATGCACCCATAAATAGATAAATCATGCTTTAGGTGATATTTGCCTTATTATCATGATGTAATACCTAATGCATGATCACAATTTGATGAATACATTTGTTTCATGGTAATAATATGAAATTCATCCATATATGTCTTTATGATCATGTTGGATGTTAGGATGATACTTAACTTTGTGTAGAATTGCATGAATTATTGGTTAAGTATATATAAATACCTTAGGAACATCTCACACTCACTATAGGCTACCTTGATTGAAAACATAGCATGGGTGAGATGTTAGGATGATACTCATGGTCCACTAATGCCTATGGCATTTAGATGGTCATGTAAAGTGTCAAAATAGCAATAATAGATCAATCATGGGGAAGGCTTATGTTTAATTCATAGACATATTGCCCAAAGATCATGGTTGGATATTTCATATGTTTTCAAAATAATTTCTTACTCTAAAATCTGTGTGTTCATGTTTTGAAACAATTGAATGCAAAACTAGGTGTTAAAATTGATACTAACATGATCAAAAACCTAGTTGTTTTTGAAGCTTTTGGATTTTTGGCAAATCTTTGAAAATATAATGATTTTTCATGGAAAACTATTTTTCGTTGATAAAGAACTCTAAAAGAAATGTGTTCCCCAAATTTTACTATTTTTTGAATTTTTTGGAATTTATAGTGTATTTCTGAATTTCGTCCAAAAAATCAAAAAACCTGATTTCCTTGTGCCACTCGACTGCCATACTGATAGCAGTCGACTGATATACTGTGCACGAGCATAGTAACCTGATTTTATCAGGTTTTTAAGTGTTTTTGATTTTTGCTTCTCTCTAGACTTGATGTCATGTCATATAAACCCTATTTAATCTTTTTGATGGTGTCAAAGGGGGAGAAAGATATATGTTTAAGTAAGGGAGAATGTATTTAGGGGGAGTTTCTTGTATTAAGGGGGAGAGTTGCTAATCACGTTATTTACATGCTTTCTTTTCTTAATATTTTATCAAATATTTTTACCTAACTTAAACGGATTGCCACACATCAAAAAGGGGGAGATTGTTAGGGCAATCAACCCGTGATATGGTTTTGATGTGTGTGGCAAAGGGTTTAAGTTAGGTTGTTGTTGTGATTTGATATGTGCGTTGGAGTTTTGTAGGACTTAGTAATTCGCACATGAAGCTTTGGCGGGTTCACCACTCACAACCTCGTGCTTGAGTCGGAGAAGGAGCATTGCAAAGTCGTGCGCTTGATACTGCTGAGGGACCGCCGGACGAGATGACTTGAAGCGAAGCCAAAGAAGCTGACTTCGGAGGCAAGAGACGCGAAGGAGCATTGCAGAGTCGTGCGCCTGATGCTGCCGAGGGATGTGGCCGCGAACGAAGAGAGCTTCGGCGAGGGACTTCGAGTGAGATGAGAGAATGAGTGAAATGTAAGTAGCTCATTAGGTGAACTTGGCCAAATGGCTGAGTGTCGGAGGCTTGACCGCAAGGGTTGAGGTTTACCCGACCACCGAAAGCTCAAACGAATGTCAAGTTTGAGTTTCACACGGCACCAGTCGACTGCCATGAAATGGCAGTCGACTGGTCTAAGTCGAATGGGGTTCGACTGGTGTTCGACTAATGGGTTTAGGCCCAATAGTCGATTGCCATGGAATGGCAGTCGACTGCCAGAGGAAGTCACGGGAACAGAACCTCCCGTAGCCGACTGACTAGTCTCTACGGAGGCAGCAGTC
This sequence comes from Wurfbainia villosa, assembly GCA_025175895.1. NCBI lineage: Eukaryota > Viridiplantae > Streptophyta > Magnoliopsida > Zingiberales > Zingiberaceae > Wurfbainia > Wurfbainia villosa. The sequence goes on along the minus strand of CM045991.1, from coordinate 14,664,398 downwards.
GACTGATGGTTACATCAGTCGACTGCCAAGGGATCTGTTGGACTACAACGGTCGAGATCCGACGTGTTCGGAGACCGTTGTAGCGGCGCCAGTCGACTGCCAAAGGTAGCCGTCGACTGATAGCGGCCAACGGGATGAAATCATCCTTCTCTATAAAAAGAGAGGGTGTTGGGCTTTAGGAGGCTAATGCTTATGCTCTAACCTTCTCCCAAAGTGCCCTAAAGTCTTTCCATCCTCTTACTTAGTTTTATTTACATCATAATTGTAAGAGGAGTGAATTCTTGTAAAGAGGTTATCTCCACCTAGCTTGGTGCAAAGGAGAGAATAGTGGAAGCTTGTGGAGTGATTCACCGTGGACGAATCGGAACGTGGACTAGCAACGCAGCCGTGAACCACGTTATATTTCGGTGTTAGCATTGTTTGGTATTCTTATTTATATTTACTTGTCTTGTTTTGTTTCCGTTGTGCTAATATTCTTTGTAGATGAGCGAATTCAATCATCGAACGAAAGAGGGCTATTCACCCCCCTCTAGCCAGCCAACCACATCGATCTCCTCAGATGTTCTAGGACACTTCTTCTTAGATAAAGGAACTCCATGCCTAAAAGGTAGAAAACCTTTCTTGGAGTTCTGCATCCTAAAAATCCATAATGGTGTCAATGTATGAAGCTTGAGATAAGCACAATATCCTTTTCCTGCGATCCCTTATAACCTTGATCCCAAGGATGTGTCCCACTTCTCCCAAGTCTTTCATATCAAACTGTTTGGACAACCATACCCTTACATCCGATAACACCTTGATATTGTTGCCAATTAGCAAAATATCATCTACGTATAGTACAAGAAATTCCACTACATTTTCGTCACATCTCTTGTATACACAAGACTCATCCGGACTTTGAATAAATCCATAAGACTGGATTACATCATCAAAGCGGATGTTCCAAGACCTCGAAGCTTGCTTCAATCCATAAATAGACCGATTAAGCTTACACACAAGATGCTCGTTGCCCTTTGCAATGAATCCCTCTAGTTGCTTCATATAGATGTTTTCCTCAAGACTTCCATTAAGGAAAATTGTCTTGACATCCATCTGTCATACCTCATAATCCATATGAGCAGCAATGCATAAGAGAATCCGGATAGACTTAAGCATGACTACCGGTGAAAAGGTCTCCTCAAAATCAATACCCTCTTTCTGAGTATACCCTTTTGCAACAAGCCTTGCTTTGAAGGTCTCAACCTTCCCGTCTATTCCTCTCTTTCTTTTGTAGATCCACTTGCAACCAATGGTTTTTACACCATCAGGTGGTTCTACTAGCTCCCAGACCTGATTCAAATCCATATATTCAATCTCAGTATTCATTGCACTTTGCCAAGATACCGCATCTTTATCTTGGATTGCCTCGTCATATGTCCAGGGATCAGGTTCATGTTCGCCAGGGACCAAATCAGAAGATTCTCCCAAGAACATGAATCTATCAGGTTGTCTCACAGCCCTCCCACTACGATGAGGTATCACCTGTGTATCCTCTGTGACACGCAGTGCAGTGACTTATGGTATATCCTCTTATACCGGTGGTACTGAAGAAGTGACTTCCCCTTTCAATTCCTCTAGAACAACCTTACTCATGGGCTTGTGGTTCTTTACATAGTCTTCCTATAGAAATATGGCATTCGTGCTAATGATCACCCTCTGATCTCTAGGACTATAAAACAAACCACCTTTCATTCATCTAGGATAGCCGACGAACATGCGCACTTCTGTACGAGATTCCAACTTACTAGCATCTGCCTTCAGCACATGTGCTGGACTCCCCCAAATCCAAATATGTCTTAGACTAGGCTTTCGCCCAGTCCACAATTCTGTGGGAGTAGAAGGCACTGATTTTGATGGTACCAAGTTCAGAATATACACTGTCGTATCTAGAGCATATCCCCAGAATGAATCTGGCAACTCAGAATAACTCATCATCGATCTAACCATCTCTATAAGAGTCTTATTCCTTCGCTCTGCTACACCATTCTGCTGGGGTGTGCCAGGTGCAGACAATTGGGAATGAATCCTAGCCTCTGATAAGTAATTCCTAAACTATCCCAAGAGGTACTTACCACCACGATCAGATCGCAGTGTCTTGATACTTTTACCATAACATTTCTCCACATCAGCCTTGAATTCTTTGAACTTGTCAAAGCATTCAGACTTGCGGTGTTAAATACTAAAAATTTAAAAATATTAAATTAAATGAACAACAATTAAGAAAAATAATCCTAAAAAATTTTTGGGATTTTTAGGGATTTTTCTGGATTTAAACGGAGTCCGTACGTGATATTTACGGGGATAAGAAAAATAGACTTTTAAAAGGCCTATTTGGTTTATCAGTATTGAGGGGTTAATAAATTTTATTAACCTATAATTTTAAATAGAAAACCTAAGTTTTCTATTTTTCTATTTACTCTTCGCTCCCCTTCTTTCACGGGCGCCCCTTCTCGTCGATCCGATCAGCCACCCCGACGACCCTCTGTGTGCTAGCCGACGCCGCTCCTCCCGATTTTCTTCCTCGCATCGCCCGACTCGTGCACGCGCCGGCTTCTCCGCCACAGGATCGTCGTTGGCCTCCTCCCGCACCCCTCCTTTCTTTCGTCGGCTTCTCTTCCTCGCATCCGCAGCCGCCCGAGTCCCTGCATTCGGCTGTCCCTCAGCAAGCGCCGCCACTGCTTCTTCTCCTCGCGTGCTCGCCGTCCAAAGCCGACGCCTCCTCCTCTACCCTTCTGGTCGGTGGTCGCCGGAGTAGGTAAGGGTTTCTTTTCTGTCTTGGTCGACCGGTGTTGTGAGGAGAGGAATTGAAGGGAATCGGTGAGTGTGGATGGTGCCGGTGAATAGGGCAGTAGGGAAGGAATTGGAGTCGGCTGAGAGGGGTTGTGAGGGTTTAATTTGGGGGTGTCGTGTGGTTAGGGTTGGAGGTGGTCGTGCAAGGTCGGCTGTAAGTGGGCAGTGCACAACTATGAACCGGAGTTGTGGTCGATTTGGGCTGATTTTGGGGTTTTGGTTGGCTGTGATTGGGTTGTTGTCGGCTGGATGACCATATTGGTATGTTAAGTGAGCGAGGAATGGTTTAGAATGTATTATTCGGTTAATGGTAATTATACTCAGTGGAGATAGATTGTTAGTTGATTTCAGAATAAATTCTGGGTTGTGAGATGGATAATATTTTCATATGATGAGTATTGATCATAGTGAGATTAATTGCAAGGATATGTTCTTGGATTGAAGAGTTAATCACAATTTGTGACCTCCGGGTTGAGGGTCTACTTGGGGATACATAGTAGTAATTTAGCACATTATCGTGTGCTTGGATTTGGATTGCATTTTTTTTGTGCTTAACAATAGTTATGTTGTATGCAGATTTCGGTCACGAGGTAGGTCCCCGGTCGTGACAATTTCATTCTTGCGGACATTTTTAATCAGGCGGGTATTTTGACTTATCTTTTAGATATAGTCATGTTGATATGCTAGATAGTATAGCTTGCAATAATTTTCATGTTTATATGCCTAGTATGTTATTGTGCCTACTTGATACATGCATTTGATCAGTATGATTATATCTTTCCTGTTTTACTCGGATCATGGATATGTACTTATTGATTGTATATATTATTTGGATAGGTATTTTTATTTGGATTTACATGCTTAGTATCATGCACCATCTTGCATGATTGCATGCTGGCTGGACGGGGTTCCTTTATAGTTGAACCCGCAGCCAGTTATATGGCCTGCACACGCTGCCACTCATGGGTTAGTGGTACATCAAGAGGGTGTGTGCAGTTGCTTTGTCAGGCTCCACTGGTCCGCTCATGGGTAGCGATGAGGCAGCGTGGTAGTGGGCAGGGATCCCTCCTTTGGTCTATGACACCAGGAGATGAGAGCTTAGCTCCCCCACTCTGTTTGGGGCAGGAGGATAGGTGTACTCCGACAGCATCCTGTCCACTCGGTCACTCAGGAGCAGTGATGGTAGAGTGCACAGTAGTCATAGCCCTACCCACTCGGCTTCACCATCGCGTGTGAGGCGGCTGACTGGCGTCAGGGGTGACCATGTCATTTGCACGGCATGCATTTTGCATGGATAGCATTTGTATTGTGTTTGCTGCATTTTTATTGATGCCTTGGATGTTGCATATGATTGTCATGCATACAGGATTCATATTTGTATATGGTGATGACCTTATCTCTTATAGTATGGCACATGCTCCTGTATCAGGGTAGGAGATTCAGGTAAGTACAATCCTTTTGTATTTCTTGCTTGCATACCCTATATGTGAGACTGTACTGACATGATTCTTATTGTTAGCTATATATTACTTTGCATATCGACCATATCCGTTAAGTTCTTTGAACTTACCCCGTTGTTTTACATTTGTTTCAGGTTGAAACTGCCAGGAGAGTCCAGCTGCCAATCCCCCCTCGTCGAAATGGATAGGTTTTATTAGTCTTATGGTTTTGGTTTTTAACTAGATGAAGTGTGTAGGATTTTTGTGTGTTTTGGTTATGTACGTGTAGAGGTTTGGAGATATTTGTTGTGTTCTTATGGACTATTCGATTAGTTTGGTTGTATATTCCTGCTCAGATGACAGAAGGGGTAAGTCTAGATATAAAAGACTGTTGCTATTTACTTGGATTAATAGCCTGAGGCCAATTTATTATCTGCGTGTGTAGTTTTTGTTCCGGTCATGTTGACCGATGTATAGTGGTCGTGTAGGCCTTGTATGCAAGATTGGTATTGTCACCCGTACAGGGGAGATGTTGTCGGATTTTCGTCTGGCGGGGACTCCCTTGGGGCGTGATAATTTATTGGTATTAGAGCGTAGGTTTCCGAGTTCCTTAGGGTCTTTGGGTTTTCGGAGTTTGCAACATTTGGCAGGTTAACTGGGGTATTTTCGGAGTTGTACGGATTTTCGATGATTTTTATGTTTCGGAAATTTGAGGTATTAGTGACGAGGTCAATTTGGGGATTAGGCGGCGACAGGACATCTCCAGACGGCTAACAGGTAAATAAATTCTAGAAAATTTTCTAGATTTAGTGCATATTTATATTGGTTATGCAGTGATATCATGTTTTATCTAGTCTTGTTTTAACCTTATATCTATTAGACTGTTAGATCTTTAGGTTGCTGGTTTATCGTTAGCATATGGTTAGTAATTGCTATTACTGCTATTCGTAGCTAGTTATCATGGTGATATAAATGATTAGATATTATTGATAGATGTATACCTCTTAATTTTAGTATTAGGATTGGACTAGTATTAGGATTGGACTAGTACTAGGATTAGACTAGTTGAATAATATGAATAATATGGATAAATTCGTAGAAGGTATATATATAGGTTCTTTGACTCTTAGATCCTAGTGCATGAGGACAAGATTACATTGCTTACGTAGTTTAGGGTATATATAGGCACCTGATGTTTTATTTAGTATTGCCTTGACTTTGTTCTGGCATGACCCTTTAGTTATACCCTAATTAATTTCAGCCATTGATTCCCGTTAGTATGACTATGTTGTCGTTTATTAGACAGCGTGTTTTGTGATTATATGGTTATGTGTTTTTTTTCGGTGGATACCATGATTTAGACCAGTAGAGATAGAATAACTTAGATGAGGTTATTCTGTAGGAGCGGATCTCAGGAATGAAACAATATTAGTAGAACCCTAGGTGTAATAACCCGGATGTGCTTAATGATATATGATTATCCATTTATTGTTTCAGTGATATGGTGATCGGACTAGTAGAGTTCATATGGTAAGGATGCGATTAATCTTTACTATATCTCCCATTCTTGGTTGAGAGAAAGTCTGCAGAAGAGTCTCTCTATAAGTAGGTGCTTTGTATATTTGTGGTCAATCATGCCTCCCAACCAAGGTTGAGAAGACCTACTGTAAGGTTATATTCTTGCATTATTCGTTCGGAGTTGGTGATAATCGGATTCGTATGACGCCTGTAGCTAGATAGCTACTTTACAGGTTAAGTACCCACGAGATCTGTTCGTGGAAGCATGTTGTAGTATGCATGATTGAACTGGTAGGATGGTATAATTTAGGCTTAACCCTCTTGACGGGCTTGTTAGTAGATTGGTTGTCCTTATTGGCCTTGATAGGCGTTTTCTGTTAGTTGGGACGAAACTCTATGATTAATCGTCTCGACGTGTTTATTAGTGGAATTATGATTTTTATCAACCTTGATAACCGATCATGTTAGAAGAGTTGGAACGCTAGACTTAACCATCTCGACTTATGTATTTATAAGTCGATGATCTTTACCGGCTTTGGTAAACATTTCATATTAGAGGTGTTGAAACCCTCGCTTGACCGTCTCAATGGGTTTAATTGTAGATCGATGATCTTTATCGATTTTGATAGTCGTTCTATACTGGATGTATTGGATAACCCTAGGCTTAACAACCTAGGAAAATCGACTACTCACGCGCCCCATTAGTAGTAGTATGTTGTTGCATGCAGTCAATAATTAGATATCTATATACGCTGTCTTCCCACGAGATCCATTCGTGGTAGCATGTAGTTGCGCTTAGACAGTGCTTGGTATATTGATTGTCGACCCACGAGTTCCGTTCGCGGTAGCTCATAGATAGTTCACTTTGTATTACCTCGAGAGCCACGAGGCTTTGTCGTGGTATCCGGATGTGCACTGCTTGTTGCAGTGGTTGTGTATGTTGCGTGTATATTTGTTATACTGTTGATCAGGATAGTTACAGACTGATATTGGTGAAGGGAGTTGCTTCGGAGGCTCATTGGCTCCCATGTCCCCGGATTAAAATTTTCACTTATGAAAGAATTAATCCGGATGGGATGAGATTCCTTAGCACAACCATTTCGTCATCGTGCTAACAACTTGAGTGGTTGCATGAACAAACTAGTTGTTCAAGCAACACAACTCTTCTAGTTGGTTAGCCGCGGAAGAGACGACGGACGGATCGCCGGTTTTTGTGTTTGTCTTCGGGGTCCATGATTATACAAAATATTTACTAAATCATACTTGCATAATCAACACTAAAAGGAACATGCTCAGATCTGAAAATAAAGTTATAAAACTTTATACCTTACGATCTTCAACCGTATGTCCTATCCTTCTCGTGGACGACGTGTGGACGAAGATCCTCCATGAGTAGAAGCCTTCTAGATCGTGTTCTTCCCTTCCTTGTCCGCTGCGAACAAAGAGAAGAACCAACAAATACCTATCCTTTCTAGAACCGGCCACCAAATTAGGGAATATGGTGGAACCGCCGGCCAAGGAGCAAGTGGATGAAGCGCCGGCCAACTTGAAGAGGGGTTGCCGCCGGCCACCAAGGAGAAAGGGAGGAGGAAGAGCGCCGACCACCAATGGAAGGAGAACCGCTGGCCAAGGAAGAAGGGAGAGGCCTCTAGGATGGGCGCCGGCCAAGTCTTGATGGAGGAGGATGGGCGCCGGCAACAACTAGAAGGTAGAAGGTTGCCGCCCAAGCTTTTGCTCCAAAACCCTAGCCGCCCAAAAACCCTAGCCGCCCACTTTTTGGAAGAACCAAACCCTAATTCCAATTCAATTATTAATCTCTTCTTGCCGCCCAAGCCAAAGCCTCTATTTATAGAATAGGGCTTAAGCCTCCTTTAATCTCCACCGTCGGATCTAGGGATTTAATCTCCACCGTCGGATCTAGAGTTTTATCCCAACCGTCGGATCTAGGGTTTCATCCCAACCGTCGGATCTAGGATTTCATCCCAACCGTCGGATCTAGGGTTTCATCCCATCCGTCGGATCTAGGGTTTTAACCCAACCGTCGGATCTAGGGATTTAATCCCAACTGTCGATTCTAGGGTTTCATCCTAACCATCGGATCTAGGGATTTAATCCCAACCGTTGGTTCTAGGGTTTCATCCTAACCATCGGATCTAGGGAATTAATCCCAACCGTTGGTTCTAGGGTTTCATCCTAACCATCGGATCTAGGGAATTAATCCCAACCGTTGGTTCTAGGTTTTGTTTTACATTCTTGGATCTAGACTTCACAAGGATTATATTAGGCTACGATAGGGACCATAAGGAGGAGTTGGATCTTGGCCACCCGATGGATCGGAACCACACAAACTTGATCCATCAATGATGTTCCATTCCACTAGAGGATCATCATTGAACTACCTCACCAACCCACATAAATTAATATGGGCTCCATATATTATTTGTACATTAATCTCTCCGTGTTTAAGATATCGAATGTCCGTCAATTAATTGATTTACTGACCATCAATTAATTAACATCTAATTCCTCGAGTAGTACCACTCAACCTTATCATCATGTTGACTAAGTCAACCAGCTGGGTTTACATGATGAACCTTATGAGCTCCTCAAGGGGACATCATCAACCTAATATATAGGACACGGTTTCCTCCTATAATCAACGGGACACCATGTAAATAATATCATTTTCCAACTTACTGGGCATATTGATTTAATCCATCTAAATCTCACCCTCTGGTAAATCAAAGAAATAAATACTAAGTACATGTGCCCATTATTATATCGGGATTAAGAGCATGCACAACATAATATCCGAGGTCCGATTCAATTATGTAGTCAGTACTAAATTGAATCACCTCTATGTCGGTCCTGCTCAATACACCTAAGTGTACCAGAGTAACTCTATGTTCAAGAAAAAACAATACCAAGCTACACTACAACCATGCCAATGGTTTGTCCAAAACCATCTTGGTTGTGAGCCTCTACTTATATTTTACAAGGGACTGATAACATGATCTTCTGTGCCACACCAAGCACCATGTTATCTACAATGTAAAATATTAGACAATATGCACACATATAATAAATATATAAAGTGCAAATAATGATCATGTGATTCTTATTTCAAAATAAAATGTTCATACAAAAAGAGCTAGGCTTTCAGTATACATTCCAACAATCTCCCACTTATACTAAAAGACTATGCTATCATTACTCTGCCATACATCTGATCCCCATGTCCTCCACATGCCTATCAAACGCTTTCGCTGGAAGGGCCTTAGTGAATGGATCCGCCAGGTTATCCTCTGATGCAATCTTGGCGACAACAACTTCTCCTCGCTTTACGATCTCTCGTATGAGGTGGTACTTGCGTTCTATGTGTTTACTTGCCTTATGGGCTCGTGCTTCCTTCGAGTTTGCAACTGCACCACTGTTATCACAATAAATTATGATAGTTCTGGGCAAACCAGGAATCACATCCAAGTCCATCAAGAAGTTCCTGAGCCATACAGCTTCTTTGGCTGCCTCAGAGGCTGCCACATACTCAGCTTCCATGGTAGAGTCCGCCACACATTTCTGCTTGACACTCCTCCATACTATGGCTCCACCTCCAAAAGTAAACACAAACCCCGAGGTAGACTTACTCTTGTCCCTATCTGATTGGAAATCCGAATCCGTGTAACCCATAGGGAATAATTGATCTGCCCGGTAAACCAGCATATAATGCCTAGTCCTTCTCAGGTACTTCAATATATGCTTTACCGCAGTCCAATGTCCCTATCCAGGATTACTCTGATATCTGCTAACCATGCCCACGGAAAAGCAGATATCCGGTCTCGTACATAGCATGGCATACATGAGGCTTCCTACTACCGAAGCATAAGGAACCGCCTTCATGTCCTCTATCTCCTTTGATGTTTTGGGACACATCTCTTTAGATAAAGGGACTCCATGCCTAAAAGGTAGAAAACCTTTCTTGGAGTTCTGCATGCTAAAACGAGCAAGGATAGTGTCAATGTATGAAGCTTGAGATAAGCACAACATCCTTTTCTTGCGATCCCTTATAACTTTGATCCCAAGGATGTGTCCCACTTCTCCCAAGTCCTTCATGTCAAACTGTTTGGACAACCATACCCTTACGTCTGATAACACTTTGATATTGTTTCCAACTAACAAAATGTCATCTACCTATAGTACAAGAAACACCACTACATTTCCGTCACATCTCTTGTATACACAAGGCTCATCCGGACTTTGAATAAATCCATATGACTGGATTACCTCATCAAAGCGGATGTTCCAAGATCTAGAAGCTTGCTTCAATCTATAAATGGACCGATTAAGCTTACATACAAGATTCTCTTTGCCTTTAGCAATGAATCCCCCTGGTTGCCGCATATAGATGTTCTCCTCAAGACTTCCATTAAGGAAAGCTGTCTTGACATCCATCTGCCAAATCTCATAATCCATATGAGCAACTATAGATAAGAGAATCCGGATAGACTTAAGCATAGCTATCGGCGAAAAGGTCTCCTCATAATCGATACCCTCTTTCTGAGTATACCCTTTCGCAACAAGCCTAGCTTTGAAGGTCTCAACCTTCCCGTCTACTCCTCTCTTTCTCTTATAGATCCACTTGCATCCAATGGTTTTAATACCATCGGGTGGTTCTACTAGCTTCCAGACCTGATTAGAATCCATAGATTCTATCTCTGAATTCATCGCTCTTTGCCAAGATACTGCATCTCTATCTTGGATTGCCTCATCATATGTCCAGGGGTCAGGTTCATGTTCACCAGGGACTAAGTCCGAAGACTCTCCCAAAAACATGAATCTCTCGGGTTGTCTAACAACCCTCCCACTACGACGAGGTGCCTCTTGTGTATGCTTTGTGACACGCGGTGCAGTGACTTGTGGTGTCTCCTCTTGTACCGGTGGTACTGAAGTCGGGACTTCCCCTGTCAACTCCTCAAGAACAATCCTACTCTTGGGCTTGTGGTTCATTACATAATCCTCCTCTAGAAATCTGGCGTTCGTGCTAACGATCACCCTCTGATCTCTAGGATTATAAAACAAACCCGACTTCGTTCCTTAGGGTAGCCAACAAACATGCACACTGCATGCGAGGTTCCAACTTACGATCGGCTTCGGCATGTCCGGACTCATATCCGAATATGTCTCGGACTAGGCTTTCGCCCGATCCCATAATTCTCTGGGTAGAAGGTGCGATTTAGATGGAACCAAGTTCGAGTGTACATTGTCGTATCCGATGCATACCCCGAACAAAGCAGTAACTCGAATAACTCATCATCGATCGACCATCTCCATAAGAGTCCTATTCCTTCGCTCCGCTACACCATTCATGTTGGGGTGTGCGGATCTGAACAATTGGGATTGAATCCCAGCCTCTGATAAGTAATTCCTAAACTCTCCCAAGAGGTACTCGCCACCACGATCAGATCGTAATGTCTTGATACTTTTACCTTGACGGTTCTCCACATCAGCCTTAAATTCTTTGAACCTGTCAAAGCATTCAGACTTGCGGTGCATCAAGTAAATGTATCCATACCTTGAATAATCGTCTATAAAAGAGACGAAGTATTCAAAGCCACCTCTTCCCTGGATAGACATAGGACCGCACAAATCAGAATGAACCAATTCTAACACATCTTTGGCTCTATACCCCTTGGCCTTGAAAGGCCTCTTGGTCATTTTACCTTCCAAGCAAGATTCGCAGGTTGGGAGATCCTCCACCACTAATGAACCCAAAGGTCCATCAGCTATCAACCTTTGAATTCTGCTTAGGTTAATATGACCAAGCCTTAGATGCCAAAGATATGTTTGGTTCATTTGCGAAGGTTCCTTTCTCTTATTAGACTTAGAAGATGAGTTATTTACTTCTATATGCATCGTGGGAGCTTTTGGTTCAAGAGTATACAAATTGCCAACCAATGTACCTGAATAGATAATCTCTCTATTTCTTTTTATAACAACTCTATCATTAAAAGAAACAGAATATCCATCCATAAACAATTTAGAAACTGAAATTAAATTCTTTCTAAAAGTAGGTACATAAAGACAATTTCTCAAAACCAAAACTTTATTCCTATCAAAAGATAAATAAACGTCTCCCACTGCAATAGCCGCTACCTTTGTAGCATTGCCCATGTAGACGGTAATTTCTCCTTCAGCTAGTCGTCGGGTTTCCTGGAACCCCTGCAAAGAATTGCAGACATGATCAGTGACTCCCGTATCTACACACCAGGTTCTGGTAGATAATACCACTAAACATGTTTCAACGACTAAGGCAGAAGATATACCTTTGTTCTGCTTTAGGAAGGGGAAGTCTTTCTTCCCATGTCCAGTCTGTCTACAAGTGAAGTACTTGCCTTTCGGCTTCTTCACTCCCTGAGATCCTCCCACCACCTTTGCTCTACCTTGTTTCTTCTTCTTCTTGCCTTTCGGCTTAGAAGTAGAAACCTTCTGAGCAACCATGGCTTCCGGCCTTGCAGCTCGATTCTGGTATCCGAAAAGTTCCTTTTCCCCAGAATCATCCGCAGGCCTAGGAGGACACTCATCGATAGTTAAGACACTATCCAAATTTCTTTTCCAATCAATATCATTTGGGTACAGTAAGTTCATTTCTTTTAATATTACAGCAAGTGGGTTGAAAGCCATTTGAAAATCCTAAGAATCACAATGATCAAAATATTAGATTTCAAATATTATTGATTCCTCAAAACAATAAAATCCTGAAATCAACCAACACCTCAAATCACCGAGAATTTCGTATGCCACACTGTGTGGACGTATACGAATTCTACATTTGTAAGAGGAGGTTTTACCCATTAATTTTATTATCTTGTCAACCTTACTTTTTGACAAATAAAATTAATAGTTGGTTCCTCTTTGCCCTACAAATAAAAGCAGTGACTCCTATGGGGAGGATACTTTTATTTGCATCTAAGTGTGCACCATTACACGATACTAAGGGAATTATTTTGGATTATGTGCCTTACCTCTGTGGAAGTACACATGCTCCTAGATAATTTCCTATAACCATTATTTGACCTAGTGATCCGCAAACAAACCCGTCCTCAGGGAGGAAGGCACTCAGAGCCGACACACAAGTTTGTTGCATCACACGTCAAATTGTAATGGAGGCCGCGGGAATTAATTAAAATGTCCCTCTCCCACTTAGTAAATTGCAAATGAGGAATTTTAAAATCATACACAACATGCATATAAAACAAATAAGCAATAAATATGGAAAAAACAGAATTTTTCCAACTATTATGGCATTGTCCTCCAATATGCATCCCGTCGTGTCGCCACCTCGTCCGCTCCATCTTTTCCCGTGCGCAAGTCACCAAAGAGATCCGAGCCGAGATAAAACTATTTTAATTTATATCCATCGATCCTATACTCCACGAAGGAGTGTACAAATAATCTAGATCGAAAGTAAACTAAAATGAACGGCTAAACAATGCCGTATTTAATTACAAAAATTAAATACTAATCTAGCCTCGTCAACCCCGAGGATTCAAATAATAAATTTTTACACACATCCATTCACATACACACACATGGCCATAATAGTCGGATCTTATGCCTGCAACCAAAGAGTTAAACTACGCATATCCTACTATTATCCAGCACATATAATATATGAAAAATGCATAAAAAATTAACCGAATCCTAAACACACAAAACCGAAAACCGTGGCTCTGATACCACTTGAAGGGAGTTGCTTCGGAGGCTCATTGGCTCCCATGTCCCCGGATTAAAATTTTCACTTATGAAAGAATTAATCCAGATGGGATGAGCTTCTTTAGCACAACCATTTCATCGTCGTGCTAACAACTTGAGTGGTCGCTTGAACAAACTAGTTGTTCAAGCAACACAACTCTTCTAGTTGGTTAGTCGCGGAAGAGACGACGGACGGATCGCCGGTTTTTGTGTTTGTCTTCGGGGTCCATGATTATACAAAATATTTACTAAATCATACTTGCATAATCAACACTAAAAGGAACATGCTCAGATCTAAAAATAAAGTTATAAAACTTTATACCTTACGATCTTCTACCGTATGTCCTATCCTTCTCGTGGACGACGTGTGGACGAAGATCCTCCACGAGTAGAAGCCTTCTAGATCGTGTTCTTCCCTTCCTTGTCCGCTGCGAACAAAGAGAAGAACCAACAAATACCTATCCTTTCTATAACCGGCCACCAAATTAGGGAATTTGGTGCAACCGCCGGCCAAGGAGCAAGTGGATGAAGTGCCGGCCAACTTGAAGAGGGGTTGCCGCCGGCCACCAAGGAGAAAGGGAGGAGGAAGAGCGCCGGCCACCAATGGAAGGAGAACCGCCGGCCAAGGAAGAAGGGAGAGGCCTCTAGGATGGGCGCCGGCCAAGTCTTGATGGAGGAGGATGGGCGCCGGCAACAACTAGAAGGTAGAAGGTTGCCGCCCAAGCTTTTGCTCCAAAACCCTAGCCGCCCAAAAACCCTAGCCGCCCACTTTTTGGAAGAACCAAACCCTAATTCCAATTCAATTATTAATCTCTTCTTGCCGCCCAAGCCTAAGCCTCTATTTATATAATAGGGCTTAAGCCTCCTTTAATCTCCACCGTCGGATCTAGGGATTTAATCTCTACCGTCGGATCTAGGGTTTTATCCCAACCGTCGGATCTAGGGTTTCATCCCAACCGTCGGATCTAGGATTTCATCCCAACCGTCGGATCTAGGGTTTCATCCCATCCGTTGGATCTAGGGTTTTAACCCAACCGTCGGATCTAGGGATTTAATCCCAACCGTCGATTCTAGGGTTTCATCCTAACCATCGGATCTAGGGATTTAATCCCAACCGTTGGTTCTAGGGTTTCATCCTAACCATCGGATCTAGGGAATTAATCCCAACCGTTGGTTCTAGGGTTTCATCCTAACCATCGGATCTAGGGAATTAATCCCAACCGTTGGTTCTAGGTTTTGTTTTACATTCTTGGATCTAGACTTCACAAGGATTATATTAGGCTATGATAGGGACCATAAGGAGGAGTTGGATCTTGGCCACCCGATGGATCGGAACCACACAAACTTGATACATCAATGATGTTCCATTCCACTAGAGGATCATCATTGAACTACCTCACCAACCCCCATAAATTAATATGAGCTCCATATATTATTTGTACATTAATCTCCCCGTGTTTAAGATATCGAATGTCCGTCAATTAATTGATTTACTGACCATCAATTAATTAACATCTAATTCCTCGAGTAGTACCACTCAACCTTATCATCATGTTGACTAAGTCAACCAGCTGGGTTTACATGATGAACCTTATGAGCTCCTCAAGGGGACATCATCAACCTAATATATAGGACACGGTTTCCTCCTATAATCAACGGGACACCATGTAAATAATATCATTTCCCAACTTACCGGGCATATTGATTTAATCCATCTAAATCTCACCCTCTAGTAAATCAAAGAAATAAATACTAAGTACATGTGCCCGTTATTTTATCGGGATTAAGAGCATGCACAACATAATATCCGAGGTCCGATTCAATTATGTAGTCAGTACTAAATTGAATCACCTCTATGTCGGTCCTGCTCAATACACCTAAGTGTACCAGTGTAACTCTATGTTCAAGAAAAAATAATACCAAGCTACACTACAACAATGCCAATGGTTTGTCCAAAACCATCTTGGTTGTGAGCCTCTACTTATATTTTACAAGGGACTGATAACATGATCTTCTGTGCCACACCAAGCACCATGTTATCTACAATGTAAAATATTAGACAATATGCACACATATAATAAATATATAAAGTGCAAACAATGATCATGTGATTCTTATTTCAAAATAAAATGTTCATATAAAAAGAGCTAGGCTTTCAGTATACATTCCAATAATTGGTACTCTGAGGGTTGGGTTACTCTAGATTGTTCCCTGTGACTTCCATTATGTGCATTATGATTATGCACTATTGTCTATACATCCATAGAGTGGTTGTACTTATCCCCTCCTCACTTATCCTCTAGGTTAACTGATGGAGGGCGTGTCCTGTTGACCTACCTTTGTGTCGCTCAGAGAGTTCCTTGTCGTGCTTATCTCCCTGCATCGTCGGGATGCCGCTTTATTTACTTTATCGGTATTGCATTTTGTTTATGCACTTTGGATTTTGACACAATTTGATTTGGTGTCAGAAAACTATTTTACTTTAATTGATATATGTTTAGTCGTGCATGCATGCAATTATTAAAATACTTATATTTCTATTATTATTTCGAGGTTTTTACCAAATCTGGTCCATGTATTTCTGAATATTGTCACTAAGGGGCTTCTTCGTCACTTGGATGACGGATATGCCCCCAGGACATGACAATTTTATTGGTTTACAGTTTTGGTTTGTGGGTTTTATGTTTCGAGGATTTTCTTTTCCTTGGATTTTTGGGAGTTCTCGAGTTTTTGGACCAAGCAAGCTGAAGGATATCTCTGAGCTATAGGAAAAGTATTGCCTTTAGTGGTTACTGTACTTTAGTGGTTAGGAAAAGTATTGACCTAGTAAAATTGCCCCTACTCATGGTCGAGGACGAGGTCGATGACGTATTGACCTTGAGGAACCTAACGATGATTTCAGAAGTATGGACTCTTTAGAGGTGCCGATTGATATCGAATTAGGAAGCTAGGGATTTGGCCTGCTAGCCACCAATTTGAAGGATAAGGAGTAAACACTCAGAGAATATCAGTCCCTACTATTAGTGATTTGGTTATGGATAAGGTGTGTATACCTACACTGGTCAAGACGATGAAAGATCGTTTTACCTTATTATAGGAGGTGTTGGATGGGATATTTATTTGTCCCAGAATTTCTTCCAGAGAAGATCCGAAACTCTTTGTTAAAAAAGAGATGGACCTTTGAGATTATGCATCGATTATCGATGATAGAATGCGGTAGTTATGGAAGGAAATGAATATCCTTCATAGTGGATAGAGGATCTATTTAGATCAGCTATAGGACACCTGTGTATACTCTAGGATTGATTTGTGACTGGTGTGATGATATTGTAGTGACATGGTGTCATACAATTATTATTGTCATTGTGATGATTGTTATATCAACATCCTAGAGTAAAGGGAATGCAGGTGTATAGAGACGATAATTTCATACTTGGTATGAATTGTATGAGCTTATGATTATCTTATTAGACTTATTGACGACTTAGTCGTCCAGGGATTTGGGAAGTCGTGTATTCTGAACACGATTGGATTAGTTGTGGTCGTGGGAGTTGCGTAACTTGGCCACTGATGATGGTGGTAGTTGGAGTTGAGCAGTCGCTTACCGTCTAGCGCTACCACCATCTTTGACGAGTATACATGATGTGTTCCATGTGTCCATGTTGAGGAAGTATGTGCCAGACTCTACACATATTCTGTCAGATGTGTCAGGTTCCATTCAACCTGATACTACTTATGCAGAGGTTCCGGTACGAATTCTGGATCACAAGGAACGACAGTTGCGGAATAAGATTGTGCAACTTGTCAAGATCGGGTGGAGTCATCACACCGATGAGGAGGCTATTTGGGAGCTTGAAGAAAAGATCAGAGCTCAATATCCCCACTTGTTTACTTAAGGTACGTGAGATATATTTTTCAGTACTTGTGGTATTTCTTACTCGTTATGCATCTGAGTAGGAAATTTGAGGACCAAATTTTTGTTAGTGAAGGAGAATGTTAAATACGAAAAATTTAAAAATATTAAATTAAATGACCAACAATTAAGAAAAATAATCCTGGAAACTTTTCGGGATTTTTAGGGAATTTTAGGAATTTTTCTGTATTTAAACGGAGTCCGTACGGGATATTTACGGGGATAAGAAAAATAGACTTTTAAAAGGCCTGTTTGGTTTATCAGTATTGAGGGGTTAATAAATTTTATTAACCTATAATTTTAAATAGAAAACCTACGTTTTCTATTTTTCTATTTACTTTTTCTTTTCCCCCGCCGCGCCGACGCTTCTTCCTCACGCGATGCGACGATTTCTTCTTCCCTTCGTTGCCCGACGCCAAGGTCGCGTTGTGCTCCCCTTCGCCAGCCCTGCCCTTCTCGCATCTAACCGCCGCCCCGACGGCCCTCTGTGTGCTAGCCGACGCCACTCCTCCCGATTTTCTTCCTCACGTCGCCCGACTCGCGCACGCGCCGGCTTCTCGGCCACAGGATCGCCGTCGGCCTCCTCCCGCACCCCTCCTTTCTTCCGTCGACTTCTCTTCCTCGCATCCACAGCCGCCCGAGTCCCTGCGTTCGACTATCCCTCCGCAAGCGCCGCCACTG
The DNA here is from genome assembly GCA_025175895.1 of Wurfbainia villosa. Lineage (NCBI taxonomy): Eukaryota > Viridiplantae > Streptophyta > Magnoliopsida > Zingiberales > Zingiberaceae > Wurfbainia > Wurfbainia villosa. The sequence continues at coordinate 14,646,269 of CM045991.1, read as the reverse complement.
CTTCTTCTCCTCGCGTGCTCGCCGTCCGTAGCCGACGCCTCCTCCTCTGCCCTTCCGGCCGGTGGTCGCCGGAGTAGGTAAGGATTTCTTTTCTGTCTTGGTCGACCGGTGTTGTGAGGAGAGGAATTGAAGGGAATCGGTGAGTGTGGATGGTGCCGATGAATAGGGTAGTAGGGAAGGAATTGGGGTCGGCTGAGAGGGGTTGTGAGGGTTTAATTTGGGGGTGTCGTGCAGTTAGGGTTGGAGGTGGTCGTGCAAGTTCATGTAAGTGGTAATGCATGTGGTGAGTTTTTTGGGTTTTGGTTGGTTGTGATTGGGTTGTTGTCGGCTGGACGACCATATTGGTATGTTAAGTGAGCGAGGAATGGTTTAGAATGTATTATTCGGTTAATGGTAATTATACTCAGTGGAGATAGATTGTTAGTTGATTTCGGAATAAATTTTGGGTTGTGAGATGGATAATATTTTCATATGATGAGTATTGATCATGGTGAGATTAATTGCAAGGATATATTCTTGGATTGAAGAGTTAATCATAATTTGTGACCTACGGGTTGAGGGTCTACTTGGGGATACATAGTAGTAATTTAGCACGTTATCGTGTGCTTGGATTTGGATTGCATATTTTTTTTTGTGCTTAACAATATTTATGGTGTATGCAGGTTTCGGTCATGAAGTAGGTCCCCGGTCGTGACAATTTCGTTCTTGCGGACATTTTTAATCAGGCGGGTATTTTGACTTATCTTTTAGATATAGTCATATTGATATGCTAGATAGTATAGCTTGCAATAATTTTAATGTTTATATGCCTAGTATGTTATTTTGCCTACTTGATACATGCATTTGATCAGTATGATTATATCTTTCCTGTTTTACTCGGATCATGGATATGTACTTATTGATTGTACATATTATTCGGATAGGTATTTTTAGTTGGATTTACATGCTTAGTATCATGCACCATCTTGCATGATTGCATGTTGGCTGGACGAGGTTCCTTTATAGTTGAGCCCGCAGCCAGTTACATGGCATGCACATGCTGCCACTCATGGGTTAGTGGTACATCAGGAGGGTGTGTGCAGTTGCTCTGTCAGGCTCCACTGGTCCGCTTATGGGTAGCGATGAGGCAGCGTGGTAGCGGGCAGGGATCCCTCCTTTGGTCTATGACACCGGGAGATGAGAGCTTAGCTTCCCCACTCTGTTTGGGGCAGGAGGCTAGGCGTACTCCGACAGCATCCTGTCCACTCGGTCACTCAGGAGCAGTGATGGCAGAGTGCACAGTTGTCATAGCCCTACCCACTCGGCTTCACCATCGCGTGTGAGGCGGCTGACTGTCGTCAGGGGTGACCATGTCATTTGCACGGCATGCATGTTGCATGGATAGCATTTGTATTTTGTTTGCTGCATTTTTATTGATGCCTTGGATGTTGCATATGATTGTCATGCATACAGGATTCATATTTATATATGGTGATGACCTTATCTCTTATAGTATGGCATATGCTCCTGTATCAGGGTAGGAGATTCAGGTAAGTATAGTCCTTTTGTATTTCTTGCTTGCATACCCTATATGTGAGACGATACTGACATGATTCTTATTGTTAGCTATATATTACTTTGCATATCGACCATATCCGCTAAGTTCTTTGAACTTACCCTATTGTTTTACATCTGTTTCAGGTTGAAACTGCCAGGAGAGTCCAGCTGTCAATCCCCCCTCGCTGAAATGGATAGGTTTTATTGGTCTTATGGTTTTGGTTTTTAACTAGATAAAGTGTGTAGGATTTGTGTGTGTTTTGGTTATGTACGTGCGGAGGTTTGGAGATATTTGTTGTGTCCTTATGGACTATTCGATTGGTTTGGTTGTATATTCCTGCTCAGATGGTAGAAGGGGTAAGTCTAGATATAAAACACTGTTGCTATTTACTTGGATTGATGGCCTGAGGCTAATTTATTATCTGTGTGTGTAGTTTTTGTTCCGGTTGTGTTGACCGATGTATAGTGGCCGTGTAGGCCTTGTATGCAAGATTGGTATTGTCACCCGTAGAGGGGAGATGCTGTCGGATTTTCGTCTGGCGGGGACTCCCTCGGGGCGTGACAATTTTTTGGTATCAGAGTGTAGGTTTCCGAGTTCCTTAGGGTCTTTGGGTTTTCGGAGTTTGCAACATTTGGCAGGTTAACTGGGGTATTTTCGGAGTTGTACGGATTTTCGACAATTTTTATGTTTCGAAAATTCGAGGTATTAGTGACGAGGTCAATTTGGGGATTTGGCGGCGACCGGACATCTCCAGACGGCTAACAGGTAAATAAATTCTAGAAAATTTTCTAGATTTAGTGCTTATTTATATTGGTTATATTGTTTATGCGGTGATATCATGTTTTGTCTAGTCTTGTTTTAACCTTATATCTGTTAGACTGTTAGATCTTTAGGTTGCTAGTTTATCGTTAGCATATGGTTAGTAATTGCTATTACTGCTATTCATAGCTAGTTATCATGGTGATATAAATGATTAGATATTATTGGCAGATGTATACCTCTTACTTTTAGTATTAGGATTGGACTAGTATTAGGATTGGACTAGTACTAGGATTAGACTAGTTGAATAATATGAATAATATGGATAAATTCATAGAAGGTATATATATAGGTTCTTTGACTCTCAGATCCTAGTGCATGAGGACAAGATTATATTGCTTACGTAGTTTAGGGTATATATAGGCACCTGATGTTTTATTTAGTATTGTCTTGACTTTGTTCTGGCATGACCCTTTAGTTATACCCTAATTAATTTCAGCCATTGATTCCCGTTAGTATGACTATGCTGTCGTTTATTAGACAGCGTGTTATGTGATTATATGGTTATGTGTTTTTTTTCGGTGGATACCATGATTTAGACCAGTAGAGATAGAATAACTTAGATGAGGTTATTCTGTAGGAGCGGATCTCAGGAATGAAACAACATTAGTAGAACCCTAGGTGTTGGAACCCTAGGTGTAATAACCCGGATGTGCTTAATGATATATGGTTATCCATTTACTGTTTCAGTGATATGGTGATCGGACTAGTAGAGTTCGTATGGTAAGGATGCGATTAATCCTTACTATATCTCCCATTCTTGGTTGAGAGAAAGTCTACAGTATAGTCTCTCTATAAGTAGGTGCTTTGTATATTTGTGGTCAATCATGCCTCCCAATCATGCTTGAGAAGACCTGCTGTAAGGATATATTCTTGCATTATTCGTTCGGAGTTGGTGATAATCGGATTCGTATGATGCATGTAGCTAGATAGCTACTTTACAGGTTAAGTACCCACGAGATCTGTTCGTGGAAATATGTTGTAGCATGCATGATTGAACTGGTAGGATGGTGTAATTTAGGCTTAACCCTCTTGACGGGCTTGTTAGTAGATTGGTTGTCCTTATTGGCCTTGATAGGCATTTTCTGTTAGTTGGGACGAAACTCTATGATTAATCGTCTCGACGTGTTTATTAGTGGAATTATGATTTTTATCGACCTTGATAACCGATCATGTTAGAAGGGTTGGAATGCTAGACTTAACCATCTCGACTTATGTATTTATAAGTCGATGATCTTTACCGTCTTTGGTAAACATTTCGTATTAGAGGTGTTGAAACCCTCGCTTGACCGTCTCAATGGGTTTAATTGTAGATCGATGATCTTTATCGATTTTGATAGTCGTTCTATACTGGATGTATTGGATAACCCTAGGCTTAACAACCTAGGAAAATCGACTGCTCATGCGCCCCATTAGTAGTAGTATGTTGTTGCATGCAGTCAATAATTAGATATCTATATACGTTGTCTGCCCATGAGACCCATTCGTGGTAGCATGTAGTTGCGCATAGATAGTGCTTGGTGTATTGATTGTCGACCCACGAGTTCCGTTCACGGTAGCTCATAGATAGTTCACTTTGTATTACCTCGAGAGCCACGAGGCTTTATCGTGGTATCCGGATCTGCACTGCTTATTGCAGTGGTTGTGTATGTTGCGTGTATATTTGTTATACTGTTGATCAGGATAGTTACAGACTGATATTGGTACTCTGAGGGTTGGGTTACTCTAGATTGTTCCCTATGACTTCCATTATGTGCATTATGATTATGCACTATTGTCTATACATCCATAGAGTGGTTGTACTTCTCCCCTCCTCACTTATCCTCTAGGTTAACTGATGGAGGGCATGTCCTATTGACCTACCTTTGTGTCGCTCAGAGAGTTCCTTGCCGTGCTTATCTCCCTACATCGTCGGGATGCCGCTTTATTTACTTTATCGGTATTGCATTTTGTTTATGCACTTTGGATTTTGACGCAATTTGATTTGGTGTCAGAAAACTATTTTACTTTAATTGATATATGTTTAGTCGTGCATGCATGCAGTTATTAAAATACTTATATTTCTATTATTATTTCGAGGTTTTTACCAGATCTGGTCCATGTATTTCTGAATATTGTCACTAAGGGGCTCCTTCGTCACTTGGATGACGGATATGCCCCCAGGACGTGACAATTTTATTGGTTTGCGGTTTTGGTTTGTGGGTTTTGTGTTTCGAGGATTTTCTTTTCCTTGGATTTTTGGGAGTTCTCGGGTTTTGGGACCAGGCAAGCTGAAGGATATCTCTGAGCTATAGGAAAAGTATTGCCTTTAGTGGTTACTGTACTTTAGTGGTTAGGAAAAGTATTGACCTAGTAAAATTGCCCCTACTCATGGTCGAGGATGAGGTCAATGACGTATTGACCTTGAGGAACCTAACGATGATTTCAGAAGTATGGACTCTTTAGAGGTGCCGACTGATATCGAATTAGGAAGCTAGGGATTTGGCCTGCTAGCCACCAATTTGAAGGATAAGGAGTAAACACTCAGAGAATATCAGTCCCTACTATTAGTGATTTTGTTATGGATAAGGTGTGTATACCTACACTGGTCAAGACGATGAAAGATCGTTTTACCTTATTATAGGAGGTGTTGGATGGGATATTTATCTGTCCCAGAATTTCTTCCAGAGAAGATCCGAAACTCTTTGTTAAAAAAGAGATGGACCTTTGAGATTATGCATCGATTATCGATGATAGAATACGGTAGTTGTGGAAGGAAATGAATATCCTTCATAGTGGATAGAGGATCTTTTTAGATCAGCTATAGGACACCTGTGTATACTCTAGGATTGATTTGTTACTGGTGTGATGATATTGTAGTGACATGGTGTCATACAATTATCATTGTCATTGTGATGATTGTTATATCAACAGCCTAGAGTAAAGGGAATGCAGGTGTATAGCGACGATAATTTTATACTTGGTATGAATTGTATGAGCTTATGATTATCTTATTAGACTTATTGACGACTTAGTCGTCCAGGGATTTGGGAAGTCGTGTATTCTGGACACGATTGGATTAGTTGTGGTCGTGGGAGTTGCATAACTTGGCCACTGATGATGGTGGTAGTTGGAGTTGCGCACTCGACCACCGTAGATGGTGGTTTTTTTGGTATTGATTTGATTATTACCATAGATATGGATAGGATGCTCTAGCGATACTACATCGCTGACTGGTTGGACCAGGAAGGTGATGGAATTTAATTGGTCTGAAGCTTGTGAAACTAGTTTCAGGGCTCAGACGATGGTTGATTTTTACGCCAGTATTGATTAATCATTCTGGTTTGGATGGAAGGGTAGTGTACATGGATGTATCCTTTCGGGGATCGTAGCGGTTTCGATGCTATTGAATAAGACGTATCATAAGCTTACGACAATTAAAGGACTGCGAGATAAGCCGTCATATATATGACGTGGACTTCGCAGTTATTATGTTGTTTTGAATAGGTGAGGAGTAGAAATGCTCATAGAGTTTTGGTTAGCTACTGGATAACTACTATAGAGTAGCTGGAACACGAACAGTTGTAACAAGGAAGTTTGGTCGCGATAGCCTCCCATGCACTTTCAGAGTGTGTGGTGGAGTGGATTTTGGACGGAAGATGGACTACCGTCTCTAACTCCGAGGAGGATAATGGTTTCCAGAGTTGCATTAGTTTAAGGAACATATGCTTTAGGAAATTCCGATTCCGGAATGGAAGTGGAAGCATATTATTATGAATGTTGTGGTGGGTTTGCTTAAGACACATCAAGGTCATGACGCGATTTGGGTAGTCGTTGACCGACTAACCAAATCCGCGCACTTCTTAGCGATTTGGAAGACCGACTCCTTGGATTGTTTGACAGAGTTATATTGTCGGGATATAATCAGATTGCATTGTGTTCCTTTGAGCATTATATCAGATAGAGATCCCAGTTCACGTCTCAGTTTTGGCAGAGTCTGCAGCAGGCCTTAGGCACGCAGCTTCGTTTTAGTATTGCATTCCATCCGCAGACAGATGGATAGTATGAGTGGACCATTCAGACACAAGAGGACTTGCTGAGGTCCTGTGTTATAGATTTCGAAGGCAACTGGGAGGACCACTTGCCGTTAGTAGAATTCACCTACAATAATAGCTATCATTCGGCTATCCAAATGGCCCCGTTTGAAGCATTGTATAGTAGACAATGTTGTACACCCACCCTCTAGGAGGAGGTTGGGGAGGCCCAGTTGCTAGGACCCTAGAAAGCTCAGCATGAGGCAGAGTTGGTCCGTACTATCAGACGTAGGATGACAGAGGCGCAGGATCGCCAGAAGAGTTACGCAGATCGGAGACAGAGACCTCTGGAGTTCTCTATTAGTGATCATGTATTCCTGCGAGTCTCACCCACGAAAGGGGTGAAGAGATTTGGACTCAGTGGTAAGCTAGCTCCTAGATACATTGGTCCGTTTGAGATTTTGGAGAGGATCGGAGCAGTCGCTTACCGTCTAGCGCTACCACCATCTTTGACGAGTATACATGATGTGTTCCATGTGTCCATGTTGAGGAAGTATGTGTCAGACTCTACATATATTCTGTCATATGTGTCAGGTTCCATTCAACCTGATGCTACTTACGCAGAGGTTCCGGTACGAATTCTAGATCACAAGGAACGACAGTTGCGGAATAAGATTGTTCGACTTGTCAAGATCGGGTGGAGTCACCACACCGATGAGGAGGCTATTTGGGAGCTTGAAGAAAAGAACAGAGCTCAATATCCCCACTTTTTTACTTAAGGTATGTGAAATATATTTTTCAATACTTGTGGTATTTCTTACTCATTATGCATCAGAGTAGGAAATTTGGGGACCAAATTTTTGTTAGTGGGGGAGAATGTTAAATACGGAAAATTTAAAAATATTAAATTAAATGACCAACAATTAAGAAAAATAATCCTGAAAATTTTTCGGGAATTTTAGGGAATTTTTCTAGAATTTTTCTGGATTTAAACGGAGTCCGTACGGGATATTTACGGGGATAAGAAAAATAGACTTTTAAAAGGCCTGTTTGGTTTATCAGTATTGAGGGGTTAATAAATTTTATTAACCTATAATTTTAAATAGAAAATCTAAGTTTTCTATTTTTCTATTTACTTTTTCTTCCTCAGCGGTTTCTTCTTCCTCCATTTGCCGCGCCAAGGTCGTATTGTGCTCCTGTGGCGCCGCCCTTCTCGCATCTGACCGCCGCCCCGACGACCCTCTGTGTGCTAGACGACGCCGGTCCTCCCGATTTTCTTCCTCGCATCGCCTGACTCACGCACGCGCCGGCTTCTCGGCCACAGGATCGCCGTCGGCCTCCTCTCGCACCCCTCCTTTCTTCCGTCGGCTTCTCTTCCTCGCATCCGCAGCTGCCCGAGTCCCTCGTTCGGCTGTCCCTCCGCAAGCGCCGCCACTGCTTCTTCTCCTCGTGCGCTCGCCGTCCACAGCTGATGCCTCCTCCTCTGCCCTTTTGGCCGGTGGTCGCCGGAGTAGGTAAGGGTTTCTTTTCTGTCTTGGTCGACCAGTGTTGTGAGGAGAGGAATTGAAGGGAATCAGTGAGTGTGGATGGTGCCGGTGAATAGAGCAGTAGGGAAGGAATTGGGGTCGGCTGAGAGGGGTTGTGAGGGTTTAATTTGGAGGTGTCGTGCGATTAGGGTTGGAGGTGGTCATGCAAGGTCGGCTGTAAGTGGGCAGTGCACGGCTGTGAGTCGGAGTTGTGGTCGATTTGGGATGATTTTGGGGTTTTGGTTGGCTGTGATTGGGTTGTTGTCGGCTGGACGACCATATTGGTATGTTAAGTGAGCGAGGAATGGTTTAGAATGTATTATTCAGTTAATGGTAATTATACTCAGTGGAGATAGATTGTTAGTTGATTTCGGAATAAATTTTGGGTTGTGAGATGGATAATATTTTCATATGATGAGTATTGATCATGGTGAGATTAATTGCAAGGATATGTTCTTGGATTGAAGAGTTAATCACAATTTATGACATACGGGTTGAGGGTCTACTTGGGGATACATAGTAGTAATTTAGCACATTGTCGTGTGCTTGGATTTGGATTGCATTTTTTTTTGTGCTTAACAATAGTTATGTTGTATGCAGGTTTCGGTCACGAGGTAGGTCCCCGGTTGTGACAATTTCGTTCTTGCGGACATTTTTAATCAGGCGGGTATTTTGACTTATCTTTTAGATATAGTCATGTTGATATGCTAGATAGTATAGCTTACAATAATTTTCATGTTTATATGCCTAGTATGTTATTGTGCCTACTTGATACATGCATTTGATCAGTATGATTATATCTTTCCTGTTTTACTCGGATCATGGATATGTACTTATTGATTGTACATATTATTTGGATAGGTATTTTTAGTTGGATTTACATGCTTAGTATCATGCACCATCTTGCATGATTGCATGCTGGCTGGACAGGGTTCCTTTATAGTTGAGCCCGCAGTCAGTTACATGGCCTGCTCACGCTGCCACTCATGGGTTAGTGGTACATCAGGAGGGTGTGTGCAGTTGCTCTGTCAGGCTCCGCTGGTCCGCTCATGGGTAGCGATGAGGCAGCGTGGTAGCGGGCAGGGATCCCTCCTCTGGTCTATGACACCGGGAGATGAGAGTTTAGCTCCCCCACTCTGTTTGGGGCAGGAGGATAGGTGTACTCCGACAGCATCCTGTCCACTCGGTCACTCAAGAGCAGTGATAGCAGAGTGAACAGTTGTCATAGCCCTACCCACTCGGCTTCACCATCGCATGTGAGGCGGCTGACTGGCGTCAGGGGTGACCATGTCATTTGCACGGCATGCATTTTGCATGGATAGCATTTGTATTTTGTTTGTTGTATTTTTATTGATGCCTTGGATGTTGCATATGATTGTCATGTATACAGGATTCATATTTGTATATGTTGATAACCTTATCTCTTATAGTTTGACACATGCTCCTGTATCAGGGTAGGAGATTCAGGTAAGTACAGTCCTTTTGTATTTCTTGCTTGCATACCCTATATGTGAGACTGTACTGATATGATTCTTATTTTTAGCTATATCTTACTTTGCATATCGACCATATCCGCTAAGTTCTTTGAACTTACCCCGTTGTTTTACATTTGTTTCAGGTTGAAACTGCCAGGAGAGTCCAACTGCCAATCCCCCCTCGTCGAAATGGATAGGTTTTATTGGTCTTATGGTTTTGGTTTTTTACTAGATGAAGTGTGTAGGATTTGTGTGTGTTTTGGTTATGTATGTGTGGAGGTTTGGAGATATTTGTTGTGTCCTTATGGACTATTCGATTGGTTTGGTTGTATATTCCTGCTCAGATGGCATAAGGGGTAAGTCTAGATATAGAATACTGTTGCTATTTACTTGGATTGATGGTCTGAGGCCAATTTATTATCTACGTGTGTAGTTTTTGTTCCGGTCGTGTTCACCGATGTATAGTGGTCGTGTAGGCCTTGTATGCAAGATTGGTATTGTCACCCGTACAGGGGAGATGCTATCGGATTTTCGTCTGGCGGGGACTCCCTCGGGGCGTGACATGCGGCGTATTAAATAAATGTATCCATATCTCGAATAATCGTCTATAAAAGAGACGAAATACTCAAAACCACCTCTAGCCTAGATAGACATAGGACCACACATATCAGAATGAACCAATTCTAACATATCTTTGGCTTTATACCCCTTGGCCTTAAAAGACCTCTTGGTCATTTTACCCTCCAAGCAAGATTCGCAGATTGGGAAATCTTCCACCACTAATGAACCCAGGGGTCCATCAGCTATCAACCTTTGAATTCTGCTGAGGTTAATATGACCAAGTCTTAGATGTCAAAGATATGTTTGGTTCATCTTCGAAGGTTCTTTTCTCATATTGGGATTAGAAGATGAGTTATTAACTTCTATTTGCATCGTGGGAGCTTTTGGTTCAAGTGTATACAAATTTCCTATCAATGCACCTGAACAGATAATCTCTCTATTCCTTTTTATAACAACTCTGTCATTAAAAGAAATAGAATATCCATCCATAAACAATTTAAAAACCGAAATTAAATTCTTTCTAAATAAAGGTACATAAAGGCAATTCTTAAGAACCAAAACTTTATTTTTCTCAAAAGGTAAATAAACGTCTCCCACTGCAATAGCCGCCACCTTCGTTGCATCACCCAAATATACGGTAATCTCCCCCTCAGCCAGTCGTCTGGTTTCCTAGAACCCCTGCAAAGTATTGCAGACATGATCAGTGGCTCCCGTATCTACACACCAGGTGCCGGTAGATAACACCGCTAAACATGTTTCAACGACTAGACCAAAAGATATACCTTTGTTCTACTTGCGGTTGGGGCAGTCCTTCTTCCAGTGTCCAATCTGCTTACAAGTGAAGCACTTGCCTTTCGGCTTCTTCACTCCTCCCTGAGTTCCTCCCACCTCCTTTGCCCCATCTTGTTTCTTCTTCTTCTTGCCTTTTGGCTTAGAAGTATAAACCTTTTGGGTCACCATGGCTTGCACCTGAGCACTCTGACGAAATAACTCCTCTGCCACCTGGAGTTCTATCAAAAGCTCCGCCAACAAATACAACCTCTTGTTCATGTTGTAGTTCAGGCAAAACTACTCAAAACTCCTAGGTAGAGACTGGAGAATGATATCGACCTGGGTTTCCCCATCGATCTCAGCTCCGAGGACTTCCAGCTCATTCAGATGAGCCATCATCTTGAGAACATGATCTCTCATGGGTGTTCCCTCGATCATGGTGGTCATCATCAAGTTCCTCATGGCTTCCTGCCTAGCAGCCCGATTCTGGTGTCCAAAAAGCTCTTTGAGATTGAGCATCATGTCATAAGCAATGGGCATGGCTTGATGCTAATGTTGCAGTACATTTGACATAGATGCCAAAATGTAACACCGCGCCATCTCATCGGCCTTAATCCACTTCTTATAACTCTCCTTCTCCTTTTCCCCTGAATCATCCGCAGGCTTAGGAGGGCACTCTTCGAGGAGTACATATTTGTATTCCTCAGCAGTCAAGACAATGTCAAGATTCCTCTCCCAATCAATATAGTTGGGTCTAGTAAGTTTATTTTCTTTCAGTATCACAGCAAGCGGATTGAAAGTCATTTTGAAAGAAAACCTAAGAATCACATAGATCAAAAACATTAGATTTCAAAAAATTATTGATTCCTCAAACAATAAAATTTTAAAATCAACCAACACCTCAAAACACCGAGAATATCGTATGCCACGATAGTGTGGACGTATACGAATTCTACATTTCTAATAGGAGGTTTTATCCATTAATTTTACTATCTTATCAACCTAACTTTTTGACAAGTAAAATTAATAGTTGGTTCCTCTTCGGCCCTACAAATAAAAGCAGTGACTCCGATGGGGAGGATACCTATATTTGTATCTAAGTGTTCACCATTACTCGGTACCAAAGTAATTATCTCGAATTATGTGTCTTCCGATGGGGAAGTACACATGCTCCTTAATAATTTCCTATAACCATATTCGACCTTGTGATCCGCAAACAAACTCATTCAATGGGGAGGAAGGCACTCAGAGCCGACGCGCAAGTTTGTTTGCATCACATGTCAAATCGTAATGGAGGTTGTGGGAATTTATAAAAATATCCCTCTCCCACTCAGTAATTTAAAATTGAGGAATTTTCTAGCCTACGACATGCATATCAAACAATAAGCAATAAACATGAAAAATAAATATTTTCCAACTATTATGGCTTTTGTCTTCAATATGTCTCATGTCGTATCGCCATCTCGTCCGCTCCTCCCTACGTCATGTACTAGCCATCCGAAGATTCGAACCGAGAAAAATCTATTTTAATTTACATCCATCGATCCTATACTCCACGAGGGAGTGTACATGAAATCTAGATCGAAAGTAAACTAAAATAAAAAGAGTGGCTAAACAATGCCGTATCTAATTATAAAAATTAAATACTAGCCTCGTCAACCCCGAGGATTCAACAAAATATACAATTACACACATATAATCACATACACACATATGGCCATAATAGTTGGATCCTATGCCTGCAACCAAAAAGTTAACCTACGCACATCCTACTATTATCCGGCACATATAATATATGAAAAGTGCATAAAAGTTACCGAATCCTAAACACACAAAATCAGAAACTATGGCTCTGATACCACTTGAAGGTAGGAAACTTCGCTTCCCACTTCAACTCGGTCGCTTGTTCATGGTGATCCCTTCTACGTCCCCAGATAAAAAAAATTTATCCTTGACAAGAGGGATTACCCAAGCTTCCGTTTCATCGTCGTGCTATTTGATTAGAGTGGTCACTTGAACAAACTTGTTGTTCAAGCCACCAACCTCTATTCTACAAATAGATGCGGAATAGATGATGTACGGATCGCCAACTTTTGTATTTATATTCGGGGTCCAAGTATATTTAACCATAAAAATAGAATATATAACATACATATGATTGAAAAACAAACATAGACATGTTACAAAAGAATATAAACAAACATTATACCTCTTGATCTTCTATTGTATGTCCTTCCTCCTTTTGGACGTCGTGTGGGCGATGATCTTCCAAAAGTCAAAGCTCTTAGATCACCAATCTTCCTATCCTTGTTCTCTCCGAACAAAGGAAGATCAATAACAAAACTCTTCCTCTCCTTGCTTGCGCCAACCACCAAGCACCACCTTGGTGTGCGCCAGCCAAAGGAATGGATGAAGGAGATGGATGTCGGCCAAGAGCTCCAAGGGAAGACCCTAAGCTTTGTTTCCACCGGCCAAGGAGAAGAGAAGGAGGGCTTGAACGCCGGCCAAAGAGAGGAGAAGCAAACCTTGGGCGCCGACCAACAACAAGAAGAAGAAGAGAAAGGAAAATCTTTCCTTAATTGTGGCCGCCCAAAGCCCTAAACCTCCTTGCCGCCCAAAACCCTAAGCCTCCTTGCTCTAATTTTTCTTGCCGCCCACCCTAGCCTCTCCTTTTATAGAGTTAGGGATAAACCTTGTTTTAATCTCCACCATTGGTTCTAGGGATTTAATCTCAACCGTCGGATCTAGAGATTTAATCTCAACCGTCGAATCTAGATATTTAATCTCTACCGTTGGATCTAGAGTTTTGTTTTCATCCATTGGATCTAGGCTTCATGAGGTTTTAATAGGCTACAATAGGGACCATGAGGAGGAGTTGTATCTTAGCCACCCAATGGATCAAGCCCATATAAAGTCCGATCCATTAATGATAATCCAATCCACTAAAGGATTATCATTGATCTACCTCACCAACCCCCCATAAGTTAATATGGGCTCCATATATTACTTGTACATTTTTCTCCCCGTGTTTAAGATCTCGAATGTCCGTCGATTAATTAATTTATTGACAATTAATTAATCAACATCTAACTCCATGAGCAGTAGCACTCAACCTTATCATCATGTCGGACCAAGTCCACCTGCAGGGTTTACATGATGATCCTTATGAGCTCCTCAAGGGGACATCATCATCCTAATATATAGGATACGGTTTCCTCCTATAATCAATGACACACCATATAAATAATATCATTTCTCAACTTACCGAGCCTATCGATTTAATCTATAAATCTCGCCCATTGGTAAATCAAAGAAATGAATACTAAGTATATGTGCCCGTTATTATATCGGGATTAAGAGCATGTACAATATAATATCTGAGGTCCGATTTGATTATGTAGTCAGCAGTAAATCAAATCACCTCTAAGTCAGTCCTGCTCAATACACACAAAGTGCATTAGTGTGATTCTATGGTCAAGACAAACCAATACCGAATCACATTACAACCATACCAATGGTTTGTCCAAAGTCATCTCGGTTGTGAGCCTTTACTTATACTTTACAAGGAGCCGATAACATGATCTTCCGTGTGACACTACACACCATGTTATCTACAATGTAATGTATTAAATAATATGCATAATCACAAATATGCAAACAATGATCATGTGATTCTTATTTCAAAATAAAGATGTTTATACAAAAGATAGACTTTTCAGTATACATCCCAATAGAAGTTCCCTACTCCCTTGGGGAGGAGTTGGTCGGACCTAAAGAAAGAGATGGACTTGCTAGGGCCGGTGGCAAGGAAAACCCCAACAACTCTTGTTGGCGGCAAGAAGAGGAAGGAAAAGGAGTAGGCGGCAAGGAGAAAGAGGGGGGGGGGGGGGGGGGGGGATTATGCATGACCATTAATTAGGCTTTAGCTTTTACAACTCTTTATATAGGCTCTAAACCTAATGGGTTATGGGTTAGTGGATCAAATCCATAAGTCCATAACCATTAAGGATTAATCTCATCCATTAAACCCTAATTAGGCCCTTAACCAAAAGAAGACCCATTTAACTAAAATCAAACGGGTTTGGTTTATAATTAAACCTCTTAAGGCCCAACCTGTCTTCATAAGATGCGCTCCTTTCGCATTTTCAACTTGACAAATATTTCCATATTCGTCATGTGTTTGGTCCAACCAAACTCAATCTCTCTAGATCTTGAGAATCCAATTCTCAAACTCATTTTTAAGTCTCTTCGAAGGATTCGTTATGCATGTGACCTTATAGGTTCTCGATTTATATTGGTCATCCATAATTAATCATTAATTATGGAACGATCATGAGTGACACCTAATAGTACATCATGATCCCCAATTAACCAAAAAATCAATGGTTGATCTCGGAACCATTTCTGAACCCTTCAGCAACTATAATGAATCGTATCTTGTTCCTTTCACTCCTCTTATAACCACTTGGTTCACGACATGATCTATTGTGTCAATCCCTACTAGGCTGACTACATCACACCTAGCCCAAGTAATACTTCCTTGTCATGTGGATTCTAATTATTTCGACATGTATCCAAGAGTACCATACTCTTCACATGCAATGCTTTAGCCAAAGATTTTGAGTAACAATCTGATGAGTGGCCATAGGGTATACATCTCCTCGCAAGGAGCGGTGAATCCTTTGTTGGCTATTCAATCATCTTCGGGTACTTCAACTTATACCCAATCATCCTGTACCCACACCTCCGTAGAGATGTATCGACTAAGATGTCAAAGTATAAGTCTCCATGACAAAGATGACTTGAATACCTCAAGTCGAAGGAAATTGCACTCGAGCTATAGTTAGAGCTTCACTGACATATCTTATATGTAGAGAACCATGTAAAGTCCTACAGCAGGTCACTCCAATGAACTAGTTACCCATAACCAACATCCACGTTTAACTCTCAACATCACAATGTCTCCAGCCAGTAAGAAGCAACTGCTTGGATAAACTAAAGAGTATAATACGTGCTAGTCTCACAAAATCGATGATGTCCTCATCAATTTATTGACTAGAGAATATTTCAATACTTCATAATTACACATGTAGAGATATTCACTAGTTATGACCCAATCACACATTCTCTCATGCTATGAATCGTATTGCGGACATTCAGTAAATGAGTTTAAGTTCCAATCAAACACATATGAGATGTGCACTCAAATAGTAAATCATTATTTATCAAATAAATGTTGGTTCAATCGATCCAGGTCACGATTGACCAGACTCGAGTAGTGTTTTGATGTTTAACATTGATGTTTTGACAATGTGTTGGGGAGATTGTTAGTGCAATCGACCCAGGTCATGTTTTGCTGTTTGACGATGGTTTGACCATTGTCATGGGAGAAGTCCAAGTCTTGTGTACTTAGCATGGAAAGTCCAACATGGGTTGGCAAGGAAAGTCCAAGCATGGGTCTTGGCAAGGGAAAGTCCAAGATTGAGTCTTGGCAATTGGAAAGTCCAAGGGGAATATTGATGGCGTAAAGTCCAAAGGTGGAGTCTTGGCAGTATAAGTCCAATGGTTGGCGACGTAAAGTTCAAGCAGAGTCTTGGCAGCGTAAGCCCAATGTGCCTTGGCGGTGTAGACCACATTAGCATGACAATAGCTGATGG
This sequence comes from Wurfbainia villosa, assembly GCA_025175895.1. NCBI lineage: Eukaryota > Viridiplantae > Streptophyta > Magnoliopsida > Zingiberales > Zingiberaceae > Wurfbainia > Wurfbainia villosa. The sequence continues at coordinate 14,629,910 of CM045991.1, read as the reverse complement.
AAGCACTTGAAGGCTAGCGTATGGATAAACAAATCATGGATGACTTGGAGGGATCCGATAGGTGTGAGGTTGATGGAGGTAGCTAGAAGGCTTAGGTCTAGGCTAAGGTTGATCTAGCAAGTATGGAGGCACCATACTTGGGGTTAAAACCTCATAAATGAAGTTATCAGTCGACTGATGAGAGTCGACTAGAGTTCGACTACAGGAATTAGCCTAACTGATCTTGCCGGATTAGGCGATCATTGATTGGATCGACTAATATGGAGATTAGTCGACTGCTGATAGAGTATTCGGGGACAAAAAGTTCCTGAGTCGACTGTTATAGTTTGATAGTCGAGTGATGACTCGTTCAGTCGACTGATGGGTATGATCAGTCGATTGATAGTCTATCCATTGGAACTTATCCAACGTGGCTCATGCCATTGTCTCACAACGGCTATAGGAGCAGTCGACTGATGGTACCGATTAGTCGACTACTAGGAAAAAATCAACCTGAGTTACAGGTTTAAAAGGAGCATGAAGGGAGGATTTTTGGCAGCAGTTACTAGGGCTATTTGGTGTTGGTGCATTTCAAGGTCTCCAAGTGCAGCTCAAGCAACCAAACAAGCAAGCAATCAAAAGCTCTTTGTAAAGTATTTTTCCTTTACATATAGTGTATTTCATACTTGTATTTGCTTATTTTTTTTGTATTACTTTGTGTAATCGATTGTACGAGGTCTCTCCGCCTCTGACTTGTTGTCGAGAAGGAGTATTTTTGTTTAGTGGTGTTGGTTGCATCGCTTGAACTCATTTGAGCTCAATCCGTGGAGTATGAACCATAAGGTTCCGAACCACATTATATCTTGGTGTATTGATCTTGTGATCGTTGTGTTTTTATTCGTGTTATTATTATTTCCGCTGTGCTAACACGATTTGTAGAAACGAACGATCAATTTCCATCTCCGACGACGAACGCTATTCACCCCCCTCCCTCTTGTGGACGCACAGGTCCTAACAAGTTGTATCAGAGTCAGACCACTCTTCAAGGATTAACAACCAAGAGAGCACCGCTAGAGGAAGAAGATGGAATTTGAAGAAAGACTAGGTCGGGACATCAACACACCACCATCTTATGAGGACTATGGATTTGAAGGCTTCAACTCATGGAAAATAGGAATTGATAACTTCCTAATGATGGTGGATATCAAGCTTTGGTCCACCTTGATAGAAGGTTGTGAATTCCCAAGAGGCAAAAAGGGTGGAATCCTCAAGGTTGAAAAATGGACCAAGGAACAACTCAAAGAGTTCAAGACAAATATTAAGGTAATCAAAATGCTAAGTGATTTAATTCCTAATAATATCTTGTCCAAGCTAGGTGAGTACAAGGATGTCAAGGAGCTTTGGAGCGAGTTGACAAAATACCTTGAAGGACCATCACTGACTTCAAATGAAAAACAATCACAAGAAACCGAATAATATTCATCGGCTCAAGAATAGGAGGAGGCCGAAGAAACAAGTTCTTCCTCACAAGAAAGTGAGAATTCGGAAATTGAAGAGGAGTCAACTTCCGGATCGGTAGAAGAGGAAGCATCCACCTCTAGGATTGAGGGGAGGAGACTAGGTCACCGAAGCAAGGGGAAGAGCAAGAGGAAGCTTCTACTTCCGGTCAAGGAGAAGAAGAAGCTAAAAATTTGGCCACCATTGACCTAGGTAACTCAAACACTTTAATTAATAATATAAATCATATTATGTGTTTTGAGTGTAGGGAATATGGACACTACAAGAGCAAGTGTCCTAAGAAGGTTAAGAAGACTCCACCGGTGCCAAAGGTCAAGGAGATCGGAGCCTCAACCATTAAGAGCAAGGAGCATGTGGTGTGCTTCAAGTGTCACCAAAGAGGGCATTATAGGATTCAATGCCCTAGGGGGAAGAAGAAGGTCCAAGAAGAAGCATCACAAGTAGGGGGAGCCTTAAAAGCTAACCCTAAGGTAAAATTCAATAATGCATTTTCTTTAATTAATAGTCAAAAGCATGCTAGGAAAATTTTTAATGTTATTGCTATGGCTCATGAATCAAAGCATGCTAGAAATAATAAGTTATATTGTTTAGGAGATAAACATGTTAACTTTAGAAATAAGGAGAAATTTGGGACTAATGTCCCTAAAACAATTCTACCTAGGGAGACTATTAGGAAAAATAGATGATCACCTAGGTATTAACCCTAAATGGACTAGAAATATGCCTAGGAAGAGCAAAAATGACCAAAGAAACAATGGACCCACCAAAATTGAAAATTTAGAAGTTGAAAATCAAACCTTGAGGTCAAGGCTTGAGAAGTTGGAGAAGACCCTTAAAATTATGCAAAATCAAATGCAAGGGTCAAATGATCAAACATTTAGGTCAAGGAGTCAAAACCTAGGGTTTAGAAAGCAAGGTCCAACCAAGGGCAAGAAAAGTTTTGGTAACAAACCTAAGCCCAAGGAGACATATCATAGTGTTCCATTCGATTATGGAACACAACCTAGGTCTAGGAAAACCAAGGTCAATAGGGAAGTCATCCCTAAGGTTGACCAAGGTAGATGCCTAGTGGCTAAGGTTTCAAGAAAACCTAGGGAAGCCACTAAGAAGGTTACAAGGGGAGTTTTACCCCCAGAGCTAACCTAGGTAAGACCCAAATGACCAAGGCTTCAAAGCCTAGGAGGGTCATTAGGAGGGTATCTAGGGAAGTTATCCCCAGCGAATACCTAGTAAACCCAAGGAGCTCCAATAGGTATTGGGTTCCTAGGAGCGGATCGATCCACGCTAAATGGGTTTAGGTGTGCCAACCTTGAATGGATAGGTAGCTAACCTAACCATGATGAAGGTGGCATTTTAGGTCATTTCCAAGGTAATGGGGTACTTTGGAAATAAGGATGATTTTTAAATCCTAAAAGATTTTAGGATGTGCCAATATAATTTATGGAACTATGAAAAATAAATCAAATTGGCACAATTAGGGTTAGAGGTCATAGTGTGCCATTTTGGATTTTCGGCACACTTGGGGATAAGTGACATTAAGGCAAAATTAGATTTAATTCTAGAAATGACAATTTGAGCTTAACACTTAGGTATTTAATACCTTAGTATTTTACACTTGTCATGCCTTGTTTGTCTTGTCATGTCATGACATCATGTTTATTTTAATCATTTAATATGTCATGATATTACTTAGGTTTAAGGTTAAATGTCATGTATATTTAGATTATATCATATGTCATAACATCATGATCATTATCCATATTTATTTATGTTATCTTTTATGTCATGATCATTCATGCATTTATGAAAATTGATTTAAGGACAATTGACATGACTTGAAGTCCCATGTATAAGGGAATCAAGTAGTGTTGCCTTAGAAAAATGTATGTGACCCTAGTTTAGGATGAACAAAATTCACATCTCATATCAAATTGACTTGTATATGTTTTCATAGACTTTAGACATATGTGAGATGTTAGGAAATGAGTTAAGTTTAAGGTGCATAGTTTTTGCATCTCGATGAACTCAAACTCATCTAAAATCATGGATGGATCATTGGGAAAGTTTATGTTCAAGCCATGTATATTGAGCCCAAAGAACATGATCCAATATAATATTTTAAAACACTTTGAAAAACCTCGGTGAAATCTATCTTTGATAGCAATCACCATTGATGATGTTGATACAAAGAGGGCTCAAAAACATTGAAGTTTTTCTTTATTTTTGAACTTTGTATCAATTTCACTATTTTATGGATAAATTATTTTTCACCCATTTTATTTGTCATAAGTATTATACGTATAAAGTTTCAGGATTTTTCAAATTACATATAATTATTTATGAATTTCCAAAGTTCATTTCTGATAACTAAAATTCAGAAATTTCAGTTATCAGCCGACTGTCGCTTGATGACAGTCGATTGATGTATAGGGCAATCGACTGATTACTGTCAAAGTCGAGTGCCAAAGCTGATTTCGGGTAAACAGGGATGTTTAGCCCATGTTTCAGCAATGTTATGGTTCTCTAACTGCTCCTAATCCTAGGATATGCTTTGGAAAGTATTGGAAAGGGTGAAAATCCATTGGATATAGATTAGGAGAGTTGTTAGAGTGTGTATCAATTTTAAGGTGTGGGAAAGTTCAATGTTGAACTTTTAACCTTATTTTTAATGGTTTAGAGTACCTATAGGCTTAGGGACTTCCCAAGGACATTGTTGGTGCAATGGTCAAGGGGGAGCAAGCCTTTAGGGGGAGGTATCCACCATGGGATGATGGATGTTATTCTTCCTAATGAGAGAGAGAAATAGGAATGTGAGATGCCCAATTTGGAAATTTGGAGAGTTTATAGGAGTGTCTCTCTTTAGTGATATGAGACTTATCATTACTAAGAGTGAAGGCATCCTAAGTATTTTTGGACCAAGGGGGAGATTGTAAGATCTCATTGGGATATGAGACATTGATCTCCTTGGGGAGAACCTTTTTAATGTATGTCAAAAGGGAGAGAAAGTGAAACTACCAATTTGGGATAATTGGTAAGGAGATTTGAGTTAGGGTTTAGGCCTAACTCAAAGGTGTTTGGTTTTTGTCAAACATCAAAAAGGGAGAGATTATTGGTGCAATCAGCTCAAGTCATGATTGACCAGACTCGAGTAGTGTTTTGATGTTTGACATTGATATTTTGACAATGTGTTGGGGAGATTGTTAGTGCAATCGACCCAGGTCATGTGTTGATGTTTGACGATGCTTTGACCATTGTCATGGGAGAAGTCCAAGTCTTGTGTATTTGGCATGGAAAGTCCAACATGGGTTGGCAAGGAAAGTCCAAGCATGGGTCTTAGAAAAGGAAAGTCCAAGGGGAATATTGGCGGTGTAAATTCCAAGGGTGGAGTCTTGGCAGCATAAGTCCAATGGTTGATAGCGTAAAGTCCAAGCGGAGTCTTACCAGCATAAGCCCAATGTGCCTTGGCGGTGTAGACCACATTAGCATGACAATAGCTGATGGAAGTACCTGAAGGATAGTGTATGGATGAATAAGTCATGGATGACTTGGAGGGATCCGATAGGCGTGAAGCTGATGGAGATGGTTAGAAGGCTTAGGTCTAGGCTAAGGGTGGTCTAGCAAGTATGGGGCACAATACTTGGGGTTAAAACCTCATGGATGAGGTTATCAGTCGACTGATGGGAGTCGACTAGAGTTTGACTACAGAAATTGGCCTAGCAATGATCGCCTCTCATTGGGCGATCATTATTCGAGCAATGATCGATTGATATGGAGATCACCGATCGCTGGTCATTCAGAACAAAGATCCCGAGCCGACTGTTAGAGTTTGACAGTCGAGTGATGACTCTCCGGTCGACTGATGGGTATGATCATTCGACTGATTGTCTATCCGTTGGAACTGATCTAACATGGCTCATGCCGTTGTCTCACAACGATTATAAGAGCAGTCAACTGATGGTCCCGATCAGTCGACTGTTAGGCAAAAATTAGCCCGATTTACAGGTTTAAAAGGAGCACGAAGGGAGAATTTTTGGCAGTGGTTACTAGGGCTATTTGAGGCGATTTACTGGTGCATTTAAGGGTCTCCAAGTGCATCTCAAGCAACCAAACAAGCAAGCAATCAAAAGCTCTTTGTAAAGTAATTTTACTTTACTTGTAGTGTATTTCATAGTTGTATTTGCTTGTTTTTGCTGTATTACTTTGTGTAATCTATTGTATTAGGTTTCTTCGCCTCCGACTTGTTGTTGAGAAGGAGTATTTTTGTTTAGTTCTGTTGGTTGCATCGCTAGAGCTCATTTGAGCTCAATCCGTGGAGTAGGAATCATACACTTCCGAACCACATTATATCTTGGTGTATTGATCTTGTGATTGTTGTGTTTTTATTTGTGTTATTATTATTTCCACTGCGCTAACACGATTTGTAGAAACGAACGATCAATTTCCATCTCTGACGATGAAATGCTATTCACCCCCTTCTAGAAAACACACAGGTCCTAATAATAAATAGTCATAAGGTGATTGCCTTAGGACACCTCTCAAACATAACAGATGGGGTTGTTGTGAGACAACGAATAGGTGAGCAGTCAACTACTAGGTTCGAAATCAACCTGATGTAGGTTATAAAAGGAGCAACTTAGGGAGGATTTAGCAAGCAATTTTGGGGTGATTTTAAAGGAGAAGTGTTGTTGCATTCCAGACATTCAAGAGCAATCTAAAGCAATCAACAAGAAAACAATCAAGAGTTCTTTTTGTAAAGTTTTATTTACTTGTATTTGCTTATTGCTTTGTATACTTGTTGTATTTCTTGTATTACTATTGTAATCATCTTGTAAGAGGTTTCTTCACCTCCAGAGTATTTTTCGAGAAAGAGAAGTTTATTAGTGGTGGTGTGCATTATTAGATCTCACTCTAGAGCTCAATCGTAGAGTAGAAACTAGGGTTCCGAACTTGTTAAATTATTATTGTGTTTGTGTTGTGATTGTCTTGTATTTTATTTTTATATATTTGTATTCCGTTGTATATTAACATTTTGTAGACAAGCACGACAACGAAAGAGCGAGATTGAAATTGCTATTCACCCCCTCTCTAGCGCGACATCATAGACCCTACTATAGTCACATAGACTAATAGAAAAGAGATCCTAAGTCACAAAGACTAGATAATAATAGAGACTAATAGTCATAGAGACTATATCACAAAGACTAGATAGAACATCCAATTGATACTTAAGAAAAAATGGTCTGTGCGATAGCAAGCATATTAAGCAATCAATGATAAGAAAGTTGTTACATCTTACATAGCTGCTCATTGAGCGATAAATGATAAGAAAGTTGTTACACTTTACATAGCTGCTCATTGAGCGATCAATACTAAGAAAGTTGTTACACTTTACTTAATCGCTCAGCAAATGCCACTCAACCACTCTCTAATTTGAACATAGTCATTTCTCCAAGTGGCACACAACTGCTCTCCAAGAGACATCAATGCTTTTCTATTTACCCAGATTAAATTATTTACAGTGATATAAACATTTCTAATCCTTCATAATAACCATTATGTCAAGATCATGTTCCCTATTTTAATATTCACAATTATATTTCTATACTAAATAGAAATGAGTCGACCAGTGAATAAACTTAAAAAATTTAAATCTATTATTTAATCTTCTTTTCTAACTAGAATCCATTCATTTGAATCAATCACTTTCCTAGTCATGTTCCATAGATCAAATCATCCATAGTCAATAGGTTTACATGCTAAAGTAGTAAACCCTGATTAAAACTTCAAGTACACAGCTAAATAATCACTTAGGACAAATGCTAAGATTAACATATAATTTCAAAGGCTCATATAGTAGAGAAACAGAGATTCATTCTCCTACTATCCTTATCGTCATCATAGCACATGTGGTATGAATCACATGTTACAATGTTACTCTCTTTACTAAAAAGAGTGAACGTTTTCCTCAAAATAATATCATACAAATTTGATCTAGACATTTCCAATGTCTAATCTTGAATTCAACTCATGAATTATAATTTGGCTCCAAACATGTTTAGTAAATGGTGGGTACATTTACTTCGATCATTAACCTGCAAATGATCTCATCTTGATACCACTATCAAGGTGACCACAACTTACAGGTACATATCTATTTACAGCTACACAAGCTATCCTATAAGCAACTGTCTTACCTTTAGTCATACTTAACAAATAGAAATGATTATCTATGTGAGAAGACCAATCTCAACCTGCCAACATGCTCACCGAAACTTTATTTCAATGTAACAAGAACATATAACTGAATAGATTATGTCATTTAACAATCAAATCATCTTATATTATCTGATTGTCATTACAATTTTGTTACATTCTTCGAAGTCCCAAAGATTTCACATGTCCTTGAAATAACTCTTTAGTAATTAGCTTAGTAAAAGGGTCTGCAAGTATAGCACGTGTAGTGATATACTCAAGAATCATCTTTTTCTTAGCAACAATATCCCTTATAAAATTATACTTTATAGCTATGTATTTGCCCTTGTTGTGATATTTAGGATCCTTCGAAAAAGCTATAGCAGCTTGTCTGTCATAGTAGATAGTTATAAGACTCCCACTATCCTCATTAATCTTCAAATACTTTAGGAAACTTCTTAACCAGACAGCTTCTTGCACAACCACTGAGCATGTTACATATTCAACTTTCATTGTTGACAAGGCTATACACAAGTCTGTTTCTTGTTATTTCATGAGATGATGCCACTATTCAACAAGAAGACATAACTTGATGTAGATTTCCTATCATCCATGTCTCTAGCCCAATTTGCATCTGAATAGCCTTTCAGACTCATATCTGATCCTTGAAAATAGAGTCAATAATATGTTTTCTCTTTCAAATATCTAAATATCCTCTTCACTGTTTTTCAATGTCTTGGTCCTAGTTTTTATTGGAACCGGCTGACTAAGCCAACAACATAGTTTATATTGGTATGCGTACACAATATAGTGTACATCAAACTATCAATAGCACTGTCATATGATCTTTTTTCCATCTCAGATATTTCCTCAGGAATCTCGGGATACATACTCTTACTCACAATAACACCTTTCCCTATAGGTGTTTATTCAATATTGCACTCAGACATGCTGAAATATTATAACATCTTATTTATATAAGTCTCTAGAGACAAACCCAAAAGTCTTTTAGATCGATCTCTTATGATCTTTACTCCTAAGATGTATTCATTTTCTCCCATATATATTATGTCAAACTATGATGAAAGTCACTCTTTGACTTTTATCACAACCCTATGTTATTTTCTACTATCAACATATCATCAACATATAATAATAAAATGACATACTTTTTTTTTCTTTCTTAGTAAAACACAATGATCCTCATTGATCATTTCAAAATCATAAAATAAAACAACTTTGTTAAATCTTATGTTTCATTGTCTTGATGTGTCATGCCCCGATGGAGTCCCCGCCAGACGAAAATCCGACAGCATCTCCCCTGTACGGGTGACAATGCCAATTTACATACAAGGCCTACACGACCACTATACATCGGTCAACACGACCGGAATCCAAACAACCCACGCAGATAATAAATTAGGCCTCTGGCCAACTATCAAAGAAAAAGGCGCGGTGGTGTGCGACGGCGCGGTGGTGTGCGACGGCGACACGCATAGCCCACGTCGCCTGCCTGGGTGAAGTAGGGGTGTCAAACAGTTGGACGCAAGGCCGGCGGCAGCATCGATGATGGGCAGGCAGCGATGCGGCGGCTACGGATGCGAGGAAGAAAAGGTTCGCGGCGCGGTCCTGTGGTTGCGGACTCGTCGCGATGGACTGAGTGGGGAAGACGATGACCAAGGAACAGGGAAGGGCGGCACTACCGGCGCTTACGAAGGAGGCCGATCGCAGCCGCGCCGCCCCGCTGGCTATGGCGCGAGGAAGGGAAAACCCGGCCGTCACCGGAAGGACGGCGTGGCGAGGAGGGCAGCGCACAAGATCGCGAGAGAGAAGAGGCGTCGGCCGCAGCGAGGGAAAAGAAAAAGGAAATAGAAAATAGAAAAACCTATATTTATAACTTAGGTTAAATTTATCCTATTTACTCATCTAAACAGACCCTTTAAAAGCCTATTTTTCTTATCCTCGCAAATATCTTGTACGAGCTCCATTTTTTTCCAGAAAAATTCTGGAAAAATTTCTAAAATTCCCTAAAAATCTCGAAAATTTCCCAGGAGTATTTCCTTAACTCTTTGGCCATTTAATTTAATATTTTAAATCTTCAGTATTTAACATTCTCCCCCACTAATAAAAATTTGGTCCCCAAATTTCCTACTCGTATATTAGTACGAGATGTCACAACAACCATCTCAGAAATCTGAAGACAAATCACACCTCAAGTGACCAAGTGGGGTTACTGATATCCCCTAAAATCTATCACACCTGCTTCCCGCAGCCCTTCCAAAGTATGAATAGTATCTTCATATCGATCACCTATCATAAGTACCTAACTGTACCTGAGTGGAGCTCGATATCCGTGACCTGTTAAAGGCTATGCCATAATCCTACGGTAAATCCTGAATCGTTATCGCATACGACACTCAAAGATACTCCATGAACTGAAAATCTCCACAGTATAACCTATCCAGTGATCCAACAAACTCATCATATGGATCAGACGAAAATGAGCGGACTTAGCTAATCATACTAAGTCCTTTTCGAATTCTAAATAATCTCCCAACACTACCCATCATACTAGGCTTTCACGTCCATCTCGATACAGAACCTTGCTGATTATTTATATACCACCTTTACTAGTTGACACACTTAACACCATACTACCAAATCAATTATGTTCTGCCTGTTGTTCCACCACGGAGAACGTTTCAATACTTACTATTTTCCGGATACAATCCGAATACATCTGCAACATATACAACCTATTGCAATCTTCAGCAATACTTATCAAAATATCATGACCAAGCCTCGTGGCTCTCGGAGTAATGCAAAAGGCACATGCTACCACGACCGGACTCAGAGCTAAATCAAGATATCAGGTAGCTATCTAGCCACCTACGACATACAAATTCCACTATCATTAATTCTGAACCGGTAGAGCAAGAGTACAACTCTATGGTAGATGCTCTCTATCATCCCAACAGGAATCTATCTGTTGTTCCTGAATCAAAAGTAACTCTTCCTAAATTCGAATGCAACTATATAACCCACCATTCTTCTCGGAGACGGAGAAATATTTTCTCACAAGAGAAATATACTGTCTAAAATCCACTCTATCGCACAGAACGGAAGGTGACTAAAAACTTTACTGACCAATCTCCCTAAATGCAACTATCCGTGTTCTAATAAGTCTGTGCAGCTACCTAGTAGCTAGCCAAAATCCCATGAGCATTCTGGCTCCTCCCTATACAAAACAACATAACACTGATACATCCATGTCATATATATGATAACCCATCTCGTAGTTCCTCATTTGACGTAAACATGGGATACGTCTTGATCAACTACATCAAAAATGCTCCATTCTCTGAAACATTGCATCCGCATACAACACCCTTCCTTCCACCCGAGAATGATCAAACAATACTGTGTAAAAGTCAACCATCGTCTGAGCCCTGAAACTAGTTTCACAAGCTTCAGACCAAGTAAATTTCATCACCAATCAGCGGTGTAGTACCACTAGAGCATCCTATCCATATCTATGGTAATAATCAAATCAATACCAGAAAAATCACCATCTACGGTGGCCGAGTGCTCAACTCCGAATACCACCATCAAAAATGATCCAATCGTGTCCAGAATACACAATTTCCCAAATCCCTGGACGACTACGTCGTCATAAGTCTAATAAGATAATCAAACCTCATACAATTCATACCAAGTATGAAATTGTCATCGCTACACACCTGCATCCTCTTTACTCTAGGCTGATGATATCTCAATCATCCCTACGACTTTGATAATTGTATGACACCCTGTCACTACAATATTAACACACCAATCATAAATCAATCCTAGAGTATACACAGGTGTCCTATAGCTGATCTAAATAGATCCTCAATCCACCATGAAGGATAATCATTTCCTTCTACCACTATCACATTCCATCATCGATAATCGATGTATAACCTCAAATGTCCATCTCTCTTTGAACATCGAGTTCCAGAGCTTCTCAAGAAATAAAATACTGGGACAAATAAATATCCCATCCAACACCTCCTATAATTGGAACTTAGATTCTTCCAATTCCCATAGTGTTAAGAAACACTGATACCAACTAAATTATCCCCTGAAAAATCATCATTCCAACAAATACCTCTCAGCATCATCAACCTTGCCAACTTTGAAAGACTGATCGATGACGGTATCTAAGCAACTCGATTTGGCACTCAGCCAATTGGATGACATTGCCTTGAGTATTTCACGAGCTTCAACAACCTTGTGCACTTTACTCTAGCCCTCAGCTAACGCACCATAAGTACAACCTTTGGCTCGTAAAATATCATTACCTCAGTACCAAATAAATTATCACCCAGTAGGGGATCTTCGATATCAAAAACTATTTCCGAAATCACTCCGGTCGCCTACTCTACTTGCCTATACAGCGGCAAGCCTAGAAGTTCATCCGACACTATATTTGATTACTCTCGAATTATACAGGCATCCGAGAGACATTCTTATACCATCATGTCACAATCATAACCTCCCAATTAATATCCAGATATCCACATCATATCAACCAAGTCAACTATAAAACAACTAAGTCAACTCTCTCACCATAATATAACATTTCCATCAATCATCCTCTAAACATCAAAAATCATTTTCATATCCCTCTGATAATCATCACAGTAATCATCTCAACATCTCACCTGTCGGTGGAAACACTATTAATCCACATGATCCAAATATAGAAATCCTTTTAATCCTATCTGTACATGTTTTAACCACGTATATCCGTCAGAACACTGTAGATCTCTCAATATATCATCAAGTAAGGTAAACTATAGTAATACCTCAATGATCAATCCTTCAACCATCTACAATTCCTTTCGAGTAAAGATGCAAACTCATCCAAGTTCTGCTCTTAATGGATTCCCTATTTCACAGTGACCTAGAATAAGAATTCGGTAACTGTATGAATCTAGGTGTATACACCTCTTCCTATCATTATCTTCAAGAACCATACAACCATCCTCATATCTCCACAAGTGCACAAACCACTTCTGATAGCCACATAAATCTGAGGAGAAAGCTTTAATCCACATTCCTGTTTTCCGCTGGGAAATGAGGTGTTTCATCAATCTTTCATTCCCAGGACAGAGCCTTGATCACCACCAAAAATAAACTAAAATTCCAACTAAACCCTCAATCACTCAAGAGGTTGTAAACTTTCATCATCAACATCAAATTACCACGTCTAGCAACAGACCTGATCAATATCGAGCAACAACATGGGAACAAAATAATGCCACGTGAATTTAGCTAGAAGATCACGTTCACAACTTCTACGGTTGCCTTATCAAAAGTGTAGGTTATTATCACTAGGTTGACTACACTATTATCTGGAGACACTTGTTGCAGTGTCATTTTCATAAATATGACTCACCCTAATGCCTCCCGATAGGAACTGATGGAAGATCCAACTATCCTAATCCAAATGTAAGCCAATAAATCGTGGGTGATCGAAAACAACTCAATCACTGTCTTGAGCCATTAAGTGGGGGTAAACTCTACAAGTCTAATAAACTCTATAGTGAACTCCATTAACAATTTATCACTCAACTAAAGGCTCAAGAATTCCCCTACAATGAGTCATACAAAATAACATAGGGAAATATTGTCTCCCGAAAACATCCTGAACCCATGATCCTGTAATAGTTTATTTCCCCAAATAAATTTCTTCTACATATTCCACCAAGTAACAACTTGATCATTACCATAGTAAGAAACTAACTCCACTCCCCCTATATAAATACCAGTTAGGTACTTAACAGTACCTTCAACGTTATCGATCTAAGCTCAAGCAGCTCAAGGATCAAAATCCCTATGGAACTTCATAACTTAAACCTCCATTGTCTGGATCAACAATAGTATACACTCCTTGTCCATTACCCACCAGGGTAATAATCTGCCTAGCATAATTAGTGAAAATCTCTAACACTGTAGTCCTTGATTTCCACAACCAATGTGACGACTTGACCCTTGCTTTCTGACTCGGTATCAGTCAGCTCTCAAAGGAAATTCATCTTTTTGACACAGGTTCAAGACTCACAAACTGAAAAGATTGTTCACGTGGTCAACTCTATCCATGATTACGAATAGTGACCAATACACTAAATGTTATTTCCTGTTATCCACTAAACACATAGCTAATCTAACCTGGAGTATAAACACTACGGCAACTCCGGCTGGTCACCTTGGTGGGCAACCCCTACTACGAGTCTGCACATGAGTCAAAACTCTATAGACCCTTCTGGCAACTCCTTATCCAGAGATCTCACTGTCCTCTTGCGTGGTTACCCTGCACCACGTCTCGAAGCAAGAGCACACTCACCTCGTCTCATATCTGTTAAATTATTACAGATGTTACTAGAACAGAAAATATATAAAAATTTTCCAGCATACCTATTTCGCCGCAGGAGAGGTCCCATCGCCGCCAAATCCCCATATTGACCTCGTCATAAATCCTCGAATTTCCGAAACATAAAAATCATTGAAAATCCATACCAATCCAAAATTTTCTAAATTTCCTCGTAAAACCTGCCAAACGTGGCGAACTCCGAAAAATCCAAAAACCCCTAGGAACTCGAAAACCTAGGGCTCTGATACCAAATAAATTGTCACGCCCTGATGGAGTCCCCGTCTGACAAAAATCCGACAACATCTCCCCTGTACGAGTGACAATGCCAATTTACATACAAGGCCTACACGCCCACTATACATCGGTCAACACGACCGGAATCCAAACAACCCACGCAAATAATAAATTAGGCCTCTGGCCAACTATCAAAGAAAAAGGTAAACAGTCTACATAACTAGACTTATCCCTTCTGCCATTTGGGCAGGAATACTCAACCAAAACCAATCGAAATAAATCCGATCAAAGGTCCCTAAGGACATACCAAAACATCCACAGGTACAAATATCCAACTCCAGTCCTAAACATATATTCTAATCAAAATATCCAAAATCGTAAACACAATAACAAATAGAACTTTCACGACAAGTGGGGTTTGGTAGCTGGACTCTCCTGACAGCTTCATCCTGAAATAGATATAAATCAACAAGGTAAGTTCAAAGAACTCAATGGGTATAGTCAATATGCAAAGTAAGATATAACTAACAATAAAAATCATGCCAGTACAGTCTCACATATAGGATAAGCAAGAAATAAATGTAAAAGGACTATACTCACCTGAATCTCCTATCCTAATATAGGAGCATGTGCCCTACTATAAGAGATAAAGTCATCACCATATACGAATATGAATCCTATATGCATGACAATCATATGCAACATCCAAGTCATCAATAAAATAATGCAGCAAACACAATACAAATGCGATCCGTGCAAAGTGTATGCCGTGCAAATGACATGGTCACCCCTGACGCCAGTCAGCCGCCTTACACGCGATGGTGAAGCCGAGTGGGTAGGGCTATGACAACTGTGCACTCTGCCATCACTGCTCCTGAGTGACCGAGTGGACAGGATGCTATCGGAGTACACTTATCCTCCTGCCCCAAACAGAGTGGGGGAGCTAAGCTCTCATCTCCCTGTGTCATAGACCAGAGGAGGGATCCATGCCCGCTACCACGCTGCCTCATCGCTACCCATGAGCGGACCAGCGGAGCCTGACAGAGCAACTGCACACACCCTCCTGATGTACCACTAACCCATGAGTGGCAGTGTGTACAGGTCATGTAACTGGTTGCGGGCTCAACAATAAAGGAACCCCGTCCAGCCAGCATGCAATAATGCAAGATGGTGCATGATACTAAAGCATGTAAATCCAACTAAATACACCTATCCGAATAATATGCACAATCAATATGTACATATCCATAATCCAAGTAACTATGATCTAAATAAAACAGTGAAGGTATAATCATAACCTATCACATGCATGTATCAAGTAGGCACCAAAAACATACTAAGCATACAAATATGAAAATTATTGCAAGCTATCCTAACTAGCATATCAACTTGACTATATCTAAAAGATAAGTCAAAATACCCGCCTGATAAAATATCCGCAAAAAGAATCAGATCGTCACGACCGTGAACCTGCCTTGTAACTGAAACTTGCATACAACATAACTATTGTTAAGCACAAAATACCATTCACCGACAAATCGAATACTTAATCGATTCCTTCCATAACCAATTAATCCAAAGTAAATCCATTAAATCCAAGCACACGACAACGTGCTAAATTACTACTGTGTATCACCAAGTAGACCCTCAACCCGTAGGTCACAAATTGTGATTAACTCTTTAATCCCAGAACATATCCTTGCAATTAATCTCACCATGATCAATACTCATCATATGAAAATATTATTCATCTCACAACCCAGAATGTATCCGAAATTAACCAACAATCATCCAACCATCCAATATCAACCTAAAAAAAACACCAAAATAGTGCTTACCAGCCCTAGGATCCCACCAGCAACCAATCCTTTCCCCAAATCAGATCCCCAACTCAATTTATAGCGGCTCAAACATTGTTCACAGCCGACCTTGCCCGACCATCTCCAACCCTAACCACATGACGCCCCCAAATAGACCCTTACATCCCTCTCAACCAACAATAAACTCCCATCACAGCCGCCTCAAACACCAAAATTAGCCCAAATCAACCACAACTCCGACCCACAGCCATGCACTATCCACCCCCAACTGTTCGCAGCCTTTATAGGAGACTCAATCCCTGTTTCACAGCTGAACACATCCACCCACAGCCACCATCAACCGAAACAAAATCAAACAACATACCAACAGTAGATAACTCAAGATATACCTGCGATTGAAACCTCCCAACCGCTTGGTTCACCAAAGAAAAGGATCAGCCGCTGCCCTAATTCATTGCCCAAACCCAATCCACTGTCAAATCGTGGAAAAAAATACCGCAGGGGTTAGACAAAACCCAAGTCGACCCCTTACCTTGCTACGGCGACCACCGGCAGAAATCGAAGTCCTCCAACAGTGACTGTGATGGCGCGGTGGTGTGCGACGACGACACGCACAACCCACGTCGCCTGCCTGGGTGAAGTAGGGGTGTCGAACAGTTGGACGCAAGGCCGGCGGCAGCGTCGACGATGGGCAGGCGGCGGTGCGACGGCTACGAATGCGAGGAAGAAAAGGTTCGCGGTGCGATCCTGTGGCTGTGGACTCGTCGCGACGGGTTGAGTGGGGAAGACGGCGACCAAGGAACAGGGAAGGGCGACGCTGCCGGCGCTTACGGAGGAGCGGTCGACCACAAGTCGCTGCTGCTGCTTGCGGTGGCTACAGCACGAGGAAGGGAAAATCGACAGTCTAGTCACCGGGAAGGACGGCGATCAGCGACGAGGAGGGCGGCGTCGGCTGCCGGTTGCGATGGGAAGAAGGACTTTCGCGAGAGAGCAACCGCAAGATTGCGAGAGAGAAGAGGCGTCGGCCGCAGCGAGGGAAAAGAAAAAAGAAATAGAAAATAGAAAAACCTATATTTATAACCTAGGTTAAATTTATCCTATTTACTCATCTAAACAGGCCCTTTAAAAGCCTATTTTTCTTATCCCCGCAAATATCTTGTACGAGCTCCATTTTTTTCCAGAAAAATTCTTGAAAAATTTCTAAAATTCTCTAAAAATCCCAAAAATTTCTCAGGAGTATTTCCTTAACTCTTTGGCCATTTAATTTAATATTTTAAATCTTCAGTATTTAACATGATGTTTACATTAGCTCATATATAGACTTTTTAAGTCTAAATACTTTATCCTCTTAGTCTTCAGTAATGGAACCTTCTGGTTGTATAATATAGATTTTCTCATCAAGCTCACCATTTAGGAAAGTGAATTTTACATCCATTTGATGTAATTCCGAGTCATAATGTGCTACCAAAGCTAAAATAACTTGTATTGACATAAATTTTACTACAGGAGAAAATGTCTCTTCAAAATCGATATCCTCTAATTGGGTATACCCTTTTGCAACCAAACGAGTTTTGTATCATTTAATCGATCCATATGCTTTCCTCTTTATTTTGAGAATCTACTTATTCCTAATAGCCCTTTAGCCTGGAGGAAGATCGACTAAATCTCAAACATGATTCTTTCTCATAGACTTCATTTCTTCTATCATTGTAGCTTTCCACTTTTTTCTAACATTACATCCTAATGCTTCTGCAACTAATAGTGATTCTTCATCATCAATAGGGAGTGTCATCAATGTCTCATTCTCAATATCAAACCTCTTCTTCGATTTAATCTTACGAATACTTCTTCGTAAGTTGGATTGTTGAGAAGTCAACTCATGACTTGGCAAAATACTCCCACTCGGTTGACTAGACTCAGACATCCCTCAAGTTTCTTTAGTTGATAATCTATCATCCTCCTCAAATAGAGAAACTGATTTATCAATGTCACCTCTTGCTAGGAACTCTGTTTCGAGAAAAGTTATATTTCTCGATTCTATTTTGGAGATGGTTTCATCCTTTTACTCACAAATAAAAACTTAACCTTTAGAGGTGTTAAAATATCTTATAAAGATACATTTCTTACCTCTGGGTTTTAGATTTCTATATTTGTGAGAACTTTCATGAACATAGGCAGCTGACTCCAAGGTCTTAGATTATTTAAATCTAGTTTTCTGCCTATCTAGCGTTTATATGGGGTAGATGGAACTGATTTGGAGGACACTCTAATAAGTATATATAGGCCGCTAGTAACAATGCATCTCCCTAATAGGAAATCGACAAATTAGCCCGAGCCATCATAGATCTAAACATTTCATGAAGACATATTTTCTTCTTTCAGCAACCCCATTTTGTTGTGGAGTTCTTGGGATTGTCAGCTGTCTAATAATCTCTTTATCATTACAAGTTATTTTGAACTGATCAGACAAATATTCACCCTCACGGCCAATGCATAAGGTTTCAACTTTACCGCCCAATTGATTCTCAACTTCGTTCATATAATGAATGAAACAATACAATGCTTCAAATTTATGAGAAATCAAATACACATGACCAAATCGAGTGAAATCATCAATAAATGTAATGAAATATGAACCTCCATACCTAGCCTTCATGTTCATTGAACACCAAATATATGAATGAATTAATTGCAATGGTGAATCAGCTCTAATAATTATCTTACCAAATGGGTTTTTAGTTTCTTTTCCAACAAGACAATACTCACATATAAACAAGTTAATCTTAGCACGAGTGGCTAGCAGGCCCTCCTTAGCTAACTAATTCATTTGTTCTTGTCCTATATGTCCTAATCTAACATGTCAAATATCATCAAATATATCTGTTGTTAGTGCCTATAAGATTCATATATCTCCACAATGGTATGATATTATCCACTTTGGGTCTAAGCTCTCATGGTTTTATTTTTTGAATATACCCTAAAGGCCTTAAACCAATGGGAAAATCTTTTCACCTTATAAGCACATGACATTTTTTCATATCTTACCTCCGAGTCTTTTTATCGGATTTTAATTTGGTGCTTCCTTAGCTAGTGAGTGTTCCTATATATTCTATGTTCCAAATCATAAACAATCAATTTTTTATAATATTTATCTATATTCAATCTATGGTGTGAAAACTCTTACATATTTAACACTACATCCAAGTTCTCATAGAGATGTAACAGTCCTTGCTAAGACGTTATAGTCGAATCCTACAACGCATTCCTTCCGAAGAACAACATAACATCAGCATAATATCTTGATGGATTCGTTCATTGAGATTTATCGAAGTTCAACGTTGACTGACAACCTAACATAACTCTCTCCTTTTTCATCTAGACTTGAGACCGACCACAACAGGGTTATCTAACTAAATGCAAATATAACATTTTTATTTTATTTCCCTCTAATTTCATATGTTGATCCTTTGAATTCTTTGTTAATTGTCAAACAATCTGAACCATAAAACATGACTTAATGTTCTATAAAAAAAGAATAGTCTGGTGCACGAAGCTTCCGTCATGTAAGATCCTGGGGAAGGTTCTATTATACGCAGTCTTACTTTGCTTTGTAAGAGGCTATTTTCAGGACTTGAACCTGTGACCTCTAGGTCATAAAGCAACAATTTTACTATTGCGCCAATGCTCCTCTTCACTCAATGTTCTATAGGCTTATAAAAATTTTCTTTTATCCTAAAATAGGAAAATAGTGTAGTTAGATAAAACTCTAGAAGTTCCACTAGTGCTTATAAAATGATGAATTCAACAATCTCTCAAATATCTAGTAGAAAAACATCAGGAAAATAAGAACTACTGAAAATATAAATGATCAATTTAAGTCAACTTTAACATTCAGTGTTTACCTCCTATGAGTATTGGAATTTGATATGCATCCCTAGTTAATTAGTCTAGTCTGAGTTGTTTATATCGATTCCATGTTCTATAAACTACTCGGTGTTTCTATTATAAGTTTAGTAGACCATTATCAACTTTGCTAGTCAGTCATTACTAATTTAGCTATTCCATCAGAACACTCGGTCAAATCTCGAGTACTTTCGATGCTTTAACTTGCACACATACTACGTGTTCTCAATCCCAAGCGAAGAGCCCCATGCAACTCCTCACCCGAGCACTATGTGTAAAAACTCGAGCACCACGCCCATCGTGCACAGTGTGTTCCTCATCCAAGAAACCCCAAGTACCGAGCTCCATGCGAAGTACGCTTGTTGAGCACCGCGTGCCCGAGCACCATGCCTGTGCTCCATGTCGAGCATCTCATGGCCAAGCACTGCACATGAGCTCCATGCCAAGCATCTTGAAATCTAGATCCTGAACACCCCGAGCACCAAGCATCGCACGCTCCTCGCCTGAGCACCCTGAGCACCGAGCGTCACGAGGTCCTTGCCTGAGCACCTCGAGCACCAGGCATCGTGCACTCCTCACCTGAGCACCCCGAGCACTAAGCGTAGCGCGCCACATTCTGAGAACCACACGTCGAGCGTCATGGGTTGAGCATTGTATCGTACAATCTTTTTCTTTTTCTTGAGCACCTTTGTACTCAAACTTGGACATCCGAGTGTGCACAGTACCGTGCCCTGCTCGTTCCTCAATGCGAGCACCTAAAGTGCTCGACTGAGGCATTCCTCGCTCACGACTGCCTCTTTCTCACTTGGCGTACTGTGCATAGAACTCTCTTTTTCGATATGTCTTCCACTGTTTGTCGTCTTCTTCACAAAGAACCCGTGAACAACTACTCATGCATAACTTTAATCTCATCTTACAGGCTATGATACCAATGTTATTATGGATTGCAACAACATACATGAGTATATATATATATACTATAAATACTTAGAATATTCTCACTTGTTCCAAGTTCTTCACTCTGCTTGTTCCAAGCTTTCGAAAAAAAACTTAGGAACTGTGCCTGTCGTCTAAAGAGCAATTACAAAATCGAACCACTCTCTCTATTTACAAATCAAGTTCCCAATAGTGCCTTGGAAGTTTTGGAAAACTCTCTCGACCTCTTGCATACACAATGCAACTCGCTTCTTTTCTTCTCTTTAACTTGGACGTTCTTTTATATGTGGAACCATGTCTATTCATTACCCACATCCTTTCATTTTCATCGGAATGCACTAAGTGCACTTCATGCACAACATTTGTGCAGTTACTACATGTAGTAGTAACATCTCTTTAAGTGTAGTAATGCTAACAATTCTTGGGATGGAGATACATAGAGACAGAGGCTCTAGGAGATTATGGTTATCTCAACTCAGTTACATTGAGAAGGTGTTGGACAAATGATTCAACATGGGTAATGTGAAATATGTGAGTACACCTCTGGCACAACACTTCAAATTATCTATCACACAGTGCCCAAAGTCAAATGATGAAATTTTTGATATATAGTTGGTTGTCTGATATATGTCATGGTTTGCACAAGGTTAGATTTGGCACATGATATTAGTATGTTAAGCAAGTTTCTTTTAAATCCATGTAGACAACATTGGGATGCAATCAAATGGATTTTTGGATATTTGAGATGTACTACAAATTATGACATCATATTTAGTAGACAATAGAATGATCTTTTAGTTATAGAATATGTAGATACAGATTATATAGGAGATTTGGATGACAGGAGGTCTAGGATATGTGTTTATTGTGGCAAACGATCTATTTGTTGGAAGTCCATGATACAATCTATATTTGCATTATCCACTACTAAGTCAGAGTACATGGTAGTTGCCGAGACAACCAAGGAAGCATTATGACTTACAAGATTGGTTAGGGAATTAAATGTTCAACAATGTAAAGTCAAATTGTATTGCGATAAAAATCAAGTTTATCATGCAAGAACCAAGCACATAGATGTTAGGTTTCACAAGATCAGAGAGTTAATTTCTTCTTGTGACATTCAATCTGAAAAGGTTCACAGTACAGAAAACGTTGTAGATAAATTGACAAAGATAATTGTCACAGAGAAGTTCAAGCATTAATTTCTCTAATTGCTAGAGGGGTTGAAGTCTGAACTCAGTCGTTTCAGGAAGTGTTATCTTCAGATGATATGAGTCACACGAGCAAGCCTAATTTCTCTGATTTATCATCCCATTTAAAAAAAAAATCATGTAGATTCGTCATAGCTACAATTCATTAGATATATGTGAAGTGGAGAACACTTTCTTAATTAATGATCACTACGAATGTGAGAGACAAGTTGTATTTTGATTAAGCCCTTATATAAGGTCAATAGCATATTCAATAAATAACATGTATTTCAAAGAATTAATTATTACGCAAGTTATCTCTAAATGAGATAACTATAAGGTTTATTTTTAAATGTATTTATAAAGGGTATTCAAATTATTTAACTCAGCCACAAACAAATACATAAATATATATATTTTTGAAAGAAAAATTAAATTGATATAGAAATTCTTGTTCTAGCTAACAAAAAAAATGTATTCACGTGTATATATACCATATATGTATACCACCGTAAGTGATTATCTCCCGCGATATGTAGTTGAGACTACGATTGTGTATATATTTATTAGCTATTAATTAATATATTTTTATTAATTGAAGAAAGATTGAAAAGTCAGTTTCCCCCTCGCATAATTCAAAATTATATTAAAATTTCACGAATAATTATGTTGGTGCAGGAGGAGGGTGGAGAGCAACTATACGAGCCTTCCAGTTTGCCAAGGAATCCACCTTCGTCTCAATAAACAATAATATTTTGGGTCAGGCAGGTTGCTCGTGGTCGTGGAATATCAACGACGCAATTTTTTTTTTCTTTTGCTTCTGTCGCGCATGCATTAGTTCCTACGTGATCTTGGTTCATATGTCAATTTCCACAAAGTATCTAACCTAAATGGAGATAAAATGTATTTAATGCAGTATCTCGTCGCTGTATTATATAGATGACGCAGAGGATCGGATCAGTATTCCAACACCAATCCGTGGATTAATTAATTATGGAGTTGGCAACGCAGAGATTGCTGCTCACTTCGGCTGCTGCTGTTGCCCTTCTGCTCTGCTTTCAGGGCCTCGGCTTCTGTTTTGCTGATCGCGATGCCGTGCCACGCTATAGCTTCTTGAGGCATGCGGCAGATGCTCCACCAGTGTCGTACCACGACTACATCATCGTCGGCGGGGGCACGGCTGGCTGCCCCTTGGCCGCTACTCTGTCGGAGAGATTCGACGTGCTGGTGCTGGAAAGAGGCGGCTCGCCTTATGGGAATCCCAATGTCTCCAACCTCGCTTTGTTAGTCCAGAACCTTGCGTACCTGACCCCGACCTCCCCGGCGCAGCGCTTCGTCTCTGAGGACGGCGTCATCAATGCGCGGGGGCGCTGCCTCGGCGGTGGGACCTGCATCAACGCCGGGTTCTACTCGCGCGCCAGTCGCCGGGAGGTGGAGGAGATGGGGCTGAACCCGGGGCTTGTGGAGGAGTCGTTCCGTTGGGTTGAGAAAGAGGTGGCGTCCAGGCCTCGGCTGACGGGTTGGACGTCCGCGTTCATGGAAGGGCTCCTCGAGGCCGGAGTGACGCCGGACAATGGCTTCACGTACGATCATTTACTCGGGACGAAGGTCGGAGGGACGACGTTCGATCAAAATGGCCACCGCCACACCGCCGCCGATCTGCTCGCGTACGCGGACCCTGCCAGGATCACCGTGCTCTTGCGCGCCACGGCGCAGAGGATCTTGTTCAGGAACAGAGGTGCTTCCTCCAAAAAGATCATAAATATTCGTCGCGATTATAGTGAAATTGATGAATGCTCTGCTCTGCTCTGCTCGCAGGAAGGAAACATAAGCCGGAGGCATATGGTGTAATATACAAGGATGAAGCTGGCAACGTGCACGAGGCCTACCTCAAGAATTGCTCCGCCGGCGAAATCATACTGTCGGCCGGCGCCCTTGGCAGCCCGCAGTTGCTCATGTTGAGCGGCGTTGGTCCTGCGGCCCACCTCGAGTCCTTAGGCATCGACGTGGTGCTGGACCAGCCGCTGGTCGGCCAAGGCATGTCCGACAACCCGTTGAACGCCATCATTGTCCCTTCACCACAACCGCTCGAGACCACATCGGTGCAAGTCGTCGGAATCCGGCCGGACTACTACGTGGAGTCCCTGACCGGCGTCAACATTGTGGCTGCCCTTTTGGCCGGCAACCCTGCCGTGCCTGCTGCAACTTCACAGGTACACGCATCAACAAATTGACAGAACAAACAGAATTCAATCTCATCTCACACCAATTCCTTAATACGCGCGCTCCAGATTAGCAACTCGATGCCAGGAAATCAAGACATCTACTCGTTTCAAGGCGGCACAATAGTTGAGAAGCTGGCACGCCCTCTTTCTCAAGGATTCCTTCGCTTGAGGAATAGCGACCCGGAAGAGAATCCACTAGTCACCTTCAATTACTTCGTGGAAGCTGAGGATGTTCAGACATGCGTTGCAGCCCTCAGGACAATTGAAAGAGTGATCGATTCAAGAGCCTTGTCGAGATTTAGGTACCCGAATCAGTCAGTGCAAAGCTTGGTAGCCTTATCCACAAGTGTACTAGTGAATTTAAGAGCAAGGAATGCCAATGACTCCACTTCGCTGGAGCAATACTGTAAATACTTTGTGTTGACTATCTGGCACTTCCATGGCGGATGTCAAGTAGGAAAAGTGGTCGACCGTGATTACAAAGTGCTCGGCGTTGATGCTCTCAGGATCATCGATGGATCTACCTTCACTTTCTCACCGGGAACAAATCCACAGGCTACTGTCATGATGTTAGGAAGGTAATTCTACTTCATCTTGCAAATACTTTCATATAAGTTCCTGAACCTTTTGACTATATAATCTGACATCGATCGTCCTCGTGTAGGTACATGGGAGTTCAGATGCTGAAAGGGTCTAAATTTCACTGATTATATGCCAACATTAATCTATCGATCTTAGGAAAGAGATTTTTTTAGCTTTACTTTGTTTCTGAATAATCTCATCTTATTCATGCTGTTGATGCACCTTGGGGAATTGAATGGTATTTATCAGCATTTACCAGGGCAATGTAACATGACTTTCAATTCTATCTTCAAAAAGATTGTACCAATATTATCTTTATCCAGAGTTAAAATTTTATCCAGTAAATTGGTTAAAGTCGCTTCTTAAGAATACAATACATCAAATAGGAAGTTTTAGGATAAAAGTTTATTAACTATTTTATAGACAGCTCAGTGGGGTCAGACCCCTGGATTTATCCCTCCTTCTAAATCATTAGAAAAGTTTATTAAACTTTTTTTTTCAAAATTTTCTAACTATTTTACCCATAGTTGTTTGGTGTCGGTAGTAATGAGTTAAATTTGAAATATTTCCCCTCAAAGTTGGGAGTGCACATTGCTATAATAATACTATATAGAGATCGAGTTCTATCTCCCATTTAATTCGAGGCGTGTACTTTTGAATGAAATGAAATATTTTGTATAAGTATTTTATCATTATTTTTATTAGTAAATATACAATTTATCTAAGAGATTGATTTTTAGGATTTGAACTTATGATTTGTAGGTCACAAAATAACAATTTTATCATTGCACCAAAACTCCCCTCTAAATATTAGGATATAATACAAATAATATTTTGTTCACTTATACTTTAATCATATGTATGATAAAAATAAGAAATGTTTCACACCTTGATCGTATGTATCATCAACTGCGGTAGCTAGCGCCAGCTTCTTCATTTTTTTTATCACCTAGTACTTTAGGTTCACTATTTGATGACCAATGAGGATTCAAATATAGAAAATTAACATGAATTGACTCAAAGAAATTTAGAAGTGCAATGATATATACCTATTTAATAAGAATCTTAGGCTACTATAACCATTAAACATTTTTGTCTAAAGTGTTTGAGAGTCATAAAGAACTCAAAATTTAGGGAAAATGAATACCGACAAATTAACTCAAGGGAATCTCAAAATTGTGACAATGTCTATTTGGAACAAATTTGATTCTCAAAAGAACCTCAAAGGTGCAAAAATATCAATTATTTAGCATAAATTCGAGACTTTGTATGAGCGTCAAACACTTCATTGCAATTAGTATTAGATGACTCATAGTCAATTAAACACTTGGTAAAATGTGTTTGATAACTCTTTGAGGCTCGCAATCTAGGAAAATAAACATGGACAAAAGTGATGCGGATTCAAAGAGTACACTAATGTCTATTTGATACCAATTCAAGGACTATAGAGTCACAATCAGATCTTTTGGGCAAAAAAAAAGTGTGATGACTCCGTAGGAAAAAATTGACATGAATTCGAGGATTTTATAATCGTCAAATCCTTTCGACCAAAAGTTTATAATTAATGATGACCAGAGTTACTTTGAGTCAACTAATTGTTTGAGTAATAGCGAATGACGAAGCAAATTTGGTGAAGAGTATTTTGGAAATAAGGCTTTCTTTGATAAATTCCAAAATACGGTACATATATCCTTTCGGAATTCTAGTATTATGAAAACTTGAATATGCTACCGTTTTAATTCAGAGGTGTATTAAGATAATCATCTTAAAAGTTATTGATAAAATTTATTATTTGAGTGTACATTATCTATATATTTGATTGGATCTTAAATTCATCCACAATACGATACATAGTATGAGAAAAATCATGATTGAATCACAATTAGTGGGTATTTTATCATATGCAAATATGTAAGTATTGAAACTATCTCTAGTCGATGAAATGATAAGATTAAACATCATCAATTCGGTGAGACTATCATATGTTATGCTCCTTGGTTTATCTAAGCATTCAGTACTCGCTGAATGGAAGCATAGGGATGCTGAGAGTGAATATGTGGATGCTAGTCAAGGTAAATAGTTCATTGGAGTGACCTGGTATGAGACTTCATATGGTTCTTTATATCATTGAAGATTTCATTGCAGCTCGAGTGCAAGATTCATTAGACTTAAGGTATACAAGTCATCTTGATAATGATGTCTTATACTCTGACTTTTTTGCAGTCATCTCCATAGAAAGTGTAACTCTAGGTTGATTGAGTATAAGTTAAAGTGATAGAAGATGTCTGAATAGCCCACAGAGAATTCACCACTCTATAAAAGGGAGATGTATACCATAAGCCTCTTATCAAGATTGTTAATTAGAAATCTCTGGCCAAAACAAGCATGTTAAGAAGATAGTTTTCTTAGAGATATGTAGAGAGTAACTTGAATCCTCAGAATAAATAAACTAACTTGGACCAGGTTTGACATAGTCAGCCTAGTGGAGATGAACACATAGACCATATTCTGAACTGAGTGGGTATAGGATGAGTGAAAAGAACAAGGCACAAAGTAACTATAGTCGTTGAAGGGTTCAGAAATATTCTAGAGTCGACTTAGACTTTCTGATCAATTGGGGGTCATGATATACTATTAGGTGCCGCTCATAATCTTTCATAATTAATGAGTTAATTATGAATGGCAACATAGTTGGGAACCTATTAGGTCACACGCACTACGACTTCTTAAGAGACGTAAAACAAGTTTGATAATAAGATTCTCAAAGAAGGAGGTTATGAATGGTCGAACCATCCTTAAACGACATGACACACTAGTGTCAGAAGATACCATAGGTGTGCTAGGGCTTAGTCTGACCATGCCACTCATTTGGAGACGAAACGGAGCTTACAGAACCTAGCACGATCGTGCTAAAGATTGGCAAGACTGTGCCTGAGCTTGGCACAACCGTGCCAAATATTACCTAGCCAAGCACAGGCGTGCCAAGTCAACACGGACCAGAACGAGTCATGGCGTAGGGCTCCATGGCTTGGTCGTGGAGCCCTCCATGGTCGTGGATGACCGATACAACTTGGCCATGCCGGTGGACACGACCGTGCTGCGAGCAGTGACGAAATTTATTTTGTGATTTTTTTTGTTTTTCCAGTTTTCTTGCCTAATTAAACATTAATTTAGGCAAGTATGATCGGTTTAAAGCTCCTATAATTCCCTAAACAAGAGATACATAAATAGATCTCTTCATAAATGGCATATAGAGTTTTCTGGTCTTGTTCATTCTCCACCGAAAAATAGTTTCGTGTCGTCGTCTCCTCCTTCCTCATGTCCAGGCTTGGCTAGCACCAATCGGAGGTGAAAGCTCATTGGCTTAGGAAGTTGTCTCGAGAAATTTCGACGTGGATACCTATTAAATACGAAAAATCTAAAATACTAAATTTAATGGCCAAATAATTAAGAAAATAATTTTGGAAATTTTTCGGGATTTTTAGAAAATTTTAGGAATTTTTTTAAAATTTTCTGGAATTAAACGGAGCCTGTACGAATATTTATGGGGATAAAATAAACATGCTTTGGTGGAGGCTATTTAAGGGGGTTAATAGATGGTATTAACCTAAACTAGAAAACCTAGATTTTTCTCCTTTTCTTTCCCGTTGCGCCCGACTCCCTCTTCACGCGATTTTCTTCGGCAGATCGGTTTCTTTCTCCCGACCTCGCGTAACGGCGCCGTTCCCAAATCTTGCCGCTGTTCCCAAACTTTCACAAGCCTTTCTTCCTAGCGTCTCCACCCACATCACCTCTCACGCCTCGCCCGAGCCGCACACGCAACGGCCAAGTCACTGGTCGCGCTGCAGCAAGCAACCGCTGCAGCGCCCTTCCGCCGTTGTTGCTCTCGCGAATGCCCTCTGCGCGCTCGCCGTTCACAGCCGCGCACGTCGGCCTTCTCTACCACAGACGACGTCGCTCGAGGTTGCGGCGCCGCTGCTTCTTCTTCCCCATCGCCTGCAACCACAGGACCGCCGCCGCGAGCCCTCTGTGTCGCTGGTGAGAGTGGAGCTTCCAGTAAATACCTAGTTTTTCGTCTTGTTTATTTTCTGTTCAGTGATGTATGGCCTGTGGTGGTCAAGGATGGGCGTTGGTGTTGGGTGGTGATACATGGGCAGTGATTTAGGGCAGCAAGGAAGTTGCCGGCTAAGAGGGTTGTGAGGGTCTAATTGGGGGCGTCGTGCGGTTAGGGTTGGAGGTGATCGTGCAAGGTCGGCTGTAAATGGGATGATTTTGGAGTTATTGGCCGGTTGTGAAGGAGGAGGTGATTATGGAAGGTGTTTTGGGTTGTTCATGGGCTGTGAAGCTTGTTCACAGGTTGTGAACGACTGTGAATAAAGCTGTAATTGGGTTGATGTCGATTGTACGATCATAAGTGGTATGTTAAGTGAGTGATAAATGGTTCCGAATGTGTTTTGATCTGTGAGGTAGCTATTTGGGTTTTGGTTCCGTCCGTGGATGGTGAATTTGAGTGAAGAGGTGTTGTATGAGTGTGATTGGACGAAAAGACAGTTATATTAGGTGGAAGGTGATCGAGATTTTATTAAAGCCTTTGGGTTAATTGGTTATGTAAGAAATTGATTAAGTATTCGATTTGACGGTGGATTGTATTTTTGTGCTTAACAATAGTTATGTTGTATGCAGGTTTCGGTCACGAGACAGGTCCACGGTCGTGACGATTTCATTGTTTTCTCGAGCATTTTATCAGGCGGGTATTTTGACTTATCTCTTAGATATAGTCATGTTGATATGCTAGTTAGTATAGCTTGCAATAATTTTCATGTTTATCTGCCTTGCATATTTTTGTGCCTACTTGATACATGCATTTGATCGGTTTATAATTATATTTTTTCTGGTTTACTTGGATCATCGATATGTACCTATTGGATGTGCATATTATTCGGATATGTATTTTAGTTGGTATTACATGCTTTAGTATCATGCACCATCTTGCATGATTGCATGCTGGCTGGACGGGGTTCCTTTATAGTTGAGCCCGCAGCTAGTACATGGTCTGCACACGCTACCACTCATGGGTTAGTGGTACATCAGAAGGGTGTGTGCAGTTGCTCTGTCAGGCTCCGCTGGTCCGCTCATGGATAACGATGAGGCAATGTGGTAACGGGTAAGGATCCCTCCTCTGGTCTACGACACCGGGAGATGAGAGATTTGCTCCCCCACTCTGTTTGGGGCAGGAGGATAGGTGTACTCCGACAACATCCTGTCTACTCGATCACTCAGGAGCAGTGATGGCAGAGTGCATAGTTATCATAGCCCTACCCACTCGGCTTCACCATCGCGTGTGAGGCGGCTGACTGGTGTCAGGGGTGACCATGTCATTTGTACCGCATGCATTTTGCATGGATAACATTTGTATTGTGTTTGCTGCATTTTTATTGCTGCCTTGGATGTTGCATATGATTGCCATGCATACAGGATACATATTTGTATATGGTATGACGACTTTATTTCTTCTAGTATGGCACATGCTCCTATATTAGGGTAGGAGATTCAGGTAAGTACAATTCTTTTGTATTTCTTTCTTGCATCCCCTATATATGAGACTGTACTGGCATGATTGTTATTGTTAGCTATATCTTACTTTGCATATCGACTATATCCCTGAGTTCTTTGAACTTACCCCGTTGTTTTACTTGGATCATATTTTTCCTGGTTTACTTGGATCATTGATATGTACCTATTGGTTATGCATATTATTCGGATATGTATTTTAGTTGGTATTACATGCTTTAGTATCATGCACCATCTTGCATGATTGCATGCTGGCTGGACGGGGTTCCTTTATAGTTGAGCCCGCAGCTAGTACATGGTCTGCACACGCTGCCACTCATGGGTTAGTGGTACATCAGGAGGGTGTGTGCAGTTGCTCTGTCAGGCTCCGCTGGTCCGCTCATGGATAGCGATGAGGCAGCGTGGTAGCGGGCAAGGATCCCTCCTCTGGTCTATGACACCGGGAGATGAGAGCTTTGCTCCCCCACTCTGTTTGGGACAGGAGGATAGGTGAACTCCGACAGCATCCTGTCCGCTCGATCACTCAGGAGCAGTAATGGCATAGTGCACAGTTGTCATATCCCTACCCACTCGGCTTCACCATCGCGTGTGAGGCGGTTGACTGGCGTCAGGGGTGACCATGTCATTTGCACCGCATACATTTTGCATGGATAACATTTGTATTGTGTTTGCTGCATTTTTATTGCTGCCTTGGATGTTGCATATGATTGCCATGCATATAGGATACATATTTGTATATGGTATGACGACTTTATTTCTTCTAGTATGGCACATGCTCCTATATTAGGGTAGGAGATTCAAGTAAGTACAGTCCTTTTGTATTTCTTTCTTGCATACCCTATATATGAGACTGTACTGGCATGATTGTTATTGTTAGCTATATCTTACTTTACATATCGACTATATCCGCTGAGTTCTTTGAACTTACCCCATTGTTTTATATCTATTTCAGGATGAAGCTGTCAGGAGAGTCCAGCTGCCAAACCCCCTCGTCGTGATAGTTTATTAGTTATTTGATTTATGGATTTGGATTTTGATTAGAAGATATGTTTAGGACTGGAGTTGGATTTATGTACTCGTGGATATTTGGTGTTCTTATGGACCTTTATTCGGATTTTATTTTGATTGGTTTTGGTTGGGTATTCCTGGCCAGATGGCAGAAGGGTAAGTCTAGTTATTGTATACTGTTTACTATTTACCTTGATTGTTGGCCTAAGGCCTTATGACCTGTGTGTGTTGTTTGGATTCCAATCGTGTTGACCGATGTATAGTGGTCGTGTAGGTCTTGTATGTAAGTTTGGTATTGTCACTCGTACAGGGGAGATGCTGTCGGATTTTCGTCTGGCGGGGACTTGTTGGGATGTATACTGAAAAGTCTATCTTTTATATGAACATCTTTATTTTGAAATAAGAATCACATGATCATTGTTTGCATATTTATGGTTATGCATATTGTCTAATAAATTACATTATAGATAACATGGTGTGTGATGTTAAATACTGAAAATTTAAAATATAAAATTTTATGGCCAAAATTTAGGAAAATAATCCTGGAAATTTTTTGGGATTTTTAGGGAATTTTAGGAAATTTTTCAGAATTTTTCTGGATTTAAACGGAGTCTGTACGAGATTATTATTGGGGAATTAATGGGTTTGATTAACCCTATGTTCAAATACCTAAACCTAGGGTTAAGCTTTTGGATTTGTTTAAAACCTAATCTAGGGTTAGGGCTAATTAAATTGGACCAGTTTTCGTAACCTATCCCATTAATCCCTCCTTAGGTTTTATTACTTCCCCCGCCGCACGCACCAAAGGCTAAAGCCTTCCCTATCGCGATTTCTTTCCGCGACCTTTTCTCTCGCGACAGCTTCGTTCTCCCCCCCCCCCCCCCGGCGCTGGATTCTTCCGCATGCCACCCTCCTCACCGCGCCGCCGCTCGCGACCATCCACAATCGCTCGTGGCCCCGGGCAGATCGTCTCGAGTCCCGCCGCCCTTGTGCGACGCGCGCACAGGACCAGCGGTCGCCTCCCCTGCGCACGCGGCCATCGACCGCTACCTTGTCCACTCGCCGTTGCCGTAGCCCTCTCTGCCACCGATGTCGCCGCGTGAGACCTTGCGATCGGCTGTTCCTCCGCAAGCGTCGGCAAGTGCTCGCCTTCCTTGTGCCAAGGCCACTGTCGCTCGCCCGAGCCCCACGCGCCGACGCCCAGGCCACTGCTCACGTTCACAGTCGTTTCTCCGCCGCTCTGCAGCGCCCGATTCCTCTGCCTTGGTCGTCGCCGTCAAGTGGCCAACCTCTGTCGCCAGGAGGTTGGTCCGAGGCCGATCTCCACCCCGAGTTCGTGTCGTCACCCGTCGTTGCCTCCCCGAGCCAGTCGTCGCCTTTCGTTGCGCCTGGGCCGCCGGTGTGGGAGCTGCCCTTCTGGCCGAGCGTCGTCGGAGTAGGTAAGAGCTGCTTCTCTTCTTCGATTCTGGACAAGATCTATACCTATCTGTGAATTTCTGTGGTTGAGCATGGGATCTTGTTTGGGCAGAGATCGTGAATGCCATTTGCTTCGGTGAACAGAGGATTTGGGGGAAAATTTTGTTGTCGGTGGAGTTTTGCTAGCTTGGTAAGCTTGATCTATCTTCTCTTTTTATTAGTTGTAAATTGATAGATTATGGGTCGTTGGCTGTGAGGTTTAGGATGGAAATGGGTAATCTAGAAATGATTGTAAATGGTTGTGAAGGCTATAAGGGGTGTTGATTATGGTGCATGAGTTAGGGAGTTGCTAATCTGGAAGGTGAGTTTATATGGAAATCCTAATGGGATTTGGTTAGATGTACAAGTGAGGGTTTCTAATTCGTATTCGATAAAAGGGATGCAAATATAGAAACTATATGGTAGTAAATTTAGCACGTTGTCGTGTGCTTGGATTTGATGGTAATCATGTATGTTTTATTCAGGTTTTGGTCACGAGACAGGTCCACGGGCGTGAAGATTTCATTAGTTCGAACATTATATAAGGCGGGTATTTTGACAATTTATCGGTATCAGAGCCTAGGTTCCGAGTTCCTTAGAGTCTTTGGGTTTTCGGAGTTTGCCACGTTTTGGCAGGTTAACTAGGGTATTTTCAGATTGGTATGGATTTTCTACGATTGTTATGTTTCAGAAATTCTAGGTATTATTGACGAGGTCAATATGGGGGATTTGGCGGCGACAAGACATCTCCATTCGGCTAACAGGTAAATTCTAGAAAATTTTCTAGATTTAGTGCATATTTGTATTGGTTATATTGGTTATGTGGTGGTATCATGTTTTGTCTAGTATTGTTTTAATCTTATATCTGTTAGACTGTTAGATCTTTAGGTTGCTGGTTTATCATTAGCATATGGTTATTAATTGTTATTACTGCTATACGTAACTAGTTACCATTGTGATATAAATGATTAGATATTATTGGTAGATGTTTACCTATTACTATTTGGACTAGTATTAGGATTGAACTAGTATTAGGAGTGAACTAGTTGAATAATATGACTAAGATGGATAAATTTGTAGAAGGTATACATATAGGTTCTTGAACTCTCTAGATCCTAATGTATGATGACATGATTACATTGCTTACGTAGTTTAGGGTATATATAGGCATCTGATGCTTTATTTAGGATTGCCTTGACTTTGTTCTGGCATGACCTCTTTAGTTATACCCTAATTAAAATTTCAGCCATTGATTACCATTAGTATGACTATGTTGTCGTTTATTAGACAGTGTGTTATATGTTTATATGGTTATGTGTTTTTGCAGTGGATACTAAGATTAAGACTAGTAGAGGTAGAATAACTTAGATGAGGTTATTCTGTAGGAGCGGATCTCAGGAATGAAACAATATTAGTGGAACCCTAGGTGTTGAAACCCTAGGCGTAATGACCCGGATGTGCATATTGGTATATGTTTATCCATTTACTATTTCAGTGATATGGTGATCGGACTAGTAGAGTTCGTATGGTTAGGATGTGATTAGTCCTTACTATATCTCCCATTCTTTGTTGAGAAAAAGTTTACAGTAGTGTTTCCCCATAGGTGCTTTGTATATTGTGGTCAATCATGCCTCCCAATCATGGTGGAGATGACCTACTGTAAGGTTATATTCTTGCATTATTCGTTCGGAGTTGGTGATAATCGGATTTGTATGACGCCTGTAGTTAGATAGCTACTTTACAGGTTAAGTACCCACGAGATCTGTTCGTGGTAACATGTTGTAGCATGCATGATTGAACTGGTAGAATGATATAATTTAGGCTTAACCCTCTTGTCGTGCTTGTTAGTAGAGGGGTTGTTCTGATTGGCTTTGATAGGCGTTTCCTATTAGCTGGGACGAAACCTCATGAGCAATCGTCTTGACGTGTTTGTTAGTGGACTTGTGATTTTTATCGACTTTGATAACCGATCATGTTAGAAGGGTTGGAACCCTAGACTTAACCATCTCGACTTATTTATTAATAAGTCGATGATCTTTACCGGCTTTGGTAAACATTTCGTATTTGAGATGTTGAAACCCTTGCTTGACCGCCTCAATGGGTTTAATTGTAGATCGATGATCTTTGTCGACGTTGAAAGTCGATTTATACTGGATGTATTGGATAACCCTAGGCTTAACAACCTAGGATACTCGACTGGCCACGCAACCCATTAGTGTTAGTATGTTGTTGCGTGTAGTCAATAATTAGATATCTATAGGTGTTGTCTGCCCACGATACCCATTCGTGGTAGCATGTCGTTGCCGCAGACACTGAGTCTTTCTACTGCCTGTCTACCCACGAGTTTCATTTGTGGTAGTATGTAGTTGCGCGTAGACAGTGCTTAGCGTATTGATGGTCGGCCCACGAGTTACGTTCGCGGTAGCTCATAGATAATTCCCTTTGTATTATCCCGAGAGCTGCGAGGCTTTATCGTGGTATCTGGATGTGCATTGCTTGTAGATTGCAGTGGTTGTGTATGTTACGAGTATATTTGTTATACCGCCAACCAGGTTAGTAGCAGACTGATATTGGTACTCTGAGGGTTAGATTACTCTAGTTGTGTCCTTTGACTTCCATTATGTGCATTATGAGTATGCACTATTGTCTATCCATCCACTGAGTGGTTTTACTCACCCCCTCCTCACTTATCCTTTAGGTTAACTGATGGAGGACGTGTCCTGTTGACCTACCTTTGAGTCGCTCAGAGAGTTCCTTGCCGTTCTTGTTCTACTGCATCGTCGAGATGCCGCTTTGTTTATTTTATTGGTATTGCATTTTGGTTATGCACTTTGGATTTTGTCGCAATTTGTTTTGGTGTCATAAAAACTATTTTACTTTAATGGATATATGTTTAGTCGTGCATGCATGCAGTTAATAAAATACTTATATTTCTATTAATATTTCGAGGTTTTTACCAGATCTGGTCCAGATATTTCTGAATATTGTCACTAAGGGGCTCCTCTGTCATTTGATTGACGGATATGCCCCAGGACGTGACAATTTTATTGGTTTGCGGTTTTAGTTTGTGGGTTTTGTGTTTCGAGGATTTTCTTTTCCTTGGATTTTTGGGAGTTCTCGGGTTTTGGGACCAGGCGAGCTGAAGGATATCTCTGAGCTATAGGAAAAGTACTGTACTTTAGTGGTTAGGAAAAGAATTGACTTAGTGAAATTGCCCCTACTCATGGTCGGGGATGAGGTCGAGGACGTAGTGACCTTGCGGAACCTAACGATGATTTCTGAAGTACGGACTCTTTAGAGGTGTCGACTGATGTTGAATTAGGAAGCTAGGGATTTGGCCTGCTAGCCACCAATTTGAAGGACAAGGAGTAAACTCTCAGAGAATATCAATCCCTGCTATTAGTGATTTGGTTTTGGATAAGGCGTGTAGACCTACACTGGTCAAGACGATGAAAGATCGTTTTACCTTATTATAGGAGGTGTTGGATGAGATATTTCACTGTCCCAATATTTCTTTTAGAGAAGATCCGGAACTCTTTGTTAAAAGAGAGATGGACCTTTGAGATTATGCATCGATTATTGATGATAGAATGCAGTAGTTGTGGAAGGAAATGAATATCCTTCATTGTGGATGGAGGATCTATTTAGATCAGCTATAGGACACCGGTGTATACTCTAGGATTGATCTATGACTGGTGTGATGATATTGTAGTGACATGGTGTCATACAATTATCATTGTCGTTGTGATGATTGTTATATCATCAGCCTAGAGTAAAGAGAATGCAGTTGTATAGCGACGATAATTTCATACTTGGTATGAATTGTATGAGCTTTTGAATATCTTATTAGACTTATTGACGACTTAGTCATCCAGGGATTTGGGAAGTCGTGTATTCTGGACACAATTGAATCAGTGGTGGTAGTTGGAGTTGTGCACTTGGCCACCGTAGATGGTGGTTTTTCCGGTATTGATATGATTATTACCATAGATATGGATGAGATGCTCTAGCGGTACTACATCGTTGACTGGTTGGACCAGGAAGGTGATGTAATTTACTTGGTTTGAAGCTTATGAAACTAGTTTCAGGGCTCAGATGATGGTTGGCTTTTGTATCAGTGTTAGTTAATCATTCTGGTGTGGATGGAAGAGTAGTGTACTTGGATGCATTATTTTGGGAATCAGAGCGATTCCGATGCTATTGAATAGGATGTATCCTAAGCTTACGACAGTTAAAGGACTGCGAGATAAGCCGTCATATATATGACGTGAACTTCGCAGTTATTATGTTGTTTTGAAGAAGTGAGGAGCAGAAATGCTCATGGAGTTTTGGCTAGCTACTGGATAACTACTATAGAGTAGTTGGAACACGAATGATTGTAACAAGTTTGGTCACGATAGCCTCCCATGCACTTACAGAGTGTGTGGTGGAGTGGATTTTCGATGGTAGATGGACTACCGTCTCTAACTCCGATGAGGATAATGGTTTCTGGAGTTGCTTTAGTTTAAGGAACAGATGCTTTAGGAAATTCCGATTCCGGAATGGAAGTGGAAGCGTATTATTATAGATTTTATGGTGGGTTTTCCTAGGACACACCAAGGCCATGATGCGATTTGGATAGTCGTTGACCGACTGACCAACTCCGCGCACTTCTTAGCGAGTCGGAAGACCGACTCTTTGGATCGTTTGACAGAGTTATATTGTCGGGAGATCATCAGATTGCATGATGTCCCTTTGGGTATTATATCAGATCAAGATCCCCGGTTCACGTCCTGATTCTGACAGAGTCTACAGTAGACCTTAGGTACCCGGCTTCGTTTTAGTACTGTAGTCCATCCGCAAACAGATGGACAGTCTGAGCGGACCCTTCAGACACTAGAGGACTTGCTGAGGTCATGTGTTATGGATTTCGGGGGCAACTGGGAGGACCACTTGCCATTAGTGGAATTCGCCTACAGCAACTGCCATCATTCGACTAACCAAAATGGCACTGTTTGAAGCATTGTGTGGTAGGTAGTGTTGTACACCCACCCTTTGGGAGGAGGTTGGGGAGGCCAGTGGCTAGGACCCCAGAGAGCTCAGCATGAGGCAGAGTTGGTCTGTACTATTAGACGAAGGATGGTAGAGGCGCAGGATCATCAGAAGAGTTATGCAGATTAGAGACGGAGACCTCTGGAGTTCTCTATTGGTGACCAGGTAGTCCTGCGAGTCTCACCCACAAGAGAGGTGAAGAGATTTGACCTCCGTGGTAGGTTAGCTCCAAGGTACATTGGGCCTTTTGAGATTTTTGAGAGGATCGGAGCAGTCGCTTATCGACTAGCGCTACCACCGTCTTTGGCTGGTATTTATGATGTGTTCCATGTGTCCATGCTGAGGAGGTATGTGCTAGACTCTACACATATTCTGTCAGATGTATCAGGTTCCATTCAACCTGATGCTACTTACGCAGAGGTTCCGATACGGATTTTGGATTACAAGGAACGACAGTTGCGAAACAATGTTGTGCGACTTGTCAAAGTCGGGTGGAGTCACCACACCGATGAGAAGGCTACTTGGGAGCTTGAAGAAAAGATCAGAACTCAATATCCCCATTTGTTTACTTAAGGTACGTGAAATATATTTTTCAGTACTTGTGGTATCTCTTACTCATTATGCATCTGAGTAGGAAATTTGGGGACCAAATTTTTATTAGTGAGGGAGAATGTTAAATACTGAAAATTTAAAAT
Organism: Wurfbainia villosa; assembly: GCA_025175895.1. Taxonomy (NCBI): domain Eukaryota; kingdom Viridiplantae; phylum Streptophyta; class Magnoliopsida; order Zingiberales; family Zingiberaceae; genus Wurfbainia; species Wurfbainia villosa. The sequence continues at coordinate 14,591,153 of CM045991.1, read as the reverse complement.
ATAAAATTTTATGTCCAAAATTTAGGAAAATAATCCTGGAATTTTTTTGGGATTTTTAAAGATTTTTAGGAATTTTTTCAGAATTTTTCTGGATTTAAATGGAGTCCGTACGAGATTATTATTGGGGAATTAATGGGTTTGATTAACCCTATGTTTAAATACCTAAACCTAGGGTTAAGCTTTTGGATTTGTTTAAAACCTAATCTAGGGTTAGGGCTAATTAAATTGGATCGGTTTTCGTAACCTATCCCATTAATCCCTCCTTAGGTTTTATTACTTCCCCCGCCGCACGCACCAAAGGCTAAATCCTTCCCTATCGCGATTTCTTTCCGCGACCTTTTCTCTCGCGACGGCTTCGTTCTCCCCCCCCCCCCGCGCCGGATTCTTCCGCGCACCACCCTCCTCACCGCGCCGCCGCCCGCGACCATCCACAACCGCTCATGGCCCCGGGCAGATCATCTCAAGTCCCGCCGCCCTTGTGCGACGCGTGCACAGGACCAGTGGTCGCCGCCCCTGCGCACGCGGCCATCGACCGCTACCTTGGCCACTCGCCGTCGTCGTAGCCCTCTCTGCCACTGATGTCGCCGCCTGAGACCTTGCGGTCGGATGTTCCTCCGCAAGCGTCGGCAAGTGCTCGCCTTCCTTGTGCCAAGGCCACTGCCGCTCGCCCGAGCCCCACGCGCCGATGCCCAGGCCACTGCTCGCGTTCACAGTTGTTTCTCCGCCGCTGTACAGCGCCCGATTCCTCTGCCTTGGTCGTCGCCGTCAAGTGGCCAACCTCTGTCGCCAGGAGGTTGGTCCGAGGCCGATCTCCACCCCGAGTTCGTGGCCGCCGCTCGTTGCCTCCCGAGCCGATCGTCGCCTTTCGCGCTGGCCACGGGTGGAGCCGCCTTCTCGTCGAGGCCACCGAGTAGGTAAGAGTTGTTTCTCTTCTTCGATTCTGGACAGGATCTATACCTATCTGTGAATTTCTATGGTTGAGCGTGGGATCTTGTTTGGGCAGAGATCGTGAATGCCATTTGCTTCGGTGAACAGAGGATTTGGGGGAAAATTTTGCTGCCAGTGGAGTTTTGCTAGCTTGGTAAGCTTGATCTATCTTCTCTTTTTATTAGTTGTAAATTGATAGATTATGGGTTGTTGGATGTGAGGTTTAGGATGGAAATGGGTAATCTAGAAATGGTTGTAAATGGTTGTGAAGGCTATAAGGGGTGTTGATTATGGTGCATGAGTTAGGGAGTTGCTAATCTGGAAGGTGAGTTTATATGGAAATCCTAATGGGATTTGGTTAGATGTACAAGTGAGGGTTTCTAATTCGTATTCGATAAAAGGGATGCGAATATAGAAACTATATGGTAGTAAATTTAGCACATTATCGTGTGCTTGGATTTGATGGTAATCATGTATGTTTTATGCAGGTTTTGGTCACGAGACAGGTCCACGGGCGTGAAGATTTCATTAGTTCGAGCATTATATAAGGTGGGTATTTTGACTTATCTTTTAGATATAGTCATGTTGATATGCTAGTTAGGATAGCTTGCAATAATTTTCATGTTTATATGCCTAGTATTTTTTTTTGTCTACTTGATACATGCATTTGATCAGTATGATTATATCTTCCCTGTTTTACTCGGATCATGGATATGTACTTATTGGTTGTGCATATTATTCGGTTATGCATTTTCGTTGGATTTACATGCTTTAGTATCATGCACCATCTTGCATGATTGCATCTTTGTAGACAGGTTCCTTTATAGTTGAGCCATGACAGTTACATAACTACTACCTGCCACTCATGGGTTAGTGGTACATTAGGAGGGTGTGTCTGATTGCTCTGTCGAGCTCATTGGTCCGCTCATGGTAGCGATGAGGCGTGTGGTAGCGAGCGAGGATCCCTCCTCTGGTCTATGACAGGAGATGAGAGCTTAGCTCCCCACTCTGTTTGGGCGGGAGGATAGGTGTACTCACGGCATCCTATCCACTCGGTCACTCGGGAGGCGATGGCGAGTGCCGCTTGTCATAGCCCTATCCACTCGGCTTCACCATCGCGTGTGAGGCAGCTGACTGGCGTCAGGGGTGACCATGTCATTTGCATGGCATGCACTTTTCATGGTTAGCATTTGTATTGTTTTTGCTGCATTTTTATTGATGCCTTGGAATGATGCATATGATTGTCATGCATACAAGATTCATATTTGTATATGGTGATGACTTTATCTCTTATGGTATGACACTTGCTCCTATATCAGGACAGGAGATTCAAGTAAATAAAGTCCTTTTGTATTTCTTGCTTGCATACCCTATTTATATGAGACTGTACTGACATGATTCTTATTGTTAGCTATATCTTGCTGTGCATATCGACTATTATCCGCTAAGTTCTTTGAACTTACCCCGTTGCTTTACATCTGTTTCAGGTTGAAACTGCCAGGAGAGTCCAGCTGCCAATCCCCCCTTATCGAAATGGATAGGTTTTATTGGTCTTATGGTTTTGGTTTTTAACAAGATGAAGTGTGTAGGATTTGTGTTTGTTTTGGTTATGTATTTGTGGAGGTTTGGAGATATTTGTTGTGTCCTTATAGACTATTTGATTGGTTTGGTTGTATATTCCTGCTCAAATGGCAGAAGGGGTAAGTCTAGATATAGTAGACTGTTGCTATTTACCTGGATTGATGGCCTGAGGCCAATTTATTATCTGCGTGTGTAGTTTTTTTTCCGGTCATGTTGACCGATGTATAGTGGTCATGTAGGCCTTATATGCAAGTTCCATATTGTCACCCGTACAGGGGAGATGCTGTCGGATTTTCGTCTGGTGGGGACTCCCCCGGGGCATGACATGTGGTGTCACACGGGAGATCATGTTATTGGCTCCTTGTAAAGTATAAGTAAAGGCTCACAACCCAGATGGCTTTGGACAAATCATTGGTATGGTTGTAGTGTGATTTGGTATTGGTTTGTCTTGACCATAGAATCACACTAGTGCACTTTATGTGTATTGAGCAGGACCGACTTAGAGGTGATTCGATTTATTGCTGACTACATAATCGAATCGGACCTCAGATATTATATTGTACATGCTCTTAATCCCGATATAATAACGGACACATATACTCAGTATTCATTTCTTTGATTTACCAATGGACGAGATTTATAGATTAAATCAATAGGCTCGATAAGTTGGGAAATGATATTATTTATATGGTGTGTCATTGATTATAGGAGAAAACCGTGTCCTATATATTAGGATGATGATGTCCCCTTGAGGAGCTCATAAGGTTCATCATGTAAACCCTGCAAGTGGACTTGGTCCGGCATGATGATAAAGTTGAGTGGTACTACTCATGGAGTTAGATGTCGATTAATTAATTGTCAGTAAATTAATTAATCGACGGACGTTCGAGATTTTAAACACGGGGAGAAAAATATACAAATAATATATGGAGCCCATATTAACTTATGGGGGTTGGTGAGGTAGATCAATGATAATCCTTTAGTGGATTGGATTATCATTAATGGATCGGACTTTATGTGGGCTTGATCCATTGGGTGGCCAAGATCTAACTCCTCCTCATGGTCTCTATTGTAGCCTATTAAAACCTCATGAAGTCTAGATCCAATGGTTGAAAACAAAACTCTAGATCCAACGGTAGAGATTAAATCTCTAGATCCGACGGTTGAGATTAAATCTCTAGATCCGACGGTTGAGATTAAATCCCTAGAACCGATGATGGAAATTAAAGGGGGCTTAGGTCTAACTCTATAAAAGGGTGCTTAAGGGTGGACGACAAGATAATAAGAAGGGGATTAGGGTTAAGGGGCGGCAAGCTTGGGTGATTAGGGTTGAGGCTTGGGCGGCCACAATTAAGGAAAGATTTTCCTTTTCTCTTCTTCTTCTTGTTGGTCGGCGCCCAAACAAGCCTTCTCCTCTCCTTGGCTGGCGTTCAAGCCCTCCTTCTCTTCTACTTGGCCGGTGGAAACAAAGCTTAGGGTCTTCCCTTGGAGCTCTTGGCCGGCATCCATCTTCTTCATCCAATCCTTTGGCTGGTGCACACCAAGTTGGTGCTTGGCGGTTGGCGCAAGTAAGGAAAGGGAGAGTTTTGTTTCTTATTCTTTCTCTTGTTCGGAGTGAGCAAGGAAGGAAGATTGGTGATCTAGGAGCTCTGACTTTTGGTAGATCATCGCCCACACGACGTCCAAAAGGAGGAAGGACATACAATAGAAGATCGAGAGGTATAACGTTTGTTTATACTCTTTTGTAACATGTCTATATTTGTTCTTCAATCATATATATGTTATATATTCTGTTTTGTGGCTAAAATAACTTGGACCCCGAATACAAATGCAAAAATCGGCGATCCGTACATCGTCTATTCCGCGCCTGATCATAGAATAGAGGTTGGTTGCTTGAACAACAAGTTTGTTCAAGTGATTACTCTAATTGAATAGCACGATGATGAAACGGTTGCTTGGGTGATCCCTTTTGTCTAGGATTAAATTTTTTTAATCCGGGGACGTCGAAGGGATCACCATGAACAAGCGACCTAGTTGAAGTGGGAAGCGAAGTTTCCTACCTTCAAGTGGTATCAGAGCCACGGTTTCCGGTTTTGTGTGTTTAGGATTCGGTTACTTTTATGCACTTTTCATATATTATATGTGCCGGATAATAGTAGGATGTGCGTAGATTAACTTTTTGCAGGCATAGGATCCAACTATTATGGTCATATGTGTGTATGTGATTGTATGTGTGTAATTGTATATTTTGTTGAATCCTCGGGGTTGACGAGGCTAGTATTTAATTTTTTGTAATTAGATACGACATTGTTTATCCACTCTTTTTATTTTAGTTTACTTTCGATCTAGATTTCATGTATACTCCCTCGTGGAGTATAGGATCGATGGATGTAAATTAAAATAGTTTTTCTCGGCTCGGATCTCCGGATGGCTTGTACATGACGTAGGGAGGAGCGGACGAGATGGCGATACGACGGGAGACATATTGAAGACAAAAGTCATAATAGTTGGAAAATATTTATTGCTTATTGTTTGATATGCATGTCGTAGGCTAGAAAATTCCTCAATTTTAAATTACTAAGTGGGAGAGGGATATTTTTATAAATTCCTACGGCCTTCATTACAATTTGACATGTGATGCAAACAAACTTGCGCGTCGGCTCTGAGTGCCTTCCTCCCCATCGGATGAGTTTGTTTGCGGATCACAAGGTCGAATAGTTATAGAAAATTATTAAGGAGCGTGTGTGTACTTCCCCTTCGGAAGGCACATAATCCGAGATAATTACCTTGGTACCGAGTAATGGTGAACACTTAGATACAAATATAAGTATCCTCCCCATCGGAGTCACTGCTTTTATTTGTAGGGATGAAGAGGAACCAACTATTAATTTTACTTGTCAAAAGTTAGGTTGACAAGATAGTAAAATTAATGGGTAAAACCTCCTCTTACAAATGAAGAATTCGTATACGTCCACACGATCATGACATACGATATTCTCGGTGTTTTGAGGTGTTGGTTGATTTTAAAATTTGTGTTGGAAAAGAAGGTAAGGCTGTTGGGTGATCTTGTGAGTAGTTTCTTCATTTCGTTGGTTTTGGAGGTTGTATTCAGTTTAATTGGATTGAGCAAAGATTTTGGTTGAATAAATCTGATTGTTGCAAATTTGAGACCACCAATCACTGATCCAGGAGCTGTGCAGCTAAGAGTAAGAAAGGTGTGACTTGCGATGTAATTGGATCAGATTGGGTTGCTATTATTTCTAATTTGGCATTGGAGATAGATCTGAGACTTAAACCTTGGATCAAGAAGTTGTGGCAATTCAATTGGAGTAGGTGAGTTCAAATTTAAGAAGTTTGTTAATCCATATATTTTTGTAGCTAGTTTTGTGTTAAAGCTGTGATGTCTTAAGATTGTTGGGTAATCTTGGATTGGTGTAAGTTGCTAGTGGGGTTTAGAATGTATACTCTTTGTGATATAATAGGAGTTGATGTAGGATTCGACTTAATCATTTATCGTATGTTAGAACTTAACGATGGTGATATTGTGTGTAGGACTTTGATTTGAGGCAGAGTTCTCGGACGTGAAGACAACTGATGTTCTTCATACCAGGTGGGTAATATCTACCCTAGTCAGGTAGTTTAATCTAAATTTGGTGCATGAATTTGGACTTATGCTATTACTTTTGATCTTAAATCCACTCTTATTTAATCATGTGCTTGTACTTAGCCTTGACCTTTGAGATATATTGTTGTTAATTCATCGTTCATTTATCACGGATATGAACTACAAATCCTATTGTGTGTTAGCTGATGGATGTTCAGTTAAGAACATGTGATTAGGGTTACCTTTGTGACCTCAGATTGGGTTACCATGTTACATCACTAGGGTTAGGTGATAGATTAGATTATGGAGTCGATTTCTGTATTGTACACATATTAGTTGTGCATCTATGGTAGATCTAGTCATCTGTGCATAGATAAGTGTGTGTGGTTGTCAGTGTGTGGTTATGGACTGGAGGTCCTAACATGATTGTATATCCATTATGGATCATGTATCTATGTATGGTTATATGGATTATCGATAGTATATCGCTATAGACTGGAGATCCTAGCATTGTTGACTGTCAGTTGTGTATGACTCTCTGTGTGGTAGAGAGTATCTTGTGGATTAATAGTCCTTACATAGTTGACTTTTAGTTGACCAGGACTCCCCGTGGGATAGTGAGTATTGCGGGGATACGTATGTGGAGCTATGCATCATTACATTGCATGCATATTGTCGACTGGGGTCTCCCTTGTGGTTGAGACGGGTCGTCAGTCATCCTGCCTCCCCCGCCACTCGGGATAGTGGTAGTAGGGTTGAGTACAGAGCATTGGATGTGTCGCGCTCGGCCACTATAGACGGTGGTAGCAGGAGATGCACACTTGGCCATTGTGCAAAGTGGTAGTTAGTGCACTCGCCCACTATAGACGGTGGTTGCGTGATGTGCAGTTGTCCTGTGTGCGATATTCATCTACTCATGGATAGTGACAGTGACCCCCGTGGAGTAGTTAGCTCTTTACGCTTATATGCTACTCATTCATACTACCCAACTCGGCCACTCGAGAGTAGTGGTTGCTGGAGTCGGGATAGTTGTCATGTCATGCCACTCAGACCATACTGGGGTCGTGGTTGGATGGGTCCGCAGACATGGTCATGCATATGCATTGCTGAGATATATATATGCATGTACTTGATATATGTTCTACATATGCCTGCGAGATACTGCATTTAATTGAGCTATGTTTGCTGTATATGCTTGTTCATCATGTTACATGACATTTGCATATTATTATACTGCTATGTATTGAGCATGATGTATGTGTTGGGCTAGATTATTGTATGCATTTGATTAACGTCATATCATAGTATAGTATGGACCGGATTGTTATTAAATGTGATTATATATTGTTCATATGTCTGAGTGTTGGTCAGATATGGGATTGACATTATATGTTATATGAGTTATGTTATTATATACATGTTCATGATGATATAGCTTATGGTGTTGCAGATCGTCAGGTATGTTAGTATATTACTTCATGTTCAGTTGATCAATTTACTATATGCATTGAGTATGACTATACTGGTAGTTATTGGTTATTACATTTAGGATTGTATGTATGTTGGACTCCTTCTGTATACTTGTAGATCTTCACATGTATACTTGTAGATCTCTTTATCCTATATGTTGTTCATGCACTTTCTATATATTACCCCTGAGTTTATACTCACCACCACGGACCCTGAGTTTCCTGTCGCCCAGGTAACAGGTAGAAGATTCCTTGGATGTTCGGAGCTCCGCCAGTTGATCCCATCTCACGCCGAATGGTCGGATATTATTTCCATGTTGTTGTATTCTTGTGGATTGTCATTTTGGGATTTTATCCTATATTGTTTCTGTATTTGTGATATACGGATGTGTTGTATGTATTTGGGTTTTTGATGTGGTTTCAGTTTGGACGTGGTTTCTATTATGATTTTTGCTGTGTCAAAGTCACTCCGGAGTGCATAGTTGAGTCTTTGTATCTTTATTATTTGTCAGTATATTTCGCTGTGTTTTATGTGATTGTGGTCGAAAGACTTTGTATCAACAGGATATTGTATCACGTACATGGGAGATGCTGTCCGATTATTTTCGTCTTAGCATACTCTCGGGGCGTGACAATTTTATTGGTATCAGAGCCCTAGGTTGTGAAGTCCACTTTCAGATTTTATTTCATTCGGATATCGAGTTTTGTTTTACACTGTTTTGGTTTTGTGAGTTTTGGGATATGGCTGTTGCGGACATCTCCGAGCTACAAGGGTTAAGGTATGTTAATTATTATCATATATCCTTTTGTTGGCTATGCATTTAGTTACTTATAATAGGGAATGATGTGTAGTGTGTTAGTCACTATGTGTAACTGTGGTTTGAGTTAACCACGGGAATAACTTGTTGAGTCTATGTGTCTTAGACCTGCTGTCGAAAAGGTGAATTACCTTTGAGAGCCGATTGATACCGAGTCGGAAAGCAGAGATTAGGTAATCACATTTCTTATGGAGATCAAAGATTACAGTCTTAGGATTGTATATCTGTTGGACTCCTTCTGTATACCTGTAGATCTTCACATGTATACTTGTAGATCTCTTTATCCTATATGTTGTTCATGCACTTTCTACATATTACCCCTGAGTTTATACTCACCACCACGGACCCTGGTTTCCTGTCACCCAAGTAACAGGTAGAAGATTCCTTAGATGTTCGGAGCTCCGCCGGCTGATCTCATCTCACGTCGAATGGTCGGATATTATTTCTATGTTGTTGTATTCTTGTGGATTGTCGTTTTGGGATTTTATCCTATATTATTTCCGTATTTGTGATATACGGATGTGTTGTATGTATTTGAGTTTTTGATGTGGTTTCAGTTTGGATGTGGTTTATATTATGATTTTTGTTGTGTCAAAGTCACTCCGGAGTCCATAGTTGAGTCTTTGTATCTTTATTATTTGTCAGTATATTCCGCTGTGTTTTATGGATTATATATATATGTATATGTATGTGTGTGTGTGTGTGATTGTGGCCGAAAGGCTTTGTATCAACAGGATATTGTATCACGTACTAGGGATATGCTGTTCGATTATTTTCAGCTCAGCATATTCTCGGGGCGTGACATAAGGCGATATATCCATTTAGAGCCCATTACATACATGGAGAGAGTGTGTCGAATTAGACTCGATGTTCCATTGTGAAGAAGCGAATCAAATTCTATAGTCCTTGCATTATACAAATTTGAATCCTTGTTTGCTTGTGAAAAGCAAGTAGGTCCAACAAATTTTGAGGAGACCACTAGAGCTCGAGGAAGAGGATGATGGGTTGTCATTGGTGGACATTGTGCATAGATGTTGTTCAAGGGAAGTATGCGACGAGACGCATCATCATCTAAATCACTCATTGAAGGTGATGAGGAAGTAGATTGACATTAGAGCTGTCAAACGGGTCGACCCATGGCGGGGCGGGCCAACCCACCATTAACCTAACATTTAGTGGAGAGGGGTGGGCCGACCCGCCATCTTGGCGGGTTGAGAAATCTCCAACTCAACCCAACCCAAGGTAGGTTGCGGGTTAGGCGGGCCAATCCGCGGGCCACAAAAATTAAAAAATCATATCTAAAATTACTAAGGTGTTGAGAGTTTATGGCGATGATCGGTAAGACAAATGGAGTACCATGATTAAAAAAATAAACATGTGAAGTAATTAAAATCTTGTAATTGAGATTTAATTATCGACCGATAAAGTTGAGTACCGATATTTTTTATTCTTCCAATAATCCAAAATATTCAAATATTGATAATATATAAATTTAAATTTTTACTTCTCTAAATAGATCCAATTGAGATTTTTTAGTTCTTATCATTATTTGATTTTGATATGTCATCGTTTCCTACATCGATTGAAATAGTAATGATGAGATAATATAAAACAATTAAAGTATACAAGAAAAAAAAAGTATTAGAGTACATCAAATATTATTTTATTTTTTTACTCTTAATTTCTTTTACACTTTATTGAGGTATATATGTGATAGAAACAGATTGTGATGGTGAAAAGTTTCTCTTATTAATTAATATTAGAATATTGATAAAAATACTTATACAATTTTATTTTCACATGTTCCATCTTTTGATATTTCTCAATCCGTGGGCCAACCCATGCCCACGGCGGGCTGATCCATCTAGACTCGCAACTCGCGCGGATCGATTCGTTTAGGTCCGCCAAAATAGCGGATTGATAAAATTTCAACCCAACCCGCCTAAATTATTTGGCGGGACAAGCCAACCCGATGGGGCCTAACCCAACTTGACAGCTCTAATTGACATGTCGACCTTGTATTATTTGAGGATCCAGAACTAAAAAACATATTATCTTTGATTGATGAAGATTCTGAGATGGGACAGAGAATAAGTTTTTGAATTTTGTCCCTTCTAACATTATCAATGCGTGTTACTCCGGTGGGAATAGATACTTGTGAATTTGATGGTATAGAGAGGTGAATCTGATTGTCCCTCCAAACATTTTTTTTTTTTAGCATGTCTCGTCATAAAATGACGCATAGGAACTTTGATATTATACTGAGTGATATATATTATAAAGTATCACCAGGATGAAGCGGTAAATAGAAATAGAAATTCATGCACCTACCACCGAGCAAAATGAAGTTCTCACAGAAATTGCCGACCAACTTCAGGAACCACTATTATAAGTTGCTTTAATCTGTGATCACTTGGCTGTACATGAATTATGGTTAGAAGTCGCTGCCTAAGCTCGCAATCAGATCTTATTAACTCGAAGTATAATTTCTTAACTATTATCTTCTAAATTAGTCTATCATGCGTACGTATCATCCTTAGTTTATATAAAGTTGAAGGATCGATCCAATCCATGCACCGCAGAAGCTGCTAATTAATTAAGTAGCAGTTACTGAATTAATCATGGAGTCGGAAAGACAAAGAATGCTCATTTCTGTTTCTGCTGCTGCAACTATAATCTTCTTCTTCTGCTTCAATGGCTTCTGCTATGCTCTGCAATGTAATGTTTATCCTTTTCCTAATTATGATTAAGAGCCCTTTTAATCCATGTTAACTATCGTATAATTAGTTGTTTATCCATGGTCTCTGTGAACAGCGCCACCGTATGGCTTCGTGAAGCATGCGACAGATGCTCCACGGGTGTCATACCACGACTACATCATCGTCGGCGGCGGGACAGCTGGCTGCCCCTTGGCCGCCACCCTCTCGGAGAGGTTCGACGTGCTGGTGTTGGAAAGAGGCGGTTCGCCTTACGGGAATCCCAACGTTTCCAACCTCGCCTCTCTCGTCGAGAACCTCGCCTATCTCACCCCGACCTCGCCGGCGCAGCGTTTCGTATCCGAGGATGGGGTCATCAATACACGAGCTCGCTGCCTCGGAGGTGGCACCTGCATCAACGCCGGGTTCTACTCGCGGGCCAGCCGCCAGGAGGTGATGGATATGGGATTGAATCCGAAGCTGGCCAACCAGTCGTTCCGGTGGGTGGAGCGAGAGGTGGTTTTCCGGCCTCAGCTGACGGAGTGGACTTCGGCCCTCAGGGAAGGGCTTCTGGCGGCAGGAGTCACTCCTGATAACGGCTTCACCTATGATCACTTGGACGGCACCAAGGTCGGAGGGACCATATTCGACTCGGCCGGCCATCGCCACACCGCCGCCGATCTCCTCAAGTACGCCGACCCAGCCAGGGTCACCGTTCTCTTGTGCGCCACGGCGCAGAGGATCTTGTTCGGGAACGTTACTGGCCAGCATAAGAACCCGCAGGCGTACGGTGTTGTGTACAAGGACGAAACCGGCAACATCCACGAGGCCCGCCTCAAGGGCTTCGCAGCAGGAGAAATCATACTGTCAGCCGGCGCTCTCGGTAGCCCGCAGTTGCTCATGTTGAGCGGCGTCGGACCCGCGGACCACCTCAAGTCTTTCGGCATCGAGGTGGTCTTGGACCAGCCGATGGTCGGCCATGGCATTGCCGACAACCCGATGAACATCTTGGCCGTACCTTCGCCGGACCCACTGGCTGTCACTTCGGTTCAAGTTGTTGGAATCCTGCCGGGCTACTACATAGAGTCTTTGACGGGCTTCAACTTGATCGCAGCGCTTTTGGAAGGCAATTCCTCATCTGTCCCTTACTCATTCCAAGGCGGCATAGCAGGTGAGAAATTGGCAAGGCCTCTCTCCCGAGGATATCTTCGTCTCAAGAATCTCGACCCAGAGGATAATCCATCAGTAACCTACAACTACTTCACGGAGCCTGAGGATCTTAGAACATGCGTGGAGGGATTGCAGACGGTCATAAGAATGATCGATACACGAGCGTTGTCCGAATTCAGATACCCGAATCAAACGGTGGAGTACTTGCTGGCTCTCACTGCCAGCTTAGTAGTCAATAACAGAGCAAGAAGTGCGCAGGACGCCACTTCGCTGGAGCAATACTGCAAGGACCTCGTGCTCACCATCTGGCATTTCCATGGCGGGTGTGAAGTAGGGAAGGTGGTCGACCATGAGTACAGAGTGATCGGAGTGGACAGGCTCAGGGTCATTGATGGATCCACCTTCAGTTTCTCCCCAGGAACTAATCCTCAAGCTACTCTCATGATGTTGGGCAGGTAATAATCAACCGAATTTCTTTGATGATAAATTTATACTATACTATAGCAACTAATTTTGTGCTGCTGCTAATTTTTGTAATGGTGAGACATTTGTAGGTACATGGGACTTCTGATAAGAAACGGCGGTGTTGAACCAAGTAATTGATCTTATTGCTGATGTCCAAAAATGCTTAGCCGCCGATCCTCTATTTATTTTCACGATAAATGTACTATGATCTGTGTTTATGTACTTTAATTCCTCGATAAGACAATAAATTAAACTGCTGTATATGATAGCTGCTAAAACCATCATTAAAACAAAAACCTTTTGAAGAAGGCGTGAAAACCACCAATTGGAACATGCTGAATATGAATTGATTAATTCCCTTTGAAGAAGGCGTGAAAACCACCAAGGAACATGCTGAATATGAATTGATTAATTTAAAGATCTCTTTTGCATTCTAATTAGTTTGGTTATTCGAAGTTTATTTCTCCTTTTGAGTGTGGTAATTAAGTTAAAAAAAAACAAGTCGTAACACAGGTTAAGATCAAGAGCACAGATAACATAAAGATTAAGCATTTTTATAATACTCTCTTTAATATTTTCCTTTGCTAGAGTTCCACAGCAAGCCGGGTTAATATTTTCCTTTCCATTTTTTTTTTTTTTTTTTTTTTTTTATTTTTTTTGATTAACAAGTGGTATCCAAGTTTCGCCCGACTAATCCACTTGGCGAACCGGCCCTGCCCCACGGCCTCCGAAGAGTCTCCACCGGCCCACGAGGGTAAATCAGGAAGACGCGCCGCCAAGTCGCCTCGAGGAGTTTAACGCCAATCAGGGTCCGCACCCCACACCAACCCATTGTGTAACGGGAATCATATACCACATGGCGGGTGGAAAAGCGAATTCCTCCCTTTCTTTGATTTGCTATTCGGTTCGTTATTATTATTATTATTATTATTATTATTATTATTATTATTATTATTTAGTATTATTTTCACCTTCATCTATAAGCATTGCATCCTCTTCCCCGAACCCATGGTATCCATAATAAAGTATTTTATGATGATAAAACTGATGCGATTTAATACTTCATTTGAAAACTTTATCATAGATATAATCTGCATCTCGTATTAAGGTGAGGTTTAGTTTGAGGGTGGGAATAAGAATGAAAATGAATTTGATAGTTGATTAGAATGAAAATGAATTTAGTTATTTTAATAATATTATTTAATTTATAAATTGGGAATGGAGCGGAGACGGCGGTGACCGACGATCGACGATCGACAATCGGCGATCGACGAGCACTACAAAAAATCAACAAAATAGCGGCGAATTATTAGCGACGAGTACGTTAATATTTCGTCTCTAATGATAATAATTACTGACAAATTTTATAATCATCGCAAATAAATGCATTAAAATTATTAATTATCGAAATAATGTCAAGTTTACGACGAAATTATATAATTTCGTCGCTAATATGAAAACCTTAGGGATGAATTAAAATAATTCGTCGCTAAATCTCGTATAGGCGGCCAAACCAGTCGACTGATGGAACCACTTATTTGCGATGATATTTTAAAATATCGTCGCGAACAAGGACAGTCGACTGATCAGTCGACTAAAAAATATTCTGTCACCAGTCGATTGATGGCGCCTCTAATTTGCGACGAGGCTATTTATTTCGTCGTTAAAGTTGTAATTTTATAATCGTTGCAAAAAACATATAAAATTATTAATTATCGAAATAATATCAAGTTTATGATGATTCTAGCGACGAAATATTATCGTCGTGAATATTATTTAGCGGCGAATAATATGATTTAGCGACGACAAAAAAATCGTCTCTATTTTTCATTTTCTTATAGTGGAATGGCGGACGGCGACCGTTGGCGACCGACGACATTAGCAGGCGGTGGTCGTCGACGACATCGAGGAGTGACATACGACGAGCGACGGACGATAGACAGCGGGCGACGCGACGACGAGTGGTCGCTGGTCACCAACAAAATATAACAATGGACCGATGAGAATGAAATCTAAAATCCACCTTTGAGATGAGTTTCGTTCATTTATGTGTAATTAGAAATGATTCCTATAACTTCATTTCCAAACCCATTAATTCAACTTCTATATTATTTTTATTTCCATTCTCATTCCCATTCTTCCAAATTCATGAACCAAACGGCACTTAAATAGTTAAGAACATTTAATCGAAAATATAGTTAAATCCGTGGAGACACAAAAAATCAAATTTGCTTACCTTCTGCATCTAATAATATTTTGATCAAGGACGTAAGCTATTCATCTATAGTATTTTATTCTATTTTTAACCCATCATAATAATAAAATAAAATAAAATAATTTAATTTAGTTCATACACGTTAAAGTTCATATCATATATAAGATATATGTTTTAAAAGCCCAATCATAATAATAATTATTTTATCATTTTAAATAAGCAACAAAATAGATATTGATAATTGCTAGCCTAATATTAATTGGTGGTTGATGTTGACGCTGACAATAATTATCGATGTAAACCAAATCAACTCGCAACGCGTTCGTTCAAACTATTTGGGTAGCAATGAGACAGCTCAAATATTTAAGTCTGTTAAATGAGTTGAGCACTAGTAGGCAGTGGAAGCAGCTGATCTTGGTCATTGCAAGTCTCCTTTCGGTTGATGTTGACGCTGACAACAATTATGGATGAATGTAAAATCAACTTGTAGCATTTATGTTCAACCATTTTGACAGTGAATTAATGCTCAAATATTTTGAAGTCGCATGATGCAGCTTCTAAGATGGTTGCAGTTATGGTGACTGAGTTATTGAGTTCAACTAATTTGGTGTGGACTATATTTCTATCGGACCCACCAGGGACGTCTTAATTTGAAAACTAATTCAAATTAAATTTATCTATCAAGTGGTTTCAGTTGGTTATCTCAAATTGTCTTAACAAGTTGAGCTGAATTGTTGAGACTAAGTACTGAGTAATAGAGTGATCGAGTCAACGAGTGATCGATTGCTGAATAGTCGATTGTCGAGTGGCTGACTACCGAGTCGATGAGTCCGAGTGCCAAATGGTCAATTGTCAAGTCATCGAGTACCGAGTCCGAGTGCCGAATGGTCAACTAGCAACTTCTCAATTGTCGAGTCGACGAATTCGAGTGCCACGTGGTCGACTGTTGAATCGTCGAGTGCCGAGTTGATTGCTCAAAATAAAGGAGTCGAGGTCTGCGTTCAACGTAGATTCCTTAAAACAAATTCGTCCCTCCTCTGTGGTGCTTTGAGATCAACACGGGGCATCTATTTCCCGATATACAATGACGAAACCATGGTCTCCACCAAGCACTGGTGGTTGTGGCAAACTGAAGAGCACTTGAGTGCTATCACTGTGTTGGTGCAATCAACTTAGGTCACGATTGACCAAACTCAAGTAGTGTTTTGATATTTGACATTGATGTCTGACATTAATGTCTGACATGTGTCAGGGAGATTGTTGGTGCAATCGACCTAGGTCATATTTGATGTTTGACGATGGTTTGACCATTGTCATGGGAGAAGTCCAAGTCTTGTGTACTTGACATGAAAAGTCCAAGCTTGAGTCTTGGCATGGAAAGTCCAACATGGGTTGGCAAGGAAAAGTCCAAGCTTGAGTCTTGGCAATTGAGAAGTCCATGGGGAATATTGACGGTGTAAAATCCAAACGAGAGTCTTGGCGGCATAAGTCCAATAGTTGGCGGCGTAAAGTCCAAGTGAGAGTCTTGGCAACGTAAGTCCAATATACCTTGGCGGTGTAGATAACATTAGCATGACAATAGCCGATGGAAGCACCTGAAGGCTAGTGTATGGATGAACAAGTCATGGATGACTTGGAGGGATCCGATAGGTGTGAGACTGATGGAGGTGACTAGAAGACTTAGGTCTAGGCTAAGGGTGGTTTAGCAAGTATGGGGGTATCATACTTGGGTTAAAACCTCATGTTTGAGGTATATTAGTCGACTGGGACTATGGTCAGTCGACTGATGTTAGTTGATCGGAGTTCGACTGCAGGAAAATGGCCTGGCAGTCGACTGCCATAATTAGCAGTCGACTAATCTGGAGATCAGTCGACTGATGGTCGGGATTTCGAGCATAGAAGGTTCCCGAGTCGACTGTTAGGGTTTGATAGTCAAGTTATGACTTGATCAGTCGACTGATGGGTATGATCAGTCGACTAATAGTCTATCCGTTGGAACTTATCCGACGTGGCTCATGCCGCTGTCTCACAACGGCTACAGGGGTAGTCGACTGATGGTCCCGATCAGTCGACTGCTAGGCGGAATCCAGCCCAAGGAGAAGCTTTAAAGGGAGCTCGAGGAGGAGATTTTCGCCATCGGTTCTTGGACGTGTTTGGGGCGATTTGTTGCTGCAAATCATGGTCTCTAAGTGCAATTCAAGCAACCAAACAAGCAAACATCCAAAAGAGTTTTTGTAAAGTATTCTTTACTTTTTTGTTGCATTTTATTTGTAATTGCTTGTATTTCATTCTTATTGTTGTAAGAATACTTGTACGAGGTTTCTCCACCTCCGGATTGTTCCCAGAAGGAGTTATTTGAGTAGTGGTGTGTGATTGACATCGCTAGGGCTCTTACGAGCCCAATCCGTGGAGTATGAACCATTCGGTTCCGAACCACGTTATATTTGATGTTGTGATTGTGCTTGTTGTTATTTGTTTTTGTTATATATATATTCCGCTGCGTATAACTTATTTTGTAACAAGCATGAACAATCAAATTCCATCAAGCAACGACGACGCTATTCACCCCCCCTCTAGCGGCCACCGAGGTCCTAACAATTGGTATCAGAGCGAGACCGCTCTTCAAGGATTAACAACCAAGAGAGCACTGTTAGAGGAGGAAGACGGAATTTGAAGAACAATTAGGATGAGATATCAACACACCGGTGCCTTACAATTTCTATGGACAAGAAGGGTTTAGGCAAAAATCGAAGACTTCTTGATGATGAGGGACCTTAAGGAGTGGTCCGCTCTAATGGAAGGATTTGAATATCCAAGAGGGCCCAAGGGAGGATATCTCAAGAAGAAGAGATGGATTCAAGATCAACTATAAAAATTCGAAACAAATGATAAGGTGATCAATATGGTAGTTGATTTAATTCCTAATGAATTATTGTCCAAAATAGGTGAATTTCAAGATGCCAAGGATCTATGAAAAAAATTGAAAATGCTTCATGAAAAATCTAAACCAACACAAGAAGAAGAGAGTTCATCCTCACAAGAGAGTGAGGATTCGAAAGTTGAAGAAGAGTCAACATCTGAGTCAAAGGAAGAGGAAGAATTGGAGGAGACCTCCACCTCTAGGATTGAGGGGGAGGAGATTAGGGCATCCTCAATACCGGAGCAACAAGAAGAACCATCTACCTCCGGTCGAGAGGAAGAGGAAGCTCGAGATTCCCCTACCATGGAAGGTAACTCAAGCATTTCAATAAAGAATAAAATTCATATTATATGCTTTGAGTGTAGGGAGCAAGGACACTATAAGAGTAAGTGTCCAAAAAGAGTTAAGAAGACTCCACCGACACCTAGAAGTCAAGGGAAAGCTAAGGATGTCGGCGCCCCCACTAGGAAGAGCAAGGAGCACGTGGTGTGCTTCAAGTGCCAACAACGGAGCCACTATAGGAGTCAATGCCCTAGGAGAAAAGAAGAAGCATCACAAGTAGGGGAAGCTAAGGCAAACTCTAAGGTAACCTTTAAGTATGCATCTTCTTCAATAAAAAGTCAAAAGCATGCTTTTAATTCATTTGCTATTACTCATGAAAAGCATGTTAGTAAAAAATAGATTTTATTGTCTAGGTGCTAAGAGTGTCCATTTTAGCAATAAGAAGAAATTTGGGACTAATGTCCTTAGAAAAACCTTACCTAGGGAATCTATTAAGAAAATAGAAGACTATCTAGGCTTTAATTCAAAGAAAACTAGACATATGCCTAGAAATAAGAATATCTCAAGAGGTAATGAAAAATCAAAAATTGAGATATTAGAAAAAGAAAATCAAGTCTTGAGGTCAAGACTTGAGAAATTGGAGAGGACCCTTGAAAAAATACAAAATCAATTTCAAGGGTCAAAGGATCAAAAATCTAGGTCTAAGAGTCAAAACCTAGGCTTTAGGAAGCAAGGTCCACCTAAGGGCAAGAGAGGTTTGACTCATAAACCTAAGCCCAAGGAAATCTACCATAATGTTCCATTTGACTATGGAACTAAACCTAGATCTAGAAAAACCAAGGTTAATAGGGAAGTCATCCCTAGGGTTGACCAAGGTAAATGCCTAGTGGCTAGGATTTGAAGGAAACCTAGGGAAGCCACTAAGAAGGTTACAAGGGTAGTCACCCCTAGAGTTAACCTAGGCAAGATCAAAATGACCAAGGCTACCAAACCTAGGAGGGTCATTAAGAGGGTATCTAGAAAAATTATCCCTAAGGAATACCTAGTCAATCCAAGGAGCTTAAATAGATTTTGGGTTCCTAGGAACGTGATCGATTCACACTAGATAGATTTAGGTGTGTCAACCTTGAATGGATAGGTAGTTAACATAACCATAGTAAAAGTGGCACTTTAGGTCATTTTCAAGGTTATGGATACCTTGGAAATATGGTTGAATTTAAATTCTAAAAGATTTTAGGATGTGCCAATATATTTTGAAGATTATAAAAAATCAATCAAATTAGCACAAATTAGATTTAAAGGTCTTAGTGTGTTATTTTTGGGTTTTGGTACACTTTGGGGATAATTGACAATATGACAAAATGGATTTAATCATAATAAATGGAAACAAATATTAAAATTTAGGTATTATTATACATATATATTTTATTTGCCATGTTATAATTATCATATAACATGTCATGACATCATATTTACTTTCAATTATATAATATGTCATGATCATGCTTAGAGTTTCTTTTAATGTCATGTATATTTAGATTATATCATATGTCATGACATCATGATTATGAGTACATGTTTATTTATATCATCTTTTATGTCATGATCATTCATGTATTAATAAAATTGATTCAAGGACAATTGATATGACTTGAAGTCCCATGTACGAGGGAATCAAGTAGTGTTGCCTAGAAAATGCATGAGACCTTAGTATAGGTATAACCAAAACCCACATCTCACATTACATTGACATGTATGTGTATTGATACACCCTAGATACATGTGAGATGCTAGAATATGAGTTAAGTTCAAGATGCATAGTTTTTGCATCTAGATGAACTAAAACTCATCTTATGTTATTGGTGGATCATTGGAAAAGCTTATGTTCAAGCCATGTACATTAAGCCCAAGGAACATGATCCAATATAAGGTTTTAAAAACATTTTAAAAACATTTTGAAAAACCTTGGTGAAGTCTATCTTTTGATAGCAATTACCATTGATGAAGTTGATACATAGTGAGCTAAAATATTGAAGTTTTTCTTCACTTTTGAACTTTGTGTCAATTTCACTATTTTATGGATAAAATATTTTTCACCCATTGTATTGCTTATAAGTAATGTACATATGAATTTTCATGATTTTTTAAATTATGTATATTTACTTATGAATTTTTGAAATTCGGTTCTGATAAGTGAAAATCAAAATTTTGCTTATCACCGATCATTGCGGCAATGATCGATGGGTAGGGCAATGATCGCTTCTGATAGAGTTGACTGCTAGAGCTGATTTTGAGTAAACAAGTATGTTTATCCCATGTTCAGCTATGTTAGGGTTCCCTAACTACTTCTAACCCTAGGATATGCTTTGAGAAGCATTAGAAAGGGTAAAAATTCATTGGATATGGATTAGGAGAGTTGTTAGGGTGTGTATCAATTTTAAGGTGTTGGAAAGTTTAATGTTGAATTTTAGACCTTAATTTTGATGGTTTAGTATTCCTATTGGCTTAGGGACTTCCCAGGGATATTGTTGGTGCAATGGTCAAGGGGGAGCAAGCCTTTAGGGGGAGGTATCCATCATGGGATGATGGATATATTTTTCCTCATGAGGGGGAGAAATGGGAATTTGAGATGCCCAATTTGGAAATTTGGAGAGTTTGTAGGATTGTCTCTCTTAAGTGATATGAGACTTATCACTAGGAAGATTATAGGCATCCTAGATGTTTTTGGACCAAGGGAAAGATTGTAAGATCTCATTGGAATATGAGACATTGACCTCCTTGGGAGAACCTTTTTGATATATGTCAAAAAGGGAGAGAATTAATGGGAGAATGTTAGAATTACCAATTTGGGAAAATTGATAAGGGAACTTGAGTTAGGGGCCTAACTCAAGGGTGTTTTTGTCAAACATCAAAAAGGGAGAGATTGTTGGTGCAATCAGCCAAGGTCACGATTAACCAGACTTGAGTTTGACTCGAGTAGTATTTTGATGTTTGACATTGATGTCTGACATGTGTTGGGGAGATTGTTGGTGCAATCGACCCAGGTCATATTTGATGTTTAACGATGATTTGACCATTGTCATGAGAGAAGTCCAAGTCTTGTGTACTTGACATGAAAAGACCAAGCTTGAGCCTTGGCATGGAAAGTCCAACATGGGTTGGCAAGGGAAAGTCCAAACTTGAGTCTTGGCAATTGAGAAGTCCAAGGGTAATATTGGCGGCGTAAAGTCCAAGCGAGAGTCTTGGCGGCATAAGTCCAATGATTGGCGGCGTAAAGTCCAAGTGAGAGTCTTGGCAGTGTAAGCCCAATGTGCCTTGGCGGTGTAGACCACATTAGCATGACAATAGCTGATGGAAGCATTTGAAGGCTAGTGTATGGATGAATAAGTCGTGGATGACTTGGAGGGATCCGATAGGTGTGAGGCTGATGGAGGTGGCTAAAAGGATTAGGTCTAGGCTAAGGGTGGTCTAGCAAGTATGGGGGCACCATACTTGGGTTAAAACCTCATGTTTGATATGTATCAGTCGATTGGGACTATTGTCAATCGACTGATGTGAGTCGACCAGAGTTCGATTGCGAAAATGGCAGCGATCAACTACCATAATTAGGCGGATTAGTGATCACGAAGATCGATCGTGATGGTGAATTCGAACCTGAAGATTCCGAATTGACTGTTAGGATTTGATAGTCAAGTGATGACTCGATCAGTCGATTGATGGTCTATCCATTGGAACTTATCCGACGTGGCTCTTGCCGTTGTCTCATAATGGCTACAGGGGCAATCGACTGATGATCCCGATCAGTCGATTGCTAGGTGGAATCTAGCCCAAGCAGAAGATTTAAAGGGAGCTCGAGGAGGAAATTTTCGCCATCGGTTCTTGGACGTGTTTGGGGCGATTTGTTGCTGCAAATCAGGGTCTCCAAGTGCAATTCAAGCAACCAAACAAGCAAGCATCCAAAAGAGTTTTTGTAAAGTGTTCTTTACTTCTTTTGTTGTATTTCATTTGTAATTGTTTATATTTCATTCTTATTGTTGTAAGAATACTTGTATGAGGTTTCTCCACCTCCGGATTATTTCAAGAAGGAGTTATTTGAGTAGTGGTGTGTGATTGACATCGCTAGGGCTCTTACGAACCCAATCTGTGGAGTAGGAACCATTCGGTTCCGAACCACATTATATTTGGTGTTGTGATTGTGCTTGTTGTTATTTGTTTTTGTTATATATATATATTCTTCTGCGTATAACATATTTTGTAGCAAGCACGAACGATCAAATTCCATCAAGCAACGACGATGCTATTCACCCCCCTTTAGCACCCACCGAGGTCCTAACACACCGGAGTTCTACCGAGTGGAAAAAAATACTAGACAAAGGGAAAGAGACAAAGGAGAACGCTAGTGGATGGATTTTCTCGTCACCTTTTTCTGCTCAAGACTTAGCCTCCTTTTATAGGAGGGTCTCCATTGCTGGTCAAATAAAAGTCGTTAACTCATTTTTATTCGCTGTCGTAAAATGTCAGCCACTTCGGTGATTAAGACGTTGCCAGTCATTTCATCTGAATAAGGATTCTCATTAATCACATTAATGTATCCGTTATCATTGAGCAAAATAATTTGGATAGCAAAATGCTGGTTCATTTGCTTGGGCAAATTTTGCCTTGATTGATCTAATATTCAACGCCGCAGGTCGTGCTTGTATATGAGTCACCTGGGTTTAATGCAATCTGGACCCTAGATCTCCACCCCCTGTCAGCACTCATGTGAGAGAGAGCCTCTCCCCATATATTTATTCACAATATATATGCTTATGAAATAATATAAACTAATCATGATGCATTGAAACTTTCAATGTGGGACTTATGTCCCATACACAATGAAATGCCCTTCATCCTTCTACCACCTTTTCATTCACATTTTTCAACAATCCCCCACATACATGAATAGAAATTGGGTATGTGATAACATTCACCAGTTGAGTCCAATATAAAATAGGTAGGTTTTACCCTTTGAACCTTCCCTTGTGAAGATGTGTTTATTTACTAGCTGACAGTAGACACGATGTCTTTGAACTGTTCTATCGTTTGTGTAAAGATTGATATATCCCACCCAAGACACTCCTTGATACACCTCAGTTCTTATGAGTGTGTTCATTCTTGGTCATGAACAAGTCTGGTTCTATGAGAAGTTCTAAGAATTGTGTCTTCAATTCTCTTTGAAGTGACTCACTTCTTTCTCACATAGATGATCTCTCGAGAGTATTCCACACTACTCCCCTGGATCATTAAAACCCATGTGCTTAAGAATTTTGTCTACATAATGAAACTGGCTCAAAGCAAGTCCTTTTGATATTCTAAGAATTTAATTCCTAGAATCACATCAACAAGGTCCATGTCTCTCATATCAAATCTTCAGTTCAATATTTTTTTAGTGGATTTAATTATTTTATCATCACTCCCAATAATAAGTATATCATCTACATATAAACACAAAATAACATCGTCATTTTCTATGGCTTTCATGTAGACACATTTATTACATTCTATTAATTTTAATTCCACTTTCCTTCATGGCATTATCAAAATTTTCATGTCATTGCTTTGGTGCTTATTTCAAGTCGTATAACGACTTCACTAATCTACAAACTTTATTTTCCTATCCTGGCATAGAAAAATCCTCAGGTTGTTCAATGTAGATTTCCTCTTCTAAATCCCCATTTAGAAATATTGTCTTTATATCTATCTGATGTCTTTCCAGATTCTATAGAGTGGCAATCGCTAACACCACTCTAATGGAAATTATTTTAGATATCAGAGAATATGTATCGAAGTAATCAAGACCTTCTCGTTATCAATAACCTTTAATCAACAACCTAGCCTTATGCTTATCAACCGTACCATCTGATTTCATCATCTTCTTGAAAATCAACTTCCATCCTAATGGTTAACTTCCCTTAGGAAAATACATAAGTTTCCAAGTGTGGTTTTGCAAGATAGAGTCAATCTTAGATTCAATTGTCTCTTTCTATTGAGGTCCCTCAGATGAGCTTATGACTCCTGAGTAACTTTGGGGATCACTTTTCAACATGAAAGTGATAAAATCCGATCCATAGTATTTCTCCACTCTAGCTCTCTTGCTTCATCTGAGTTCACCCTCAATTGGTTCATCATCTTCTTCATCCTCTTGTGTTTCATATGTCTATTTTGAGGAGCTAGCATCCTTTTGGGTTTTATATGGAAACACATGCTTAAAGAATGAGACATTTCTCAATTCAACAATCGAGTTATTGTATATCTTTGAAATTTGAGACTCAGACACAAGGAACCTATAGGCACTATTGTTATGTGCATATTCGATAAATATGCAATCGATAATTTTTAGTTATATCTTAATCCTTTTCGGATCATTCAAAACTTTGGCTAGACAACCCCACACTCGCAAGTATTTGTACGTAGGATGGTTATCTTCCGTTCCACAACTCATAAGGGCTCTTATCTATTTTCTTTCGGAGTACAAAAGGTAATTGGCTATCATCTCTTTCAGAGTTTGATTCTTTCACTCAACGATACCATTTTACTGAGGCATATAGGGAGCTATAGTTTCATATTTGATACCATGTTCAACACACTATTCTACGAATGGTGATACATATTCACCTCCTCAGTTACTCCAAACCACCTTAATTTTTCTATTAAGTTAATTTTCAATCTCATTCTTATAGATAATAAATTTCTTTATAGCTTCATCCTTACTTTTGAGAAGATACATAAAATAATATTTTGTGTTATCATTAACAAAAGTGATGAAATACTTATTCCCACCATGTGACGGTGTCCCTTTTAGGTCACACATGTCGGTGTGGATCAAGCCGAGTGACTCATTGCTTCTTTCAACATGTTGAAAGGATGACCTAGTCATTTACGCTTCAACACAAGTCTCACACTTGTATTTCGGGTTAAGTTGGAATGTAGGTATGTTTTGCATGTTAATTAGTCAATGCAACACATCATAGTTAACATGTCATAGTCTACTATGCCATAAACACAAAGACTCAAACATATAAGAGGAAGCACTTTCATTATTATTAGCTTTAGACCGAATGACCATTACACTGAGCTTAAACAATCCATCAGTTACATAATCCTTCCCTACAAACATTTCATTTTTGGACAATACAATCTTGTCCAACTCTAAGATATTGTGAAAGACATGCTTGCTTAATAGTGATCCGAACATCAGATTCTTTCAAACCTCCGGAACATACAATATATTGTTCAAAGTGAGCTCCTTGTCCGAGGTCATCTTCAACACCACTTTCCCTTGGCCCATGACATCTGAGTTGTTGAGTTCCTCATGTACAACTTCTCCCCTTTAACTTCTTCAAAGTTGTGGAGCAGCTCCTTGTTGTAGCACACATGCTGGGTGACACCAATATCTAACCACCATTGTCGAGGGTTTGAACCTATCAAGTTCAATTTGGAGATCACATCACAGAGGTCATCCACCTCTGGCCCCTCGTTCAGATTAGCTTCCTGCTTCTTCTTCAGCTTTTTGTACTCCAAAGATTTGTGACTGACTTGGTCAGAGTTGAAGTACTTTCTAGAGAATTTCTTCTTGTTGATGCCTCCTCTGGGTCCCATCTTGAAAAATTTGGAATTTTTCTATTTCAAGATTTAACCATGCTCGACCATGTTGGCTTTTACAGTAGCATGAGAGAATATCTTTCTCTCCGAACTCTTGTTGTCTTGCTCTATTCGAAGTTGAACAACAAGTAAGTCTTTTTAGTTGAGAGGTAGCTTCTCTATGATAACTGCTACTTGGAAAGTTTCACTAAGAACCATACTTTCTGAATAAATCTCATGCAGAATCACCTGAAGAACTTGTCCGATCATCATCTTGGAGTCCACCATCTTGTAATCCAGGAATCGACCTGCAATGAACTTCTTGTCCCCCGTATCCTATGTCTTGTACTTTTTGTCCAGGGACTCCCGTAGCTCCCTAACCGTTCTTTTCGTTCTTTACACAACGTATAGTGGGTCGGCAAGGCAATTGAGTATGTAGTTTCTACAAAGAAACTTTGAGTAGTTCCATGCCTCCCCAATATTGAAGGTTTGAGCATCACTCGTACCCTCAGGTACCTCAAGAGGGTCCTCAATTAAGAACTGAGTCAGATTTAGCGTGGTCAAGTAGAAGAGCATCTTTTACTGCCACCACTTGAAGTTCATCCTCATAAATTTCTTTGACTTTTCCCCATGATTGATTGGAACACTTTCAATTGGGGCAGAGGGAGCCATCACATGTTGAGTATGTTGCACCTCAACCTCTTGCATCATGGTCATCTCAATAGAATTGAATCTATTTTAAGATTGTTTGGCCCCACTAGGGAACGTCTTAATTTGAAAAAAAAACTCAAATTAGACTTATCTACTGAATGACTTGAGCAAATTATCTCAAGTTGCCTTGATAGGTTGAGCTAAGTTGCTAAGGCTGAGTGATGAGTGATAGAGTGGCTGAGTCACCGAGTGGCTGATTATCGAGTCGTCAACTATCGAGTGGCTGACTGCCTAGTTGATGAGTCCGAATGTTGAGTGGTCAATTGCTGAGTGGACGATTGATGAGTCATCGAGTGTTGAGTCAACGAGTCCCAGTGCCAAGTGGTTGATTGTTGAGTCCCCGACTACCGACTACCGATTATCGAGTCGGCGAATCTAATTGCCAAGTGGTCAATTGCTGAGTCACTGAGTATTGAGTCGGTGAGTCTGAGTACCGAGTTGATTGCTTAAAATGAAGGAGCCAAGATCTGCATTCAATGCATATTTCTTAAAACAGATTTGTCCCTCCTCCGTGATACTTTGAGGTTAGCATAGGATGTCCATTTTCCAAGATACAATGGTGAAACCACTGTCTCCACCAAGCACTGGTGGTCATTACGAATTGAAGAGCACTTGAGTGCTATCACGGGAGTTCTGTTGAGTGAAAGAAATACTTGACAGAAAAAAAGAGAGAGGGGAACACTGGTGGATGAATTTCCTCGACCTTTTTTTGCTCAAGGCTTAACCTCCTTTTATAGGAGTTTCTTCATGGTTGGTCGAATAAAATTCATTAACTCACTTTTATTTGCCGTTGTGAAACGTCAACCGATTCGGCGATTAAGACGCCGCCAACTGTTTCACCTAAATAAGGATTCTCATTAATCACATTAATATATCCATTACCATTGAGAAAAATAATTTAAATGATAAAATATTAGTTCGCTAGTGACTCGTTGAGTCTATTCATTTTTTAAAAAATATTGAACTCTTTATAGTCATTAATATGTTTTGACAACAAAGTCATTTATAACCTAAAAAGATTCATTTTTTTTTTCTGATTTACATTGTTATATTCCTAGTGATCCCTTGAATTCATATATGTTCTTTATTTTATTTTATTTTTCAAATTGGGAATCTTTTAGGTCCAAAATGACATTTTATCAAAAGTCATTGATGAGTCTTTAAATTATTTAGGACTTCTTAGCAAAAAGTTTTTGATGGACATAAAAGGCACCAAATTTAGGGAGGATGGGTAGATTTAAGAGGTCACTAAGAATATATCAATGAAAATTTGGAACAAATATGAGTTTTTAAAGTTCAACTAGTTGGTCAAAATTCATTGATAGTCACGAAGAGCTCAAAATTAAAAAAAAAATATGGATAGACTCAAGGATTACTAGGAGTATGACTATTCATTTGAAATAAATAAGAATTTTTAAAGTCACCAAATACTTATAGTGAGAGGCATTAACACTTTAGCACAAAGTCATTGATAACCAGAAAAGACTTCAAATCTTGAAAAATAATAACATAGATGGATTTAAGAGATTAGTAGGAGTATGATGCAGTTACTTTTTAGCTCCTTTTATCGAGTTGTTAGGAGAGGTTGGGTTCTTGGGTCCAACAGTAATCCTGTTAAAGTCAATACAAGTCAGATGACTATTGGTGCTTTGACTATGACCTTCCAATGCATAAGTTAGATCGGAGAAGAAGAAGCAGAATGAATAGCAAAAATATAGTCCAATAAAATGAGAGAATGCTTAGAGAAGAAAAGGAAGAAGAGACCTCCTAGAAGCCTCCATCGACTCTTATATTAGACCTTTAATTCCTCCATCGATCAAGCTTATCTGCTAGTTGTGTTCTTTGTCAATTGTTAGGGGACAAATACTGTGTGGATACTCTATATTCTCTGACATATTCCTTCTTGGCTATATATTAAGGAGACCAGAATATTCCAAGTAGATTGCCACTTGGACCGTCTGCATGCACTCGAGAAGAGCTATAATCATGGACTTAGGAAGAGTTGTAGGCATGCATTCGAGGGAGGCCGATCATGTTCAAAAAGTACTTATTACTCGACAAAACTAGGTTATAGTACTCAGGACAACAATGTATCCTTGCCCATAAATCCCGAATACCATCATTTATTTTGGGTCAATTCTAGCAGTATCATTAGTAACCCCCAAAATAGTAAGACGATTCTGATAAGTTTGACTTTATCTTTACTACTTAGTCACCTTGAGTTGGACCATATCTATGCTCCCTATTCCTTCATTCAGGTATATCATACTCATCGATAATATCTTATCGACTGAAATGAGAGCTTATGAACTTCCTTGGATAAATAAGAAAATGACTAGTTCGAGTGCTTACAAACTACCTCAACTAAATAAGAAAATGACTAGCTTAAGGGCTTACGAACTACCTCGGCTAAATAAGAAAATGATTAATTCAAGGGCTTACGAACTTCCTCAGCTAAATAAGAAAATGACCAGCTTGAGGGCTTATGACCTACCTCGGATGAATAAGGATATGACCCACTCGAGGGCTTATGAATGACCTCGACTGAATAAGATGCGAGGGCTTACGAACTACCTTGACTAAATAGGATGCAAGGACTTACGAACAACTTCGATTATATAGGATGTGAGGGCCTACGAATAGCCTTGACTAAATAGGATGCGAGGGATTATGACCATCCTCGAATGAATAAGATGTGGGAGATTATGAACGATCTCGACTGAATAGGATGTGAGGGCTTACGAACGATCTCAACAAAATAGGATGTGAGGGATTACTAACGACCTCGACTGAATAGGATGTGAGGGCTTATGAACGACCTCGACTGAATAGGATGCGAGGGCTTACAAACGATCTCAACTAAATAGAATGTAAGTGCTTACGAACGACCTTGACTGAATATGATGTGAGGGCTTACGAATAACCTCGACTGAATATGATGCGAGGGCTTATGAATGACCTCAACTGAGCCGAGCAAATACTTCATTGTAACACTTCGACCGGACCGAGGGCTTATGAATGCCCTCGGTTGGGCCCCACTGAGACTCCACTCCCCCCCACTTCGATGCCAGTTGAGGGAATAATAAAATGCTTTAGTCAGATCGAAGGCTTACGAATTGCCTCAGCTAGGTCAAACGAATACTTCACCGAAATACTTCGATCGGAATGAGGGCGAGATCGGGCCCTACCAAGACTCCACTCCTCCTTGTTTTGATGCCAGTCGAGTGAATAATAAAATGCTTCGACAAGACTGAGGGCTTAAAATTACCTCGGCATAACCGAGCGAATACTTCGTCGAAACACTTCGACCAGATCGAGGGCTTACGAACGACCTCGACTGGGCCCCACTAAGACTCCACTCCGCCCCGCTTCGACACCACTCGGGGGAATAATAAAATGCTTTGCTCAGACTGAGGGCTTACGAATTGCCTCGGTTGGACCGAGCAAATACTTTATTGGAATACTTCAACCGAACCAAGGCCCTATGAATGACCTCGACTGGGCCCCACTAGCTCTCCACTCCTCGCTTCGATGCTAGTCAGGGAAATAATAAAATGCTTTGGTTGGACCAAGGTCTTACGAAATTGCCTTGGCTGGATCAAACAAATATTTCACCAGAATACTTCAATCGGACCGAGGGCTTATGAACGACCTCAGTTGGACCCCACTAATTCTCCACTCCTTGCTTCAATGCCAGTTGGGGGAATAATAAAATGTTTCGGTCGGATTGAGGGCTTATAAATTGCCTTGGCTGGGCTGAGCGAATACTTCACCGGAACACTAATCGGACCGAGGGCTTACAAACGACCTTGGATGGGCCCCACTAATTATCCACTCCTTTCCACTTTTACGCCAGTTGGGGGAATAATAAAATGCTTTCACCGCTTCTCCCTGTCATGTGAAATACAACACTTTGTCGCCACTTCTCCCTATCAGGTGGATTGCCAACACTTCATCGTCGTTTCTCTCTTTCAGGTAGAATACCAACACTTTGTCATCACTTCTCCCTTGGTTGAGTGGTCGAGATGGATGAAGCTTATCCATGGCCTGGCAAAAAAGTGATCGGGAAGCCCATCCTTTCTGAGCGACCTAGTGAAAAAGACCTTCAGAGAATGGAGATCGAAAAGTTAGTGCTCGGACATACTAGTGCTTGGAAAAACTCTGATGTTCAGGAGTGTCAATAGCGCTCAGAAGAATGGAGATTAGAAAGCTAGTGTTCAGAAAGACTAGCACTTGGGAAAATTCTTCTAATGCTCAGGAGAGGAACTTTGACACTCAGGCAAGCAAGTGCAAGGGAGGGGCACTTGGACGATTGAGTGCTTGGGAAGGGAACTCTGGTACTTAGGCGAGTGAGTGCTTAGGAAGGGAACCCTGACATTTGGGTGAGTGAGTGCTTGGTAAAGGAACTCTGACACTTAGGAGAACTGTTGGGACATTGATGTGCGCTAGAGGAGGAGGGTGAATAGTGTTCTCGACTCAGCTCTTCAATTTGTTCGATTGGATTCGTCGTGCTTGTCTACAAATGTTAGTGTGCAACAAAAATAAAACAATATACACAAATAAGTAAGACAAGCATACTCACAACAACAACACGAGGATTTTATATGGTTCGGAACTTCCGGTTCCTACTCCACAATCTAGCTCCTAGCGATGTACCACCACTATACTTCCTCCTTCTCAGAAATCTTTCGGAGGTGGAGAAATCTCTTACAATACTTGAAGTTTTACAAGAATACAACCAAAATACAAGTATGCAAAAGAAATAAGAAAACTCAAATAAAATACTTTACACAAGCGAACTTTTGATCGCTTTGATTTGGTTGCTTTGGAATGCTTGGAAAGTCTAGAATGCAGTAGCAACTCCCCTTCTAAATCACCAAGACCTTCATGAAGTCTCCTTTTATAAGCTTCAACTCAGGCTAATTTCCATCGATCAGTCGATTGGTCGTACCCCTAGTCGACTGTCCATTGTACCATTACCCCACAATGGCTTAATCCACATCAGATTTCAATCGATTAGTCAACTACTCATAGCCATCAGTCGATTTCCATAGGCCAGCAATCAATTTCCATGAGCGATCAGTCAACTCAGAAATATTCTATGCTCTGTCCACTTAAGCTCAATCAACTATCCAAACCAACAGTCGACTGCCTGAACACTTAGCCAACTCGACTATCCACGACCAATCGATTGCCTTACCATGATAGTCGACTGCCCCGAGCATAGAGTCTGAGTGTCGATTACCCATAGCTAGTCGATTGCCTCACCACA
Source organism: Wurfbainia villosa (assembly GCA_025175895.1). Taxonomy (NCBI): domain Eukaryota; kingdom Viridiplantae; phylum Streptophyta; class Magnoliopsida; order Zingiberales; family Zingiberaceae; genus Wurfbainia; species Wurfbainia villosa. The sequence continues at coordinate 14,559,403 of CM045991.1, read as the reverse complement.
GTAGTCAATTGCCCGAGCACCAAGCTCCTGAGTGCCCGAGTCTACAACTTGACCAGTCGAATGCCAAATAATTTGTTCGATTGTTTTAACCCACTAGTCGACTGACCAAGTCCCAGTTGACTAATACACCTCAAAACTGAAGTTTAACACATCAAATATGATCATCTCATACTCGATACTTATCCTTAGTCTGGACCTAAGCCTTCAAACTACTTCCATCAGCCTCACACCTTTAGGATGCATGAGTCCTTCATGACTCATCATCCTTTGTGGTAGCCTTTAAGTGCTTCCTTCAGCTTCGTTATGCTATCAGGTACCCTTAGCCTAGACCTAAGCCTTCAAGAAACTTCCATCAGTCTTATGCCCTCAGGTTGAATCCACGACTCCTCACCATTTGTGCTAGCTTTCAAGTGCTTCCTTCAGCTTTGTCACGCTAATGGATCTTCCTTTGCCAAGAGGTCGTGCCTCCGGGACTTCCATTGCCAAGTTACGCTTGGACTTATGCCGCTAAGACTACACACTTGGAGTTACACAACCAATACTATACTCTTGGAATTTTCCTTTGCCAAGAATTCATTCTTGGACTTGTCTATTGTCAAGTATCCATACTTGGACTTTCCTTGCCAAGTCTCTAAATTTGGACTTCCTTTGTCAAGACTCTATACTTGGACTTCCCTTGCCAAGAAACCATTCTTGGACTTTCCTTGCCAAGTCTTCAAATTTGGACTTCCCTTGCCAAGAATTCATTCTTGGACTACTTGGACTTTCCCAGTCAAGTCTCTGGTCAATCTTGACCTACTTGACTTCTCGGTTAACAACTCCATATGACTACTGATGTTCTATGCCATCTAGTCATACGTATTGTCAAACCTATTTTCAAATATTAAAACACTACTTGAGTCTCACTCGAGCTGGTCAACCTTACCCCAAGGGTTGCACCAATAATTTCCCCAATAATCTCCCCATTTTTAATGTTTGACAATACCTTTAAATTAGACTATCTCAGAAAGATGGAAGACAATTATATTAGTATCCACATGCTCATGTTACTTTTGCAACTTAGGAGAATCGATGTTAACATAATGTAATTCGCTATGTCAGAGTCAGCAATATATTTTTGGCAAGCTAACTTTTGGTCACCAGATGCATTATCTCTAGGAGGTTGGGGAAGAACCTCTTCAAGGACATAAACTAACTTCTCAGCCTTGAGAACAATTTTCAAGTTGTGAAGCTAGTCTAAGAAGTTTGACCTAGTCAGTTTATTGTTGTCCAAAATAGAATGTAAATTAATAGAGATTGACATGCCGTTCTAGTCAGTACCTAAATATACAAAAAGGTGCGTAAGAGAGATGAATTTATAATAATGTAAACAATTTACATTAATAAGAAACTCTCACTATTTTGTCAAATTCAAGAGCCCTCACTTTGAATTCAAGAGATGGTAGATTATCCCTTAGTGGGTTGATATCCATTATGACTAAGAACGACCTTGGAGGGAGTCCAACAAGCAATTCTTAGTCCTAATGTTAGGAATCAATAGTATCCACTATATACCCAATATATAACTATCACTTTATGTTATCAACTAATTGAATGTTTACATATACATTAGGTTGCTAACTCATTAACATATATACATCTTATGCATATCACCTAATTGCACCTTTGTCCACATTGACCTTGGAGGGAGTCCAACAAATCAATACTTTCAGTTAGGGATGATCCATTAATCATGAGATCGAATTTAAATGGTTCGAACACATCTAATTTTTCAAGTCAGACTTGGAGGGAGTCCAATAACCCAAACTTAAAACATGAACTCTGGTCCTTACCATCTAAAGTGAATATCAAATCTCAAATGAATTGAACATGCTCGATGTCATGCTAGAGTCTAACAACCTGAACACGAAAAAAACTCTAGTTCAATCATATTAATGGAAGGTGTTAGCCCTAATATTTGTACGAGAGATTTCGATTACTCTAGGTGTCATCTATAACTAACAATTAAACCTAAATGGAAAAAACCAATGTCACAATAGGAAATAATTTTCTCGACATGAACATGAGACGAGCATTTGACGCACATGTTGTTATTAAGAATTAGATATGCAAAATGCACAGCCTATAGTCCAATGCATGGATAGTCTATACTATGGTTCTAACGATGTGGCCAATACCTTTGATGTTTCTAGGTGCATCCTCAGTATTTTTCTTTTCGGTTACAAATAAATCCACATATATATATAATTAACAAAACAGTATATATACTATCATACATAGTTTTTTCTATCCTATAGAAAAACCATCACACACATATTTAAAACATCAAACAACTTTTGAAGTTCTCCTACAAGCATGTGATCTATGTCAACAATGTTGGGTTTCCGGCACCGCGGCGTGTGTGTGTTCGATCATGTTTCGTAAACATGAGCACAGCGGAAGCAATTAAAAATAATAAATCTATATTTATTACAACACACACAACACACGCATGCATATTACAATAAGTGTAGACATAACCGTAAATTAAAATTTGCAATAAAAGAAATTATCTACGTTATACCTTTCGTATGACGTGTAGCGGGAACGGCATCAACCGGAACGATCCTCGTAAGAATCGTCTCTATCCATATCCACGCCGAGCTCCTCGGGATGACTTCGCTAAGTCACGAGCTTCGTCTTCGTACGGGTTACTAGCCTCGTGTTGAAGACGACGTGATCGAGAGATGATCACGATCCGAATCCAAATTCGGATCCTAAAACGAGTTCTCAAAACTCGCTTCTCCGGAGAGGTATTCGTCAACCAATTGACGAATCCTTCGTCCTCCACCTCAGAGGATTACCGGAGATCAAATCCCCGGTAAGTTAGGCGCTATCGGAGCACTAACCGTCGTCCAAACGACGCTCCGACAACAAAGAAACAAGCTGTCCAGAAAAACTGGACAGCTTTTGGTGGAGGAATAGAGGCCGGCCAAGGAGAGATGGAAGCTCACCTTATCACCGAACCTAGAGGAGATCACCGGAGGGTCGCCGGAGCATCGCCGGCTGAAGCTTGGATGCCGGCGGCAAGGAGGTGGCAGCAGCTCCATGAAGTTGGCGGCAACACCATGTTGGGCGGCAACAACATGTTGGGCGGCTACAACTTGTTGGGCGGCAACAACTTCATTAGGGTTTTGGGTTAGGGTTTAAGCCCTATTTTATAGAGAACTAATTATCTTAATGGTTAATGGATCATATCCATAAAGCCCGTTAACCCGCTCCATTAAGATAAGTTAAAATAAACCAAACCATGATGGTTTATTTTAAGTTAAAACGAACCGAACCAACTTTTGGTTCATTCGTTTAAAATAAACCAAACCCTTTGGTTTATTCTCATCCATTGGATTAGAACCAAACCATTTTGGTCCATCTATTATGTCTTCATAAGACATGGCCCATCCACGCTTCCATTGCGACTGAAACAATTTCATGCTCGCTTTATGTTTGGTCCAACCAAACATAGTTTCTCTCGGTCTGAGAATCCCATTCTCAAGCTCGTTTTAAATCCTTTGGATTACACTCGTTGTGCGTGTGACCAAATAGGTTCTCGGTTTATGTTGGCCGTCTATAATTAACCATTAATTATAGAACGATCATGAGTGGCACCTAGTAGTACATCATGATCCCCAATTAACCAAAAGATCAGCGGTTGATCCGAACTATTTCTCGAAACCCTTGAGCTCGAATGAATCGTGCCCCATTCCCTTCACTCATCTTATACCCACTTGGTTCAGGACATGGTCTATTGTGTCGGTCCCCACTAGGTCGACTACGCCACACCTAGCCCAAGTATCATTTCCTCGTCCCTACGGATTCTAGTTACTCCACATGTATCGAAGAGTACCTTACTCTAAACATGTAATGCTTTGGCCAAAGACTTTAGTAACAATCCGACGAGAGGCCATGGGTATACATCTCCTCGCAAGGAGTGGTGAATCCTTTATAGGCTATTCAAACACCTTCAATCACTTCGACTTATACCCAATCATCCCGGGTCCACATCTCCTCAGAGATGTTTGCTTAAGATGTCAAAGCATAAGTCTCCATGATCAAGATGACTTGAATACCGCAAGTCAAAGGAACATTGCACTTAAGCCACAGTAAGAACTTCATTGACATATCTATATATGCAGAGAACCATATGAAGTCTTACGGCTGGTCACTCCAATGAACTAGTTACCATAACTAGCATCCACGATTAACTCCGGACATCACAATGTCTCCAGCCAGTGAGAATCAGCTGCTTGGATACACCAAGGAGTATACCTCGTGCTAGTCTCGATAGAATTGATGGTGTCCAAATCCATCAATTCATCGACTAGGGATAATTCCGATACATCACAATTATACATGTAGAGATACTCACTAGTTGTGATCCAATCACAAATTCTCTCATGCTGTGAATCGTATCGTGGACATTCAGTAAATGAGTTTAAGATCCAATCAAATACATTAAACATGTATACTCAAATAGTGAATCTTCATTTATCATATAAATGGTTCATACATAAGGCGATTGCCTTAGGACATCTCTCATATATTACTAACAGACTCCCACTTGGCCTAATGCCAATCGCTACGGTATCCAATACCATAAGCTCTAACATGACCCTCAAACTTACTTTGAGGTAATGCTTTAGTCAAAGGATCCGCTAAATTCCTTTCAGTGGGAATTTTCTCGATTTGTATTTCGTTCCTACTGATGATCTCTCTGATAAGATGATAGCGGCGAAGCACATGTTTGGATCATTGATGAGACCACATCAAGTTCAGAGATGAACTTTTTGATCCAAACCGCTTCCTTTGCTGCTTCCAAAGCTGCAATGTATTCTGCCTTAGTGGCAGAATCCGCTATAGTGTCAAGCTTGGAACCTTTCCAACTTATTGCACCACCATTCCAGGTGAATACATACCCAGACAAAGACATGGAATCATCCTTGTCATGCTCGAGTCGACATCCGTATACCCACGTATCACCATGTACCCTTCTCCATATATTAGAACGCATCCTTAGTTTTTCTTAAGTACTTAAGGATCGCCTTAATACCGCACCAATGATCCATTCCCGATCGATCCGTATCCGCCGTGACACTCGTGAGCATACGCTCGGGCCTCGTACATAACATAGCATACATGATAGATCCTATTGCGGATGCATAGGGAATCTTACTCATGCAAATCCTCTCGTCTTCTGTGCGCGGACACATAGACTTCGAAAGGTGTACCCCATGCCCGATGGGTAAGAAACCTTTCTTGGATTTCGACATGCTAAACCTCTTTAGCACTCGGTCTATATATGTAGACTGCGAAAGACCAAGCAACCGTTTCGATCTATCTCTATAGATCTTAATCCCAAGGATGTAGGTTGCTTCTCCTGTGTCTTTCATGGAGAATGTCTTGGATAACCAAACCTTCACTGATCAGAAGATTGAAACATCATTTCCTATAAGTAGTATGTCATCGACATACAATACTAGGAATACGACCGCACTCCCACTAACCTTCTTGTACACATAAGGAACGTCTGTATTTTGTGAGAAATCAAACTTTTTGATTGTCTCATCAAAACGGATATTCCAGCTCCGGGATGCTTGCTTCAATCCATAAATGGACCGTCGCAATTTGCATACCTTGGTTTTATCAACCGATGTGAAACCCTCAGGCTGTATCATATACACGTCCTCGAGCAGGTTTCCATTAAGGAAAGCTGTTTTCACATCCATCCGCCATATCTCATAATCATAATGAGCCGCTATGGCCAGAGCATCCGAATGGATTTAAGCATAGCTACAGGCGAATAGGTTTCGTCATAATCAACACCTTGTTTTGACGATATCCTTTCGCCACCAATCTAGCCTTATAGGTAATCACATTACCATCCATGTCGGTTTTCTTCTTGAAAACCCACTTGCACCCTATAGGCTTTATCCCTTCAGGTGGGTCAACCAAGTTCCAAACTTGGTTTTCATACATGGAATCCATTTCCGACTTCATGGCACCAAGCCACTTATCCCTTTCTGAACTTGTCAGCACTTCTTCATAACTGGTAGGCTCCTCATCATCAATGAGTAACACGTCGTTCGATTCACTTATGAGAAATTCATATCTCTCAGGAATATTGCGTGTTCTACCAGATCTACGAAGATGTGGTGTTACAATAGGTCCAGCCGATTGCTCATCACTATGAGTTATCGGCTGTTGTGCTTCACCAGGTATCTCATCAATGTCTATTTGAGTCTCTCGAGCCTCCTCAAGCTCGATGACACTTCCACTGTTTTCTTGCAAGAGAAACTCTTTCTCTAGAAACACAACATGCCTTGAAACAAACTCCTTTTGTTCCACAGGATGATAGTATTGGTAATCCCTAGTTTCCTTAGGGTATCCAATAAATAGACATTTATCAGACTTAGCATCCAATTTGTCTGATACAGTCCGCTTCACATAAGCAGGACAACCCCATATCTTCAAGTAAGATACATAAGGTTTCTTACTATTCCATATCTCATATGGAGTAGTTGAGACTACCTTGGTAGGCATTCTGTTTAACAAGTAAACAACTGTCTGAAGTGCATAGCCCCAAAAGGACTTGGGAAGAGTTGCATGATTCATCATTGACCTGACCATGTCCAACAAGGTCCGGTTACGCCTCTCAGATACACCATTATGCTGTGGTGTATAGGGCGGAGTCCATTGAGACAATATGCCATTGTCTCTTAGATAATCAAGAAACTCTTGACTTAAGTATTCACCACCTCGATCCGATCGAAGTATTTTAATACTCTTGTCATGTTGTTTCTCTACTTCATTTCTGAATTCTTTGAACCTTTCAAAGGCTTCAGACTTGTGTTTCATCAAGAACACATACCCAAACCGTGAGTGATCATCGGTGAAGATAATGAAGTAGCTATAGCCTTCTAAAGCTTGAGTTGACATAGGTCCACATACATCAGTATGTATTAGACCTAGTAACTCTCCCACTGCTCACCTTTCCAAAGAAAGGTAACTTAGTCATCTTGCCTTTTAAGCATGATTCGCATGTATCGTATGAATCCAATTCAACGATTCCGCAATTCCACATTTGTGTAATTCGGACATGCTTTCTTGCTTACATGGCCAAGACGACAATGCCACATATAGGAGTCTATTTGATTATCCTTTTGAGCACGCTGTTGCTCGCTTCGATATTGAAGATGTCATCGATACGCCCAACGATAAACACCATTGCTTAAAGTTCCAAATTCCATAAAGAACTCCATTCAAAGTTATGTAACAACAATTGTTACTAAAAGTCAAATGGTACCCATTTCTATTTAAACAAGAAATAGAAATGATGTTCTTTATCAACAAGGAACATAAAAGCAATTGTCCGTTCTAAGACAAGTCCTGTAGGGAGTTTCAACAAATGCTTCAATGGCGTGCAAAGAACCTTTGCTCCATTCCCAACACGCAAATTTGACTCTCCCTTGACGAGTCTTCTTCTATTCCTTGGCCCATGTATGTCATTACATATATGTGAGCCACACCCAGTATCCAATACCCAAGTGTTTGAGGAAATAGAATGACAATCAATAACGAAGATATCTGAAGAAGATGGGGCATCCGAGGCCTTATTCTTCTTCACGGACTCAAGATAAATCTTGCAATTTCTTCGCCAATGGCCCTCCTTGCCATAATGATGGCAAGTGACCTTTTGAGCTGGTTCTGCCTTTTTAGCCTTTTTTCTTCTTCCTTCTGTTGTTCCTTTGACTTCCTCTTAGAACCTTTCTTCGAGGAATCAACTAACAGCACCGTCCCCTGCTCATGCTTCTCGTAAGGCTCCACAGCCTTCAAAGATGTTGAATACCACAGATGAACCTTCTTACATCTCAGAGGTGAAGTGGAGCTTGAAGACTTCGAACCTTTCGAATCTCACTTGCTCATCAACCAACTCATAAAGATGAAGGACTACGATATGAGCATCCATATGCTCATCTTGCTTCGTAGCTTAGGTTCCATCATGGCTAGCATGATGCAACTCATTTGTTGAATCACTCACATGTTTACGATAGGCCAACAATTGGTCCAGAGTTGCATTGTCACTAGGATGGGCGGGAAGAGGCGCTTCGAGGACATACGCAAGCTTTTCCACCTTGAGAACAATTCTCAAGTTTCTAAGCTAGTCCAAGAAGTTCGGCCCAGTCAATTTATTTGAATCCAAAATGTAATGCAAATTCAAACACATCATGATCAATATATTAAATTAGAAATACAAAACGAGCATATATGAGAAAGATGATTTTAAAAATGAATCAATATACATTTATAAATCCCATTCATTTTTCGAATTTCAAAAACCCCAAAATCACTTCGGGAGATCATAGGTCCATCTCCGAATGGGCTGATATCCATCATAGTTATGAACAACCTTGGAGAGAGTCCAACAAGCCATTCATAACTACGACGGTAGGTATCATCTATACGATTGCATATCCGTATATGCAACTATCACAATGTGCTATCAACTAATTGAATGTTCACACATACATCGGGTTGTTAACACATTAACAAGTATGCATCATATGCATAGCACCCAACTTCACCTCCTTTACATCGACCTTGGAGAGAGTCCAACAAGCCGATGCTCCAGGTTAAAGCCAACCCATTAATCGGGACATAGTTTTAATATGGTTAGAGCGCATTCAACCAATTAGCCCAGCTTGGAGAGAGTCCAACAACCAAAGCTAACGATTGACCTCGACTCTTACCATATTAGTATTAAACTATTCCATGGTTTGAACATGTTCGGGTTGTAGGGCTTGGAGAGAGTCAACAACCCAAACAAGAAGCGGAACTCTGGTTCTAACCATATTAATGGAAGGTGTAGGCTTTAATATTGATTAAGGGTTTTATGTCTCATCCTCTTTGCATGCAAATAACTATTATCTACATGGCATGACATACATGGCATACATCTACATGTCACGACACGCATGGCATAATGTTATGCATCTAATGCAATTACATGGCATACAATTATGTCATGTATATAATTTCCTTATATGTCATAACTATTTGGAAATAAAATATGTTTAGATTTGATTCTCCAAATCAAATCATAATTAAATTAGGAAACAAATTTCCAAATCTAATCACATATTTTATTCATGGAATTATTTGATTAAGGAAAATCTATTTAGGAAACCAATTTCCTAAATCATTAAAACTACTTATGGAAATAAAATATTTTAAGATTTGATTTCCCAAATCAAATCATGATTAAATTAGGAAACAAATTTCAGAATCTAATCAAATATTTTATTTATGGAAAATATCAATTTCCATAAATACTTCCAACTTTCCAAAAGTGGAAGATTTCCATAAATACTTCTAGACTTTCCAAAATTGAAAAATTTCCATAAATACTTCTAAATTTCCAAAATTTAGAAAATTTCCAGAAATACATTATGACTATCGCAAAACCATTTTTACGATTATGTCGAAACACAACCTGGGCTCTGATACCACTGTTGGGTTTCCGGCACCGCGGCGTGTGTGTGTTCGATCATGTTTCGTAAACATGAGCACAGCGGAAGCAATTAAAAATAATAAAACTATATTTATTACAACACACACAACACACGCATGCATATTACAACAAGTGTAGACATAACCGTAAATTAAAATTTGCAATAAAAGAAATTATCTACGTTATACCTTTCGTATGTCGTGTAGCGGGAACGGCATCAACCGGAACGATCCTCGTAAGAATCGTCTCTATCCGTATCCACGCCGAGCTCCTCGGGATGACTTTGCTAAGTCACGAGCTTCGTCTTCGTACGGGTTACTAGCCTCGTGTTGAAGACGACGTGATCGAGAGATGATCACGATCCGAATCCAAATTCGGATCCTAAAACGAGTTCTCAAAACTCGCTTCTCCGGAGAGGTATTCGTCAACCAATTGGCGAATCGCCGTCCTCCACCTCAGAGGATTACGGAGATCAAATCCCGGTAAGTTAGGTGCTATCGGGCACTAACCGTCGTCAAACGACGCTCCGACAACAAAGAAACAAGCTGTCCAGAAAACTGGACAGCTTTGAGTGGAGGAATAGAGGCGCCAAAGAGATGGAAGCTCACCTTATCACCGAACCTAGAGGAGATCACCGGAGGGTCGCCGAGCATCGCCGGCTGAAGCTTGGATGGGCGGCAAGGAGGTGGCAGCAGCTCCATGAAGTTGGCGGCAACACCATGTTGGGCGGCAACAACAAGGAGGTTAGGCGGCAACTTCATTAGGGTTTTGGGTTAGGGTTTAAGCCTATTTTATAGAGAACTAATTCTCTTAATGGTTAATGGATCATATCCATAAAGCCCGTTAACCCGCTCCATTAAGATAAGTTAAAATAAACCAAACCATGATGGTTTATTTTAAGTTAAAACGAACCGAACCAACCTTTGGTTCATTCGTTTAATATAAACCAAACCCTTTGGTTTATTCTCATCCATTGGATTAGAGCCAAACCATTTTGGTCCATCCATTATGTCTTCATAAGACACGGCCCATCCACGCTTCCATTGCGACTGAAACAATTTCATGCTCGCTTTATGTTTGGTCAAACCAAACATAGTTTCTCTCGGTCTGAGAATCCCATTCTCAAGCTCGTTTTAAATCCTTTGGATTACACTCGTTGTGCGTGTGACCAAATAGGTTCTCGGTTTATGTTGGCCGTCTATAATTAACCATTAATTATAGAACGATCATGAGTGGCACCTAGTAGTACATCATGATCCCCAATTACCCGAAAAGATCAACGGTTGATCCAGAACTATTTCTGAAACCCTTCAGTAGCTCGAATGAATCGTGCCCCATTCCCTTCACTCATCTTATACCCACTTGGTTCAGGACATGGTCTATTGTGTCAGTCCCCACTAGGCTGACTACGACACACCTAGCCCAAGTATCATTTCCTCGTCCTACGGATTCTAGTTACTCCACATGTATCGAAGAGTACCTTACTCTAAACATGTAATGCTTTGGCCAAAGACTTTAGTAACAATCCGACGAGAGGCCATGGGTATACATCTCCTCGCAAGGAGTGGTGAATCCTTTATAGGCTATTCAAACACCTTCGATCACTTCGACTTATACCCAATCATCTCGGGTCCACATCTCCTCGGAGATGTTTGCTTAAGATGTCAAAGCATAAGTCTCCATGATCAAGATGACTTGAATACCGCAAGTCAAAGGAACATCGCACTTAAGCCACAGTAAGAACTTCATTGACATATCTATATATGCAGAGAACCATATGAAGTCTTACTTTGGTCACTCCAATGAACTAGTTACCATAACTAGCATCCACGATTAACTCCGACATCACAATGTCTCCACCAAAGGAGAATCACCGCTTGGATACACCAAGGAGTATACCTCGTGCTAGTCTCGGCGTAATTGATGGTGTCCAAATCCATCAATTCATCGACTAGGGATAATTCCGATACATCACAATTACACATGTAGAGATACTCACTAGTTGTGATCCAATCACAAATTCTCTCATGCTGTGAATCGTATCGTGGACATTCAGTAAATGAGTTTAAGATTCAATCAAATACATTAAACATGTATACTCAAATAGTGAATCTTCATTTATCATATAAATGGTTCATACATAAGGCGATTGCCTTAGGACATCTCTCATATATTACTAACAAACAACAAGGTGACTCTGATATCACTTGTTGGACGTCCTAGGAGCACGCTGATGTGCGCATTTTAATTATATAGGATTTTAGTCATCATTTTAGCACACATCTTATTTCGTTTTTATGATATTCATTGCATATTACCTTTGCTTACTTCATTTTGCTATTATCTTTATTTGGATATTTGTTTTTGTTTATTTGTCTTGATAGGGCGAAGATTTGAAGCGAAATGAAGCATTATGTGGAGCACGGACTAAAGGAGACATACTCTAGCCGTGCCCCCAAGACAAGGGCATATTTTCAGACGAAAGAAGCGATGTTCACGGATGATCCAGAGAAGATACACGACTGACCATGTATTTTACACACGACCGTGCCTTTTCCAGACTAGTTTCCAGCTTTACACACACCCGACCGTGTGAATTTTACATGGTCGTGTGGCATCACTGCGATTTCGAGGAGTTAGTTTTTTTTTTGTTTATAGAAAGATGGTGCCGCCTCTATATAAAGGAAGCTCGTCCAAGAGATTGGGGATCGTGAAGGGAGTCGCCCTAGGGCTCCCAAGCCCCGAAAGGGGGTCATCCAAGGGCCCCTAAATCATCGGAGGATGCCGTCTGAGTTCCTCTCCACCACCAGCAAGAAGATTTCAATGCCACTACTCCAGTTCTGAATGCGAGCCACATCTAAGGATCTTCCCAAATCAAGACTAAGCCCTCTTTTTTCCTTTATTACAATTCCATTCAGTTTTATCTTGTTTTGTCGATGTCTTGTGGTTGCGACTCTGTCTTTATGGAGTGGATTCTGATACTTTAGGATTAGGGAGTAACTATGCATGTTGAACTTTGTCTTGCAATGAATTCTGAGTTTCTCTGATTTTTATTTGCAACTTATAATTCCTAGTTTGATGAAGATGTTTGATTTTGATCTTAGTCTACCATGCTTAGTCATTGTGGGTGTCAAAAGCATTCATATCAAAATCTAGGGGAATCAAAAAGACCCGAAAGGTGAGCTTTACCCCGGTAATCGTAGATCATAAGATGCGAAAGAGTAGGACATTAAAGAAGGTCCACCTATTCGTGGGGAGAACACAGGACCTCCTAGAGCTCCATGAACCTATTCCATCTAGAGGTCGCGACATAGGAGAAAACAACTTGGAGGGGTTGTGACACTTGTGATAGGGGCAACCCATTGATAGCAACCCCCTAAGCTCTATCGATCCAAAAGGGAATCTATAGGTTGGGGTAGGTAATTCCTGTGCAGTACTAAAAGTTCATCGGGATTAAACGAGATGATCCACCTGCAAAATCGATCATAGAAAACTTAGGAATATAAGTAGGTAACGTATTCAACATAACATAGGTGAAACCAAAATCCTAGAATCATTCCCCATGATCATAACATGGATCTAGTGACAGTGGTGTTCCTGTGAAAGTGATCTCTCAACCTTCTTGCTCTCCGTTATCTCACTTTTAATTCTCTATTTTATCATTCAACTGATTGGGTCTAAACAATACACATTCACTTAGTAAACCAGTACTCGATTATCATGTCTTGTGGAATCGATATTTTATTACTTGATGACAACCGTGAACTTGCAGGAGTTGAGCGCAACCCAATCTTCGACCTCACAGTTGAAGACTCGATTTGCCCGCATCACACGCACAACGGAATGAGTGTAAATAAAACAATTTTATTTCCTCTGGGGCTAGAATTTCTTGCTTTAACATAATCACACGTGAGAAAAAGTGGAGAGAAGTTATACCTTTGAGATTCTTATCGAGTTTGTCGAAACCATGAGCAAGACTCACAAACCTTGCCTTTATCGGTATTGTCATGCCCCGGGGGAGTCCCCGCCAGATGGAAATCTGGCAGCATCTCCCCTGTATGAGTGACAATACCAAACTTACATACAAGGCCTACACGACCACTATACATCGGTCAACACGACCGGAATCCAAACAACACACGAAGGTCATAAGGCCTCAGGCCAATAATCAAGGTAAATAGTAACAGTCTATAATAACTAGACTTACCCCTTCTGCCATCTGGGAAGGAATACCCAACCAAAACCAATCAAAATAAAATCCGAATAAAGGTCCATAAGGACACCAAATATCCACGAGTACATAAATCCAACTCCAGTCCTAAACATATCTTCTAATCAAAATTCAAATCCATAAATCAAATAACTAAGAAACTATCACGACGAGGGGGTTTGGCAGCTGGACTCTCCTGACAGCTTCATTCTGAAATAGATATAAAACAACGGGGTAAGTTCAAAGAACTCAGCGGATATAGTCGATATGCAAAGTAAGATATAGCTAACAATAACAATCATGCCAGTACAGTCTCATATATAGGGTATGCAAGAAAGAAATACAAAAGGACTGTACTTACCTGAATCTCCTACCCTGATATAGAAGCATGTGCCATACTAGAAGAAATAAAGTCGTCAGACCATATACAAATATGTATCCTGTATGCATGGCAATCATATGCAACATCCAAGGCAGCAATAAAAATGCAGCAAACACAATACAAATGCTATCCATGCAAAATGCATATGGTGCAAATGACATGGTCACCCCTGACGCCAGTCAGTCGCCTCACACGTGATGGTGAAGCCGAGTGGGTAGGGCTATGAAAACTGTATACTCTGCCATCACTGCTCCTGAGTGACTGAGCGGATAGGATGCTGTCGGAGTACACCTATCTTCCTGCCCCAAACAGAGTGGGGGAGCAAAGCTCTCATCTCCCGGTGTCGTAGACTGAGAGAGGATCCTCGCCACTTACCACGCTCATCGCCGCTACCCATGGCGGACCAGAGCTGATAGAGCAATCGCACACTCTTCTGATGTACCACTAACCCATGAGTGGCAGCATGTGCAGACCATGTACTAGCTGCGAGCTCAACTATAAAGGAACCCCGTCCAGCCAGCATGCAATCATGCAAAATGGTGCATGATACTAAAGCATGTAATACCAACTAAAATACATATCCGAATAATATGCACAACCAATAGGTACATATCAATGATCCAATTAAACCATGGAAAATATAAGCATAAATGATCAAATGCATGTATCAAGTAGGCACAAAAACATGCAAGGCAGATAAACATGAAAATTATTGCAAGCTATACTAACTAGCATATCAACATGACTATATCTAAGAGATAAGTCAAAATACCCGCATGATAAAATGCTCGAGAAAACAACAAAATTGTCACAACCGTGGACCTGCCTCATGACCGAAACCTGCATACAACATAACTATTGTTAAGCACAAAAATGCAATCCACCGTCAAATCGAATACTTAATCGATTTCTTACATAACCAATTAACCCAAAGGCTTTAATAAAATCTCGATCACCTTCCACCTAATATAACCGTCTTTTCGTCCAATCACACTCGTACAACACCTCTTCACTCAAATTCACCATCCACGGACGGAACCAAAACTCAAATAGCTACCTCACAGATCAAAACACATTCGGAACCATTTATCGCTCACTTAACATACCACTTATGATCGTACAATCGACATCAACCCAATTACAACTTTATTCACAGTCGTTCACAACCTGTGAACAAGCTTCACAGCCCATGAACAACCCAAAATACCTTCCATAATCACCTCCTCTTTCACAACCGACCAACAACTCCAAAATCAGCCCATTTACAGCCGACCTTGCACGACCACCTCCAACCCTAACCGCACAATGCCCCCAATTAGACCCTCACAACCCTCTCAGCCGACAACTTCCTTGCTGCTCTAAATCACTGTCCATGTATCACCACCTGACACCAACGCCCACCCTTGACCACCACAACCCATACATCATTGAACAGAAAATAAACAAGACGAAAAACTAGGTATTTACCGGAAGCTCCACTCTCACCAGCGACACAGAGGGCTCGCGGCGGCGGTCCTGTGGCTGCAGGCACTGGGGAAGAAGAAGCAGCAATGCCGCAACCTCGAGCGACAGAGAAGGTCGGCGCACACGGCTATGAACGGCTAGCGCGCAGAGGGCGTTCGCGAGAGCAGAGACGGCGGAAGGGCACTGCGGCGGTTGCTTGCTGTAGTGCGGCTAGTGACTTGGTCGTCGCGTGTGCGGCTCGGGCGAGGCGCGAGCGGTGCTGTGGGTGGCGACGCTAGGAAGAAAGGCTTGGGAAAGTTTGGGAACAGCGGCGAGATTTGGGAACGGCGGTGGTTGCGCGAGGTCGGGAGAAAGAAACCGATCTGCCTAAGAAAATCACGTGAAGAGGGAGTCGGGCGCAACGGGAAAGAAAAGGAGAAAAATCTAGGTTTTCCAGTTTAAGTTAATACCATCTATTAACCCCCTTAAATAGCCTCCAGCAAAGCCTATTTATTTTATCCCCATAAATATTCGTACAGGCTCCGTTTAATTCCAGAAAAATTATGAAAAAATTCCTAAAATTTTCTAAAAATCCTGAAAAATTTCCAGGATTATTTTTTTAATTCTTTGGCCATTAAATTTAGTATTTTAGATTTTCTGTATTTAACATTCTCCCCCACTAATAAAAATTTGGTCCCCAAATTTCCTACTCAGATGCATAATGAGTAAGAGATACCACAAGTACTGAAAAATATATCTCACGTACCTTAAGTAAACAGGTGGGGATATTGAGCTCTGATCTTTTCTTCAAGCTCCCAAGTAGCCTCCTCATCGGTGTGGTGACTCCACCCGACCTTGACAAGTCGCGCAATCTTGTTTCGCAACTGTCGTTCCTTGTAATCCAAAATCCATACCGGAACCTCTGTGTAAGTAGCATCAGGTTGAATGGAACCTGACATATCTGACAGAATATGTGAAGAGTCTGGCACATACTTCCTCAGCATGGACACATGGAACACATCATGAATACCCGTCAAAGATGGTGGTAGCGCTAGACGATAAGCGACTGCTCCGATCCTCTCCAAAATCTCAAACGAACCAATGTATCTAGGAGCTAACTTACCTCGGAGGCCAAATCTCTTCACTCCTTTCGTGGGTGAGACTCGAAGGAACACATGATCACCAATAGAGAACTCCAGAGGTCTCTGTCTCCGATCTGCATAACTCTTCTAGCGATCCTGCGCCTTTACCATCCTACGTCTGATAGTACGGACCAACTCTGCCTCATGTTGAGCTCTCTGGGGTCCTAGCAACTGGGCCTCCCCAACCTCCTCTCAGAGGGTGGGTGTACGACACTGTCTACCATACAATGCTTCAAATGGGGCAATTTGGATAGTCGAATAATAACTGTTATTGTAGGTGAATTCCACTAACGGTAAGTGGTCCTCCCAGTTGCCCCCGAAATCTATAACACAGGACCTCAGCAAATCCTCTAGTGTCTGAATGGTCCGCTCAAACTGTCTATCTGTCTGCGGATAGAATGCAGTACTAAAACGAAGCTGCGTGCCTAAAGCCTGCTGCAGACTCTGCCAGAACCGGGATGTGAACCGAGGATCTCTATCTGATATAATGCTCAAAGGAACACCATGCAATCTGATGATCTCCCGACAATATAACTCTGCTAAACGATCCAGGGAGTTGGTCTTCCGAATCGCTAAGAAGTATGCAGATTTGGTTAGTCAGTCAACAACTACCCAAATCTCATCATGGCCTTGACGTGTCCTCGGCAAACCCACCACAAAATCCATGGAAATGTGATCCCACTTCCACTCAGGAATAGGAATCCTCTGAAGTAATCCAGCTGGTCTCTGGTGCTCAGCCTTTACCTACTAACAAATCAGACATCTAGCTACAAAATCTGCGATGTCTTTCTTCATGCCGTTCCACCAATACAAATACTTTAAATCTCGATACATGTGGGTTCCGCCTGGGTGGATCACAAATCGAGAGCGATGAGCCTCCTGAAGTAACTCCTCCATGACCGGGTGAGACTGAGGTACGCATAATCTTCCCCGGAAATAAATTATACCTCCGTCATCTCGGGTGAACTCCGTCTGCTGTCTAGAGGTTATCTGGCTGCCAATAAACTACAAATGTTGATCACTGGCCTGAGCCTCCCGGGCTCTCGTTCGGATAGACGACTGAGCAACCATGGTAACCAGAATGCCCTACTCTGTCGGTCCCTACTCCTCGAGGCCCAACTCAAAAAAACCCTGAATCAAATCCGTGACTAAAACTCGATAGGAAGCTAAAGTCCCTCGGGACTTTCGGTTAAGTGCATCGGCAACCACATTGGCTTTCCCTGGGTGGTAGCTAATGGTACAGTCATAATCCTTCAGAAACTCCATCCATCTCCTATGTTGGAGATTGAGTTCCTTCTGCGAAAATAGATATTTGAGACTCTTATGATAAGTGAGAATCTCAAATGTAATACAATACAGATGATGCCTCCAAATCTTCAAGGCAAAGATAATAGCGGCTAACACTAAATCATGTACTCGATAGTTTTTATCATGCTCCTTCAACTGGCGAGAAGCATAAGAGACTACCCTATCGTGCTGCATCAATACTACGCTTAAACCCTGGAGAGATGCATTGGTATAAAGAACGAAACTGTCGTCCCCTGATGGCAATACCAGAATCGGTGCTGACACCAGTCTCTTCTTTAATTCCTAGAAACTGGTCTCGTACGCCTCTGACCATGTGAACTTCACGCCCTTCCTGGTAAGGCGTGTCAATGGCATAGCGATGCTCGAGAAACCCTCAACGAACCGTCTGTAATAACCAGCCAAGCCTAGGAAACTGCGAACCTCCTGAACTGATTTTGGCTGTTCCCAACTAGTGATAGCCTCAATCTTCTGGGGGTCAACTGAAATGCCTCTACTAGAAACCACATGTCCCAGAAAACCGACTGAGGGTAACCAGAATGCACACTTATTGAACTTCACATATAGTCGCTTCTGTCGAAGCCTATCTAAAACAAGGCGAAGATGCTGCACGTGTTCCTCTTCGGAACGAGAATAGACCAGAATGTCATCGATAAAAATAATGATAAACCGATCTAGGAAATCCATAAATTCATGGTTTATCAAATCCATGAATACCGTTGGAGCATTGGTAAGCCCAAATGGCATTACCAAAAACTCATAGTGTCCATATCTGGTACGGAACGTTGTCTTCTATATGTCTGAGTCTCTAACCCTTAATTGATGATATCTGGACCGCAGATCAATCTTAGAATATACTGATGTACCTCTGAGCTGATCAAACAAGTCCTCAATACGTGGCAGGGGATATTTATTCTTGATAGTGACGACATTCAACTGCCTATAGTCGATGCATAATCTCATCGAACCATCTTTCTTCTTCACGAAGAGAACCGGAGAACCCCAGGGTGATACACTAGGGCGAATAAAACCTCTGTCCAAAAGTTCCTGGAGATGAACCTTTAACTCGTCCAACTCTCTTGGGGCCATACGATAAGGAGCTTTCGATGTTGGCGACGTCCCAGGAATTAACTCAATCGTGAACTCCACTTGCCTTCTGGGAGGCAGGCCCGGTAACTCCTCTGGAAAGACATCCGGATATTCTCGAATAATAGAAATGTCAGCAATCTGAGAGTCACCACTGTCTTCTACATTGATCATAGATAATAAAAAACCTTGGCAACCGTGCAATAAAAGCTTCTGAGCCTGAATCGCAGAAATGGTCGATATACCATTGTCCCGGATGCCAGTGAAATCCCACGAGGGTTGGTTCGGAGGTCGGAATGTGACCACCCTCGTATGGCAATCAACTGTGATATGATATGCTGACAGCCAATCCATGCTAAGGATAATGTCAAACACGACCATGTCCAGTACCAATAAATCTACAGTAAGAATGATGTTATCCAAATCTAAAGGACAACCTCGGACCTCCTGGATAACGTCCAACGTATCACCAGACGGTAGGGATACGATTAATCGCTGTGATCTAATAGTAGGTAGTCTACCAATCTCTCTCATAAATGCACGAGAAATAAACGAATGCGAACTACCCGTATCAATTAGCATAATAGCTAAAAATGCATAAAGTGAAATCGTACCGTGAAAAATGGATTCGTTGGCTCGCTGCGCATCCTCTCTGGTAATCGCATGAATCCGCCCAGTCTCCGGTGGAGGTGGAGGTGGTATCACTGCCAGAGGTGGTTGTGCCTGAGCCTGAGACTGATACGAAGGCTGATACGTAGGATGATATGAAGGCTGATACGAAGGTTGATATGAAGGTTGTGGGTGTATCAGACGTAGCGATCGTCCCGAACCCGATGGCGGTCAGAGCATATCTGTCGATGGCCGATCTGCGACCGTGATCGTATGCGATGGTTGGGATCGATCGATCTCGCGGTCCTAAAATAGAACCCTGTGACATCGTATGGGCACTAGAGTACTCCTGTCCATGAATACCATATGCGACTCCTGTAGGGGGAGCTATCCTCTGCTGGCGTTGCGAACGTCTAGCTGTTTGCCCCCCTCTCTGAGTCCCAGACTGACACAACTGTCCTCGCTGGATAGAAACCCCGAAAGTCACTTGCTGAGCCTTCAACAAACAATCTCGGCTCAGGTGTCTAGGCAGTTTGCAATAATAGCAAACTGACTGTCCCAAGGTGCAGGTTGAGACGATATGCTCTCTCGACCCACAACGAGTACAGTAGGTGTCACTAGTGGCCAGCCTCCGGCTCTGCTGAGAAGACCGGGAGGGTCCAGCTGAAGATCGTCCTGATTTCTGAGGCCGGCTAAATGTCCCAGAATGACTCTGACCCGACTAACTGTGGCCACTTTGCTGCTGCCCAGTACTCTATGGCTGCTGGGTCTGTCTTGTGGTTCGTTCTGTCTGTTTTCTCTTCCTGTGAGTATTAGCTCTCTGTTGAGCCAACTCAATCAACAGAGCTCTATCCAATGCCTCTCGGTAGGAAGAACTGTCAAATCCTGCCATCTTGATCTGAAGATGCCCATCTAGTCCCTGAACAAATTGCATCATGCATGACCTGTCCTCAGCAACTAACTCTGGACAAAACCTGGCTAACCGATTAAATTCTGTATTATACTCCATCACTGAGCGATTATTCTATCGTAGACTCAGAAAATCCTGACGACGCATCATCTGATATGATCGTGGGAAGTACTGACTCTCAAAGGCCTCTCTGAATCTCGCCCAGGTAATCTGCTGCTCGCCGATGATCGAGCGTTGTGTGTCCCACCAAACCTCGGCCTCACCTCGTAAATGGAAGGCTACTAACTCTGCCTTCTCCCACTCGGAGCAGACCATATAGTAGAAAGTACGCTCCATAGTCTCTATCCAAGACTGAGCCACGCTCGGGTCAGTCTCTCCGCTGAATAAGGTGAACCGGCTTTTCATCGACTTTGCTAAACCGGGAATCCAAGCTCATGCCGCAGCCACATCAGTAGGATGAGTAAGGGTCATCGCAGGAGCTGGCGAAATAACTGTAGATGGTACCGCTGCATACGCAGGGCGGATCTCAGTGAGGGCCGATGGCTCCAGCGATGGGCTGTCAGTGTCTGTAGTCTGAGCCCTCTTGGCGGGGTGTCTAAAGTGTAGCAGCAGGGTCTCCTGCTGGTATATCGAATACTCAAGAAGTGGGTATCTCTGGAGGAGGAACCGCCGAGGACTGAGGATCCATGGCTCCCGCAACACCATGTGGAACCTGACCCTGATCAACATGCTCACCCTCAGTAGATCTTTCTGGCAACTCAGTCGCCAAAGATCTCAATGTCCTCTGACGTGGCCGCCCCGCACCACGTCTTGGCGCAGGAGCACGCCCACCTCGTCTCATATCTGTTAAATTTTTACAGATATTACTACAAGTAAAAACATATAAAATTAATCATCATACCTATTTCACCGTCAGGAGAGGTCTTATCGCCGCTAAATCCCCATATTGACCTCGTCAATAATACCTCGAATTTCCGAAACATAAAAATCGTCGAAAATCCATACCACTTTAAAATTTTCCAGATTGACTCGCAAAACCTGCCAAAAGTGGCGAACTCCGAAAAATCCAAAAATTCCTAGGAACTTGTAAACCTGGCTCTGATACCAAATAAATTATCACGCCCCGGGGGAGTCCTGAAGGTAGGAAACTTCGCTTCCCACTTCAACTCGGTCGCTTGTTCATCGTGATCCCTTCGATGTCCCCGGATTAAAAAAATTTAACCCTAGACAAAAGGGATCACCCAAGCAACTGTTTCATCATCGTGCTATTCAATTAGAGTAGTCACTTGAACAAACTTGTTGTTCAAGCAACCAACCTCTATTCTATGATCAGCCGCGGAATAGACGATGTACGGATCGCCGGTTTTTGCATTTGTATTCGGGGTCCAAGTTATTTTAGCCACAAAACAGAATATATAACATATATATGATTGAAGAACAAATATAGACATGTTACAAAAGAGTATAAACAAATGTTATACCTCTCGATCTTCTATTGTATGTCCTTCCTCCTTTTGGACGTTGTGTGGGCGACGATCTACCAAAAGTCAAAGCTCCTAGATCACCAATCTTCCTTCCTTGCTCACTCCGAACAAGAGGAAGAATAAGAAACAAAACTCTCCCTCTCCTTACTTGCGCCAACCACCAAGCACCAACTTGGTGTGCACCGGCCAAAGGATTGGATGAAGAAGATGGATGCCGGCCAAGAGCTCCATGGGAAGACCCTAAGCTTTTGTTTCCACTGGCCAAGGAGAAGAGAAGGAGGGCTTAACGCCGGCCAAGGAGAGGAGAAGGCTTGTTTGGGCGCCGACTAACAAGAAGAAGAAGAGAAAAGGAAAATCTTTCCTTAATTGTGGCCGCCCAAGCCTCAACCCTAATCACCCAAGCTTGCCGCCCCTTAACCCTAATCCCCTTCTTATTATCTTGCCGTCCACCCTTAAGCACCCTTTTATAGAGTTAGGCCTAAGCCCCCTTTAATCTCCACCATCGGTTCTAGGGATTTAATCTCAACCGTTGGATCTAGAGATTTAATCTCAACCGTCGGATCTAGAGATTTAATCTCTACTGTTGGATCTAGAGTTTTGTTTTCAACCATTGGATCTAGGCTTCATGAGGTTTTAATAGGCTACAATAGGGACCATGAGGAGGAGTTGGATCTTGGCCACCCAATGGATCAAGCCCACATAAAGTCCGATCCATTAATGATAATCCAATCCACTAAAGGATTATCATTGATCTACCTCACCAACCCCCATAAGTTAATATGGGCTCCATATATTATTTGTACATTTTCTCCCCGTGTTTAAGATCTCGAATGTCCGTCGATTAATTAATTTACTGATAATTAATTAATCAACATCTAACTCCATAAGTAGTACCACTCAACTTTATCATCATGCCGAACCAAGTCCACCTGTAAGGTTTACATGATGAACCTTATGAGCTCCTCAAGGGGGCATCATCATCCTAATATATAGGACACGATTTCCTCCTATAATCAACGGCACACCATATAAATAATATCATTTCCCAACTTACCGAGCCTATCGATTTAATCTATAAATCTCGCCCATTGATAATTCAAAGAAATGAATACTAAGTATATGTGCCCATTATTATATTGGGATTAAGAGCATGTACAATATAATATCTGAGGTCCGATTCGATTATGTAGTTAGCAATAAATCGAATCACCTCTAAGTCGGTCCTGCTCAATACACACAAAGTGCACTAGTGTGATTCTATGGTCAAGACAAACCAATACCAAATCACACTACAACCATACCAATGGTTTGTCCAAAGCCATCTGGGTCGTGAGCCTTCACTTATACTTTACAAGGAGTCGATAACATGATCTCCCGTGTGACATCACACACCATGTTATCTACAATGTAATGTATTAGACAGTATGCATAACCATAAATATGCAAACAATGATCATATGATTCTTATTTCAAAATAAAGATGTTCATACAAAAGATAGACTTTTCAGTATACATCTCAACAATCTCCCACTTATACTAAAAGACTATGCTGTCCTCAACCTGCCATACATCTGATCCCCATTCCCTCCACATGCCTATCAAAAGCTCTCGCCAGAAGGGCCTTAGTGAAAGGATCTGCCAGGTTATCCTCCGATGCAATCTTGGCCACAACAACTTCTCCTCTCTTTACGATTTCTCGTATCAGGTGGTACTTGCGCTCTATGTGTTTACTTGCATTATGGGCTCGTGGTTCCTTCGAGTTTGCAACTGCACCACTATTATCACAATAATTTGTGATAGTTCTGGGCAAACCAAGAATCACATCCAAGTCCATCAGGAAGTTCCTGAGCCACACAACTTCTTTGGCCGCCTCAGAGGCCGCCACATACTCAGCTTCCATGGTAGAGTCCGCCACGCATTTCTGCTTGACACTCCTCCATACAATGGCTCCACCTCCCAAAGTAAACACAAAACCTGAGGTAGACTTACTGTTATCCCTATCTGATTAGAAGTCAAAATCTGTGTAACCCACAGGGAGTAATTGGTCTATCTGGTAAACTAGCATATAATCCCTAGTCCTTCTCAGGTACTTCAATATATGCTTTACTGCAGTCTAATGTCCCTGTCCTGGATTACTCTGATATCTGCTGACCATGCCCACGGCAAAGCAGATATCTGGTCTCGTACATAGCATCGCATACATGAGACTTCCTACTACTGAAGCATAAGGAACCGCCTTCATCTCCTCAGATGTTCTAGGACACATCTCCTTAGATAAAGGAACTCCATGCCTGAAAGGTAGAAAACCTTTCTTGGAGTTTTGCATGCTAAAATGATCCATAATGGTGTCTATGTATGAAGCTTGAGATAAGCACATCCTTTTCTTGCGATCCCTTATAACCTTGATCCCAAGGATGTGTCCCACTTCTCCCAAGTCCTTCATGTCAAATTGTTTGGACAACCATACCCTTACGTCCAATAACACTTTGATATTGTTGCCAATTAACAAAATGTCATCTACGTATAGTACAAGAAATATCACTACGTTTCCGTCACATCTCTTGTATACATAAGACTCATCCGGACTTTGAATAAATCCATAAGACTGGATTACCTCATCAAAGCGGATGTTCCAAGATCTCGAAGCTTGCTTCAATCCATAAATGGACCGATTAAGCTTGCACACAAGATGCTCTTTTCCCTTTGCAATGAATCCCTCTGGTTGCTTCATATAGATGTTTTCCTCAAGACTTCCATTAAGGAAAGTTGTATTGACATTCATCTGCCATACCTCATAATCCATATGAGCAGCAATGCATAAGAGAATCCGGATAGACTTAAGCATGGCTACCGGTGAAAAGGTCTCCTCATAATCGATACCCTCTTTCTGAGTATACCCTTTTGCAACAAGCCTTGCTTTGAAGGTCTCAACCTTCCCATCTATTCTTCTCTTTCTTTTGTTGATCCACTTGCATCCAATGGTTTTTACACCATCGGGTGGTTCTACTAGCTCCCAAACCTGATTTGAATCCATGGATTCAATCTCAGTATTCATTGCACTTTGCCAAGATACTGCATCTTTATCTTGGATTGCCTCGTCATATGTCCAGGGATCAGGTTCATGTTCGCCAGGGACCAAATCAGAAGATTCTCCCAAGAACATGAATCTATCAGGCTGTCTCACAACCCTCCCACTACGACGAGGCATCACCTGTGCATCCTCTATGACATGCGGTGCAGTGACTTGTGGTATATCCTCTTGTACCGGTGGTACTGAAGAAGTGACTTCCCCTTTTAATTCCTCCAGAACAATCTTACTCATGGGCTTGTGGTTCATTACATAGTCTTCCTCTAGAAATCTGACGTTCGTGCTAACGATCACCCTCTGATCTCTAGGACTATAGAACAAACCACCTTTCGTTCCTATAGGATAGCCAATGAACATGCACACTTCTGTACGAGATTCCAACTTACCAACATCTGCCTTCAGCACATGTGCTGGACTCCCCTAAATCCGAATATGTCTTAGACTAGGCTTTCGCCCAGTCCATAATTCTGTGGGAGTAGAAGGCACTGATTTAGATGGTACCAAGTTTAGAATATACACTGTCGTATCTAGAGCATATCCCTAGAACGAATCTGGCAACTCAGAATAACTCATCATCGATCTAACCATCTCCATAAGAGTCTTATTCCTTCGCTATGCTACACCATTCTGCTGGGGTGTGCCAGGTGCAGACAATTGGGATTGAATCCCAGCCTCTGATAAATATTTCCTAAACTCTCCCAAAAGGTACTCACCACCACGATTAGATCGTAGTTTCTTGATACTTTTACCATGACGTTTCTCCACATCAGCCTTGAATTTTTTGAACTTGTCAAAGCATTCAGACTTGTGGCACATCAAGTAAATGTATCTATATCTTGAATAATCGTCTATAAAAGAGATGAAATACTCAAAACCACCTCTAGCCTGGATAGACATAGGACCACACAAATCAGAATGAACCAATTCCAACACATCTTTGGCTCTATACCCCTTGGCCTTAAAAGACCTCTTGGTCATTTTCCCCTCCAAGCAAGATTCGCAGGTTGGGAAATCTTCCACCACTAATGAACCCAGAGGTCCATCAGCTATCAACCTTTGAATTCTGCTTAGGTTAATATGACCAAGTCTTAGATGCCAAAGATATATTTGGTTCTTCTTCGAAGGTTCTTTTCTCTTATTGGAATTAGAAGATGAGTTATTAACTTCTATTTGCATCGTGGGAGCTTTTGGTTCAAGTATATACAAATTTCCTATCAATGTACCAGAACAGATAATCTTCCTATTTTTTTTTATAACAAATCTGTCATTAAAAGAAATAGAATATCCATCCATAAACAATTTAAAAATCGAAATTAAATTCTTTCTAAATAAAGGTACATAAAGGCAATTCTTAAGAACCAAAACTTTATTTTTCTCAAAAGATAAATTAACATCTCCCACTGCAACAATCGCCACCTTCGTGGCATCGCCCAAGTAAACGGTAATCTCCCCTTCAGCTAGTCGTCGAGTTTCCTGGAACCCCTGCAAAGTATTGCAGACATGATCGGTGGCTCCTGTATCTACACACCAAGTGCTGGTAGATAACACCGCTAAACATGTTTCAACGACTAGACCAAAGGATATACCTTTTTTCTGTTTCTGGTTGGGACAATCCTTCTTCCCATGTCCAGTCTGCTTGCAAGTGAAGCACTTGCCTTTCAGCTTCTTCACTTGTCCCTGAGATCCTCCCACCACGTTTGCTCCACATTGTTTCTTCTTCTTCTTGCCTTCGGCTTAGAAGTAGAAACCTTCTGAGCAACCATGGCTAGAGCCTGAGCAAGCGCTTTTGCTGCCTGGAGTTCTGTCAGAAGCTGCGCCAACGAATACAACATGTTATTCATGTTGTAATTCAGGCGAAACTGTTCAAAACTCCTAGGTAGAGACTGGAGAATGATATCGATTTGAGTTTCCCCATCGATCTCTGCTCCAAGGACTTCCAGCTCATTCACAGGCTTAGGAGGACACTCTTTGAAGAGTACATACTTGTACTCCTCAGCAGTCAAGACAATATCTAGATTCCTTTTTCCAATCAACATAATTATGTACAGTAAGTTTATTTTCCTTTAGTATCACAGCAAGTGGACTGAAAGTCATTTTTGAAAAACCTAAAAATCATATAGATCAAAACTTTAGATTTCAAAAAATTATTGATTCCTCAAACAATAGACCACACATCTTCTCGTCGGATGTTGAACAATCGACCATCGCTACCTACCAATCCAAGTACTAAGCAGCAAATTACATGAAAATCACAGTGCTAAAATAAGTGGTTGGCATCGAGATCACCACTTACCTCAACTAGCGACAACAGGAAGCAGTGAGGCCCTCCGACGATCATCGTGTAGAGAAACAGATCCATAAGCTGTGCCGATGATGAAACGACGAAAGAGGAGAGGCGACGACAAGCTAAGCTCGAGCGTCGACGGTGGTAGATCTGAGCTCAAGCAATGATGACGATGAGCAGCTTTGGCCGGGTCGGTGATGGAGAGCTCCGACAGTGGTGATAAGGCAGCATTAGGCGGAGATCGACTAGCTCGACGTCGACGGTGGAAAATCATCTGAAGAGGTGAGCTGCGACAATGAAACAGGGGAAGGGCAGAGCTGCACGATTGGGAGAAGAATGGCTACCGAATGGAAGGGAAAAACCCTTGCGTAGCCGGTGCTAGAGAACTCCAGTAGCGACGAGTGGAAGCACAGGGAAGATGCGATCAGAAATGAGGAAGCATCGACGATGGAGAGGAAGAGATCGACACAAATCGGAGCTGGGGAAACTTGGGTAGGAGAAATGGGACGAGGAAGAAATCACGGAATGAGAGATTGAGATTTAGGTTTGGGTTCGGGTTTGTTAAAGGCCAACTGGTTCATTTGGCTAGCTCAGGTTTAGCTTAAATCAAATCCAAATCCAGGTTTAACCCAATCTCCCATTTAAACTCTAATCTTCCTCGTATGAACTCCTTTTGAATCCGAAAAAATTTCTATGAACTCCTGAGAAATTATATAAGATAATTTCTCAATTAACAAGGGGTATTTTATTTTATTATTATTATTTTTTCTGGTATCTTACACCTTAAACATCAAGTTGATGGTTCTCTTGAACGAACAAAGCATGACTAGTAGCGAAAGGATTTAGTCAACAATCAGGTATTGACTTTAATGACACTTTTAGCTCAGTTATCAAAATCACATTTGTCAAATTATTATTATCAATAGTTGTAAGTTCGTATTGACTTATTCGACAACTAGACCTTTCTAATGCATTTTTTATGGTCCTATTGAGGAAATTATATTTATGGAGCAACCACCTAGCTAGGTTCATTCATCTATAATTTTCAACTCATGTTTGTCAACTCAAGAAATCTATATATAATCTTCGGCAAACTCCTCATGCATGGTTTCATCGTTTATCTAACTGGCTATAAGCCCAAGGATTTTCTGAATCAAAAATTGATTCTTCCCTATTTTACAAATATAATGATGGATCTATAATATTTTTTCTTATTTATGTGGATGACATCTCAATAATCGTAAATGATCAAACGAGCATCACAAATTTATTAAGCCTTCTCAATCAAGAATTTTCTATTTGAGATTTGATATGCTTGATTTTTTTCTTGGTATTGAACTTATCTCATATAATGAAGGTTGTCTTTTCTCTCAAAGCAAATACATTGTTGGACTTCTTCAAAGAGCTAAAATGGATGGAGCATGTCCGATTTTCACATCAATTGTTATAAATAACTACACTATACCCTCATATGTTAGAAGTATTGGGAATACAATCAAAGTCGTACATTGATAAAATATGAAAAAGATTATGTGCTTATAAGATGAAAAGATATCTCAATTGGTTGAGACCTTTTAGACAAAGCTCAAAAACAAAACCATGAGGGCTTAGACCCAAAGTGAGCAATATCATATCATTGTGGAGATATATGAATCTTATTTGCACCAATAATTGGTATTAGAGTCATGGTCCATGTCAAGCCATGCACTTTGAATGAAGGAAGTGGGGTTCCCATGTTTGAATCAAGAGAACCAGATACCAGACAGGAAGTTTAGTTGGGTCAGAAGGACTGAACAACTAACAGAAAGTTCAGTTACTAGATAACTAGTAGGAAGTCCAACTGGGTCGAAGGACTAGAGTTGGGAAGAGAATCGAATATCAAATAGAGGAAGTCCTTTAAGGATGACTTGAGGAGGGAGGCCCAATATGATTCTTCATTTAACGAAGGGATTGTTGAGAGTATTGAGAATACAATCAAAGTCCCACATTGATAAGACATGAAAAAGATAATATGTTTATAAGATGAAAAGATATCTCCATTGGTTAAGGCCTTTTGAGTAAAGCCCAAACACAAAATCATGAGGGCTTTAGGCTCAAAGTGGACAATATCATACCATTGTGGAGATATATGAATCTTATTTGCACCAACGTCATCCTCTCATACTATGTCTGATCCTCAGATTTTTCGAAGCATTGTTAGAACATTACAATATATTACTATCACATGACCTGATATTATATTTGTTGTAAATCGTGTTTATCAGTTTATACATGCTCCCACTGAACAAAATTGAAATGTGTGAAAAAAAATTTGTGCTATCTCAAGGCACTATTCTACACGGTCTTCTACTATATCATCATTCATCGTGAGATTTGCATGCCTATAGTGATGCGAATTGGGCAAGTTCTCCTGAAGATAAGCGCTCTACCAATGGATATGCAATATTTCTTTGACAAAACCTTATCTCATGGAATTCGAAAAAGCAATCCACAGTTTCACTTTCAAGTATTGAGGCTGAATATAAAGTTATAGCTAATACAACATCTAAAATTATTTAACTTTAATCACTTCTTTCTAAATTACATCTTGTGTCAAAGACAACACCAAAAATTTAGTGTGATAGCATTGAAGCAGCATATCTTATAGCAAATTTGATCTTTCATACTTGTACAAAATATATGGAAATTAATTTTTATTTTATTCGAGAACGTATTAGAACTAAGCAATTATCTGTCTCTTATATCTCTGCAGAAGATCAAATTATCGATATCTTTACTAAGTTATTATCCAGACAATGCTTTAATAAGCTGTCAATCAAACTCAATGTGAGAAATCTCTCATTGAGTTTGTCGAGGGATAAAAGAGGATAAATCAATTCAGACTTGATCAAATCAGATCAATTCAATTTGAATAAATATTTTCATAATTATCTAGAATCATTCAATTAATTTGACATTATAACATGTATATAAATATCCAGCTTATTAATGCTATTTTAACACACAACACATCCATCTCCATTTCTTTTGTAGTTTTATTATTTGTTTTAATTGAAGCCCTACAGATTCAACGTTTACCAAAAGACTCATCAGAGATTCAAGAATTTTTCAAAAATGCATCCTAATTTATTTTTATTACATCGTGTATTTAATTTCAAAAATATTCCATCTTCTAACAATGATAATCTATTATATTTATTTCAAACATTCGAGTCATAAAGTAGTGTTGATATTTGAAATTCAACATCAAATTAATTATGAACCTTCAAAATCAATACCATAGTAGTCTAATTTTTCTAACACATTGATACTAATATTTGATAATCAATACCATAATGATTCTAAATTTCTAAAATCAGGATCATAGTTTAAAGTTTTAGCTTCGAGAGTTTTTTAACCGTACACAGATCTATAACTTCACGTAGGAGGCTCATAATTAAGTAGGGTTGCATATTTTTTCTATATTTTTTTATACTCCTCTCTTCCACTCCATATCCTAGTTTCAGAACTTCAAATCCTCTAGGTTCATTGATGCGGCAACGGATTTTTTGTCTCCTTTCTGAGTTGAAGATGTCCGGAAGGTCTGGGTTCCTCTCCGGCCGCTATAGTAAAAAATGATGATGATTGTAGAGCGAGCAACAGAGAGCGATGATAAAAGATTTAACGTGGTTTAGAATTCCAATTCCTACTCCACGGGATGAGCTCTCGAGGGAGCTCCGGCGCTAGACACCTTCATTATAAAATTCCTCCTTCTCAGAAGTACTTCCGAAGGTGGAGAAAACCTCTTACAAATAATGTACAAAGTAAAGGAATGAGTAAAGCTAATCAGACTCTCCATCTTCTTCCTTCGTCTTTTATCTCCTTTCCTCCTTTGACCACTAGTCCCCGTTCGGAAAATTCCTTTGCCTATCTCGGTCCGTTGGAGAAAGAGAGAGCCCCCCTGATGGTGTGTAGAGGTTCTTCTTTTATGGGATAGATCTCCCGCCTCTTCCTTCCTTCTCTCCTTTTATACCTGTTATCCTTGGAGTCAGCTGTTGCGTAACAAACCACCAGAATCACCGTCCATGTGGAGGGCCCTTCCAGCCTGAAGAATAATTCGGTTACAATGTTAGTGAATGGAGACTCTTAAGAATCTCTTGTGGGGTCCTCTAAATGCCCTGGTTTGTTATACCACATAACAAACTCTCGCGGAAGAGCACGATGAAGAGCACCTTCCCCTTTTCTCTACTCGCACCTTCCCCTGGGACCCCTATTTTCCCTACTTACCTCTTCTCGCCTTTACCTCACCTTGGCCCTATCTCCCGAGTTGCTCCCAACTTATTCTCTCAACTGGCTTCCTTGCATCATTCTAGTTATTTAAACCGAGGTGTATATGATGCAACTCGACCCGTCGAGTTGATATTTGGCTTTGTTTCGGCCATTAGGCATAGATACTTATAACTTACCTTACTTTCCCGAGTCGTTTCCTTACTTAATCCCGACTCACTTCCCTGGGTCACTTATTCGATTTCTTTTTGACCCTCAAACCTCTCCGTCCTTCCCCAAATTTCCCTCTTGTCAATTCGGCCTATTCACCCGATCAGATTTGATTGAGCTAGATCGTAGATCTTACATTATACCCCCTCCCTCAAATTCCACCTTGTCGGTTGTAATTCCTCTATCCAACTCCTAAGTCATCCTATACCATTATAATTACCCCCCCCCCCCCCCCCCCCCCCAAATAGTCAAATGAGACTTTGAGTTTGACTTTCTAAGTAAGAAACCCCTGTTAATCACCGCTCTTCGGTCATACCCTACTTATCTTCTCCCCTTATTACCAGTTTTATTCAACTTATCGGGCCAAGATTTTCCCTTTTCTTACTTACCTTAAACGTGTTAAACATTTTACTGGGCTAATGGGCCTCACTTTTTCACTTTTAGGGGAAAATTTAAAAGCCAAAACCCTCGGCCATTTAGCCTTCACGCGACGACCACTTCTTCCCTAGTTCCGACTCTTCTTCTTCCACCCATTGATTTTCATCAACGACCGTCTTACACCTAAACTCTCAGCACTTAGGAGTTTTCTTTCCCCAAACGAATGCCTCTCCTCAACCACAAGTAAGTGCCCTCCTTGCCTTCCATACTATGGCTCCGAAAAACCCTAGTTCGACCCCTTGGTATGAAGATACCATCACACACATAGAGAGTCACCATTACTTTTTTTTATGCTAATGACTTATTCATAGATCCCACCGTAAAATGTCATTTTAATTCTGCCTCTTTCCAGCCACATCGTCCCCCCCCCTCGACTATCATTGCTTCTTCTCCGAGCAGTTAATAAATGACCTCCACCTGTCTGTACCCCCATTTACTTTGAAATGTTAGATTTTTACGGACTATCTGTTAACTAATTAGCCCCTAATGCCTTCCAATTGTTGACAGACACTGTTGCCATTTTTAAACACTTAGGACTCCCCCTTTCTCCGTTAATGTTCCACTACCTTTTCCAGTTGAAGTCTTCAAAAGAAGACATCTTCTATTTTGCCAACCACCCTAAATGTCAGTTCCTCACCAACGTACCCTCCTCCCACAAAGTTTGGAGGGATTTATACTTCTTTGCCAAACTTCCTACCCTCCCCCCTCCCCCTCCTTATTCCGAAACTTGGAAGACGACCCTTTAAGACTTTCCCCCCTTTCAGGATTGTAGGCTTCAATGTTCTTTTGTGGAGGTCCATAAGATGTTGAAGAAACACCATTACAATTCTGACTTCCTACTAGATGCTCATATCCTGAACCATTATGAACTATCCCCCATCCACCCGGATGATCCGATCGTCATAGGTAGGATATTGCTAACACTTATTATATAATGTCTGCTAATTCTTATTATAGTTATCTATGATTTTGAATGTCTTATATTGAAGATGACTTGATGCAGAAGGCTAGGAACAACACCGAGAAAGCTATTTCCCAGAAGCCCCAAAAGAAATGAGCAAGGCGAAAATCCCATATTCTCCCCCCTTTGCCCCACAAGAAACTCCACCTACACAAAGGAAGTGCCCCTAGTTCCTCCACCCTTCCTGCATCCTCCTCCTCTCATTCCCCTAGCCCACCTCCTCTCAAACTTAACAGATGCTGCCACCTTGTCATCTTCAATCCCACATAGGAGGGCATTCAGTCTACCTTCCCTTACTCTCGAAGAGTGTTCTCCTCCGCCACCTACACCTTCCCTTCCTTCTCCTTTAGGCAGGGGAATTGATCCTCCCCTATCTTCTTCTCCTTTGGCAGCCCCTATAGAATTATCTCCTTCCACTTCTCCCACTCTCAATTCTATCCCCCTCGATCCTCCTTTACCTAAGGAAGAACCCTCCCTCCCCATGGGAGATATTCTTCCTCTGAACCCTCCTATCGCTACTCTCGGATCTATACTCAAGATCCGTGATACTCAAGAAGTGAAACTCTTTATGCAGTCAGGTGTACATGACCCTTTTGAATGCATGCGTAAGAATTTATCAGAGGTATATTCCCTTATCCTTACTGTACTTAAGATATCCTAGTACTTGCCTCTAAAACATTTCTTCCCCTTCCATAGGTGGTCACCAACTATAATGAAGTGACCCAACATTTAGCCGACTACCAGTCCATAATGGCAGTTCGCCATAACGCCTCCCAAGTCCAATAGAAAAAATTGGCTCAACAGCTAATTGAAAGAAAACAGTAGGAGGTTGTTTTAGCTGCCCGTTGTGAAGAACTAAAGATCAGCTGATGGCAATAGGGCATGAAAAAGAAGAAGCCCGCAAAGAAACTAATGCCCTCCAAGTCCAATTATACTTACAAAACGAGAAGATGCAGCATGTCAATGCCCTGTCCCAAGAATTATCAAAGCATCAAGTTTAACTCAAGGAGACAAAGGCTAGAGAATCTAAGTACTTGGCTGCCCTCCTACGGGCTCAATCGACCATTAAGACTTTGGAGGCCTCCCTATTATCAAGCCGAGCACAATTAAAAAATCTCTCCTCCAAAGCATCCATACTTCCTGTGCCTTTAGCAGATATAACGGGGCAACTATAAGAGCTACAACGGGAATATGCTCGAACTATAACCTCCTTGGGCCAACACATAATAATCATCGCCAAAGAGAGTAGAGCTGTCAAGTTGGGTTAGGCCCGTCGAGTTGGCCCACCCCGCCAAATAATTTAGGCGGGTTGGGTTGAAATTTTATCAACCCGCCATTTTAGCGAGCCTAAACAGATTGACCCACGCGAGTTGCGGGTCTAGACGGATCGGCCCACCGTGGGCACGGATTGGCTCGCGGATTAAGAAATATCAAAAGATGAAACATGTGAAAATAAAATTGTATAAGTTTTTTTTACCAATATTCTAATATTAATTAATAAGAGAAATTTTTCACCATCACAATCTTCTATCATATATACACCTCAACAAAGTGTAAGAGAAATTAAGAAGAAAGAACAAAATATTATTTAATGTACTCTAATATTTTTTTTTCTTGTATACTTTAATTATTTTATATTATCTTATCATTACTATTCCAATCGATGTAGGAAATGATACATATCAAAGTCAAATAATTATAAGAGCTAAAAAATCTCAATTGGATCTCTATTTAGAGGAGTAAAAATTTAAATTTATATATTATCAAAATTTAGATATTTTGGATCATTAGAAGAATAAAAAACATTGCTACTCAACTTTGTCGATCGATAATTAAATCTCAATTATAAGATTTTAATTACTTCAAATGTTTATTTTTTTTAATCATGGTACTCCATTTGTTTTACCGATCATCTCCATAAACTCTCAACACTTTAGTAATTTTAGATATATTTTTTTAATTTTTATAGCCTGCTAGTTGGCCCGTCTAACCCGCAACCCGCCTTGGGTTGGGTTAGGTTAGAGATTTCTCAATCCGCCAAGATGGTGAGTCCTCCCCTCTCCGCTAAATGTTGGGTTAATGACAGGTTGGCCCGCCCCATCATGGGTCGGCCCGTTTGACAACTCTAAAAGAGAGGGATACTCTAACCAACCAGGTGGCCACGAATGAAGTTCGATGGAAAGAGCGAGAAGAGGAATTGCTAACAAAATTCAGCAACAAGGGAGCCGAGTTATTCATTTTGGGCTTCAAGGGGGCCCATAAATAGCATGTTGCTCACGGACACCCTCCTCCCGGCACATACATCAATTACTTAGATGTGGAGGCAGCCATAGGGGAATATCCCGATAGCATCTTTGAACTGTAATTCTTCATCTTTTCAAACTATACTGAACGACGCATATATAAAATATTGAATTTTGATGAAATAGCCTCTATTCCCTCCTTTTTTCCGAATTGTTGAGTCATCATTATCTTGATAGTTATACTTTCCTTGCAAAATGCATACCTCCTCTTTCTCATACCCAATCTTCTTCGGCTAGAAACTCTTCTGGTGTTAGGCGATTGATACTTTGCCTCCTTAGGGGTTATTCTGGTTGGCTTAAAAATAATGTGCCTTGGCATTATCCCGAGTCATTTCCCTAACAAACAGGATCCAACTCAGCTAGTCTACTTTATACCACAATCAGATCATACTCGGCCAACCTTTATCCCTTTGGATAGGTGGGACTGTGACCCATCACCTCATTATCAATGTTCTTACCATTCCCAATGTCAACCCTTCGATTATCTCCTCCAGGCTTCCGTATTCTCCTCCTTTTTCAAGAAAATAGGTGAATGTCTCTTCCCCTTTATAAATATCTTCCGTGGATCCTTCTGCCTTCATACTACTTTCATGACTTCATCCTCGTCCCCGTTTTACATAAGCTCTGACACATACCAGTCTAAAGATTCAGATACTTATTCTACAATGACTTCGGCATATAGGCCTCCTCCCCTTCGAAGTCCCATCAACGCAGCGACTCTCGGCCCCCGAAGATTCATTCGATCTCCTTTCCCGTCCTTCGGCCATCGCCTATGGAATCCTCCACCACTCTAGAAGCAACCTTCAACAGACCCCTCTCCTTCGCCGACTGACATTCCTCCTCTGCCGACTGACATTCCTCCTCTGTCGGCTAATATTCCTCCTCCTCTGGAAGCTGCACCACTCTATTTAGAAGGGGAGTCTTCTGTGGACTCCTCTAGTACTCCTCTCTCTCTCTCTCTCTCTCTCTCTCTCTCTCTCTCTATATATATATATATATATATATATATATATATATATATATATATATATATATATATATATATATATATATATATAGCTTCAGTACCATTGCCATTATCGTCGAGTGTCTCATGCACGAAGACCACCTTAATTCCTGCTCCTCCACAGAAGACTAATAATGTATATTAAACTTGGAAAATGCCATAAAAAGATCATTGTATTGCAGTTAAATTATTCTCAATGAATATTCACTTCCATTGTAGGATATGATCAGTCATCTCTTCATTAATGCGTCAACCACCCACAACACTACCCCTTCATCTTCCCTTCTTATCAGTCTTAACTTTTCTTCTTTTCCTAGAAAACACATTAATACTCCCTTCTCCTCTATAAAAATCTCTGGCAATGTCTTTTACTTGTATACTTCTCCATTCTTCCCTCTTCTGAATGGCAGACCCTTCAGAGCAAGAAAGCAAACCTCTTCTCCCTAAACCCCCAACGACAGAGCGCTTGAGAGAACTAGAAGATCTAGTGAGAGATTTGAGGAAGAGACTATAGCTATATTCAGCCCGCAATTACTCCCTGCGCCAAGAACTAGTAGTGACTTAACGAGCCTTATCAAGACTCAAGTCCATCAACCAGTCTCATGTTAGACAACTTCTCATCATGTCAGGTCCTAGCATAGTTTCGATTCTACCTCCAGAAAATGTCATCTGTGAGGCTCCCTAATTTTCACTTTTCTAAAGTGTATTTCCTTTTTTGCTTTTAGGAAGTAATGAATGTAACTTTACATTGCAATAATGTAATTCTTATTTTGGGAAATGAGGAGGTGTAACTCTTCTTGCTAAAACTTGTCTCTCAGGAATAAGTAACATATCATAACATCGCCTGGGGTATCTGGTTTTTCTACTTTTCAAGATATGACCTTCTACTCAAGTCAATCATAGGAATATTCTTTTGCCTTCGGTTCGCCATCATGCAAGGATAGAATCAAGCTGTAATAGGTAGTGACGATCGAACTCAATGCTCTGCTCGGACATACCAGAATAAGGCTTTTTACTCCCGTCATCTTCGATAGTGCCTTTACCTTAAATCCAACTCCTCTGATACACCACTGCACGGAGAAAATAGCTTGCACTAAGGCTAAGCTGAAAATAGTGACGACCTGACCTAGGGGTTCACCTGGTTAAATCAGAATAATTTTTTACTTCCATCATCTTCAATAGTGCATCTACCTTGAACTCAACTCCTCTGATCCCCCACCACACGGGGATAATAGCTTGCACTGAGGCTAAGCTGAGAAAATAGTGACGACCTGATTTAGGGCTTTACCTAGTCAGATCGGAATAATTTTTTTTTTTTACTTCTGTCATCTTCCACAGTGCATCTACCTTGAACTCAATTCCTCCGATCTGCCACTACATGGGGATAATAACTTGAACTGAGACTAAGCTAAGAAAATAGTGATGATCTGACCCAAGAATTCGCCTGGTCAGATTGGAATTTTTTTTTTACTTCCATAATCTTCAATAGTGCATCTCCCTTAAACTCAACTCCTCCGATCCACTACCACATGGAGATAATAGCTTGCACTGAGACTAAGTTGAGAAAATAGTGATGACCTGACCTAGGGATTTGCCTGGTTAGATCGGAATAATTTTTTACTTTCGTCTTCTTCAATAGTGCATCTACCTTGAACCTAACTCCTCTGATCCGTCACCACAAAGGGATAATAGCTTGCACTGAGACTAAGCTGAGAAAATAGTGATGATCTGATCAATTTTTTACTTCCTTCATCTTTAACAGTGCAACTACCTTGAACTCAACTCCTCCAATCTGCCACCACACGGGATAATAGCTTGCACTGAGGCTAAGCTAAGAAAATAGTGACGATTTGACCCAGGGATTCGCCTAGTCAGATCGGAATAATTTTTGACTTCCGTCATCTTCAATAGTGCATCTACCTTGAATCCAGCTCCTCCGATCCGCCACCACACGAGGATAATAGCTTGGATTGAGGCTAATCTAAGAAAATATATCTGACCCAGAGCTTCGCCTAGTCAGATCGGAATAATTTTTTACTTCTATCATCTTCAGCAATGCATCTATCTTGAACCCAACTCCTCTGATCTGCCACCACACAGAGATAATAGCTTGCATTGAGGCTAAGCTGAGAAAATAGTGACGATCTGACCTAGGGCTTCACCTGGTCAGATCGGAATAATTTTTTACTTCCGTCATCTTCACAGGTGTATTTACCTTAAATCCTACTCCTCCGTTTCGCAACCGCACGGGGAGAATGGCTTCGGTCATCGCCGAGCTATAAAAAGTGTGACGATCTGATCTAAAGCCTTGCCTCATCATATCAGAATAATTTTTTACTCCGTCAATCTTCATAGGTGTATTTACCTTAAACCCTACTCCTCCATTCCGCATCCGCACAAGAATAATGACTTCAACCATTGTCGAGCTATAAAAAGTGTGACGATCTGATCTAAGGCCTTGCCTCATCATATCGAAATAATTTTTTAATCTTCACAAGTGTATTTACCTTAAACCCTACTCTTCTGTTATGCAATCGCACGGGAATAAGGGCTCCAGCCATCGCCGAGCTGTAAAAAGTGTGACGATCTAATATAAGGCCTTGCTTCATCAAATCGGAATAATTTTTTACTCTGCCAATCTTCACAGGTGTATTTACCTTAAATCCTACTCCTCCGTTCCACAACCGTACAAGAATAATGGCTTTGGCCATCACCGAGCTATAAAAAGTGTGACGATCTGATCTAAGGCCTTGTCTTATCATATCAGAATAATTTTTTACTCCACCAATCTTCACAGGTGTAATTACCTTAAACCCTACTCCTCCGTTCTACAACCGCACATGAATAATGGCTTTGTCCATCGTCGAGCTATAAAAAGTGTGACGATCTGATCTAAGGTCTTGCCTCATCATATCAGAATAATTTTTTACTCCGTCAATCTTCACAGGTGTATTTACCTTAAACCCTACTCCTCCATTCCACAACTGCAAGGGGATAATGACTTCGGCTATTGCCGAGCTGTAAAAAGTGTGATGATCTGATCTAAGGCCTTGTCTTGTCAGATTAGAATAATTTTTTACTCCGCCAATCTTCACGGATGTATTTACCTTAAACCTTATTCCTCCATTCCGCAACTGCACGGGGATAATAGCTCTGGCCAGTGTCATGTTGGAAGAATCAAATAGAGGTTCAACTCTCCGCTCCATCACACCTAAATCTTCTTTAGGGCTCATATCCTTGCCCCTAGGCCCAATTATTTGGCCCAACGAAAATATGCTCCCCTCCTTTAAATTCAACTACTTGCCTCCTCCTTCCTTCGTCTTCCACTCTTCCTATCTTCGAAACCTCTCCCCCATTTCTATGTTTTTTTTGCAACAAGATGAAGGCTTGCTTCCAGAAAGTAGCTTCCCAACAACTACAAGATGCCCTAATGAGTTGGGGTTAAATGCCTGCCAACCTCGCGCCACCTCCCACTGCTTCGGCTCCCGTAGGAATCCCTTCCGCCACTTCCTTCTGGACGCCCCTTCTCCCGTCATTGAC
The DNA here is from genome assembly GCA_025175895.1 of Wurfbainia villosa. Taxonomy (NCBI): domain Eukaryota; kingdom Viridiplantae; phylum Streptophyta; class Magnoliopsida; order Zingiberales; family Zingiberaceae; genus Wurfbainia; species Wurfbainia villosa. Next base: position 14,519,192 of record CM045991.1, on the reverse strand, counting down.
AACATCATCCCCTACTATGACTCTCCTGCCAACATCGTTGTCTTCCCCTTCCCTGTGCATACTACTGCCAAACCCTAACCTTCCTTCTCCTTTGCCCCCACTTCTATGTAGCCCTAGGTCACCTCCTCCCTTCCTTCACACAAAAATCAGATTGCAAGGGGTGGCACATCGACAAAGGTAGGATGGAGATGCTTTTATCGTTAGCCCCTCTTCTTCACCTAGCTCACTTTTCCCCATAGGGTTAACCCCTGCCATGCTTCCTTCCTCTTCTATTTTACCGACCCTACCGAGGCCATTACCCCTCCATTCAGATGTCCTCTTTTCTACCATCCCTCATATAATCTCTGAAGGCCCCCATCAAGGGTCCGACCTTGATTTCTCCTCTGGTGCCCTTTCTCTGGCCAAAGAGGATCTACCAATGGTCACCTCCCCTTCGACTATCCATATGCCTTTCATCATAGCTTCTGCTCCAATGTCCATGTCACCCGGACCACCAAATCCTACTCTTCTTACTTCCCTTCCTTCCTCAGAACACTCCCCCTCTTCAATTATTCAGCAAGGAATCTCAAATATCCTTCCTCCAGCGTTAAGCCTCCCCCTTCCTCCTCCTCTTTCATCTTCCCCGAAGGAAGCTCTTTGGCTAAGGCCCTTTTCTCCATCACTTCCACATCCTCCCTTGTCACTATCATTCCTGCCTCCCTGTCGCGTGTGACATCGCCCCTTTCCCTTCCTTCGTCTTCAGGACCTTCGAGTTCCTCGTCTTCGATCCAACATCCCAACCCCCCCCCCCCCCCTCCACCTTGTAGTGACATTTCCCCTTTTTCTTCTGGAACATCCTTCCTTTTTCCTTCCGTGCCAATGGAACAGTTCCTTGTGCCACCTCACTCTTCACCCATTATGAATGAGCTGGCCCTCTTCATGGCTTCCATTCCTTCTTCTCCTTCTGCGAGGGACTCACGCATCCTCAATTTGGATGAATTAATCCCACGGATGAAAATCTTGCAAGATGCTCTGGAATTGATAAGCTTTTCTAAACCATTCATACCTACACCTTCAGTAATAACTCTTGCTCAACTTGCTATCCTCAGTCGATGACAAATTACCAAGAGTTGAACTGTTCCTTATGTTAGGTATCCTTGGAAGGCTAGAGGGGGGTGAATAGCCTCTTTTCGAAATCTACAAGAAATGTTAGCGAAAGCAAATACTAAAATAAAAACAAGAAGCTAAACACAAATGCTAACACGAAGCCTTTTACGTGGTTCGGAGATAACACTCCTACTCCATGGCCTTCCTTAAGGTGGATCAACCCAAAGCAATTCCACTAAGAAGCTTTCCTTTACAAGACACTCTCCTCTTCTTACAATGATGAAAATGAGATTTAGGAGGAGAAGAGGAATTAACACAAAGAAAGCCTTTGAAAATTTATGGGAGCTTGAGAACAAGGTTGGAAGATAAGCATTAACTTTCTCAAGCACCCCAAGCCCTCTTTTTATAGAGAGAGGGTTGTTTTTCCTGTTGGGCCATGATCAATCGACTGATGTACAACATTAGCTGATTGCCGTCGAAGCCAACGACTTTTGACGAGGCGAATCCCCGGAGATATGTAGTCGGCTGATCGATCACTTCATCACCGATCGATGAAGCGATCACCGAGTGATCCCCACGCTGAGTCGAGTGAGACTCCATTCTGCGCTCATCGTCGACTGATCGCTTAATCGCTGTCGACAGTCGATCGATTGCGACATCAGCTTGATCCGACTTTGGCTGATCGATCATCGTGGTTTCACTCAGTCGAGCACCTTATCAGTCGACTACTACATTGTATCAGCTGACTGATACTCATCAAGTATGAGTAATTCATACTTGAATTGACTCCCTAGACCTAGACTTAACCTTCTAGCTCTTCCTTTAGCCTTGCGCCTCCAGGATCCCTCCGAGTCCGCAACTTGTTTATCCTTTACACTTTCTTCCAAGAGTTTCCTTCAATTTCGTCATGTCTTGGGTTTATCTTCGCCAAAGTATGCTTGGACTTTACGCCTCCAAGACTACATGCTTGGACTTGCGCTGCCAAGACTTGCCTTTGGACTTCCTTTACCAAGGTCCGCTTGGACTTTACGCCGCCAAGACTACATGCTGGGTCTTATACCGCCAAGCCCTTTCCTTGGACTTCTTTTGCCAAGATCACACTTGGACTTTTCCTTTACCAAGTCTTCATACTTAGATTTTTCCTGTCACTTAAACATATTCATAATTAGATCACAAAATATTGCCTAACTTAGATGATTATCCAAACATCAAAACATATAAATGCTTGGGGCATTGTTGCACCAACAATCTCCCCCTTTTGATGTTTGACAATCATTTAAGTTAAGTTTTTAACATATGCACATAATCATATTTCCAATATGAAATCTAACTTATGAATTCTAACTTAAACAACCCTTCTCCCCCTTTGACATACATCAAAAAGAAGAATTCATGCAAAAATAAGTTTCATGAAAGAATTGAATATATTATATCTTGAACTAAGGTATAAGATCAATGTGTGGCTCCCCCTTAATCCAAGACATGGTTCATGGTGTGTGAATAACATGTGGAGCAAATCATAACAAAAGATAGAAGGTTAAGTCCTAACTTTGCACCAACAATATAATTTTAGGGAATGAAAAGATTTTTATTATGAAGCTCCCCCTAAAATATTGCATCAAACAGTCTCATACCCTTTTAATTACTTAAGTCAACATACCATAGGGTTAGGACACGTAAGAGCACACTCAAGACTAAGAAATAAGGCTGAATTGAAGAAAAACCAGGGTGATTCAGTCGACTTCTACACTCAAATGCTCTTTTCTAGGTTTTTCAGCCCAACTTCAGAAATACGTCAAAATTTTTAGAAACATCGAAAAATCACGAAATTTTGTGTACATATTTTTGAATTCATGTTCTATCAAGGAAAAATAATTCAAAAAATATATGTTTTCCAGATTTCGAAAATGATACAAGTTTGAAACCTAGGAAAAGCTTTAAGTATTTTGCAAACTTTGTATCGCTTTTGCTTAGCAATTGAAAACTGGTTTTCAAAGTATGATAAACATAGTTTAAATTATATTTTATTTGACATTTTTAATCATATTCTTGGAGCTATATGCACATCAATTGTGCATAAGCCTTCCCAATGATTGGTCCAATGAAGGATTAATGTCTCTAGATGACACTTGGTTCATAGTAATGCATCATAACAAGCATGATGACCCAAGTGCATCTTCCTAACATCTCACATGTTGTCTAAGTGGCTCAATATAAAAATCATGGTTTCTTAGATGTTTTGTGAGATGCTTAAAGGTATAAATCCTAGAATTTCTATAGGATCATGCAAACCTAGACCTCTATTCTACTAAGCACATTCCAAGTTCTCTCCTAAGTGATGAATATTCTACTTCGGGGAGAGCCTTGGTGAATATGTCGGCTAAGTTGGACTTAGATTCTATGTAATTAAGTTCAATGTCCCCCTTAGTCACATGATCTCTAATGAAGTGATATTTCACTTCAATGTGCTCCTAGAGTGATGTACCAGATTTTTGGTCAAATTTATGTTACTCACATTATCACAATAAACTTTTACATTGGAGTAGTGTAGCTCATAATCCTCTAATCTGTGTCTCATCCAAAGCAATTGAGCCACACAACCACCCATAGCCACATATTCGACCTCGGTGGTTGACAAAGCAACACAGGGTTGCTTTCTACTACTCCAACTTACTAGGGAAGATCCAAGAAATTGACATCCACCGCTAGTACTCTTCCGATCTAACTTGCAACCCACATAGTCGGAATCAGTGTACCCAATTAAATCAAAATATTTTGTCCTAGGGTACCAAAGTCCTACATTTAGTGTGCCTTTGATATACCTTAAGATTCTTTTTACGGCCACTAAATGGGACTCTTTGGTACATGATTGGTATCTTGCACACATCCCTACAGCAAATAATATATCGGGTCTACTAGCGGTTAGGTACAAAAGGCTACTAATCATACTCCTATAGAGTTTAAGGTCAATTTGTTTTCCTTCAAGATCATTATCTATTTTTGTATTAATTGCCATTGGGGTTGACACTACTTTAGTATTTTCCAAACCAAATTTCTTAATCATTTCCTTAGCATATTTGGTTTGGTATACATAAATTCCTTCATTTGTTTGTTTGACTTGTAGACCTAGGAAGAAATTTAGTTCCCCAACTAGACTCATCTCAAACTCATTCTCCATATTTTTGATGAAGTCTTGAAGGAGCTCATCATTTGTTGACCCAAAGATAATGTCATCTACATATACTTGGGCTACAAAGATGTCCTTAGATTTTGATTTAATGAAGAGAGTTTGGTCTACTTGACCTCTTCTAAACCCCTTAGAGACCAAGAAAGATGACAATCTTTCATACCAAGCCCGGGGAGCTTGTTTCAAACCGTATAAAGTCTTTTTAAGCTTAAATACATGGTTTGGATAGTCTATGCTTTCAAACTCGGGAGGTTGTTCTACATATACTTCCTCCTTAATGAATCCATTTAGGAATGCCGACTTTACATCCATTTGATGAAGTTTAAAGCCCATATAAGAGGCATATCCTAGTAGGATTCTAATGGACTCTAACCTAGCAACCGGGGCATATGTTTCATCATAATCAAGTCCTTCAACTTGATTGAAGCCCCTTGCAACTAACCTTGCCTTATTCCTAGTGATATTGCCTTGATCATCTAGTTTGTTTCTAAAAACCCATCTTGTAGTAATGATAGTACTATTATTAGGTCTAGGAACTAACTCCCATACTTGACTCATTTCAAATTGAGTCAATTCATCTTGCATTGCTAAGATCCAATCCGGATCAAGTAATGCATCATTGATTGTTTTGGGCTCAATTTGGGAGATGAGGGTTATATGACTAGAGGGAACTCTATGAAATGACTTAGTCCTAACACCTTGATATAATTCACCTACAACTTGATCTAGAGGATGATTTTGATGAACTCTTATTGTTCTAGGAGGTGTGCTAAATTGATTTTGATCATGATTATCCTCAACCCTCCTTTCATCATCGGAATCACCTCTTACTCCCCCTTGATTTGACTCTCCCCCTTGATCATTACCCCCTAAAGTTAAATCTTGAAATTTTTGGGCAATTTCTTAATTTTTGTCATTGATATGATTATTAATAGGGGATTTTCTAGGGTAAGTATTTGAAGTTTCATCAAATTGAACATTTGAAGATTCCTCAACCTTTTGAGTTCTTTTATTATAAACTCTATACCCTATGCTAGTGGATGAGTATCCAATTAGGATTCCCTCATCCGCTTTGGATTCAAATTTACCGAGGTTGTCTTTGGTGTTTAAAATGTAAACTTTGCATCCAAAGACTTTGAAGTAGTGAATTGTTGGAATTGTACCATTCCATAATTCAAATGGGGTTTTTCCTAAAAACCTATGAACTAAAACCCTATTTTGGATATAGCAAGCGGTATTGACGGCTTCCGTCCACAAGTAGCTAGGTAAAGAATATGCATTAAGCATAGTCCTAGCCGCTTCTTATAGGGCACGATTTTTTCTTTCCACCACCCCATTTTGTTGGAGTGTTCTAGGACATGAAAATTCGTGCTTGTACCCTTGTTCTAGGCAAAATTTTGAGAAGTTAGAATTCTCAAATTCTCCACTATGATCACTACGGATCCGGTTGATTTTGAGATTCTTTTCATTCTCTACTCTTTTGCTAAAGCCTATGATTATTCCTAGGGGTTCATCCTTATGTTTCATGAAGAATACCCAAGTAAATCTAGAAAAATCATCTACTATGACTAGGCAATATTTACTACCAATCATGGAAGGAGTACTATGACAATCAAATAAATCAATATGCAAGAGTTCTAGAGGAAAAGCAGTACTAAGTAAAGTTTTACCTTTGTGTGATGATCTTGATTGCTTTCCTTCTTGGCATGCATCACACATTTTGTCCTTAAGATACTTGACTTTTGGCAACCCCTTGACTAGCTTCTTCTTGGCTATTTTGGCAATGTTTTTCATATTGATGTGCCCTAGCCTCCTATGCCATAGCCAACTCTCTTCTTCTTTTGCAATAAGACACTTAATAGAAACATTAGTAGCATAGGATAAATTAACATAGTATATATTTGATTTCCTAAAACCTACTAACATGCAATCATTTTAATTTTTGTGTCTTATGAAGCATTTAGAAGAATCAAATTGAACATCAAAATTGGCATCACATAATTGACTTACACTAAGCAAATTAAATTTCATATTTTTGACTAATAATACTTTGTGAATTGCAAGGTTTGGAGATACCTTAATTGTTCCTTTTCCTAGGATCTTAAGTTTACCACTATTTCCAAAAGACACCTTTCCTTTGCTAATGGGGTTGATTGCTGAGAATTTGCTCTCATCACCGGTTATGTGTTTTGAACAACCACTATCAACAATCCATAAGCTTGGTCCTTCTACCTATACAACATGAAAAATGCAAGTCTTAGGCACCCAAATTTTAGGTCCGGTAGCATCAATTAAAAATTCCTTAGGGACCCAAGCCTTTCTAATCTTGCTCCTAACGGTTGATTTTCTACTCACAAGGGATGTAAAGGCTATCTCCTTCTCCTTGGTCCTATATCCTATGCCGGTCTTGTTATAAATGGCCCTTTGGTCTCTAAGAATCATATCAAGATATTTAGACCCATTCATAAATTTCTCTAAGCATGCTCTTAGGTTACCTATTTCTTTTCTAAGTTCATCATTCTCATCCCTTAATGAACATGCATCATCACAAGAAATTTCTACATTCTTAATGGATCTAATTTCTACTTTTAAATCCTTAATCCTAGACTTTAATTTATTTAGTACATTTTGAAGGCATGCAATAGTTTTATATAGCAATTCTATTCTAGGAGAGTCCTTTACCTCATCGTCACTAGATGACGATTCGTCGCTTGAGGAGGAGGAGGATTCTTCACTTGAGCTATCCTCCAAGGTCATGAGTGCCATGTTTCTTGTGACATGGCAAATTTCTTCATCATCGGAGGAATCTTCTATGCTTTGTGTATCCCAAGTTTGGGCTATCATAGCCTTCTTCTTCTTCTTCTCCTTCTTGTCCTTCTTCTTCTTTTCTTTTTCCTCCTTTTTCTTTAGTTCCGGACAATTTGGTTTGATATGGCCCTTTTTGTTGCAACCATAGCAAGTAATGTTAGATGTAGAAATTGAACTAGTTGAGGTTTTACCTTTAGAGGATTGGAACATTCTCCTCACATCATTCTTGGTGAGTTTTCTTGATCTCCCACCAAATTTCTTTACATAGTGAGCTACCTCACTAGCCGATAGCTCGTCATCACTATTAGATGACTCCTCAGATTCGGATGAAGAAGAGACTTCTTTCTTCTCCTTCTTCTTCTTGTCCTTCTTTCTTACAAAAAGAGCAACACCTTTCTCCTTGGATGAAGTGTTAGCTTGCTTGTGCAACTCAAACTCACAAAAAAGTTCATCTAATTTAACCAAAGAAAGATCCCTAGATACCTTATAAGCATCTACCATTGATGCCCATAAGGTTGTTCTAGGGAAGGCTCAAAGAATATACTTCACAAGGTCTTAGTTGTCGACCTTCTCACCTATCACATGTAGTCCGTTGACTATCTCCTTGAAGCGACCGTGCATTTGGCTTACGGTCTCATTGGTCTTCATGGAAAAACTTTGGAGTTGACCTATCAAGAGATCTCTCTTGGCTCTTCTTGTTTCCTTCGATCCCTCGTTGAGCTCAATTAGATTCTCCCAAAGCTCCTTTGCCAATTTGAAAGGCCCAACTTTGCTTAGTTGCTCTTTTGACAAACCACATTGAAGTGTGGTTGTTGCTTTGGCGTTAGCTTGAGCCTTCTTGGTCATGTCCCTCGTCCAATCCTTGGTTGGTATAGGCACTCTGTGTTCATCGATCGACTTCTCAAATCCATCTACAATACTAAACCAATTTTTAATACCATTCATAAGATAATATTCCATCCTACCTTTCCAGTAGCCGAAGTCATTGCTGTCAAAAAAAGGAGGTCTCGCTGTGCTATACCCCTCTTGGAATGCCATCGTGCTCCGGTTGATTGTTAGATTTTCCGATGTGATCCGGGCTCTGATACCACTTGTTAGGGATCCTTGGAAGTCTAGAGGGGGGTGAATAGCCTCTTTTCGAAATCTACAAGGAATGTTAGTGGAAGCAAATACTAAAACAAAAATAAGAAGCTAAACACAAACGCTAACACGAAGCCTTTTACGTGGTTCGGAGATAATGCTCATACTCCACGACAATCCTTAAGGTGGATCAAACCAAAGCAATTCCACTAAGAAGCTTTCCTTTACAAGACACCCTTCTCTTCTTACAATGATGAAAATGAGATTTAGGAGAAGATGAGGAATTAACACAAAGAAAGCCTTTGAAAATTTGTGGGAGCTTGAGAACAAGGTTGGAAGATAAGCACTAACTTTCTCAAGCACCCCAAGCCCTCTTTCTATAGAGAGAGGGTTATTTTTCCCGTTGGGCCACGATCAATCGATTGATGTACAATATCAGTCGACTACCATTGAAGCCAACGACTATTGATGAGGCAAATCCATATAGATACGCAGCCGCCATTTCCAACGATAGCCTGATCAGTCGACTGATGAAGCGATCAGTCGAGTGATTCCCGTGCAGAGTCGAGTGAGACTCCATTCTGTGCCCATTGTCGACCTGATCAGTCGACTGTCGGTATTGACAGTTGATTGATTGTGGCATCAGTCGATTGCCAGCTCTTGGCAGTCGACTGATCATCAAGGTTTCAGTCTGACTCAGTCGAGCACCTTATCAGTCGACTTCTACATCGTATCAGTCGACTGATACTCGTCAAGTATGAGTAATTCATACTTGAATTGACTCCCTAGATCTAGACTTAACCTTTTAGCTCTTCCTTTAGCCTTGTACCTCCAGGATCCCTCTGAGTTCGTGACTTGTTCATCCTTTGCGCTTGTTTCCAAGAGCTTCCTTCGGTTTCGTCATGTCTTAGGTTTCTCTTCGCCAAAGTACGCTTAGACTTTACGCTGCCAAGACTATATGTTTGGACTTACGCTGTCAAGACTTGCCTTTGGACTTCCTTTGTCAAGGTCCACTTGGACTTTACACTGCCAAGACTACATGCTTGGTCTTACGCCACCAAGCCCTTTCCTCGGACTTCTTTTGCCAAGATCACACTTGGACTTTTCCTTTACCAAGTCTTTATACTTGGATTTTTTCTGTCACTTAAACATGTTCACAATTAGATTACAAAATATTGCCTAACTTAAGTGATTATCCAAACATCAAAATATATAAATGCTTGGGGCATTGTTGCACCAACACCTTATCCCATTACCAAGCACAACTTTAGCAACATACTCTGCAGCAATCTATTGTCAATTCAGCATCTCAAGAGAGATTTAGACAGAGAGAAAATTCCTTGCTCCAGGAATTGACACAATGTCATGCCTAGCTATTAGAAGCCCAACAACAGCAGTAGAAGGATGCAAAGACCATATCTGCCCAATGAGCCAAAGTAAGTAGGGAAATCAACCATAACTCAGCTTTACTATCAGAAAGGAACCGAGTCCTTTCTCAAGTGCACCGACATGAAGCTTTCTTGCAACAAGTAAGGAACAAAGTTGCCCATACCAGGGCCTATACTACAGCAGTAGAGAAGATTTCAACTTCAATGTGCCAGGATTTGGTAACTATGTCAAGGACCCTTCAACAGGATCACACCTCTCAGTCTCAAGACAAGTATATTTTGACTTATATTATTGCTCAAATATCCCATCAATTCCGTCGAGATCGTCGAGACTTTCTGGAACACAGAGAGTGCTACATAATGTTTCGACAAGACGTACAGACTATTGACCAACACCGATAAACGCTTAGAGCCCCTGATGCGGGCCACATATAAGAATGGTTTTAATGAGATAGTCAAATAATATGTCGACCAGGGGTCATCAATCAACTCCTTTTCTGAACTGGAAAGTTGGCTTTAGATGTTACCCCCTAACTATTTTAAGCTGTACTTTCCTTCTTTTCTTCTTCTTCTTCTTCTTGTAGTGGTCGACAATCACTAATTCCAACGATATGAGACAGTATTTGAATGGCATCCCTCTTCCTTAATAGCTAACAACAACTTTGCTACAGATCACTTTACTCAGTGATGTTCCTTGATTTCTTCTTTCCTGGACTGAGAGATTAGTTTCCACTAATGCTTTCTTTTGGTAATTGTACACAACTACTAGTTGCAAAAATATGAAATTGTATTCAAGCTGTATTCCTCCTTCTCGGGGGTCAATAGTAAACATGTAATAGATAATTCCTCTCAGGGATATCTCTCGATTACATGGTATGAAATATTTTAAGTGCACAACATTCTAGGGCCTCGCCAACTCCTTGCCTTTAGCATCCTTCAAGTAGTACGCCGATCCAGCAACTCGGCGAGTGACTGTGTAAGGCCCCTCCTAATTAGGGGCTAGCTTTTCAGGACCTCCAGTAGGGTTGACCTTGTGTAAAACCAAGTCACCTTCTTGAAACTTCTTCGGTATTACCTTCTTGTTGAAAACTTGTTGTATCCTTTGCTTGTATGCTTCATCCCGGATCCGAGCGTGTTCCCTCTTTTCTTCCAACAAATCTAACTCAGTACACCACACGATTTGATTCTACTCTGGTTCATAAGCTTCAACTCAAGCACTACTCAAAATGGCTTCCACCAGGATGACTGCTTTAGTTCCGTACACCAGACTGAACGAGGTTTCCCCAGTGGTTGTTTTGGGTATAGTTCGATAAGCCCATAATATCCCGGGTAACTCATCCACCCAATTTCCTCGTTGGGTGCCCAATTTGGTTTTTAACCCTTGAATGAGAATTCTGTTAATTACCTCAACTTGACCATTATCTTGAGGATGAGCTATCGAGATGAAGGTCTGCTGAATATTGAGACTTTAACACTATTCCCTAATCTTTCGACCCTGAAAGTGGCATCCGTTATCGCTAACTAACCTTTGGGGAACTCCATACTGACAGATGATATTCTTCCAAAGAAATTGTATTACTGCATCTCTGTGATGTTGACTAGAGGTTCGACTTCCACCCATTTAGAGAAATAGTTCACTGCCACTAATAAGAACTTCTGTAAGGGAGTTGTAGGCATCAAGCCGACTATATCCATTTCCCACTGGTCAAAGGGGCATGAAACAACTACAACCTTCATCAACTCGGCGGGCCAATCTGACCTATTGTTATGCCTTTGACAGGCTAGACAAGTTTGCACTAGGCATGTTGCATCTTGGTGAAGAGTTGGCCAAAAGTATCCGACTAATAACACTTTCCGAGTTAATGCCCTTCCTCCCAAGTGATTGCTGCAACATCCTTCATGTATTTTCCTAAGCACCCACTCGACGCCCTCTTTCCCGAGGCATTTCAATAAAGGTCGGTCAAAAGATGTTTTGTACATAGTCCCATCAATAATTGTAAACCGTTTCACTCTTTTAAACAAGGTCGATGCGGCCCCACTTTTGACTAGAATATTTTGATGCTGCAAATAAGTCATGATATCGGTTCTTCAGTCGAATGCACTGTTACTTTCTTGCACTATGTTTTCCACATTACACACTACCAAGGAAGCATGAACTTCTATACAGACAGAGTCCTAGAGCCTCTATCCCTCTAAAGCACTAGCCAACCGAGTCAACTTGTCTGCCCTTCGATTCTCCTCTCTCGGGATTTGTTGTAAGATTACCTCCTGAAAATGAATCTTTCCTTTTTCAAAATCCGCAAAGTATTTCTATAACCTATCCTCCCTAATGGCAAAAGCACCCTTGAGTTGTGACATGACCAATTGAGAATCTGAATGGATTATAATTGAAGCGACCCCCACTGCCCTAGCTGCATGTAATCCAGCCAAAATAGCCTCATATTCTGCCTCATTGTTGGATGGCTTATATCCCAAGCGAATGACTATACAAGTTTCTTCATTTAAGGGAGAAATAAGTACCATTCCGACTCCACTTCCTTCGGCCCCTGAAGATCCATCCACAAAGATGTTCTAGGCATTCTTTCCCTCTTCTTCTTTTGTTGAATTGTCCTCCAGACCCCTTGGCACCTCAGCTAGGAAGTCAGCTAACGATTGAGCCTTGATGGTAGTTCGGGGATGATAATGAATATCATATTCACCTAGCTCCACATCCCACTTGGCTAGCCTTCCTGAAAAATTTGGTTTAGTGACCACCCAGCCTAACTCACTGTTGGTCAATACATTCACCGAATGGGCTAAGAAATAAGGCCTCAACTTGTGGGCAGTCAAGACCCGAATGTATGTCAACTTTTCCAACTCAGTATATCGCAACTCTACCCCTTTCAATATATGGCTGGTGTAATAGATGGATTGTTGTTGAGAATATTCCTGTTTCAATAACACTGAAATAACTGCCCCTTCTGATACAGCTAGGTACCATCCATAATGGTTCCCCAGAAATAGGCTTGGCCAATAGAGGGAGCTCAGCTAAATACTTCTTCAATTTCAGGAAAGCTTGCTCACATGGTTCATCCCATTGGAACCGAGAATCTTTTTGTAGGATTTGAAAGAAGGGTAGCCCCTTGTCCATTGATCTAGCTATAAACCGAGACAAAGAGACTATCCTTCCTACTAATTTTTAGATTTCTTACAAATTAGTAGATGACTTCATATTACACAATGCCTGCACCTTTTTGGGATTAGCCTGTAGCCCTTTCTCTGTTACAATATATCCCAAAAACTTTCCACTCTTTACCCTAAAAAAATACTTCTTTGGATGTAACTTTATATTGTACCGTCTCAGGGTAGCAAATGTCTCTTCAAGATCCTGTACTAGATCCCAAGTGAACTTTGACTTGACTAGAATATCATCAACATACACTTTCACATTCTTGTCTTTTTGTTCATCAAAGATTTTGTCCATGAGCCTCTGGTAGGTAGCTCCCGCATTCTTTAACCCGAAGGGCATTACCACATAGACATACAACTCTCCTGCTATTACGAAGCTAACCCGCTTCTGATCATCCTATGCCAAGGGAATTTGGTGATATCCTTGGTAAGCATCCATAAGTGATACTACTTCATATCCCATAGTAGAGTCAACTAGCTTATCAATACGAGGCAAGAGGTAGCAGTCTTTAGGGCATGATTTATTTAAATCACAAAAGTCAATACACATCCTCCATTGCCCAGAAGGCTTAGGGGCTAAAACTACATTTGAAACCCACTCAGAAAATTAGATTTCTTTTACGTGGCCAACTTGCAACAACTTGTCCACCTCCTCAACGATGACCTTATCCTTCCCCGATCTAAAGTGTCGTCTCTTCTGTTGAACTGGTCGAGCTCCCCAGATAATGTTGAGGTGATGCTCAACAATAAGGGGATCAATCCCTGTGAGGCCATGCATGTCTTTGGCAAAAATATCTTCATTCCTTTGCAGGCAAGCGATGTACTGGGCTATCCGAGTGACTTTTCCGAGGGCTATCTCCACAGACTCACCTTCTTCTATTTCTCTGCTTTGGGTAAAGCTTCTTCCAACACATATACTCCAGAAGTATCAATAACCTTTCCTTTGGGATCATCCACCAGGGCTTTCTTCTGGTCATCCCTCACCATCTAAATGTAACAACTCCGAGTTTCCCTTTGCTCTCCTTGTACTTCTCTAATGAGCTGACCAACCGGGAACTTGACCTTCTAGTGGTAGGAAAAGGCCACCACCTGAAAAATTGACAAAAAAGGATGACCCAAAATAACATTATAGGTGAAAGGAGCATCCACCATGAGGAAAGGAATCATATTAGTCTTTTGACTGGGCTTGGTGCCCAAGGTAAGAGGTAAAGAGATTTGCCCCACAACATGCACCATGTGTCCGACAAACCCGAATAGAGGAGTCATCACATTCTCCAGCTGCACATTTCCCAGTTACATTTACTTGAAGGATTCTTGGAAGAAGATATTAACAGAGCTCCTCGAGTCCACCAGGGCTCGGGCTACCTCATAATTTGACAGAGAGATCCTTACCACTAAAGCATCGGTGTAGGGTAAGAGGACACCTTGCAGATCTTCGGGTCCGAAGGATATCAGAGGTGTACGTTGGATGGCCCAGTCTTCTCTGATGGCCAAATTCTCCATGAGGCAAGCATAAGATTTTCTGTCTCTATTAGAATCCCCATGAGTGGATCCTCCCGTAATAACATTGATGACTCCTCGAGTGGGGTCATCCCCCAGAGTAGTCAACGCACCTTCACTAGTTGACCCTTCTTGTGAGGCACCCACCTGGTTGGATGGTCGCGGGCCCAGTGGAGGGAGAGCCTAGGGTCTTCTATTGTAAGACCCTGGACGAGTAATATTTGGTCGGTGACCTCTTCTTGTTTACCCTCCCATCTATGGTGGTAGATGTGGATATTCATCTCTGATACGCTCCAACTCACTTTGCAACTTGAAACAGTGGTCACTAGTGTGCCCATACTCTGTGTGGTACTAGTAGAAGAATGAGGTTGGGGGATTGCGGGGATCCCTCAGTACCCTACACGGCGTTGAAGAATACCTTACCGATCATATGCTTCCATCTCCTGCTCTTTCCATATTCGCGGAGGAGATAAAGCATCAATAGACATAATTGACAAAGGAGGGATAGGATGAACTTCCGACATCAGTGGTCACATCCGAGGAACTTCGTGTAGAAAAGGTCAGGCATATTCTCATCTGGGAAGTCCCCATTGAATAAGAGGGGGGTTCCTTTCTGTCGGGGTAGAAGCAGGTTTCTTTTCCACCCTCCTTACCCTCAACCATTCCTCATTGATATACTCCTCAGCACAACCCAGGAGCTCTTCATAACTAGTGGTCAGCTTTCTTAACAGGGAACTGAGGAACGGTCCCTCCTTCAACCCATAAGGGATAGCGACCGTCAAGAGATCAGGCAGGGCTGAGGGTATCTCTCAGGATGTAGAGGTGAAACGATGAATATAACTTCTTAAAGATTCGAAGGATTTTTGTTTTAAATGAAGAAAAATAGAAGCATCATGTTTATAGGTTTTATAACTAGCAAACTGTTGAAGAAAAACTCCCTTAAAATCAGCTAAATATGTAATGGAACCAGGGGATAAAGACTTGAACCATCTTTGAGCTGAGGCAGCCAAAGTGATGTGGAAAGCTCTACATTTAAGGGCATCAGAATTGAATGGAGGGAGGTTGCACCTTCGATTTGAGATAGGTGCTCTTCCGGATCAGAAGTTTCGTTGTACATCCCCACCTGGGAACCCTAAAATGCAGAGGTGGTTGCTCTATTATAATGTCTTCAGTGAAGGGACAAGGCTCATAGGGCTCAAGTGCCCTTGTGGATTGACTCTCCCCTTAGTCTTCATGTCTTGTCAATGCCACGGGGATAAGATAATTATACGTTCTCCCCGTTAGCATTTCTCCCGGTAATATTTCAGTCTCTTGGGGACTCGATGGAGGGATATGGGAAGGTCCTTCAAAGGGTTGTTCACTCTGAGAAGGTTCACTGGAGTGTGGATGAAGATATCACGTCCTTTTCCTTTCCCTTACCAGAGCTTCAGCTATGAGACATCTACCATGGCCCTCAACTGGGATGGTAATAGAGTGATAGGGATATCCTCTGCGGAAGAGGATGTCGGAGGAGGGATCTCTTGCAAATGCATCCTCACGTCTTGTTCAACAAAATATGTTCCCATAGACGGCGCTAACTGATGCTGCAATAGATTTTCTGCCTCCTTTCCGAGTTGAAGATGTCCGAGAGGTTTGGGGTCCTCTCTGGCTGCAACAGTAAGAAATGATGATGATTGTAGAGTGAACAACAGAGAGTGATGACAAGAGATTTAACGTGGTTCGGAATTCCAATTCCTACTCCACGAGATGAGCTCTCGAGGGAGCTTCGGTACTAGACACCTTCACTATAAAATCCCTCCTTAGAAGTACTTCCGGAGGTGAAGAAAACCTCTTACAGATAGAAGAACGTACAAAGTAAAGGAATGAGTAAAGCTAATTAAACTCTCTATCTTCTTCCTTTGTCTTTTATCTCCTTTCCTCCTCTGACCACTAGTCTCCATCTGGAAAACTCCTTTTCCTATCCCGGTCCATCAGAGAGAGAGAGACCCCCCTTGACGATGTGTAGAGGTTCTTCTTTTATGGGATCGATCCCTTGCCTCTTCCTTCCTTCTCTCCTATTATACCTGTTACCCTTGGAGCCAGCTATTGCGTAAAAAACCATCAGGATCACCGTCCACATGGAGGCCCTTCCAGCCTGAAGAATAATTCGGTTATGATGTTAGTGAATGGAGACTCTTAAGCATCTCTTGTGGGGTCCTCTAAATGCCCTGGTTTTTTATACCACGTAACAAACTCTCACAGGAGAGCACGACGAGGAACACCTTCCCCTTTTCTCTACCCGCTGATGTGAGCAAGATATATAGGATTTTAGGAGTAGTTTTCACTCACATCTCATTTCATTTTATGTTTGTTTCATGCATATTTTACTTTGTTTTGCATGCATTTCCTATTTTATAGTTCGGAGATCTACTTTTGTTAATTTATGTGTAGGGCGACATTTTTGGAGCAAAAATAGAGTAATTTGTGGAGCACGAACCTTAGGGAACACACATTGGCCATGTCCCAAGACTTGGGCATGTTTTCGAAGCGAAACAGATCAAAACGGAGGCTCCAGATAAAGAAACAGCCAGGTCATGTGAATTAGCATGGCCGTGTGTTTTTTCTAGCTCATTTTTTAGCCTGGATTTCAGTCATTTTCCAGCCTTGCACATGGCCAGGGCGTGTGAAATTCACATGACCATGTGATGGCGCCGCAAATTCAAGGAAATATGATTTTTCAAGCATTTATAGAAAGCTGGAGCCGCCTCTATATATATAGGAAACTCATCTAAGATGCGAGGGATCACGAGGGAGCCACCCTAGGGCTCCCAAATCCTAGGGAGGAGACATGACGGTCGGGACGACACTCTAAAGTCCTAAAAAGCTTGGGGAACTCGCAACGGGGAGGAAGAGAGCCGCTCGAGGATCAAGTTCTTCACCACAACGCCAGAGAGAAGAGGCATATTGCATTGTAACTCATATTTCTTATAGGTTTATCATTATATTCATGAATTCCATAATGTTTTGTGATTCTCTTCTCGTATTCATGGAGTAGATTCTCTGATTTTAGGATTAGGGAGTAGTTTGTGTTGAGTAGAACATTGCTATTTCAAATATGTTTCCGTTCTTGAAATCGTATTTGCAGTTGAATGATTGTTTAGAGCTATAGCTTTGTGTTTTGTTTTTCTATCTTCTGTGCGTAGATGATACAAGGGATGACCGTCCTCATATCTAAGATTTAGGGGATATTAGGAGGAACCTAGAGGTTGGCCTCATCGCCTGCAACTGTGAATAGAAGGATGCGATTGAGTCGGTAATGTGTCTCATTTTCGGCTCATCGTAGGGATCCATTCGGCATCCTCATACCATAGTGTATGATGTCCTTTCCACAAAACCCTAGCTAAAAAATCTGTATACATTCAATTGATAGCATGCTATGCAACACACAAACGAAATTGAAGTCCTAGAATCCCATCCAAATCCTTATAGCAACCCTTCTCTTCTTCCGCGTGACATCGTACTGAGTTCAAACCATCGACGACCTCCTAGGCACAATCATTAGAACTGAATTCCGAACAATAACGTCCACTGAATAGATAGGTACTCGAATCTCAGTCCCTGTGGGATCGATAATCTATATTATTACTTGACGACACCCGTGCACTTGCGGGCATTGAGCGCGAGCATGCGCTTCGAGTCCTCGACGGTCTCCGTCGCGAGATTTGAGATTATGTTCGCGTGAATCAAGTTTTTGGCGTCGTTGCTGGAGACTGATTGATTCGATATCGAATCAAGAAGTGGATAGTTGGATCGGACTTAGGATTAGATTTATTTACTTTCTTTACTTTCTTTTATTTTATTTACTTCAGTTTTAGATTTTACATATCTAGATTTAATTTTTATTTTAGCAGTAGTTCTATATTTTCTTATTTGCTCCTCGATTTAGTTAGCTAGATTAGTTTATTTCTTGTTTCTAAACCTTAGTTAAATACTCCTAATTTTGTGGCTCGGTTCTTCGTATGCTTAGATGCCTAAGATTGGAAGGCCTGATTCTGATCGATCTAGAAATCAAACGAACCTATCATCGTCGGAGAGCTGAACAGAAGAGGATGGAGGACCAAGCTGCATCCGAAGTGAATATAGGTAGTTGACCTTTGAGGGATTACGCAGCCTTTAGCGCTAGAGGATTTAGGCCGAGTATAGCTGGACTATCCATTTCGGCAAACAACTTTGAGCTAAAACCAGCGCTCATACACATGGTCCAACAGAGTCAATTCGGGGGAGCTACGACTGAAGACCCGAACCGGCATCTGGAGTCATTCTTGGAAATCTGCTCGACGATAAAGATAAATGGAGTCCCTACAAATGTGATCCGCCTGAGCCTATTTCCGTTCTCATTGTGGGATAAGGCTAAGGCATGCCTTCAGGAAGCATTACTACATGGGAGCAATGTGAGCAGCAGTTTTTGAAGAAATACTTTCCACCAAGCAAGACTACTCACATGCGCCATCTAATCACAGGCTTCCGTCAGAAGGAAGGGGAGTCCCTATTTGAAGCTTGGGATCACTACAAGGGGCTACTTTACCAATGTTTCCACCATGGACTGGAAAGGTGGTTGGTGATCCATATCTTCTATAATGGGATCACGTATGGCACAAAGATGTCTCTTGATTCTACCGCAGGAGGAGCACTTATGAACAAGACTATCGAAGAAGCAGAGGAGCTGATAGAAGAAGTGGCCCAGAACCACCATCAATGGGCTTCCGAACGTAGTCACCCAGCTCCTATCGTAGGACGATATGTTGTCAACTCAGTGGATCACCTAGCAGTGAGGATGGATGCGCTTAGCAGACGGTTCGACTCTTTAAATCATGCATCTGCATGTGCGTCCATTGACTTTGGAGAAGGAGCAGCAGCGTATCGGGAGGACTTCTATGGAGGGCTGGGTGGCTTAGAAGAGAAGATTGAGCATGTCGATGCGGTTGGGAACTATAATCAAAGGCCCAACAACCCATACTCCAATACTTATAACCCCGGATGGAAGAACCACCCGAACTTTTCCTATCAGAATAACTCGAGAAACTTCCAACCATCAGGAGGGTATGGGCAGCAGCAACCACAGAAGTCTAGGTTAGAATTGATGATGGACGACTTCATTGCTACCCAAACGAAGGTCAATGAAGAGTTCCGCTGCCAATATCAGAAAACAGAGGAGTCACTCAGAGACTTGAAGGTCACTGTTGTCGGTCTTGCAAGTCACACAAGGATGTTAGAGACACAGGTGACCCAGATAGCCCAAACCGTGTCACAACCTATGGAGAGCTCTCCAACATTACTCGAGCTAAGTAAAGTTAAGGAAGAAGGAGTGTGCTACGAGAAAGTATCACAAAGAAACAGATTCGCCAAGGAGTGTGCGACCATGATTTCCACCCTACCTGACCAAGCCAAAATTGAGGACAAGATTTCACCCCAACTTGAGGACCCTGGTGAATTTGTTATCCCCTACTTGATTTATGGGAAAAGCTTCGATGAATCACTGTGCGACTTGGGGTCATCAGTAAGTGTGATGCCCTATGCATAATACTTGAAGATGGGACTGAATGGGCTCCAACCAGCGAACCTTGGTATTCATATGGGGGACGACTCAGTCAAGGAACCCATCGGCATGCTAGCACATGTGCCTATGGTCGTCGAGAACTTCGTGATATATACAGATTTTATTATACTCGACATAGAACCAGATCCCTAGAATTCCATCATCTTGGGAAGGCCCTTTCTGACGACTGTGGGGGCGTTCATAGACGTAAAAGCGCACAAGATCTCATTGGAAGTAGACGGGGAGATCATCCTTTTCAATCTGTCAGAGTGTAGAACTCCCTTCCTAGACGGCTTCACTTTCAGCAGGGCAAAGCCAAGCCCATCGGACGTCAATCCTGAGACAGATATATGGAGGTTTACAGAACCTCCGGAGCCAAGTTGATAATGGAGTGGGGTCGAGCTAAAAGACATTAAATAAAGTGCTTCTTGGGAGGCAACTCAAGTTTAGTTTTTAGGTTTTCTTTTTATTGTATTACATTCATTTGGTTAGTTTGAACTTTGATTTCCATTTTGTTTAGCATTAGGACTAGAAAGAACTTGCTAGGTAAAAATAAAAATCAATTTTATCTTACACGGCAAAGCGTGTGAGAAAATTCGGACCGTTGTGAATGAAAGGAGAAAAATGGAGGGCACACGGCCTGGTCGTGTGTTTTCACACGGTCGTGCCCGTCTAACCCGAGGCGTACATGGCCTGGCCGTGTGTTTTCATATGACCGTGTCACGCGAGGTTAAATAGGGTACGCCGTGGATTTCCACTCCAAATGCACCGTGTGTTTTGATTTCTCTTGCCCTAGCCGTGTGGATCTTTCTTCCCCACCACCAAGAAGCTTTTCCAACCTTCAAGGAAGTCAAAAGAAGCAATGAAGAGAAGGATAAGGCAAGTAGCGCCCCGATCTACTACCTCGGAGCGAAGAGCAAGGAGAACGGACACCTCTCAAGCTCCGAAGGAAGGTAACGCCTTACCAACCCTTCTCTTTCACAATAATGAGCATAAGAAAAGATTTGATATGCTTTATACTGGAAAAATCACCGCTACTATGTATCTTGATGAAGATCTCTTAGAATCCCTAGGTTTGCTTGGTGACATTCAAGCCCTATTTGCAAAAATGGGATGAGAAGAGATAATGAGAATAAGACACCCAACATACCCTAGGATAGTTTTAGAATTTTTTAGTTCCTTAGAAGCAGAAATCTTAACGGGAAGAGAGAGCGAAGAGGGTAGGATTACCTTTAGAATTTAACATTGAGCATGAATGGACACTACACCAATGGAACACATGCGTCATCTTGCCTAGTGAGGGGAGAAAAGAACCCCTATCGGGTTTAACTCTCGGATCTTTTGGACCGAACTGACAGAAGAGCGTGTTGTTGGTGCAATCAGCCCAGGTCACGATTGACCAGGACTCGAGCTTGACTCGAGAGATGTTTTGATGCTCGACAAAAACATATGACAATGTAATTGTCATGGGAAAGTCCAAGTCATGGGTACTTGACATGGAAAGTCCAAGGGGGACACTTGGCATTTGGAAAGTCCAAATCTTGAGTACTTGGCATGTAAAGTCCAGGCATGGGTCTTGGCAAGGGAAAGTCCAAGCATGGGTCTTGGCATGGAAAGTCCAACATGGGTTGGCAAGGGAAAGACCAAGCTTGAGTCTTGGCATTTGAGAAGTCCAAGGGGTTTGATATTGGCAGCGTAAAGTCCAAGCGGGAGTCTTGGCAGCATAAGTCTAATGGTTGGCGGCGTAAAGTCCAAGAAGAGTCTTGGCAGCGTAAGTCCAATGTGCCTTGGCGGTATAGACACTGTTAGCATGACATAGCCGATGGAAGCACCTGAAAGCTAGCGCAATGGATGAACAAGTCATGGATGACTTAGAGGGATCCGAGAGGCGTGAGGCTGATAAAGGTGGCTAGAAGGCTTAGATCTAGGCTAAGGGTGGTCTAGCAAGTATGGAGACACCATACTTGGGTTAAAACCACATGTTTGAGGTGTGCCAGTTGACTGGTGTCATGTGGCAGTCGACTAGCGTGAGTCAACTAGGGTTTGACTGTAGAAATTGCAATGATCGATTGCGAGGAGGGCAATGATCGATTGCGAGCGATCGATCTTGTGATCAGTCGACTGGTGCTCGGTTTTTCGGGCATAGAATGGAGTCTGATTTGACTGTTAGGGTTAGCAGTCGAGTGGAGGCTTTAACAGTTGATTGATGGTCATAATCAGTCGACTGATGATGGATCCGTTGGATTTTTCCAGCGTGGATCTAGTCGTTGTCTCACGATAACAGTGGAATCAGTCGACTGATGGTCCCGAGCAGTCGACTGATCGGCGATTTCCAGCACAAGTTGAAGCTTTAAATGGAGCTCGTGAAGGAGGAAAAAGCCAGCGATTTCTTGGACGTTCTTGAGGCAATTTGCTGCTGCAAATCAGGGTCTTCAACCACGGTTCAAGCGATCAACAAGCAAACAATCTAAAGGCATTTGTAAAGTGTTTTCTTTACTTGTATTGCATTGTATTTCATATTATTTGCTTTTTGTATTTAGTATTACTGTTGTAATCATTTGTACGAGGTTTCTCCACCTCCGACTGTTGGTGCAATCGACCCAGGTCACGATTGACCGGACTCGAGTTTGACTCGAGTGATGTTTTGATGTTTGACAAAGTGAGTTGACATTGATGTTTGTCATTAATGTCTGTTGATGTTTTGGGGAGATTGTTTATACAATCAACCTGGGTTATGTTTAACCAGACTCGAGTTTGACTCGAGGGAGACTTTGATGGTTGACTGGAGTTGACCATGTCATAGAAAGTCCAAGTCTTGAGTACTTGGCATATAAAGTCCAAGCATGGGTCTTGGCAAGGAAAAGTCCAAGCATGGGTCTTGGCATGGAAAGTCTAACATAGGTTAGCAAGGGAAAGTCCAAGCTTGAGTCTTGGCATTTGAGAAGTCCAAGGGGTTTGATATTGGTGGCGTAAAGTCCAAGCGGGAGTCTTGGCAGCATAAGTCCAATGGTTGACGGCTTAAAGTCCAAGTTGAGTCTTGGCAGCGTAAGTCCAATGTGCCTTGGCGGTGTAGACACCGTTAGCATGACATAGCCGATGGAAGCACCTGAAGGCTAGCGCGATGGATGAACAAGTCATGGATGACTTGGAGGGATTTGAGAGGCGTGAGGCTGATGGAGGTGGCCAGAAGGCTTAGGTCTAGGGTAAGGGTGGTCTAGCAAGTATGGGGGAACCATACTTTGGCTAAAACCTCATGTTTGAGGTGTGCTAGTCGACTAGTGTCATGTGGCAGTCGACTGGCGTGAGTCAACTAGGGTTTGACTATGGGAATTAGCCTAGCAGTCGACTGCCAGAGGAGGGCAGTCCACTGATCGACCGAGCAGTCGACTGGTGCTCGGGTTTTGGAGCACAGAATAGAGTCTCACTCTATCGCTGTGGTCAGCAGTCAAGTGATGGCTTTATCAGTCGACTGATGGTCATAATCAGTCGACTGATGATGGATCCGTTGGATTTTTCCAACATGGATCTAGCCATTGTCTCACGACAACAGTGGCATCAGTCGACTGAAGGTCCTGAGCAGTCGACTGAAGGTCGGATTTTTCCAACCCAGGCAAAAGACATAAATGGAGCTTGTGGAGGAGAAAAAGCCATCTAGCTCTTGAGAGCTTTTGGGGCGATTTGTTACTGAAAATCAGGTCTCCAAGTGCAAGTCAAGCAACCAAGCATTCAAGCAATCAAAAGCAAGTGTTGTAAAGTTTTCTTTACTTGTCTTTCGTATTTGCTTTGTATATTGCTTGTATTTCATTCTTGCTGTTGTAAGATCATTTGTACGAGGTTTCTCCACCTCTGACTTGTGTCGAGAAGGAGTTATTGTGATTAGTAGTGCGTGTTTGCATTGCTAGGGCTTTTAGATCCCGATCCATGGAGTAGGAACCGTTCGGTTCCGAACCACGTTACACCTCGTGTCTATCGTATTGTGTTTGTTCTTGTTGTATTTTATTGTATATTCCACTGCGTACTAACAAGATTGTAGACAATCAAACGCGAACGAATTCCATCACGCATAGCACGATGCTATTCACCCCCCCTCTAGCGGCCTCAAATCTTCTACAATTGGTATCAGAGTCCGATGCTCTTCTACGGACTAACCGTCGGGAGCTAAAGATGCTAGAGGGAAGATGGAATTCCAAGACAAGCTTGGATGGGACATCAATACTCCACCACCATACGACCGAGAAGATTTTCCAGTGTGGAGAGCAAGAATGGAGACATTCTTGATGATGAATATAGAGGATTGGTTCATCCTTGTAGAAGGCTTTGAACCCCCTCGGGATAAGAAGGGAAATGTCTTGAAGTTGAAGAAGTGGACACAAGAGCAACGTCTCAAGTTCAAGACCGAAGTTAAGGTAACAAAGCTTTTAGAAGATTTGATACCTAATGACATTTTGTCTAGCTTAGGTGGGTTTCAAGATGCCAAGGAGCTATGGGACAAATTGGCCAAGTTCCATGAGAAGACTCACTTGGCACAAGTAGTAGAAGAAGAATCTTCATCGGCTCAAGAAGAGGAAGAAGCCGAGGAAGATCATCATCATCCTCACAACCGAGTGAGGACTTAGAAGTTGAGAAGGAATCAACTTCCGAATCGGTGGAAGAAGAGGAGACCTCCACCTCTAGGATTGAGGGGGAGGAGATTAGAGCATCTACACCGGAGCAATCTCAAGAAGAACCATCCACATCCGATCGAGAAGAAGCTCAAAATTCCACCATTGACCTAGGTAACTCAAGCATTTCGGTTCAAAATAAAATCCATATAATTTGCTTTGAGTGTAGGGAAACCGGGCACTATAAGAGCAAGTGCCCAAAAAGGATCAAGAAAAGTCCACTAGTGCCAAAGGTTAACACTACAAAAAAAACAGTCATTAGCGACGAATTTAAAAAAAAAAATCGTTGCAAAATAAATTAGCGACGAATTTAGTGACAAAAATATTTTTGTTACGAATAAAGCGTCGCAAATAATAGCGACAAAATTAGCGACGAATTATTGCGACGAAAATTAGGGACGAATTAAAAATTTCGTCGCTAATTTTGTTGCAGAAGTCACCAAGATTTCAAAAATTCGTCGTAATTTTCGTCGCAAAAATTTGCGACGAATTAAAAATTCATCGCAAATTTTTGCGACAAATTAATTTTTTCGTTGGTAATTTTCGTGATGAAATAAGAAATTGTTAAATTGCAAATTTAAATCAGTCGATTCGCAAAATTCGTCACAAAAAGCCATATTTTGCGACAAATTAATTTTTTCGTTGGTAATTTTCGCGACGAAATAAGAAATTCGTTGGTAAATTTGCGACTGATTCAAATTCATCGCAATTTCGTCGCAAAGTTCAATATTTTGCGATGAATTATTTTTTCGTTGCAAAAATTTGCGACGAATTTAATTTTCGTTGCAAATTTCGTCGCAAAATTCATTGCAAAATTTGTCCCAGGTTAGATTCGTTGCTAAATTCGTCGCAAAAGTCGTCGCAGATTTCTCAGAATTTAGCAACGAATTTGTATTTTTGTCGCTAAATTTGTCGCTAAAAAAAAAAATTTTTAACAGATTTCATCCGTTTCGATATTCTATTGTATATACAAATTTTCACACACACACAACAAAACACAATAAGTTCTAATATCCAAATAAATACATTCAATACAAACAAAACACACACACATTCAATACAACAAAATAATATTCAATCATATCCAAATAAATACAAAGCAACACAATCAGTTAAGAACAAGACAACATTCCAAATAAAAAGTTATATCCTACAACATTTCAAACATCAACATAGTTCTGATATCCAAATAACAATGTCTACAAAAGATCTCAACACATGGGAAAGAAAAAAGAAAAGAGAATCTGGTAAGCAATCGCCGACATTCTTCTACCTGCATTAGAAAAGAAACAAACAAAAAGTATCATACATTAAAAAAAAACTATATACTAACAAGAAAATAAATATGCAAAGACTTACAATGATGTGTATTTTCAACCGCCATAAGGATTAATTTCATCGATCATTCCTGTTTAAAGCAAAATAAACAAACTCAATAAACTAAATTTTTTTAAAAGTACTAATTAAAAACATGCATACAATGTCATCATCGTCACCACCATCATCGTCATGACTCGGAGGAATATGACTTGGACCAGAACTAAATTCTTGAATCGTCGCATAAGAAAGGCTTGTTGTCGTCGCATTTCTATCATTTCTTGATCCCTTTGTGAGTTTTGTTATTGTATTTCTATAATTTGCTGATCTCTTTCATGTATTATGCCCTTCAAATTGCTAACCTCCTCAGTTAAGTTATGTATCTGTGCCGCTACTGCTGGTGGAGTAGAAGAAATAGATCTACGAGGAGCATTATGCATTCTCGCTTCGAGAACCCATACCTAATATCCTTCCCCTTTTGATCCTCCACTCGCCTCAAGCCATAAATCCAAATTATTACTAACAGATGGCTCGGATCCTCAAGATCACCGTCATCTCTGAAATTCTCGAGATGAGGATAATCGATCATATCTCTCCTACACAAAATTAAAATTTTAATCAGAGCATTTACATAACTAATAGAATTAAAGTTATAAAGTAAGTTTAAAGATTAATTCAAACCTTAATTGCTCGAGCTCTATCTCCACTCCAAGTCTTATCTTTTTTTGGAAAGTCGAGCGAAAGTATCTATAAATTCTGGCTCCTTTCCCAATTCCTTAGACTAAATATAAGAATGTTAGAAATAAAATAATAATCTGAAATATATTTAAAAACTAATTGTAGAATTTAAAATTACCAATCTACGTGAATGCTCCTCGATATTTATAGATCCTCCCGCATATGTTGCAGATAAGTCTCGAAATTACATGCTTGATTTAATTTATTCTTGACTTCTTTTTTTACTCTCATCAGATTGCCAATAATTGGAGATTTTACTCCAATTTTCTGACGTGACACAGGCGGGTTTTTTTCCAGTACATTTGGCATGACTCAATACATGCCGGATATGATCGCCACATTTTTTTTTAAAAATTCTTTTAACTTCCAAGTCTTGAGTAGGGTCCCAAATAAATCTCCGCTGAGATGGAAAAAAACAATTGATTATATAATTACTTATTTAATATATAAAATGAATCAATTATATCTGAAACTCGCACCACCATAGTTCTTTTGTAGGTCCTGGCGTGCTTGAGTATGACAAAGAGTCTCCTCTCCAATAGTTATTCACGATTTTATTGATCTCGCAATAATGTGTAATTTTCAAACCTACGATAAAGTGAAAAAATGAATCAATAATTAAGATAGTTTTAAAATTATTATATTTATATTACTTACGAATCTCCAATCGGAAATATATACGGTCGACTGTCGATGTTCTCAGAGAGGAGTGTCCGTGTGCAGTGAATCGAATGGGAAGGCCGTGTAATGAGATGGTGCTGACCGATCATGTGAAGGTCGCAGATCGGAGGGCAAGTAGGTATAGTGCGCGGTGCGTGGATCACGACCACTACTAGTACTCTGTCGCCTCTGGCCCACCACGTCGAAACTATCAACCAAAAACAAAATTAGAATAAAGAAAATAAAACTTTTATGCTTAATGAAGAACATGAAAAACTTACTATATACATAATGAAGATATGAGAGACTGCGACTGCGATAAGCTACGATGATTTCACCACTGATAACCTATAAGAACAAAATATACACAACATACAGAGACAAAAGATATAAATTTAACAATGAGACATTATATAAACAAATAATTGAGCTAAGAAAATTTGTAAAATTATAGTTTAAAACTAAAATTATATATAAAAAAACTTACCCTAGACGTTAAATTTCAAAGTCCTCATTATCATCTTCCTCATCCTCATCAGTATCCTCATCCTCGGTCTCCTCCTCCTCTTCCTCCTCGTCCCCCTCCTCCTCGTCCCCCTCCTCCACCTCATCATTATCATCAATTTCAGTTGCATCCACGTTTATCACTACTCCGCTGGGATCTCGTAACGTTGGAATTATATATTCCTCGGTATGAAACATATTTGTAACTTTGTCTTGTTGATATGCAATGTCTTGCCAGCGCTCTTCAATTTTTTTCCGTGCTTTTGTTTTACAAACATCCCACCATTCATTTTTGTCACGCCTCAAACTAGGATATGGAGCATAGAAAACTTGAATCGCTTGTTGTGCCAAAATAAATGGTTCATATCTCTTATAAAATCTTTTATGATTTATTTCAACCAAATTATCTTGTGGATGCACCTTCATCCTCTCGATGGGTCAAACCAATGACACATAAATAAGATAACTCGCATTTCTGGACCAGGATAATCAATCTCTATAATTTCATCCAGCAAACCATAAAATTCATTGCTTGCACCTCCATCATTGGAAGACTGAACACATACTCCACTATTCATTGTACTCTTTCCATTTCCATAATCTTGAGTGTGGAAATTATATCCGTTTATGAAATATCTTTGGCAAGTCGTACCATTGCTTTTGGACCCCATGATAGATGGATTAGCAATTCTTGCTGAACGTCAGTTTGGTTAGCATAAACCTATACTCAAATGAAAATGATATTTATTTAAAAGTTAAGATATGTGTAAACAAAAATGAGGTAATTAAAACTGCTTACATATGATTTGAACCATGGTGCAAATTCCTGATCGCAGAAGTGATCAAAGTCACGTGTCGGGATTTCAGAATATAAGTTTTGGAAAATCCTATAATAAAAAATTGTATTATAACATAAACAAATTAACACTTGATGAAGAAATAGGAAATATATACTAACTCAAAATATGGCGATACTTCTGGACAATTAAGTAAAGCCATTCTTGATCGATTAAGTATCGTCATTTGCTTACTGATCACTTGGTCGACCAAGATAATTAAAAATTGAGAATGAATTTAAATTGGGATCGACAGGACCTTCATCATTCCTTCCGGATTTCCGTCTTTTGGTCTGAACGTGAGGCTCAAAATAATATGATGCAAAAGTTGTTACTTCCTCCACAATATATGCATTCACAATAGAGGCTTCAACATGTGCCTTATTTTTCACTTTTTTCTTCAAATGATATAAGAATCTGATTGTAATATAACAAATTGTATTAGAAATGAATATATAAAAAAATTAAACATTTTTATGCAATATTAACGAAGTATAGAATATGCGAATTATACCTTTCAAAAGGATACATCCAACGATAATGAACGTCCTCCAACTTTGGCCTCATATGGCAAGTAACCAAAAGATGTTCCATTGAATCAAAAATGCAGCGGAAAAATCCTTTCTAAATTGCACAAAATGATTGGAATGTCTCTCTCTAACTTCTCCATGTGTGAATATCCCAAAGCTGAGCATATATCATGAAGAAAATACTTAACTCAGAATGGCACCCTGCATAAAATTCGTAAGAGTTCTTTAAAGGCAATAGAATTAGTCTTTTCATGAATATATGACAATCATGGCTTTTCAAACCCATCAATTTGCATTCCTTCATATCGACACATCTCCCAAGATTAGAAACATACCCATCAGAAATCTCAATGACTTCAACCATTCACAAACAAATCTCTGCTCCTTATTCAATGTATAAACCGCTTTGGTTTTGGTCCTCTGCTATTTTCATCAACATCAAGGGTGGGTCGCTTACAAACGAGTCCATATCTTTTCTTGCATTCAGATTATCTTTTTTTTTCGTGATATCCATCATGTATTTATCGATTATCAAAAATATTCTTCTCAATATGCATAACATCGAGATTATGATGAATCAAATTACTAAACCAATACGGTAACTCCCAAAATATACTTCGCTTTGGTCCATTTATGGTTGCTTCCATATTCATAAGTTGTACCATGTGGCTCTTCAATAAGATGGAAAGTGAAGAACTCAGACCAAATATCTTGACCACAATCTCAATGGCGAGGTGTTCTTTCAATTCGATTCTAGTGAATTCATCTTTATTCCTTCCAAATTATGATTTAGTGGTAAAATTGTCCGTGACAATCAAAATAACTTGGCTTCTTACCATGCTTCAATCTAATCGACTTTGATCTCTCCATACATATTGGGCATCAAGATCCTCGCAAAGATTCCAACCTGATAGCATACCATAAGCCGGAAAGTCATTTATGGTCCAAAGAAGAGCAACCTTCATTACAAACATCTGATTAGTATGAACGTCGTATGTAGAAAAACCTTCATCCCATAGTTGTTTTAGCTGCAATCAATGGTTGCATATAAACATCTATTAACTTCTTCGGATTTTTGTGCACAACCAATGTTAAAAACATATACGGTTTTCATGCACATCCCAAAGTAAGATTATACGGAGTTAATATAAGCGCCAACAAGAATAGTGTCTTCTGATTTACCAAATGGAGCAAATCCGTCAGCACAGAGACCTAACCTAATATTTCGAGTCTCCTTCGCAAAATCAGGATATGTTCTATCAAAATTTTTCCACGCCTCTGCATCTGATGGATGACACATTAGTCCCTCTTCTGTTCGATGATTTGCATGCCAAGTCATGTGTTCAGCAGTTGTCTTTGATGCATAAAGCCTTTGTAACCTAGGAGTTAAAGGCAAATAAAACAACTGACTATATGATTTACGTCGTTGCTGCCTCCTACTAGTGCTCTTGTACCTATCTTGATTACAGAATTTACAAACATCCACATCTGCATCATCTCCCCAATATAACATACAACCATCTCTGCACACATCAATTCTTTCCCTTTGGGAGACCTAATTCTTTCATCGGTTTTTCATCTTGTACAAATCATTGGGCATATGATCACGCCGACAATGCCTCTTCAAAAGCTTGAACAAAATTATTAAAACACTCTTGGACACATTATGCTCGCCTTGACATTCAACATTCTTGCGGTGAGCGATAGTTTAGTGTGAGTCTCACAACCCGACCCATAAAGGTGCATCTGCGGCCTCAACACCTCCGAAATTGAGATATGCTTCATTATTCATATTACGACACCGATACTCTTCCAAGGGTGATGCATTAGTAAACATTTGCTCATTGTTGGAGGACAACTTGAAGTTGCACCTTGTGATTGGGAATCAAATTCGGGCCCGCTACATCATATATCATCCTCGATATGGATTTAATTGATTATAATCACTTTGATCGCTAGCGACTTGTGTGTTGTGTCTATCATAAACTTCATCAGATATAAATGGTTCACCATGACATGTCCAGTTATAGTAATTTGCAACGAATCCAAATCTACAAAGATGCTCCGAAACTTTGCTAGACGGTAAAAATCTACCATTGTGACACTTTCTGCACGAACACCTTATCTGATTACCATCCATAAACTCAATATTACTAGCTGTGAAATTTAAAAACTCTTGCAACCCACTCATAAATTCATCGATTAAACCCAGCGTTGGGTAAATTCCCTGTATATCCAACTCCTTTCACGCTGCATTATGTCTGTTTTCAATCAATTATATTAATATAAACTCCTAGAAATTACAATAATATGAATATACAGTTAGTTCACATATGAATTCACTGTGTTTAACAATCTTTAAACATAACCGAAAAAAGACAACAGTTGTAATGGGTTGCAGATTCTGATGGTGTATGTGAATGTTTATGAAATGGTAATGTGTCATATCCTTGAATTTTATCATACTTGAAAACTTATATTATATATGTTACATGAGTTGAATGTTTGCAAAATCAGGATATAATAACATATAATATGTTTCCATGTATTACTGTATTTATTATACATTATCCTTTGTTATAAAAAGACATCTCACTATCTTATGCTAACCACCATGGCATTAAGGTGTCAATGAATTGGGCCCAGGCATAAAAATCTGCAAGATTATGGTAATATCATGGAGTCCCATTATGATTTTGAATGGAATGCATCGGGCGCAATTAACCTATACCATACCACTCTAATACCACTCTAGATCAACACAGAAAATTAACAATAATATTAATTTCAATATAAAAAATAACAATGATTTAAAAAAAAATTATACCACTGGTGGCTGCGGGCGTCTCCGAGCCGGCGATTGGTGTGGTCGCTTCTACGGCTACTGCGATCGTCGAATCTCTCTGACAGAGACCTAATGCCTACCGGCCATGGCTATCGCGGGTGGATCTCGGCTGGCGCCGGCAGCCTGATACCGTCACTGCCGGCTATCACGGCGCCGCGAATCGTTAACACCGGCGGCGTTCGCAGCGAGCGGAGGCGGCGACCGCCGGCGGTCTTGCGGCGATAGACTCGCGGTGCCGCAGAATGTGGGCGCTTCAGGGCCGGGAGCGGGCGCCGGCGCACGGCTACGGCGCGGCAGCACATGGCCATCGACCGGACGAGGGCGTGCGCTAGCATGATCAGCTGCTCGGGCTCAGTGGTCGGGCGGGCCGGCATGGCCGCGCGCGGTCGCTGCCACGGGCCACGGGGCACGCGGACGAGGGCGCTGACGGCCGCGGCGGCGGCGGACTCGGTGTGGCGGCGGCTTGCCGACCGATGGCCGCCGCCGGCCGGTGGGCGGCGCGGTTTGGTGTGGCGGCGGGCTCGGCGCCGGGCCGGGAGGTCGGTTGGCCGGACGCATGCATGGAGGCGACGGGAAGACCGGTGGCGGCGGAGGGGAAAGAAAGGATTTTAGGGTTCGGCGCGACGCGAGGGGAAGGAAAAAAATTAGGGCACTGGGGTAAAGTTAAATAAATTTTGCAACGAATCTTTGGATTCGTTGCAAATTTGCAACGAATCCAAAGATTCGTTGCAAACTTTTTTAAAAAAAAAAATTAAACTTTTTAAAATGTTAAGTTTATTTTGTAATTTTAATTTAGCAACGAATCCAGGATTCGTTGCAATTTTGCAACGAATCCAGGATTCATTGCAAATTTTTTAAAAAAAAATTTAACTTTTTAAAACGTTAATTTATTTTTTAATATTAATATTAACTTTGCAACGAATCCACGGATTCGTTGCAAAAAATTGCAACGAATCCTAGATTCGTTGCAATTGTTTGCAACGAATCCGTGGATTCGTTGCAATTTTGCAACGAATCTAGAATTCGTTGCAATTTAAAAAAAACAAATTTTTAAACTTTTTAAAACGTTAATTTATTTTTTAATATTAATTTTGCAACGAATCCTGGATTCGTTGCTATTTTGCAACGAATCCACGAATTCGTTGCAAATTATTTAAAAAAAGCAGAACTTGTTTTCTATTTTTTTTTAATAAATTAAATATCTGCGACGAATTCTGAATTCGTCGCTAAATTATGCGACGAAAATTATTTCCGTCGCAAATTGGCAATGAAAAAATAAAATCGTCGCAAATTTGTGCAACGAATTCATAATTCGTTGCAGAAATTTGCGACGAATTTATTTTTCGTCGCAAATTGCCGACGAAAATTTATTTCGTTACAAATTTGCGACGAAACCTAAAATTCGTCACTATATTTGTTGCAGATTTGCAACGAAAATAATTCGTTGCCAAATTTCGTCGTCAAAAAACAGCTTTTTTGTAGTGTAAGGATGCCGATGTCCAAGGTCAAAGGAGCAAAGAGCACATCATTTGCTTCAAATGTCATCAAAAGGGACACTATAGGAGTCAATGCTCTAGGGGGAGCAAGAAGACTCAAGAGGGAGCATCACATGTGGGGGGAGTCTCTAAGACTAACCCTAAGGTATATTTTCATAATGCTCATTCTTTAAATTTTAGGCAAAAGCATGCTAGAAATAATTTAAACAATTTTGCTATTACTCATGAATCAAAGCATGCTAGAAATAATAAGTATGTTTGTCTAGAAGCTAAACATGTTGGTTTTAAGTCTAAAGAAAAATCTAGAAATAATAACTCTAGACCCATTTCAAAGAAGGAGAAATTTGGGACTAATATCCCTAGAAACGTCCTTCCTAGGGAAACAATTAAGAAAATCGAAAACCATTTAGGAATTAACTCTAATAAGGGTAGGCATATGCCTAAATGAAATGGTAATGCCCAAAAACCTAATCAAAAATCAATTGGGCAATTAGAGTTAGAAAATCAAGCCTTGAGTTCAAGGCTTGAGAAATTGGAAAAGACCCTTGCAAACATACAAAATCAATTTAAAGGGTCAAATTGTCAAACTCTAGGATCTAGGAGTCAACGTAAAGGGTGTAAGAGGCAAGAATCATCTAAGAGACAAGGTTTGGGTCACAAGCCTATGTCCAAGAAAGTAATGCCTACTTACCACAATGTTCCATTTGAGTATGGAACTAGACCTAGGTCTAAGAAAACCAAGGTCTCTAGGGAAATTATCCCTAAGGCCAACCATGGTTGGTGCCTAGTGGCTAGGGTTTCTAAGAAACCTAAGGAAGCCACTAAGAAGATTACTAGGGAGGCAATCCCTAAGGTTAACCATGGCAAGACCATAATGACCAAGGCTAACAAGCCTAGAAGGGTCATTAGAAAGGTATCTAGGGAGGTCATCCCTAAGGAATACCTAACTAATCCAATGAACTCAAATAGATTTTGGATTCCAAGGAGCGTAATTGACTCACGCTAAATGGGTTAGGATGTGTCAACTTTGATTGGATAGGTAGTTAACTCAACCATAGCAAAGTTGACATTTTAGGTTATTTTCAAGGTTATGGATACCTTGGAAATAGGTTTGATCTTATATCCTAAAAGATTTTAGGATGTGCCAATACATTTTTGGAATCATGAAAAATCAATAAAATTGGCACAATCTAGATTTAGAGGTCATAGTGTGCCATTTTGGGTTTTGGCACACTTTGGGAATTATTGTATCAAGAGAATTGTCTTAAGGTTTAGAAGTTACATCAAGAGTGATACTCAAGTGCTACACACCTTGATGTCTTACACTTACCATGCTTCGTGTGTTTTACCATATGTTTGCATGGAAGGAATGTTTATGGTATATTGCATCTCACAAAGCAGGTCATTCACCTTGATTGTGTATTTCAACACTTAGAAAGGGTGAGATGTTAGAATTTTGAAACCATTGGATGTTAATGTTTGTTAAAATGAAATAAAATACCAAAATACATTAACAAATACATGAGTATAAGCATAGCATTAATACATTCGACATACAAGAGTAAACATGATAAAATGAAACAAATTGAGTGAAGAAATCGAAATTCACTCCATTTCAGAACTGGAAATCATAGATCAGTTGACTGATTATACTATAGCATGATACAGTTAGTCCAGCAGTCGAGTGTTGCTTCCAGGACTTGACTAATTTGTACATCAGTCGACTGATTGTCTATATCAGTCGATTGTTGGTACTGTTCATCGGCGAGTCATCGGAGTAGCCCGCTCGGCATCAGTGATGATTACATCATCGATCGATGCCCAATATCGATCGGATGATGTTATGTAGCTCGCTCGAGAATGCTCGGCGCCGAGTCTTGAGCGAGCGATCGGCCGGTTGACAAACCGCACACTAACTCGCCATCAGTCGATTGATTTCACATATCAGTCGACTGGCGTCGCGATTTTATAACGCCGAACCCCTAAGGTTCGGCTTCTTCACACTTTCTCCTTCGCGCGATTCTTTTCTCCGATCATCGCCAACTCTCTCCAACCGGTTTGGTAGTTTTCTCTTCCGTTTATGTTTTTGATCTTTCTATGGCTCTAATGGCATCTCACAGCCCTAGTTTTCTTCTCCAAATGTTAGGGTTCCGGCGAGATCCTTCCTCTGGCGATCTTTCCGGCGTTCTCTTCAGCAAACCAACTGTCCAGTTGCCTTGCGCCTTCTCCTCATCAACTTTAAATGGCACCAAAGTATAATTTCTATACCCCTTAAACCCTAAATTTCTTTTTACAACTCATTTTGATCTAATCATTGTGTTTGTATCATCGCATTCCATCACATTGCATTGCATTCATATAGACGACCCCGTAGAAATGACCAGAGTGAGGTTGGATCACGATTGTACCAACCCATGGCGGTTAGGTACATCGATGTCGATTTCTTTAGGCATTACTGTAGCGATGTCATGGAGATTTTAGCATATTATCAGCTCAAGAAGGTAGCTCTATGTAATCATGACATCAATGATGATCTCCTTAAGGAGTTTTATCAAAATCTAAAGAAAGTAGACGATAGTCCTACATACACTACTCGGGTCGCAAAACGCGACCTAGAGTTTACTCCTACAATCCTGCAGGAGTTCCTTGAGTGTAGGCCATCGAATGACACTTTCATATTCTATCCTACCTTCGATGCCCCTCTTCCTGAGCCTTTTGACCATATTTCTCTAGACTCCATGCATGAGCACATTTTTCGCCATCATCGCCCACCAGCTCAGAACCTATTTCCTATCACTGAGCTATCTGCACCTGACAATGTGCTCTACAAAGTCATTGTTGGGTGCTTTCTCTCTATTGTGACTCGGGGTCTGGCCAAGATTCGGCCTCCCCATCTCTTCATCATGTACGCCATGCGTCATAGATTAGATATAAACATTGCATTGAACATGTTTCATTGCATTGTACATTTCATATCCCTTGTGCAAGGGAAAGTGCATATGCCTTTTGGACATATCATCACTGCATTGTTGGGGGATCGATTGGCCGGCTAGAGTGGGGTGAATAGCCCTCGTTCATTGGATGTCGTAATTCGTTCGTCTACAAAAGATTAGCGCAAGCGGAATATGCAAATAAAGACAAGCAAATAGAAATTACAAGAAAGCAAATGCTAACAAGAAGATGTAACGTGGTTCACGGCTACGCCGCTAATCCACAGTCCGATTCGTCCAAGGTGAATCACTCCTCCAAAACCAATCCAATATTGGTCTCTCCTTTGCACCAAGCTAGGTGGAGGTAACCTTTACAACCAAGATCACTCTTCTACAATGGAATGAAGATTAAAGCAAGTAGAGGAGTGGAAAAACGTTTAGGGCACTTTGGGAGTAGTTGGGCGTTCAAGCATTAACATCGCAAAGCCCCATCCCCTTCCTTTTTATAGAGGAAGATGGTTTCTTCCCGTTGGCACAGGATCAGTCGACTGATGCCCTCGATCAGTCGACTGGTCCTGTAGCCGTTGCCCAATAACGGCCGCTTTCCATGTTGGATACCATCCAGATCGCATCGATCGTCGATCCTACCATCGATCGATGCTCGATCAGTCGAGTGCTCAACTGAGTCGACTCCATTCTGTGCCCATGCAGTTCCATCGATCGGCGCCTTCCTGGCGGTCGACATCGATCGCTTGCGATCCATGGCGATCGGCAAGCACTAAACTAGTCTTATACCAGTCGATCGAACTATCAACTTAGAGCAGTCGACTGCCATGACATGGAAGTCGACTGGTGTCGGGAAAACCCATCCGACACTTGGCCAAAATGGCCAAGTTTCACCTAAGAGCTACCCTTCCCGGGTTACAATCGCTCACTCTCATCCCTCGGAGTCCCTCACCTTCGAAGTTCTCTTCGTTTGCGGCCACGTCCCTCGGCAGCATCAGGCGCACGGCTCTGCAATGCTCCTTTGCGTCTCTCGCCTCGAAGTCTACTTCCTCCAGTTTCACTCCAAGCTCCTCGTCCGGCGGTCCCTCAGATGCTCCAAGCGCACGGCTTCCACAAAGCTATCCTTCACCGACTCAAGGCCGAGTCATGAGATGTGAAACTCGCCACGGCTCCATGTGCGAATTACTAATCCCTGCACGACTTCAACGCACAAATCAAATCAACATATCAAACTAACTTAAACCCTTTGCCACACCATCAAAACCATATTACGGCAAGAGATTGCCCTAACAATCTCCCCCTTTTTGATGTGTGGCAATCCGTTTAAGTTAGGTAAAAACATTTGATATAAATTTTAAAGGAAAGAAAGCATGTAAACATAAACATGATATAGCAACATGCAACTCCCCCTTAATCCATGAAACTCCCCCTTAATTTCTCCCCCTATCATAATTAACTTAAACATAATCATTTCTCCCCCTTTGACACCATCAAAAAGATTATCACTAAGTTAAAAGCACATGGCATCAAGTCTAATAGAAAGAAAATACCACAAGTTGATTTAAAATCGGAATTCAGCCTTTCTGTCGTCTGATAGTCATCATCGATCGTGGTTCGGACTACCCGATCGCACGCTTGTTCGGGATTTCGATTTAAATGCATTAAAAATTCCAAAAAATTTGAAAAATCATAAAATTTGGGGAACACATTTCTTTTAAGTATATCTATCAGTGAAAATATGTTTTCATGAAAAATCATTATATTTCCACGTATTTGCCAAAAATCCAAAAGCTTTAAAAACTACTAGGTTTTTGATCATAAGAGTATCCATTTTAACACCTAGTCTTGCATCCAATTGTTTCAAAACATGAATACATGTATTTTAAAGTAAGAAATTGTTTTGAAAACATATGAAATATCCAACCATGATCTTTGGGCAATATGTCTATGAATTAAACATAAGTCTTCCCCATGATTGGTCTATTATTGCTATTTTGATACTTTAAATGACCATCTAAATGTCATAGGCATTAGTGGACATTTGTATCATCCTAACATCTCACTCATGCTAAGTTTTCAATCAAGGTAGCTTATGGTGAGTGTGAGATGCATCCTAGGGGGTATTTGTGTATACTTAACCAATATATTCATGCAATTCTATCAAGGTTAAGTATCAACCTAATAATCCTCATGATCATAAAGGCATATATGAATGAATTTCACATTATGATCATGAAATACATGTATTCATTAAATAATAATCATGCATTAGGTATTATATGATGATAATAAACAAAGTATCACCTAAAGCATGATTCAACCCTATTTCTCATGATTGCGTGCCAAATATGAAAATCATAAATCATGATTTCAAACATACATAGCAATTACATTAATCATCATGATTTAAGCATTATTATCTATTTATGGGCACGTTATCATCACCCAACACTATTCTAAAAATGTTGTCCCGCCATCCTAAGTCAACCAAAATATGATGTAGGTCAATTCCATATGGTTGACTACCCTAGGGTTTTCCTAACCCTTAAGGATGGATTTTGGAACCCAAAATAAGTTCTTTCCTATTGGGTTCACTAAGTATTCCTTGGGGATCCATTTCCTAGCTATTACTTTCTTCTTATCTTGTCCCCTAGCAATTAGGCATTTATAGGCCTTTTCATTTTTCTTTTCTTTGTAGCCTAGGCCCTTTTTGTTGAAGCTAGCTCTTTGGCTCCCAATAATCATATTTAATGTGTTGGAGCCAATTGTGAATTTTTCTAGGGCTTTGGTTAAATAGTCTACCTTTTCCCTTAGGGCCCTATTTTCATTTATACATGCATCACTAACATCTAATGGCACATAAAGATCATGTGAGCATGCATCATTTAAGCTAGAAGAAATATTATCATTTAAGCATGCATTTTATAGCTTATTTTCCAATGCCTTAATTTGATTAAGCATGCTTTTATTTTTCTTTTTCATTCCAAATAAGTCCTTAGTTAAACTAGAAATTATGGAAACTATTTTCTTAGGAGAGGCATTCGTTACCATAGTTTCCATGTCCTCTTCTTCTTCGGATGATGAGGATGTAGAAGCTCCCCCTTCATTTGAGCTCTCCCCACTTGAGCTTGATTCTTCATTTTCGGTGGAGGAGGAGCAATCCGAGTCATGAAGAGTCATTAGTGTTAGGTTGGAATAGACATGCTCTTCTTCTTCGGATGAGGATGAGGAAGCAAGGTCATCCCATGTCTTTGCTTTGAGTGTCATGGCCTTCCCTTTTCCTTTTGCCTTCTTTTCTTCTTCCTTTCTCTTGCTCTCCTTCTTCTTCCTCTTTTCTTCTTTCTTTTTCTTCTCTTCCTTGCTCTTGTTTAGGAGGGGACAATTATCCCTTATGTGTCCCTCTCCTTGGCAATTGTAGCATATGACCTTCCCCCTTGGTCTTCTATTCCTATCATTAGATTTATTAAAATGAAAACCCTTTAAAGCACGTCTTACCCTCCTTACCATATATGCTTCTTCGGTGCTATCCATGGAGGAGGATGAGGATGCTTCATCATCGGAGGAGGAGGGGATTTCCATCTTCTTCTTCCCCTTGTTCGTTATCAAAGCTACTCCTCTTGAGGGTTGAATTCTAGGCTCTTCTTGTATTCCTTCAAGCCTAGTTTCGTGGAGCTCCATTGTTGAGAAAAATTCCTCCAAGGTACTTACTTCCAAGTTCTTGGAGATGTAAAACGAATCCACCATGGAGCTCCATCTTGAGGACCGGGGAAAGGCATCTATGGCCTTCATTACCATATCCTGGTTGGAGAGCTTTTCTCCTACACTTGTTAGCCCAATTAATATTTCTTTAAAACTAGAATGTAGGGAAGTTACCTTTTCTCCCTTTTCTAATTTGATGTTTGAGAGTTGGGAGCGGAGGAGGTCTCTCCTAGCTAGCTTGGCCTCGGATGTGCCTTCATGGAGTTCTACAAGCTTTTCCCACATCTCTTTGGCGCTAGCACATTCTCCGATCCGGTTGATCTCTTGTTGAGGGAGCACATTGAGAAGATGATGTTTTGCCTTTGAGTTTGCAAGGTGCTCCTCTCTTTGCTTCTTAGTCCAACGTGATTTTTCAATTGGTTCACCCCTTTCATCCCTAGGCAACTCGAAACCATTTTCCATTATAAGCATAATATCAAAATCGGTCTCGAAGAATACCTCCATTCTCTTTTTCCACCAAGAGAATTCGCCGTCGAACTTCGGTGGGTGGATGTTTGAGCCGGCCATTTTTGATGTAGAGCTTGTTGCGGCGGTTAGTCCGGTGACAAGCAACCTGGCTCTGAACCACTTGTTGGGGGATCGATTGGCCGGCTAGAGGGGGGGTGAATAGCCCTCGTTCGTTGGATGTCATAATTCGTTCGTCTACAAAAGATTAGCGCAAGTGGAATATGCAAATAAAGACAAGAAAATAGAAATTACAAGAAAGCAAACGCTAACAAGAAGATGTAACGTGGTTCACGGCTACGCCGCTAATCTACGGTCCGATTCGTCCAAGGTGAATCACTCCTCCAAAACCAATCCAATATTGGTCTCTCCTTTGCACCAAGCTAGGTGGAGGTAACCTTTACAACCAAGATCACTCTTCTACAATGGAATGAAGATTAAAGCAAGTAGAGGAGTGGAAAAACGTTTACGGCACTTTGGGAGTAGTTGGGCGTTCAAGCATTAACATCCCAAAGCCCCATCCCCTTCCTTTTTATAGAGGAAGAGGGTTTCTTCCCGTTGACACAGGATCAGTCGACTGATGCCCTCGATCAGTCGACTGGTCCTGTAGTCGTTGCCCAATAACGACCGCTTTCCATGTTGGATACCATCCAGCGATCGCATCGATCGATCCTACCATCGATCGTGATGCTCGATCGATCGAGTGCTCAAGCGAGTCGACTCCATTTTGTGCCGTGCAGTTCCATCGATCGCCTTCCCGCGCGATCTGTCGACATCGTCGATTGCGATCCATGGCCATAGCGATCGCAAGCACTAAACTGGTCTTATACCAGTCGATCGAACCATCGACTTAGAGCAGTCGACTGCCATGACATGGCAGTCAACTGGTGTTGGGAAAACCCATCCGACACTTGGCCAAAATGGCCAAGTTTCACCTAAGAGCTACCCTTCCCGGGTTACAATCGCTCACTCTCATCCCTCGGAGTCCCTCGCCTTTAAAGTTCTCTTTGTTTGCGGCCACGTCCCTCGGCAGCATCAGGCGCACGACTCTGCAATGCTCCTTCGCGTCTCTTGCCTCGAAGTCTACTTCCTCTGGCTTCACTCCAAGCTCCTCGTCCGGCGGTCCCTCGGATGCTCCAAGCGCACGACTTCCGCAAAGCTATCCTTCACCGACTCAAGGCACGAGTCATGAGATGTGAAACTCGCCACGGCTCTATGTACGAATTACTAAGCCCTGCACGACTTCAACGCACATATCAAATCAACATATCAAACTAACTTAAACCCTTTGTCACACCATCAAAACCATATTACGACAAGAGATTGCCCTAACATGCATGACTAGAGTCCATAGGTATTAACATTTTCAGGGGATCTCTGAGGGCGCTATCCGAGGTTTACGACTGTATATCAGTTCGTAACTTCACATTGGCGAGGCTGCGGATCGGAGATGGGTAGATGGAGCTGATACCTCTGGCTCAGCCCAGGGCACATGGGGAGCCACCTCTAATACCGGGAGAGCCTGCAGGACGATATGAGGACCGTCTCTGAGCGAGGATGACGGATGCGGCGGAGATGCATCGATGCGAGTCCTTCAAATTGGGTTGGACAGCCGGAGGCCAGATTCCAGGATTACCAGCAAACGGTTGACTCTTGGCTTGCAGAGATTATATCGGGGCAATCCTCCATGGGTCAGCACCTCAATCGGATGGAGGAGCGCCACACTCGGATTGAGGAGTGCCAGAGTCGCATGGAGCAGCATCAGCTTGACATGTACAAGATGATGCGGGCCTGTACCCTGAGCCAGCAGCCTCCTCCGCCTCCACCTTCTGTAGGAGATTAGAGCTAGAGGGTGTTTAGGAATTTTGGTTTTAGTTTCGTAGTGAGATTGAGCGTTTTAAGCTTCTATTTTGTTTATAAAAACTGAAGTTTTAATTGAATGGAATATTTTTCTTATAAAAATTGTTTTTGTCTGATTATATGTGCGTATTAATGTGCTTGTTTATACAAATTTGTCATGGCATGACATCAAATTTTATCTTATCATATAACATGTCATGATATTGTTTAGGATTATTTTAGATGTCATGTTTATTTTTAGATTATATCATATGTCATGACATCATGATCATTGGCCATGTTTTATTATTGCCATCATTTATTCCATGATCATTCATGTATTTAACTTGATTAAAATTGAGTTAAGGACAATGGCATGACTTGGAGTCCCATTTATAAGGGAATCAAGTAGGGTTGCCTAGAAAATGCATGAGGCTATAATAATCCTAACTCCACATCTCACATCTAAATTGACATGTATGTGTGTGTATACACCTTAGATAACATGTGAGATGTTAGGATAATAAGTTAGGTTCAAGGTGCATAGGTAGTGCATCTAGATGAACTTAAACTTATTTCAATCATCACTAAGAATCATGAGGAAAGCTAATATACAAGTCATGTATATCTAGCCAATAGTCCATGGTTCAAAATAGGTTTTCAAAAATATTTTAAAATCACTTTAGAAAACCTTGGTGAAGTCTATCTTTTGATAGCAATCGCCATTGACGAAATTGATACAAAGTAGATCAAAAACTTTAAAGTTTTAATGGTTTTTGAACTTTGTATCAATATCCTATTTTAATGGTTAAAATATTTTTCCAATATTTTTCATCAATTGTATGAGTTATAAGTATTACACATATGAAATTTCGTGATTTTTCAAGCTATGTATAATTACTTATGTTTTATCAAACTTGGATTCTGATAACTAAAAAACTAGGTTTTCAGTTATCAATCTCGACTAATCTGCTCCGTGTCTGGCGTCGGCGTCAAAACCGCCTTGGCGCCAAGCAGTCTTGCCACTGGCGGAAACCGCTGGCGGAAAAGCGCCTGGCGAAAACCACCACAGTGGAAGTGGCTGTGAGCGGCCTTGATGTCGATCATTGCAGGCTTGGTGCCGGTCGTGATGGGCACCGATCGGCCGGTTTCTGCGGGACTCGTGATAGATGCGAGTTTGGGATAAACAAGGTTGTTTAACCCAATTTTAGCTACGGTAAAGGTTCCTAACCACTCCTAACCCTAGAAAATGCTTTGGGAAGCATTTGAAAGGGTAAAAATCCATTGGATATGGATTTGGAGAGGTGTTAGGTCGATGTATCAAATTTAAGGTGTGAAGAGTTCATTTTTGAACTTTGAACCTTATTTTTTATGGTTTAGAGTTCCTATTGGCTTAGGGACTTCCCAAGGACATTGTTGGTGCAATTGTCAAGGGGGAGCAAGCCTTTAGGGGGAGGTATCCATCATGGGATAATGGATAGTATTTTTCCTCATGAGGAAAATGGGATTTTAAGATACCCAATTTGGAAACTGGGAGAGTGTATAGGATTGACTCTCTTGAGTGATATGAGACTTATCACTAGGAAGATAGTAGGCATCCTAGGTATTTTTGGACCAAGGGGGAGATTGTAAGATCTCATTGGGACATGAGACATTGACCTCCTTGGAGAGAACCTTTTTGATGTTAGTCAAAAAGGGGGAGAATGTTTGGGATTACCAATTTGGGAAATTGGTAAGAAGAATTGAGTTAGTGTTTTAACTCAAAGGTATATGTTTTTGTCAAACAT
This sequence comes from Wurfbainia villosa, assembly GCA_025175895.1. Lineage (NCBI taxonomy): Eukaryota > Viridiplantae > Streptophyta > Magnoliopsida > Zingiberales > Zingiberaceae > Wurfbainia > Wurfbainia villosa. The sequence goes on along the minus strand of CM045991.1, from coordinate 14,475,048 downwards.
CAAAAAGGGGGAGATTGTTGGTGCAATCGGCCCAGGTCACGATTGACCGGACTCGAGTTTGACTCGAGTGATGTTTTGATGTTTGACAAAGTGAGTTGACATTGATGTTTGACATTAATGTCTATTGATGTTTTGGGGAGATTGTTTATACAATCAACCCGGGTTATGTTTAACCGGACTCGAGTTTGACTCGAGGGAGACTTTGATGGTTGACTGAAGTTGACCATGTCATGGAAAGTCCAAGTCTTGAGTACTTGGCATGTAAAGTCCAAGCATGGGTCTTGGCAAGGAAAAGTCCAACCATGGGTCTTGGCATGGAAAGTCCAACATGGGTTGGCAAGCGAAAGTCCAAGCTTGAGTCTTGGCATTTGAGAAGTCCAAGGGGTTTGATACTGGCGGCGTAAAGTCCAAGCGGGAGTCTTGGCAGCATAAGTCCAATGGTTAGCGGCTTAAAGTCCAAGCGGAGTCTTGGCGGCGTAAGTCCAATGTGCTTTGGCGGTGTAGACACCGTTAGCATGACATAGCCGATGGAAGAACCTGAAGGCTAGCGCGATGGATGAACAAGTCATGGATGACTTGGAGGGATCCGAGATGCATGAGGCTAATGGAGGTGGCTAGAAGGCTTAGGTCTAAGCTAAGGGTGGTCTAGCAAGTATGGGAGAACCATACTTGGGCTAAAACCTCATGTTTGAGGTGTGTCAGTCGACTGGTGCCATGTGACAGTCAACTGGCTGAGTCAACTAGGGTTTGACTGCGGGAATTGGCCTAGCAGTCGACTGCTAGAGGAGGGTAGTCGACTGATCGGTCGAGCAGTCGACTGATCATGTGATTAGTCGACTGGTGCTCGGGTTTTGGAGCATAGAATGGAGTCTCACTCGATTGCTGTGGTAAGTAGTCGAGTGATGGCTTGATCAGTCGACTGATGGTCATAATCAGTCGACTGATGATGGATCCGTTGGATTTTTTCAGTGTGGATCTAGCCGTTGTCTCACGACAACAGTGGCATCAGTCGACTGAAGGTCCCAAGCAGTCAACTGATCGGCTTTTTCCAGCCCAGGCAGAAGATATAAATGGAGCTCGTGGAGGAGAAAAAGTCATTCGGTTCTTGAGAGCTTTTAGGGCGATTTGTTGCTGCAAATCAAGTTTCCAAGTGCAAGTTAAGCAACCAAGCATTCAAGCAATCAAAAGTAAGTGTTGTAAAGTTTTTCTTTACTTGTCTTTTGTATTTGTATTGTATATTACTTGTATTTCATTCTTGCTATTGTAAGATCATTTGTACGAGGTTTCTCCACCTCCAACTTGTGTCGAGAAGGAGTTATTGTGATTAGTAGTGCGTGTTTGCATTGCTAGGGATTTTAGAGCCCGATCCGTGAAGTAGGAACCATTCGGTTCCGAACCACGTTACATCTCGTGTCTATCGTGTTGTGTTTGTTCTTGTTGTATTTTATTGTATATTCTGCTGTGTACTAACAAGATTGTAGACAAGCAAATGTGAACGAATTCCGTCATGCATAGCACAATGCTATTTACCCCCCCCCCTCTAGCGGCCTCAAATCTTCTACACCGACTTATGTCGAGAAGGAGTGTTTGCATAGTGGTGTGTTTGTGGCATCGCTAGAGCTCTTTAGAGCTCAATCCGTGGAGTAGGAACCGTTCGGTCTCGAACCACGTTAAATACTCGTATTTGCGTGTTTGTTCTTGTTGTATTTTGTTATTATATATTCCACTGCGTACTAACAATCATAGGTAATTGAACGCGAACAAATTCCATCTACGCAACGATTACAAGCTATTCACCCCCCCCCCCTCTAGCTTCCAACGATCTCCGATAAGTGGTATCAGAGCGAGGCCGCTGTTCAAGGTTTAACAACTAAGGGAGAACGCTAGAGGGTGAAGATGGAAGTTCAAGAGCAACTAAGATGGGATATCAACACACCTATCCCTTATACCTTCTATGGACAAGAAGGGTTTAGACAATGGAAGGCGAGAATTGAGGACTTCCTGATGATGAGGGACTTCGAAGAATGGTCCATTTTGATGGATGAATTTGAGTATCCGAGAGGACCAAAAGGTTGATTCCTTAAGAAGAAGAGATGGACCGAAGAGCAAGTCCAAGCCTTCGAGAAAAATAATAAGGTAATAAAATTTTTGATTGATTTAATACCTAACAATATCTTGTATATGTTAGGTAATTATATAGATGCCAAGGAGCTATGGAGCCAAGTGGCAAAGCTCCATGAAAGTCCATCACCGGTCCAAGAGGGAGGGACCGAAGAGGCAAACACATCATCCTCACAAGAAAGTGAGGACTTGGAGGTTGAGAGACCATCAACATCCAAGGAGGAAGAGGAAGTATAATTGGAGGAGACCTCCACCTCTAGGATTGAGGGGGAGGAGATTAGATCACCGGAGCAACACCAAGAAGAAGCTTCGACATCCGATCAAGATGAAGAAGCTCAAAATCCGATTCCGGCCTCCATTGACTTAGGTAACTCAAACACCGTAATTCAAAATAAAAATAATATTATGTGTTTTGAGTGTAGAAAATTTGGGCACTATAAGAGTAAGTGTCCAAAGAAAGTCAAGAAGACTCCTCCGGCACCAAAACCTCAAGAAAAATCAAAGGATGTCAGTGCCCCAATAATTAAAAGCAAAGAGCACGTGGTGTACTTCAAATGTCAACAAAAAGAGCACTATAGGAGTTCATGTCCTAAAGGGAAAAAGAAAGGGCAAGTAGGAGCATCACATGTAGGGGGAGCCTCTAAGGCAAACCCTAAGGTAAAATTTATCGATGCACCTTCAATTTCTAGGGATAAAAGGCATGCTAGGAATAATGTCAACAATCTTGCTATTGTACATGAAAAGCATGCTAGAAATAATAGATATATTTGTTTAGGTGTCAAAAATGTTAATATTTCAAAGAAGGAGAAATTTGGGACTAATGTCCCTAGAAAAGTTTTACCTAGGGAGTCTATTAGGAAAATAGGAGAACACCTAGGTTTTAACCCTAAATGGACTAGGCATATGCCTAGGAAGAATCATGCCCAAGGATTAAATCAAAATTCTAAAATTGGGCAATTAGAATTAGAGAACCAAGCCTTGAGGTCAAGGCTTGAAAAACTTGAAAAGACCCTTAGAATTATGCAAAATCAAATAAAAGGGTCAAATGGTCAAAGTCAAGAGTCTAGGACCAAGAGTCAACACTTAGGGCCAAAGAAAGAAAAGTCAACCAAGGGCAAGAAGAATTTGGGTCACAAACCTAAGCCTAAGGTGGCTTATCATAGTGTTCCATTTGATTATGGAACACAAACTAGGTCTAGGAAGACTAAGGTCAATAGGGAAGTCATCCCTAGAGTTGACCAAGGTATGTGCCTAGTGGCTAGAGTTTTAAGGAAACCTAGGGAAGCCACTAAAAAGGTTGCAAGGGGAGTTACCCCAAGAGTCAACCTAGGTAAGACCACAATGACCAAGGCTAACAAGCCTAGAAGGGTCATTAGGAGGGTATCTAGGGAGGTCATCCCTAAGGAATACCTAGTAAACCCTAGGAGCTCAAATAGATTTTGGGTTCCTAAGAGCGTGATCGATTCACGCTAAATGGGGGGTTAGGGTGTGCCAACTTTAAATGGAAAGGTAGTTAACCTAATTATGGTAAAGGTGGCACTTTAGGAAATTTTCAAGGTTATGGATACCTTGAAAATAGATTTGATATTTTAATCCTAAAAGATTTTAGGATGTGCCAATATCATTTAAGAAGTTTGATAATTCAATCAAATTGGCACAATTTAAGTTTAGAGGTTATAGTGTGTCATTTTGGATTTCTGACACACTAGGGAGAAAAGTGGAATATGACAAAATATACCTAATTATATCAAATGGCAACTAATATTAAAATTTAGGTATTCCTATACTTATATCTTTTATTTGTCATGCCTTGATTGTCATATGTCATGTCATAATATCATGCTTATTTCTATCATTTAATATGTCATGATCATGTTTAAGATTAAGGATTAAATGTCATATGTTTTTAGATTTTTTTTTTTGATTAACCTGAGGTGTCGGGCTTACGCCCACTAATCCTCAGGGCCGATCGGCCCTGCCCCAAGGCCTTCTACGAGAGTCCCCATCGGTCGACGAGGGTAAATCAGGGTGACGGGTGGCCTATCGCATGAGAGCCCATGGGCGCCTGATGGGCCGACCACGCTGGGACGGGGGGCATCGGGCACCGCCACCCACCCAGCGCGCGCTGCGAGGGCGGAATCGACCCCAAGTCATTTCAGAGGAGCACTCCGCTTGTAACCACCACGTCGTGCCCCTGGGGGTATTTTTAGATTTAATCATATGTCATGACATCATGATTATTGTTCATGCTTAATTATTGCTATCATTTATGCCATAATCATACTCTATGCATTTAATTTGATTAAAATTGATTTAAGGACAATGGCATGACTTGGAGTCCCATTTATAAGGGAATCAAGTAGAGTTGTCTTAGAAAAATGCATGAAACCCTAGATTAGAGAGAACAAAACCCACATCTCACATCACATTGACATGTATGTGTGTTTATACATCCTAGATACATGTGAGATGCTAGAATATGAGTTAAGTTCAAGGTGCATAGTTTTTGCATCTAGATGAACTAAAACTCATCTTATCTTAATGGTGGATCATTGGGAAAGCTTGTGTACAAGTCATGTACATTAAGCCCAAGGAACATAATCCAATATAGGTTTTCAAAAACATTTTAAAATCATTTTAGAAAACCTTGGTGAAGTTTATCCTTTGATAGCAATCACCATTGATGAAATTGATACAAAGTGAGCCAAAACTTAGAAGTTTTTCTTCACTTTTGGATTTTGTATCAATTTCAATATTTTATGGGTAAAATATTTTTCTATCATTTTTCACCCATTTTATTAGTCATAAGTATTATACGTATGAAATTTTATGATTTTTTGAATTACATATAATTATTTATAATTTTCTGAATTTCATTTCTGATAATTGAAATTCTAAAATTTCAGTTATCAGTCGACTACCCTTGGTGGCAGTCCACTGATGTAGATGGCAGTCGACTGATCTCTGATAAAGTCGACTGCCAAGGCTGAATTCGGGAAAACAAGATTTGTTAGCCCCATTTCAGCTATGGTAAGGTATCCTAACCATTCCTAACCCTAGGATATACTTTGAGAAGCATTATAAAGGGTGAAAATCCATTGGATATGAATTAGGAGAGGTATTAGGGTGATGTATCAAATTTAAGGTGTAGAGAGTTCATGTTTGAACTTTGAACCTTATTTTTTATGGTTTAAAGTTCCTATTGGCTTAGGGACTTCCCAAGGACATTGTTGGTGCAATGGTCAAGGGGGAGCAAGCCTTTAGGGGGAGGTATCCATCAAGGGATGATGGATGTTATTTTTTCCTCATGAGGGAAAATGGGATTTTGAGATACTCAATTTGGAAATTGGGAGAGTGTATAGGATTGCCTCTCTCGAGTGATATGGGACTTATCACTAGGAAGATGGTAGGCATCCTAGGTACTTTTGGACCAAGAGAAAGATTGTAAGATCTCATTGGGACATGAGACATTGACCTTTTTAGAGAGAACCTTTTTGATGTTAGTCAAAAAGGGGGAGAATGTTTTGGGGGAGAACATATTGAGAGAATGACATCAATTGGAAAAATTGATGGGGATGATTGGTTTGAGTTAGATAGTCTAACTCAATGGTTTGTTTGGTTTTTGTCAAATATCAAAAAGGGAGAGATTGTTGGTGCAATCGGCCCAGGTCATGATTGACCAGGACTCGAGCTTGACTCAAGAGATGTTTTGATGATCGATAAAAATATATGACAATGTAATTGTCATGGGAAAGTCCAGGTCATGGGTACTTGGCATGGAAAGTCCAAGGGGGACACTTGGCATTTGGAAAGTCCAAGTCTTGAGTACTTGGCATGTAAAGTCCAAGCATGGGTCTTGGCAAGGGAAAGTCCAAGCATGGGTCTTGGCATGGAAAGTTCAACATGGGTTGGCAAGGGAAAGTCCAAGCTTGAGTCTTGGCATTTGAGAAGTCTAAGGGGTTTGATATTGGCGGCGTAAAGTCCAAGCGGGAGTCTTGGCAGCATAAGTCCAATGGTTGGCGGCGTAAAGTCCAAGCGGAGTCTTGGCAGCGTAAGTCCAATGTGCCTTGGCGGTGTAGACACCATTAGCATGACATAGCCAATGGAAGCACCTAAAATCTAGCACAATGGATGAATAAGTCATGGATGACTTGGAGGGATCCGAGAGGCGTGATGCTGACGGAGGTAGCTAGAAGGCTTAGGTTTAGACTAAGGGTGGTCTAGCAAATATGGGGGCACCATACTTGGGTTAAAACCACATGTTTGAGGTGTGCTAGTCTACTGGTGTCATGTGGCAGTCGACTGACATGAGTCAACTAGGGTTTGATCGGTATTAGATGAATGATGCCGGAGGAGGCGGGGCGATCGATTGGCCGAGCAATCGGCGATCTTGTGATCGGTCGACCGGGTGCTCAATTTTTCGCACGAATGGAGTCGACTCATTCCGGGTTAGCAATGAGTGGAGGCTCTAACAGTCGACTGATGGTCATAATCAGTCGACTGATGATGGATCCGTTGGATTTTTTCAGCGTAGATCTAGCCGTTGTCTCACGACAATAGTGGAATCAATCGACTGATTGTCCCGAGCAGTCGACTGATCGACGATTTCTAGCACAGGTTGAAGCTTTAAATGTAGCTCGTGAAGGAGGAAAAAGCTAGCAATTTCTTGGACGTTCTTGAGGCAATTTGCTACTGCAAATCAGGGTCTTCAACCACGGTTCAAGCAATCAACAAGCAAACAATCTAAAGGCATTTGTAAAGTATTTTCTTTACTTGTATTGCATTGTATTTCATATTATTTGTTTGTTGTATTTAGTATTACTGTTATAATCATTTGTACGAGGTTTCTCCACCTCCGACTTGTGTCGAGAAGGAGTGTTTGCATAGTGGTGTGTTTGTGGTATCGCTAGAGCTCTTTAGAGCTCAATCCGTAGAGTATGAACCGTTCGGTTCCGAATCATATTAAATACTCGTGTTTGTGTGTTTGTTCTTGTTGTATTTTATTATTGTATATTCCGCTGCGTACTAACAATCATAGGCAAGCGAACGCGAACGAATTCTATCTACGCAACGATTACAAGCTATTCACCCCTCCTCTAGCTTCCAATGATCTCCTACACGTGCTTACGACCCTTCTAGGGACAAAACGTCGCGCCTCCAAAACCTCATTTTCCAATACCTACACCGAATCATGGCAAGTACTATTTTTTGGTCGTGGAGAGAGTGACGGTGTAGTGCGAGCTAGTGAGCTGCTTTGCTTGTGGGACATGCTACAAGAAAGGAGTAGCATTGATGTAGGGTCCCATTTCATTAGACACCTAATGAAAATGGGCAAAGCAACGAGAGGAGAGATCATTGTGGGGGGCCTACTTACCTACATTTGTCATAGGATGGGGTATGACTACACTGCACTATATAGCATAGAGGGCAGCCCTGGGATTGACCTGGGAGTGTGTGTGTCCATGAAGATGATTGTAAGAGAGGGACACTCCCTATGCTTTGTAGGGAAAAACCTAACATCCCTTAGGCTCCCCGACCCCAATCGTACCACCATCACGACACGCACCAACTGACACTTTGACCTGATAGTGGAGTCCCTGCCATATGAGGGACCATCCACATCGGCACCCATCTCTCTCCCTTTACATCACTCTCCCTCCAGTCCACACATGCATAGGAGCCCACCTGATAGTGGCCTGCACCTGCACCGCCACCTTTTTCTACTTTTGAGCAGGATGCAAGTACACCTGCCTATGATTTTTTGGAGTTCCGATCGCGCCTCAACGACATATATGTTGAGCAGCAGACGCAGAGGCAGTGATGGGAGGAGAAGAGCGTCTACACGCAGGCAGAGTTTTAGGACTTTCGGGAGCACTTTCAGTTAGCCAAGGAGTTCTACGACGAGGCCCGTGTCTATTTCCAGGAGGAGGTTGTCCATTGCCAGGAGGAAGCCACCTTCCGCCAAGAGATGCAGCAATACATGCATGCCCAGCAGGCATAGTGGACTAGGGAGGAGGAGCACTGAGCAGCCGCTGCATCCACCAGCTCTCAAATCGACCACATGTACATGCGGCATCATCGGATCAACAGTAGGTTCTCCCAGGACCCCAAAATGCCGAGGCTACCGAATTTTCCACCTCGTCCACTATACTAGAGGTATGTTTCGCTTAAGTTTGGGGGGGACCCCAAGTTTTGTTTTATTTTGTTTCTAGCAGTAGTTTCTTTCCTGATATTTGTATCTTAGTTAGCATTCATTTGTTCATGCATAGGTTGTTCAATTTCTTTCAGCACTTAGTTTTTGTTATCTATAAGTTGCCTCAATAGTATTTTTAAAGTTTTCTTCATGAGTTATTTCCATGGGTAGCTTAACTTTATTTACCTCGTGGTATTTTATTTTATTTACTCTAATGAATGTTATAGACTTATACTGGTTAGCTTTTATTTTTACTCCTATATGTTGGATCGAGAAGCGTCGCTAGAGGGGGGGTGAATAACGAGCGTAAATCTTTTCGTCGTTTCATTCGAGTAGACAATTAAACGAATAAGAGCAGCGAAAAAAGAGAGACACGTTTATTTTACTTCGTTCACAACCCAGCGGTTGCTACTCCAAGGCCCTATCGGTCCTAGACCGCGTACGGAGGGCAAAGCACTATAACGTCTCCTCCTCGTTGGAGGTAGGAGAAAACGATCACAAAACCGAATGTACGAGGATGAGGCAACAAGCCTACCTCACCTCGTTACGAATAAAAACAACGAATACAATATCAAAAATATATTACTAGATACTGCTGTCGATGAAGAAGATCTGAACTTGTTGTCGCGTCGGCATTATGACGGTGTTGGAGTGTTGGCGTTGTAGGAGCACTTGATGAATAAACTTGATGTTTGGAGTTGGAATCCACCCCTCCTTTTATAGATTTTGGCCTCTGAATATGTCTCCTCTTTTTTCGGAATAGATCACAAAGTTGTAATAAATTTTATCGCGAAGTGACCGTGTCAAACCTTATCCGTTTTGACCTAGCGCAAAGGCTGATTCGTCGCCATCACCGATCGATGAGCATCACGATCGCCTAATGTCAGCGATCATTGCACCGCCACTTCCTCGCGAAGAGGTTAGCTCGAAAAATGATAAATGCGACAGTTTCTAACCGTCCGATCTCGACCTAGACCTTCCACAGGAAGTCTTAGTCGGATCACCGCCTACGGTCATCCCCGTAAAGAGGACACGACCTTACAATCTCTCACTCACACAAGCTTTCCTCGATACTTACCTTGTAGCTCTCGCTTCCGGCCTTCCACTCGATTCCTTCGGCTCCCTCCGAAGTCACTCGAGTGTCGCCCGACCATCGCGGCTTCCTCTGGGTGTCGCTAGCCTTTAGCTCCAGCTTTAGTATTTTTTTGCACACTCGATTTAGCTCGTGAGATAACGATGTAAACTTAACTTTGTGTCTTTGCCATAATCAAAACACAGGTTCGATTATCTAGTGCCCCTGCACCAACACTATACATGACGAACATTCTGAAAGGGAAAATCTAGTACATACCTAGTTATGATTCATCTCAGTAGTCTAGTACTTTGGAATTCATATGTGACTCTAGATTTAGCATTTTAGTTACTGGAGATGCTCAGATTATGGAAGCCCATTCAGAAAAATCAAAATTCCAAGAGAGAGAAGAAAAAAAATGGAATAAGAAAAGAAAGAAAAAAAAAAGAAAGAAAAAGAGAGTAAGAAAAAAATTATGAGGGATAAAAAAACAATTGTCGTGAGTGGAAATGGTTAGGTGTCCCTTTGAGACAGAGTTAGGTTACTGGAGAAACACCTATCAATTTCTCTCAAAACTGAGCACGCCTTTAAGACTTTGTGCTAGATCTAGGGAATGATCCTCGCTTTGGACAGGTAAGTACCTAAGAGCCGGAGACCTTAGGAAAGCTATAGGATGACGACTTAACTTACCATGGAACAAGTATCCCCTAAGAAGATTCGCTTAGCACGAGCACGAGGAGCTAACTTAGTGAATTTCTAGAACATATCTATTTTGCTTTGATTGCAAATATCACTTGATAAATCTAGTTAACATGCTAAGTATGGAATAATACCTTTTTAAAATTTTATGGCACTGAGGTTTGCTTGAGGACAAGAAAAGATCTAAGTTTGAGGGAATTGATGTGAGCAAAACATATAAGGTTTTAGGAGTAGTTTTCGCTCACATCTCATTTCATTTTATGTTTGTTTCATGCATATTTTACTTTATTTTGCATGCATTTCTTATTTTTTAGTTCAGAGATCTACTTTTATTAATTTATGTGTAGGGCGGTATTTTTGGAGCAAAAATAGAGTAATTTGTGGAGCACGGACCTTAGGGAACACACACTGGCCATGTCCTAAGACTTAGGCATGTTACCGAAGCGAAACGATCAAAACAGAGGCTCCAGAAAAAGACACGACCGTGTGTTTTTTCTAGCTCATTTTTTAGCCTAGATTTCAACCGTTTTCCAGCCTTGCACACGGCCAGGCTGCGTGAAATTCATATGGTCGTGTGGCAGCACCGCGAATTCAAAGAAATAGGGTTTTTCAAGCATTTATGGAAAGTCGGAGCCACCTCTATATATAGGAAACTCATCTAAGAGACGAGGGATCATGAGGGAGTCGCCCTAGGGCTCCCAAATCCTAGGGAGGAGGCACGATGGCCGGGATGGCACTCCGAATCCCTAAAAAGCTTCGGGGAACTCGTAACGAGGAGGAAGAGACCGCTCGAGGATCAAGTTCTGCACTACAATGCTAGAGAGAAGAGGCATATTGCATTGTAACTCATATTTCTTACACGTTTATCATTATATTCATGAATTCCATAATATTTTGTGATTCTCTTCTCGTATTCATGCAGTAGATTCTTCGATTCTAGGATTAGGGAGTAGTTTGTGTTGAGTAGAACATTGCAATTTCAAATATGTTTCCATTCTTGAAATTGTATTTGCAGTTGAATGATTGTTTAGATCTATAGCTTTGTGTTTTGGTTTCTATCTTCTGTGCGTAGACGATACGAGGGGTGATAGTCCTCGTATCTAAGATTTAGGAGATATTAGGAGGAACCTAGAGGTTGGCCTCATCGCCTGCAACTGTGGATAGAAGGATGCGATAGAGTCAGTAATGTGTCTCATTTTCGGCTCGTCGCAGGGATTGATTCGGCATCCTCGTACCATAGTGTATGATGTTCTTTCCACAAAACCCTAGGTAGAAAATCTGGATACATTCAATTGATAGCATGTTCTACGATACACAAATGAAACCAAAGTCCTAGAATCTCATCCAAATCCTCGTAGCAACCTTTCTCTTCTTCCACGTGACACCGTACTGAGTTCGGACCACCGACGACCTCCTAGGCACAACCATTAGAACTGAATTCCGAACAATAACATCCATTGAATAGATAGGTGCTCGAATCTCAGTCCCTGTTGGATCAATAATCTATATTATTACTTGACGATACCCGTGCACTTGCAGGCGTTGAGCGTGAGCATGCGCTTCGAATCCTCGATGGTCTCCATCGTGAGATTTGAGATTTCATTCGCATGCATCACCCGCACCTTCCCCTGGGACCCCTATTTTCCCTAGTTATCTCTTCTCGCCTTTATCTCACCTCGACCCTATCTCCCGGATTGCTCCCAGCTTATTCTCTCGACTTGCTTTCTTACATCATTCTAGTTATTTAAACGAAAATGTATATGACGCAACTCGACCCATCGAGTTGATATTTGGCTTTGTTTCGGCCATTAGGCATAGATACTTATAACTTACCTTATTTTCCCGAGTCGTTTCCTTACTTAATCCCGACTCACTTCCCAGGATCACTTATCCGGTTTCTTTTTGCCCCTCAAACTTCTCCATACCTTACCGATTGTAATTCCTCTATGCAACTCCTAAGTTGAGTTATAGCAGTATCATTCATCAATGAATTTCTATTAAAATTTATTGATGGTATTAGTCAGTTCTGATTGAACTCAATTCAAATTCGGTATATTTCTACAATAACACTAAATCCAATTATATCCTAAATCAAAACATTAAATCATTTTTTTCTTATTTGAACCAAGCCAAATCAAAGTAAAAAGTAAAAAATAAAAAATAAACTTAGTTCTTTTATCAAGCATTTTTGTCCAAAAGTTATTAATGATCCTAAAAATCTCAAGTTCATATCAAATTGGCTCTGTGCACTGCTAGTGACATCTTGAGTTTGTCTATATTTTTTATAAAAAGTTTTAAATTCTTTAAGGTCATCAATCATTTTGTTCCAAAAGTATTTAATGACATCTTACCAAAAGTGTTTAATAGTTTAAGAGATTTTAGATTTGTTCAAATAAACACAATTACACTCTTAATGACCTCCTGAGTCTATGCATTTTTTTTTTTCAAAATTTCGAGTTTTGCCATTAATGAATGTTGACCATAAAGACATAGATGACCTTAAAGAGATTGTATTTATTTCAATTTTACATTATAGCATTCCTAATGATATTTGGAATCCATTCATGTTTTAAAAAATAATAGAACTTTTTAATTTTGTCAATCTTGACAAAAGTCAATAATGACATTAAAGAACTCAAATTTATTTTAAATTTACATTGTTCACTCGTGTGGTCCTTTAAATTCATCCATATTTTTGTTATATATTTAGAGTCCATAGCCAAGGCTATAAATGAACAAAATATTTATTAGTAAATTTTATGTTCATTTTAATATGACTAATTTATATTTATTTAATATATACAATATCAATTAAATAAATAAATTTAAACAACTCATTAAATTAAATGAACAATCTTAAACATAGATGTGCTAAATTTAACACTACAAAAAATCAGTTTTATTGCGACGAAATTTAGCAACGAATTATTTTCGTTGCAAATCTGCAACAAATATAGCAACGAATTTTAGGGTTCGTCGCAGATTTGGAACGAAATAAATTTTCGTCGGAAATTTTGCAACGAATCCTGGATTCGTCAGAAATTTTGCAACGAATCCTGGATTCGTTGCAAATTTTGCAACGAATCCTGGATTCGTTGCAATTTTTTGCAACGAATCCTGGATTCGTTGCAATTTTTTGCAACGAATCCACGGATTCGTTGCAAAATAAAAAATTATAATTATAATTATAATTTTTTAAAACGTCAAGTTTCTTTTTTTTTTAATTTGCAACGAATCCGTGGATTCGTTGCAAATTTGCAATGAATCCAGTATTCGTTGCAAATATAAAAAAAAACGTTTAATTGCAACGAATCCAGGATTCGTTGCAAATTTTTGCAACGAATCCAGTATTCGTTGCAAATTTTTGTAACGAATCCAGGATTCGTTGCAAATTTGCAACGAATCCCGATTCATTGCAAATTTGCAACGAATCCGATTCGTTGCAAATTAAAAAAAAAACCAATTAAACATTTTTTTTATTTGCAACGAATACTGGATTCGTTGCAAATTTGCAACGAATCCACGGATTCGTTGCAAAAATTTGCAACGAATCCACGGATTCGTTGCAAAAGTGAATTATTTTATCATGCCCTAACTTTCCCCTCCGCGCCGCACGAGCTAGCTTCTTCTCCTCTCTCGTCGTCTTCCCTTCCGCCGGTGCCGTCTTCCGCCGCCGCCGTCTTCCCGTCGCCTTCGCGCCTGCAGGAGTATGCTCCGGCCACGTCCCGGCTTCCTGCCGCGTGCGCATCCGGCCGCGCTTGCACCAGGCCGCAGCTGAAGCTAGTCGCCGATGGCCGACGCCACCGCCGCCCGACCGCGCGCCGCGCGACGGCGCCCCCTCGTCCGCCGCGTGCCCCACGCCGCGGCGACCGGCGCCCTGCGCAGCCGCCGCCGGCGCGACGGCGGCTAGCGGGCTACCTTCTGCCGGCGCCTCGCCGCCAGCCCCGCCACCGAGCTGACGACCTGCGCCCGGCCACGTAGTCGGGCTATCCCGGCACCGGCCGCTACCCAGCCGCCACCTCGTCCGGTCGCGTGCCCCCCACCGGCTGCGAGCCCACCTTCCGGCCGCCTCTGCGCGCCGCCTCTGCCGGTAGCCGCCTCCACGACCGGCAAGATCGCCATCTGCCCGGTACGTCGCCCCTGCGGCGCTAGGGTCCGCCTTCCGATTAATCAATCGCCGGAGGCGCTGGTAGGACCAGTGGTATAAATTTAATTTTTTTCCTATATTTAACTCGATAATTAACTACAAAGGCTTTATGTTGTTATGCTATTTATTCTGTAACTATATATAGTTAACTGTAAAACTACAGAAGCTTATAAGCTGCTAATTTGCCATTTGGGTTCACATACCAAATAATGCTAAGTACTAAGTTGGAATATTTTATGATTTTGTTTAGTCACATATAGGAAGTTATGGGATAAAACAAGCAGTTTATAAGGCTTAGATGAACAAATCATGCACATCTACTTGAGAAATTACAAGCATCTTAAAGTCGGGTGGTGGGGAGCTAGTGTTTAAGGCTTATTAGATTAGTATTAACTTGTGGTGATACATTTTGATCTGTCTCATTTGCGACAATTGTTATACATCTACAATAATAATTTCACTTAAAAGACATAATTGCAATGAGTATATTTCATGTTAAATAAATTTGATTAGTATGTTGTCACTGCTTGCTTAGATGAGAGAATTGGCCGATTAACAAAACTTCTAGACCTATGTTAATAATAACTCTCACATCTAAGCATATAAAGCTTCTCTATATTATTAGACAATTCACAATTTGACACTAAATTCGGGTTTTCACAATCACCCCCATTTTAAGTCCTGATGTCCTCGTTAAGACCGAAACCCCAACACATTACCTTTCAATGTGTTCAATTGTGATATTAATTGTCACAATCAACTTAAGTTGTTTAACATTTCAGGTTTAAACATCCCAAAATGTTTAAACATAAATTAACAGTAAGCTTTCTATACAACTGTTGTCCTTTTTCGGTTATGTTTAAAGATTGTTAAACATAGTGAATTCATATGTGAACTAACTGTATATTCGTATTATTGTAATTTCTAGGAGTTGATATTAATATAATTGATTGAAAACAGACAAAATGCAGCGTGAAAGGAGTTGGATGTATAATAGGAATTTACCTGAACGTCGGGGTTTAACTGATGAATTTATGAGTGGGTTGCAAGAGTTTTTAAATTTCGCAGCTAGTAATGTTGAGTTTATGGATGGTAATCAGATAAGGTGTCCGTGCAGAAAGTGTCACAATGGTAGATTTTTACCGTCTAGCAAAGTTTCAGAGCATCTTTGTAGATTTGGATTCGTTGCAAATTACTATAACTGGACATGTCATGGTGAACCATTTATATCTGATGAAGTTTATGATAGACACAACACACAAGTCTCTAGGGATCAAAGTGATTATAATCAATTAAATCCATATCAGAGGATGATATATGATGTAGCGGGGCCGAATTTGATTCCACAATCACAAGGTGCAACTTCAAGTTGTCCTCCAACAGTTGAGCAAATGTTTACTAATGCATCACCCTTGGAAGAGGTGCACGTAACAGATATCGATCAGAATATGAATAATGATACATATCTCAATTTTCAGTAGGTGTTGAGTGCTGCAGATGCACCTTTATGGGCTGGTTGTGAGACTCACACTAAACTATCGTTCACCGCAAGAATGTTGAATGTCAAGGCAGAGCACAATGTGTCTGAAGAGTGTTTTAATAATTTTGTTCAAGCTTTTGAAGAGGCATTGCCGCGTGATAATATACTGCCCAATGATTTGTACAGTATGAAAAAACTGATGAAAGAATTAGGTCTCCCAGTGGAAAGAATTGATGTGTGCAGAGATGGTTGTATGTTATATTGGGAGATGATGCAGATGTGGATGTTTGTAAATTCTGTAATCAAGATAGGTACAAGAGCACTAGTAGGAGGCAGCAACGACGTAAATCATATAGTCAGTTGTTTTATTTGCCTTTAACTCCTAGGTTACAAAGGCTTTATGCATCAAAGACAACTGCTGAACACATGACTTGGCATGCAAATCATCGAACAGAAGAGGAACTAATGTGTCATCCATCAGATGCAGAGGCGTGGAAAAATTTTGATAGAACATATCCTGATTTTGCGAAGGAGACTCGAAATATTAGGTTAGGTCTCTGTGCTGACGGATTTGCTCCATTTGGTAAATCAGGAAGACACTATTCTTGTTGGCCAGTTATATTAACTCTGTATAATCTTCCGCCTGGGATGTGCATGAAAACACCGTATATGTTTTTAACATTGGTTGTGCCTGGCCCAAAAAATCCGAAGAAGTTAATAGATGTTTATATGCAACCATTGATTGCAGAGCTAAAACAACTATGGGATGAAGGTTTTCCTACATACGACGTTCATACTAATCAGATGTTTGTAATGAAGGCTGCTCTTCTTTGGACCATAAATGACTTTCCGGCTTATGGTATGCTATTAGGTTGAAGTACTGCAGGGATCTTAGGATGCCCAATATGTATGGAGAGATCAAAGTCGATTAGATTGAAGCATGGTAAGAAGCCGAGTTATTTTGATTGTCACAGACAATTTTTACCACTAAATCATAATTTCAGAAGGAATAAAGATGAATTCACTAGGAATCGAATTGAAAGAACACCTCCGCCATTGAGATTGACTGGTCAAGATATTTGGTACAGAGTTCTTCACTTTCCATCTGTTATTGAAGAGCCACATGATACAACTTATGAATATGGAAGCAACCATAAATGGACCAAACGAAGTATATTTTGGGAGTTACCGTATTGGTTTAGTAATTTGATTCATCATAATCTCGATGTTATGCATATTGAGAAGAATGTTTTTGATAATCTGATAAATACAGTGATGGATATCACCGGAAAAACAAAAGATAATCTGAATGCAAGAAAAGATATGCGACTCATTTGCAAACGACCCAGCCTTGATGTTGATGAAAATAGCAGAGGACCAAAACCAAAGGCAGTTTATACATTGAATAAGGAACAGAGACGTGTTGTTTGTGAATGGTTGAAGTCATTGAGATTTCCTGATGGGTATGTTTCTAATCTTGGGAGATGTGTCGATATGAAGGAATGCAAATTGATGGGTTTGAAAAGCCATGATTGTCATATATTCATGGAAAGACTTATTCCTATTGCCTTTAAAGAACTCTTACCGAATTTTGTCTGGGGTGTCATGACAGAGTTAAGTATTTTTCTTCATGATATATGCTCAACAGTTTTGGGATATTCACACATGGAGAAGTTAGAGAGAGACATTCCAATTATTTTGTGCAATTTAGAAAGGATTTTTCCGCCTGCATTTTTTGATTCAATAGAACATCTTTTGGTTCACTTGCCATATGAGGCCAAAGTTGGAGGACCAGTTCATTATCGATGGATGTATCCTTTTGAAAGGTATAATTCGCATATTCTATATTTCGTTAAAATTGCATAAAAATGTTTAATTTTTTTATATATTCATTTCTAATACAATTTGTTATATTACAATCAGATTCTTATATCATTTGAAGAAAAAAGTGAAAAATAAGGCACATGTTGAAGCCTCTATTGTGAATGCATATATTGTGGAGGAAGTAACAACTTTTGCATCATATTATTTTGAGCCTCACATTCAAACCAAAAGACGAAAATCCGAAAGGAATGATGAAGGTCCTGTCGATCCCAATTTAAATTCTTTCTCAATTTTTAATTACGATACTTAATCGATCAAGAATGGCGGCGGGGACATATGTTTTACTTAATTGTCCAGAAGTATCGCCATATTTCGAGTTAGTATATATTTCCAATTTCTTCGTCAAGTGTTAATTTGTTTATGTTATAATACAATTTTTTATTATAGGATTTTCCAAAACTTATACTCTGAAATCCCGACACGTGACTTTGATCACTACGATCAGGAATTTGCACCTTGGTTCAAATCATATGTAAGCAGTTTTAATTACCTCATTTTTGTTTAGACATATCTTAACTTTTAAATAAATATCATTTTCATTTGAGTATAGGTTTATGATAATCAAACTCACATTCAGCAAGAATTGCTAATCCATCTATCATGGGGTCCAAAATCAATGGTACGCACTTGGCCAGTATATTTCATAAACGGATATAATTTCCACACTCAAGAATATGGAAATGAAAAGAGTACAATGAATAGTGGAGTATGTGTTCAGTCTTCCAATGATAGAGGTGCAAGCAATGAATTTTATGGTTTGCTGGATGAAATTATAGAGATTGATTATCCTGGTCCAGAAATGCGAGTTATCTTATTTATGTGTCGCTGGTTTGACCCCGTCAGGGGGATAAAGGTGCATCCACAGTATAATTTGGTTGAAGTAAATCATAAAAGATTTTATAAGAGATACGAACCATTTATTTTGGCACAACAAGCGATTCAAGTTTTCTATGCTCCATATCCTAGTTTGAGGCGTGACAAAAATGAATGGTGGGTTGTTTGTAAAACAAAAGCACGGAAAAAAATTGAAGAGCGCTGGCAAGACATTGCATATCAACAAGACAAAGTTACAAATATGTTTAATACCGAGGAATATATAATTCCAACATTACGAGATCCCAGCGGAGTAGTGATAAACGTGGATGCAACTGAAATTGATGATAATGATGAAGAGGAGGAGGGGGACGAGGAGGAAGAGGAGGAGGAGACCGAGGAGGAGGATACTGATGAGGATGAGGAAGATGATAATGAGGACTTTGAAATTTGACGTCTAGGGTAAGTTTTTATATATATAATTTTAGTTTTAAACTATAATTTTACAAATTTTCTTAGCTCAATTATTTGTGTATATAATGTCTCATTGTAAAATTTATATCTTTTGTCTCTGTATGTTTTGTATAATTTGTTCTTATAGGTTATCAGTGGTGAAATCATCGTAGCTTAGCGCGGTCGCAGTCTCTCATATCTTCATTATGCATATTGTAAGTTTTTCATGTTCTTCATTAAGCATGCTAAGTTTTATTTTCTTTATTCTAATTTTGTTTTTGGTTGATAGTTTCGACGTGGTGGACAGAGACGACAGAGTACTAGTAGTGGGCAGACTGATCCACCGCCTGCCAGCACTATACCTACTTGCCCTCCTGATCTTCCTGGACCTTCACATGATCAGCCGCCAGTACCATCTCATTCACAAGACTAGTCCCATTCTGATTCACCTATACCCGCTAGACACTCCTCTACTGAGAACATCGAAAGTCGACCATATATATTTCCTATGGGAGATTCGTAAGTAATATAAGTATTATAATTTTTAAACTATCTTAATTATTTATTAAATTTTTTTTCACTTGATCGTAGGTTTGAAAATTCTGTACCTGTTATTCGCGAGATCAATAAAATCGTGAATAACTATTGGAGAGGAGATTCTTTGTCATACTCGAGCACGCCAGGACCTACAAAAGAATTATGGTGGTGCGAGTTTCAGGTATAATTGATTCATTTTATATATTAAATAAGTGATTATATAATCAATTGTTTTATTTCCATCTCAGCGGAGATTTATTTGGGACCCTAGTCAAGACTTGGAAGTCAAAAGAATTTTTAAAAAAAAATGTGGCGATCATATCCGGCATGTATTGAGTCATGCCAAATCTACTGGAAAAAAACCCGCCTGTGTCACGTCAGAAAATTGGAGTAAAATCTCCAATTATTGGCAATCGGATGAGAGCAAAAAAAGAAGTCAACAGAATAAATTAAATCAAGTCTGTAATCGAGACTTATCTGCAACATATGCGGGCGGATCTATAAATATCGAGGAGCATTCACGTAGATTGGTAATTTTTAAATTCTACAATTAGTTTTTAAATTTATTTCAGATTATTATTTTATTTCTAACATTCTTATATTTAGTCTAAGGAATTGGGAAAGGAGCCGGAATTTATAGATACTTTCGTTCGCACTTTCCAAAAAAGATAAGACTTGGAGTTGAGATAGAGCTCGAGCTATTAAGGTTTGAAATAATCTTTAAACTTACTTTATAACTTTAATTCTGTTAGTTATGTAAATGCTCTGATTAACTTTTTAATTTTGTGTAGGAGAGATATGATCATTATCCTCATCTCGAGAGAATTTGAGAGATAGCGATCTTGAGGATCCGAGCCATCTGTTAGTAATGATATGGATTTATGGCTTGAGGCGACTGGAGGATCCAAAGGGGGAAGGATACTAGGTATGGGTTCTCTGAGAAGAATGCATAATGCTCCTCGTAGATCTATTTCTCGCACGTGATACACAACTTGACCGAGGAGGTTAGCAATTTGAAGGGCATAATACATGAAAGAGATCGCAAATTTTAGCAATACAACATCAAAACTCACAAAGGGATCAGGAAATGATAGAGATGCGACGACAACAAGCCTTTCTTATGCGCCAGTTTCAGCAATTTACTTCTGGTCCAAGTCATATTCCTCCGAGTCAAGACGATGATGGTGGCAACGATGATGATATTGTATGCATGTTTTTAATTAGTACCTTTAAAATTGTTTAGTTTATTTAGTTTGTTACTCCTTCATTTTTTACATTTTTTATTAGTACTTTTTATTTTGCATTAAACAGGAATGATCTATGAAGTCAATCCTTATGGCGGTTGAAATTTCACATCATTGTAAGTCATTGCATATTTATTTTCGTGTTAGTATATAGTTTTTTTTAATGTATGTTACTTTTTGCTGTTTGTTTCTTTTCTAATGCAGGTAGAAGAATGTCGGCACGCGATTGCTTACCAGATTCTCTTTTTTTCCCCATGTGTTGAGATCTGTTGTGGACATTGTTATTTGGATATCATAACTATGTTGATGTTTGAATTTTTGTAGGATATAACTTTTTATTTGGATATCTTTTGTTGGAATGTTGCTTATTATTTTGTTGTATTGAATGTGTGTGTGTTTTGTTTGTATTAAATGTATTTATTTGGATATTAGAATTTATTGTGTTTTGTTGTGTGTGTGTGATAATTTGTATATACGATAGAATATCGAAACGGAATAAATCTGTCAATTTTTTTTTTATTTTGCGACAAATTTAGCGACAAATATCCCAATTCGTTGCTAAATCCCGATAAATCTGCGACGAACTTTGCGACGAATTTAGCAACGAATCCAATCTGCGACAAATTTTGCAACGAAATTTGCGACGAATTTTGCAACGAAAATTATTTCGTCGCAAATATTTGCAACGAAAGAATCTAATTCGCCGCAAAATTTTGCTGATTTAATTTCACGACGAATTTGGAAACATCGCAAATTTACCAACGAATTCCTTTTTTCGTCGCGAAAATTACCAACGAAAAAATTTATTCGTCGCAAAAAATTGTTTTTTGCGACGAATTTTGCGACGAATTTTGCGACGAATTTGTATCAGTCGCAAATTTACCAACGAATTCCTTATTTCGTTGCGAAAATTTCCGACGAAAAAATTAATTCGTCGCGAAATTTTGCAACGAATTACAAATTCGTCGCAAATTTGCGACGAATTTGTAATTCGTTGCAAAATTTTGCGACGAATTCTGCGACGAATTTTGGAAATCGGGGTAACTTTTGCAACAAAATTAGGGACGAATTTTAAAATTCGTCCCTAATTTTCGTCGCTAAAATTCGTCGCAAAAATTCGTCGCTATTTTTGTCGCTAATATTTGCGACGCTTTATTCCCAACAAAAAATTTTTTGTCGCGAAATTCGTCGCAAATTTTTTTTGCAACGAATTTTTTTTTAAAATTCGTCGCTAAATTCGTCCCAAATTTCTGTTTTTTTTGTAGTGTAAGCATGCTTAACGGACCGGTTCAATCGAAAACCGAGTTAGAACTAATCCGTTAAATTCGAAATTGGAACTAATTCGGATGAACCAATTCTAGAACCGTTCCAGTTCCGGTTCGGTTCGGTTCCAATCAATTTTGAAATCGATTCAGAATCGGTTCGGAACCATTTCAGAACCGATTCGGAATTAATTCTTGTTCCGATTTGGATCTAATTCTTGTTGTTAATTTATAGGTGAAAACTCTTAGCATACTAATATGTCTATAAGATTATTTTGCGATAGAAAAAAAAATAGGATCACCGACGCGATAGATGAATTTAGAAGCTCAAGTTCGAGGAAGATAGTCCCGAACCATTTCGAAATTGATCCATAACTATTTTAAAACTAGTTCGAAACTGATTCGGAATCGATCCGGATTGAATTGGTTTCAAAGTTAAAATTTTAGAACCAGAATCAGTTCAGAACCGATTTTGAACCGGTTCCAATCGGTTCCAACATCGATGGATCCGGAACTGATGAAAACCGAATCGAAATCGAAACCGAAGAATCGATAAGCATACCTAGCTAAACTCATTAATATTTATTTATGAATAAAAATTGTGAATTATAAAAAGGCTTATGCACCATCTTCATTAACAACGATAAAATACTTATCAAACTTATAAATAAATAAAGAAGTTCTCAAAATCAACAAATAAACAGATAATATAACGCTTACTATCCAACCAAATAAGGTTAAAATGTAAAAAATCAAAATCAAAATATCAAACAAGATCAAATTAAAAACATGAAAATATTTAAACAAATCAAACTCAAGCTAAGCTACAAACATTTCAAGCTAAAAAAAAACTAAGCTAAGTGTAAACAATCACTTGGTTCATTTAATTTAGACTTAGTTTAACTTGACTTGGCTCAATTATGGCTCAAATAACATAAATTTTGGCTTAACTTGGTTCATTTATATGTCTATTTAGGATAAATGATTTTGTGCCAAAATCATTTGATGTATATTATCCAAAATTGTTTGCTAACTCTAAAGATTTAATATTTGTGTCAAATAAACAAAATTACACTCCTAGTGACCCCCTTTAGTCTATTCATTTTTTTTTTAAAAAAAAATTGAACTATGTCATCAATAAATTTGACAACAAAGTCATTCATGACCTTAAAAAACTCATATTTGTTCCCAATTTACATTGTTGTAACCATAGTGATCCCTGTTGGATCGAGAAGCGTCGCTAGAGGAGGGGTGAATAACGAGCGTAAATTTTTCGTTTCATTCGTTCGATATACAAGTAAGCACAGTGAAAAATTAAAGAGACAAGTTTATTTTTACTTGGTTCACAACTCAACGGTTGCTACTCCAAGGCCCTAACGGTCCTAGACCGCGTACGGAGGGTAAAACACTATAACGTCTCCTCCTCGTTGGAGGTAGGAGACAACGATTACAAAATCAAAAGTACGAGGATGAGGCAACAAGTCTACCTCACCTCGTTACGATTAAAACAAAGAATATAATAACAAAAGATATTACTTGCTGCTTCTGCCGACAAAGAAGATGGAAGCTTGACATCGCGTCGGTGTTATGACGATGTTGGAGCTTTGGCGTTGTATGAGCACTTAAGAATAATCTTGATGATGCTTTGGGTTGGAATCCTCCCCTCCTTTTATAGAGTTTGTCCTCAGAATATGTCTCCTCATCTTTGGGAACAGATCACGAAGTGGTAACAAATTTTATCGCGAAGTGATCATGTCAAACGTTATCTGTTTTGACCTAGCGCAAAGGTTGATTCGTCGCCATCAGTCAACTGATGAGCTCAATGTCCAGCAATCGACTGCCAACTTGGTCACTTCCCTGCAGTAAGATATTAGCATAGAAAATGGTAAATGCGACAGTTTCTAACCGTCCGATTTTGACCTAGACCTTCTATAGGAAGTCTTAGTCGGATCGCCGCCTATGGTCGTCTCCGTACAGAGGACACGACCTTACCATCTCTCACTCACACGAGCTTACCTCGATACTTACTTTGTAGCTCTCGTTTCCGGCCTTCCACTCGATTCCTTCATCTCCCTCCAAAGTCACTCGAGTGTCGCCCGACCACCGCAGCTTCCTCCGGATGTCGCTAGCCTTCAACTCCAGCTTTAGTACTTTTTTGCACACTCGATTTAGCTCGTGAAATAACGATGTAAACTTAACTTTGTGTATTTGTCATAATCAAAATACAGATTCGATTATCTAGTACCCTGCACCAACAATCCCTTGAATTCATATGTGTTCTTTATTTTATTTTTTTCAAATTTGGAGTCTTTTAGATAAAAAAAATAACATTTTGGCAAAAGTCAGTGATGACTCTTTAAACTATCAAGGGCTTCTTATCAAAAAGTTATTGATGGATGTAAAAAGTTTAAGGTCAATTTTTTTTTTATCAAAACTCATTGATAATCACCAATGATTTAAAAATTTAAAAAAAATATGAATACACTCCAGGATCACTAGGAGCATGATTATGTTCATTGGATATAAATATGAATTTTTAAAGTCACCACACTTATAGCAAGAGGCATTAAGCACTTTAGCACAAAGTCATTGATAACCATAAAGGACTTCAAATCTAGAAAAAAAAATAACATAGATGCGTTTAGGATATCACTAGAAGAAAACGACATAAATGTGAAATAAATCTGAGCTTTTCAAGGACATCAATTATTTTTGTCACGCCCCGGAGAGTATGTCGTGCCGAAAAGCAAACGGACAGCATCTCCCCTGTACGTGGCAATATATCGGGTTAATACAATGCCCGTATGCCCACAACAATAATATGATATACACAGATATCAACATATCAAACATACTAAACACAGCGGAAACCATACAAACAGATCAACAAGATACAAAGATCAACTGTGCACTCCGGAGTGACTTGACACGACAAGAATCATAACAGAAATCGAATCAAAGACCAAATACATACAATATGTCCGTATATCACAAATACGGAAACAATACCGGGAAAAACCCAAACCAACAATTCAACTAGGGATACAACAACACAGAAAACATATCCATTCGTCCGGTGTGAGATGGGATCAGCTGACGGAGCTCCGAACGTCCAAGGAATCTTCTACCTGTTATCTGGGCGACAGGAAGCCCAGGGTCCCCGGGTGGTGAGTATAAACTCAGGGGTAATATATAGAAAGTGCATGAACAACATATAAGGATAGATCTACAAGTATACATGTGAAGATCTACAGGTATACAACATGAGTCCAATAGACATACAGTCATATCCAAATCTAATAACAAGTAACTACAGTAAAGTCATACCCAAGGTATATACTAAACTGATCAACTGAACATAAAGTAATGTACCAACGTACCTGACGGTCTGCAACACCATAAGCTATATCATCCTGACAGATATACAATAACATAACCCATATAATGTACCAGGTCAATCCCATACCTGACCAATACTCCAACATATGAACAGTATATGATCACCTGTACTAACAACCCGGTCCGTACCACACAATGACATGATGCTAATCAAATGCATAACAGTCTGAATCAACGCATGAATCATGCTCAACACATAGCAGTAAATAAAAATGCAGATGACATGTATCATGATGTACAAGCATGTGCAACAATCATAGCTCAATCAAATGCAGCATCTCACAGGCATATGTAAAACATATATCAAATACATGCATACATATATATCAGCAATGCATATGCATGGTCACTGTCTGCGGACCCGTCCAACCACGACCCCAGAGTGGCCAGGGTGGCACGACAAATGACAACTAGCCCGACTCCAGCTGCCACCACTCTCGAGTGGCCGAGTTGGGTAGTATGACTGAGTAGCGTGTAAGCGTAAAAAACTAACTACTCATAGGGGCCCCTGCTGCAAGTCACGCTGTCCCTACCCATGAGTAGACAAACGCCGCACACAGGACAACTGCACCTCACACAACCACCGTCTATAGTGGGCGAGTGCTAACACCACTTACGATGGTGGTCGCGCATCTCCAGCTACCACCATCCATAGTGGCCGAGCGCGGCACATCCAATGCTCTGCCCTCAACCCTGCTACCACTACCCCGAGTGGCCGGGGAGGCAGGATGACTGACGACTTGTCTCAATCCACAAGGGAGACCCAGTCAACAGCATGCATGCAATGTGATGATGCATAGCTCCATACATGTATCCTCGCGACACTCCCTATCCCACGGGGAGTCCTGGTCAACTAAAAGTCAACTATGCAAGGACTACAATCCATAAGACTCTCTCTATCGCATAAAGAGTCATACTCATCGGACAGTCAACCACGCTAAGACCTCTAGTCAGTAGCGATATACAATCGACCATCCATATAACCATACACAGGCATACAATCCCTAATGGATATACCATCACACTAGGACTTCTAGTCCATGGTCACATACTGACAACCACACACCTATCTATGCATAGACAACTAGATCCACCATAGATGCACCACTAATACGAGTATGATATAACAATCGACTCCATAATCCAATCCATCACCTAACCCTAGTGATGTAACACAGTAACCCAATCTGAAGTCACAAAGATAACCCTAACCACATGTACTTAGAACATATATCACTAATACATAATAGGGTTTATAGTTCCTATCCGAGCTAGATAATCAATGAAGTACCAGAGTATATATCTCAAAGGTCAAGGCAGTACAAGCATATGATTAAATAAGAGTGGATTTAAGGTAAACAGGTATAAACATAAATCCAAGATCATGCACTAGAATTTGATCAAAACTCTGGGACGGGTAGATATTACCCACGATCTGGCTCGAATAATGCTCACTACCACCGGACACGCTATCACACACCTGCACAATAACAACAATCATGGTTAAGTACAAGTATCCAACAAACATAGGAACTAACACTACATCGTTCCTATACTCACATCCTTTCCTCGTCTACGAGGTTGAAACTCCAATTAACCCAATTTGATACACCAAAACCAAACTCGCTCCCAAATCAACAAGATCACTATATAGATCTAAACAACACTCTAAACAGGGTTGTGATAGAAGCTCACAACTGTGCCCAATACACATCACAACTCCTTCACAGCGAGAAGATCACTTCACACTCGATCCACAACTCTAACATCACCATAGCCACTCAATTCACACACACACCATCGTTCACAGCCATGGCAGCTCCATCATTTACAGTAACACCCAACCATGAGCATAACCAGATCATCCACACAATCAATTAAAGGAAAATCGAATTAAACAATTCTCAACTCAATCGGCACAAACAACTTCACTTATCTGAGCCAATCACCAACTACAACGAAACAACAACTCCAAGATTACTGCACAACAACTGAACCACTGAATAACACCTACATCAATTGGATCCCACTCCAAACCGCCCCACACGATGCTCCATTCACAGCACCCATCGGATCTCCATCACATTGACACACCACAAAATTCACAGCAATCTACAACCAATATAGAAACATAAACCAAACTTACCGATCTTAGATCTCCACCGGCAAATCTTGCCTACCCTTGGAGTACTGTTCACCCGATTTGCTGTTGCCCCTTCTCCACATAATGATCTACACTACCTATGAAGGAAAATCGGCCAATGACAGTCAAAGCAAGAACAAGAAACCTCAAATGCCAGATACGATCGAAGCTAGGTCTCTTGAAGAAACCAACAATCGAAACCCAAAATACACAGAAATCACAAACCTAAGACGGCAGCTCATTGTATCGACACCAGCGTTGTCGCTCTGTTCGCACGAAGAACCGCTGAGACCTCGGAACCAAGGATCAGCTGGGGGCGGCGACATCATCAATCAGCAACGGCGACAGCTAGCACAGCGACATCAACCAGTTGCTCCGGCGACAATCGGGTAGAGAAGATCACCATCCAGCAGCACAGAGGGGAGCTGGCTCGGTGGCTGCGGTGATCGTCCCATGCGTCGAAGCAACTCGATGGCTGGCCCAACTCACTGCCGCCGAGGTCGGGAGGGAGAGGCGACGGAGAGCTGGGCATCGAGCGACAGCAAGCAAGCGATCGGAGAAAACATCGCGGCGGTGGAGAAAGAATCGGCGATGAGGATGAAGAACAGAATGGAGAAATCGAAATGGGTTGCTCGATTTTGTTCGACGACTTTTAATCAGTCGTTCGAGTGATTTGGCTAGCCCAACCCCAGTCTAATCCAATCTAATTTGGCCTAATCCGGTTCAAGCCCAAGCCCAATTCCAATTTAAGCCCAAGCCCAATTCCAGCCCACAGATTATAGCCCAATCCGAAACCAGCCCAATGGACTCAATCCAACTAGCTAATCCACCTCATTAGCCCACTAATTAAGCCCAATTAATCCCAATTAATTAAAGGGTTTAA
This sequence comes from Wurfbainia villosa, assembly GCA_025175895.1. NCBI lineage: Eukaryota > Viridiplantae > Streptophyta > Magnoliopsida > Zingiberales > Zingiberaceae > Wurfbainia > Wurfbainia villosa. Next base: position 14,446,718 of record CM045991.1, on the reverse strand, counting down.
TCCATATAATTTTTTTTTTTCGTATACTACATTCTCCCCCACTTATAAAAATTTGGTCCCCAAATTTCCAAGTCATGTACAAGCGAGATGTCACAATAATCATCTCAAGTATCCGGAGCAAAGTCACACCTCAAGTGACTAAGTGAAGTACTGAGCTCGAATATTATATTCTAACTCTTATACGCTCTCAGCCAACCTATTAAGAGGTCAATAACTGTACCAGAGTGGAGCTCTATACCCGTAACCGATGGGAAACTTTGCCAGAATTGTAAGGTGAATCATGAATCACTATCAGAAATGATACTCAAGGTTACTCCATGGATATAATTCCATCAAGCGATCCAACAGAGTCCATCTTACATCTCGGAAGGAAATGAGCAGACCTAGCTAATCGATCATCGATTACCCAAATCACCTCAAGTCCTTTTCGATTTCTAGATAATCTCCCAACACAGTCTAATGCACTAGGCTCCCACTTCATCACGGTACGTAACCCTACCGATCACAATATTCCACCTTTGCTTGTGGCCATACCCAACATCAAACTACGAAATCATCCATGTTCCACCTGACGTTCCACCATAAAAAACGTCTCAAACTCGCTATTGTCGGATATACTCCGAATAAATCATCACTCTCGAATGAAGAGTCTCCTGAAACACTCTTCCTAAAGCGAATGCAACTCTGTAACCCACTATTCTCCTCAGAAACGGAGAATTACTTTCTCACAAGCGAAACCAATCTACTGTTCCAAAATTCATTATATCACCCAGAACTGATAGTAACTGGACGACTATAATGACTAATCTCGCTGGTTTCTCAACCAGCATACACATAATATACGTCTCATTCCACTGCATCGGGATCACTCCAAATCCCTGACATGATGCATCTGCGTATAATACTCTTCCATCCATATCAGACTACTTAACTAACACTGACACAAAAGTCAGTCACCTTCTAGGCCTTGAAACCTAGCTTCCCAAACTTCCGACCAGGTGATTCCCATCACCTTCTTGGTCCAACAAGTCGACGATATAGTATCGCCAGAACATCCTATTCTCATCTATGGTAAATACCAAATCAATCTAAAGAAACCACAACTTCCTTCAAGATTGAGAATATATCCATAAATATATCCTCCACAGATATAATGACAATCGATCTCAAATACTCCAAGAGTACCTGATTCCTCAAATCCATGAACGACTAAATCGTCGATAAGTCTAACAACATTATCAATCAGCTCTATACAATCTAACTATCCGTAAGGATATGTCTATAGTAAAGGTATGTCTAGCAAAGGCTAAGGGTATCCCTTGACTTCTTGATTGTTGATCAACATCTCACCTGACGGTAGAGAAAATCACCAACCACCAGTCGATAGGAACCCTTCAAACCCTATCCAAGAATGTTCTAGACAAAGATACCTGTAAACTACCAGTATCTCTCGATATATCTGCAAATAGTATAACCTAAAGTAATACCCCGAAGGACCTATCCTTCGGTCTTCTATACTTCTTCTCGAGTAATCATGTAAACTTGTCCAACATCTGTTCTGGACGGCTGAGCTCATGTAGATGCAAAGACTATCATGGAGGGTCAATCCATGGAGGCCAAACGAGGTACAAATCAAACAATCGCATTGGAGATGGTAAACACCGCTCGGCAAGCGATACACATCCTATGTAAAATCAAGAATCGACATCGTAGCACGCTCCAACTCTGCGAAAGGTATAGCTGCAACTGAAGAATACCGCATAGATACGACCATCGTTGTATACTCTCTCTCCTCTGAACAAATCATAACTACGCCTGGGAAGGTAATAGTTGTTGTCGTTTGGGAAGGTAACAGTTGTTGTCTGCACGTCTGAGTCTTCTGAGATGTCTTCGACATCACGAGTAACTTACTTCTTCCGATGAAAGTATCAAAGAACTCCAACTATATGGGGTAGATCGCTGCGATGTGATAACCTAATCTTCGTAATAATCTTCGGCGAGGTTGTGGATCGTCCGCTCGAAAGCATCATCCATAGTCTTCAACTGAGTCTTCAAAATACATACTCTCCTCGTAGATACCGACTGCTTATAGTAGAAACAGATACAATGGTCCATCGAATAATCTGACTCTGTGTCTCGTCGTAACCCGCACTGCACACACATAATCTCCTTTCGGAGTCTTTCCTCTGAGTTTGCTGATAAACATGAGAAGCTGCTGACAATCTACAATCGCTCTTCTATGATCGGAAAAATTCTCCAATAGTCGGTCGTGACTTACGACTTTAATCTTGCTCCTTTTTATCCAACATTCGGAGACTTTTAATTCCAATAATTTGACTTGCAATATATGCTTATCAAATCTCCAACTCTTTAAAACACTTGCAACAGAGTCATTTCTATACACATGACTCAGTCTAAGGACTTCCGGTAGGATCTAGTAGGAGATCCAAACATCCTGATCAAGATGTCAACCGATAACCCGTGGGTGGCCAAAACCAACCCAATCACATTCTTGGGCTATTAAATGGTCGTAACTTTTGCAAGTCTAACGACTCTGCATGGTACTTCTATTACCAAACAATCACTCGACCTAAAGCCCAAGAATTCCTTGACAATGAGTCAAAGAAGATGACGTGGGAAAATACTATCTCACCACATCACTGAACTGTGACTAAGTGATACGTTATTTCCCGTAGGTTATTTCCTATATCTTACACCAAGTACCGGCTAAATCCGGATAATGGTATTCCACTAACACTACTATCTTCGTATAACCCGAGTCAAGTACTCCAAAAGTACTCCCAATGTTATACAACCTAGAACGATCAGTCCGAGGATCAAAATCCCCATGAATATCATCAAACTAATTTTCTACTATCTGAATCAGTAATAGTATACTTGCTTAGTCCATTACCCTAAAGGTAATGATCTGACTAACATAATTAATGAAAATCCTTAGGACCGTAATCCTTGATCTCCATACAAAAAATGTGACTACTAACCCCTGCTTTTCGACTCGGTATCAGTCGGCTCTCAAAGGTAATTACCTTTTCGATAGCAGGTACATGTCTAATAACCTCAACATATCGTTCCCGTGGTCAACTCAAACCACGGTTACGAATACTGATTAACATACTACAAGTCATGCACTGTTATAAGCAACTAAATACATAGCCAACAGAAGGATATGTAATAACAGTTAACATACCTTAATCCTTGTAGCTCGGAGATGTCCGCAACAGCCAGATCCCAGAACTCACAAAACCAAGACCGAGTAAAGCAAAACTCGATGTCCGAATGAAATAAAATCTGAAAATGGACTTCGCAACCTAGGGCTCTGATACCAATAAAATTGTCACGCCCCGGAGAGTATGCCGTGCCGAAAAGCAAACGGACGACATCTCCCCTGTACGTGGCAACATATCGGGTTAATACAAGGCCCGTATGCCCACAACAATAATATGATATACACAGATATCAACATATCAAACATACTAAACACAGCGGAAACCATACAAACAGATCAAAAAGATACAAAGACCAACTGTGCACTCCGGAGTGACTTGACATGACAAGAATCATAACAGAAATCGAATCAAAGACCAAATACATACAATATGTCCGTATATCACAAATACGGAAACAATACAGGGAAAAACCTAAACCAACAATCCAACTAGGGATACAACAACACGGAAAACATATCCATTCGTCCGGTGTGAGATGGGATCGGTGGAGACTCGAGCGTCAAAGAATCTTCTACATTATCAGGCGGCGGAAGCCCGAGGTCCCGGTGGTGAGTATAAACTCGGGGTAATATATATAGAAAGTGCATGAACAACATATAAGGATAGATCTACAAGTATACATGTGAAGATCTACATACAACATGAGTCCAATAGACATACGATCCATATCCAAATCTAATAACAAGTAACTATGAAAGTCATACTCAAGGTATATACTAAAGCGATCAATCAACATAAAGTAATGTACCAACGTACCTGACGGTCTGCAACACCATAAGCTATATCATCCTGACAGATATACAATAACATAACCCATATAATGTACCAGGTCAATCCCATACCTGACCAATACTCCAACATATGAACAGTATATGATCACCTATACTAACAACCCGGTCCGTACCACACAATGACATGATGCTAATCAAATGCATATAACAGTCTGAATCAACGCATGAATTATGCTCAACACATAGCAGTAAATAAAAATGCAGATGACATGTATCATGATGTACAAGAATGTGCAACAATCATAGCTCAATCAAATGCAGCATCTCACAGGCATATGTAAAACATATATCAAATACATGCATACATATATATCAGCAATGCATATGCATGGTCACTGTCTGTGGACACGTCCAACCACGACCCAGTGGCGGGGTGGCACGACAAATGACAACTAGCCCGACTCCAGCTGCCACCACTCTCGAGTGGCCGAGTTGGGTAGTATGACTGAGTAGCGTGTAAGCATAAAAAGCTAACTACTCCTAGGGTCCCCTGTTGCAAGCCACGCTGTCCCTACCCATGAGTAGACAAACGTCGTACACAGGACAACTGCACCTCACACAACCACCGTCTATAGTGGGCGAGTGCTAACACCACTCGCCGGTGGCGGTCGCATCTCCGCTACCACCATCCATAGTGGTAGCGAGCGCACATCCAATGCTCGCCCTTAACTCCTGCTACCACTACCCCGAGTGGCGGGAGGCAGGGATGACGACGACTTGTCTCAATCCACAAGGGAGACCCAGTCAACAGCATGCATGCAATGTGATGATGCATAGCTCCATACATGTATCCTCGCGACACTCCCTATCCCACGGGGAGTCCTGGTCAACTAAAAGTCAACTATGCAAGGACTACAATCCATAAGACTCTCTCTATCGCATAAAGAGTCATACTCATCGATACCAACCACGCTAAGACCTCTAGTCAGTAGCGATATACAATCGACCATCCATATAACCATACACAGGCATACAATCCCTAATGGATATACCATCACACTAAGACTTCTAGTCCATGGTCACATACTGACAACCACACACCTATCTATGCATAGAAAACTAGATCCACCATAGATGCACCACTAATACGAGTATGATATAACAATCGACTCCATAATCCAATCCATCACCTAACCCTAGTGATGTAACACAAGAAACCAATCAAGTCACAAAGATAACCCTAACCACATGTACTTACTGAACATATATCAGTTAATACATAATAGGGTTTATAGTTCCTATCCGAGCTAGATAATCAATGAAGTACCAGAGTATATATCTCAAAGGTCAAGGCAGTACAAGCATATGATTAAATAAGAGTGGATTTAAGGTAAACAAGTATAAACATAAATCCAAGATCATGCACTAGAATTTGATCAAAACTACCGGACCAGGTAGATATTACCCACCTGATACGAAGCTCGAATAATGCTCACGGCCACGGACCTGCTACGTATCACACACCTGCACAATAACAACAATCATGGTTAAGTACAAGTATCCAACAAACATAGGAAATAACACTACATCGTTCCTATACTCACATCCTTTCCTCGTCTACGAGGTTGAAACTCCAATTAACCCAATTTGATACACCAAAACCAAACTCGCTCCCAAATCAACAAGATCACTATATAGATCTAAACAACACTCTAAACAGGGTTGTGATAGAAGCTCACAACTGTGCCCAATACACATCACAACTCCTTCAATAGCCAGGAACAGATCACTTCACACTCGATCCACAACTCTAACATCACCATAGCCACTCAATTCACACACACACCATCGTTCACAGCCATGGCAGCTCCATCATTTACAGTAACACCCAACCATGAGCATAACCAGATCATCCACACAATCAATTAAAGGAAAATCGAATTAAACAATTCTCAACTCAATCGCAAGACAAACAACTTCACTTATCCGAGCCAATCACCAACTACAACGAAACAACAACCTCCAAGATTATCGCGACAACAATCGAACCATCAATAACACCTACATCAATCGATCCCACTCCAAACCGCCCCACACGATGCTCCATTCACAGCACCCATCGGATCTCCATCACATTGACACACCACAAAATTCACAGCAATCTACAACCAATATAGAAACATAAACCAAACTTACCGATCTTAGATCTCCACCGGCAAATCTTGCCTACCCTTGGAGTCCTGTTCACCCGATTTGCTGTTGCCCCTTCTCCACATAATGATCTACACTACCTATGAAGGAAAATCGGCCAACGACAGTCAAAGCAAGAACAAGAAACCTCAAATGCCAGATACGATCGAAGCTAGGTCTCTTGAAGAAACCAACAATCGAAACCCAAAATACACAGAAATCACAAACCTAAGACGACAGCTCATTGTATCGACACCAGCGTTGTCGCTCTGTTCGCACGAAGAACCGCTGAGACCTCGGAACCAAGGATCAGCTGGGGGCGGCGACATCATCGATCAGCAATGATACGGCGGTGGCGCACGACATCAACCGATTGCTCGGCCGATCAGGCAGAAGATCACCATCTAGCGGCCACGAGAGGGAGGCTGGCTCGGTGGGCCCATGCGTCGAAGTAACTCGATGGTCGCCCAACTCAACGCCGAGGTCGGGAGGGAGAGGCGACGGAGAGCTGGGCATCGAGCGACAGCAAGCAAGCGATCGGAGAAAACATCGCGGCGGTGGAGAAAGAATCGGCGATGAGGATGAAGAACAGAATGGAGAAATCGAAATGGGTTGCTCGATTTTGTTCGACGACTTTTAATCAGTCGTTCGAGTGATTTGGCTAGCCCAACCCCAGTCTAATCCAATCTAATTTGGCCTAATCCGGTTCAAGCCCAAGCCCAATTCCAGCCCACAGATTATAGCCCAATCCGAAACCAACCCAATAGACTCAATCCAACTAGCTAATCCACCTCATTAGCCCACTAATTAAGCCCAATTAATCTCCTAATTAATTCCAATTAATTAAAGGGTTTAATCCATATTTTTTTTTTCGTATACTACAATTTTTCTTCAAGAGCTAAAAAAAATGGACTTAAGAGGTCATTAGAAATGACCTGATATCAATTTGACATGAATCCAAGATTTTTAGGTCTTTTAATAACTTTTCAATAAAAGTGCTACTTAATTAAAATAAATAAATTTTAAACTTTTGCCTTAGTTTGATTCAATTCATGCAAGAAAAAATTGATTCAACATTTTGGTTTGGAGCTACTATGGGTGGAGTATTTTGGGAACAAGTGCACCCTTTACTAGATATCAAAATTAAGTGTGTCTTTAAAGTCAAGCGTGATAAATTGCCTCAAAATCTTCTTTATGTTCCTTCATTGATTTAGCCCAACCCCTCTATTGAAACTCTCACCGTTTGTTCTCACGGGATGATGTGGTGGCTTAGACACAGTGGTACTTTGTAAAAATGACATAGATCGATTCCGAAAAAAGTTTAAAATTTTTTTCTGGATTCAGATGACCCTCATATATCTTGACTACCACGTCAAGACCCATAAAATCCTTCGTAATTTATCTCTTTAACAAAGGTCATGGAACATACCGATAAAGACCGCTAAATTGACGATTATAATTTTTTTTGCATAAACTCCCACCTCTCTTCTGTATACCATAGATGGCACAAACCACCCACTTCTTCAACAAAGTGAAGATCAAGGATCGCTTATCCATGCGAGCGATATCCTCTCCATGAAACCCTCAAACCCCCTTTGCTTTGCCTCCTTTCTTAGCCACGTTGCCACCCCTCTCTTATATTTAAGAAAAAATAATAATAATAATATAATAAAGATAAGGGTGTAGTGGTAATTTTTGAAACTTAGTGGATTTCTTGCAAAAACTGCCATAAAAAAAAACTCATAAGCGACTTTTTCTCTCCAAAACTTTTCTCTCACGATTTTTTTCTCCTCCTATCCTTACTTCTTCTTTTTCCCTAACTAATCCCCTCTTTAAATTTCCTAAAACCCTAGCCGACTCCCATCTTGGAGCCGCCCCTTCCTCGGTTTCCATTATTTATTTTTTTCAAGTTGCAGTGGCCCATAATTGCATTGTCGATTTCCATCCTTTTGTCCGAACTACTGCAACCCTTTCGCTTCCCTTGTTATGCGTCGCTATCATACTTGGCAGAAATTGTGTGTGGTTATGTCGCACCAGCAAGCATTATCGCGCCATCGCTATCCATTGGCAGCTGTCCATTTTATGCGTCATTGCACCTTTATCAACACGCTAAAGATCGACCTATTGAGATTCACAGACTTGAGGCGATTGTCAAGGTTCGGTCAGTGTTATGATGAGTAGCTCAAAGATTGCTCGGATATTGCTTGGAGACATATTTTACAAAATCCATTCAGTTTATTTTCTTTTTAGTATTATCCATTATTTATGCATTTTGAGATTTTAACATTTTTTTATTTTGCATGAGTCAGTGTGTTAGTCATGTCATGATGTAGTCAAGTTAGTATTTTGGAACCAATATATAGTTACATTATTCCACATCATTTAATAAAGTGTTGCATATTTATGTTCGTACAGCCTTGTGTACCCTTCTGGGGTATTCTTTGTGGTTTTTGGTGCAGAGATGAATATTGTCCGAGCAGAGAGGCTATTTCTCATATAGGGATGGAAGCTTCCGGGTCGTGATAATATTTATTGGTATCAGAGCCCAGGTTGGCGATTTGAGTCTGGGAGTTCATGGTTCGGGTGTTTTAATGTTATAAATAGACTATAGAGTTGTCTCCAAATGTAGTCGAATATCTCTGAGCAAAGTAGAAGTTATGAGTTTATCTTGTTGCGAGATTATGTATAACCTTGTCTCACCCTCTAGATTCATTGCAGACTATGACGCGAGGACGAACTACTACAATCCGCGGTCACAGTCGAAAACGTGCTCGTGATGCTGAAGAACTTGAGTGAGGCCCGTCACGTCCTCTTATACCAGAGGACATTCTTAATCAACAAATAGCTCGAGAGTCAGAATACCCAACTGAATAGCAGGACGAGTCAAGGACTAGTTCGACAGAAGATTCTAGAGAAAAATCTAGTTCACCCACAGAGAATATCCCAGTGGGCAAAGCTAGAATACTACATCTTGCAAAGTCAGTGAAGGAGTGAAGCGTTCCTTTCCATGGTACCACTGATCCCTGGGAAGCTCGTAACTGGATAGAAGATTTAGAGAACACCTTTGACTACATAGCCTGCAGAGACACGGAAAAGGTACAATTAGCCACTTATTTCTTTCGGGGACAAGCGATAGTCTGGTGGCGTGTTCAGAGACAAACTTTTGGGACTAGGTCTATCTCATGGAAGCAATTCAAGGAAGCATTTGAAAGCAAATATTATCCAGAATCTTTCAGAGATGCAAGACGTCATGAATTTTTAAGTATCCAACAAGGAGATCGCAACGTATTGGACTACTGTGCTGAGTTTGATAAGTTAGTAGAATTTTGTGCACCATTGGTAGCACTTGATGCAGATCATCGCAAACATTTTGTCCAAGGGCTTGCACCTTATATCCAAATTCGAATGTCTGGTTTGACTCTCACGAGTTTCAAGGAGTCCCTAGACAGAGCCATTTCCATTAAAGCAACACAACAACGATTAAACTAGGAAAAGGAACAACATCGGAATAAATCTCAGTTCGAGCATCAAGGAAAAGAGCGGCAATATGATAGGAAAAACTTTCAGAATAAATATCGAGATATGGGAAATACTATGGAAAGTTCCCCTCACTTAAGGAATAAAACAAAGAATAGGAACACAGCATTTCAGAGCTCCTCGCATTCGGCTAATATGCATCAATCAAGAAGATCGAATGATTCAGAGACTGGAGTTCAGAGTCGATGTTATCATTGCGGGCAGGAAGGACATCGGGCTTCACAGTGTCATCTAGATCAAAACATATGTTTCTATTGCTAACTACCTAGACATCAAAGTAAGGACTGCGCATTACAAGCACAACATAGGTCTATGAGGCACCACAAGGACCATCATTCCAACATCGTCCACCCTTGCCACAACAATGAAGGAATCAACAGAGATTTCAGCCAGCTTGGCCACCATTACCTAATTCTCAGCAACAATACCCTCAATCACAAATGTACCAATTGCAAGCACAACCTATACCTCCATACCAGTCCACCCAATACTTCTATTCTACTCAACCGACTCAAGTTCCTATGCAACCCCTCTTGACATATGCACCCTCAGGAACTCCATCTCAGGAGCCTACTACTGGACAAGTATATGCGATGACCAATGAGGATGCACGTCGAGTTGATGGGCCAGTTATTAAAGGTATCATTTCTATTTATGGCTTCTTAGCAATTCTATTAATCGATACTGGTAGTACACATTCTTTTATCTCTCCGAGTTTCATGGATAAGATAGGGAAACAACTAACAGCGCTACCATTTAGTTTGGCCATATCAATCCCATCAGGAGAAGTCCTAATAGTAGACAAGGGTATAAATGGGTGTTCTTTGGAATTTGATGGACATTCTCTTATAGTGGATTTATTAGTCTTAGATATGTTGGAATTCGACATTATTCTAGGGATGGATTGGTTATCTGAAAATAATGCCTCCGTAGATTGCCAAGAAAAAGTTGTAAGCTTTAATCCTCCTGGACAAGTTGCTTGAAAATTCAATGGTGTTCGAGATCAAAGTTTACCAATTATCTCTACCTTATATGCTCATAAATTATTGTCTAAAGGGTGCAAAGGCTATCTCTTATCTATGATCAACATGGAGGTCCCCACTACAGAGTTATTATCTGAAGTTCGGGTAGTTAATGAATTTACTGATGTATTTCCAGATGAATTACCTGGGTTACCTCCGATACGTCAGACAGAGTTTGCTATTGAACTACAACCCAATACAACTCCAATATCTAAGGCACCATATCGTATGACACCAAAAGAGTTAGAAGAGTTAAAAGTTCAGTTGCAGGAGCTGCTTGACAAAGGCTTCATACGACCAAGTGTGTCCCCTTGGGGTGCTCCAGTTCTCTTTGTCAAGAAGAGGGATGGTACGATGCAGCTCTGTATTGACTATCGACAGTTGAATGCAGTGACCGTGAAGAATAAATATCTGATTCCACATATTGATGACCTTTTTGATCAATTTAAGGGTACTTGCATTTATTCTAAGATTGATTTGAGATCAGGTTACCACCAACTCAGAGTCAAGGAATCCGATATTCAAAAGACAGCTTTCAGAACTCGTTATGGTCACTATGAATTTCTAGTGATGCCTTTTGGACTTACAAATGCCCCCGCAGCTTTTATGGACATAATGAATAGAGTATTTCTTGATTACTTGGATTGGTTCGTGATTATTTTTATTGATGACATTTTAATTTATTCAAGGTCAGAGGACGAACATGAAGAGCATTTATGTATAGTATTAAACATTTTACGTAGAGAATATCTCTATGCAAAATTTAGTAAGTGTGCATTTTGGTTGCTTTCTATGGGTTTTCTTGGACATATAGTATCTAAGGAAGGCATCTCGGTGGATTCACAAAAGATTGAAGCAATAACCAAGTGGGAGACACCCAAGATGGTAGTAGAAGTTCGTAGCTTTTTGGGCTTAGCAGGCTATTATCGTCGCTTTGTAGAAGGATTTTCCAAGATTGCAAGACCTTTAACTCAACTCACCAAAAAAGGGATCAGATTCTCCTAGAATGAAGCTTGCGAAGCTAGCTTTCAAGAACTTAAGCAAAGACTAGTTAGCGCTCCTATCCTCATCATTCCTGCAGGGGAAGATGGATTTGTTCTCTACACAGATGCATCAAACCAAGGATTAGGAGCAGTTTTAATGCAACACGGTCGAGTGGTGGCTTATGCCTCCAGACAATTAAAGAACCACGAGCGAAATTATCCAGTACATAACTTAGAGCTAGTAGCTATTATATTTGCTCTCAAAATGTAGAGACATTATTTGTATGGTGTCACATTTGAGATTTACACAGATCATAAGAGTCTAAAATACCTATTTACACAGAAAGAATTAAATCTACGTCAGAGGAGATGGATGGAATTTTTGAAGGATTATGACTGCAAAATAAATTATCATCCGGGCAAGGCAAATGTTGTAGCAGATGCATTGAGTTGAAAATCTAGAAGTGTATTAGCTCATTGCAAAGTATCAGTTACAGACTTTATCCACCAGTTTTCGCAGTTAGACTTGACTGAAGTAGGTCATACAGAAAAGGGTATCTTAGTAACTCTGGTGGCGCAATCCCCACTCATTGAGCAGATAAAGAAGAGTCAACTACACGATACATATTTACAATCAATTATTGCGCAGAATTGAGCAATGGTTCAAAACCAGACTTTTCCATCGATGATTATGGGGTTCTCTTATTTCGTAATAGATTATGTGTTCCAGAACAACACGTGGAAGAGCTCTTGCGGGAAGCTCATCGCTCTCAATTTGCTATACACCCAGGTACGACTAGGATGTATAGAGACCTTAAGAAAAATTACTAGTGGAGGAATATGAAAAGAGATGTAGCCGAGTTCATGGCGCGTTGCTTAGTTTGTCAACAAGTTAAAGCGGAACATCAGAGACCCGCAGGACTTCTGCAAAAGATTTGTATTCTTGAATGGAAATGGGAACATATTACCATGGACTTTGTGGTTGGACTACTGAGATCCAGAAAGGGGCATGATGCAATTTGGGTGGTTGTAGACAGATTGACTAAATCATCACACTTCTTACCCATTCGTCAGACTGATGCATTGAGCCATTTAGCTTAACTTTATTGCCAAGAGATCGTGAGACTACATGGAATTCCATTGAGCATCATATCTGATCGGGACCCTCGCTTCACCTCAAAATTTTGACAAAGTTTACAAAAAGCCTTGGTAATGAGTTACGTTTCAGTTCTACTTTCCACCCTCAGACGGATGGTTAGTCAGAGCACACTATTCAGACCCTGGAGGATCTTTTACGAGTTTGCATATTAAATTTTGGAGGTAGTTGGGAGGATCATCTGCATTTGGTGGAATTTTCTTATAATAATAGTTTTCATTCAACTATTCAGATGGCTCCTTTTGAAGCATTATATGGTAGAGCGTGTAGATCACCTGTGTTGTGGAATGAAGTCGGTGAACGTCAACTACTTGGTCCGCAATGCATTCAGAGAGATGCAGAGATGATCAAGACGATCAAGCAAAGACTATTGACAGCACAGAGCAGCCAGAAAAGCTATGCAGACAAGAGACGAAGAGAATTAGAGTTCTTAGAGAGAGACCATGTATTCCTTCGGGTATCTCCTATCAAGGGCGTAAAGAGATTTGGAGTTAAGGGAAAGCTAGCCCCTAGATTTATTGGGCCCTTTCAGATTTTGGAACGAGTGGGCTCAGTGGCTTACAAGCTTGCTCTGCCACCTTCACTAGCGGGAGTACATAATGTGTTTCATGTCTCGATGCTACAAAAATATATTTCAGATCCATCTCATGTACTTGAGAGTTTGACGACACCTCTATATCCCGATGCTACTTATGAGGAATATCCAATCAGAATCTTGGAGTACAAAGAACATCGACTTCGTAAGAAGAATGTGCATTTAGTGAAAGTGGCGTGGCAACATCACTCTGATTAAGAGGCAACTTGGGAGCACGAGGAAGACATGCGAGAATGATTTTCTCATCTTTTCTCTTTGGGTAACTATCTAAATTTGGAAAACCAAATTTCTTTTTAGAGGGGTAGGATGTTATATTTAAGAAATAATAATAATAATAATATAATAAAGATAAGGGTGTAGTGGTAATTTTCGAAACTTAGTGGATTTATTGCAAAAACTGCCATAAAAAAAACTCCTAACCGACTTTTTCTCTCCAGAACTTTTCTCTCATGATTTTTTTTTCTCCTCCTATCCTGACTTCTTTTTCCCTAACTAATCCCCTCTTTAAATTTCCTAAAACCCTAGCCGACTCCCATCTTGGAGCAGTCCCTTCCTCGGTTTCCATTATTTTTTTTTTCAAGTTGCAGCGGCCCATAATCGCATTGTCAATTTCCATCCTTTTGTCCGAACTGCTGCAACCCTTTCCTCCCTTGCCATCGTCGCTATCCCTTAACGCCAAAATTGTGTGGTTGTAACCGCATCGCCAGAGCACTGTCACCGCCATCGCTATCCATTGATGACGACACTGTCCATTTTGTCGTCATTGCACTGTCAACACGCTGCAGTAAAAAAATCGACCTATTGAGATTCACAGAATTGAGGCGATTGTCAAGGTTCGGTCAGTGTTATGATGAGTAGCTCAAAGATTACTCGGAGATAGCTTGGAGACATCTTCTACAGAGTTCATTCAGTTTATTTTCTTTTTAGTATTATCCATTATTTATGCATTTTGAAATTTTAACATTTTTTTATTTTGCATGAGTCAGTGTGTTAGTCATGTCATGATGTAGTCAAGTTAGTATTTTGGCACCAACATGTAGTTACATTATTCCACATCATTTAATAAAGTATTGCATATTTATGTCCGTACAACCTTGTGTACCCTTCTGGGGTATTCTTTGCAGTTTTTGGTGCAGAGATGAATATTGTCCGAGCAGAGAGGCTATCCCTCATATAGGGATGGAAGCTTCTGGGTCGTGACACCCTCACCCCTCATCTAGGAGAGGCCATGTGTGTCCCCTCCTCGTTTTGATTGTAACCCTTCCCTCGATCCCATCCACACAACGATAGATCCAAGGGAAGGATAATTCAGTTAGTGGTCGATGATGGAATTGATAAAATTTCAATCCAGAATCTTAATCTCTAATTCACTCTTAAGAAATAATAAACATGATAATAACATAAGTTGTGGAAGTATACCAGAATCCATAGTTTAATTTTGGAAGATGATTTTCAATTTGCAGACTTCTTTAGGGTTTTCAGAGAGTTTTGTCGATGGGAAACAAAATGAAGAAAGCGTCGTTCTGCAAACTGGGACCATAACCTCTTATTTATATAATCCAAAGATTGTCTATTTCTAATTTGGTCCCTCAAGTAAACATTAAACTTTATATCTGATCAGAAAATCTCTAAATACATAAGTTTCAGAGACATAACCAAACATATATAGAAAACAAATATAGTACAAACTCCCACTAGTAAATTTTACCAAACTGAATAACACCCATATGAGTGGTATGCTCATAAAAGACATTGGACAGTAGACCTTTCGTCAAAGGATCTGCTATCATGGAGTTTGTACCTATGTGTTCTATCAAAATCTGTCCACTTTGTACTCTTTCTTTCACAACAAGGAACTTGATATCGATGTACTTCGATTTTGTCGAGCTCCTATTGTTGTTGGAATACAATATAGCAGATCTATTATCACAAAATAACTTCAGTAGTTTCTCAACCCTTCCTAAAATGCGCAGACCAAAGATAAAAATTTTCAACCATATTCCATGATTAGATGTCTCATAACATGCTATAAACTCAGCTACCACTGTGTCTGTTTGGCACTTCTCCAAGAGATAGCTCCGCCAGCTAACAGAAAAATATAGCCTGAAGTGGATCTCATGCTATCTTGGCATCCAACAAAATCAGAGTCAGAATATCTCACGATCTCAAGAGTATCTGACCTCTTATATGTGAGCATGTAATCACTAGTTCTCTTTAAATATCTCATTACCTTTTTTGCTGCTTTCCAATGATCCATTCTTAGGTTACTTAAATATCTGCCCAACACTCCAACAATGTACGCAATATCCGGATGCGTACAAACTTAAGCATACATAAGACTTCCTACTGCTGAAGCATAGGGAATCTTTTGCATTTCTTGAGTCTCGAGGCTTCCTTTAAGGCACTGTTTAAGACTAAACTTATCTCCTTTAGCGATTGGGGTGTTTCCTGGTTTACAATCTTACATGCCAAATCTTTTAAGCACCTTATTGATATAGTTCTTTTGTGATAATCCAAGAATACCCTGAGAACGATCCCGGTGTATTTGGATTCCTAATACAAAAGATGCATTACCAAGATCTTTCATCTCAAAATATCTAGATAGAAATCTCTTAGTATCGTTTAACATACCTATATCATTTGTGGCAAGCAAAATGTCATCAACATATAAAACCAGGAAAATGTGCTTACTCCCACTGAACTTATGATACACACAATCATCTACCACATTCGCCTCAAAACCAAATGAGATGATTATTTGATGAAATTTATGGTACCATTGACGAGAAGCTTGCTTTAACCCATAGATGGACTTCTTAAGTTTGCAAACCATACTCTTTGGATCTCCCGATACAAAGTATTCTGGTTGCACCATATAGATTGTTTCCTCAATGTCTCCATTAAAAAAAGCTATTTTGACATCCATCTGATGGAGTTCCATATTGAAGTGTGCGATAAGTGCCATGATTGTCCTAAAAGAATCCTTCGTTGAAACTGGAGAAAAGGTTTCTTTATAGTCAATCCCATATTTTTGAGTATAACCTTTAGCTACAAGACGTGCTTTATATCTTTTCACATTACCATTTGAATCCCTTTTGGTTTTAAAAATCCATTTACAACCAATAGGTTTCACACCTTCTAGTAATAGGACAAGTTCCCAAACATTATTGTCTTGCATTGATTTATACTCTTCATTCATTGCTTCAATCCACTTTTAAGAATGTGAATCTTGCATGGCTTGACGAAAGTTGATTGGATCATCCTCCGCCATGTCATCATTTTCCTCATGTTCTTGGAGTAGTACTATGTAATCATCTGAAATATCACTCCTTCTTTCTCTAGTGGATCTCCGTAAAGGCACTTGTTCTTCATGCATTGGTTCTTGAGGTTATTGAGTTTGTTCTTCTGGGAATTGATTGATAATGTCCTGTTGTTCTTGTATTGCATCTTGATCACTAATAGGAATAAAATCCTGATCATTATCAGAAGCAATCATAGGAATATAAACTATTTCCTCTTAAAGAGTAGTAGGAATACATTCCTCCTCAAAGACAATGTCTGTTACTTTATTCTTCCCCCCAAACTCAATATCCTCAAAGAACGCTGCAGTTCCCATTTCAAAGATATTCTTTACTTTGGGATCATAAAACTTATAGCTCCTTGATCGCTCAGAATATCCAATAAAGTAGCTACTTACTATTTTAGAGTCTAATTTCTTTTCATGTGGCCTGTATGGTCTAGCCTCAGTTGGACATCCCCAAACATGAAAATGTTTTAAACTGGGCTTTCGCTTTGTCCAAAGATCAAAAGGTGTTTTAGTAGTTGCTTTAGTGGGTACTCGATTTAGAATGTAAGCTGTTGTCTTTAATGCTTCTCCCCAGAGTGATGTTGGCAAAGTTGAATGGCTAACCATACTCCTTACCATATCTTTAAGAGTCTGATTTCGTCGTTCAGCTACACCATTCATGCTTGGCGAGCCTGGCATGGTGTACTGTAGGACGATTCCACACTCCTCTAGGTATTGAGCAAAAGGTCCTAAACGTTGCTCACCTGAACCGTCATATCTACCGTAGTATTCACCACCACGATCAGATCTGACTTTCTTAATTCTTTTATCGAGTTGGTTTTCGGCCTCAGACTTAAATGATTTGAAAACATCCAATGTTTGAGCCTTTTCATGAATAAGAAATACATATACATATCTAGAATAATCATTAATGAATGATACAAAATATTGTTGACCATTCCAAGAAGGTGTTGGAAATGGTTCACAAACATCCGTATGTATCAATTCCAATACTTCTGTAGCTCTATATGCACCTTCTCTCTTTCTTTTGGTTTGTTTGTCCTTAATGCATTCAACACAAATATCTAGATCCGTAAAATCAATGGAATGTAAAATCCCATCTGATACAAGTCGTTCAACTCTATTTCTAGAGATGTGATCTAAACGTTTATGCCATAATGCACCTGAGTTTTCAATATTAAATTTTTGCTTAGTACCACGTGATTCCACATTTAGGGTTTCAATATAAGAAGCATTTATATCAAGCATATAAAGATTGTCATAAATGATAAGTGAACCGGTTCCAACAATAGTATAATTAATAGATAAACTAAATTGGCTGTTTCCAAACGAACAACAATAACTGAATTTGTCCAAATAAGAAACAGAAACCAAATTCCGTCTAAAGGACGGTATAACAAAAGTATCTATTAAGTCCAAATAATAACCAGTGCTTAACAACAATCTAAAATGCCCTATGGCTTCCACTTTG
This sequence comes from Wurfbainia villosa, assembly GCA_025175895.1. Taxonomy (NCBI): domain Eukaryota; kingdom Viridiplantae; phylum Streptophyta; class Magnoliopsida; order Zingiberales; family Zingiberaceae; genus Wurfbainia; species Wurfbainia villosa. The sequence continues at coordinate 14,428,478 of CM045991.1, read as the reverse complement.
ACCGACTAGCCATCACCCACATAGATGCATCTTTCAGCATCACTTGGCTTTCGGTAGCTCAAGCAACCCTGCATTAAAACACTGATGTTAGTAGTAGCACCAGAGTCTAACCACCAAGTGTTTCTAGGTACTGAAGCTAAATTTACTTCAGAACAAACCAAATTTAAAAATGTACCCTTTTTCACACGTCAGGCATAATACTTAGTGTCACGCCCCTGGGGAGTCCCCGCCAGACGAAAATCTGGCAGCATCTCCCCTGTAAGGGTGACCATACGAATCTTGTATACAAGGCACACACGACCCACTATACATCGGTCAACATGACCGGAACAAAAACAACACATACATACCATATATAGGCCCCAGGCCAACAATCAAAGTAAAAAAACAAAAGTCTACAATATCTAGACTTACCGCTTCTGCCATCTGAGCAGAAATACACCACCAAAATGAATCGAGTAAAAAGTCCATAAAGACATACCAAGTACAACAAAAACATCCACGAGTACATAACCAAAACACAAGTCCTACACATGTCTTCTAGTCAATAAACCAAAAACAAAACCATTAAATAGATGGACTCTCCTGACAGTGTCAACCTGAAATAGATGTAAAGCAACGAGGTAAGTTCAACGAACTCAGCGGGTATCAAGTCGACATGCATAGTAAGATATATCTAACAAAAAAAATGATGCCAGTACAGTCTCCTGATCAATGATAGAAAAATGCAAGGAAGAAATGCAGAAAGACTGTACATATTTGAATCTCCTATCCTGACATAGGAATATGAGTCATACTAGTAGAAATAAGGTCATCAGACCAAATACAAAAATGTATCCTGTATGCATGTCAATCATATGCAACAACTAAGGCAGCAACCAAAATGCAGGAAACACAAACAAATGTCATCCATGCAATATGCATGCGATGCAAATGACATGGTCACCCTTGATGTCAGTCAGCTGCCTCACACGCGATGGTGAAGCCGAGTGGGTAGGGCTATGACAACTGTACACTCTGCCATCACTGCTCCTGAGTGACCGCGTGGATAGGATGTTATCGGAGTACACCTATCCTCCTACCCCAAACAGAGTGGGGGAGCAAAGCTCTCATCTCCCGGTGTCATAGACCAGAGGAGGGATCCCTGCCTACTACCACGCTGCCTCACCGCTACCTATGAGCGGACCAGCGGAGCCTGACAGAGCTACTGCACACACCCTCCTGATATACCACTAACCCATAAGTGGTAGTGTGTGCAGATCATGTAACTGGCTGCGGGCTCAACTACAAAGGAACCCCGACCAGCCAACATGCAATCATGCAAGATGGTGCATGACACTAAAACATGTAACACCAACCAAAATACATCTCCAAATAATATGCACAAACAAATGGGTACATATCAATGACCTAGGTATACAGGGAAAGTATATTTAAAAGCTAATCCAGTGCATGTCACAACTCCCAAAATAAGTACACATGGCAAGTATCAAGAAAATATGGACTAAGATAGAAATGCATGCATCAGGTATGGCACATGGACATACAAGGGCAGATAAGGCATAAAAATTACTACGAGCTATAGCTAACTAAGCATATCAACCTGACAATATCTAAAAAATAAGTCAAAGTACCCGCCTGCTAAAATGCTTGAAATAATGCAATCTTCACTCCCGTGGACCTGCCTCGTGACCAAAACCTGCATATAACAACCATTTTGATTAAGTACAATCATGCAACGACTGATCGAATCGTATCCTACATTGACTTCATAGCCTGATCAACTAGATTGATCTAGTTATCCACATAACCTAAATAAGTCTTCACATCAATTCCTATCGACCATTAAACCAATTAACAACCTATTATGCACTTATAAACACCCATATCTGCACTTACCAATTTCCATCTTAATTATTAATTCTCACAACCAACAACTATGAGTTAAGTTAGGACTCACCTTAAGCCCAATAGCCTCTACAACCTAATCGTTGCCCAAAATCCTGTACAGCCTATCCTAAATCCTCAACCTTCAATTCACAGCCACACTAACCGTATTTACAGCACATCGACACCCAAATAAAACCTCACATCCCTCTCAACCGGCCAACAATCCACTTCACAGCCGTACAAAACCCCCAATTTACAACCCCTAATCGACCATGGCAATCTACCAATAATAAAAAGAGGAGAGAAATCTTACCAGCCGTGGGAACCTCACCGACAGCAATTTCCCCCAGATTCACCCTATTCGTCGAAAACCACAGCCCTAGAAACTCCACCGACAGCCCTAAATCAACGGATCAAGCCGAGTGAAGGAAAAATCTCACCTTAAACCTAGATCTTGTCCAAAATAAGGAGAGGAGCAGAGCTTACCTATCTCCGACGACCACCGCAATTCTTCAGTCGCAAGCTCACCGTCGACTTGGCTGTGGAGACCGGCGAGGTTGCTCCTCGCTGTCACTTGCAGAGGCAAAGGAGAAGTGGGGTTGGTAGAACAAGGAGCGAACGCGAGCAGTGGCCTGACCGTCGGCGCGTTCGGCTCGGGCGAGCAGCGGTGGAGAGAGGAAACTCACGGCGGCCCGGGCACTGGGAAGAGCGGCGACGACGATCTTGGCGTGGGCGGTGTCGGGCTACCGATTGCGGCGAGAAGAAAGTTTTGCGAAGGAAACTTTCATAAGGGAGAAATCCAGCGTGGGGGAAAGAAAGAAGGCGTCGCGAGAAGAAGGAGAAACCGGACGGCGTCGCGTGGGAACCGATCGCGAGAGAAGAGATGTGGTCGCGAGGGGGAAAAAACCGACGGTGCGGTGCGATCCAGAAAAACTACCTAGGTTTAGGTATTTTAAACTTTAGGTTAATACCACCTATTAACTCCCTTAAATAGGTTCTACCAAAGTTTATTTATTTTATCCCCGTAAAAATCTCTTACAAGCTCCATTTAAATCCAGAAAAAATCTTAAAATTTCTTTAAAAATCTCGAAATAATTCCCAGGATTATTTTTTCCTAAATTTTGGCCATTTAATTTAGTATTTTAAATTTTCTATATTTAATATTCTCCCCCACTAATAAAAATTTGGTCCCCAAATTTCCTACTCAGATGCATAATGAGTAAGAGATACCACAAGTACTGAAAATATATCTCACGTACCTTAAGTAAACAGGTGGGGGTATTGATCTCTGATTTTTTCCTCAATCTCCCAAGTAGCCTCCTCATCGGTGTGGTGACTCCACCCGATTTTAACAAGTCGCACAGTCTTGTTCCGCAACTGTTGTTCTTTGTGATCCAGAATACATATCAGAACCTCTTCGTAAGTAGCATCAGGTTGAATGGAACTTGACACATCTGACATAATATGTGTAGAGTCTGGCACATATTTCCTCAGCATGGACACATGAAACACATCATGAATATCCGTCAAAGATGGTGGTAGCGTTAGGTGGTAAGCGACTGCTCCGATCCTCTCTAAAATCTCAAACGGACCAATGTACCTAAGAGCTAGCTTACCACGGAGGCCAAATCTCTTCACTCCTTTCGTGGGTGAGACCCGCAGGAATACATGATCACCAATAGAGAACTCCAGAGGTCTCCGTCTCTGATCTGCATAACTCTTCTGACGATCCTGCGCCTCTGTCATCCTACGTCTGATAGTACGGACTAACTCTGCCTCATGCTGAGCTCTCTAGGGTCCTAGCAACTGGGCCTCCCCAACCTCCTTCCAGAGGGTGGGTGTACGACACTGTCTACCATATAATGCTTCAAACGGGGCCATTTGGATAGCCAAATGATAGTTGTTATTGTAGGTGAATTCCACTAACGGCAAGTGGTCCTCCCAGTTGCCCCCGAAATCCATAACACAGAACCTCAGCAAGTCCCCTAGTGTCTGAATGGTCCGCTCAGACTGTCCATCTGTCTGCAGATGGAATGCAGTACTAAAACGAAGCTGCGTGCCTAAGGCCTGCTGCAGACTCTGCCAAAACCAGGACGTAAACCGGGGATCTCTATCTGATATAATGCTCAAAGGAACACCATGCAATCTGATAATCTCCCGACAATATAACTCTGCCAAACGATCCAAAGAGTCGGTCTTCCGAATCGCTAAGAAGTGCGCGGATTTGGTTAGTCAATCAACGACTACCCAAATCGTGTCATGGCCTTGACGTGTCCTAGGCAAACCCACCACAAAATCCATAGTAATGTGATCCCACTTCCACTCGGGAATAGGAATCCTCTAAAGTAGTCCGGCTGGTCTCTGGTGTTCAGCCTTCACCTATTGACAAACTAGACATCTAGCAACAAAATCTGCGATGTCTTTCTTCATGTCGTTCCACCAATACAAATGCCTTAAATCTCGATACATGCGGGTTCCGCCTGGGTGGATCACAAATCGAGAGCGATGAGCCTCCTGAAGTAACTCCTCCATGACCGGGTGAGACTGAGGTACGCATAACCTGCCCCGGAAATAAATAATATCTTCGTCATCTCGGATGAACTCAGTCTGTTGTCTAGAGGTTATCTGACTGCCAATGAACCGTAAGTGTTGATCACTGGCCTGAGCCTCTCGGACACTCATCCTGATAGATGACTGAGCAACCATGGTAACAAGAACACCCTGCTTTGTCGGTCCCTGCTCCTCAAGGCCCAACTCAAAGAAACCCTGAATCAAATCCGTGACTAAAACTCGGTAGCAAGCTAAAGTCCCTCGGGACTTCCGGCAAAGTGCATCGGCAACCACATTGGCTTTCCCTGGGTGGTAGCTAATGGTACCGTCATAATCCTTCCGGAACTCCATCAATTCACGGTTCATCAAATCCATGAATATTGCTGGAGTATTGGTAATAATCAAATCAATACCAGGAAACCACCATCTACGGTGACAGAGTGCGCAACTCTAACTACCACCATCAACAGTGGCCAAGTTATGCAACTCCAACGACCACAACTGATCCAATCGTGTCCAGAATACACGACTTCCCAAATCCCTGGACGACTAAGTCGTCAATAAGTCTAATAAGATAATCATAAGCTCATACAATTCATACCAAGTATGAAATTATCGTCGCTACACACCTGCATTCTCTTTACTCTAGGCTGATGATATAATAATCATCACAACGACAATGATAATTGTATGACACCATGTCACTACAATATCAACCCACCAGTCATAAATCAATCCTAGAGTATACACAGGTGTTCTATAGCTGATCTAAATAGATCCTCTATCCACAACGAAGAATATTCATTTCCTTCTACAACTACCGCATTCTATCATCGATAATCGATGCATAATCTCAAAGGTCCATCTCTCTTTTAACAAAGAGTTCCGGATCTTCTCTAGAATAAATATTGGGACAGAGAAATATCTCATCCGACACCTCCTATAATAAGGTAAAATGATCTTTCATCGTCTTGACCAGTGTAGGTATACACGCCTTATCCATAACCAAATCACTAATAGTAGGGACTAATATTCTCTGAGGGTTTACTCCTTGACCTCCCAATGGGTAGCTAGCGGGCCTAACCCTAGCTTCCTAATTCGACATCAGTCGGCACCTCTAAAGAGTCTACCTTTCAAGCTTGAGGGTAGGTCCCGCAGTATCAATAGGTCGCTTCCGAGGTCAACCTCATCCATGACCATGAGTAGGGGCAATTTCACTAGGTAGCATTTCCTACAATGAGTAAGTATCTAACAAGAACATAATGACAACTTCCTATTACATAAGAAAAGTACAGTAACCACTAAAAACAATACTTTTCCTATAGCTCAGAGATATCCTTCAGCTTGCCTTGTCCCAAAACACGAGAACTCCCAAAAATCCAAGGAAAAGAAAATCCTCGAAATACAAAACCCACAAACCAAAATCGCAAACCAATAAAATTATCACGCCTCGGGGCATATCCGTCATCCAAATGACGGAGGAGCCCCTTAGTGACAATATTCAGAAATACATGGACCATATCTGGTAAAAACCTCGAAATAATAATAGAAATACCGGTATTTTATTAATTGCATGCATGCACGACTAAACATAAATCAATTAAAGTAAAATAGTTTTATGACACCAAATCAAATTGCGACAAAATCCAAAGTGCATAAACAAAATGCAATACCGATAAAGTAAATAAAGCGGCATCTCGACGATGAAGTGGGACAAGCACGACAAGGGACTCTCTGAGCGACACGAAGGTAGGTCAATAGGACACGTCCTCTATCAGTTAACCTAGAGGATAAGTGAGGAGGGGGTGAGTACAACCACTCAGTGGATGGATAGACAATAGTGCATAATCATAATGCACATAATGGAAGTCAAAGGAAACAAACTAGAGTAACCCAACCCTCAGAGTTCCAATATCAGTCTGTAACTAACCTGGTCAACAGTATAACAAATATACCCGCAACATACACAACCACTGCAATCTACAAGTAATGCACATCCAGATACCACGATAAAGCCTCGTGGCTCTCAAGGTAATACAAAGGAAACTATCTATGAGCTACCACGAACGGAACTCGTGGGTCGACAATCAATATACTCAGCATGTCTACGCGTAACTACATGCTACCACGAATGAGACTCATGGGTAGACAGGTAGTAGAAAGACTCAATGTCTGCGAGCAACGACATGCTACCACGAATGGGTCTCATGGGCAGACAGCGTATATAGTTATCTAGTTATTGACTGCATGCAACAGCATGCTACCACTAATGAGTCGTGTGGGCAGTCGATTATCCTAGGTTTAGGTTGTTAAGCCTAGGGTTATCCAATACATCTAGCATGGAACGACATCAAAGTCAATAAAGATCGTCGATCTACAATTAATCCCATTGAGGCGGTCAAGCGAGGGTTTCAACACCTCTAATACGAAATGTTTACCAAAGTCGGTAAAGATCATCGACTTATAAATAAATACGTCGAGATGGTTAAGTCTAGGGTTCCAACCCTTCTAACCTGAACGCTTATCAAGATCGATAAAATCATAAGTCTACTAATAAACACGTCGAGACGATTCATCATAGGATTCCGTCCCAACTAACAGGAAACGTCTATCAAGGTCAATAAGGACAACACATCTACTAACAAGCACGGCAAGAGGGTTAAGCCTAAATTATATCATTTCTACCAGTTTCATCATGCATGCTACAACATACTACCACGAACAGATCTCGTGGGTACTTAAGATGTAAAGTAGCTATCTAGCTACAGACGTCATACAAATCCGATTATCACCCACTCCGAACGGATAACACAAGAGTATAACTTTACAGTAGATTATCTCAACCATGCATGGGAGACATATTCGACCACAGATATACAAAGCAACCATAGAGAGACTCTACTGCAGACTCTCTCTCAACCAAGAATGGGAGATATAGTTGGCAGCCGAGATATGAACAATGTTATATACCCTCTAAGGATTAATCACATCCTAATCATACGACCTCTACTAGTCCGATCACCATATCAACTGAAATAGTAAATGGATAATCATATACCAATAAGTACATCCGGGTTATTACGCCTAGGGTTCTAACACCTAGGGTTTTACTAATGTTTCATTCCTGAGATCCACTCCTACGGAATAACCTCATCTAAATTATTCTATCTCTACTAGTCTTAATCATGGTACCCACCGCAATAACACATAACAACGATATCTAATAAACGACAGCATAGTCATACTAATGGAAATCAATGGCTGAAATTAATTAGGGTATAACTAAAGGGGATCATGCCAGTACAAAGTCAAAGCAATATGCTATAGAGCATCAAGTGCAAATATACCCTAAACCACGTAAGCAACATAATCATATCATCATGCACTAAATCTAGAGAATTTATCTCTATAATTTATTCACTTGTTAGCCGTCTGGAGATGTCCTGTTACCGCCAAGTCCCCAATACGATCTCATCAATAATACCTAAAATTTTCGGAAAATAAAAATCGTCGGAAATCTGTACAAATCCGAAAATTCCCAGATTGACTCGCAAAAACCTGTCAAACGTGGTGAACTCCGAAAAATCCAAAAACTCCTAGGAACTTGAAAACCTAGGAGCTCTGATACCAAATAAATTGTCATGCCCCAGGGGAGTCCCCGCCAGACGAAAATCCGGCAGCATCTCCCCTGTACGGGTGACCATACGAATCTTGTATACAAGACACACATGGCCCACTATACATCGGTCAATACGACCGGAACAAAAATCACACATACATACCATATATAGGCCTCAGGCCAACAATCAAAGTAAATAACAAAAGTTTACAATATCTAGACTTACCTCTTCTGCCATCTGAGCAGGAATACACCACCAAAATGAATCAAATAAAAAGTCCATAAGGACATACCAAGTACAACCAAAACATCCACGAGTACATAACCAAAACACAAGTCCTACACATGTCTTCTAGTCAATAAACCAAAAAAAAACCATAAGACTAAAAACAAAACCATTACAACAAGGGGGATTGCCAGCTGGACTCTCCTGACAGTGTCAACCTAAAATAGATGTAAAGCAAGGAGGTAAGTTCAACGAACTCAGCGGGTATCAAGTCGACATGCATAATAAGATATATCTAACAATAAAAATCATGCCAGTACAGTCTCCTGATCAATAATAGAAAAATGCAAGGAAGAAATGCATAAAGACTGTACATACCTGAATCTCCTATCCTGACATAGGAGTATGAGCCATACTAGCAGAAATAAGGTCGTCATACCAAATACAAAAATGTATCCTGTATGCATGTCAATCATATGCAACAACCAAGGCAACAACCAAAATGCAACAAACACAAACAAATGTCATCCATGCAATATGCATGCGATGCAAATGACATGGTCACCCCTGACGTCAGTCAACCGCCTCACACGCTATGGTGAAGCCAAGTGGGTAGGGCTATGACAATAGAGACTCGCCATCACTTTGCTCTGAGTGGCCAGAGTGAGCGAGGATCTTTGTCGGAGTACACCTATCCTCCTACCCCAAACAGAGTGGGGGAGCAAAGCTCTCATCTCCCGGTGTTGTAGACCAGAGGAGGGATCCCTGCCCGCTACCACGCTGCCTCACCGCTACCCATGAGCGGACCTGCGAAGCCTGACAGAGCTACTGCACACACCCTCCTAATATACCACTAACCCATGAGTGGCAGTGTGTGCAGATCATGTAACTGGTTATGGGCTCAACTACAAAGGAACCCCGATCAACCAGCATGCAATCATGCAAGATGGTGTATGACACTAAAGCATGTAACACCAACCAAAATACATCTCCAAATAATATGCACAAACAAATGGGTACATATCAGTAACCTAGGTATACAGGGAAAGTATATTTAAAAGCTAATCCAGTGCATGTCACAACTCCCAAAATAAGTACACATGGCAAGTATCAAGACTATATGGACTAAGATAGAAATGCATGCATCAGGTATGACACATGGACATACAAGGGCAGATAAGGCATAAAAATTACTGCAAGTTATAGCTAACTAAGCATATCAACCTGACAATATCTAAAAGATAAGTCAAAGTACCAGCCTGCTAAAATGCTCGAAATAATGCAATCTTCACGCCCGTGGACCTGCCTCGTGACCGAAACCTACATATAACAACCATTTTGATTAAGTACAATCATGCAACGACTGATCGAATCGTATCCTACATCGACTTCGTAGCCCGATCAACTAGATTGATCTAGTTATCCACATAACCTAAACAAGTCTTCACATCAATTCCTATTGACCATTAAACCAATTAACAACCTATTATGCACTTATAAACACCCATATCTACACTTACCAATTTCCATCTTAATTATTAATTCTCACAGCCAACAGCTATGAGTTAAGTTAGGACTCACCTTAAGCCCAATAGCCTCGACAACCTAATCATTGCCCAAAATCCTGTACAGCCTATCCCAATTCCTCAACCTTCAATTCACAGCCGCACTAACCGTATTTACAGCCACATCGATACCCAAATAAAACCTCACAGCCCTCTCAACCGGCCAACAGTCCACTTCACAGCCATGCAAAACCCCCAATTTACAGCCCCTAATCGACCATAGCAATCTACCAATAATAGAAAGAGGAGAGAAATCTTACCAGCCATGGGAACCTCACCGGCAGCAATTTCCCCCAGATCCACCCTGTTCGCCCGAAACCACATCTCTAGGAACTCCACCGACAGCCCTAAATCAACGGATCAAGCCGAGTGAAGGAAAAATCTCACCTTAAACCTAGATCTCGTCCAAAATAAGGAGAGGAGCAGAGCTTACCTATCTCCGGCGACCACCGCAATTCTTCAGTCGCACGCTCACCGTCGCCTTGGCTGTGGAGACCGACGAGGCTGCTCCTCGTTGTCGCTTACAGAGGCGAAGGGGAAGTGGGCTCGGCATAACAAGGAGCGAACGCGAGCAGTGGCCTAATCATCGGCGCGTGCGGCTCGGGCGGGCAGCGGCGGAGAGAGGAAACTCGCGGCGGCCCGGGCACAGGGAAGAGCGACGACGGCGATCTTGGCGTGGGCGGCGTCGGGCTGCCGACTGCAGCGAGAAGAAAGTTTCTCAAAGGAAACTGTCACGAGGGAGAAATCTAGCGCGGGGGAAAGAAAGAAGGTGTCGCGAGAAGAAGGAGAAACCGGACGACGTCGCGTGGGAACCGATCGCGAGAGAAGAGATGTGGTCGCGAGGGGGAAAAATCGATGGTGCGGCGCGATCCGGAAAAACTACCTAGGTTTAGGTATTTTAAACTTTAGGTTAATACCACCTATTAACTCCCTTAAATAGGTTCTACCAAAGCCTATTTATTTTATCCCCGTAAAAATCTCTTACAAGCTCCATTTAAATCCAGAAAAATTATGGAAAAAATTCCTAAAATTTCTCCAAAAATCCCGAAATAATTCCCAAGATTATTTTTTTCCTAAATTTTGGCCATTTAATTTAGTATTTTAAATTTTTCGTATTTAACACTTTGGACATTCTTTTTTGACATGATCAGGCTTGTTAAAGAAGAAACAATCTTTCTTGTCATTATCCTGCTATTGTTTCTTCACATAAGAATTTTTAGTAGCCTCATTCTTTCTTTTCTTGCCCTTATCTTTAGGGGTGCTTGCCAAATAAACACTTTCAACCTTGTTTTGCTTTAACCTCTCTTTCTCTTGAACACAGTATGAAATGAGCTCATTAAGAGTTCATTTCTCCTTTTGACAGTTATAATTGATTTGAAACTGACTGAACTAGATTGGAAGAGAAATAAGCACTTAATGCACAAGCATGTCATCCGACAGTTCAAGGTTAAGTGCATTTAACTTTGATGCAAGGTGGGAAAATTCCATGATATATTCCCGAATATTTCTCTTGCCTTTATACTTCATGGAAATCAAATTTTTAAGAAGTGTACTTGTTTCCGCCTTATCACTTTTGACAAAGTGTTGTTCAATCTCATCGAGATATTCCTTAGCTTTGGTGATACTATTAGACACGGCGCCCCTAAAAGCCTCCGGTATGCCACGCTTGATGATCATAAGACTCATGCGGTTAGAGCGATCCCACTTCTCATATCTAGTCCTCTGTTCAGAAGAACTAGAATCCGTGGGAGTAGTAGGTTGCTCTATCCTGAGCCCAAGATCTAGATCCATGCAGCTAAGAATAATGAGAATGTTCTCCTTCCAATTCTTAAAATTTGTACTATTAAGAATCGGCACTGAATTTAAGTTAGCAGAAATAGTAACAACACTTGCTAAAAAGAACACAAGAACAATAACATAATTAACATGCTCATTATGATGAAATTTAAAATAAATGGTAAATCCCATCTAAAGATACCTAGTGCAACAACAATATTAAGTCTTTGGACAGTAATATTATTTGCAAGTGATACTCTTGTTGTAATAATCAAAAACTAACAATAATGTATGACAAATAATAAATCAATCTTTGGATCAATTCATTAAAGTCATAAAAATAACAATTATAATCTTATAATTGTTACGTGTTTATTATCATAAGCAAATGTATAATTTTAATAAGTATAAATCTTCCTTGAGTTGATTAATACTCACATAAATATATACATTTACACCTTACTTAATACTTGAATAATATCTCAATATTTCAAATAAATTTAAATTCAAGTAATGGAGGTCACTTTGGTGACATATAATTTAAATTTAATTTAATTTGAAATAATAGATATTAATGAAATTCATATAATCCATTTAATATTTAAATCTGTATTATAAAATAAATAAAATAAATTATTTTATTCAAATAATTTAATTAAATGCAATGGATTAATATGAAAAAGGATGTTACGTCAGTTTTTTTTAATTAACCAAAGCATTTTCTTTTTCTCGCACCACGTTTCTAAGGAAACTGTCACAGGTTTCTTCGCAATGTTTCATTTTTTTATTAACCAAAACTGTAATTGCATGGTGGCTGCTGGTTGTTTCCCAAACAATTTCAAAACCCAAGCCCTAACATTCATGCCAAACTCCTCCATCCACGGAAAGGACTTTCTGTGATGCCCTCTCACCCCATTAAGTATATATATATTGTCACGCCCCGAGAGCATGCCGAGCCGAAAATTAAACGGACAACATCTCCCCTGTACGTGACAACATTTCGGGTTAATACAAGGCCCGTATGCCCACAATAACAACAATATAGACATATGAAAACAACAACTACACAAAAATACAGCGGAAACATGATACAATAACATCCCAACCTACACACATGCATACCGATATGACTAACACTAGAACATAAAGAAAACCTCGTCAAAACCCGCACCAACATGTGCGTACATCACATAATACATAACATCACGAAAACTCCAAATACCTAACAAGACATATGGAAAATCCAACACAAACACGGAAGCCTCGGAGGTGAGATGAGACGATGTCAGCCGGCGGTGCTCCAAGCCGTCACGAAGACTTCTACCTGTTACCTGGGCAACAGAAAAACCCGGGGTCTGTTGGGGTGGTGAGTAAAACTCAGCAGGTAATAGAAAACATGTATATATGTAATATCACATGTATTTCAACAACATAATCTAGATGTACAATAGGTAAATCAGCATAGTATATACATACAAGCATATACCGTCTAACCAAATGAACAACATAAAATGCAGACATACCTGAAGTCTGCTACGCTACTCTGATCCAACCTGAACATATATCCAACATATATATATATAACAGGAAGAGTATATCAACTCACAATATACTCTAGCTACAGGTCAAGGTATCTAATGGTCTGTCCAACGCATATACCAGTATCTGACATAACCGTATAACATATGCAAGAAGCATGCATGAATATGATGTACAAACAAGTGCAGCAAGCATAATACAATCAAATGCATCATCACAATAAGCATATATATATAGACTGCATCTATATATATATACTAATCACAATCATCCATATATATATATATACATGCATATATGTATATATATGGCAATATGCAAAGCGCCATCAGATACGGCAATGCAGCATACATGGTCATGTCGGCTCACCCTAAAGCTACCATGACCCCAGTGTGGCCTCGGTGGCTCGAGCATGACAACTGTCCCAACTCAACACCAACCACTACTCTCGAGTGGCTGAGTGGATAGTATGATCGAGTAGCATATAAGCGTAAAGAACAAGCTACACGATGGGGGTCCCTGCTATTGGCCACTCCGACAGTCACTACCCATGAGTGGTCGAGTGCCACACACGCAGGACTACGACACGCAAATCCAACTACCACCGTCTATAGTGGTAGAGTGCGGCACCACAATGCTCTGCCCCTCACACCGGTTACTCTTCCTATGAGTAACCTTAGAGGCAGGATGACTGACGACACTCTCAACCACAAGGGAACCTCATCGCCAGCGTGCATGCAAATGACATGAATGCAATGTCTCACATACAGACATCCACCATAGACTCTCTATTCTACAGAGAATCATACTAACCAGATCAACGTACTCTCTATCCTGCAGAGAGTCATACTCAATCGAAAGTGACGCACTCTCTATCCTGTAGAGAGTCGTACTCAAACCGATTATCAAGCTAGGACCACAGGTCCGTAGCGACACATTAAGTACCATTCACTTGACCATTTATACAATACATAGTCAGTGGTAAACATGCAACCTAAGGGTACTAAAACTAACCGTAGGTTCAAGACCTTATCTACCCACGGATGACCTTTTTTCCCAATTTACAATCAGGTTGTCATCCGGACTTTACTACTTGCACTTAACTTAAACAAATTCTAAGTTACTTACATCACATATATATATATAACTCCTAATCATGGTAAAATAAACATGATAGCAGCAATGGAGTTAATAGCCAATGGTAAAGTATCAAGCATACGATAAAAAGAGTAGGGTCAAGATAATATGAACATATAACATGCTCATATCTATGTCTAAATCTGAATGCAATTACATCTACCGGACCAGGTAAGAAATTACCCACATGTTATGTAAACCGTAACTGTCTTCTCATCCAAAAGACTATTCCGAATCAAGGTCCTGCAGTTACAAAACATAAAGAGTAACTAAATGCTAGCATAACCCTAATGCTAGAATAATTCTCTAAATCACATCCTAACCCTTGATTAGTCAATTTAATCATGTAATAGTGTACTCCTCTACACTTCATTTACTAATCATATTTGATCCCTGATTTCTTCACAAATAATACTACTGTAACATATCATATCAAATCAATAACCATATACAAATCCATGTCAACTTCTGACATCAACTATCACTAGATCAATTAAATCACAAGGGTAATGGTATTCATTATAAATTAATCCAACCCAACTTACCTTGCACAATCGTAGTTGCAAAACTCCTGGATCTGCTATAGGAGATCTGTTCATCCTATAAAAATATGTTAGCTTAATTAACACAAAAATCCTTACCTAGTTTATCTAGCCCAGTTCCTTGATCCACAGTAGAAAATCAGCTCTGTACGATCCAATCTGGCCCAAGCCGATCATCCACAGTCCATCCTAAACATAAAATCCATAATTAAACCACAGTATTAACTGTAAATATACCAACATACTAGCCTAGCTTAAATTCCAGGTTTCACCTTCACTGCCTATAAATCTGCAAGGTGTCACACAATAATAATCTTCATCAATCCTCCACATCAATTCACCTGCACGGTTACTCATCCCAACGAAATCAGAAATCATGTGTGCAGATATAGCAAACACCATGGTGGATTCATCGATCTGGCCTTTAACCCACCACAAGCTGCAGTGGTAGGGGCTACCGACGACATCGAAAAATAGGTGATCGACTTGAGCGCACAAGCAAAGACCATAGTTAGGACCGAGGCGAACAACTGCTCGAATCACAGTGAGGCGTCGACATAGGGCAGGGGAGCTTCAACTGCAATGAGTGACAACCGGATCAAATTCACAGCGACGGAGTAGAGGCCGACGACACTGGTTGTTGTCGGTAGAACGAAGGGGCCGGAGGAGATGTGGCGGTCGCGGCATGCTGTCCGTGAGCGGCAACCAAAAGGGGAGGCAGCACCTGCTGCCGTCGAACCGGAAAGAACAGCGAAGGGAAAAACAACCGGCGCTCGAGCGAGATCGAGAGAGAGAGACCTGCGGCGGCGATGATGGATAGGCATCGAGCACACTGCAGAGATCCAGATCTGAAATTGGGGGAAAAAGCAAGGCATCCCGACGGTAGGCGAGGAGGAGAGGTGCAGAGAAGGCGGCAACGAGCAGCACTGTTTCTCACGGCGAAGGCTGGCCGGTGGCGTGCAAGGTAGAGGCAATCGGCGGTTGCGCTGGGAGAGGAGGCGGCCCTAGGGCGGTGGCGATTTGGCGACGGATCTGGTCGTGTGACGGCGGGCGACCAAGGCTACGGGTCGGTGGCGTGCGCAGCGAGCGGGGAAGGAGATCGAGCGAAGATGAGAAGAAGAAAAAGGCGATCGGGAGCGCGAGGAAACAGAGGGGTCACGCGCGATTAGGGAAGAAAGGAAGAAACTGTCGATTGGGGATAAGCGGGAGAAATGGTTCGGTCTTTAAGAAAGTAACGTATCCACCTAATAAGGTTTAAACCTAGGTTAGGTTTAATCAATCCCATAAGTTTTAACCTAGGTTAGGTTTGATTTATCCCTAACCATCCATCATTATTTTTTTTTTACGGTATTTTACATTCTCCCCCACTTATAAAAATTTGGTCCCCAAATTTCGTACTAACATGCAAAAATTTACTTCAAGCAAGTTTTCGAAGGGACCACATACTTTCCTCAAGTGACCAGATGAGACTATCGAGCTCGAATAGTATCTTTCATCTCCCACATAGCCTCCTCATCGGTATGATGTTGTCATCAAACCTTTACGAGTCGGATGGTTTTCGTCCCACTACTGTCGCTCCTTGCGACCCATGCTCCACCCTGGAATCACCTCGTAAGTCGCATTAGACTGAGGTAGAATTCGGAACCTCTTTCAGAGCATGATCAACATGCGACATGTATTTCCTCAGTATAAAAATAGGAAATACGTTGTGAGCACCCACAAATGTCGAAGGTAAAGCTAACCGATAAGCTACACCTCCATAATCCACGACACAAGATCTGAATAGATCCTCCAACGTCTAAATGATACACTTAGATCGTTCATCTGTCTGCGGATGAAATGTTGCACTAAGCCGAAGCTCTGTGCCCATAGTCTGATGCAGACTCTGTCAAAATCGTAAGATAAAACGCAGGTCTCTATCAGATATAGTACTCAAAAGTACCCCACGCGATCTGATAATCTTTCGACAATACAACTCTGTCGGATGATCCAACGAGTACGACCCACGAATAGGAAGGAAGTGAGATGATTTGGTTAGTCGATCCATGATCACCCAAATCACATCATGTCCTTTACGGGTTCTAGACACTCCCGTAACGAAATCTATAGTGATACGCTCTCACTTCCATTCCAAAATCGAAATTTTCTTGGAGCAATCCATCAGATTTCTGATGTTCAACCATCACCTGCTGGTATAGTAAATATCCAGCAACAAAGTCTGCGGTATATCCCTTCATATCGTTCCCACCAGTATAAACGTTTCAACTCTCGGTACATCCGAGTACCATCAGAAAGAATAGCAAATCTCAAACGATGTGCTTCCTGCAGCAACTTTTCTTAAACACTGCAACTCCGGAACCCACTATCCTTATCAGAGACGGGGAATTATTTCCTCAAAAGAGAATCCATCAACCATCCAAGATACACTTCACCACACACTCTGTAAGTGCATGGGAGACTATAGCGACCAATTTCTCAAGTTGCAACTGTTCACGTGCCAGCAACTCTATAGTAGCTACCGAGTAGCTAGTTAAATTCAATGAGCACTTCTGCTCCATACAACTATAAATCCAGATAATAACTACTAAAGTCACGTCATGCATATGACAGACTATCTCGTAGTTTCTTAACTGACGTAGGCATAAGATATGTCTCATTCAACTGCATCGGAATCGTTCCAATCCCTGAAACGATGCATCCGCGTACAACCTTCTTTTTATCCACTCCGGAAGGATTAACTAATACTCGTGTAAAAGTTAACCGCCGTCTAGGTCTTGTAACTGGTCTCACCAGCTTTCGACTAAATGATTTCCATCATCACTTTTGTCAAACAAGTCCGTGGTATAGTAATGTTAAGATATTCTATCCACATCTACAGTACTAACCAAACCATACAAGGCAAACCACTATCTACGGTGGTCAAGTGGGCAACTCCAACTACCACAATCAACAGTGCCCAAGTTACGCAACTCCAATAACTACCAATTGATCCAATCGTGTCCAGGATACACAATTCTTAAATCCAATGGTGACTAAATCATTAATTAGTCTAACAACTTAATCAAACTCATACAATTCATACCAAGCATGAAATTGTCGTCTCCACACACCTGCATCCCCTTTACTCTACGCTGATGATATATATTAATCATCACAACGACAATGATAATTGTATGACACCATGTCACTACAATATCAATACTCCAGTCGTAACCTAACCTCTGAGTATAAACAGGTGTCTTTGGCCGATCTAAATAGATTATCTATCCACAACGAAGGATATTCTTCATTACAACTACTGTATTCCATCATCGATAATCGATGCATACTTTCAAAGGTCCATCTCTCTTTCAACAAAGAGTTCCGATCTTTTCAAGGAGGAACACTGGGATAGATAAATATTCCCTCCAACATCTCCTATAATCACAACTTACATTCTTCCAATTTCTATAGTGTTTAGTAACACTTATACCAGTTAAATTATCACCCGGTATAGGATCTTCGATACCGGAACTATTTTCGCAATCATTTCGATCGCCTACTCCACTTGCCTATGCAACGGCAAACCTTGGAATTCATCAGAAACTACATTCGAATACTCTCAGATTATACGCACATCCGAGAGCATATCGTACCATACTTCCAACAATTTGACCATCCGTAAGGATATGTCCACAGTAAAAGTATGTCTATCAGAGTCTAAGGGCATCCCTTGACTTCTTAATCATTGATCCTCATCTCACCTAACGGTAGAGATACCACCGACCCACAAGTCGATGTAAAGGACTCTTCTAATTCAGCTGAGAATGTTCTAGACAAAGATACCTGTAAACTACAAGTATCTCCCAATATATTAACCCAGAGGGTAAAACTAAAGTAATACCCTGAACGATGAAATATCTGTCAATCCGATCCCAAAGGCTCCATGCAGGTCTCGGCCTTTCTCCGAAGAAAATAAGATCAGATCCAACTGTTCGCGACAAAACGGTTGCATTTCTGCGATGAATAATTCAAGGATTTTTCCTAGATCATCTGATCCTATCACTTAAATCTACGAGCTACAACTGTAGAATACAAAATAGATATGACCACCGTCGTATACTCTCTCCTCTGTACAATTCAAATCACATCTAGAGGTAACTGTTGTTGTCTGCATGTGTCTTCTACGATGTCTTCTGCTAATACTGCTACGTAAATCACTTCCCTTGAAGGGAAGTATCATGAAACTCCACCCACGCCTGAGGTAGTAGGTCGCTGTTGATGAGATAACCCAATCTTCGGTGCTGATCTCTACTGTCGAGATGGTGCATCATCTTCTCGGAATATCTCGGATAGTCTTCAACTAAGTCTTCACAGTATAGCTCCTCAAATGTACTGATTACCTACAATAGCAATAGATGAACGGATCCAACGAATAATCTATCTTCGCATGTCTTCGTGATCTGCACTGCACGCACATAATCCCTCCGGAGTCTTTGTTCTGATTTTGCTGAATCCACGAGAACATCCTGATGATCTGCGGTTGGTCTTCTATAATCGAAAAGTAGCTCAAGGCCTATGACTCTGATCTTGCTCCTTTTGTCCAACATTCGGAGGCTTCTTACTCCAATATCTGACTTGCAATATCTGCTTATCGATCTTCATCTCCTTAAACACTTGTACGGAGTCATTTCTAAACTCCTGTCTCAATTCAACGTCTTCCAGCAGGATCTGGTAGAAGATCCCGGCATTCTAATCCAACTATAAGCCAATAACTCTAGGCGGCTTAAATCATCCATTCATCTCCTTGAGCTATTAGGTGGTCGTAACCTCTGCAAGTCTCACGACTCTGCACAGTACACTATTACTAATCGATCACCCTTTCTTGAAGCTCAAGAATTTCTTACAATGTGTCATTAAAAGTGACGCGGGGAAATACTCCCTTTCAACATCACTAAATCATGATCAAGTGATGTTTTATTTCCCGAAGGTCATTTTCTGCATTTTCCACCAAATACCGGCTTGATCCCGATAATGGTATGCCAACAACTCTACTTCCTGTGTATAACATAAGTCAAGTACTCAAAAGTACTTTCAAAGTTATACAACCCAGTATGAACAACTCAAGGATACAATCCCTATGAAACACCGTAACCTAGCCTTCCGCTATCTGCATTACAATAGTTTATAAGTCTGTTCATTACCCACAGGTAATGATCTGACTAGCACAGTTAGTGGAAATCTCTAAGACTGTAGTCTCTGATTTCCATAATAAATGTGACGACTTGGCCCCTGTTTTCCAACTCAGTATCAGTCGACTTTCAAAGGTAAATCACCTTCTCGACACAGGTTCAAGACTCACAGACTGAACAGGTCATTCCCGTGGTCAACTCATACCACGGTTATGAGTAATAACCAACACACTATAGGTTATTCCCTGGTATAAGCATCTAAATGCATAGCCAACATAACCGGGAGTATAAACCCTAAAGGTCACTTCGGTTGGTCGCCTCGGTGGATGACCCCTACTACAAATCTGCCCAGGTGTCATACTCTATTGTATACACCTACTGATCAAGTTTAGATAAATATCTACTAAATTATAAGTTATCAGGAACTCTTACCTCGTGCTGCTTAGAGCTCAGGCCACTGTCCATCTCATCTCAGAAAACCAAAACCGAATAAATCGACTCCTGAGAATCCAAGACTCGACACAAAACAACATTGTATGGCATCGCAAAACCTTGGGCTCTGATACCACTAAAGTTGTCACGCCCCGAGAGCATGCCGAACCGAAAATCAAACGGACAACATCTCCCCTGTACGTGGCAACATTTTGGGTTAATACAAGGCCCGTAGGCCCACAATAACAATAATATAGACATATGAAAACAACAACTACACAAAAACACAGCGGAAACATGATACAATAACATCCCAACCTACACACATGCATACCGGTATGACTAACACTAGAACATAAAGAAAACCTCGTCAAAACCCGCACCAACATGTGCGTACATCACATAATACATAACATCACGAAAACTTCGAATACCTAACAAGATATACGGAAAATCCAACACAAACACGGAAGCCTCGGAGGTGAGATGAGACGATGTCAGTCGGCGGTGCTCTAAGCTGTCACGAAGACTTCTACCTGTTACCTGGGCGACAGAAAAACCCAGGGTCCGTTGGGGTGGTGAGTAAAACTCAGCAGGTAATAGAAAATGTGTATATATGTAATATCACATGTATTTCAATGACATAATCTAGATGTATAACAGGTATATCAGCGTAGTATAAAACTACAAGCATATACCGTCTAACCAAATGAACAACATAAAATGCAGACATACCTGAAGTCTGCTACGCTACTCTGATCCAACCTGAACATATATCCAACATATATATATATATAACAGGAAGAGTAGATCAACTCACAATATACTCTAGCTACAGGTCAAGGTATCTAATGGTCTGTCCAACGCATATACCCGATTATAATGCAAGAAGCATGCATGAATATGATGTATCAAATCAAATGTAAACATAATACAATCAAATGCATCATCACAATAAGCATATATATATAGACTGCATCTATATATGTATACTAATCACAATCATCCATATATATATATACATGCATATATGTATATATATGGCAATATGAAAAGCGCCATCAGATACGGCAATGCAGCATACATGGTCATGTCGGCTCACCCTAAAGCTACCACGACCCCAGTGTGGCCTCGGTGGCTCGAGCATGACAACTGTCCCAACTCAACACCAACCACTACTCTCGAGTGGCCGAGTGGGCAGTATGATCGAGTAGCATATAAGCGTAAAGAGCAAGCTACACGATGGGGGTCCTGCCCTGGCCACTCAGGCAGTCACTACCCATAAGTGGTCGAGTGCCACAGCGAGGACTCGACACACAAATCCAACTACCACCGTCTATAGTGGTAGAGTGCGGCACCTACAATGCTCTGCCCTGCACCTTACTCTTCCTACTGAGTAACCTTAGAGAGGTGGATGATGATTTACACTCAACCACAAGGGAGACCTCGTCGCCAGCGTGCATGCAAATGACATGAATGCAATGTCTCACATATAGACATCCACCATAGACTCTCTATTCTACAGAGAATCATACTAACCAGATCAACGCACTCTCTATCCTACAGAGAGTCGTACTCAACTGATCATAATACTCTCTATCCTGTAGAGAGTCATATCAATCTAATCGATGCACTCTCTATCTTGTAGAGAGTCGTACTCAACTGATAGACGCACTCTCTATCCTGTAGAGAGTCGTACCTAACTAATCGACACACTCTCTATCTTGTAGAGAGTCATACTCAAACTTATCGACGCACTCTCTATCCTGTAGAGAGTCGTACTCAAACCGATTATCAAGCTAGGACCATAGGTCCGTAGCGACACATTAAGTATCATTCACTTGACCATTTATACAATACATAGTCATTGGTAAACATGCAACCTAGGGGTACTAGAACTAACCGTAGGTTCAAGACCTTATCTACCCACGGATGACCTTTTTGCCCAATTTACAATCAGGTTGTCATCCGGACTTTACTACTTGCACTTAACTTAAATAAATTCTAAGTTACTTACATCACCTATATATATAACTCCTAATCATGGTAAAATAAACATGATAGCAGCAATGGAGTTAATAGCCAACGGTAAAGTATCAAGCATACGATAAAAAGAGCAGGGTCAAGATAATATGAACATATAACATGCTCATATCTATGTCTAAATCTGAATGCAATTACATCTACCAGACCAGGTAGGAAATTACCCACCTATTATGTAAATCGTAACTGTCTTCTCGTCCAAAAGACTATTCCGAATCAAGGTCCTACAGTTACAAAACATAAAGAGTAACTAAATGCTAGCATAACCCTAATGCTAGAATAATTCTCTAAATCACATCCTAACCCTTGATTAGTCAATTTAATCATGTAATAGTGTACTCCTCTACACTTCATTTACTAATCATATTTGATCCCTGATTTCTTCACAAATAATACTACTGTAACATATCATATCAAATCAATAACCATATACAAATCCATGTCAACTTCTGACATCAACTATCACTAGATCAATTAAATCACAAGGGTAATGGTATTCATTATAAATTAATCCAACCCAACTCACCTTGCACAATCGTAGTTGCAAAACTCCTGGATCTGCTATAGGAGATCTGTTCATCCTATAAAAATATGTTAGCTTAATTAACACAAAAATCCTTACCTAGTTTATCTAGCCCAGTTCCTTGATCCACAGTAGAAAATCAGCTCTGTACCATCCAATCTGGCCCAAGCCGATCATCCACAGTCCATCCTAAAAATAAAATCCATAATTAAACCATAGTATTAACTGTAAATATACCAACATACTAGCCTAGCTTAAATTCCAGGTTTCACCTTCACTGCCTATAAATCTGCAAGGTGTTAGCAATAAAAATCTTCATCAATCCTCCACATCAATTCATCTGCACGGTTACTCATCCCAACGAAATCAGAAATCATGTGTGCAGATATAGCAAACACCATAGTGGATTCATCGATCTGGCCTTTAACCCACCACAAGCTGCAGTGGTAGGGGCTACCGACGGCATCGGAAAATAGGTGATCGACTTGAGCGCACATGCAGGGACCATAGTTAGGACCGAGGCGAACAACTGCTGGAATCACAGTGAGGCGTCGACATAGGGCAGTGGAGCTTCAACTGCAACGAGTGACAACCGGATCAAATTCACAGCGGCGGAATAGAGGCTTACGGCACTGGCTATTGTCGGTAGAACGGAGGGGCCGGAGGAGATGTGGCGATCGCGGCGTGTTGTCCGTGAGCGGCAACCAAAAGGAGCGGCAGCACCTGCTGCCGTCGGATCGGAAGGAACAGCGAAGGGGAAAACAGCTGGCGCTCGAGCGAGATCGAGAGAGAGAGAGACCCGCGGAGGCGACGATAGACAGGCAGCGAGCACGCTGCAAAGATCCAGATCTGAAATTGGCGGAAAAAGCAAGGCATCCCGACGGTAGGCGAGGAGGAGAGGTGTGGAGAAGGCGGCAACGAGCGGCGCTGTTGGTCACGGCGAAGGTTGGCCGGTGGCGTGCAAGGCAGAGGCAATCGGCGATTGCACTGGGAGAGGAGGCGGCCCTAGGGCGGTGGCGATTTGGCGACGGATATAGTCGTGTGACGGCGGGCGACCGAGGCTACGGCTCGGTGGCGTGCGCAGCGAGCGGGGAAGGAGATCGGGCGAAGATGAGAAGAAGAAAAAGGCGATCGGGAGCGCGAGGAAACAGAGGGGTCACGCACGATTGGGGAAGAAAGGAAGAAACTGTCGATCGGGGATAAGCGGGAGAAATTGTTCGGTCTTTAAGAAAGTAACGTATCCACCTAATAAGGTTTAACCCTAGGTTAGGTTTAATCAATCCCATAAGTTTTAACCTAGGTTAGGTTTGATTTATCCCTAACCATCCATCATTATTTTATTTTTTTTTACGGTATTTTACATATATATATATATATATATATATATATATATATATATATATATATATATATATATATATATATACTTAATGGGGTGAGAGGGCATCACAAAAAGTCCTTTCCGTGGGTTCTCGGCTCGCTGTGCCACCCACATCTTTGATCTGCGATCTTTTATTTTTACCAGAATTTAGCATGAATCCAATCGGTCTCATCTCCAGAGATCCAACACGGTGGAAAATCGAAGAAGAAATCTCTTTTCGACGAAGATAAATGCATAGAATCAATAGATAAAAATAAAACAAATTCTATAATTATCTTTTAAGAATTGAAAATAGATTGCTATATCAATTGATGGAATTGATAAAATTTCAATCTAGAATCTTAATCTCTAATTCACTCTTAAGAAATAATAAATATGATAATAATATAAGTTACGAAAACATACTGGAATCCATAGTTTAATTTTAGAAGATGATCTTTAATTTGCAGATTTTTTTAGGGTTTTCATAGAGTTTTGTCGATGGTAAACAAAATGAAGAAAGCGTCATTCTGCAAACTCGGACCATAACCTCTTATTTATATAATCCAAAGATTATCTATTTCTAATTTGACCCCTCAACAAATCAAAATTAGTACATGGTATCCATAATATTTTATTCATAATAATTAAGCTCTTAAATCAAATTTTTTAATTTCAAAATTAAGATCAAAATAATTTTTTGACTCATTTAATTGATGATATTTAATATTTATAATTACAAATAGGCTCCAAAATTCTAACAGCCGACTCTCTCTTCTATTTCTTTGCAACCGATGGAAACCAAGCCATTTATTTAATTTCCTTCAATAGCGAGAATTCGATCACCCTGATCCTTGTCTTGTAAATTAAAGCGACAATTTAATAAAGGGTGACATATTCAAGATTTCAGAATACTCAAATTCTGAAAGGATGTTGTACCATATTTTGGAATTTATCAAAGAGAGACTTATTTCCAAAACTCAAAGTTACTTTGGTTATCATTAAAAACTTTTGGTTAAAAGGATTTGACGATCATAAAGTCCTCGGATTCATGTCATTTTTCCCTATAGAGTCATCACATTTTTTTTTCCCAAGAGAGCTAGTGACTCTATTGTCCTTGAATCAGCGATTTATCAAACAGCGCTTCTCAAGTTTATAATTATCTAAAAAGCACTTCATACTTTCATATTTATCAAATAGCGTACTTAATTCCTTTTTTATCTCTCCCACCAAAAAAATCTGCATCACTATGATGCTGGAATTATAAATCCCAACAGCTGGTCTTTGAGATTTGAATTCTCGACCGTAGTGGTAGTCTTCACACCACCAGCTGTGGTCTTTGAAATTTACAATCTCGGCGCCATTTGTAGTCTTTGGAAATTCAAATCGAGCAGTGGTCTTTGGAATTTAAATTGTCGACCTGCGTTAAATTAAGTACGCTATTTTCTGAAAAGTAAAAAGGGAATTAAGTACGCTATTTGATAAATATAAAAGTATAGAGTATTTTTTGGACAATTTCAGACTTCACGAACACTGTTGAGTAAATTGTCATCCTTGAATTGGTATCAAATAGACATTAGTGTACTCTTTGAATCCATATCACTTCTGTCCAAATATTTATTTTCCTAGATTGTGAGCCTCAAAAGAGTTGTCAAGTGCACTTTTTACCAGGTGTTTAATTAATGGATTACGAGTCATTCAGTATTGATCGCAGTCAAGTGTTCGGTAGTCATACAAGTCTCAAATTTATGCTAAATTGACACTTTAATTTGTACCTTTGAGGTTCTCTTGAGTATCAAATTTGAACAGAATAGACATTGTTACAATTCTGAGATTCCTTTGAGTTTATCCATATTTATTTTTCCTAAATTTTGTGTTCTCTATGACTCTCGAACACTTTTGACAAAAATATTTGATAGTTATAGTGGTCTTAAATTCTTGTTAAATGTGCATTGTTCTAAATTTCTCTAAGTCATCATTTTCTATATTTGAGTCCTCAATAGTCATTATTTTTTTTTTTTGTCAAAAGTGATTGACAACAATAAGTCAATTGAAATCATATCTAGTTGACTGGAGTCAAATATATCATTTATGGTCAATTGATCAGTCGAATGTTGATTCAAATAGGAATGAATCCAACAAAGTAGGTTGGATAGAGCGGCTTTTCAATGAGAAAAAAATTTATTTTTTTGGGATAAATTCTAAACTATGATACGTTCTTTAGGAATCCTAGAAATCTATAAGAGTGTTCTTTGGTAATTTGTTGAAATTAGAGAAAAAATGAAAGTTAAGGGAATGATCATCAAGAGAATCCACCTCCAATAGCTAAATACTTTTAATTCATTAACTTAATTGAATTAATTAATTAATTGTGAAAGGTTTTTAATATATTAATTTAATAAATTGATCGATTGGTTGATTGTTTAATTGTTAAAGTAATACATGATAAATGTATTTATAAGCGCCTAATTAAAGGATGTCTTGTTAATAATTGAGAAGACTCATTAATTCTAATAGCCAAAAACTTTTAATTCGTTAGCTTAATGAATTAATTCATTGAATTGTCAAAGCATTACTTGATTGTAAAAGTATTATATGATGTGTGTATTTATAAGTGTCCAAGAGATGCTTTGTTAATAATTAGAAAAATAATTAGAAAGACTCATTCTGATATTTGATAATAAATTTGAGAATACTAAACTAATTCTCAATAAATAATTTATTTATTCTAATTAAATGACTCATTCTAGAGATAACAAAATATTATAATTTCAAGTTGAATGATTAATTTGAATAAACCCCTTTCAGAATCATCTAGCTTTACTTTCCTTCCAACAACCTTGTCCTCGAGGTTAATTCTTTCTCCTCTCTATTTTTTTTCCTTTTGATGGCTTTCATAAAATGTGTATTTATTGCATACCAAGTTAATCCTTTTTCCTCCCTTTCTTTTTCTTTTGATAGCTTTCATAAAATATTGCAAAGTAAAAATTCTTTTTTCTTTTCTTGTGCACAAGTGAAAGAATAAATTAAGACACTCATTAGTTCACATGATGCTCGTATGTGTGGATTCAATTTAATTAGTGTCAGATGTGAGGTTCGGACCTTCCACGACCTATTGATCCGTTAGGTGAATCACTCTTGAAATGTTCTAAAGAAATTCTCCTTTCTAGAGGTTGAGAAACCTCATATGAGGTTTCATATATGTGAAGCTTTCATAACTCTTGGACATTGTTTTGCTCAAGCACTTCATTAAAATATATTGCACATAATTTCATGAACTTTTGTATCTTGTTCTATCAACCAAAACAACCCCAATGTCTAATATAGAGCAGAGCTCCAACAGTTATTTAACCACTTGTTTTTAAACAAATCTAGTCAACTAAAAATATGATTTAGTTGTTTGAGATGACACAAATAGTTGTTCTAAGCTAACGATCAAAAGCTTAATTGATCGTATATATCAACTCTTTAGCCTGCTCAATAAACTCAAGCACAAGTCCAGTCCACTCACAGAAAGCATTATGTCTCCAAATAAAATTTTCAATTGACTCAGCGTTTCAATCTATTTGGATCACTATACCAGTGTGATCTAATTTAGGAATTAAAATTAAGAAGGTCATGCGTGAAACACTGATTGAACCGGTGAAACTTGACCGGTTGACAGGGTGAAGATATAGGGTCGGAAAGATAAGCTTTAGGACTAAAAGGAGATCAGAGGAGCGACCCGGGATACAAGTCTAAGATCTGACTCGGTAAATGAGTCGGGGATTGACTCGGAAAGTCACGAAAAGTATGAGGTACTGGGTCTCATAGTCAAAGTGGATTTAAGTATTAGCTTGGCAAGACACAATGAGCAGTGTACACTTTGATCCAAATGAACAATGAGGATCTAGTTGAGATAGGGACAAAGTGAATGTCAGATTCAGTAGAGGAAGAGAGGGTGAAAAGTGATGGTAAAATATTTTTTGAGGTAATAGTTTACGAGAGTTTGTTATATGATATAACAAACTAGGATCTCGCAGAATATTCGCAAGAGCTTTCATTCCTTATCCTCCTAACCGAATTGCTCTCCAGGAGGAAGGAGTCTTCCATGTGGATGGTGATCATGACAGTTCGTTACAGCACAAGGAGCAAGGAAGAGGAGGAGGATAAAAGCAAAGGAAGGAGAGGAAAGAGGAGAGCTTCTTCTTTTTCTCTTTTCGGAATTGGCAGGAGGAACCACCACCACTTCGAGTTCCACAGCAAGAGGAGGGGACATCATCGAAGAGAAGAGAGACTTTACATCGGAGAAGGAAGAGATTAAGGAAAGAGGCAGAGAATAGAAGGGAAGTGGAGGGCAGTCCATACTCTCTCTCTATATTGTACATCGTTAAAGTTATAAAGGGTTTCCTCCACCTCTAGAGATATTTTCAAGAATGAGAAGTTTCATAGAAGTGTTTTGGTTTTGCAGCTCGCTATAAAGCTCACCATGAAGTAGGAATTAGAATTCTGAACCACGTTAAAACTTGTGTCTCTATTCTTTGTATTATTTTTCTAATCATCTATTCATTTTCTATTACTGTTGCGGCCGGAGAGAACCATAAGCCTCTTGAACGCTCTTTTACGTTAAAAAGAAGTGAGAAAATCTACGTATCCATATCAATCACCTTAAATAAATCAATTTGATTTGCTCAAAGATCCCAACATCGCTTGGCTACCCCTCGTAAGAGTACACAAGGCTCTAAGATTGAGCTTGACCACATGCTGCAACTAGAAACTTATTTTTAATTGGTTGAACGCTCTCTACAAGACAACTAGGTAGCCCTTACCTAATTTATCTACATTATCCCTGATGGAGTTACGTTATTTAAAAGTGTAAACCCTAGATTGCATTTTCACACACAATATCTCACAGCTATTTTAGGTTCTTCAACTTTCACATCATCCTTGATGATGTTCCTTGAAATAAGCTTCCACTCGACTAATGAGTAAATGGGATAAGGTTGGTGAAACATTCATTTTTACTGCCTACAGAAAAATGGTCAAGTTTTGCATTGAAAAGTTTCATATAACCCTTAAGAAGGAAAACCTAAAGAATATATTAAAAACCTTGAAGACACTTCAATCACTACAAAAAAAATATCAAATTGACAATGAAATTTGGCAACGAAAAAATTTTGTTGCAAATCTACAATAAATTTTGCGATGAATTTAAAGTTTCATCGCAAATTAGTAATGAAATTTCCAACAAAAATAATTTTGTTGCAAAATTATTTAAATTTTCAACATTTAATTTTTGTCACAAAATTAGTCGCAAATTTACGACGAAAATGATTTTTCATCGCCAATTTGTGACAAAAAAATATTTTCGTTGTAAATATTTATAACGAATTCAAAATTCGTTGCAGATTCTACAACGAAAATAAAATTCATTGCAGAATCTGCAATGAAAATAAAATTCATTGCAGAATTCTGCAACGAATTCAAAATTCATTGCAGATTCTGCAACGAATTCAAAATTCGGTCCAGATTCTGCAATGAGTTTTATTTTCGTTGTAAACATTTGCAACGAAAATATTTTTTTGTCACAATTTGGCGATGAAAAATCATTTTCGTCGCAAATTTTCGACTAATTTTGCAACAAAATTTAAATATTGAAAATTTAAATAATTTTGCAACAAAATTATTTTTGTTAGAAATTTCGTTACTAATTTACGACGAAACTTAAAATTCGTCGCAAAATTCGTTGCAGAATTCTGCAACGAATTCAAAATTCGTCGCCAATTTGACGACGAATAATAAATTTCGTCGCCAATTTGGCGATGAATATAAGATTCATCGCCAAATTGGCGACGAAATTAGCAACGAAATAAGATTCGTCGCCAATTTTCCCCTAATTATCCCGCTGTTCCTTTCCCCAATCGAATCACACAACCCCTTTCCTTCCTCCCGCCACGATTCCGATATGCGCTCTCCTCCGATCCCTCCTTTCTTCTTCTTCTTCCGTCCGTCGTCGTCGCCGGAGCAGCGACGCCGATACCGCAAGCTCGTAGCAGTTGTCACGCCCCGAGAGTATGCCGTACCGAAAAGCAAACGGACGACATCTCCCCTGTACGTGGCAACATATCGGGTTAATACAAGGCCCGTAGGCCCACAACAACAATATGATATACACAGATATCAACATATCAAACGCAGCGGAAACATACAACAGATAAAACAATATACAATGACCCAACTGTGCACTCCGGAGTGACTTGACACCACAAGAAACATAATAGAAGCCACATCGAAAGCCAAATATATACAACACGTCCGTATATCACAGATACGGAAACAATACAGGGTAAAAATCCAAACCAACAATCCGTAAGGATACAACAACACGGAAAACATATCCATTCGTCCGGTGTGAGATGGGATCAGCTGGCGGAGCTCTGAACGTCCAAGGAATCTTCTACCTGTTATCTGGGCGACAGGAAGCCTAGGGTCCCCGGGTGGTGAGTATAAACTCAGGGGTAATATATAGAAAGTGCATGAACAACATATAAGGATAGATCTACAAGTATACATGTGAAGATCTACAGGTATACAACATGAGTCCAATAGACATACAGTCATATCCAAATCTAATAACAAGTAACTCTGATGAAATCATACTCAAGGTATATACTAAATCGATCAATCAACATAAAGTAATGTACCAGCGTCGACGGCCTGATGAACACCATAAGCTATATCATCACGACGGATATACAATAACATAACTCATATAATGTACCGAGTCAATTCCATACGACCAATACTCCAACATATGAGCGATATATATGATCACTGTACTATGACACAAGTGCATACCCACCGATGACATGATGCTAATCAAATGCATATAACAGTCTGAATCAACGCATGTATCATGCTCAACACATAGCAGTAAATAAAATGCAAATGACATGTATCATGATGAACAAGCATGTGCAACAATCATAGCTCAATCAAATGCAGCATCTCACAGGCATATGTAAAACATATATCGAATACATGCATACATATATATCTGCAATGCATATGCATGGTCATGCCTGCGCACCCAACTTGCTACCACGACCCCAGTGTGGCCTAGGTGGCAGGACATGACAACTATCTCGACTCCAGCCGCCACCACTCTCGAGTGACCGAGTTGGGTAGTATGAAACAGTAGGTAGCCCGCCATAGAGCTATATGCTACCCACATGGGGGTCCCTGCTGCTAGCCGCTCCGTCCCTACCCATGAGTAGACGAGCACCGCACCCAGGACAACTGCACATCACACGACCACTGTCTATAGTGGGTGAGTGCGCTAACTACCACTCCGCACAGTGGCCAAATGCGCATCTCTAGCTACCACCATTCCTAGTGGCCAAGAACGACACGAACAACAATGCTCTGCCCTCAACCCTACAACCACTACCCCGAGTGGCCGGGGAGGCAGGATGACTGACGACTCGTCTCAACCACAAGGCAGACCCAGTCGTCAGCATGCATGAAATGTAATGATGCATAACTCACACACAAATCCTCGCAACACTCCCTAACTCACGGGGAGACCTAGTCAACCAAAAGTCAACCATGCAAGGACGACAAATCCGTAATCACAACCTATTTACCTATGTACAGATAAATGTCAGATAAATAGATCCACAACTAATACACCGATATGTATATGGACTCATCACCTAACCTAGTGATGCAACCCAGTAACCCAATCTGAGGTCATAAAAATAACCCTAACCACATGTACTTACTAAACATCTATCAGCTAACACATAATAGAGTTTTATAGTTCCTATCCGAGCTAGATAATCAATGAAGTACCAGAGTATATATTTCAAAGGTCAAGGCAGTACAAGCATATGATTAAATAAGAGTGGATTTAAGGTAAACAGGTATAAACATAAATCCAAGATCATGCACTAGAATTTGATCAAAACTACCGGACCAGGTAGATATTACCCACCTGCTATATAGCTCGTATCAGCCATCCTTACCACGAGCATCATCACTAATCAAAGTCCTGAAATCAACATCCTGTAATCAACACGCAAACATTGACAAAGTTTATCATAAGTCCAATGATGGTGTCCCAACTCAAATCAACATAAATCCAATCATAAACTATTTTGCTGTCACAATCTATTTCACTACCAAAACAGAATCAAAATCTAATCATGATTATCACACTGATCAATAATTCTAGTAACACAATTGTGCATTCTCCTTCAAGCATTAATTACGCTAATCACACATCCGATGTATAACATACAATTCAAGGCATACCTTCAACCGTTGCAATCAACCACAACTTCTTGATTCCCTCCAATGAACCCAATTAATCTCACCAAAATTCATATCAATCCTGTAACCAAAGAATACAACATAACCACACACTACCATAATCACTCGGTAGGAATAGGAATTTAATTCAATCCGAATCCCAAATCTTACCAATTGAACAACCCCACTAGCAATTTACACTAGTTCATAACAACACCCCTACCACAGATCAAGCTCTCCTATTGCCATTAATCCTTCAATCCCTATTCAATTAACGGTACATCAATTCACTCTCAATTATCAAGCATCGAACCAACAACAAAATCAACTGCAAACATTAGTATACCTTCCTAAAGTATCCCAATCTGAAAACCCACCAAGTTCGGCTTCCACTGCACAACATCTGAAATCCATCGCAAATTTTCATCAACTCGATCCTGTCGTCGTTATGCTGGATTATAGAGAATGACTATATTGATCAAAATGATGCGAGAGGATCGGAGAGACAAGTATAAGCTCGAGTTCTTGATCTAATGACGCAAGCTCAGAATCGAAAGGAAGAAATCGAACTGACCTATGGTCGAAACAATCAGCTAGGGCGATGATGATCTGAGCTCGAGCGACACCGGAGATTATCCCTTGCACCGAGGCAAACTCTAATGCTAGAGGAGCTTCGCCGCCGATCGACGAAGGCGGCGATCGGAAGAAAATAGCCGCAATGGAGATCAAGCTCACGATGGTCGACCATCGGTGGTCCTCTGCCGAGATGACCTTCGCGATCTAATCGGCGGCGATATCATCGGTGGCGGCGAGAATGGTGGCGATCGCAAGGAGAAGTCGCTAAGGAAAAGCGAGAGGAAGCAAGAATCGACCATGGTTCTTCTTGTAGGCATCCGACGGTGGCGACCACTCGGCGGACGCTTGAGGAAAAGAGGAGAATCGGCAGAGCTCTCGACGAGGAACAGCTCGAATCGGGGAAAATGAGGAAGCGAACAGATCGCGATGGAAGAAGCCAGAAATCGCGATCGGGAAGCCATGTAAAGGTTGTTCGGTGATTTGGTTCAAACCCATTTCCAGCCCAACAACTTTGGCCCAATAGAGAGAGCCCAACAGCTTCGGCCCAATAAAGAAAACCCAACAATTTCAGCCCATTTATAGCCCAAGCCTAATACCAGCCCAAGCCCATTACAGATAATTAACCCAATTAACCCACTAATTAAATCCAATTAATTAAAGGGTTAATCCATATAATAATTTTTTTTTCCATATTTTACAGCAGCAGCTGCCACGAGAATGCGGCGGCAGCGACAGCCACGAGCTCGCCGTCGTAGCGGTCGCCGTGAGCTCGTGGCAGCTGCTGTTATCGAGCACTGCATGCTCGCGGCCGCGGCAGCAGCTACCACGAGCGAGGGCACGTGGCAGCAGCCACCGCGTGCCCTCGCGGCGGCCACCGCATGCCCTCGCGGCCGTCTCGGGCATCGCGTTCCCTCACGGTCGCCACACATGTGGGCTCGTGGCAACAGCAACGATCGCCGCGTGCCATCGCGTAAGGCTACGCCGCATGGTAGTTGTTGTGCCTTGCACGTGCTTGGCAGTTGTCGCGTGGGCTCGTGAATTTCTTCTGTCGCGAGGCAGATCGGGGCACCGGTCACTACCGCATGCACTTTGCGGGCAGCTGCAACACTTTGCGAGCAGCTTCCGTAAAGTCGGGGCGTCCACTGCCGCACTTTGTGGGCAGTTGCCGCACTTTGCAAGTAGCTACTGCGTAATTTGACTTGGGCGCACGGTTTGGGTGGTTAATTGTCATCCCAACTGGTCTTTTATCGCCGTAACAATAGAGTTAAAATTTAAATGTTATTCAAATTATATAAATCAGTATAATGTGTAATTTAAATACAAAAATATTTTTCATAGGTTTGTCCTACTTCATTAAGGTGTTCGATGTGTTCGTGAAATGTTCAGCTAGCCGTGAGCTCATCCGCGCGTTGTTTCCATCTGGACAGGTACGCATAAAAATATTGTATATTTATAACATTATAGTATTATTATGTTATATTAATTATAATTAATGTTTGATTTTAAGTAATTTAATTACTGTTAATAGATCATATTTGTTCGAAATGATATTATAGTTTGCAATTAAATATCATACAAAATCATATTTAGTATTAGAAAAATTAAGCTTATTTTGAGTATAAATTTATGGTTAGATTGATATATATGGATGAAATTTGGATGAAATTAAAATTAATCATTGATATAATTTTGAAAACAGGATAAATGGAGAGAGAATGAAGTTAGATGTATAAAAAGAATTTACCAGAATGTCGTGGTTTAACCGATGAATTTATGATTGGATTGGAACAATTTTTGAGATTTGCTAATAACAATGTTGAGTTTATGGATGGGAATAAATTAAGGTGTCCATGCAAAAAATGTCATAATGGTAAATTTTTCCAATGTGATAAAGTTCGGAAAAATCATTGTAGATTTGGTTTTACGTCAAATTATTATAATTGGACTTGTCATGGTGAACTGTTTATATCCGATGAAGAGGTTGGACAAAACATACAAAGGATAGTTAGTGGAGAGCAAGAATATTACGATCAATTCAATCCATACCAGAGGATGATAATTGATGCAGTTGGTCATAATTTGAATAGCGAACTAAACGTTGCAAGAACTAGTTATCCTCAAACATTTGAACACATGTATACTAATTATGCAACACTGTTGGAGGAGGTAGAAGTAATTGGTGTTAATGAAAATGTCACGCCCCGAGAGCATGCCGAGCCGAAAATCAAACGGACGGCATCTCCCCTGTACGTGGCAACATTTCGGGTTAATACAAGGCCCGTAGGCCCACAACAACAACATAATATAACATACTAATAGCAGCGGAAATGAAAACCCCCATACCCACAACATAGATAACAAAATATGCAGGTGTACACCACCTGACAAGTCCACAGTAATAAAACCGTAAATAAAACGACGACATCACGACAAAGTCCATAACAAAACAAGGGTCCATGACATAGGACCAAAATCCATAACACATAAACAAGTCCATACATAACCAAATACGAACTCCTCGGGAGACTCGAAAAACAGAGATGGGATGGATCGGTCGGCGCAGCTCCAAGTAAATCGCCACGTCATCTACATTACAGGCGCGAGAAAAACCCGAGTCGAGGTGGTGAGTAAAACTCAGCAGGTAATCAGAGAAAACATGTAAATATATGTATCAATATTACATGTCATTCAACAGTTTAATCTACTCGTACAACAAGTATACATCAGCATAACTATAGATATGCATGCATATACTAAATAAACTGAACATCAACGATGCTGACATACCTGGCAGTCAGCTACTCTATCCTGATCCAACCTGGGCATATAATCATATCATAGGGTATAACAGTATAGTATTAACACAATATCCTAACCTGAGTCAAGGGTATCACTGTGAATATCCGATAGGTATACAAATATCAACCTACTACCATACAGGAATATGCAATAGCATGTATGAATATGTACAAACAAATGCAACAAGCATAGTACATACAAATGCATCATCAAAGTGAGTATACATATAGGTGTATCGTATGTATACTAATCACCATCATCCGTATATATATATATATACAAGCGGTATGTATATATATATAATCATATCACAAAACACCCGTGATACGGCAATGCAACATGCATGGTCATGCCTGCTCACCCCTACTCGCTACCACGACCCCAATGTGGCCTAGGTGTCACGACATGACAACTATCCCGACTCCAGCCGCCACCACTCTCGAGTGACCGAGTTGGGTAGTATGATCAAGTAGCATATGAGCGTAAGTAGCTCGCTACGCAACGGGGGTCCTCGCGGCCACTCCCGACTAACACTACTAATGAGTGGTTGAGTGCCACGCACCGGGACAATCGCTGACGCAACTCCAACAACCATCGAATAATGGTAGAGTGCGGCTGCAGATGCTCTGCCCTCACACGATTACTCCTGGAAGTAACACGGGAGGCGGGATGACGACTCTCTCTCAACCCCAAGGGGAGACGATGTCGTCAGTATGCATGCAATGACATGAGGGTACTGTCTCACATATAGACATCTACCATAGACTCTCTGCTCAACAGAGAGTCACACCCAATCGATCAGTATACTCTCTATCCTGTAGAGAGTTATACTCATCTGATCATGACAAGCTAGCGACACAATTATCCCCACGACTCACATGACCATTCACACAACCCATGGTTGGTGAATAAATGTGCAACATACAGGTATGGAATAAGTCCTACATCTAGGGTCATACTTATCCACAAAGGACCTTTTTGCCAAATTTACAATTTAGGTCATCCTCCGTACTCTAACATCTACACCCTACTAAACAGTTAGACCTACTTACATCACATCTGTAACTTCTAGATCATGGTAGGGAATATGTGTTATCAATAATCGAGCACACATATATATCAACGGTAAGTTCAAGCATACGATAAACAGAGTAGGGTCAAGATAATATGAACACCTAGCATGTTCATATCTATGTCTAAATCTGAAAGTCATTACATCTACCCGACTAGTAGGAAATTACCTACCTGATGTTAATACTCATAGCAATAGAGTCCTCACGTCCGCGGACCAGTCTCGTATCCACGTCCTGTAAATTTCAACATTTATAATTAAATTCAAGCACACGACAATATATATATATATAAATTCGTTATTCTCCCATTTCTACATTCGCGTCCCTTAATCGAATACGAATTAGAAACCCCAATTAGCCAGACTTGACCATTTAACACCATACTTAACCGAGTTCACAAATCCACTCGCAAAATAGGGCTTCACCCTAGCTCACTATACAGATATAAAATCTGACAACCCTACATGATCAAACCTCAACTCGTAGCCGATCATAACCTATGAACAACTACATTGACAACCATAGACTCGTTTACGGCTCACTCACAGTCGGTCAAAACATCACCTTATAGCCCCCTTTTTAGACCAAGATCAACCCTATTCACCATCAACAACTACAACTCTAATACAAGGCATAAATAGAGCCTCACCACCGTTCACAACACGGTCTACCCAGAACTTATCCCCTTTAATTACAGTCGCACATCCGGCACATCTTGTTCATAGTCGTTCGACCATACACCACTCACACAGACTCATTCACAATAATTTAACAACGAATTGAACTACACAGACAAACTAAAGGAGTTAATCTTGCTTACCCAGTGTTGAATCCCGTCGGCAGCAACCTTCCCTTCTCCTCTGCTCACCGGCTCCAGATCACTGCCCAAACACCCAAACTTCCCCACAAATGTCACATATAGAAATTGGCAGATGAACATCACAGGTTAGTTCAAGCTTACCCGGGATTGGAACCTCCCCCTCGACGGTTCTCTTCCCCAACAGCCCAATTCGTCGGAAAGCTCCACTTTTGGTCGGAACGCCCAACCGCAGTGATGCCGTGGATGAGCTGTTCGCGTGAGAAAACGCACTGAGATGGAAAGGATCGACTGAAAACAACCAAGGAACGTGCCCTAACCTTACTCTGGCGACCACTGTGTGACCCGTGGCGGCAGCTCTGTCGCGGTGATCACGCCGTCGATTGGCTCACGCAAAGGTGTCGTCGAGAGCTCGGGGAAGGGGAATCGGTCTGCCCTCCAACCAAACCTTCCACCGAGAGAAGGAGAGTTCGGCCCCTGTCGCTTTGGAGATGAAGGGGAGGCGATCGGCTGCATCGCGGAGAAGAAGATCGGGCGGAGATCGGCTGGCTCCGACGAAGATAGGACGGAGATCAGTTGGCTCAGGCGAAGGTAGGGCGGAGATCAGGCGAAGGTAGGGCGGAGATCAGGCGGAGCGGTGAGCTCGAGCATGGCCGGCGCGCGGGGAGGAGAGAAAGAAATCGACGCGCGATCGGGAAAGGAAGAAGAAGAGTTGGGGGAAAAAGAATCGACGAGAAACGGAAAAAGGATCGGCGGAAATAAACGCGTCAGTTAACCCCTTTTTTAATTCATCAATATAAACAGGCTTTACAAAAGCCTGTTCGCTTTATCCCCACGAAATATCCATAGAACCTCCATTTAAATCCAGAAAAATTTCTAAAAATTCCTGAAAAATTCCTCAAGATAATTTATCAACTAACGAGGAATATATTTTTTTTTTCTGTGGTATTTTACATTCTCTCCCACTTATAAAAATTTGGTCCCCAAATTTCGTACTAACATACAAAAATTACTTCAAGCAAGTTTTCCGAAAGGACCACATACCTTCCTTAAGTGACCAGGTGAGACTATCGAGCTCGGATAGTGTCTTTCAGCTCCTAAGTAGCCTGCTCATCAATATGATGCTGTCATCCAACCTTTATGAGTCGGATGGTTGTGTTCTGCAATTGACGCTCATTGCTTCCAAAAATACGCACTGAAATCTCCTCGTAAGTCGCATTAGACAGAGGTAGAATCGAAACCTCTTTCAGAACATAATCAACATGCGACACGTATTTCCTCAGTATAACAACAAGAAATACGTTGTGAGCACCCGCAAGTATCGGAGGTAAAGCTAACCGATAAGTTACACCTTCATAATCCATGACACAAGATCTGAATAGATCCTCCAACGTTTGAATGATACACTTAAACCGTTCATCTGTCTGCGGATGAAATGTTGCACTAAGCCGAAGCTCTGTGCCCATAGTCTGGTGCAGACTCTATCAAAATCGCGAGGTAAATCGCGAATCTCTATCCGATTTGGTACTTAAGTACCCCATGCAATCTAATAATCCCTCGACAGTACATCTTTGCCAGACGATCCAATGGGTACGACCCACGAATAGGCAGAGAGTAAGCTGATTTGGTTAGTCGATCCATGATCACCCAAATCACATCATGTCTTTTACGGGTTCTAAGCAATCCCGTAATGAAATCAATAGTGATATGCTCTCACTTCCATTCCGAAATTGGAATTTCCTGGAGCAATCTAGCGGGTTTCTGATGTACAACCTTCACCTGCTGGTATAGTATATATCCAGCAACAAAGTCTGCGGTATCTCTCTTCATACCATTCTACCAGTATAAATGTTTCAACTCTCGGTACATCTGAGTACCACCAAGGTATATAGCCCATCTCGAATGATGTGCTTTCTGTAGCAACTCTTCCTTAAACACGGTAACTCCGGAAACCCACCATCCTTATCAGAGACGGGAATTATTTTCTCAAAAGAGAAATCCATCAACCATCCAAAATACACTTCACCACACACTCTGTAAGTGCATGGGCGACTATAGCGACGAATCTCACTCGTTGCAATTGTTGCAACTGTTCGCGCGCTCAAAGAACTCCTTTGTAGCTACCGGTAGCTTGTTAAATTCAATGAGCACTCCAGCAACCATTCAGTAAGCTACTGCTGAGCACTTGGTCATCACATGCATGGTAAGAGTTAACTCTCACCAAGAGGTTTAAGGTTCAAACCTCACCTCTCCACTTTGAGATAATAACTACTAAAGTCACGTCATGTATATGACAGACTATCTCGTAGTTTCTTAACTGTCATAGGCATAGGATATGTCTCATTCAACTGCATCGGAATCGTTCCGATCCCTGAAACGACGCATCTGCGTACATCATCCTTTTATCCACTCCGGAAGGATTAACTAATACTTGTGTAAAAGTTAACCGCCGTCTAGGTCTTGTAACTGGTTTCACCAGCTTCCGACTAAATAATTTCCATCGTCACCTTTGTCATACAAATCAACACCATCTACAGTACTAACCAAACCATACAAGGCAAACCACCATCTACGGTGGTTGAGTGCGCAACTCCATCTACCACAATCAACAGTGGCCCAGTTACGCAACTCCAACAACCATAAACTGATCCAATCGTGTTCAGTATACACGATTCTCAAATTCATAGATGACTAATTCGTTAATTAGTCTAACCACTTAAATCAAAGTCCATACAATTCATACCAAGTATGAAATTGTCGTCTCCACACACCTGCATCCCCTTTACTCTACGTTGATGATATATATTAATCATCACAACGACCTTGATAATTGTATGACACCATGTCACTACAATATCAATCCTCTAGTCGTAAACCAACCTTAGAGTATCAGTGTCCTTCTGATCTAAGCTCTCATTTATCCTCAACGTAGGATATTTACTTTCAACAATCATCGCATTCCATCATCGACAATCGATGCATAATCTCAAATGTCCATCTCTCTTTCGACAAAGAATTCTGGATCTTCACAAGGAGAAATATTAGGATAGATAAATATCTTCTTCCAACATCTCCT
This sequence comes from Wurfbainia villosa, assembly GCA_025175895.1. Classification (NCBI taxonomy): domain Eukaryota; kingdom Viridiplantae; phylum Streptophyta; class Magnoliopsida; order Zingiberales; family Zingiberaceae; genus Wurfbainia; species Wurfbainia villosa. The sequence goes on along the minus strand of CM045991.1, from coordinate 14,387,472 downwards.
ATAATCACAACTTACGTTCTTCCAATTTCCCTCGTGTTTAGTAACACTGATACCAACAAAAATATCACTCGTTATGTGATCTTCGATACCGGACTATTTTTCGCAATCATTTCGATCGCCTACTCCACTTGCCTAAGCAACGGCAAGGCTAGGAGTTCATCCGCAACAACATCCGTATGCTCTCGGATTATACGCACATCTGAGAGACATAATCATACTTCCAACAATTTGACCATCCGTAAGGATATCTCCACAGTAAAAGTATGTCTATCAAAGTCTAAGGGTCTCCCTTGACTTCTTAATTGTTGGTCCACTTCTCACCTGACGGTAGAGATACCATCGACCCACAAGTCGATGTAAAGGACCCTTCTAATCAGCGAGAATGTTCTAGATACAGATACCTGTAACCACAAGCATCTCTCAACATATTAACCCAGAGGGTAAAACTAGAGTAATACCCTGAACGATGATATATCTGTCGATCCGATCCCAAAGGCTCCACGCAGGTCTCGGCCTTTCTCCGAAGAGAATAAGATCAGATCCAACAGTCCGCGACAAAACGGTCGCATTTCTGCGATGAATGATCCAAGGATTTTTCCTAGATCATCTAATCCATCCCTTAATCCTACGAGCTACAACTATAGAATACTGAATAAATACTCTCTAGGGATAACTACTTGTTGCTGTCTGTTGAGTCTTCTATAATGTCTTCTGCTGATGCTACTTCTGTGCTGATCTCTGCTGAAGGGGAGTATCAAGGAACTCCAACCATGCCTGAGGTAGTAGGTTGATACAGGTAACTCATATCTTCTGTGCTGATCTCTGCTGTCGAGATGGTGCATCATCCTCCCGGGACACCATTGGTAGTCTTCAACTGAATCTTCAAGGTACACCTCCTCCACTGTACTGGTTGCTCAAGAATAGCAATAGCTGAACTGCTCCAACGGATAATCTGGCTTCACGTGTCTTCGTGATCTGCACTGCACGCACACAATCCCTTCGGAGTCTTTGTTCTGATTTTGCTGATATCCACAAGAACCTTCCGATGATCTGCGATTGGTCTTCTATAATCGGAAAATAGCTCAAAGCCTATAACTCCGATCTTGCTCCTTCTATCCAATAGTCGGAGACTTCTGACTCTAATCAGTTGACCTGCAATAGTTGCTTACCGGTCTCCAACTCTTAAACTCTTGTACGGAGTCATTTCTAAACTCCTGTCTCAATCCAACGTCTTCCGGTAGGATCTGGTAGAAGATCGCGACATCCTAATCCCACAATAAGCCAATAACTCTGGGCGGCTTAAATCCTCCATTCATCTTCTTGAGCTATTAGGTGATGTAGTCTCTGCAAGTCTCACAACTCTGCACAGTACAATATTACTAACCGATCACACTTTCTTGAAGCTCAAGAATTCCTTACAATGCGTCACTAAAAGTGACACGGGGAAATACTCTCTTTCAACATCACTAAACCATGATCAAGTGATATATTATTTCCCGAAGATTATTTTCTGTATTTATCACCAAATACCGGCTTGACCCCGATAATGGTATGCAATTAACTCTACTTTCTCGGTATAACATGAATTAAGTACTTAAAAGTACTCTCAAAGTTATACAACCCAGTACGAACAACTCAGGGATAAAAATCCCTATGAAACTCCATAACCTAGCCTTCCATTTATGCGCATCAACAATAGTCTACAAAGTACATTCATTACCCACAGGTAATGATCCGACTAGCACAGTTAGTGGAAATCTCTAAGACTGTAGTCTCTGATTTCCATAATAAATGTGACGACTTGGCCCCTGTTTTCCAACTCGGTATCAGTCGGCTCTCAGAGGTAAATCACCTTCTTGACATAGGTTCAAGACTCACAGACTCAACAGGTCATTCCCGTGGTCAACTCATACCACGGTTACGAATAACAACCAACACACTACAGGTTACTCCCTGGTATAAGCATTAAAAGCATAGTCAACATAACCGGGAGTATCAACCCTAAAGGTCACTCCGGTTGGTCGCCTCGGTGGATGACCCCTACTACAAGGCTGCACAGGTGTCATAACTCTATTGTATACACCTACTGATCCAGTTTAGATAAATATCTACTAAACCATAAGTTTTCAAGAATTCTTACCTCGTGCTGCTTGGAGCTCAGGCCGCTGTCCATCTCATCTCAAAAACCAAAACCGAATAAATCGGCTCCCGAGAATCCAAGACTCGACACAAAAACAACATTGTATGGCATCGCAGAACCTTGGGCTCTGATACCACTAAAGTTGTCACGCCCCGAGAGCATGCCGAGCCAAAAATCAAACGGACGGCATCTCCCCTGTACGTGGCAACATTTCAGGTTAATACAAGGCCCGTAGGCCCACAACAACAACATAATATAACATACTAATAGCAGCGGAAATGAAAACCCCCATACCCACAACATAGATAACAAAATATGCAGGTGTACACCACCTGACAAGTCCACAGTAATAAAACCGTAAATAAAACGACGACATCACGACAAAGTCCACAACAAAACAAGGGTCCATGACATAGGACCAAAATCCATAACACATAAACAAGTCCATACATAACCAAATACGAACTCCTCGGGAGACTCGAAAAACAGAGATGGGATGGATCGGTAAGACACTCCAAGTCCACGGTAAATCGTCATCCATTACAGGCGACGAAAAACCGTGGTCGAGGTGGTGAGTAAAACTCAGCAGGTAATCAGAGAAAACATGTAAATATATGTATCAATATTACATGTCATTCAACAGTTTAATCTACTCGTACAACAAGTATACATCAGCATAACTATAGATATGCATGCATATACTAAATAAACTGAACATCAACGATCGACATACACAGCGATACTACTCTATCCTGATCCAACCTGAGCATATAATCACATCATAGGGTATAACAGTATAGTATTAACACAATATCCTAACCTGAGTCAAGGGTATCACTGTGAATATCCGATAGGTATACAAATATCAACCTACTACCATACAGGAATATGCAATAGCATGTATGAATATGTACAAACAAATGCAACAAGCATAGTACATACAAATGCATCATCAAAGTGAGTATACATATGTATAGATGTATGTATACTAATCACCATCATCCATATATATATATATACAAGCAGGTATGTATATATATATAATCATATGCAAAACACCGTATGATACGGCAATGCAACATGCATAGTCATGCCTGCTCACCCCTACTCGCTACCACAACCCCAGTGTGGCCTAGGTGTCACGACATGACAACTATCCCGACTCCAGCCGCCACCACTCTCGAGTGACCGAGTTGGGTAGTATGATCAAGTAGCATATGAGCGTAAGTAGCTCGCTCATAGCGGGGGTCCTCGCCACTCCGACTAACACTACCAATGAGTGGTCGAGTACCACGCACCCAGGACAACTGCACGCAACTCCAACAACCATCGTCAATAATGGTAGAGTGTGGCACAACAGATGCTCTGCCCTCACACCAATTACTCCTCTGGAAGTAACTTTGGGAGGCGGGATGGTAGCGACTCTCTCAACCCCAAGGGAGGCGATGTCGTCATATGCATCTGCAATGACATGAGGTCTTGTCTCACATATAGACATCTACCATAGACTCTCGCTCAGAGAGTAACACTAATCGATCAAGATACTCTCTATCTGTGAGAGTTATACTCATCGATCATGACAAGCTAGGACCATCGGTCCGTAGGCGACCTCATCCACGACTCACATGACCATTCACACAACCCATGGTTGGTGAATAAATGTGTAACATCTGAGTATGGAATAAGTCCTACATCTAGGGTCATACTTATCCACAAAGGACCTTTTTGCCAAATTTACAATTTAGGTCATCCTCCGTACTCTAACATCTACACCCTACTAAACAGTTAGACCTACTTACATCACATCTGTAACTTCTAGATCATGGTAGGGAATATGTGTTATCAATAATCGAGCACACATATATATCAACGGTAAGTTCAAGCATACGATAAACAGAGTAGGGTCAAGATAATATGAACACCTAGCATGTTCATATCTATGTCTAAATCTGAAAGTCATTACATCTACCCGACCAGTAGGAAATTACCTACCTGATGTTAATACTCGTAGCAATAGAGTCCTCACGTCCGCGGACCAGTCTCGTATCCACGTCCTGCAAATTTCAACATTTATAATTAAATTCAAGCACACGACAATATATATATATATAAATTCGTTATTCTCCCGTTTCTACATTCGCGGCCCTTAATCGAATACGAATTAGAAACCCCAATTAGCCAGACTTGACCATTTAACACCATACTTAACCGAGTTCACAAATCCACTCGCAAAATAGGGCTTCACCCCAGCTCACTATACAGATATAAAATCTGACAACCCTACATGATCAAACCTCAACTCGCAGCCGATCATAACCTATGAACAGCTACATTGACAACCATAGACTCGTTTACGGCTCACTCACAATCGGTCAAAACATCACCTTATAGCCCCCTTTTTAGACCAAGATCAACCCTATTCACCATCGACAACTACAACTCTAATACAAGGCATAAATAGAGCCTCACCACCGTTCACAACACGGTCTACCCAGAACTTATCCCCTTTAATTACAGTCGCACATCCGGCACATCTTGTTCATAGTCGTTCGACCATACACCACTCACACAGACTCATTCATAACAATTTAACAACGAATTGAACTGCACAGACAAACTAAAGGAGTTAATCTTGCTTACCCAGTGTTGAATCCCGTCGGCAGCAACCTTCCCTTCTCCTCTGCTCACCGGCTCCAGATCACTGCCCAAACACCCAAAATTCCCCACAAATGTCACATATAGAAATTGGCAGATGAACATCACAGGTTAGTTCAAGCTTACCCGGGATTGGAACCTCCCCCTCGACGGTTCTCTTCCCCAACAGCCCAATTCGTCGGAAAGCTCCACTTTTGGTCGGAACGCCCAACCGCAGTGATGCCGTGGACGAGCTGTTTGCGTGAGAAAACACACTGAGATGGAAAGGATCGACTGAAAACAACCAAGGAACGTGCCCTAACCTTACTCCGGCGACCACCGTGTGACTCGTGGCGGCAGCTCTGTCGCGGTGATCACGCCGTCGATCGGCTCACGCAAAGGTGTCGTCGAGAGCTCGGGGAAGGGGAATCGGTCTGCCCTCCAACCAAACCTTCCACCGAGAGAAGGAGAGTTCGGCCCCTGTCGCTTTGGAGATGAAGGGGAGGCGATCGGCTGCATCGCGGAGAAGAAGATCGGGCGGAGATCGGCTGGCTCCGACGAAGATAGGACGGAGATCAGTTGGCTCAGGCGAAGGTAGGGCGGAGATCAGGCGAAGGTAGGGCGGAGATCAAGCGGAGCGGTGAGCTCGAGCATGGCCGGCGCGCGGGGAGGAGAGAAAGAAATCGACGCGCGATCGGGAAAGGAAGAAGAAGAGTTGGGGGAAAAAGAATCGACGAGAAACAGAAAAAGGATCGGCGGAAATAAACGCGTCAGTTAACCCCTTTTTTTAATTCATCAATATAAACAGGCTTTACAAAAGCCTGTTCGCTTTATCCCCACGAAATATCCATAGAACCTCCATTTAAATCCAGAAAAATTTCTAAAAATTCCTGAAAAATTCTTCAAGATAATTTATCAACTAACGAGGAATATAATTTTTTTTTCTGTGGTATTTTATAGAAAATGTGTACAATGAGCCATATATCAAATTTCAAGAATTGTTGAGAGTTGCAGATGAACCCGTGTGGTCTGGTTGTGACAGTCACACTAAATTATCTCTCACCGCAAGATTGTTGAATGTTAAAGCTGAGCATAATGTGTCTGAAGATTATTTAAATGATTTTGTTCAAGTTATTGGAGAAGTATTGTCGCATGATCACATAATGCCGAACGATTTTTATAGTATGAAAAAACTTGTGAATGATTCAGGTCTTCCGGTGCAAAGAATTGATATTTGCAGAGATGGTTGTATGCTATATTGGGGAGATAATACAGATTTAGAGACTTATAAATTCTGTAGTCAATGCAGGTACAAGAGTACCATGAGATCAAATTGTAATAAGCGATTAAAATCATTCAGACAAATATTCTATTTGCCTTTAACTCCTAGATTGCAAAGGCTTTATGCTTCAAAGGTCACTGCTGAACACATGACTTGGCATGCAAATCATGAAATAGAGAATAGGCTAATGTGTCATCTATCAGATGCAGAGGCATGGAAAATTTTTGATAGAACATATCTTGAGTTTGCGAATGAGACCGGAAATATCAGGTTGGGTCTATGTGCTGATGGATTTGCTCCATTTGGCAAATCAGGAAGAACTTATCCTTGTTGACCAATTATTGTAACTCTGTATAATCTTCCACCCGGTATGTGTATGAAAACACCTTAAATATTTTTAACATTGATTGTGCCTGACCCTCATAATTCGAAGAAGTTAATAGATGTTTACATGCAACTGTTGATTGCCGAGTTGATCCAACTATGAGACATGGGTGTTTCCACAAATGATGTCTATAATAATTAGATGTTCACAATGAGAGTTGTACTTCTTTGGACCATAAATGATTTTCCTGCTTATGCGATGTTATCGGGCTGGAGTATCGTAGGGATTTTAGGATGTCCAATATGTATGGATATATCAAAGTCATTCAGATTGAAACACGGAAAAAAATCGAGTTATTTTGATTGTCATAGACAATTTTTACCGCCAAATCATAAATTCAGAAGAAATAAAGAAGAATTTACTAAGAATATAATTGAAAGAACACCTCTACCATTGAGATTCATCGGTCAAATTTTATGGCAAAGAGTGCTTAACTTTACATCTATTATTGAAGAACCAAATGTTACAACATATGACTATGGAATTACGCATAAATGAATAAAACGGAGTATATTTTGGGATTTACCGTATTGGCAGAGTAATTTGATTCATCACAATCTTGATTTAATGCATATTGAAAAGAATGTTTTTGATAATTTGATAAATACGGTGTTGGATATTACCAAAAAAACAAAAGACAATCTGAATGCAAGAAAAGATTTGCTTCTCATCTGTAAACGACCCACCCTTAATGTTGATGAAAATAGTAGGGGACGAAAACCGAAAGCAGTTTATACATTGAATAAGGATCAGAGACGGATTGTTTGTGAATGGTTGAAATCATTGAGATTTTCTATTGGTTATGTTTCTAATCTTGGCAGATGCGTGGATTTGAAGGAATGCAAATTGATTGGTTTGAAAAGTCATGACTATCATATATTTATGGAAAGACTAATTCCTATTGCTTTGAAAGAACTGTTACCAAATTTTGTCTGGGGTGCAATTACGGAATTAAGCATTTTCCTTCATAATATCTGCTCGACAGTATTGAGTCATTCACACATGGAGACATTAGAGAGAGACATTCCGATCATTTTGTGTAACTTAGAAAGGATATTTCCACCGGCGTTTTTTGATTCAATGGAACATCTTTTGGTTCACTTGCCATATGAGATTAAAGTTGGAGGTCCTGTTCAATTTCGATGGATGTATCCGTTCGAAAGGTGAATTTTTTGATTTTTTGATTATTGTTCTTTCATTTTATCAAATTTAATATAATTTATTTTCTAATAAATTTTATTGTATTACTCTTAGATTCCTTTATCACTTGAAAAAAAAAGTGAAAAATAAGGCTCATGTTGAAACTTCTATTGTTAATGCATATATTGTGGAGGAAGTTACAACTTTTGCATCATATTATTTTGAACCTCACATTCAATGCAAGAGTCGGAAAGCAGGAAGAAGCGATGACGGTCCCGTTGATCCAAATTTGAGGGCATTCTCAATTTTTAACTACCTTAGTCGACCAAGTGGATCTTGTACAAGTAGATACTTAACTGGTCAGGAGTGGCGAGCAACCCACACATATATTTTATTGAACTATTCAGAAGTAACACCGTATTTCGAGTAAGTATATAAATGTTATATTATACATTTCATATATCATAAATTATTGTTCATGTTATATTTAATTTTATGGTAGGATTTTTCAAACTCTATATTCGGAGCTTCCGGAGCATGAGTTTAATAATTTATGTAATGAAGAATTTGCACAATAGTTCAAAAATTATGTAAGTAGTCTATGATAATAAATTTGATAAATCTTGACTTTAACACATATTTATTTGACTTTAGGTTCTTGATAATCATGGTCACATTGAGCAAGACCTAATAAAACATCTGTCATGGGGTCCAAATTCAATGGTGAAAACTTGGCCGACATATTTCATAAACGGATATAATTTTCATACTCAAGATTATGGAACTGGGAAAACTACAATGAATAGCGGAGTTTGTGTTCAGTCATCTAATGATGGGGGTGCAAGGAATGAATTTTATGGCTCACTAGATGAAATTTTAGAGGTAGCGTAGCCAGGCTCAGATTTGCGAGTTATTTTATTTATGTGTCGTTGGTTTAACCCTATCAAAGGCATGAGGGTGCATCCACAGTTTAATTTGGTTGAAATTAATTACAAAAAAATATATAAGAGGTACGAACCATTTGTGTTAGCACAGCAAGCGATTCAAGTATTTTATGCTTCATATCCTAGTCTGAGACGAGACAAAAGTGATTGGTGGGTTGTTTGTAAAACAAAAGTACGTAATAAAATTGAGGAACATTGGGAAGATATAGCATATCAACAAGATGAAGTTGTCAATACATTTCATATCGAAGAATATAATATTTCAACATTACGAGATCCCAGCGGCGTAGTAATAGCCGTTGATGCAAGTGAACTAAATGAGGATGAAGATGAGGATTTTAATGATGAGGATGAGAATGAGGATGACGATAATGATGACGATGATGATGACAATGACGATGATGATTAGACGCATGACCAGGCCGAAAATTGTAATGCGGACTTCGATTTTTAATTGTGGGTACCTTTTTATTGAGTACCAATTATGTTTTAATTTACTATGTAATTCGAAATTTCATATATTTGATATACTAATGAACTCTTTTTTTTTAGGGTCATCCAGTTGCTATGAATATAGTAATATTTTCATATTGTTCCTATTATAAATTCGATATGCAAATGTATTTTTTTTACTATCATATTATTCTAATAATTATGATTGTTAGTTTCGACGTGACGGTCATAGACGTAGTAGTGATGGAAGATCACAGTCTTCCTCTGCTTCAGCCCCTGCACATTCTAATGCTCTTGTAGGAAATGTGCCCTCCACCTCTTCTCCAATTGCAAGATCTTTTAGTTCTCAGTAGATACCTGCTAATGTATCTTCCCCGGTATAACAATCACTCGTGGAGAGGGAAGATACGAGAGAGTTTATATCTCCGTGCGGAGATTCGTAAGTATTCAAGTTTTAGAATATCTATGTTTAATTTTTAATACGATATGTATTTTTATTGTAGGGACACGGTGTTGGCCGGCTAGAGGGGGGTGAATAGCCCTCAATCATCGTACGGTAGAATACGATCGTTCTCGTTGCGTGCTCATCTACAATTGTCGTTAGTGCAGCGGAATACTAATACAAATATAAATACTAACAACAAATACAATCACACAAGAGACAACACGATATACATGGTTCGGAACCGAATGATTCCTACTCCACGGGCGAGCTCACCGAGCTCTAGTTATGCGCACAACACTAACTAAAACACTCATTCTCGACAACACGTCGGAGGTGGAGAAACCTCTCACAAGCAATTACACTAAGTAATATGAAATACAAGCAATACAAAGACAAATACGAAATACACGTAAAGAACACTTTACAACGCTTGCTTTGAACCCTTTGCTTGTTGCTTGCTTTAGATGACTCTTGAAGGTCTGGAATGCAGCAGCAATTCCCCTCCAATAGCTTCACAAAAGTCTTAGCGAAATCCCCCATCTTGAGCTCTATTTATAACCTACATCAAGCTGATTTCGCACGCAACAGTCGACTGATCGTGACCATCAGTCGACTAGTCCTATAGCCGTTGTCTCACAACGGCCAGATCCACATTGGTCAAGTTCCAACGGATCACACATCGATCGGTAACCTATCGGTCAGTCTTTGGCGAGCTCGACTAGCTTCCGTAGCGTGCGGTGCTATCGATCGACTTCTTCCCTTAGCGATCAGCGATTATGTCAATAGTCGATTGCCCTCCTTAGCGATCGATCGGTCGGACTGCTGTTGATCGAACAACGGTGAACCATACGACCTAGAGCGATTGGTAGCATCTATGCGATCGGCGATGTCGGGTAAAACCTCAAACATCAAGCTGTTTGAGCATCCGACAACCAGTCTTAGCCACTTAGTCAAATCCACCTCATCCCTCATGGAGTTCCCTACCAAAGATCTCTCCCTCTGGCCTACGTCCCTCAGATGCACCAAGAACACGGCTTCGCAACGCCATCCTTCGCATCTCTTGCCCTCAAAGTATGCTTCCCTTGGGCTCACTCCATTTGCTCCCCGTCCGGCGGTCCCTCGGATGCACCAAGCGCACAGCTTCGTAATGTCATTCTTCACCAACTCAAGGACCCCGAGCCTAGTGAACTTGCCAAATCCTCAAGACTTCCCAAATGCACCAAGCGCACGGCTTCGCAATGCTTTGGACTTTCCCACACCAAGCTCCATGCTTGGATTTTCCATGCCAACACCATGTTGGACTTCCCTATGACAATCCCATGTCATAAGTTTTGTCTATCATCAAAATACTGCTCGAGTCAAACTCGAGTCAACCTGGGCCGATTGCACTAACAATCTCCCCCTTTTTGATGATTGACAAAACTATCCCTCAAGCCTACCAATTCTCCCATATTAATAATTTTCATATCCCAATGAGAATTCCAACGAACCCTAATTGGTAACTTGGTAACTTCTCCCCCTTTTTGACATTATATCAAAAAGGTCCTCAAGGGTTTCAATGTCTCATATCCCAATGAGATCTTACAATCTTCCCCTTGGCATGCCCTCAATCTTTCTAGTGATCCCATATCACTTAAGAGAGGCAACCCAATTTTCCTCACATCCATCTTCCCATGATAGATACCTCCCCCTAGAGGCTTACTCCCCCTTGACCATTGCACCAACAATGTCCTTGGAGAGTCCCTAAGCCAATAGGAACATCAAAACAATTAAAATTAAGGCAAAGTTCAACAATGAACTTCCATCCACCTTAAAATTGATACTCTCCCTAAACACTTCTCCTAATCCATGTCCAATGGATTTCCACCCTTTCTAATGCTCTCCCAAGCATGTCCTAGGGTTAGGAGTGGTTAGGGGACCAAAACACAGCTGAACATGGGCCTAACCACCAAGGTTTACCTAAAATCAGCCTGTGCCAGTCGACTCTGTCATCGGATCATTGGACTTGTCATCGATCGGGTTCTCATGTCGATCGTGATAGCTACATTCTGATTTCTTGAATTTCTGAAATTCGTAAGTAAATATATATAAGTTGATAAATATTGAAATTTGGTATGTATATTACTTATCAGAATCATTATGGGTGAAAAATATTGGAAAATTATTTTACCCACAAAATATCGAGATTGATACAAAGTCCAAAAGTTAAGAAAAGCTTCAATATTGAGCCCTCTTTGTATCATCCCATTCAATGTTGATAGCTATCAAAAGATAGACTTCACCAAGGTTTTTCAAAATATTTTCAAAATATTTTTGAAACCTTTAATTCATTTTACCTAAACATCTCACTCGTATCTAGATGTGTAAAACACATTCAAGGCAATTAATCTAGTGAGATGTGGGTTTTTGTTCTTTAATGGTTTCATGCATATTTCTAGGCAATATTATTTGATTCCAATCAAATTATGCCATAGTCCTTAATTTCATTTTAGTTTATGCATGATATGATTATGACATATATATGATATAACTTAAGCATGTGCCAAAATCATGATGTCATGGCATGTGAAAGAAATCTAAGTGTAACGACCGGGCCCCTATTGGCGGAATTCGGTGACCCCTATTGGTCGACGACCGTCGCCCCTGTTGGCCCGTCGTTACCCACCTGGTTGATCACTTGGTTACCAGGATTCATAAACTTTAGTACTTAGCCTGGAGGTTTAGAGTTCGAATCCTGGGGAAGGCAAAAACCCACTTCTAGGAGTGGGAAGACCAGGTGGGTAACTACGGGCCAACGACGTCGACAATAGGAATCATCGACCAATAAAGTCGCCGATCGTTACAATAAAAAGGCGCCTTTTTATTGTAACGACCTAGCCCCTGTTGGCGGAATTCGGCGACCACTATTGGTCGACGACCGTCGCCCCTGTTGGCCCGTCATTACTCACCTGGTCTTCCCACCCCTGGAAGTGGGTTTTTGCCTTCCCCAGGATTCGAACTCTAGACCTCCAGGCTAAGTACTAAAGTTTATGAATCCTGGTAACCAAGTGATCCTAAAGTTGTCACGCCCCGAGAGCATGCCGAGCCGAAAATCAAACGGACGACATCTCCCCTGTACGTGGCAACATTTCGGGTTAATACAAGGCCCGTAGGCCCACAACAACAACAATATATATACATAACAAATAATAGCAGCGGAAATAAAAAGCGCATACCCACAACATACATAATAAAAATATAATATACATGTGTACTCCACCTGACAAGACCACAACACTAAAACCGTACAAAAACATCAACACCAAAATAACGTCCACAACATAAAGACGAAGTCCAAATATAAACTAAGGTCCATGACATAGGACCAAAATCCAAAACACAATAAACAAGTCCAAGCCATAAGAAAACGAACTCCTCGGGAGACTCGAAAAATGGAGATGGGATGGATCGATCGTAGCGACTCAAGTAAATCACGAAGTCGTCTACATTACAGGCGATAGAAAACCGAAGTCGGAGGTGGTGAGTAAAACTCAGCAGGTAATCAGAGAAAACATGTAAATATATGTATCAATATTACATGTCATTCAACAGTTTAACCTACTCGTACAACAAGTATACATCAGCATAACTATAGATATGCATGCATATACTAAATAAACTGAACATCAACGATCTTTGACATACTGACGATCTCTACTCTATCCTGATCCAACCTGGGCATATAATCACATCATAGGGTATAACAGTATAGTACTAACACAATATCCTAACCTGAGTCAAGGGTATCACTGTGAATATCCGATAGGTATACAAATATCAACCTACCTACCATACAGGAATATGCAATAGCATGTATGAATATGTACAAACAAATGCAACAGGCATAGTACATACAAATGCATCATCAAAGTGAGTATACATATAGACTGTATCTGTATGTATACTAATCACCATCATCTATATATATATATATATACAAGCAGTTATGTATATATATATAACCATATGCAAAACACCGTATGATACAGCAATGCAGCATGCATGGTCATGCCTGCTCACCCCTACTCGCTACCACGACCCTAGTGTGGCCTAGGTGGCACGATATGACAACTATCTCGACTCCAGCCGCCACCACTCTCGAGTGACTGAGTTGGGTAGTATGATCAAGTAGCATATGAGCGTAAAGAGCTCTCGCTACATAGCGGGGTCCCTGCTGCTGGCCACTCCGACTAACACTACTAATGAGTGGTCGAGTACCAACGCACCCAGGACAACTGCACGCAACTCCAACAACCATCATCAATAATGGTAGAGTGCGGCACAACAAATGCTATGCCCTCACACCAGTTACTCCTCTGGAAGTAACCTGGGAGGCAGGATGACTGACGACTCTCTCTCAACCCCAAGGGGAGACGATGTCGTCAGTATGCATGCAACGACATGAGGGTGTTGTCTCACATCCAGACATCTACCATAGACTGCATTTGAGAGTCACACCCAATTGATCAGTACACTCTCTATCCTGTAGAGAGTCATACTAATCTGATCATGACAAGCTAGGACCATCAGTCCGTAGCGACACACTGTCCACGACTCACCTGACCATTTACACAACCCGTGGTTGGTAATAAAGGTGCAACCTACAGGTATGGAATGAGTCCTACATTTAGGGCCATACTTATCCACAGAGGACCTTTTTGCCAAATTTACAATTTAGGTCATCCTCCGTACTCGAACATCTACACCCTACTAAACAGTTAGACCTACTTACATCTTTAACTTCTAGATCATGCTAGGGAACATGTGTTATCAATAATCGAGCACACATATATATCAACGGTAAGTTCAAGCAAACGATAAACAGAGCATGATCAAGGTAATATGAACACCTAAGGTTCATATCTATGTCTAAATCTGAAAATCATTACATCTACCCGACCGGTAGGAAATTACCTACCTGATAAGAAGCTCGTGACAATATAAATCCTCACGGCCGCGGTCCTGCCTCGTATCCACGTCCTGCACAAACCATGATATGCATTAAGTTCAAGCACATGACAATAGATGTATATAATTTACTATTCTATCGTTTCCATACTCGCGTCCCTTTATCGAATACGAATTAGAAGCTCAAAGAGTTAAGCTTGACCATTTATTACCATAATTGACCGAGTTCACAAATCCACTCGCAACATAAATAGGGCTTCACCCCAACGCACTATACAGATATAAAATCTGACAACCCTACATGATCAAACCTCGACTCGCAGCCGATCATAGCCTATGAACATCTACATTGACACCCATAGACCCATTTACAATACATCACAGCCAACATCCCTCACATCCCATTTAACACTTCACAACCAACCAAGGCTCCAATTCATAGCCACAATCAGCCGGCTTGATCCATCGACCGACAACCCTTGATCAATCTCTCTCATAGCCTCCCCAAAATTAATTTTCACCCCTTACAACAATTCAACTACCTTCCCACTAATCAAAACTCATGGCAGACGATGAATTCAAGCAGCGGCGGTTGAAAAGGGATGATCAACCATCTATACGCACTTGGGATCCTGCGGCGATATTTTCCCCAACTGCCTTACTGTTTGCGGCCAAGACCTCCGCCCTAAGCCGGCAGAGATCGCGAATCAACTTCCAACCGCCTACTGCAACTACAATCACAGCCACAACACGCAAAGGAAATTCAATATTCCCACAGCGATTCAACAAAACAGACTGGATTGGCATAATAAACCAGAAGGGAATCGTGCTTACCAGCGAATTGAAGCAACGCCGGCAGTACTCCTCCCCCAAATCTGATGGTCCTGTTCACCGGACAACCGACTGCCCAAAACAACCAAATTCGGTTTTTAGCCACAGTAAATCCAGAGGACTCCGAAATCCCTCCTGCTGTAAGAAAATTCACGCCTTACCTTGTTCCAACGTTGATCGACGATGAGAAACCCTAACAATCGACAACCCACCGAAACCTTGCTGCCCAAATCCTCGATTGAGTCACGTTCAACAGAGAACACTACGGAAAGGTTTATTCACAACCGAATCCCTTTTGCGATCGAGGAAAACAAGGAAACGGTAGCCCTTACCTCTCTCCGGCGATGGACGGACAGCAACGATCAAAATCACCCGGTCGCCTCCCGTCTAGAAATAGCCGAATCGGAGCTTCGATCGTCGGTCGTCAAGCCGTGATGCGTCGCCTGTCGCAAGGAAGAAGACCGGCAGAGTCTGAGCGATGGAGTAGAACGATTGCGCGAACAGGAAGAGCTCCGCTGCTCGGAAGCGTTGGGGCGACGGAGCAGGGGGTCGCTTCACTTCGAGGGGAAAAGAGGCTCTATTCGTGTGGAGAAACCGATCGGCGCTGAGGAGAAAAGGACTCACGCGAAGAAGGAATCGCGAGCGACGGTGATCGAGCGTGACGGGGAAGAAAAGTGGTCGCGAAGCATTAAAAAAAAAGGAAAACAAAGATCGCGGCCGGAAAAATAAATGAACGGCTACGAAACGCTCGGTTTTAATGATAACGGGTTTCTTTTGTTTAACAGGTTGGATTTCCGACCCATTAAGCCCACTAACACCTACACAAAAAGGGCTTAGAAATTTCCGTTCGAGTCCAGAAAAATTCCTAAAAATTTCTGGAAAATTTCTATAGGGTATTCTCTTAATTACCCTACATCCATTTTATTTTATTTTCTGGTATTTTACATTCTCCCCCACTTATTAAAATTTGGTCCCCAAATTTCGTACTTAAATGCTAAAAATTAATTCAAGCATATTCTGAAACAACCACATACCTCAAGTAAACAGATGAGGGTATCGAGCTCGGATAGTATCCTCCAGCTCCCATGTAGCCTCCTCATCCGTATGATGCTGTCATCCCACCTTTACGAGTCGGATGGTTTTGTTCCGCAACTGCCGCTCCTTGCGATCAAGAATCTGCACTGGAGTCTCCTCATAAGTCGCATTCGCCTGGAGGGGTATCGGAACCTCTTTCAGAACATGATCAGATCACGGCACGTATTTCCTCAACATGGAAACATGGAATACGTTGTGAACACCCGCAAGTGTCGGAGGTAAAGCCAACCGATAAGCTACACCTCCAATCCGCTCTAATATCACAAATGGACCAATATAGCATGGAGCTAATTTTCCTTTTAGCCCAAATCTCTTGACTCCTTTGGTAGGTGACACTCGTAGGAATACATGGTCCCCGACTGAGAATTCCAAAGGCCTTCGCCTCCGGTCCGCATAACTTTTCTGTCGATCCTGTGCCTCAGATAACCGTCGTCTGATCACTCGTACCAACTCTGCATCCTGCTGGATACTCTGAGGCCCCAATATCTGTCGCTCCCCAACTTCCTCCCATAACACAGGAGATCTGCAGGGTCTGCCGTATAATGCCTCGAATGGAGCCATCTGGATAGAAGAGTGGTAGCTGTTGTTGTAGGAAAACTCTACTAAAGGAATGTGATCCTCCCAACTGCCACCGAAATCCATGATGCAAGATCTCAATAGATCCTCCAGGGTCTGAATGGTACGTTCGGACTGTCCGTCTGTCTGCGGATGAAAGGTTGTACTGAGTCGAAGCTCTGTGCCCATAGCCTGCTGCAGACTTTGCCAGAATCGCGAAGTAAATCGCGGATCTCTATCAGATATAATACTCAATGGTACTCCATGTAATCTGATGATCTCTCGGCAGTACAATTCCGCTAGACGATCCAATGAGTCCGTCTCACGAATCGGAAGGAAGTGAGCGGATTTGGTTAATCGATCCACGATCACCCAAATCGCAGTATGTCCTTTACGAGTTCTGGGTAATCCCGTAACGAAATCAATAGTGATATGCTCCCACTTCCATTCCAAAATTGGAATTTCCTGGAGCAATCTAGGGGGTTTCTAATGTTCAACCTTAACCTACTGGTATAGTATATATCCAGCAACAAAGACTGCGGTATCTCTCTTCATACCATTCCACCAGTATAAGCATTTCAACTCTCGGTACATTTGAGTACCTCAAAGGTATATAGCCCATCTCGAATGATGTGCTTTCAGTAGCAACTCTTCCTTGACTGGATGCGTGTCCGGAACACACTATCCTTATCAGAGACGGGGAATTATCTTCTCAAAAGAGAAGTCCATCAACCTTCCAAGATACACTCCACACACACTGTATCCTTAAGCTGATCGAACAAATCTTCTATCCTCGGCAGTGAATATTTGTTCTTAACTGTGACTGCATTCAGCTGTCGATAGTCAATACATAACCGCAACGATCCATCCTTCTTCTTGACAAAGAGTACCGGTGCTCCCCATGGTGAAATACTAGGTCGGATGAATCCATTATCTAGCAACTCCTGTAGTTGAACTTTAAGTTCATTCAGCTCCTTTGGCGCCATCCGATAAGGAGGTTTCGATATAGGCACGGTTCCTGGAATCACCTCTATCGCAAATTCAACTTGCCTAGGAGGTGGCAAGCCTGGAAGTTCATCTGGAAATACATCTGAATACTCTCGGACTACTCGCACATCAGAGAGGGGTGGTAGTCCTTCGTTCTCAACTTTGACCAGAGGTAGCAAATAACCTTGACAACCCTAGGCCAATAACTTCTGAGCCTGTAAAGCTGATATAATGGATAATCCATCGTCTCTAGTACCAACAAATTCCCAAGATGGTTGATCTGATGGTCGGAATGTCACCACTCTTGCTCTACAATCCACTGTAGCGTGATAAGCGGCCAACCAGTCCATACCGAGAATAATATCGAACTCTATCATTTCCAACACCTGAAGATCCACTGTAAGGATATGCCCGTCAAAGTCTAATGGGCAACCCTTGATTTCTTGGTGGCTAGTTAGCACCTCTCCTGATGGCAAGGATACTGCTAACCCACAAGAACGAACCCTGGGGATTCTTCCAACTCTACTCAGAAATACTCTAGATACAAATGAATGGGAACTACCGGTATCTATCAACGACAAGATATATAGAATAAATCAAACCATACTGCGTATGATGATCCATCCATCATTGTGCCTCCTCTCTAGTGATGGAAAAAACTCGTCCAGTCTCAATATTCGTCGGCTGCATCCCTGACGAAGTAGTAGTGTGCCTCCACTCCTACCGGATCCGGCTCAGGGTACTGGAGGCTGAGTAGCTGGTGCAGGCATAAGGTATCCCTGAGAATTGGCTGGTACAAACTGCTGAGGTGCAGATACTCTCGGGTAGTAGATCACCGGAGATGCAGGGTACTGGATCGCTGTCGGCATCACTGTATGGGCACCCCCCTGCATCTGGTACAACTGAGCTGGTGGAGGTACTGGCGGCCTCTGTCCATATGTCTGAGTCCGCGGTGCTGTCCTCTGCTGTCGCTGCTGGGTAGACTTCTTCCCTTTGTTAGAGCTATCAGGAAACTCCAATCGCCTTGATGTACAATCACGCTAGTATGACCGCTGCGTTGCAATAATAGCAAACCGGTGATCCAACGGACACTCGATACTCTGGCTTTCGGATCCACATTTATAGCATCCATTCTGCCGCCCTTACTACTCCGAGATCCTCCGTAAAACTCGATGCCGGACGCTCTTCCTCGTGATCTAGTTGACCCTTCTTCGCAAAGACTTCGCGTAGTTCCTTCTCGCTCCTTTCTTGAGTCCCCGAGTGAAACACAGTTCTCGCTTGCCCTTGGTCATCTGCTTCTCGATATCCTTCTCCTTGGAAATTTGCTGGGAAGTCATCTCGATGAAGAGGGCGCGGTCCAGTGCCTCCCTGTATGAGGTAATGGTAGATCCTGACATTCGGCTCAGTATATAGATAGCAAGACCCTAGGTGAACTGGTACATACGATCTACATCCTGAGCTACTAGGTGAGAGCAGAACTCTGATAGTCTGGTAAACTCTGCGTTGTACTCCATAACAGAATGATCACCTTGCTTCAGGCTTAGAAATTCCTGATGACGTCGTAGAGAAAACGCCGAAGGAAAGCATCGCCTCCGTAAAGCGCCTCGGCGCCCAAGTAATCATACGCTCCCGGATAGAGTCTTCGCAATTTCCACCAAGTGACACTGATCTACGAGATGATATGCAAAGAAGGCCCACCTTCTCCACATCTGCGATTCATATACTCGAAGGTGTCTTCCATATTTTCCACCAAGATCGGGCAATCCATGGGCCTGACTTCTCGGAACAAGGTGAACTTCTCCTTGGCTGATCGTGCTAACACGAGTATCCGTGACTAATCATTGAGCCTACTGGACTCTGTGGGCTATGGCGTAGTCAGTGGTACATCCGAATTCTGAGGCTCCGAATCACCAATAGGGGTTTGCTGAGGTGGTACTTGAGTAGTAGGCTCACCACAGATATCTCGCCCCTCCTCTCCGCCGCTTGGATGGACGACCTCGACCACAGTCCGAGCAGTGGCATGACTCTAACAAGATTCACCGCTGAACAAGTCTAGATAAGCATCTAACTAAAGTATAAATTATCGAGAATACTTACCGTGTTGCTCGAGCTTATGCATTCAATCCCATCTCACAAAAACCAAAACCAAAAAATATACCGACTCCCGAGAATCCAAGACTCAAAAACAAAATCACAATATGGCATCGCAGAACCTTCGGCTCTGATACCAATAAAGTTGTCACGCCCCGAGAGCATGCCGAGCCGAAAATCAAACGGACGGCATCTCCCCTGTACGTGACAACATTTCGGGTTAATACAAGGCTCGTAGGCCCACAACAACAACAATATATATACATAACAAATAATAGCAGCGGAAATAAAAAGCGCATACCCACAACATACATAACAAAAATATAATATACAGGTGTACTCCACTGACAAGACCACAAAGACTAAAACCGCATAAAAACAAAGAACACCAAAATAATGTCCACAACATAAAGACGAAGTCCAAATATAAACTAAGGTCCATGACATAGGACCAAAATCCAAAACACAATAAACAAGTCCAAGCCATAAGAAAACGAACTCCTCGGGAGACTCGGAAAACGGAGATGGGATGGATCGGTCGTAGCGACTCCAAGTAAATCACGAAGTGTCTACATTACAGGCGATAGAAAAACCGAGTCGGAGGTGGTGAGTAAAACTCAGTGAATCGGAGAAAACATGTAAATATATGTATCAATATTACATGTCATTCAGCGATTTAATCTACTCGATACAACAAGTATACATCAGCATAACTATAGATATGCATGCATATACAAAATAAACTGAACATCAACGATGCTGACATACCTGGTAGTCAGCTACTCTATCCTGATCCAACCTGGGCATATAATCACATCATAGGGTATAACGATAGTACTAACACAATATCCTAACCGAGTCGAGGGTATCCTTTGTGAATATCAGATGGGTATACAAATATCAACCTACCTACCATACAGAATATGCAATAGCATGTATGAATATGTACAAACAAATGCAATGAGTATAGTACATACAAATGCATCATCAAAGTGAGTATACATATAGATGTATATGTATACTAATCACCATCATCTATATATATATATATAAGCGATTATGTATATATATATAACCATATAAACAGTATGATACGACAATGCACGACATGCATGGTCATGCGCTCACCACCTACTCGCTACCACGACCCGGTGGCCTAGGTGGCACGACATGACAACTATCCCGACTCACCGCCACCACTCTCGGTGACCGAGTTGGGTAGTATGATCAAGTAGCATATGGCGTAAAGAGCTTGCTCCGGGGTCCTCGCCGGCCACTCCGACTAACACTACTAATGAGTGGTCGAGTACCAACGCACCCAGGACAACTGCACGCAACTCCAACAACCATCATCAATAATGGTAGAGTGCGGCACAACAAATGCTATGCCCTCACACCAGTTACTCCTCTGGAAGTAACCTGGGAGGCAGGATGACTGACGACTCTCTCTCAACCCCAAGGGGAAACGATGTCGTCAGTATGCATGCAACGACATGAGGGTGCTGTCTCACATCCAGACATCTACCATAGACTCTGTTCAACAGAGAGTCACACCCAATTGATCAGTACACTCTCTATCCTGTAGAGAGTCATACTAATCTGATCATGACAAGCTAGGACCATCGGTCCGTAGCGACACACTGTCCACGACTCACCTGACCATTTACACAACCCGTGGTTGGTAATAAAGTTGCAACCTACAGGTATGGAATGAGTCCTACATTTATGGCCATACTTATCCACAGAGGACCTTTTTGCCAAATTTACAATTTAGGTCATCCTCCGTACTCGAACATCTACACCCTACTAAACAGTTAGACCTACTTACATCTTTAACTTCTAGATCATGCTAGGGAACATGTGTTATCAATAATTGAGCACACATATATATCAACGGTAAGTTCAAGCAAACGATAAACAGAGCATGATCAAGGTAATATGAACACCTAAGGTTCATATCTATGTCTAAATCTGAAAATCATTACATCTACCCGATCGGTAGGAAATTACCTACCTGATAAGAAGCTCGTGACAATATAAATCCTCACGGCCGTGGTCCTGCCTCGTATCCACGTCCTACACAAACCATGATATGCATTAAGTTCAAGCACATGACAATAGATGTATATAATTTACTATTCTATCATTTCCATACTCGTGTCCCTTTATCGAATACGAATTAGAAGCTCAAAGAGTTAAGCTTGACCATTTATTACCATAATTGACCGAGTTCACAAATCCACTCGCAACATAAATAGGGCTTCACCCCAACGCACTATACAGATATAAAATCTGACAACCCTACATGATCAAACCTCGACTCGCAGCCAATCATAGCCTATGAACGTCTACATTGACACCCATAGACCCATTTACAATACATCACAGCCAACATCCCTCACATCCCATTTAACACTTCACAACCAACCAAGGCTCCAATTCATAGCCACAATCAGCCGGCTCGATCCATCGACCGACAACCCTTGATCAATCTCTCTCATAGCCTCCCCAAAATTCATTTACACCCCTTACAACAATTCAACTACCTTCCCACTAATCAAAACTCATGGCAGATAGTAATTCAAGCAACGACAGTTGAAAAGGGATGATCAACCATCTATACCTGCACTTGGGATCCCTGCGGCAGTATTTTCCCCCAACCTGCCCTGTTTGCCGGCCAAGACCTCCGCTGCCCTAGCTTCGGCAGAGATCGCGAATCAACTTCCAACCGCCTACTGCAACTACAATCACAGCCACAACACGCAAAGGAAATTCAATATTCCCACAGCGATTCAACAAAACAGACTGGATTGGCATAATAAACCAGAAGGGAATCGTGCTAACCAGCGAATTGAAGCAACGCCGACAGTACGCCTCCCCCAAATCCGATGGTCCTGTTCACCGGACAACCGACTGCCCAAAATAACCAAATTCGGTTTTTAGCCACAGTAAATCCAGAGGACTCCGAAATCCCTCCTGCTGTAAGAAAATTCATGCCTTACCTTGTTCCAACGTTGATCGACGATGAGAAACCCTAACAATCGACAACCCACCGAAACCTTGCTGCCCAAATCCTCGATTGAGTCACGTTCAACAGAGAACACTACGGAAAGGTTTATTCACAACCGAATCCCTTTTGCGATCGAGGAAAACAAGGAAACGACAGCCCTTACCTCGCTCCGGCGATGGACGGACAGCAGCGATTAAAATCACTCGGTCGCCTCCCGTCTAGAAATAGCCGAATCGGAGCTTCCAGTCCGTCCCGGGGGTCGTCCAAGCCGGCGGCCGTCGCCTGTCGCAAGGAAGAAGACCGGCAGAGTCTGAGCGATGGAGTAGAACGGCTGCGCGAACAGGAAGAGCTCCGCTGCTCGGAAGCGCTGGGGCGACAGAGCAGGGGGTCGCTTCACTTCAAGGGGAAAAGAGGCTCTGTTCGTGTGGAGAAACCGATCGGCGCTGAGGAGAAAAGGACTCACGCGAAGAAGGAATCGCGAGCGACGGTGATCGAGCGCGGCGGGGAAGAAAAGTGGTCGCGAAGCATTAAAAAAAAAGGAAAACAAAGATCGCGGCTAGAAAAATAAATGAACGGCTGCGAAACGCTCGGTTTTAATGATAACGAGTTTCTTTTGTTTAACGGGTTGGATTTCCGACCCGTTAAACCCACTAACACCTACACAAAAAGGGCTTAGAAATTTCCATTCGAGTCCAGAAAAATTCCTAAAAATTTCTGGAAAATTTCTATAGGGTATTCTCTTAATTACCCTACATCCATTTTTCTTTTTTTTTCTGGTATTTTACACTAAGCATACATGACATCTAAAAATACTTCTAAACATGATCATGACATTTTTATAGATAAAAATGAAAATGATGTCATGACATGGCAAGACAAATAAATCATGGCAAGTAAAATATACTCAGGTATAAAATACCTAAGTGTTAAATCCAAATTGCCATTTCTAGGAATTAATACTATTTTACCTTAAAACCATTATCTCCCAAGTGTGCCATAAACCCAAAATGGTACACCAATACTTCTAAGACCTAATTATGTCAATTTAATCATTTTTCAGCTTCTCAAAGCATATTGGCACATCCTAATGTGTCAACTCACCATGGCTTGGTTAACTATCCATCCACTTAGGGTTGACACACCCTAACCCATCTAGCGTGAATCGATCACGCTTCTAGGAACCCAATACATATTGGAGCTCCTTGGATTAACAAGGTATTCACTAGGGATAACTTCCCTAGATACCTTCCTACTGGCCCTTTTAGGCTTTGAAGCCTTAGTCTTTTGGGTCTTACTTAGGTCAACTTTAGAGGTGACTCCCCCTTTGACCTTCCTAGTGGCTTTCTTAGATTTTCTTAAGTCCTTGGCCACTAAGCAAACATCATGGCTAGTCTTAGAGATAACTTCCCTATTAGCCTTGGTTTTTCTAGACCTAGAAATTGTTCCATAATCAAATGAAACATTATGATAAGTCTTTTTGGGCTTAGGTTTGTGACCCAAACCTTCCTTGCCCTTAGATCGTTTTTGAACCCTAGGTCTTGACTTTTGGGCATTTGCCCCTAGAGTTGGATTTTCTATGATTCTAAGGGTTTTCTCCATTCTCTCAAGTCTTGACCTCAAGACTTGGTTTTCTAACTCTAATTTTCTCAATTTTGAATTTTCATTAGGTTTTTGGGAAGGCCTCTTCTTCTTAGGCATGTGCCTAGACTTTTTGGGATTAATACCCAAAATTTCTTCTATTCTCCTAATTGACTCCCTAGGTAGGATTGGTCTAGTGTTATTGGTCCTAGGTTTGTCCTTAGGTAATTCTACATGCTTGGCACCTAAATAATAAACCTTATTATTTATACTAGCATGCTTTTCATTAATAATTGCAAGAGAATTGAAATAATTTTTAGCATGCTTTTTAACTTTAGAAATTGAAGGTGCATAATTTAAATACACCTTAGGGTTAGCTTTAGAAGCTCCCCCTACATGAGATACGCCCTCTTGCCCTTTCTTCCTCCCCCTAGGGCATTGACTTCGGTAGTATCCCTGTTGGTTGCATTTGAAGCACACAATGTGTTCTTTGCTCTTTATTGTGGGGACTCCAGCATCCTTTGATTTTTGGTTGACTTTTGGTGCCGATGCCTTTTGCTTAGCCAATTTTGGGTATTTACTCTTGTACTGCCCTTTCTCCCTACACTCAAAACAAATTATATGATCTTTATTTAAAAACAAAATACTTGAGTTATCTAGGGAGGTGGTGGAAGCCTCTTGATCACATCTTCCGGAGGTAGATGCTTCGTTTTGACTTTGCTCCGGAATGGAAACCCTTTCCTCCCCCTCAATGCTAGAAGTGGAGGTCTCCACCAAATCATCAACATCTTCAAATGTGGTGGGTGTTTCTTCTTCGGCATTCTCCTCTACTTGTGTCGATTGGGAATTTTCTTGGAATTTCATTACTTTACCCCATAATTCCTTTGCATCCCTAAAATTACCCAACCTAGACCAAATGTTGTTAGGAATCAAATCACTAAGTGATTCGATTACCTTGACATTTGTCTCGAAGTCCTTGACTTGGTCTTGGGTCCACCTTGACTTATCAATTTGCCTATTGCTTTTATCCCTAGGCAATTCGAAACCATTTTCTAAGATTAGCATGAAATCAAAATCGGTTTCTAGATATACCTCCATTTTCCTTCTCAACCATTGAAAGTCCCCTTCGAATTTTGGTAATTGGAGGTTGTAGCCGGCCATCTTGTAGTGCTTGTGTCGGCGGTTAGTCCTCGACAAGTGCCTTGGCTCTGATACCACTTGTAGGGACACAGTGTTGGCCGGCTAGAGGGGGGTGAATAGCCCTCAATCGTCGTACGGTGGAATACAATCGTTCTCGTTGCGTGATCATCTACAATTGTCGTTAGCGCAGCAGAATACTAACAACAAAAACAATCACACAAGAGACAACACGATATACGTGGTTCGGAACCGAATGGTTCCTACTCCATGGACAAGCTCACCGAGCTCTAGTTATGCGCACGACACTAACTAAAACACTCCTTCTCGACAACACATCGGAGGTGGAGAAACCTCTCACAAGCAATTACACTAAGTAATATAAAATACAAGCAATACAAAGACAAATACGAAATACACGTAAAGAACACTTTACAACGCTTGCTTTGAACCCTTTGCTTGTTGCTTGCTTTAGATGGCTCTTGAAGGTCTGGAATGCAGCAGCAATTCCCCTCCAATAGCTTCACAAAAGTCTTGGCGAAATCCCCCATCTTGAGCTCCATTTATAACCTGCATCAAGATGATTTTGCGTGCATCAGTCGACTGATCGTGACCATCAGTCGACTGGTCCTGTAGTCGTTGTCTCACAATGGCCAGATCCACGTTGGTCAAGTTCCAACGGATCACACATCAGTCGACTGATGGTACCCATCAGTCGACTGGTAACCTATCAGTCGAGTGCTGGCGAGCTCGACTAGCTTCTGTGCCCATGCACAGTGCTATCAGTCGACTGCTTCCCTTAAGCAGTCGACTGATTATGTCAACAGTCGACTGCCCTCCCTTGGCAGTCGACTGATCAGCCAGACTCTGTTCAGTCGAACACTGGTCGAACCCATACGACCTAGAGCAGTCGACTGACACCTATGCCAGTCGACTGATGTCGGGTAAAACCTCAAACATCAAGCTGTTTGAGCATCCGACAACCAGTCTTAGCCACTTGGCCAAATCCACCTCATCCCTCATAGAGTTCCCTACCGAAGCTCTCTCCCTCTAGCCTACGTCCTTCGGATGCGCCAAGCGCACAGCTTCGCAACACCATCCTTCGCGTCTCTTGCCCTCAAAGTATGCTTCCCTTGGGCACACTCCATTTGCTCCCCGTCCGGAGGTCCCTCGGATGCACCAAGCACACGACTTCGTAATGTCATCCTTCACCAACTCAAGGACCCCGAGCCTAGTGAACTTGCCAAATCCTCAAGACTTCCCAAATGCACCAAGCGCACGGCTTCGCAATGCTTTGGACTTTCCCACACCAAGCTCCATGCTTGGATTTTTCATGCCAACACCATGTTGGACTTCCCTATGACAATCCCATGTCATAAGTTTTGTCTATCATCAAAAAACTGCTCGAGTCAAACTCAAGTCAACCTGGGCCGATTGCACTAACATTTATAAGTATCTAACGGGGTTTATTTTTATTTTATGTTAGATTTACAAATTCTATACATGTTATTCACGAGGTGAATAAAATAGTGAATAATCATTGGGGCGGCGCTTCTATGACTTATATGAGCATGTCGGAAGAAATAAAAGTATTGTGGTGGAATGAGTTCAAGGTAACTTATTTAAATCATTTTGTATATGAAATTGCAGTTAATATAATCAATTTAATTTTTCTCTACTATAGCGGGTATTTACTTGGGAGGAGAGTCAAACACTAGAGATTAGGAGGATTTTTAAGAAAAAGTGTGGCGATCATATGAGAAACATACTAAATCATGCGAAAACTAGAAATAAGAAACCACACTGTATAACCGAGGAGAATTGGAATAAAATTGTTGTACATTAGGGATCTGAGGAAAGCAAACAAAGGTGTGAACAGAATAAGCAAAATTAGCATTGTAATTCTGGCGTTATGTCTACCACATATGCGGGAGGATTAATAAATATCGATGAGCATAAACATTGATTGATGAGTGTTTTCAAATTATAATTTTGTAATCTAATACTCACTAATTTATAAATTTTAACTGTTTAATTTGTTTAGGCAAAGGAGATGGGGACCGAGCCATTATTTATAAACACTTTCACCCGTACATTCCAAAAGAAAGATAAGACATGGAGTGGGGAAAGAGCTAGAACAATGAAGGTTTGTAATTGTAAAAATTTAATTTCTTATGTTAGTATTTAAATTTTTTTTCTTTCATAATAGGAGAAATACGATGAACTTTCACAAAGAAATTCGAGTGCAAGCGATGATGCAGTCGAATCTTAGCCATCTGTTACCAATATAAATTTATGGTTCGAAGCAACTGGAGGGCCGAAAAGTGGAAGAATAATTGGACTCGGCTCTTTGAGCCGATCCTATAGAGTCCTTGGTGCTTCTTCTTCATCCTCCCCAACATCAAAAGCACAAGTGTTGGTGCAGGGGCACCAGATAATCGAACCTGTGTTTTGATTATGGCAAAGACACAAAGTTAAGTTTACATCATTATCTCACGAGCTAAATCGAGTGTGCAGAAAAATATTAAAGCTAGAGCTGAAGGCTAGCGACACCCGGAGGAAGGAGTAGTGGTCGGGCGACACTTGAGTGACTTCGGAGGGAGCCGAAGGAATCAAGTGGAAGGCCAGAAGCGAAAGCGACACAGTAAGTATCGAGGTAAGCTCGTGTGAGTGAGAGATGGTAAGGTCGTGTCCTTTGTACGGGGATGATCGTAGGCGGCAATCCGACTAAGACTTCCTGTGGAAGGTCTAGGTCGAGATTGGACATTTAGAAACCGTCGCATTTACCATTTTTTGTGCTAACCTCTTACTACAGGGAAGTGGCCAGGCTGGCAGTCGACTGATGGGAGGCATCAATCGACTGATGGAGACGAATCAGCCTTTGCGCTAGGTCAAAATGGATAACGTTTGACGCGGCCACTTCGCGATAAAATTTGTTACCACTTCGTGATCTGTTTCGAAAGATGAGGAGACATATTCAGAGGCCAAACTCTATAAAAGGAGGGGAGGATTCCAACTCCAAAGATCATAAAATTTATTCTCAAGTGATCCTACAATGTCAAAGCTCCAACACCGTCATAACGTCGACGCGACGACAAGTTCTGATCTTCTTCGTCGGCAGTAGCAACAAGTAACATATTTTGTTATTGTATTCTTGTTTTTATTCACAACGAGGTGAGGTAGGCTTGTTGCCTCATCCTCGTACTTTCGGATTTGTGTTCGTTGTCTCCTACCTCCAACGAGGAGGAGATGTTATAGTGCTTTGCCCTCCGTACGCAGTCTAGGACAATTAGGGCCTTGGAGTAGCAACCGCTGGGTTGTGAACCAAGTAAAAATAAATGTGTCTTTTTACCTTTCCGCTGTGCTTACTCGTGTATCAAACGAACGAACGAAAAGATTTACGCTCGCTATTCACCCCCCTCTAGCGACGCTTCTCGATCCAACATCAAGTAATTCAATTAACCGAAGAGGTTAATCATTTGAGGGAGTTACTAGCGTAGAAGGAAACTGAATCGAGAGAAAACACTCAGAAAGTACAAGACTTAAATGAAAAGATGGATGAATTTTAAAGGCAACAAATATTTATTATGCAACATCTTCAATTAATGTTTAGTTCAAATCAACTTCCTCCTTCTGGATCTGCTCCTCCTCCTGATCCCTATCATGGAGACAATGATGATGTATTTTTTGATGATGATGGTGGTTACCTTTGAATGTATTTGTTGTATTTAAATGCTAGCTACCTGACTTATGACATATACGATATTTATGTTTTTGTAAGTTTGTTGTATTTAAATGCTACTTGATGATGATGGCGGTTAATTACCTTTGAATGTATTTGTTATATATATATTAATTCCGTATTAATGTTTGATGTCTAAATTTGTTAATATTGTTGTGTGTTTGTTGTAAAACAGGGAAAAAGAATAATCTATAAAAATATTTTTTTTTATTTTTCCAGATTTGCAACGAAAATACAATTTTCGTTGCAAAAATAGATGTATCAGTTGACTGATGTAAACATTCAGTCGACTGATACATGAAAAACTGTGGCTTTAAAATATATTTTCAACATCAGTCGACTGATAAATATTATTAGTCGATTGATGGTACTGTACCAGCTTATCGAACGTTTCGTAGCTAACTGAGCAATCGACTACTCACATGGCAGTCGACTGATGAATATGACTAGTCGACTGCTATACTGTAGCATGTCATAGAACCTTTGGTAGCCAACCAATCAATCCAACTGGTCATATATTCAGTCGACTGATGTATTCATCAGTCGACTGATATTGAAAAATTTGGCGATGAATCTTGCCTATCGTCGCCAAATTTGCAATGAAAAATAAATTCATTGCCAAATTTAATTTTATTCATTGAAATATGTCTATTAGATTTTTGCGACGAAAAATATATTCGTCGCCAAATTTAATTTTATTCGTTGAATGAGATTTTTGCGATGAATATATTTTTCGTCGTAAATTTGGTGATGACAAGTAAAATTCGTCGCCAAATTTGGCGATAAAAAGAATTATTCATCGCCATATTTGGTACGAAAGTAATATTAAATCGCATAAAATTTAGCGGCGAATCTTGATTTAAATTTAAGCTAAATTTGCGACGAAAAACAAAATATTATTCGTTGCAATTTGACAACGAATTTTTATTTTTCATTACAGAATTTGGCGGCAAATTATTTGCAACAAAAAAATTTTCGTTGCAAAAAATTTTTGCAATGATTTTTTTCCCAAAATTCGTCGCCAAATTTACTTATTTTTGTAGTGAATGTTATTCGTGATTTGTTCAAAAATGCAATTGGAGTTCCATGACATGCCGAATGAGGAGGATGTGTGGAGAGAACTCATCAAGGTGTGTTTATTTGTTATTATGTTTGTTAAACCAAATGTTGAAACTAGTTGAAGGGCGTGGAGGCAGTTACTGCACGCATTGTGCAGTAACTGCACATGCACTCGGGGAGTACGTGTGTCCACGTTTTCACTGTGCTCGTTGAGCTCAAGCCCTTATAAGGGTGTGTGTCCAAGAGTAGAGGGCAAGCAAGGAGAGAAAACATCGAAAGGCTACTGAAAGAGGATTCCCTTCGAGCGGAGTTTGAGTGTGAAGTTTTGTCGGAGAGAATGAGAGAAAAGAACACCAACGCGCGGCTGCGATCTTGGCTTGTGAAAGAAGAGGATCTTTCCGTTGTGATTGATCCTTAGATGGCGAGCAGAAACATCATCCCAACAGCATCAGGACGCGAGAAGACTTTGACGAATCACTATAAGGTTTTCGTTCGTTGCCTGTCATTTATTTTCGTTTCTTCATTTAAATTAGTACATACAGATGCATTAAGACCATCAATGGTATCAGAGCGTTGTTGGATAGCGTCTATTAGTTTTTTTTCTTTTTCTGCAAAATTACTGTTCATCGTGAAAGAAAGTCACGAAGAAGAAGAACAGTGATTTGCCGAGTAGTTTCCGAAAATAGCCCTGGCAAAACTGCTCTGTAACGAGCAGTTTCAGATCCGTCTAAGAATCAGACTGATTGCGCTAGTGGGAATAATTCCACGAAACTACTGCGCTTCGAGCAATTTGCAGACCGTCTCGAGAATCGAGACGGTCTCAAAAACGATTCCACAGGAGAACATTTCCTGAAGCTGCTCTTCTTGCCGAGTAGTTTGGTGATGCGAGAATCGGGCCGTTGCGATGAAGGGAATAGTTCCCTGGGGGAATAGTTCCCTATTACACTGCTCTACTTCCAAGTAGTTTTTCAGACCGGTCTGGCAATTAGACCGATTGAGATGGGAACAATTCCCTGGGGGAATAGTTCCCTTGGAAAAGCTCGAGTGAAGTCTATGATAGAGCAGTCCACGAGTGGAATAGTTCCCGATGAACAAGCTGCTTCCATTCCCTAAGCGGGAAACGATTCTCAGAAAAGCTGCGCGAAAGCGATAACTGAAGAAGCGATTCCTAGTGAGAAACGATTCCTGGGGCGATTGAGAAATTGTTTTCCGGCGGTTCGAGAGTGCTCGGGAATTGAAAATTGCGCATGATTTTAGACCGGTCTGGAAAACAGACTGATCTGGATAACATGTATGATGGAATTACAGATCGGTCTGAACAACAGACAGGTCGAGCAATTCCAGAGAGCGGCCAGAGTGTAAAATCGGTCTGGGAGCCGATTAATTTTTGTCAAACCGCTCTAGTTTCGAAATCAGTTTGGATGTTGCTTTCCGAGCAGTGTCAAACCGCTTTGTTTTGAAACTGCTCTGAAATAAACCAGTATGGATTTCCAGAACCAGTCTAGAAATTAGACAGACCAATTTGGATTTCCATAACCATTCTGGAAATTAGACAGACCAGTCTGGATTTCTAGAACCAGTCTGGAAATTGGACAGACCGGTCTGGATTTCCAGAACCAATCTGGAAATTTGACAGACCGATTTGGATTTCCAAAACCAGTTTGGAAATTTGTCAAACTGGTCTGAAATTTCAGTAACCAGTCTGAAATTCATATGACCGGTCTGAATTGATGACAAAGTGGTCTGGCCAAAGGGCTAAACCTATTGTCAATCAACGTTAGTTGACTAAGTTGACTTTGGTTAACTTAACTCATAACTTGATCATCGAGTATTTGTTTGGAACAAATAGAACTCGACTTAAACAGCTTATAGATAGGTTAATAAGAACTAAAGTTGATGGCTAGGAGATGTGAAAATAAACTTCCGTTCATGTTACTCGAGTGCCTGGGGTATTCGAAGAAAAATGGGCGGTGTTTAAGTTTTCATGTCAAGTCAAAACGGTTTAAATCGATTGGACTTAGATGATAGTTGATTGATAAATATATCAGTCGACTGGTTTAAGCATTTTAGTTGACTGTTCTCCACAGAATCAAGAAAATTTATCCTTGATTGAATGTGTTCGTTCTATGTCAATATATAAATTGAATTAAGCCGGTATATGTACTGGCTTGTTAGTTTTGTACTGACTTAATTAATTTCAATTTTTACAGATGGCACGGATGATTACCACGATAATCAGACGTGATGTGTTACGTAACCGGCTGAGGGAGGCTATCTAGGGGATAGAGTATGACTCAACACATGGAGTCGAGTGGCAAATAGAAAGACTGTACAGACTATTTTGGAGACTCGAGATGCAGGAGTTTCCTATTTTAGATAACTATAGGATCTGGGCTCTGGTTCGTTCGCTGCCGCAACACCTTAATGATATAGCGCATCAGATCTGGGGACGCTATGAGGGGTGCATTTCCTATACCCAGTTGTGTGTTGAGCTACTTCACTACGAGGACTGTAAAGTGCACTGTGAAGATCCAGAGGAAGATCCGGAAGAAGACCCTGAAGAGATTTTTCCTATGGGATCTCTTTAAAGGTGTCCTTCAGAGGATTCTGCGTCCTAGCATCATCTGGAGAGCATCTCGACAGAAGATGTTCCAGTTCAGCCCAAGAAGAATGGGCTTGTTTGGATTATTGCTACGCTAGTACTTATGCTAGTGGGAGTAATAATCACCTATCTAGTTTGTTAGAGTTGTTTTTTTTTTCAGTTATGAGTTAGAAGAATGTTATGTGTAACATTCTAAGTAGAGTTTTCCTTGTTATATGTTAACAATGTACAACAAATTTAGTTTAATGATATGTTCATTTTATGTTGTTAACTCTACATGATGCATGTTATTTCATTACTCTTTGATTTGTTCATAATGAGTATAATTTAAATGATATGTTCATTTAAAATGTAGTATCATGTTTAGATGGGATGTATGTAATATAATTGATCAAAGTCGATTTGATTAGCACATACAAATGATGAGTGAGAATTTGATTGTCACTTGATTTTGTAAACCAAATCGAATTTACATTGAGTCAATTTAGAGATTACATACATAAACACATACACTGAATAACTAAATAATATGTTTATTTATGTTAGGTTATGGCAACCAAAAACATCATAGCTAAACTCAATAAGGGTGAGAAATTGAATGGGGATAACTACAAGATAAGACACCTCAGGATATAGTATGTCCTAGAGAAACAAGAAGTTCTTGAGATTGTAAATCAGGTTTTGATAGAACCTGTAGACGGTCCCACTGCACAAAACAGGTAAGATCTTGATGCCTATAAGGCATGGAAGAAAAAGGACTCCATTGCTAAGGGCATTTTGATAAGTTCAATGGTGGACAACCTGCCATTTGAGTATGAGTCGTATCTTCGGCTCATGCTGTCTAGGTAGCCCTTAAGGATAAGTACAGTGGAGTCAGTCTGAGTAAGCTTCAACAGCTGACGATCAAGTTCGACAGCTATAAGAAGCGCCCAAATGTCACGATGGCTCAACATCTCAAGGAGATGTCAAACATGATTCGGGAGCTTAAAACTGTAGGTCATGAGTTGACTGATGAATAACAGGTTCAGACAGTTATTCGATCCCTTCCAGATCCTTGGGAGACCATGAAGCATACCCTTACTCACAGTAAGAGTATTAAGACTTTCACTGATGTCTCACGCCATGTTGAACTGGAGGCAGAGAGAGTAGAATTCACAAGGATTTTTGGCCAAGCATATTTGGCTGCCGGTTATGCTGGATCATCTGAATCCAAGAAAAGAAAATGGTTTAAGAAGGGGAAAGGAAAGAAGAAAGAAGCTGCAGGTACAAGTGGGGCAGGTCCAATCAAGAAGAAGAAGAATAATAAGACAGGGAAGAAACCTAAAAGCAAGGTGACTTGCTTTAATTGTGACAAGAAGGGTCACTATGCTCGGGAGTGTACTGAGCCAAGAAAGGTAACTTCTAGTCTGTCTTCTGAGCATTTTGTTGTTAGTTCTGTATTGTTGGTTGATTCTTATCCTTTGTAGATTATAGATTTGGGAGCAACCAACCATGTAGCTCAGGAGCGAGTTAATATGTGGAGTACCGCAGGGTACCAGCTGGCAACAAATGGATATATGTAGGAAACAATGCAAGAGTTGAAGTCAAAGGAGTCGGCACTTGCAAACTTAACCTTCGGGGTGGAAGTACTTTGTTTCTACATGATGTCTTGTATGCTCCTGAGATTCGTAGGAATCTTGTTTCTGTTACTTGTCATCTTGATTTAGGGTATTGTATTAACTTTTACAGTCGGTGTGTTGAACTCAAGATTGATTCAGTGTCAATCGAATATGGTTTTTTTAACGAATGGTTTTATGGTTCTTGATGTGGAACCAAATGTCAATTGTGTGATTAATAATTGTTTTTCAAACATTGCTCTCATTAGCGATGCAGATATAACTGATGATATTTGGCATTCTAGATTAGGACATATAGGACAAGATCGCATGAATCGGTTAGCTAAAGAGGGCTTATTGGGCTCTCGTGCTAAGATTAGCTCGTTTGTATGTGAGCATTATCTTACTGGAAAAGCAACTAGGAAACCATTCGGTAAGGCTATTAGGGCAGAGTCATCGTTGCAATTGATTCATTCAGATATTTGTGGTCCAATGAATGTGAAGGCTAGACATGGAGCTTCCTATTTCATTACATTTATTGATGATTTCTCTTGTTTCGGTCATGTGTATTTGATTTCTCACAAATCTGAAGCATTTGATTGCTTCATTCATTATGTGAACGAAGTTGAGAATCAAACGAAACGTAAGGTTAAGACTTTACGCACTGATCGTGGAAGAGAATATTTGTCTGATATGTTCAAGACAGTATGTAATGATAAAGGGATTATTAGACAGCTGACAATCTCTAGAACTCCATAGCAAAATGGGGTTGCTGAGAGAAGAAATAGGACTCTTCTCGAAATGGTTAGGTCTATGATGGCGCAGGCTAATTTGCCGATCTATTATTGGGAGAATGCATTATTAGCTGCAGCCTATATACTTAATAAAGTGTCTTCAAAGTCAGTTCCATCTACTCCATATGAACGTTGGACAGACAGAAAACCAGATTTGGGAAATCTGAGACCTTGGGGGTCGGCTGCATATGTTCATGATAGTTCTCATAAGTATGGAAAACTAGGACCTAGAGGTAAGAAATGTATCTTTATAAGATATTCTGATACCTCTAAAGGTTAAGTTTTCATAGGTGAGCAACAAGATGGAACAATCTCCGAATTGGATTCGAGAGATGCTACTTTTCTCGAAACTGAATTCCCAGCTAGAGGTGAGGTTGATAAGACAGTTCCTTTATTTGAGGAGGATGAGTCATTGCCAACTAGACAGGTGTCTAGTGGGATACCTGGAACTAGTCAACCCAGTGGGAGTACTTTGCTTAGTCACGGGGTGACTTCTCATCAGCCCAACTTACGAAAAAGTGTTCGTAAGATCAAACCTAAGAAGAGGTTTGATATTGAGAATGAGGCAATGATGACACTCCCTATTGACGATGAAGAACCTCAATCAGTTAAGGAAGCTCTGGGATCTAGAGTTGGAGAAAAGTGGAGAGATGCAATGGTTGAAGAAATGAAGTCAATGATTAAGAATCATGTTTGGGAGTTAGTCGATCTTCCTCCTAGCCGAAGGGATATTGGGAATAAATGGATTCTAAAAATAAATAGGAAAGCAGATGAATCGATTAACCGATACAAAGCTCATTTGGTTGCAAAAGGATTTATCCAATTGGAGGGTATTGACTTTGAGGAGACATTTTCTCCCATAGTGAAGTTTGTGTCAATCCGAGTTATTTTGGCTTTAGTGGCGCATTATGACTTGGAGTTGCATCAGATGGATGTAAAAACCGCTTTCCTTAACGGTGAGCTTGATGAGGAAATCTATATGGTTCAACCAGAAGGTTTCATTGCTGAAGGCCAAGAAGATAAACTATGTAGATTGAAGAAATCTATATATGGGCTAAAGCAAGAATCAAGATAGTGGAGCATAAGATTTAACGAAGTGGTTTTATCTTATGGTTTCGAAATGATCAATGAGGATCATTGTATTTTCCTGAAGAGGGACAAAGGAAAGTATGTCATTTTATCATTATATGTTGATGATATGCTGATTGTAGGAAATGACATAGGTTTTGTGATAAAAGTCAAAAAGTGGCTTTCATCACAGTTTGATACAATAGATATGATAAAAGCTTAATACATCTTAGGAGTAAAAATTATTAGGGATTGATCTAAGAGACTTTTAGATTTGTCTCAAGAGTCATATATAAATAAGATGTTACAACATTTCAGCATGTCTAATTGCAACAGTGAACAAACACCTATTGTGAAAGGTACTGTTCTGAGTAAGAGTATGAGTCCCAAAGCTCCTAATGAAATAGCCAAGATGAATAAAAAATCATATGCCAGTGTTGTTGGTAGTTTGATGTATACTATATTGTGTACTCGTCCCGATATCAACTATGTTGTTGGCTTAGTCAGTCGATTCCAGTCAAACCCAGGACCAGACACTGGAAGGCAGTGAAAAGGATATTCAGATATCTAAAAGCGATGACATATTACAGTCTCTGTTATCAAGGATCATATATGAGCTTGAAGGGCTATTCAGATGCAGATTGGGTTGGGGACCTGGATGATAGAAAATCTACATCAGGGTATGCGTTCTTATTGAATGGTGGCGCCATCTCCTGGAACAACAAGAAACAGGCCTGTGTGGCCTTATCAACCATGGAAGCTGAATATGTGGCATGTTCAGCAGCTGTACAAGAAGCAGTCTAGTTAAGGAGGTTCCTGAAGCATCTGAAGATTGCTGAAGACAGTGGGAGTCCAATGACTGTCTACTGTGACAGTCAAGCTGCTATAGCTTTTTCCAAGGATCCCAAATATCACAACAAGGGCAAGCATATAACTATAAAGTATAACTTTATCAGAGATATTATTGCTAAGAAGAAGGTGATTCTTGAGTATATCCCTACACGAGCTATGCTTGCAGATCCTTTTACTAAGCCAATGACTAGAGAGTCATTTAATGAGCATGTAAAGTCTATGGGACTTCGTAGAATGTAACAGTTTTGTAATGACAATCGGATATTATAATTTAATTGTTTTAAATGCAAGCCATAATTTATTCAGTGTATGTGATGTTACATTCTGATAAGATCTCGGTGAGCATGTTGATAGGTAGTGATTGGTCCTCTCATATGGACAATCATCTCTGTTTGTTATGTACGAATAGGGGTAAGACTATTACTCATAGGATAGCTTTGAAAGCTATATGTATTGGATACATACCTATAAGCCGAGGAGTCATCTTGATATGTGTATCAAGATAAGATCATTTAAGATAAATGATCGAAGTAAATGTTCCCACCATTTACTATAACTATTTATGAGCCAGATTAGAATTCATATGTTGAATTCAAGATTAGACATTTGGAATGTCTGGATCAAAATCTGTACAATGTTGAGGTAAACATGCGCTCTTTATTGATGAAGAGAATAACATCGTAGCATGTGATTCATACCACGTGTGCTAAGGTGACAATAAGGGTAGTAAGAGAATGGATCTCTGCTTCTCTACTATGTGAGCCCTTTGAGATTATATGTTAATCTCAGCGTTTGCCCTTTGTGACTATTTAGGTGTCTGCTTGAAGTTTTAATCAGGGTCTCCTACTTTAGCATGTAAACCTATTAACTATGGATGATTCGGTCTATGGAACATGACTAGGAAAGCGACTGATTAATATGAATAGATTCACACTAAAAAGGAAGATTAAATATGTTTACATCCTTTGAGAATTATTCACTGGTCGATCCATTTCTGTTATGTATAGAAATGTTTGTGAATATTGAGAATATGAAACATGCTCTTGACTTGATGGTCATTATGAGGAATTAGATATGTTCATATTGATGTAAGTGGAGATTATTTAATCTGGGCAAATAGCAAGACATTATATCCAGGAAAACGGTTAAGTATCACCAGGAGAATGGTTCAGTATCACATGACAAATGGTTGTGAGCCATCTGGAGGATGACAATGGACCATCAGGTGAATGACTATGTATTATCAGATAATGGTTATGTACCATTTGAAGAGCGGCTAAGTTAGGCGTAACAACTTTTTTTAGCATTGATCGTTCTATGAGCAGCTATGTGAGGTATAATAACTTTCTTAGCATTGGATTGCTCAGTGTGCTTGCTGTCCCACGAGTCATTTTCCTAAGTATGAATTGGTTGTTCTAATGGTCTTTGTGATTATTAATCTCTGTTCTATTAGTCTTTTGGGACTATGATCTCCGACTCAATTCTGGTCTATGTGACTGGATACTTCTATTAGTCATTTGGGACTATTGACTCCGACTCTATTTAGTTTATGTGACTAAATATCTCTTATTGGTCTATGTGACAATTTGTCTATGCGGCATAACTTGGACGAGTGGGAGATGAAGGGCGTGGAGGCAGTTACTGCACACATTGTACAGTAACTGTACACGCACTCGGGGATTGCGTGTGTCCACGTTTTCACTGCGCTCATTGCGCTCAAGCCCTTATAAGGGTGTGCGTCCAAGAGCAGAGGGTAAGCAAGGAGAGAAAACGCCGAAAGGCTACTGAAAGAGGATTCGTTTCGAGCGGATTTTGAGTGTGAAGTTTCGTCAGAGAGAACAAGAGAAAAGAACACCAAGGCGCGACTGCGATCTTGGCTTGTGGAAGAAGATCTTTCCGTCGTGATTGATCCTTAGACGGCGAGCAAAAATATCATCCCAATAGCATCAAGACGTGAGAAGACTCTGACGAATCACTGTAAGGTTTTCGTTCGTTGTCTGTCATTTATTTTCGTTTCTGCATTTAAATTAATACATACATATGCATTAAGACCAACACTAGCTAATATTCTTTTGTAGGCCAAGCGAGCTATTAGATGGAAGAAGAATACTCCCACACCACACTATAACCCCCAAACCCCAAACCTACTGGCTCAAAAACTAGAAAGAAAAAGATGCAAGTAATGAGACATGACTTAAACAAGAGGATTGATGCGGGTTTTGAACATGTATAGTGGCTGCCTTAAATTGTTCAGATGGAATCATGGAAAATAGGACTATGATTAATGAGAAGCTGTACAAAGAATTGGTAAGTTGTGTCCTAAAGGAGATGATTCTTAATGTCTAACTATTCCTAGTTGACCACAAGGACAAAATGTGGTCTGTTCCTGATGGCGAGTAAACTAGACAAGGACTAGGCTTCAAAACAGACTAAACATGATGAACAATCTGTTTCTGTTTCAATTTTTTGTCAATTGTTTTTAATCTATTTTAGTTTTAAATTGCAATTTGGTTGTAATCTAATCATTTTCTATTTGTTTATGAATTTTAACCATATTTGATCATTTGCAATGTGTTTCTGAGATCTTAAAGTTATTTTGATAATTTACAATCTATATTTCTGACTCCAATCCGGTTAGTGTATTTTAATTCTGTTTTGTATCAGTTTTGAGCCAGATCAGATGTAGATATTTATTTAATCTGTGGATGAATATGCTTATTAGATTGATAGCATTTATCAGATTGTTGTCGGTAATTGATAGTTTTCAATTATCAAATAAAATGATGTTTTTGCTATGGTGTTTTGCCACTGAATCTACTGATAGTTTTCAGCGCAGATAATATGATTTTTTTAATGTGTTTCTCAGATTTGTTTTTGAATCTGTTTATCTCTGTTTCAGAACTTAATCTGTTTATGATGTTCAGTTTTGTCGCAGAACTGAGTTTGTGGTGATGGAAATCTATTCTAAAGCATGTATTTTAAAATCAAACGAACACAAAAGTCGATTCATGCATAAGGATCTAGTTTCATCAATTGTACAACGAATGTAATATAAAAACAACGTCAGAAAATAAACTGAACCTGATCACGGTGGTAATGTCATAGGCTCAACGTTGTCTATAAAATCTGGAGATTCTGTGAAAAAATAATTGTCGAATCTTTTGTAGGATGCTAGAGTGACGATGCCGAAAATTCTTTTTGCTAATAGCAGCGTAGAGATATGTTAGAACTATAGGGACTTAGCTCTTTATATATATTAAGTCGAATCTGTTATCAATTCATCGACAATAACAGATTAAAATTAACAGATTTTACACGTATAAACTCCATACAATTAAGGTTGTGCAATCGGTTAAAACTGAACCGATTAAAATCAAAACCAATTAAATCGAAATTTTTTTAGCTTAATTGAACCGACCGAAATTTTCCACCAAACCGAACCGATTAGGAAAAAAAATTGATTTTTTTGGTTAAAATCCGATTTTTTACAATAAATCGACTGATAATCTTATCAGTCGACTGGTGAACACTTCAACCGACTGATGAATAAAAAACAGTCGACTGATGGGCATGTCAGGAGAAAATAGCAACAATGCTCTGACGAATCAGTCGACTGCTGTTATAGAACAGTTGACTAGATCCAGTAGACAGAAGCATAGATTGATTTTGAGTCGACTGATGGCTCAAATCAGTCGACTGATGGTTCCGTTCAGTCGACTGCTATTATAGAGCAGTCGACTGGATCCAATAGACAGGAGCACAGATTGTTTCTGAGTCGACTGATGGCTCAAATCAGTCGACTGATAATTCCGATCAATCGACTGAACATAGTGTCAATCGACTATTAATCTGTGTGTATTATCCAAATAAATTTTACGATAAACAGTCAACTGTTTGCTATAAGATTCTATTGTTAAACTCTATTTTGATGTCATTTCGTACATTTAATGAATATATACGATTAGATGTTATACCTATTGTGTGAAACCTTAAATTTACATGGTTTATTAGAATTTAAAATATAAAAAAATAAAAATACCTCCCTTGTATTTATAGAATTTGTTTTCCTATATATTCTTAAATTTTACTGTTAAAAGTTAAAACATTCAATATTACACAATAATATAACTATTTAAATTAAATAATTATACATGTCAATAAGAGTATAACTGTACAAGATATAATTTAATAAATATTAACACGTCAAATTATATAAAATATCTCATTAAAATTAAAACATTCAAGCAGTTAAGCTGCTAACATTTGTTCAAATGCTTGATTCAAGCATATAATTTTAACTTTTTTACACTCAAGTTACTTATAGTAGAACATGTCAAATGTCAAAATAAATACAACATATTCTTAGATCTTAAAAGTTGAAAATTGAGAGTTGAGAGTTGAGTTCGTCC
This sequence comes from Wurfbainia villosa, assembly GCA_025175895.1. Taxonomy (NCBI): domain Eukaryota; kingdom Viridiplantae; phylum Streptophyta; class Magnoliopsida; order Zingiberales; family Zingiberaceae; genus Wurfbainia; species Wurfbainia villosa. The sequence goes on along the minus strand of CM045991.1, from coordinate 14,345,697 downwards.
TTTCTTCACTCCTTGACTCTTTATAAGTTGTGACTTCAAATTTGTCTATTTCACCACTTGTGTTTATCCTAATAAATAATGATCAAGAAGTAAAAATGTATTATTACCACTTTAATAAGATAATTAAAAAGTAAATACACTTATAACTAAATTAAAATAATTGAAATATACCAAGAAGCAGTTAATTACACCTCAAATTGTGTTGTTGATGAAGGCGAATCCATTATTACTTTTGAGAATTCTGGCAAAAAAGTATAACATGATGCAAGTTAAACAAATTAATACTCTATACATTTTTAATTGCAAGCAAATAACTAACTATAAAATTTTGTTTTAACTAAATGTACCGCTTTCAAATTTTTTTACATCTTCTAATATTTCTTCGACATTAATTGACTCCAAACTTAATCGAAGCCAATCTTGGATACAAATCAGACTTTCGACCACTCTAGGAGTTAATGAACTCCTGAAAAAATCAAGTACTCGACCACCAGTACTGAAAGCGGATTCTGAAGCAACTGTTGATATTGGAATGACTAATACATCACGAGCAATTTGAGCAAGTATAGAAAATCTATGAAAATTTTGCTTCCACCATCCAAAAAAGTCAAAAGTTTCATAATATTCTTCAACTATTTCATTAAAATACTTGTCTAATTCTGACATGTCATCACCAAATATTTGTGTATGTTGTTTCTTATATTTTGCAAAGATTAATTGTCTTTTCAAATCTATTTGACTTATATTTTTAGGCATAATATCGTTATCACCTGATTTTGAAATAGCTGAAATTTTTGAAGTGCATACTACTCTAAAGCTTCATTTTCTCCTTATGATTTTTGTACAAAGCAAATAAAATCTCCTTAATATTCTTTCCTGCTATTGCACATGTTTCATCTCCATATAATTCAATCAATGTAAATTCAACAAAATCTAATTTATGCTTTCGATCAAGTATCACTGCAATATAAAACAATTTATTCATCTTCAATGGATCTCTCCAATCCTTGTCAAATTTAATTTTTATTCTTAATCTCATTGAATATACATCACATTCATCACTTTCTTGTTACTCCTTTAATATAGAATGAATAAAACTAATTTCATGTGCAAAAGTGTTAGAAGTGACATATAAAGATCCAGAAACTTTTAATGTCAACTCATAAAAAACTTGCAAAAGAAATGCAAAAAGTCTAACATTATTCCAATCAGCACTTGTTGGCTTTCCATCAAAAGTATGTAATTCTGTTTGTGCTTGGTCATCTCATCCAAGTATCACATCTCCATTATCATTCCTGTTTCGGCTGAGAATGAGATGCAGAGGTGTCCAATGGCGAATGCGACTTTCAACTGATGACGTGGCTTGTTTGCTGATATGGCTGATGACTTGGCAAAGCGGTGGGTTTGTTGATTCGGACGGATGTGGAGTTGTCTCGGCTGGTGCCAAATGATGTATCACAGACAGCCGAGAAGAGCACTGCGAGGGAAACACCATTAAGGGCACCGAGAGAAATCTCGGCTAAACCCCTTTGACGCTCAAGTTAGGGATTAGTAGGAGGAGGAGAAGCAATGAATGCAAAGAGCAAGAGTTAAAAGATCTTCCTGAAGGTAGGAAACTTCACTTCCCACTTCAACTCGGTCGCTTGTTTATGGCGATCCCTTCTACATCCCCGGATAAAAAAAAATTATCCTTGACAAGAGGGATTACCCAAGCAACCGTTTCATCGTCGTGCTATTCGATTAGAGTAGTCACTTGAACAAACTTGTTGTTCAAGCAACTAACCTCTATTCTACGAATAGCTGCGGAATAGACAATGTACGGATCGCCGGCTTTTGTGTTTATGTTCGGGGTCCAAGTTATATTAGCCATAAAAATAGAATACTACATGCATATATAATTGAAAAACAATTATAGACATGTTACAAAAGAGAATAGACAATCGATATACCTCTCGATCTTCTATTGTATGTCCTTCCTCCTTTTGGACGTCGTGTGGGCGACGATCTACCAAAAGTTGAAGCTCCTAGATCACCAATCTTCCTTCCTTGCTCGCTCTGAATAAGAGAAAGAATAAGAAACAAAACACTTCTCCTTCTTTCAACCAACCACCAAGCTCCAAGCTTGGTGCTTGCCGCCGGCCAAGAAGGAGATCAAGGAGAGTGAACGCCGGCCAAGACTCTAAGGGAAGAGACCCTAGACTTCTTTCCACCGGCCAAGGAGAGGAGAAGGACTTGATTTGGACACCGGCCAAGGGAGGGAAGAAGGAGATGGGCACCGGCCACCAAGGAAGAAGAAGAAGAAAGGAAATAATTTCCTTATTTGGTGTCGCCCAAGCCTTCAAACCCTAAGCCTCCCAAACCCTAATCCTATCTCAATTGGAATTCCTTGTTGCCGCCCACCCTAAAGCCTCCTTTTATAGAGTTAGGGATAAGCCTTATTTCAATCTCCACCATTGGTTCTAGGGATTTAATCTCAACCATCGGATCTAGAGATTTAATCCCAACCGTCGGTTCTAGAGATTTAATCTCTACCTTTGGATCTAGAGTTTTGTTTTCATCCATTGGATCTAGGCTTCATGAGGTATTAATAGGCTACAATAGGGACCATGAGGAGGAGTTGGATCTTGGCCACCCAATGGATCAAGCCAACATAAAGTCCGATCCATTAATGATAATCCAATCCACTAAAGGATTATCATTGATCTACCTCACCAACCCCCATAAGTTAATATGGGCTCCATATATTATATGTACATTTTTCTCTCCGTGTTTAAGATCTCGAATGTCCGTCGATTAATTAATTTACTGACCATTAATTAATCAACATCTAACTCCATGAGTAGTACCACTCAACCTTTTCATCATGCCGGACCAAGTCCACCTGCAGGGTTTACATGATGAACCTTATGAGCTCCTCAAGGGGACATCATCATCTTAATATATAGGACATGATTTCCTCCTATAATCAACGACACACCATATAAATAATATCATTTCCCAACTTACCGAGCCTATCGATTTAATCTATAAATCTCGCCCATTGGTAAATCAAAGAAATGAATACTAAGTATATGTGCCCGTTATTATATCGGGATTAAGAGTATGTACAATATAATATCTGAGGTCCGATTCGATTATGTAGTCAGCAATAAATCGAATCACCTCTAAGTCGGTCCTGCTTAATACACACAAAGTGTACTAGTGTGATTCTATGGTCAAGACAAACCAATACCAAATCACACTACAACCATACCAATGGTTTGTCCAAAGTCATCTCGGTTGTGAGCCTATACTTATACTTTACAAGGAGCCGATAACACGATCTCCCGTGTGACACCACACACCATGTTATCTATAATGTAATGTATTAGACAATATGCATCACCATAAATATGCAAACAATGATCATGTGATTCTTATTTCAAAATAAAGATGTTCACACAAAAGATAGACTTTTCAGTATACATCCCAACAATCTCCCACTTATACTAAAAGACTATGTTGTCCTCAAACTGTCATACATCTGATTCTCATTCCCTCCACATGCCTATCAAAAGTTCTCACCGGAAGGGCCTTAGTGAAAGGATTGTTAGGGCAATCTCTTGCCATGATAAGGTTTTGATGTGTGTGGCAAAGGGTTTAAGTTAGGTTGGTATTGTTATTTGATATGTGCGTTGGAGTCTTGCAGGACTTAGTAATTCGCACATGGAGCCTTGGCGGGTTCACCCTCACAACCTCGTGCTTGAGTCGGAGAAGGAGCATTGCAGAGCCGTGTGCTTGATGCTGCCGAGGGACCGCCGGACGAGATGACTTGAAGTGAAGCCAAGGAAGCAGACTTCGGAGGCAAGAGACGCGAAGGAGCATTGTAGAGCCGTGCGCGATCTTGATCTTGAGGGATGTGGCCGCGAAGAGAGTTTCGTGAGATGAGAGAATGAGTGAAATGTAAGTAGCTCATTAGGTGAACTTGGCCGAATGGATGAGTGTCGGAGACTTGACCGCAAGGGTTAAGGTTTACCCGACCGCCGAAAGCTCAAACATATGTTAAGTTTGAGTTTCACACGGCACCGATCATTGCCATGTAATGGCGATCCAACTCAGTCGAATGTAGTTCGAGGTATTCGATCTATTTTGAGGCGGTCGATCGCCATATGCGAGCGATCGTACGCCAAGACCATCGATCGCGAATGCGGCGATCGGGTCGAAAGGTTTTGGCCACAGAACCGCTCGTAGCCGACTGAGCAGTCGACTAAGGAGGCAGCAGTCGACTAATGAGATCAATTAGTCGACTGCCAAGTGTTCCGTTGGACTACAACGGTCGGGATCCGACGTGTTCGGAGACCGTTGTAGTGTGACGGATCGGCCAAGGCGTGATCGTGGTGGCGCGGAAGAAAAAGCCTCCTCTCTATAAAAAGAGAGGGTGTGGAGCTTTGGGGGGCTAATGCTTATGCTCTAAGTGATCTTCCTAGTGCCCCACAAGCTTTAAACTCTTCTTACTTGTCTTTACTTCAATCTTATTGTAAGAAGAGTGATCTTGGTTGTAAAGGTTACCTCCACCTAGCTTGGTGCAAAGGAGAGACCGTTAGTGGATTGGTTTTGGCGGAGTGATTCACCGAGGACGAATCAGGGACCGTGGATTAGCGGCGTAGCTGTGAACCACGTTACACCATCTTGTTAGCGTTTAATTTTTTGTATTTCTATTTGCTTGTCTTGCTTTATTGTTTTCGTTGCGCTAATATCTTTTTAGACGAGCAAATACCGACATCCAACGTTCGAGGACTATTCACCCCCCCTCTAGCCGGCCGTTCGATCCCCTACAAGTGGTATCAGAGCCAAGGAAAGTTTGTCGAGGACTAACCGCCACAACAAGCAACATTCAAAATGGCCGGCTCAAACATCCACCCACCGAAGTTCGACGGCGAATTAGCTTGGTGGAAGAAGCAAATGGAGGTATTCTTCGAAATCAACTTTGAAATCCTTTTAATAATGAAAAACGGTTTCGAGTTGCCCAGGAACAAAAATTGGGAGCCATTGGAGAAATCAAGGTGGAGCAAGAGGCAAAAAGAAGAATATTTGGCAAATTCAAAGGCCAAGCACCACCTATACAATGTCCTCCCTAAACAAGAAGTCAATAGGATAGGAGAGTGTGCTAGCGCCAAGGAAATGTGGGAGAAACTAATAGAAATCCATGAAGGCACATCTGAGGCAAAGCTAGAAAGGAGAGATGTTCTTCGCTCCCAATTGTCCAATATCAAACTTGAAAAGGGGGAGAAGGTAAAATCCCTACACTCTAGATTTAAGGAAATACTAACCGGTTTAACAAGTGTAGGTGAAAAGCTCTCCAACCGGGATATGGTAATGAAGGTCATAGATGCCTTTCCCCGGTCCTCAAGATGGAGCTCTATGGTGGATTCGTTCTACATCTCCAAGAACTTGGAAGTAAGTACCTTGGAGGAGTTCTTCTCAACAATGGAGCTCCACGAAATGAGGCTTGAAGGAATACAAGAAGAGCCAAAAATCCAACCTTCAAGAGGAGCAGCATTCTTGACAAACAAGGGGAAGAAGAAGATAGAGATCCCCTCCTCCTCCGATGATGATGAAGCATCCTCCTCCTCCTCCATGGATAGCACGAAAGAAGCGTATATGGTAAGAAGGGTAAGGCGTGCTTTAAAGGGTTTTCATTTTAATAAATCTAATGATAGGAATAGAAGACCAAGGGGGAAAATCATTTGCTACAATTGCCAAGGAGAGGGACACATAAGGGATAATTGTCCCCTCCTAAACAAGAGCAAGGAAGAGAAGAAAAAGAAAGAAGAAAAGAGGAACAAGAAGGGGAACAAGAAAAAGGAAGAAGAAAAGAAGGCAAAGGAAAAGGGGCAGGCCAAAGCATTCAAGGCCAAGACATGGGATGACCCCTCTTCCACTTCCTCATCCAAGGAAGAAAATGCATTTGTCACCAACCTAGCATTGATGGCATTTGACGACTTGGATTGCTCCTCCACCGAAAATGAAGAATCAAGCACAAGTGGAGAGAGCTCAAGTGAAGGGGGAGCCTCCTCATCCTCCTCATCCGAAGAAGAAGAGGACATGGAAACTATGGTAACCAATCTTTCACCTAGTAAAATAGTTTCTATGATTTCTAGCTTAACTAAGGATTTATTTAGAGCAAATAAGAAAAATAAGAGCATGTTAGATCAAATTAAGGACTTAGAAAATAAGTTAGAAAAAGCATGCTTAAATGAAAATGAAAATATTTCTTCTTGCCATGATAATGATGCATGCTCACATGAATATATGCCATTTAATGTTAGTGATGCATGCATGGATGAAAATAGGGCTTTAAGAGAGAAAGTAGATTATTTAACCAAAGCCCTAGAAAAGTTCACAATTGGCTCAAACACCTTGAACATGATTATAGGGAGCCAAAGAGTTAGCTTCAATAAGAAAGGCCTAGGATACAAACAAAAGAAAAATGAAAAGGCCTATAAATGCCTAATTGCTAGGGGACAAGATAAGAAGAAGGTAATTGCTAGGAAATGGATCCCCAAGGAGTATCTAGTGAACCCCATAGGCAAGAACTTATTTTGGGTTCCAAAATCCATCCTTAAGGGTTAGGATAACCCTAGGGTAGTCAACCATATGCAATTGACCTATATCATATTTTGCTTGACTTAGAGCAATACGTAACTGAACGAAGTATATTAGGTGATGATAACGTGCCTATAAATAGTTAATAATGCTTAAATCATGATAATCAATGTAATTGCTATGTATATGTGCAATCGTGATTTATGATTTTGAAATTTGGTACATCATCATGAGAAATAGGGTTTAAATCATGCCTTAGGTGATATTTTGTTTATTATCATGATATAATACCTAATGCATGATTATTAATTGATGAATACTTGTATTTCATGATCATAATATGAACTTAGTTCATATATGTCATTATGATCATGTTGAGTGTTAGGATGATACTTAACCTTGATAGAATTATATGAATATAATGGTTAAGTATATACAAATACCCTCCAGGATGCATCTCACACTCACCATAGGCTACCATGATTGAAAACTTAGCATGAGTGAGATGTTAGGATGATACAAATGTCCACTAATGTCTATGGCATTTAGATGGTCATTTAAGGTATCAAAATAGCCATAATAGACCAATCATGGGGAAGGCTTATGTTTAATTCATAGACATATTGCCCAAAGATCATGGTTGGATATTTCATATGTTTTCAAAACAATTTCTTACCTTAAAATATGTGCATTCATGTTTTGAAACAATTCAAACTGAAACTTGGTGTTAAAATGGATACTATTATAATCAAAAACCTAGTAGTTTTTAAAGCTTTTGGATTTTTGGCAAATACATGAAAATATAATGATTTTTCATGAAGACCTATTTTTCACTGATAAAGAATCTTACAAGAAATATGTTCCTCAAATTTCATGATTTTTTGAATTTTCTAGAATTTTTAATGCATTTCTGAAATTCGCCCAGAAAATCAGAATTTCGGAAACCATTGTGCCAGTCGACTGCCATACTGATAGCAGTCGACTGCTCACCTGAAAAATAGTCTAATATTTTCTGATTTCAGATTTTAAACATGTTTTTGGTATTTTCCTTCTATTAGACTTGATGCCATGGGTTTATAACTTAGTATTAATCTTTTTGATGGTGTCAAAGGGGGAGAAATAATTGTGTTTAAGTAAATTATGATAGGGGGAGAATTTGTAGAGAGAGTTTCATGGATTAAGGGGGAGTTGCATGTTGTTATATCATGTTTATGTTTACATGCTTTCTTACCTTAGAAATTTCTATCAAATGTTTTTACCTAACTTAAACGGATTGCCACACATCAAAAAGGGGGAGATTGTTAGGGCAATCTCTTGCCATGATAAGGTTTTGATGTGTGTGGCAAAGGGTTTAAGTTAGGTTGGTATTGTTATTTGATATGTGCGTTGGAGTCTTGCTGGACTTAGTAATTCGCACATGGAGCCTTGGCGGGTTCACCCTCATAACCTCGTGCCTGAGTCGGAGAAGGAGCGTTGAGGACCGCCGGACGAGATGACTTGAAGTGAAGCCAAGGAAGTAGACTTCGGAGGCAAGATACGCGAAGGGGCATTGTAGAGTCGTGCGCCTGATGCTGCCGAGGGACGTGGCCGCGAACGAAGAGAGCATCGGCGAGGGACTTTGAGTGAGATGAGAGAATGAGTGAAATGTAAGTGGCTCATTAGGTGAACTTGGCCGAATGGCTGAGTATCGGAGACTTGACCATAAGGGTTAAGGTTTACCCGACCGCCGGAAGCTCAAACTTATGTTAAGTTTGAGTTTCATCTGACACCGATTGCCATGTAATGGCGGTCCGCCCGAGTCGAATGTAGTTCGACCGGTATTGATTATTGTTTTGAGGCCAGTGATCCGCCATATGTGGGCGGTCATCTAATACCATCGATCGATCGAAAGCGCAATGATCGTAGTCAAAAGGTTTTGGCCATAGAACCGCTCGTAGGCGACTGAGCAGTCGACTACGGAGGCAGTAGTCGACTGATGAGGTCCATTAGTCGACTGCCAAGTGTTCCGTTGGACTACAACGGTCGGGATCCGACGTGTTTGGAGACCGCTAGTGGAGTCGATCGCCAAGGGCAACAATGATCGTAGTGGCGCTAACGGAAGAAAAGCCTCCTCTCTATAAAAGAGAGAGTGTGGAGCTGGGGGCTAATGCTGATGCTCTAAGTGATCTTCCTAGTGCCCCACAAGCTTTAAACTCTTCTTACTTGTCTTTACTTCAATCTTATTGTAAGAAGAGTGATCTTGGTTGTAAAGGTTACCTCCACCTAGCTTGGTGCAAAGGAGAGACCATTAGTAGATTGGTTTTGGCGGAGTGATTCACCGAGAATGAATCGGGGACCGTGGATTAGCGGCGTAGCCGTGAACCACGTTACACCATCTTGTTAGCGTTTGATTTCTTGTATTTCTATTTGCTTGTCTTGCTTTATTGTTTTCGTTGCGCTAATCTCTTTGTAGACGAGCAAATACCGACATCCAACGTTCAAGGGCTATTCACCCCCCTCTAGTCGGCCGTTCGATCCCCTACAAGTGGTATCAGAGACAAGGAAAGCTTGTCGAGGACTAACCGCCACAACAAGCAACATTCAAAATGGCCGGCTCAAACATCCACCTACCGAAGTTTGACGGCGAATTCGCTTTGTGGAAGAAGCGAATGGAGGTATTCTTCGAAACCGACTTTGAAATCCTTTTAATAATGGAAAACGGTTTCGAGTTGCCCAGGAACGAAAATGGGGAGCCATTGGAGAAATCAAGGTGGAGCAAGAGGCAAAAAGAAGAATATTTGGCAAATTCAAAGGCCAAGCACCACCTATACAATGTCCTCCCTCAACAAGAAGTCAATAGGATAGGAGAGTGTGCTAGCGCCAAGGAAATATGGGAGATACTAATAGAAATCCATGAAGGCACATCCGAGGCAAAGCTAGCAAGGAGAGATGTTCTTCACTCCCAATTGTCCAATATCAAACTTGAAAAGGGAGAGAAGGTAAAATCCCTACACTCTAGATTTAAGGAAATACTAACCGGTTTAACAAGTGTAGGTGAAAAGCTCTCCAACCGGGATATGGTAATGAAGGCCATAGATGCCTTTCCCCGGTCCTCAAGATGGAGCTCTATGGTGGATTAGTTCTACATCTCCAAGAACTTGGAAGTAAGTACCTTGGAGGAGTTCTTCTCAACAATGGAGCTCCACGAAACGAGGCTTGAAGGAATACAAGAAGAGCCAAAAATCCAACCTTCAAGAGGAGTAGCATTCTTGGCAAACAAGGGGAAGAAGAAGATAGAGATCCCCTCCTCCTCCGATGATGATGAAGCATCCTCCTCCTCCTCCATGGATAGCACGGAACAAGCGTATATGGTAAGGAGGGTAAGGCGTGCTTTAAAGGGTTTTCATTTTAATAAATCTAATGATAGGAATAGAAGACCAAGGGGGAAAATCATTTGCTACAATTGCCAAGGAGAGGGACACATAAGGGATAATTGTCCCCTCCTAAACAAGAGCAAGGAAGAGAAGAAAAAGAAAGAAGAAAAGAGGAACAAGAAGGGGAACAAGAAAAAGGAAGAAGAAAAGAATGCAAAGGAAAAGGGGAAGGCCAAAGCATTCAAGGCCAAGACATGGGATGCTCCCTCTTCCTCTTCTTCATCCGAGGAAGAAAATGCATTTGTCACCAACCTAGCATTGATGGCATTTGACGACTTGGATTGCTCCTCCACCGAAAATGAAGAATCAAGCACAAGTGGAGAGAGCTCAAGTGAAAGGGGAGCCTCCTCATCCTCCTCATCCAAGAAGAAGAGGACATGGAAACTATGGTAACCAATCTTTCACCTAGTAAAATAGTTTCTATGATTTCTAGCTTAACTAAGGATTTATTTAGAGCAAAGAAGAAAAATAAGAGCATGTTAGATCAAATTAAGGACTTAGAAAATAAGTTAGAAAAAGCATGCTTAAATTAAATTGAAAATATTTCTTCTTGCCATGATAATGATGCATGCTCACATGAATATATGCCATTTAATGTTAGTGATGCATGCATGGATGAAAATAGGGCTTTAAGAGAGAAAGTAGATTATTTAACCAAAGCCCTAGAAAAGTTCACAATTGGCTCAAACACCTTGAACATGATTATAGGGAGCCAAAGAGCTAGCTTCAATAAGAAAGGCCTAGGATACAAAGAAAAGAAAAATGAAAAGGCCTATAAATGCCTAATTGTTAGGGGACAAGATAAGAAGAAGGTAATTGCTAGGAAATGGATCCCCAAGGAGTATCTAGTGAACCCCATAGGCAAGAACTTATTTTGGGTTCCAAAATCCATCCTTAAGGGTTAGGATAACCCTAGGGTAGTCAACCATATGCAATTGACCTATATCATATTTTGGTTGACTTAGGATAGCAGGACAACATTTTTAAATAGTGTTAGGTGATGATAACGTGCCTATAAATAGTTAATAATGCTTAAATCATGATAATCAATGTAATTGCTATGTATATGTGCAATCATGATTTATGATTTTGAAATTTGGTACATCATCATGAGAAATAGGGTTTAAATCATGCCTTAGGTGATATTTTGTTTATTATCATGATATAATACCTAATGCATGATTATTAATTGATGAATACTTGTATTTCATGATCATAATATGAACTTAGTTCATATATGTCATTATGATCATGTTGAGTGTTAGGATGATACTTAACCTTGATAGAATTATATGAATATAATGGTTAAGTATATACAAATACTCTCTAGGATGCATCTCACACTCACCATAGGCTACCATGATTGAAAACTTAGCATGAGTGAGATGTTAGGATGATACAAATGTCCACTAATGTCTATGGCATTTAGATGGTCATTTAAGGTATCAAAATAGCAATAATAGACCAATCATGGGGAAGGCTTATGTTTAATTCATAGACATATTGCCCAAAGATCATGGTTGGATATTTCATATCTTTTCAAAACAATTTCTTACCTTAAAATATGTGCATTCATGTTTTGAAACAATTCAAACTGAAACTAGGTGTTAAAATGGATACTATTATAATCAAAAACCTAGTAGTTTTTAAAGCTTTTGGATTTTTGGCAAATACGTGAAAATATAATGATTTTTCATGAAGACCTATTTTTCACTGATAAAGAATCTTACAAGAAATATGTTCCCCAAATTTCATGATTTTTTTGAATTTTCTAGAATTTTTAATGTATTTCTGAAATTCGCCCAGAAAATCATAATTTCGGAAACCATTGTGCCAGTCGACTGCCATACTGATAGCAGTCGACTGCTCACCTGAAAAATAGTCTAATATTTTCTGATTTCAGATTTTAGACATGTTTTTGGTATTTTCCTTCTATTAGACTTGATGCCATGGGTTTACAACTTAGTATTAATCTTTTTGATGGTGTCAAAGGGGGAGAAATAATTGTGTTTAAGTAAATTATGATAGGGGGAGAATTTGTAGAGAGAGTTTCATGGATTAAGGGGGAGTTGCATGTTGTTATATCATGTTTATGTTTACATGCTTTCTTACCTTAGAAATTTCTATCAAATGTTTTTACCTAACTTAAACGGATTGCCACACATCAAAAAGGGGGAGATTGTTAGAGCAATCTCTTGCCATGATAAGGTTTTGATGTGTGTGGCAAAGGGTTTAAGTTAGGTTGGTATTGTTATTTGATATGTGCATTGGAGTCTTGCAGGACTTAGTAATTCGCACATGGAGCCTTGGCGGGTTCACCCTCATAACCTCGTGCCTGAGTCGGAGAAGGAGCATTGTAGAGCCGTGCGCTTGATGCTGCCGAGGGACCGCCGGACGAGATGACTTGAAGTGAAGCCAAGGAAGCAGACTTCGGAGGCAAGATACGTGAAGGGGCATTGTAGAGTCGTGCGCCTGATGCTGCCGAGGGACGTGGCCGCGAACGAAGAGAGCATCGGCGAGGGACTTTGAGTGAGATGAGAGAATGAGTGAAATGTAAGTGGCTCATTAGGTGAACTTGGCCGAATGGCTGAGTATCGGAGACTTGACCATAAGGGTTAAGGTTTACCCGACCGTCGGAAGCTCAAACTTATGTTAAGGCCATGTAATGGCCCGATCGCCCGAGTCGAATGTAGTTCGACCGTATTCGATCGATCGTTAGGGCAATGATCCGCCATATGGGGCCGATCGCTAATACCATCACCGATTGCCAAGGCAGCAATGACCGTCAAAAGGTTTTGCCATAGACCGCCGTGAGCCGATCGAGCCGATTGACGGAGGCAAAGAATGACGATGAGGTCCATTAGTCGATCGCTAAGTGTTCCGCTGACTACAACGGCCGGGATCCGACGTGTTCGGAGACCTAGAGGGCGGCAATGATCGCCAAGGGCAACAGTCGACTGGTGGCGGCCAACGGGAAGAAAAGCCTCCTCTCTATAAAAAGAGAGGGTGTGGAGCTTTGGGGGGCTAATGCTTATGCTCTAAGTGATCTTCCTAGTGCCCCACAAGCTTTAAACTCTTCTTACTTGTCTTTACTTCAATCTTATTGTAAGAAGAGTGATCTTGGTTGTAAAGGTTACCTCCACCTAGCTTGGTGCAAAGGAGAGACCATTAGTAGATTGGTTTTGGCGGAGTGATTCACCGAGGATGAATCGGGGACCGTGGATTAGCGGCGTAGCCGTGAACCATGTTACACCATCTTGTTAGCGTTTGATTTCTTGTATTTCTATTTGCTTGTCTTGCTTTATTGTTTCCGTTGCGCTAATCTCTTTGTAGACGAGCAAATACCGACATCCAACGTTCAAGGGCTATTCACCCCCCTCTAGTCGGCCGTTCGATCCCCTACAAGTGGTATCAGAGACAAGGAAAGCTTGTCGAGGACTAACCGCCACAACAAGCAACATTCAAAATGGCCGGCTCAAACATCCACCTACCGAAGTTTGACGGCGAATTCGCTTTGTGGAAGAAGCGAATGGAGGTATTCTTCGAAACCGACTTTGAAATCCTTTTAATAATGGAAAACGGTTTCGAGTTGCCCAGGAACGAAAATGGGGAGCCATTGGAGAAATCAAGGTGGAGCAAGAGGCAAAAAGAAGAATATTTGGCAAATTCAAAGGCCAAGCACCACCTATACAATGTCCTCCCTCAACAAGAAGTCAATAGGATAGGAGAGTGTGCTAGCGCCAAGGAAATATGGGAGAAACTAATAGAAATCCATGAAGGCACATCCGAGGCAAAGCTAGCAAGGAGAGATGTTCTTCACTCCCAATTGTCCAATATCAAACTTGAAATGGGAGAGAAGGTAAAATCCCTACACTCTAGATTTAAGGAAATACTAACCGGTTTAACAAGTGTAGGTGAAAAGCTCTCCAACCGGGATATGGTAATGAAGGCCATAGATGCCTTTCCCCGGTCCTCAAGATGGAGCTCTATGGTGGATTAGTTCTACATCTCCAAGAACTTGGAAGTAAGTACCTTGGAGGAGTTCTTCTCAACAATGGAGCTCCACGAAACGAGGCTTGAAGGAATACAAGAAGAGCCAAAAATCCAACCTTCAAGAGGAGTAGCATTCTTGGCAAACAAGGGGAAGAAGAAGATAGAGATCCCCTCCTCCTTCGATGATGATGAAGCATCCTCCTCCTCCTCCATGGATAGCACGGAACAAGCGTATATGGTAAGGAGGGTAAGGCGTGCTTTAAAGGGTTTTCATTTTAATAAATCTAATGATAGGAATAGAAGACCAAGGGGGAAAATCATTTGCTACAATTGCCAAGGAGAGGGACACATAAGGGATAATTGTCCCCTCCTAAACAAGAGCAAGGAAGAGAAGAAAAAGAAAGAAGAAAAGAGGAACAAGAAGGGGAACAAGAAAAAGGAAGAAGAAAAGAAGGCAAAGGAAAAGGGGAAGGCCAAAGCATTCAAGGCCAAGACATGGGATGCTCCCTCTTCCTCTTCTTCATCCGAGGAAGAAAATGCATTTGTCACCAACCTAGCATTGATGGCATTTGACGACTTGGATTGCTCCTCCACCGAAAATGAAGAATCAAGCACAAGTGGAGAGAGCTCAAGTGAAAGGGGAGCCTCCTCATCCTCCTCATCCGAAGAAGAAGAGGACATGGAAACTATGGTAACCAATCTTTCACCTAGTAAAATAGTTTCTATGATTTCTAGCTTAACTAAGGATTTATTTAGAGCAAAGAAGAAAAATAAGAGCATGTTAGATCAAATTAAGGACTTAGAAAATAAGTTAGAAAAAGCATGCTTAAATTAAATTGAAAATATTTCTTCTTGCCATGATAATGATGCATGCTCACATGAATATATGCCATTTAATGTTAGTGATGCATGCATGGATGAAAATAGGGCTTTAAGAGAGAAAGTAGATTATTTAACCAAAGCCCTAGAAAAGTTCACAATTGGCTCAAACACCTTGAACATGATTATAGGGAGCCAAAGAGCTAGCTTCAATAAGAAAGGCCTAGGATACAAAGAAAAGAAAAATGAAAAGGCCTATAAATGCCTAATTGTTAGGGGACAAGATAAGAAGAAGGTAATTGCTAGGAAATGGATCCCCAAGGAGTATCTAGTGAACCCCATAGGCAAGAACTTATTTTGGGTTCCAAAATCCATCCTTAAGGGTTAGGATAACCCTAGGGTAGTCAACCATATGCAATTGACCTATATCATATTTTGGTTGACTTAGGATAGCAGGACAACATTTTTAAATAGTGTTAGGTGATGATAACGTGCCTATAAATAGTTAATAATGCTTAAATCATGATAATCAATGTAATTGCTATGTATATGTGCAATCATGATTTATGATTTTGAAATTTGGTACATCATCATGAGAAATAGGATTTAAATCATGCCTTAGGTGATATTTTGTTTATTATCATGATATAATACCTAATGCATGATTATTAATTGATGAATACTTGTATTTCATGATCATAATATGAACTTAGTTCATATATATCATTATGATCATGTTGAGTGTTAGGATGATACTTAACCTTGATAGAATTATATGAATATAATGGTTAAGTATATACAAATACTCTCTAGGATGCATCTCACACTCACCATAGGCTACCATGATTGAAAACTTAGCATGAGTGAGATGTTAGGATGATACAAATGTCCACTAATGTCTATGGCATTTAGATGGTCATTTAAGGTATCAAAATAGCAATAATAGACCAATCATGGGGAAGGCTTATGTTTAATTCATAGACATATTGCCCAAAGATCATGGTTGGATATTTCATATCTTTTCAAAACAATTTCTTACCTTAAAATATGTGCATTCATGTTTTGAAACAATTCAAACTGAAACTAGGTGTTAAAATGGATACTATTATAATAAAAAACCTAGTAGTTTTTAAAGATTTTGGATTTTTGGCAAATACGTGAAAATATAATGATTTTTCATGAAGACCTATTTTTCACTGATAAAGAATCTTACAAGAAATATGTTCCCCAAATTTCATGATTTTTTTGAATTTTCTAGAATTTTTAATGTATTTCTGAAATTCGCCCAGAAAATCATAATTTCGGAAACCATTGTGCCATGCGCATACTGATAGCTTGAAATGATCAAAAATAGTCTAATATTTTCTGATTTCAGATTTTAGACATGTTTTTGGTATTTTCCTTCTATTAGACTTGATGCCATGGGTTTACAACTTAGTATTAATCTTTTTGATGGTGTCAAAGGGGGAGAAAAAATTGTGTTTAAGTAAATTATGATAGGGGGAGAATTTGTAGAGAGAGTTTCATGGATTAAGGGGGAGTTGCATGTTGTTATATCATGTTTATGTTTACATGCTTTCTTACCTTAGAAATTTCTATCAAATGTTTTTACCTAACTTAAACGGATTGCCACACATCAAAAAGGGGGAGATTGTTAGAGCAATCTCTTGCCATGAAAAGGTTTTGATGTGTGTGGCAAAGGGTTTAAGTTAGGTTGGTATTGTTATTTGATATGTGCGTTGGAGTCTTGCAGGACTTAGTAATTCGCACATGGAGCCTTGGCGGGTTCACCCTCACAACCTCGTGCCTGAGTCGGAGAAGGATCATTGCGAGCCGTGCGCGATCGCCAGAGGACCGCCGGACGAGATGACTTGAAGTGAAGCCAAGGCGAAGCAGACTGGAGGCAAGAGGCGAAGGAGCATTGCAGTCGTCGCGCATCTTAGGGGCGTGGCGCGAGCGGAGAGCCGCGAGGACCGAGTCGAGTGAAATGTAAGTAGCTCATTAGGTGAACTTGGCCGAATGGCTGAGTGTCGGAGACTTGACCGCAAGGGTTAAGGTTTACCCGACCACCGGAAGCTAAAACTTATGTTAAGTTTGAGTTTCACACGGCACCAGTCGACTGCCATGTAATGGCAGTCGACTACTCCGAGTCGAATGTAGTTTGACTGGTATTCGACTGGTCGTTTGAGGCCGTGATCAGCCATATGTGGCGATCGCCCGAAGACTATCGATCGATTCTTGAAGGCGCAATGATCGGTAGTCGAAGGTTTTAGCCCATGACCGCCAGCCGATCGAGCATTACGATGGAGCGATGATCGATCGAGGTCCATCAGTCGACTGCCAAGTGTTCCGTTGGACTACAACGGTCGGGATCCGACGTGTTCGGAGACCGTTGTAGTGTGATCGATCGCCAAGGGCGTGATCGGTGTGGCGCTAACGAAGAAAAGCCTCCTCTCTATAAAAAGAGAGGGTGTGGAGCTTTGGGGGGCTAATGCTTATGCTCTAAGTGATCTTCCTAGTGCCCCACAAGCTTTAAACTCTTCTTACTTGTCTTTACTTCAATCTTATTGTAAGAAGAGTGATCTTGGTTATAAAGGTTACCTCCACCTAGCTTGGTGCAAAGGAGAGACCATTAGTGGATTGGTTTTGGCGGAGTGATTCACCGAGGACGAATCGGGGACCGTGGATTAGCGGCGTAGCCGTGAACCACGTTACACCATCTTGTTAGCGTTTGATTTCTTGTATTTCTATTTGCTTGTCTTGCTTTATTGTTTCCTTTGCGCTAATCTCTTTGTAGACGAGCAAATACCAACATCCAACGTTCGAGGGCTATTCACCCCCCCTCTAGCCGGTCATTCGATCCCCTACAAGGATCTGCCAGGTTATCCTCCGATGCAATCTTGGCCACAGCAACTTCTTCTCTCTTTACGATTTCTCGTATCAGGTGGTACTTGCGCTCTATGTGTTTACTTGCCTTATTGGCTCATGGTTCCTTCGTGTTTGCAACTGCACCACTATTATCACAATAAATTGTGATATTTCTGGGCAAACCAGGAATCACATCCAAGTCCATCAAGAAGTTCTTGAGCAACACAGCTTCTTTGGCCGCCTCAGAGGCTACCACATACTCAGCTTTCATGGTAGAGTCCGCCACGCATTTCTGCTTGACACTCCTCCATACAATAGCTCCACCTCCCAAAGTAAACACAAAACCTGAGGTAGACTTACTGTTATCCCTATCTGATTGGAAGTCGGAATCTGTATAACCCACAGGGAGTAATTGGTCTTGTCACGCCCCGAGGGAGTCTCTGCCAGACGAAAATCCGGCAGCATCTCCCCTGTACGGGTGACAACACCAATTTTAATACAAGGCCTACACGACCACTATACATCGGTCAACACGAGCGGAACATACCACAACACAATATACATAATATGCGGCCTCAGGCCATCAACCAAAATAAGTAAAAGATCTAAAACATCAAGACCTACCCCTTCTGCCATATGAGCAGCAACATACAACCAAAACGAACCGAATATAAGTCCACAAGGACATAACAAATATAACCAAAACATCCACCGGTATACAATCCAAACATAAATCCTAAACATATCCTCTAATAAAATCCCAATCCATAAAACTAATAACCAAAACCATAAGATCAATAAAACCTATCCACCTCGACGAGGGGGATTGGCAACTGGACTCTCCTGACAGTTTCATCCTGAAATAAATATAAAACCACGGGGTAAGTTCAAAGAACTTAGCATATAATAGTTGATATGCAAAGTAAGATATAGCTAACAATAAAAATCATGCCAGTACAGTCTCTAATATAGGGTAAGCAAGAAAGAAATGCAAAAGGTGTTGGAAGATTGTTGGTGCAATCGTCCCAGGTAGACTCCCGATGGTATTTTGATGACAGACAAAACTCATGACATGGGATTGTCATGGGAAAGCCCAACATGGGGTTGGCATGGGAAGTCCAAAGCATTGCGGAGCCGTGCGCTCGGTGCTTGGCATGGGAAATCCAAAGCATTGCGGAGCCGTGCGCTTGGTGCATTTGGGAAGTCTTGAGGACTTGGTAAGTTCACTAGGCTCGGGGTCCTTGAGTCGGTGAAGGATGGCATTGCGAAGCCGTGCGCTTGGTGCATCCGAGGGACCGCCGGACGGGGAGCGAAGGGAGTGAGCCCAAAGGAAGCATACTTCTAGGGCATGAGACGCGAAGGATGGCGTTGCGAAGCCGTGCGCTTGGCGCATCCGAGGGACGTAGGCCGAGGGAAGAGAGCTTCGGTGGGGAACTCCGTGTGGACTTGGCCAAGTGGCTAAGACTGAATGTCGGAGGCTCAAACATGGTAATGTTTGAGGTTTTAGCTGACATCGATCGGTAGCATAGGTGCGGATCGGCTCTCTAGGTCGAATAGGTTCGACCCGGTGTTAGCGAACCAGGTGGTGATCGATCATTGCAGAGAAGCGGTCGGTGATGGGATGATCGATCGGCAAGACGGCGGTCGGTGATGACCTGTCTGCAGACGCGAGAATGGAGTCGAGCTCGCCCGGCCTCGTGATGGATGATCGATCGGCCCGATGGGTGCCATCGGTCGGGATGTGTGATCCGTTGGAACTTAACCAGCGTGGATCCGGCCGTTGTGAGACAGCGGCTCGATACCGATCGTGATGGTCACGCGATCGGTCGTGATGGGCAGATCGCTTGATGCGAGGTTATAAAGGAGCTCAAGAGGAGGATTTGCCCAAGACTTTAAGGAGCTATTGGAGGGTGCTGCTTCTGCATTCCAGTCCTTCAAGAGCCAACCAAAGCAAGCAACAAACAAGTGATCAAAAGCAATCGGTGAAAAGAGTTTCTTTTGTATTGTATTTGTATTCTTGTTTGTATTTCTATATTACTTTGTAATTGCTTGTGAGAGGTTTCTCCACCTCCGACGTGTTGTCGAGAAGGAGTTTGAGTTAGTGCCGTGAGCATAACTAGAGCTCGAGGAGCTCGCCCGTGGAGTAGGAACCATTCGATTCCGAACCACGTATATCGTGTGTATTGCATGTGCTTGTGTTGTTGTTAGTATTATTATTGTTTCTATTATTTCCGCTGCGCTAACAACAATCGTAGACAAGCAACGCAACGAAAACGAGCAAAGTCCGACATCCAACGAACGAGGGCTACTCACCCCCCTCTAGCCGGCCAACCGATCTCCCAACAAGTGGTATCAGAGCCGAGGTCGCTCTTCAAGGACTAACCGCCGCGAGAGCATTACAAATGGCCGGCTTCATCCATCCACCAAAATTCGATGGAGATTTTTCTTGGTGGAGGAAACGGATGGAGGTATATCTCGAAACCAATTTTGATTATATGATTATTGTAGAAAATGGTTTTGAGATGCCTAGGGATAAAAACAACAAGCAAATTGAGAAGTCAAGGTGGACCCAAGACCAAATTAAGGACTTCAAGACAAATCTTGAGGTAATAAAATTACTTAGTGATTTATTACCTAACACTATTTGGTCTAGATTGGGTAACTATAGGGATGCTAAGGAATTATGAGAGAAAATAATGAAATTCCAAGAAAATTCCCAATCGGCACAAGTAGAGGAGAATGCCGAAGAAGAAGCACCCACAACATTTGAAGATGTTGATGATTTGGTGGAGACCTCCACCTCTAGCATTGAGGGGGAGGAAAGGCAATCTTCCATCCCGGAGCAAGAACAAGAAGCATCCACTTTCGGGAGAAGTGAAGATCATGAAGAGGCCCCCACCACCTCCCTAGGTAACTCAAGTGTTATTATTTTAAATAAAAAACACATAATATGCTTTGAGTGTAGGGAGAAAGGGCATTACAAGAGCAAATACCCTAAATTGGCTAAGGAAAAGGCATCAAGACCGAAAGTCAACCCAAAGTCAAAGGATGCCGGTGTTCCCAAAATCAAGAGCAAAGAGCACATTGTGTGCTTCAAATGCAATCAAAAGGGACACTACCGAAGCCAATGCCCTAGGGGGAGGAAGAAAGGGCAAGAAGGTGCAACTCATGTAGGGGGAGCTCCTAAAGCTAACCCTAAGGTAAATTTACTTAATGCACCTTTAATTCCTAAAGTTAAAAAGCATGCTAAAAATTATTTTAGTTCTCTTGCTATTATCAATGAAAAGCATGCTAAGAGAAATAATAAGGTATATTGTCTAGGTGCCAAACATGTTCATATAACTAAAGACAAACCTAGGACTCAAAACACTAGACCTATTTTACCTAAAGAGTCCATTAGGAGAGTTGAAAACCACTTGGGTATTAATCCCAAGAAATCTAGGCATATGCCTAAGAAGAAAAACAATTTCCCTAAATCTAATGAAAATTCTAAATTGAGGAAATTAGAGGTGGAGAACCAAGCCTTGAGGTCAAGGCTAGAAAAATTCGGTTAAAGGGCCTAACATACAAAAATCAAAACCTAGAAAACAAGAAATGTCTAAGGGCAAGAAGGGTTTGGGTCACAAACCTATGTCCTACCATAATGTTCCATTTGATTATGGAACTATTTCTAGGTCTAGACAAACCAAGGCTAATAGGGAAGTTATCCCTAAGTCTAGCCATGGTATGTGTTTAGTGGCCAAGGACTTAAGAAAAACCAAGAAAGCCACTAAGAAGGTCAATGGAGGAGTCACCTCTAGAGTTGACCCAAGTAAGACCCATTTGACTAAGGTTTCAAAGCCTAAAAGGGTCATTAGGAAGGTATCTAGGGAAGTTATCCCTAGGGAATACCTTGTTAACCCAAGGAGCTCCAATAGGTATTGGATTCCTAAAAGCGTGATCGATTCACGCTAAATGGGTTAGGGTGTGTCAACCCTAGGTGGATGGGTAGTTAACCTAACCATAGTAGAGTTGACACATTAGGGTGTGCCAATATGCTTGAGAAGTTTAAAATGATTTAAATTGGCACAATTAGGTCTTAGAGGTATTGGTGTGCCATTTTGGGTTTTTGGCACACTAGGGAGATGAATGGCTTTAAGGCAAATTGATTTAATCCCTAGAAATGGCAAATTGATTTTAACACTTAGGTATTCTAGACCTTAGTATATTTTTCTTGCCATGCTTTATTTGCCTTGCCATGTCATGACATCATTCTCATTTTTATTTATAAAAATGTCATGATCATGTTTAATGTTATTTTTAGATGTCATGTATGCTTAAGTTTCATTTACATGCCATGACATCATGATATTGGCATATGTTTTTATCTAAATCATATCTATGCCATAATCATCATGCATAATAAAATGAATTCAAGGACTATGGCACAATTTGATGGGAATCAAATAAATATTGTCTAGATATATGCATGAGACCAAGAAAAGAACAAAAACCCACAGCTCACTATGTTAATTGCCTTGAATGTGTTTTACAAATCTAGATATTAGTGAGATGTTTAGGAAAATGAAATTAAAGGTTTTGAAAACATTTTGAAAACATTTTGCAAAACCTTGGTGAAGACTATCTTGTGATAGCTATCACCATTGAATGAGATGATACAAAGAGGGCTCTTTATTGAAGCTTTTCTAAACTTTTGAACTTTGTATCAATCTCCTAATTTAATGGGTAAAATAATTTTCCAATAATTTTCATCCATAATGATTGTAATAAGTATTATGCATACCAAATTTCAAGATTTATCTATGTATGTATATTTACTTATGGATTTCGGAAATTCATTTCTGAAATCTGAAAAACTGAAAATTCATTATCACCGATTGCCAGTATTGATCGATGGTAAGCCCCGATCATTGTTATCGTGAGTCGCAAGCTGATTTCGGGTAAATCTTGATAATTAGGCCCATGTTCAGCTAGGTTAAGGCCCCCTAACCACTCCTAACCCTAGGATATGCTTGGGATAGCATTAGAGAGGGTGAAAATCCATTGGATATGGATTAGGAGTTGGGTTGAGGGTGAGTATCAATTTTAAGGTGGAAGAAAGTTCATTGTTGAACTTTGCCTTAATTTTGATTGGTAAATGTTCCTATTGGCTTAGGGACTCTCCAAGGACATTGTTGGTGCAATGGTCAAGGGGGAGCAAGCCTCTAGGGGGAGGAATCCATCATGGGAGGATGGATTTGTATTTCCTCATGGGAGGAAATTGGGGTGCCTCTCTTTAAGTGATATGGGATCACTTGGAAGATTGTAGGCATGTGTTCCTCCAAGGGAGAGATTGTAAGATCTCATTGGGATATGAGACATTCATACCCTTGGGGAGGACCTTTTTGATGTAATGTCAAAAAGGGGGAGAAGTTACCAAGTTACCAATTAGGGTTCGTTGGAATTCTCATTGGGATATGAGAATTGCCAATATGGGAGAATTGGTAGACTTGAGATGGTAGTTTTGTCAATCATCAAAAAGGGGATTGTTGGAAGATTGTTGGTGCAATCGTCCCAGGTAGACTCCCGATGGTATTTTGATGACAGACAAAACTCATGACATGGGATTGTCATGGGAAAGTCCAACATGGGGTTGGCATGGGAAGTCCAAAGCATTGCGGAGCCGTGCGCTCGGTGCTTGGCATGGGAAATCCAAAGCATTGCGGAGCCGTGCGCTTGGTGCATTTGGGAAGTCTTGAGGACTTGGTAAGTTCACTAGGCTCGGGGTCCTTGAGTCGGTGAAGGATGGCATTGCGAAGCCGTGCGCTTGGTGCATCCGAGGGACCGCCGGACGGGGAGCGAAGAGAGTGAGCCCAAAGGAAGCATCCTTCTAGGGCATGAGACGCGAAGGATGGCGTTGCGGCCGTCGCCGGCGCATCCGAGGGACGAGGCCGAGGGAAGAGAGCTTGTGGGAACTCCGGTGGACTTGGCCAAGTGGCTAAGATCAACATGGTAATGTTTGAGGTTTTAGTGACATCCGATCGTGCATAGGTGCCGGATCGGCTCTAGGTCGAATAGGTTCGACCAGTGTTCGGCGAACCAAAGGCGGTGATCGATCGATGCCAGGAGAGGCGGTCGTGATGGGATGACCATCGCCAAGGCGACGGTCTGATGACCGTGCACGCAGAGAATGGTCGAGCTTCGCCCGACCTCGTGATGGATGATCGGATCGGTGATGGGTGCCATCGGTCGGCCCGATGTGTGATCCGTTGGAACTTAACCAACGTGGATCCGGCCGTTGTGAGACAACGCCTACGATACCAGTCGACTGATGGTCATGATCGATCGGCGTGATGGCGAGATCGGCTTGAGTCACGAGGTTATAAAAGGAGCTCAAGAGGAGGATTTCGCCCAAGACTTTAAGGGAGCTATTGGAGGGGAATTGCTGCTGCATTCCAGTCCTTCAAGAGCCAACCAAAGCAAGCAACAAACAAGTGATCAAAAGCAATCGGTGAAAAGAGTTTCTTTTGTATTGTATTTGTATTCTTGTTTGTATTTCTATATTACTTTGTAATTGCTTGTGAGAGGTTTCTCCACCTCCGACGTGTTGTCGAGAAGGAGTTTGAGTTAGTGCCGTGAGCATAACTAGAGCTCGAGGAGCTCGCCCGTGGAGTAGGAACCATTCGGTTCCGAACCACGTATATCGTGTGTATTGCATGTGCTTGTGTTGTTGTTAGTATTATTATTGTTTCTATTATTTCCGCTGCGCTAACAACAATCGTAGACAAGCAACGCAACGAAAACGAGCAAAGTCCGACATCCAACGAACGAGGGCTACTCACCCCCCTCTAGCCGGCCAACCGATCTCCCAACAAAAGGGACTGTACTCACCTGAATCTCCTACCCTGATATAGGAGTATGTGCTCTACTATAAGAGATAAAATCATCACCATATACGAATATGAATCCTGTATGCATGTCAATCATATGCAACATCCAAGGCATCAATAAAAATGCAGCAAACACAATACAAATGTGATCCATGCAAAAATATGCATGCCGTGCAAATGACATGGTCACCCCTGATGCCAGTCAGCCGCCTCACACGCGATGGTGAAGCCGAGTGGGTAGGGCTATGAAAACTGTGCACTCTGCCATCGCTGCTCCTGAGTGACTGAGTGGACAGGATGCTGTCGGAGTACACCTATCCTCCTGCCCCAAACATAGTGGGGGAGCTAAGCTCTTATCTCCCGGTGTCATAGACCAGAGGAGGGATCTCTGCCCGCTACCACGCTGCCTCATCGCTACCCATGAGCGGACCAACGGAGCCTGACAGAGCAACTTCACACACCCTTCTGATGTACCACTAACCCATGAGTGGCAGTGTGTGCAGGCCATGTAACTGGCTACGGGCTCAACAATAATGGAACCCCATCCAGCCAGTATGTAATCATGCAAAAATGGTGCATGATACTAAAGCATGTAAATCCTACTCAAAATACCTATCCGAGTAATATGTACAATCAGTATGTACATATCCCTAATCCAAGTACTATGATCCAAATCAAACAGGGAGATATAATCAAATCCTATCACATGCATGTATCAAGTAGGCACCAAAAGCATACTAGGTATATAAACATGAAAAATTATTGTAAGCTATCTTAACTAGCATATCAACAATGACTATATCTAAAAGATAAGTCAAAATACCCGCCTGATATAATGATCGAAATCATGAACTCTTCACGCCCGTAGATCGGTCTCGTGACCGAAACCTGCATAAAACATAATTACCATTAAGTCCAATCACACGACATCGATTAGATAAATTCTACATCGAACCTGTATTCACTTAATCTACCGAATACGAGTACAACACTCGATACACCCAATTCACCATCCACAGGATGAAACCAAAACCCGAATAGCTATCTCACAGATCAATACACATTCTGAACCATTCATAGCTCACTTAACATACCAATTACGATCGTACAATCGACATCATCCCAATCAGAACCTCACAACCATTTCAAATAGAACATCTCAGCCCTCACAGCCCCTTAGACCCATTCACCGCGATCACAACCCTCACAACTATTTACAACCATTAATTCTCCCGCCCACAATCGTACGGTCGTTCACAGCTCAACTACAATAAACTCACAGCCACACATCTCTTCACACAATCGTACCATCAACGATTCCTAAACAGAACCCTCCATTCACGCACCATACATTAATGCCTAGTAAAATCCAATAATTAACAAATGAAAGGAGGGTAAATCAAGCTTACCAGCCCTAGGAACCTCCACCGGCAGCCCTTTCCCTAAAGCTGCCCTGTTCACCGAAAAACCCGACGCCAACGCCACTGCCCTAGCTTCACACGGCAATCTGAGTTAATGGTAGTGCATAACACGATTGAGGATGGATCTCTTCAAAATTAGGGAAAGAGATTGACAACTTACCTACTACGACTGAGATCGTGAAGAACAGTTCGCGATCAAAACTCCATCGATCCAAGCTCCCAGCCAATCGCCCACTCGCCGCTCTAGCCTGTCCGCGGAGATCATCAAGGCTGGTCCGAGCGCCAGCGTTCACAGCGAGGAAGAACACCCGAGAAGGAAGGAGAGGTCGGCGGCGCTTGGGGGTTGGCGACGCGAGCGACGGAGAGGAAATGGGCGGCGGACGCGCAAGGCGTGCAATGCAAGCGAGATCGTGGTGAAGGGAGATTAGTGTCCGGGGAGGTTGGCCAGCGTTGCAAGCGAGCAGCATCGGCGATGGGGCTGGCAGACGTCGGAGAGATCACGAGGAGGATCTAGCCGTCGTCGCCGCTTGCCGCGAGGAGGATCCAACTGCCGCCGCCGCTTGCCTCGAGGAGGATCCAGACGTCGGCAACATTTCAGCAAGGAAGGAGAAAGTGGAACTCACGAGAGGAAAACAGAGAGGGAGAGGAAATCCGACGCTGGGGAAAAAACAAGAGTTATCGCGAGAGAAAAACCATAGCGAAGAGGGAGATCGGGCGCAACGGGGAAAAGAAAAGGGGGAAATCGAAAACCTAGGTTTTAGGTTAATAAAATTTATTAACCCCTCAAAATTGATATTTCAAATAGGCCCTCAAAAGCCTATTTATTTTATCCCCGTAAATATCTCGTACAAGCCTCATTTAAATCCAGAAAAATTCTGGAAAAATTCCTAAAATTTCCTAAAAATCTCGAAAAATTTCCAGGATTATTTCCTTAATTATTTGGCCATTTAAATTTAGTATTTTAAATTTCAGTATTTAACATGTCTGCCTGGTAAACTAGTATATAATCCCTAGTCCTTCTCAGGTACTTCAATATGTGTTTTATCGCAGTCCAATGTCCCTGTCCTGGATTACTCTGATATCTGCTGACCATGCCCTCGGCAAAGCAGATATCTGGTCTCGTACATAGCATCGCATACATGAGGCTTCCTACTACCGAAGCATAAGGAACCACCTTCATCTCCTCTATCTCCTCAGATGTTCTAGGACACATCTCCTTAGATAAAGGAACTCCATGCCTGAAAGGTAGAAAACCCTTCTTGGAGTTCTGCATGCTAAAATGATCCATAATGGTGTCTATGTATGAAGCTTGAGATAAACACAACATCCTTTTCTTGCGATCCCTTATAACCTTGATCCCAAGGATGTGTCCCACTTCTCCCAAGTCCTTCATATTAAACTGTTTGGACAACCATACCCTTACATCCGATAACACCTTGACATTGTTTCCAATTAACAAAATGTCATCTACGTAAAGTACAAGAAATACCACTACATTTCTGTCACATCTCTTGTATACACAAGACTCATCCGAACTTTAAATAAATCCATAAGACTGGATTACCTAATTAAAGCGGATGTTCCAAGACCTCGAAGCTTGCTTCAATCCATAAATGGACCAATTAATCTTACACACAAGATGCTCTTTGCCCTTTGCAATGAAACCTTCTGGTTGCTTCATATAGATATTTTCCTCAAGACTTCCATTAAGGAAAGCTATCTTGACATCCATCTGCCATACCTTATAATCCATATGAGCAGCAATGCATAAGAGAATCCGGATAGACTTAAGCATGGCTACCGGCGAAAAGGTCTCCTCATAATCGATACCCTCTTTTTGAGTATACCCCTTCGCAACAAGCCTCGCTTTGAAGGTCTCAACCTTCCCGTCTATTCCTCTCTTTTCTTTGTAGATCCACTTGCATCCAATGGTTTTCACACCATCGGGTGGTTCTACTAGCTCCCAGACCTAATTCAAATCCATAGATTCAATCTCAGTATTCATTGCATTTTGCCAAGATACTGCATCTTTATCTTGGATTGCCTCGTCATATGTCCAAGGATTAGGTTCATGTTCACCAAGGACCAAATCAGAAGATTCTCCCAAGAACATGAATCTATCAGGTTGTCTCACAACCCTCCCACTACGATGAGGTATCACCTGTGTATCCTCTGTGACATGCGATGCAGTGACTTGTGATATATCCTCTTGTACCGGTGGTACTGAAGAAGTGACTTCCCCTTTCAATTCCTCCAGAACAATCTTACTCATGGGCTTGTGGTTCATGACATAGTCTTCTTCTAGAAATCTGCCGTTCGTGCTGACGATCACCCTTTGATCTCTAGGACTATAAAACAAACCATCTTTCATTCCTCTAGGATAGCCAACGAACATGCGCACTTCTGTACGGGGTTCCAACTTACCAGCATCTGCCTTCAGCACATGTGCTGGACTCCCCCATATCCGAATATGTCTTAGACTAGGCTTTCGCCCGGTCCACAATTCTGTGGGAGTAGAAGGCACTGATTTAGATGGAACCAAGTTCAAAATGTACACTGTCGTATCTAGAGAATATCACCAGAACGAATCTGGCAACTCAGAATAACTCATCATCGATCTAACCATCTCCATAAGAGTCCTATTCCTTCGCTCTGCTACACCATTCTGCTGGGGTGTGCCAGATGCAGACAATTGGGATTGAATCCCAGCCTCTGATAAGTAATTCCTAAACTCTCCCAAGAGGTACTCACCACCATGATCAGATCGTAGTGTCTTGATACTTTTTCCTTAACGTTTCTCCGCATCAGCCTTGAATTTTTTGAACTTGTCAAAGCATTCAGACTTGCGGCGCATCAAGTAAATGTATCCATATCTCGAATAATCGTCTATAAAAGAAACGAAATACTCAAAATCACATCTAGCCTAGATAGACATAGGACCACACAAATCAGAATGAATCAATTCTAACACATCTTTGGCTCTATACCCCTTGACCTTAAAAGGCCTCTTGGTCATTTTACCCTCCAAGCAAGATTCGCAGGTTGGGAAATCTTCCACCACTAATGAACCCAGAGGTCCATCGACTATCAACCTTTGAATTCTGCTTAGGTTAATATGACCATGCCTAAGATGCCAAAGATATGCTTGGTTCATCTTCGAAGGTTCTTT
This sequence comes from Wurfbainia villosa, assembly GCA_025175895.1. Classification (NCBI taxonomy): domain Eukaryota; kingdom Viridiplantae; phylum Streptophyta; class Magnoliopsida; order Zingiberales; family Zingiberaceae; genus Wurfbainia; species Wurfbainia villosa. The sequence goes on along the minus strand of CM045991.1, from coordinate 14,316,560 downwards.
TCTCTTATTGGAATTAGAAGATGAGTTATTAACTTCTATTTGCATCGTGAGAGCTTTTGGTTCAAGTGTGTATAAATTTCCTATCAATGCACCCAAACAGATAATCTCCCTATTCCTTTTTATAACAACTCTGTCATTAAAAGAAATAGAATATGCATCCATAAATAATTTAGAAACTGAAATTAAATTCTTTCTAAATAAAGGTACATAAAGGCAATTCTTAAGAACCAAAACTTTATTTTTCTCAAAAGATAAATAAACATCTCCCACTGCAACAGTCGCCACCTTAGTGGCATCGCCCAAGTATATGGTAATCTCCCCTTCAGCCAATCGTCTGGTTTCCTGGAACCCCTACAAAGTATTACAGACATGATCAGTGGCTCCCATATCTACACACCATGTGCCGGTAGATAACACGGCTAAACATGTTTCAACGACTAGACCAAAAGATATACCTTTTGTTCTGCTTGCGGTTGGGGCAGTCCTTCTTCCAATGTCCAGTATGCTTACAAGTGAAGCACTTGCCTTTCGGCTTCTTCACTCCTCCCTGAGTTCCTCCCATCGCCTTTGCCCCAGCTTGTTTCTTCTTCTTCTTGCCTTTCGGCTTAGAAGTAGAAACTTTTTGGGTAACCATGGCATGCTCCTGAGCACTCTGGTGAAATAGCCCCTCTGTCGCCTGGAGTTCTTTCAGAAGCTCCGCCAACGAATACAACCTCTTGTTCATGTTGTAGTTTAGGCGAAACTGCTCAAAACTCCTAGGTAGAGACTGGAGAATAATATCAACCTGGGTTTCCCCATCGATCTCAGCTCCGAGGACTTCCAACTCATTCAAATGAGCCATCATCTTGAGAACATGATCCCTCACGGGTGTTCCCTACATCATGGTGGTCGTCATCAAGTTCCTCATGGCTTCCTGCCTTGCAGCTCGATTCTGGTGTCCAAAAAGCTCTTTGAGATTGAGCATCATGTCATAAGCAGTGGGCATGACTTGATGCTGATGTTGCAGTACATTTGACATAGATGCCAAAATATAACACCGCGCTATCTCATCGACCTTGATCCACTTCTTATAACTCTCCTTCTCCTTTTCCCCAGAATCATCCGCAGGCTTAGGAGGGCACTCTTCGAGGAGTACATATTTGTATTCCTCAGCAGTCAAGACAATGTCAAGATTCCTCTTCCAATCAACATAGTTGGGTCCAGTAAGTTTATTTTCTTTAGTATCATAGCAAGCAGGTTGAAAGTCATTTTGAAAGAAAACCTAAGAATCACATAGATCAAAACATTAGATTTCAAAAAATTATTGATTCCTCAAACAATAAAATTTTAAAATCAACCAACACCTCAAAACACCGAGAATATCGTATGCCACGATAGTATGGACGTATACGAATTCTACATTTGTAAGAGGAGGTTTTACCCATTAATTTTACTATCTTGTCAACCTAACCTTTTGACAAGTAAAATTAATAGTTGGTTCCTCTTCGACCCTACAAATAAAAGCAGTGACTTCGATGGGGAGGATACTTATATTTGTATCTAAGTGTTCACCATTACTCGGTACCAAGGTAATTATCTCGGGTTATGTGCCTTCCGATGGGGAAGTACACATGCTCCTTAATAATTTCTTATAACCATATTCGACCTTGTGATCCACAAACAAACCCATCCGATGGGGAGGAAGGCACTCAGAGCCGACGCGCAAGTTTGTTTGCATCACATGTCAAATTGTAATGAAGGCCGTGGGAATTTATAAAAATATCCCTCTCCCACTTAGTAATTTGAAATTGAGGAATTTTCTAGCCTACGACATGCATATCAAACAATAAGCAATAAATATGAAAAATAAAATTTTTCCAACTATTATGGCTTTTGTCTTCAATATGTCTCCCGTCGTATCGCCATCTTGTCCGCTCCTCCCTACGTCATGTACAAGCCATCCGGAGATCCGAGTTGAGAAAAAATATTTTAATTTACATCCATCGATCCTATACTCCACGAGGGAGTGTACATGAAATCTAGATCGAAAGTAAACTAAAATAAAAGGAGTGGCTAAACAATGCTGTATCTAATTACAAAAATTAAATACTAGCCTCGTCAACCCCGAGGATTCAACAAAATATACAATTACACACATACTATCACATACACACATATGGCCATAATAGTTGGATCCTATGCCTGCAACCAAAGAGTTAACCTACGCATATCCTACTATTATCTGACACATATAATATATGAAAAGTGCATAAAAGTAATCGAATCCTAAACACACAAAATCGGAAACCGTGGCTCTGATACCACTTGAAGGTAGGAAACTTTGCTTCCCACTTCAACTCGATCGCTTATTCATGATGATCCCTTCTACATCCCCGGATAAAAAAAATTTATCCTTGACAAGAGGGATTACCCAAGCAACCGTTTCATCGTCGTGCTATTCGATTAGAGTAGTCACTTGAACAAACTTGTTGTTCAAGCAACCAATCTCTATTCTACGAATAGCCGCGGAATAGACGATGTACGGATCACCGACTTTTGTGTTTATGTTCGGGGTCCAAGTTATATTAGCCATAAAAATAGAATACTATATGCATATATAATTGAAAAACAATTATAGACATGTTACAAAAGAGAATAGACAATTGATATACCTCTCGATCTTCTATTGTATGTCCTTCCTCCTTTTGGACGTTGTGTGGGCGACGATCTACCAAAAGTCGAAGCTCCTAGATCACCAATCTTTCTTCCTTGCTCGCTCCGAACAAGAGGAAGAATAAGAAACAAAACACTTCCCCTTCTTTCAACCAACCACCAAGCTCCAAGCTTGGTGCTTGCCGCCGGCCAAGAAGGAGATCAAGGAGAGTGAACGCCGGCCAAGACTCTAAGGGAAGAGACCCTAGACTTCTTTCCACCGGCCAAGGAGAGGAGAAGGACTTGATTTGGACGTCGGCCAATGGAGGGAAGAAGGAGATGGGCACCGGCCACCAAGGAAGAAGAAGAAGAAAGGAAATAATTTCCTTATTTGGTGCCGCCCAAGACTTCAAACCCTAAGCCTCCCAAACCCTAATCATATCTCAATTGGAATTCCTTGTTGCCGCCCACCCTAAAGCCTCCTTTTATAGAGTTAGGGATAAGCCTTGTTTTAATCTCCACCATTGGTTCTAGGGATTTAATCTCAACCGTCGAATCTAGAGATGTAATCTCAACCGTTGGTTCTAGAGATTTAATCTCTACCTTTGGATCTAGAGTTTTGTTTTCATCCATTGGATCTAGGCTTCATGAGGTATTAATAGGCTACAATAGGGACCATGAGGAGGAGTTGGATCTTGGCCACCCAATGGATCAAGCCCACATAAAGTCCGATCCATTAATGATAATCCAATCTACTAAAGGATTATCATTGATCTACCTCACCAACCTCCATAAGTTAATATGGGCTCCATATATTATATGTACATTTTTCTTCCCGTGTTTAAGATCTCGAATATCCGTCGATTAATTAATTTACTGACCATTAATTAATCAACATCTAACTCCATGAGTAGTACCACTCAACCTTTTCATCATGCCGGACCAAGTCCACCTGTAGGGTTTACATGATGAACCTTATGAGCTCCTCAAGGGGACATCATCATCCTAATATATAGGACACGGTTTTCTCCTATAATCAACGGCACACCATATAAATAATATCATTTCCCAACTTACCGAGCCTATCAATTTAATCTATAAATCTCGTCCATTGGTAAATCAAAGAAATGAATACTAAGTATATGTACCCGTTATTATATCGGGATTAAGAGTAAGTACAATATAATATCTGAGGTTCGATTCGATTATGTAGTCAGCAATAAATCGAATCACCTCTAAGTTGGTCCTGCTCAATACACACAAAGTGTACTAGTGTGATTCTATGGTCAAGACAAACCAATACCAAATCACACTACAACCATACCAATGGTTTGTCCAAAGTCATCTCGGTTGTGAGTCTATACTTATACTTTACAAGGAGCCGATAACATGATCTCCCGTGTGACACCACACACCATGTTATATACAATGTAATGTATTAGACAATATGCATCACCATAAATATGCAAACAATGATCATGTGATTCTTATTTCAAAATAAAGATGTTCATACAAAAGATAGACTTTTCAGTATACATCCCAACACTTCCGAACCTGGCCCCTCCTCCTCAAGTTACCTTTATATAAGTAGATTCATCCCTACGGAGTGGTACGGAAGGTATGGGTGGCATGACTTTTTGAAGTAATGACCTGTCATTTTTAGAAGTGATAGGGAGCATTACCTTCATAAATGTCACAGGCGTATGGAGCGTAATTAATACCCTACGCATGGTCGATGAGAGACAAGACTCCATTAATGCGGTGAACATGCTTCCTTGAAGTAGGCATAGGCATATGTTTTCTTGTCGGGTGGGGCCTTAGTCAAAGGATGCCTCATTGGACATCTTGATTTTAATGACCGTCACATCACTTGGCTTGCCGAAATATAGTTTGGCTGAGATATATAATGTTGTAAGGCTCGCTGCGAGACCTATCGAGATATAATACTTCTAGCATGTCATGCGGTCAAGCCGAGATATAGTTCTTCCAAAGTGTCATATGCCGAGATACAAGATGTTCAGAATGCCATGCCGAGATATAATGCCTTAGACGACCATGTGTTGAGTTTAATGAATGAGATAGTTATAAATACAAGGAGTTTCAATCCTAGGTTAGTTTTACCCTGTATCATAGGCATTCCCCCATGTCTAGTCGAAGGACATGCATAGCATGATTGACTGGACTAGCCATAACGCATTTTGGGGTTTGGTGATCGCGCCTTTTTTGACTAAGGTGAGTATGGGGGAGAGTGCTTGAAGCATGTCCTTGGAAATGGACGGGATCTACCTTTAAAGATAGATTATAATTGCATAGATTTGATATGATTGTCTCATTTTCTGAGGCTTTACCACGTGTCGCCACATCTTCCTTGAATCCCTAAATCAGATCATCGAAAGATGAACCGACACGACCCCTCTTTATAAACGGAATTCGAAACCTAGGGCCCACCATCTACCCTTCGCAATTTTTCCAGTGCAGTCTCCTCCGACGATTTTCCTCCCTTCTGCCTTCAACGATCTCCTCTTTGTCTTCTTCGGCGCATCTACCTTCTTGTAAGTCCTTCTATTCTCCCTTCTCTGATGGCCGATACCTCTAGCCTTTGGTTTCTTAGGACCCGCAGCGTCTTCACCTCCCAAAGACCGCCGCGAGCTTAAGGCATCTTTTCACTTCCCCCTCACCTATAGACTTAGAGAACCCTAGTGAGACCAGCATCCCCACGAGCCTCCTAAAGGCTTTACCATCTTCTTCTATGACCAACTGGAGGCTAGCCTTCATTTTCCTATCCACCCATTTTACATAGAGATGTATGCTTATTTTTGTATCCCCTTACGACAGATGGCTTCCAACTCTTTTAGTCTTATTAACGATTTTGTTATCATCTTTCTGTTCTATCATCTTCCCCTGTCTGCCAAGTCATTCTACTCCTGCTTCATCCGGAAATGGAAAGAGGCAGAAGACTTCTTTTTTACTGCTCGCCGAGAGACCAAGGTCTAAGCCCGATAGAGGCCAAATTAAGTGGACCTTTAGGTAAAAACTTAATGCTTTTCTTCTTTTTCTTCATTACTAACATCTAACTTGTCTTTTTCCTTTTCACAGCTGAAGTCATGTTCAGAGCTTCCATCAATGAGCGGATGAAATGGAAGCGGGCTCAGATGATTGCCCCTCCAGGTGCTCCTACCGAGACATAGGACTAGGCTGGCTCAGATCAACTCCCACCACCTCGGCCATTTATGGTGGTCGAGATGATCAGCTCCGAGGATTTCAAAGATCTACTCCAGCGTTGGAAGAGGAGTCGGGTGATTATCTCTTCGCTCGAAGGGAGTCCTTCCCGCATATCCCCGAGTCCAAGTTCCCACGACTCAGTCGGGTCGAGTAATGCCGGACCATCTGGCAATCTGGCTCCAGATCTCATAGAGTCGTACCCAGAGGCTCTCGCTCCCCCTCTCGAGCCATCTGCCTCCCGCCAAAGTAGTCCCAACCCTTCCCTCCCCGAGATGTCATCAGGACATTTCATGCCTAGGAGGGAATGGCCTCCTCCTAGGGGATTTCTCAAGGAAATTCATGAGGTTTTCAGATCGTCCGCAAAGGACAAATCCATACCCGCCCTATATGATGCCATGAATGGCCACCTAGCACAAGTAAGTAAAAGTTTGTTTGTTTGTTTTTTACCATAGCTAACCAACTTGATTGTCTTGCAGTTCTGGGGGTATCACCTAGTTGATGACTCGTCTTCCCCCCATGACCACCACATTCCAGGGGATGTGGGCCCAGGTGGTGGTTGTCTCAGCTCGACTCCAAGAAAAAGAGAAGGAGCTCGAGATGGCCCAGGCCGAAACAGCTGTCTACCGATCAAAGTCCCTCCGCTATGAAGATGATTTACAAAGGCAAGCCTGAGAGATCAAGCACTTACGATTCCAAGAAGTCGAAGTAGAACTTCGAGCACAACCTATGGAAGCGGAGGGTTGTGGGTAAAGTTGCTCGAGGCCGAGCAAATGCGCACAACCCAAGCGGCCTCAGAAGTAGCCTGGCGTGAGGAGTTAACAACTCAAGTAGAAATAGCTAGAGTTGAACTAGCTTCCTACCAAGCCGAAGAGGAGGGTCGATGGGCAAAGCGCAAGAAGGCCTTCCTCACCTCTGAGGAGTTCGCTGACATCCTGGGAGAATGCACCGTCGACCTCCTAGATATAGGCTACGAGGGTGCGATTTGACACTTTAAGGAAGCCGGTTATCCTCCCGAAGGAGTCGTTGCTAACTTCCTGGATCTCCAACGATTGATCGATGAGACCCCGAATTCGGCACTCGGCGGACTTCCCAAATAACTAGTTTTTATTTCTTGTAGCTAGTTGTAGTACTTCTATTGTTTTTCTTTCCTTCTGCAGTTTTGAATACTTGTAATGAATGTACTGAATGTACCGAATGTACTGATCTTTAATGTAACAAGTATTTTGCCAACTATAATTGTTACTGCATACCTTTATTCGAAGAGATGATCAGATATCTCGGTTTTTCCAAAGCACTAAGAAATATAAGGAAATGAATCGCGCCGTGATAGGCAATAGTAGGCAATACTTAAGCTAAGAATCGTAATGAACCACAATAAGTGCCTTTATAATGCCCTATGATAAGGGACCTAGAGGAATGTGCCGCGATAGGCGACTTAGAATAATGCACCGTGATAGGCGACTTTGAAATATATGTGCCATGATAAGCGATTTTGCTAAAATACACCGTGATAGGAAGCTTGAAATAATGCGTCGTGATGGGTGACTTAAAGAAATATGTCGTGATAGGCGACTTTGAAATATGTGCGTCGTGATAGGCGACTTTGCTGAAATGCATCGTGATAGGCGACCTTGAAATATATGCGCCGTGATAGGCGGCTTGAAATAATGCGCTTTGATGGGAGACTTAAAGAAATGCACCGTGATAGGCGACTTTGAAATATGTGTGTCGTGATAGACGATTTAGAATAATGCACCATGATAGATGACTTTGAAATACGTGCATCGTGATAGGCGACTTAGAATAATGTGCCGTGATAGGCGACTTTGAAATATGTGTGCCGTGATAGGTGACTTAGAATAATGTGTCGTGAGAGATGACTTTGAAATATGTGCACCGTGATAGATGACTTTGAAATAATGCCTGCAACCATGAGAGATACTTTTTATTATTTTAAGGAAAAAGTACTATTACATACCCTTTGGCCATCGGCCATCACACACGGTAAGGTCGTAAATGAAAAGTATTCTATGGTCGAGTGAGCTCTTTCCCCTCGCCGTCTTGTAGATAATAAGCTCTTGACTTGAGCTTCTTAAAGATCTTGTAAGGGCTCTCCCATCGGAGTGACAATTTATGAACCTCCCCTGCTAACTGAATCTTCTTCCATACGAAGTCACCTGGCTAGAAGGACCAAGGTATGCCCTTCTTATTGTAAGACTGAGTTATCTTTCGTCGAAAAGTCTCCATTCGGACGACAGTATTTTCTCATGTCTCGATCACTAAGTCCAATTCTGCCAATCTTTTCTCATCATTGTCACCACCGTCCGAGGTGTAAGCAGCAACCCTTGGTGAGCCCATGCCAATTTCCACCGGGACAAGGGCTTTTGAGCCATAAACCAGGTTGAAAAGGAGTGAGGCTCGTGCTATCTTTGGGGGTTGTTCGGTACACCCATAAAATACTTGACAACTCCTCAACCCAACTTCCCCCAGTACGATCCAGCTTGATTTTAAGTCCCCAAATCAACTCCCAATTGGTGACTTTAGCTTGTCCATTGCTTTGGGGATAAGCCACTAAGGTGAAGGTCTATTGAATCTCTAGCTGTTGACACCATTCTTTTATCTTTTGACCTTGGAATTGTCGACCATTATCTGAGACTAGTCTCCGAGGAATGCCAAATCAGCAGACTATATTTCTCTAGAGGAACTTTAAGACAACTTCTTCGGTTATCTTGGCTAACGGTTCTGCCTCCACCCACTTTGAGAAATAGTCCACAGTGACTAGTAGAAATTTTTTCTGATTAGGCCCAGTTGGTAGGCGACCCACTATGTTCATTCCCCATTGATCAAATGGGCATGATACTACTGAGGCCTTTAATAACTCAGCTGGTTGTTGAGAGAAATTCTAGTGTTTTTGACAGCTAAGGCATATACGGACACAATGAGCGGCGTCTTTCTGGAGGGTTGGCCAAAAATATCCGGCTAATAGAATTTTCCGAGCTAACACCGTTCCTCCCGAATGATTCCCACAGCAACATTCATGTATTTCTCTCATAACATAATCAACTTCTTCTGGACCAAGACACTTGAGTAGAGGATGGGCGAAGGCCCACTTATATAGAGTATCTCCGACTAAGACAAATCATGCCCCTCTTTTCTTTATGAGTTGTGCCTCGGCTCTGTCATCCGGCAATATTCCCCTCTTAAGATAATCTATTAGAGGATCTCTTCAATCCAAAGGGCTTCCCAGTGCATTCTGATCCTGATCTATCTGAGCAATAAGCTGAGTTTCAATGAGTGAATCTTCTAGGCTCCAGGTGGTAAGCGCGCTGGGCATGTGAGCCAACTCGTTGGCTTTCTGGTTACCCCCCCCCCCTTCGAGGAATGTTATGCAGACTTACGTCTTGGAATTTCATTGCTAACTTGTGGTAAGCCTGTATATATAACTGGAGCTGACTATTGTTGGTGTCAAATGATCCTTTGACTTGTTCCACGGCTAGTTGTGAGTCTGAATGTAAGATAACTCGAGAAGCTCCAACATGGTGAGCCGCACGAAGACCGACTAATATAGCTTCATATTCAGCTTCATTGTTAGAGGCACAAAAATTAAGCTGCATAGCTATCTAGATCATATCTCCGAGCCGTTATGAGAAGGGTGAGAGCCAACTTTTCCAATGTAATATATCGACTTTCAGTAGCTTTTAACAAGTGACTAATGAAATAAATCGGGAATTTCTTACCATCCTCCTACCGAATTAATATTGATGCCACAACTTCTTCGGATGTAGTCAAATATAACTGCAAGTTTTCTCCTGCCACTAGCTTGGCTAGGGTGGGTAGTTCGGATATGTATTGCTTTAATTCAGTAAAGGTCTGCTCACATTTTTCATCCCATGAAAGCCAAGTCGACTTGCAGAGTATTTTGAAAAAGGATAAACTCCGCTCAGCTGACTTAGGGATGAATCGTGAGAGAGTTATTACCCTTCCCAATAGCCTCTGTACTTCTTTGGTATTTCAGGGAGAAATCATATTTTGCAAGACCTGGGTGTTAGTGCCTATAAGATCCACATATCTTCACAATGGTATGATATTGTCCACTTTGGGCCTAAGCCCTCATGGTTTTATTTTTGGGCTTTACCCAAAAGGTCTCATACCAATAGAGATATCTTTTCATCTTATAAGCATATGATCTTTTCCATGTCTTACCAATATGGGACTTTGATTGTATTTCCAATACCCCAACAATCCCCCCCCCCCTCAAGCCTATCCGTCCTCGAAGGACATCCTTGTTGGTGAAACAATGCCCTAAGCATTTATATATGTTTTGATGTTTGGTTAAATCATCTAAGTTAGGCAATGCTTTGTGATCTAATTGTGCACATGTTTAAGTGACAGGGAAATCCAAGGATGATGACTTGGTAAAAGAGAAGTCCAAGTATGATCTTGGCAAGGAAAGTCCAAGGGACGGACTTGGCAGCATAAGACCAAGCTTATAGTCTTGGCAGCGTAAAGTCCAAGTGAACCTTGGCAAAGAAAGTCCAAGGGATGGACTTGGCAGCGTAAGACCAAGCTTGGAGTCTTGGCAGCGTAAAGTCCAAGTGAACCTTGGCAAAGGAAGTCCAAAGTAAAGTCTTGGCAGCATAAGTCCAAGCTTGTAGTCTTGGCGGCATAAAGTCCAAGCATTTGGCAACCCAAGACATGACGAGGCCAAAGGAAACTCTTAAAGGTGGGTGCAAGGCTGAAGGAAGAGTTAGAAGGTCAAGTCTAGGTCTAGGGAGTCAATTCAAGTATGAATTATTCATACTTGACTAGTATCAGTCGACTGATACGATGTATCAGTTGATCGTCAGTGCTCGATCGAGTCGATGAAACCTCGACTATCGATCCGCTTAGTCGTCATAGTAGTCGATCGATGAGGCAATCGACCGATCGCAATTCAGCAATGATCGATCGAGTTGAAAATGGGCACAGAATGGAGTCTCACTCGACTCCTCGTGGCGATCACTCGACTGATCGCCTCATCAGTCGACTGATGAGGTGATCAGTCGACTGATAGGCCTCCCGTTGGAAATGGTGGTTATGAATCCCCGCAGATCGGCTTTGTCAGAAGCCGTTAGCTTCGACGGCAGTCGACTGATGGTGATCTTCAGTCGACTGATCAAAGCCCAACGGGAAAAACAACCCTTCTTCTATAAGAAGAGGCCTTGGGGAGCTTGGAAAACTAGTGCTCTCATTCCTAACTACACCCTCGTGCTCACCAAGCTTTCTCCAAGTGTTTTTGTGATTCTAAACCTCCTCTTCTCTAGTCTTCATCTTCCATCATTGTAAAGAAGAGGAGTGCATTGTAATACAAGGTTTCTCCACCTTGGTTCATCCAAAGGAGGATATAGTGAAGCTTGGCTAGGGCTAATCCACCTTACGGATTACCGTGGAGTAGGAGCGTCATCTCCGAACCACGTACATCGGGTGTTAGCATTGTTTTTCTTGTTTCTTATTCTTATTCGTATTTGTATTTGTATTGCTTCCGCTAACGTATTTGTAGAAACAAAGAAAGGCTAATCACCCCCTCTAGCCGTTACAAAGATCCAACAAGTGGTATCAGAGCCCGGATAGCTTGGAAGATTTCACCATCAACCAAGGCATCAATGGCTCTTCAAGAGGGATATAGCACCGCCAAGCCACTGCTCTTCGATGGGAGTCACTTTGCGTATTGGAAAGGTAGGATGAAGTATTATCTAATGAGTAATATTGAGATTTGGCATAACATTGTAGATGGCTTTGAGGAACCAGTGGATGAACATGGAAACCCTATTCCAAGCAAGGATTGGACAAGGGAAATGAATAGGAGGTTCGAATCAAATGTAAAGGCGGTACTCACCATCCAATGCAGTATTACAATGGAGCAACTCAACAAGGTGGGGCCTTTCAAATCCTCCAAGGAATTATGGGAAAAGCTCATTGACCTAAATGAAGGATCCAAGGAGTCAAAGAGGGCCAAGAAGGACTTGCTAATTGGACAACTTCAAGCCTTCCAAATGAAGATGCATGAAATCGTAAGCCAAATGCATGGAAGGTTTAAGGAGATTGTTAATGGACTCCACATCATAGGTGAGCGAGTTGACAATCGGGATTTGGTAAGGTATATTCTCCAAGCATTTCCTAGAACTTCTCTATGGACTTCTATAGTTGATGCTATTAAGGTAACTAGGGATCTTTCTCAAATTAAAATTGATGAATTATTTTGTGAGTTTGAATTGCATGAGCAAACTAACATGTCCTCTAAGGAAAAAGGTTTAGCTCTATTTGTTGAAAAGAAGGAAAAGAAGAAGAAATAAAGGAAAGAAGTGTCATCATCATCTGAGTCGGAGAATGATTCAAGTAGTGATGGAGACTCATCTAGTGAGATGGCCAACTTTGTCAAGAAGCTCTATAGAAAATCAAAGGGCTTCAAGAATAGAGAAGCAAGGAAGGGGTCCCATTCTTCAAGAGGTAAGTTTAGTGGTAATTCAAATTTTAATAATAATGTGATTTGCCATGCTTGCAATAAGAAGGGGCACATAAAGCCAAATTTCCCGGAGCTAAAGAAGAAGGAGGAAAAAGAAAAGAAAAAGAAGGATAAGAAGGAAAAGAAGAAGAAGGAGGCCATGATGGCTCAAACCACATGGGACACACCGAGTGTTGAAGATTCCTCCTCCGATGATGAGCTTTGCCACATCACACACCATGTGGCACTCATGGCCCAAGGAGATGACTCCAGTACATCAAGTCAAGAAGAAGACTCTTCAAGTGATGAATCGTCATCTAGTGACGATGAGGTAATGAATTCTCCTAAAGTTAAGCTTCTTTATAAATCAATTGCTTATCTTAAAGAGGCTCTAGATAAGTCTAAATCTAAGGTTAGAAGCATGAAAGTAGAACTAAAGGCCATTAGGAATGAAAAACCTTCACATGTTGATTCTTGCATACTTAAGGAAGAGAATGACAAACTTAAGGATGAGGTTAGTGACCTAAAGGCATGCTTAGAGAAATTTACGAATGACTCAAAATATCTTGACATGATCCTTAGCCGACAAAGAGCCGTTTACAACAAGGCCGATTTAGGATATAAGCCAAAAGAAAAAGAAGTTACTTATATCTCATTGATTAATAGAAAAGCAACCACTAAGGGTAAAGTTAAGAAAGCATGGGTACCTAAGAAGTTTTTACTTAATGTTACCGGTCCAAATGTTTGGGTACCAAAAGCTTGTGTTTTTCATGTGATTTAGGTAGGAGAGCAAGGTATGTGGATTGTGGATAGCGGTTGCTCAACACATATGACCGGGGATGTGAGCAAGTTCTCCACAATTAAGTATGTGAAGAAGGGAGCGGTGTCTTTTGGAAATAGTGGAAAACTCAAGATATTAGGTAGAGGTACAATTGAGGTATCCCCCAAAATTGTCATTCACAAAGTTTTACTAGTTGAAAATATGAAATTTAATTTATTAAGTGTTAGTCAACTTTGTGATGCAAGCTACCATGTTTCTTTTGAATCTTCTAAATGCATGATTAGACATAAGGAATTAAATGATTGTATGTTAGTTGGATATAGGAAATCAAATATTTATTATGTTGATCTTTCATATGCTTCTAACATTTCTACTAAGTGTCTTGTTGCAAAAGAAAAAGAAAGTTGGCTATGGCATAGGAGATTGGGGCACATCAACATGAAAAACATAGCCAAGGTAGCCAAATTGGAGTTGATCAAAGGGCTACCAAAGATCAAGTATGTCAAGAACAAAATGTGTGATGCATGCCAAGAAGGAAAACAAGCAAAGGCATCACACAAAGGTAAAACCTTAACTAATACCTCTTTACCGTTAGAACTATTGCATCTTGACTTATTTGATTGTCATAGTACTCCTTCTTTAAATGGTAACAAATATTGTTTAGTCATAGTAGATGATTTTTCTAGGTATACTTGGGTCTATTTTATGAAACATAAGGATGATACCTTAAAAATACTCATAGGATTTAGTAAAAGAGTTGAAAATGAAAAGAGTCTCAAAATCAACCGGATCCGTAGTGATCATGGTGGTGAATTTGAGAACTCTAAATTTTCACAATTTTGTTTAGAGAAAGGGTACAAGCATGAGTTCTCTTGTCCTAGAACACCCCAACAAAATGGGGTGGTGGAAAAGAGAAATCGTGCCCTACAAGAGGCGGCTAGGACTATGCTTAATGCATATTCTCTACCTAGCTACTTGTGGGCGGAAGCGGTTAATACCGCTTGCTATATCCAAAATAGGGTTCAAATCCATAGGTTTTTAGGAAAGACACCATTCGAATTATGGAATTGGACTATTCCCACAATTCATTATTTCAAAGTCTTTGGATGTAAAGTTTACATTTTAAACACCAAAGATAACTTAGGAAAATTTGAATCCAAAGCGGATGAGGGAATTCTAGTTGCATACTCATCCACGAGTAGAGGATATAGAGTCTACAATAAGAGAACCCAAGGGATTGAGGAGTCCTCTAATGTTCAATTTGATGAAACCACTAGTACCTACCCTAGAAAGTCCTCCATTGATAAGGATATTAATGACAATAATCAAGACATTACCCAAAAACTTCAAAATTTAACCATAAGGGGTAATGATCAAGGGGGAGGAAGAGGAGATTCCGATGATGAAAGGAGGGTAGAAGATAACAATGATCAATTTGAAACCCCTTCTAGAACCTTAAGAACTCATCAAGATCATCCACTTGACCAAATAGTAGGAGATCTATCTCAGGGAGTAAGAACTAGGTCATTTCATAGAGCTCCTACTAGTCAAGTAGCTCTTATTTCACAAATTGAGCCAAAATCAATCAATGATGCATTACATGATCCGGATTGGATTTTGGCAATGCAAGATGAATTGACTCAATTTGAGAGGAGTCAAGTATGGGAGTTAGTACCTAGACCAAATGATAACACCATAATTACTATAAGATGGGTCTTTAGGAATAAGCTAGATGACCAAGGAAATATCACTAGAAATAAGGCTAGGTTGGTTGCTAGGGGATTCAATCAAGTTGAGGGGCTTGACTATGATGAGACTTATGCCCCGGTTGCTAGGTTAGAGTCTATTAGAATTCTTTTAGGATATGCTTCCTATATGGGATTTAAACTTTATCAAATGGATGTTAAATCGGCATTCCTAAATAGTTATATTAAGGAAGAAGTATATGTAGAACAACCACCCGGGTTTGAAAACCTAGATTATCCAAACCACGTATATGAGCTTAGGAAAGCGTTATATGGGTTAAAACAAGCTCCCCGGGCATGGTATGAAAGATTGTCATCCTTCTTAATTTCTAAGGATTTTAGAAGAGGCCAAGTAGATCAAACCTTGTTCATAAAGTCAACATTAAAGGATATCTTCATAGCCCAAGTATATGTTGATGACATTATTTTTGGGTCAACAAATGATGATCTTCTTCAAGACTTTATAAAAAACATGGAGAATGAATTTGAAATGAGTTTAGTTGGAGAGCTTAACTTTTTACTAGGGTTACAAGTCAAGCAAACCAATGAAGGGATTCATATTTATCAAACCAAATATGCAAATGAAATGATCAAGAAATTTGGTTTGGAAAATGCCAAAATTGTAACCACTCCTATGGCCACTAGCACTAGAATAGATAGTGATCATGATGGTAAATCAATTGATCTTAAACTTTATAGGAGTATGATTGGTAGCCTACTATACCTAACCGCTAGTAGACCCGATATCTTATTTGCGGTAGGTATGTGTGCAAGATACCAATCTTGTGCCAAAGAATCACATTTAGTAGCCGTTAAGAGAATTTTAAGATATATTAAAGGCACCCTAAATGTAGGACTTTGGTATCCTAGGACTAGGTCTTTTGAGTTGCTTGGCTATACCGATTCCGATTATGCCGGTTGCAAATTGGATAGGAAGAGTACTAGTGGTGGATGCCAATTTCTTGGGTCCTCCCTAGTTAGTTGGAGTAGTAGGAAGCAACATTGTGTTGCTTTATCAACCACCGAAGCCGAATATGTGGCTATGGGTGGTTGTGTAGCTCAATTACTTTGGATGAGACATACTCTTGAGGACTATGAGCTACACTACTCTAATATTAAAGTTTATTGTGACAATGTGAGTACCATCAACTTGACCAAAAATCCGGTACATCACTCTAGGACCAAGCACATTGAAGTGAAACATCACTTCATAAGAGATCATGTGGCAAGAGGAGACATTGAACTTAATTATGTAGAATCTAAGTCTAACCTTGCCGATATCTTCACCAAAGCTCTTCCGGAAACCAAATTTTCATCATTAAGGAGAGAGCTTGGTATGTGCTTTGTAGAGTAAAATTCTAGGTTTGCATGATCCCATATTCATAATGTTTAACCTTATACATCGATGCATCTCACAAAAAGCCTTTAGAAACCTTGATTTTTGTATTGAGACACTTAGGTGTTGGTGCAACAATGCCCCAAGCATTTATATGTTTTGATGTTTGAATAATCATCTAAGTTAGACAACAATTTGTGATCTAAATTGTGATAATGTTTAAGTGACAGGGAAATCCAAGTATGAAGACTTGGTGAAAGAAAAGTCCAAGGTAAAAGTTTGGCGGCATAAGATCAAGCATGTTGTCTTTGCGGCATTAAGTCCAAACGAATTTTGGCAAAGGAAGTCCAAAGGCAAGTCTTGGCAGCGTAAGTCCAAGCATGTAGACTTGGCGACGTAATGTCCAAGCATGCTTTGGCAAAGGAGAACCCAAGACTTGACAAAGCCGAAGGAAGCTCTTGGAAGCAAAGCGCGAAGGATGAACAAGTCACAGACTCGGAGGGATCCTGGAGGCGGAAGGCTTAAAGAAGAGCTAGAAGGTTAAGTCTAGGTCTAGGGGGCGAAATCAAGTATGAAATACTCATACTTGATGTGTATCAGTCGACTGATACGATGTATCAGTCGACTGGTCAGGTGCTCGACTGAGTCAGGGTGAAACCCTGACGATCAGTCGACTGCCTTGGTCATGGCAGTCGACTGATGTTGCTATCAGTCGACTGCCAACAGTGGCAGTCGACTGATCAAGGCAAAAACAGGCACAGAATGGAGTCCCACTCGACTGCGGCCTGTGATCACTCGACTGATCACTCCATCAGTCGACTGGTGAAAGTGTCGTTGGACGAAACAACTCTGAATCCCACGAATCTGGCTATTCAGAAGTCGTTAACCATGCCAGCAGTCGATTGATATTGTACATCAGTCGACTGATCGTGCTCCAACGGGAAAATCATCCTTCTCTCTATAAAAAGAGGGCTGATGGAGATTTTTGGGGTTAATGCCTATTTCTGATTCTTCTCCAAAGCCTCCACGAGTTTACTAGCTTTCTAAGTGATCTTGAATCCCTTCCTCTTCTCTCTAAGCTCAAAGTTCATTCTTTGTAAAGAAGAGGAGTTGTGTTGTAAAGGAAAGCCTCTTAGTGGAATTGCTTGGGTTGATCCACCTTAAGGATCGCCGTGGAGTAGGAGCATTATCTTCGAACAACGTAAAGGCTTGTGTTAGCATTGTTTTTTGTTTTTACATATATTATTTGTGTTTGCTTCCGCTAATCGCTCTTGTAGAAACGAAAATCGCTATTCACCCCCTCCCCCCTCTAGCTTCCAAACGATCCCTAACAAGTGGTATCAGAGCCCGGATCGCATCGGAAGATCTAGCAATCAACCGGAGCAAAGATGGCTTTTCAAGAGGGGTATAGCACGGCGAGACCTCCGTTCTTCGACGGCAACGACTTCGAATATTGGAAAGGTAGGATGGAGTATTACTTAATGAATGATATTGAGAATTGGTTTAGTGTTGTAGATGGTTTCGAAAAGCCAGTCGACGAATTCGGAGCTCCACTACTGACAAAAGATTGGACAAGAGAGATGGCCAAGAAAGCACAAGCAAATGCAAAAGCAATGACCACACTTCAATGTGGTCTATCCAAGGAGCAACTCTCTAAAGTCGGGTCCTTCAACTCCGCAAAAGAGCTTTGGGAGAAGCTCATCGAACTCAACGAAGGATCCAAAGAAACAAGAAGGGCCAAGAGAGATCTTTTGATTGGCCAACTCCAAAGCTTCACCATGAAGACAAACGAGACCGTGAGTCAAATGCACGGGCGTTTCAAGGAAGTAGTCAACGGACTACATGTTATAGGTGAGAAGGTCGACAACCGAGACCTTGTAAGGTATGTGTTACAAGCTTTCCCTAGAACCACCTTATGGGCTTCAATGGTAGATGCCTATAAGGTCTCTAGGGATCTTTCATTAGTCAAGTTAGATGAGCTATTTTGTGAATTTCAATTACATGAACAAGCTAACACTTCATCCAAAGAGAAGGGTATAGCTCTTTTTGTAGGAAAGAAGGAGAAGAAGAAGGAGAAGAAGGAAGTGTCCTCCTCATCCGAATCCGAGGAAGACTCATCAAGTAGTGAAGATGAGTTATCGGCAAGCAAGGTAGCACATTACGTCAAGAAGTTTGGTGGGAAGTCAAGGAGACTCACCAAGAAAGATGTGAAGAGGATGTTCCAATCCTCAAGAGGTAAATCTTCAAATAATTCAAATTCTACCTCTAACGTGACTTGTTTTGGTTGTAACAAGAAAGGGCATATAAAGCCAAATTGCCCGGAACTAAAGAAGAAGGAGGAGAAGGAAAAGAAAAAGAAGGAAAAGAAGGAGAAGAAGAAGGAGGCGATGGTGGCACAAACATGGGACACTCTAAGCATGGAGGAGTCTTCCAACGATGATGAAGTTTGCCATGCCACCCGGAATCTAGCCCTCATGGCATTGGAGGAAGTAGTCGGGAGCTCAAGCGAGGAGTCTTCTTCCTCTTCAAGCAATAAATCATCATCAAGTGATGATGATGAGGTAAACAACTCACCTAAAGTAGATTTACTTTACAAAACTATTGCATGTTTACAAAATGCCTTAAATAGATCAAAAAATAGGATTAAGGATCTAAAATTAGAGATCAAATCACTTAAGAGTGTAGATTCGTCATGTGGTAAACCATCTAGTGATATTGATGAATGTACTCTTAGGGATGAAAATGATGAGTTAAGAAAAGAAATAAGTAAATTGAGAACATGCTTAGAAAAATTCACCAATGGTTCAAAATACCTAGATATGATCATTAAGGATCAAAGAGCTATTTACAACAAGGCCGGATTAGGATATAGGCCTAAGGAAAAAGAGGTAGCATTTACATCTCTTGTTAGTAGAAAATCAATGATTAAAAGCAAGGGGAGAAAGACATGGGTACCTAAGAAATTTATAATTGATGCTAGTGGTCCTAAGATTTGGGTACCTAAGGATTGTGTCTTTCATGTGATATAGGTAGAAGAACCAAGCTTGTGGATAGTTGATAGTGAGTGCTCAAAGCATATGACCGGGGATGAGAAAAAATTCTCCACTATCAACCACACTAGCAAAGGAAAAGTGTCATTTGGTAATAGTGGCAAACTTAAGATTCTAGGAAAGGGCACCATTGAGGTATCTCCCAATCTTGCCATTCATAAAGTGCTATTAGTTAAAAATATAAAATTTAATTTACTTAGTGTAAGCCAATTATGTGATGCAAACTTTGATGTTAATTTTGATTCTTCAAAATGTTTTATAAGACACAAAACTATAAATGATTGCATGTTAGTAGGCTTTAGGAAATCAAATATATATTATGTTGATTTATCCTATGCTACTAATGCTTCCACTAAGTGTCTTATTGCAAAAGAGGAAGAAAGTTGGCTTTGGCATAGGAGGCTAGGACACATCAACATGAAGAACATAGCAAAAATAGCAAAAATGAAGTTAGTCAAAGGGTTGCCTAAAGTCAAATTTCTCAAAGACAAAATGTGTGATGCATGCCAAGAAGGGAAACAATCAAAAACATCACACAAAGTAAAAATTTACTTAGTACCGCTTTACCGTTAGAATTATTACATATGGATTTATTTGATTGTCATAGTACCCCATCTATAATTGGTAGTAAATATTGTTTGGTAATAGTAGATGATTTCTCTAGGTTTACTTGGGTATTTTTCTTGAAAAATAAAGATGAAACCTTAGAAATAATTATAGGATTTAGCAAAAGAGTAGAAAATGAAAGAAAACTCAAAATCAACCGGATCCGTAGTGATCATGGTGGAGAATTTGAGAATTCAAATTTTTCAACTTTTTGCTTAGAACAAGGGTACAAGCATGAGTTTTCTTGTCCTAGGACACCCCAACAAAATGGGGTTGTGGAAAGGAAAAATTGTGCCCTACAAGAAGCGGCTAGGACAATGCTTAATGCATACTTCTTACCTAGCTACTTGTGGGCGGAAGCGGTTATTACCGCTTGCTATATCCAAAATCGGGTATTGATTCATAGGATTTTAGGAAAAACTCCATTTGAATTGTGGAATGGTACAATTCCAACAATTCATTACTTTAAGGTCTTTGGATGTAAAGTCTATATTTTAAATACCAAAGACAATCTAGGTAAGTTTGAATCCAAAGCGGATGAGGGAATCCTAGTTGGATACTCATCCACTAGTGTAGGGTATAGAGTTTACAATAAAAGGACTCTAAAGATTGAAGAATCTTTAAATGTTAAATTTGATGAATCCTCCAATACATACCTTAGGAAATCCCCTATTAATGATGATATTAATAATGAAAATCAAGAAAATACCCAACAACTTCAAGATTTAACCTTAGGAGGTAATGATTTAGGGGGAGGATTGAATCAAGGGGGAGTAAGGGATGATTCCGATGATGAGCATAGAATTGAGATTGATCATGATTAAAATCAAATTAATACACCTCCTAGAACCATAAGAATTCATCAAAGTCACCCCCTATATCAAATTGTGGGTGAATTATCTCAAGGAGTTAGGACTAGGTCATTCCATAGGGATCCCACTAGTCATATAGCTCTAATTTCTCAAATTGAGCTCAAAACAATTAAAGATGCATTACTTGATCCGGATTGGATCTTAGCAATGCAAGATGAATTGGCTCAATTTGAGAGGAGTCAAGTATGGGAGTTAGTTCCTAGACCAAGTGAGAACACCATTGTTACTACAAGATGGGTTTTTAGGAACAAACTAAATGACCAAGGAAATATCACTAGAAATAAGGCAAGATTAGTTGCAAGGGGCTTCAATCAAGTTGAAGGATTTGATTATGATGAAACATATGCCCCGGTTGCTAGGTTAGAGTCCATTAGAATATTTTTAGCATATGCCTCCTATATGAGTTTCAAACTCCATCAAATGGATGTCAAATCGACATTCCTAAATGGGTTTATTAAGGAGGAGGTATATATAGAACAACCTCCCGGGTTTGAAAATATGGACTATCCAAACCACATATACAAGCTTAGGAAAGCCTTGTATGGTTTGAAACAAGCTCCCCGGGCTTGGTATGAAAGATTATCATCTTTCTTAATTTCTAAGGATTTTAAAAGGGGTAGTATAGATCAAACTCTCTTTATAAAGTCAACATCTAAGGACATCTTTGTAGCCCAAGTATATGTTGATGACATTATCTTTGGGTCAACAAATGATGAACTCCTTCAAGACTTTATTCAAAATATGGAAAAAGAGTTTGAAATGAGTCTAGTTGGGGAATTAAATTTCTTCCTAGGATTACAAGTCAAACAAACTAGTGAAGGTATTTATATTTATCAAACCAAATATGCTAAGGAAATGATTAAGAAATTTGGTTTGGAAAATGCTAAGGTGGTTTCAACTCCAATGGCAACCAATACTAAAATAGATAGTGATAGTGAAGGAAAACAAATAGATCTTACACTTTATAGGAGCATGATTGGTAGCCTTTTGTACTTAACCGCTAGTAGACCCGACATATTATTTGCGGTTGGTATGTGTGCTAGGTATCAATCATGTGCTAAAGAATCTCATTTAGTTGCCGTTAAGAGAATTCTAAGATATGTTAAAGGTACACTAAACGTAGGTCTATGGTACCCTAGGACTAGGTCTTTTGATTTGATTGGGTACACCGATTCCGATTATGCCGGTTGCAAATTGGATCGGAAGAATACTAGTGGTGGATGCCAATTCCTTGGGTCCTCCCTAGTTAGTTGGAGTAGTAGGAAGCAACCTTGTGTTGCTTTATCCACCACCGAAGCCGAATATGTAGCTATGGGTGGTTGTGTAACTCAACTTATATGGATGAAACATACCTTAGAGAATTATGAGCTATCTTACTCCAACATGAATGTATTTTGTGATAATGCGAGCACAATTAACTTGACCAAAAATCCGGTGCATCACTCTAGGACCAAGCACATTGAAGTGAAACATCACTTCATTAGAGATCATGTGGCCAAGGGGGACATTGAGCTTAATTACATTGAATCCAAGTCCAACCTAGCCGACATATTTACCAAGGCTCTCCCCGAAGTAGAATTTTCATCACTTAGGAGAGAACTTGGAATGTGCTTGGTTGAGTAAAGGTATAGGTTTGCATGATCCTATAGAAATACTAGGATTTATACCTTTAAGCATCTCACAAAATATCTAAGAAATCATGATTTTTGTATTGAGCCACTTATACAACATGTGAGATGTTAGGAAGATGCACTTGGTTCATCATGCTTGTTATGATGCATTACTATGGACCAAAGTGTCATCTAGAGACATTAATCCTTCATTGGACCAATCATTGGGAAGGCTTATACACAGTTGATGTGCATATAGCTCCAAGAACATGATTGGAAATGTCAAATAAAACATATTTTAAACTATGTTTATCATATTTTGAAAAACAATTTTCAAGTGAAACACAAAAGTAATACAAAGTTTGCACAAACATTAGAACTTTTGTTAGGTTCCAAGTTTGTATCAATATTGAAATCTGGAAAACATATATTTTTCAAAATATTTTTCCTTGATAAAGTATGATTTCAGAAATGTGTGCACAAAATTTCGTAATTTTTCGAGATTTCTGGAATTTCTAACGCATTTCTGAATTTGGACTGAAAAGGTTGAATTTCACATTACGGATGTAGCAGTCGACTGGTTCAGAAACTAGTCGACTGATACACTGTAGTTTCTGATAAACAGCTCTATTCTCTGATATTTAGAGTATCTTTGATCTCCTAAAACTTTAGCATGATGATACTGAGTATAAACCAACTCTTTGAACTATTTAATGCAGTGTTTTAGGGGGAGTTTTCATTAACTATAACTTTTTCAAATTTACATTGTTGGTGCAAAGTTAGTGTTGGGTCGGATCGATTGACCGGCTAGAGGGGGGTGAATAGCCCTCGTTCGTTAGATGCCGTATTTTGCTCGTCTACGAAAACGTTAGCGCAAGCGGAAGCAATAAACTAGGACAAGCAAATAGAAATAAAACAAAGACAATACAAACACAGAGATGTAACGTGATTCACGGCTACGCCGCTAATCTACGGTCCGATTCGTCCACGGTGAATCACTTCGCAATCTATCCACTAGATCTCTCCTTTGCACAAAGCTAGGTGGAGGTAACCTCTTTACAACAACACTCCTCTTACAAATATAATGAAAATAAGCTTGGGTAAGAGGATGGAAAGCTTTAGGGAACTTTGGGAGAGTGTTAGAGTATAAGCATAAGCCTCCCAAAGCCTTACCCCCTTCCTTTTTATAGAGGAAGAGGGTTTCTTCCCGTTGACAGGATCGATCGGTGATGGCACCCATCGATCGGGTCTTAGTCGAATAACGGCCGCTTTCCACGTTGGATACTATCCAGCATAGCATCGATCGTGATGGCACCCATCGATCGTGATGTCAAACAGTCAAGTCCTCAACGAGGTCGACTCCATACGTGCCGTGCAGGATATCGATCGCCGTCCCTTGGCGGTCGATCAAACCCATCGATCATTGCCCATGCGCCAATCGATCAACTGATTCACGACCACATTAGACCGCCGATCGAACCATCGACTCGAGCGATCGACTTCCGCGCGACATGACAGGTCGGTGGTGTTGGGAAAACTCATCCGACACTTGGACAAATGGCCAAGTTTCACCTAAGAGCTACCCTTCCCGGGTTAAAATCGCTCACTCTCATCCCTCGGAGTCCCTCGCCTTTGAAGTTCTCTTCGTTCGCGGCCACGTCCCTCGGCAGCATCAGGCGCACGGCTCTGCAATGCTCCTTCGCGTCTCTTGCCTCGAAGTCTACTTCCTCCGGCTTCACTCCAAGCTCCTCGTCCGGCGGTCCCTCGGATGCTCCAAGTGCACGGCTTTCGTAAAGCTATCCTTCACCGACTCAAGGCACGAGTCATGAGATGTGAAACTCGCCATGGCTCCATGTGCGAATTACTAAGTCCTGCATGACTTCAACGCACATATCAAATCAACATATCAAACTAACTTAAACCCTTTGCCACACCATCAAAACCATATTACGGCAAGAGATTGCCCTAACAATCTCCCCCTTTTTGATGTGTGGCAATCCGTTTAAGTTAGGTAAAAACATTTGATATAAATTTTAAAGGAAAGAAAGCATGTAAACATAATCATGATATAACAACATGCAACTCCCCCTTAATCCATGAAACTCTCTATGTAAATTTCTCCCTATCATAAATTTCTCCTCCTTTTATAATTAACTTAAACATAATATTTTCTCCCCCTTTGACACCATCAAAAAGATTATCACTAAGTTAAAAAACACATGACATCAAGTCTAATAGAAAGAAAATACCACAAGTTGATTTAAAATTCAGAATTCAGCCTTTACTGGTCTGATATTCAGGCCATCAGTCGACTGGTTCAGATACCAGTCGACTGGCACGTGAATTTTGAGATTTTCTGATTTTCAGACCGAATTTCAGAAATGCATTAAAAATTCCAGAAAATTCAAAAAATCATGAAATTTGGGGAACACATTTCTTTTAAGTATATCTATCAGTGAAAAATATGTTTTCATGAAAAATCATTATATTTATGCATGTTTGCCAAAAATTCAAAAGCTTTAAAAACTACTAGGTTTTTGATCATAAGAGTATCCATTTTAACACCTAGTCTTGCATCCAATTGTTTCAAAACATGAATACATATATTTTAAAGTAAGAAATTGTTTTGAAAACATATGAAATATCCAATCATGAAATGTCTATGAATTAAACATAAGCCTTCCCCATGATTGGTCTATTATTGCTATTTTGATACTTTAAATGACCATCTAAATGCCATAGGCATTAGTGAACATTTGTATCATCCTAACATCTCACTCATGCTAAGTTTTCAATCAAGGTAGCCTATGGTGAGTGTGAGATGCATCCTAGGGGGTATTTGTATATACTTAACCAATATGTTCATGCAATTCTATCATGGTTAAGTGTCAACCTAACATCCTACATGATCATAATGACATATATGAATTAATTTCACATTATGATCATGAAACTCATGTATTCATCAAATAATAGTCATGCATTAGGTATTATATGATGATAATAAACAAAGTATTACCTAAAGCATGATTCAAACCTATTTCTCATGATAACGTGCCAAATTTCAAAAACATAAATCATGATTGCAAATATACATAGGAATTACATCAATCATCATGATTTAAGCATTATTATCTATTTATGGGTACGTTATCATCACCCAACACTATCTAAAAAATCTTGTCCCGTCATCCTAAGTCAACCAAAATATGATATAGGCTAGGTCCATGTGGTTGACTACCCTAGGGTTATCCTAACCCTTAAGGATGGATTTTGGAACCCAAAATAAGTTCTTTCCTATTGGGTTCACTAAGTACTCCTTGGGGATCCATTTCCTAGCAATTACTTTCTTCTTATCTTGTCCCCTAGCAATTAGGCATTTATAGGCCTTTTCATTTTTCTTTTCCTTATATCCTAGGCCCTTTTTATTGAAGCTTTCCCTTTGGCTCCCTATGATCATATTTAATGTGTTGGAGCCAATTGTGAATTTCTCTAGGGCTTTGGTTAAATAATCTACCTTTTCCCTTAAAGCCCTATTTTCCTCTATGCATGCATCATTAACATCCAAAGGCATATAGTCATGTGAGCATGCATCATCATGGCAAGAAGAAACATTATCATTTAAGCATGCTTTTTCTAGTTTTTGTTCTAAATCCTTAATTTGATTAAGCATGCTTTTATTTTTCTTTTTCATGCCAAATAACTCCTTAGTTAAACTAGAAATTATGGAAACTATTTTCTTAGGAGAAGCATTCGTTACCATAGTTTCCATATCCTCTTCTTCTTCTTCGGATGAGGAAGATGTAGAAGCTCCCCCTTCATTTGAGCTCTCCCCACTTGTGCTTGATCCTTCATTTGAGGAGGAGGAGCAATCCGAGTCATGAAGAGCCATTAGTGCTAGGTTGGAGTAGACATGCTCTTCTTCTTCGGATGAGGATGAAGAGGCAAGGTCATCCCATGTCTTGGCTTTGAGTGCCATGGCCTTCCCTTTTCCTTTTGCCTTCTTTTCTTCTTCCTTTTTCTTGCTCCCCTTCTTCTTCCTCTTTTCTTCTTTCTTTTTCTTATCTTCCTTGCTCTTGTTTAGGAGGGGACAATTATCCCTTATATGTCCCTCTCCTTGGCAATTATAGCATATGACCTTCCCCCTTGGTCTTCTATTCCTATCATTAGATTTATGAAAATGAAAACCTTTTAAAGCACGTCTCACCCTCCTTACCATATAGGCTTCTTCGGTGCTATCCATGGAGGAGGAGGAAGACGCTTCGTCATCGGAGGAGGAAGGAACTTCCATCTTCTTCTTCCCTTTGTTTGCCATCAAGGCTACTCCCCGTGAATTTTGGACTCTAGGCTCTTCTTGTATACCTTCAAGCCTTGTCTCATGAAGCTCCATTGTTGAGAAGAATTCCTCCAAGGTGCTTACTTCTAAGTTCTTGGAGATATAAAATGAGTCCACCATGGAGCTCCATCTTGAGGACCGGGGAAAGGAATCTATGGCCTTCATTACCATATCCCGATTTGATAGCTTCTCACCTACACTTGTTAGCCCAATTAATATTTCTTTAAATCTAGAATGTAGGGAAGTTACCTTTTCTCCCTTTTCAAGTTTGATGTTCGAGAGTTGGGAGCGGAGGAGGTCTCTTCTTGCTAGCTTAGCCTCTGAGGTGCCTTCATGAAGTTCAACCAATCTCTCCCACATCTCTTTGGCGCTAGCACACTCCCCTATCCTATTGACTTCTTGTTGAGGGAGCACATTGTAGAGGTGGTGCTTGGCCTTTGAATTTGCCAAATACTCCTCTCTTTGTCTTTTGCTCCATCTCGATTTCTCCAATGGCTCCCCATCCTCGTTCCTAGGCAACTCGAAACCGTTTTCCATTGTTAATAGAATTTCAAAGTCAGTTTCGAAGAATACCTCCATTCGCTTCTTCCACTGAATCGCCGAACTTCGAACCGGTGGATGGATATTTGAGCCGCCATTTTGAAAATTGCTTGTTGTATGGCGGTTAGTCCTCGACAAGCTTTCCTTGGCTCGATACCACTTGTTGGGTCGATCGATTGACCGCTAGAGGGGGTGAATAGCCCTCGTCGTTGGATGCCGATTTTGCTCTCGCTACGAAAAGCGTTAAGCAAGCAAATAGAAATAAAACAAAGACAATACAAACACGGAGATGTAACGTGGTTCACGGCTCGCCGCTAATCCACGGAGTCCGATTAGTCACGGTGAATCACTCGCAATCTATCCACTAGATCTCTCCTTTGCACAAAGCTAGGTGGAGGTAACCTCTTTACAACAACACTCCTCTTACAAATATAATGAAAATAAGCTTGGGTAAGAGGATGGAAAGCTTTAGGGAACTTTAGGAGAGTGTTAGAGTATAAGCATAAGCCTCCCAAAGCCTTACCCCCTTCCTTTTTATAGAGGAAGAGGGTTTCTTCCCGCGATTGACACGAGGATCGGTCGATGGAACCCATCGATCGGTGATCAGCCGCTGCCCAATAATGACCGCTTTCCCGTTGGATACTATCCAGCGATCGCATCGATCGGTGATGGCACCCATCGATCGGTGATGTCAAATCGAGTCCTCAACGAGTCGACTCCATCTCGCGTGCATTGATATCGATCATTGCCATCCCTTAGCGGTCGGTGATCCAACTCATCGATCATTGCCCATGCGTGATCGGTGATCAACTTGATTCAGCCGCATTAGACTAGTCGATCGAACCATCGACTCAGAGCAGTCGACTGCCATGACATGACAGTCGACTGGTGTCGGGAAAACTCATCCGACACTTGGCCAAATGGCCAAGTTTCACCTAAGAGCTACCCTTCCCGGGTTACAATCGCTCACTCTCATCCCTCGGAGTCCCTCGCCTTTGAAGTTCTCTTCGTTCGCGGCCACGTCCCTCGGCAGCATCAGGCGCACGGCTCTGCAATGCTCCTTCGCGTCTCTTGCCTCGAAGTCTACTTTCTCCGGCTTCACTCCAAGCTCCTCGTCCGGCGGTCCCTCGGATGCTCCAAGTGCACGGCTTCCGTAAAGCTATCCTTCACTGACTCAAGGCACGAGTCATGAGATGTGAAACTCGCCATGGCTCCATGTGCGAATTACTAAGTCCTGCACGACTTCAACACACATATCAAATCAACATATCAAACTAACTTAAACCCTTTGCCACACCATCAAAACCATATTACGGCAAGAGATTGCCCTAACAGTTAGGATTTAAACTTTCAAACTGTTTGATGGCTTTTGCTCCACATGTATTCATCATAACCTATATCTTGGATTAAGGGGGAGCTAAAATTTCAAATCTATACCTTAGTTCAAGATTGTTAAACATTCAAACCTTTCATGAAATGTATGCTTTTGTTTCTCTTCTCTTTTTGATGTATGTCAAAGGGGGAGAAGAAATGTTTAAGTTAGAATTGGATATATGACTATGTCATTTGGAAATATGATTATAAGACCTAACTTAAATGATTGTCAAACATCAAAAAGGGGGAGATTGTTGGTGTAACAATGCCCCAAGCATTTATATGTTTTGATGTTTGAATAATCATCTAAGTTAGGCAACAATTTGTGATCTAAATTGTGATAATGTTTAAGTGACAGGGAAATCCAAGTATGAAGACTTGGTGAAAAAAAAGTCCAAGGTAAAAGTTTGGCGGCATAAGATCAAGCATGTTGTCTTGGCGGCATTAAGTCCAAACGAATTTTGGCAAAGGAAGTCCAAAGGCAAGTCTTGGCAGTGTAAGTCCAAGCATGTAGACTTGGCGGGGAAAAGTCCAAGCACTCTTTGGCAAAGGAGAACCCAAGACATGACAAAGCGGAAGGAAGCTCTTGGAAGCAAAGCGCGAAGGATGAACAAGTCGCGAACTCGGAGGGATCCTGGAGGCGCAAGGCTTAAAGAAGAGCTAGAAGGTTAAGTCTAGGTCTAGGGGGCGAAATCAAGTATGAAATACTCATACTTGATGTGTATCAGTCGACTGATATGATGTATCACCAATCGTCAGTGCTCGAATGAGTCGGTGAAACCACGATCGATCGATCGCTTGGTCATGGCGATCGATGTTATATCGATCGCCAACAATGGCAGTCGACTGATCAAGGCAAAAATAGGCACATAATGGAGTCCCACTCGACTGCGGCCTGTGATCACTCGACTTATCACTCCATCAGTCGACTGATGGAGTGATCAGTCGACTGGTGAAAGTGTCGTTGGACGAAACGACTCTGAATCCCGCGAATCCGGCTATTGAGCCTAACCACGCCAATGATCGTGATGTTGTACATCATGACCGATCGTGCTCAAGGAAAATCAGCCTTCTCTCTATAAAAAGAGGGTTGATGGGGGTTTTTGGGGTTAATGCCTATTTCTAATTCTTCTCCAAAGCCTCCACGAGTTTACTAGCTTTCTAAGTGATCTTGAATCCCTTCCTCTTCTCTCTAAGCTCAAAGTTCATTCTTTGTAAAGAAGAGGAGTTGTGTTGTAAAGGAAAACCTCTTAGTGGAATTGCTTGGGTTGATCCACCTTAAGGATCGTCGTGGAGTAGGAGTGTTATCTCCGAACCACGTAAAGGCTTGTGTTAGCATTGTTTTTTGTTTTTACATATATTATTTGTGTTTGCTTCCGCTAATCGCTCTTGTAGAAACGAAAATCGCTATTCACCCCCCCTCTAGCTTCCAAACGATCCCTAACATTAGGAACATGTGAGATGATAGGGAAGGTGTACTTGGCTCATCATGCTTGTTATGATGCATTACTATGAGCCAATGACACACCTAAAAACATGAATACTTCATGGACCAATCATTGGGAAGGCTTGTATTCAAGTAATGAATACATAGCTCTAAGAACATGGTTGGAAATTCCAAATCATATATATTTTAAACTATGTTCATCATATTTTGAAAAACAGTTTTCAAGAGGAAGACAAAAGTGATACAAAGTTTGCCAAATTTTTAGAACTTTTGTTAGTTTCCAAGTTTGTATCAATCTTGGAATATGAAAACATAAAATTTTCAAATTATTTTTCCTTGATATATAATGATTTCAGAAATGTGTACGCCAAATTTCGTGATTTTTCGCGATTTTTAGATTTTCTAACGCATTTCTGAAGTTGGGCTGAAAAGGCTGAAATTCGGATTTCAGGCGTAGCAGTCGACTGGTTCAGCAACCAGTCGACTGATACACTGTGTTTTCTGATAAATAGCTCCATTTTCTGATATTTAGTGTATCTTTGATGTCCTAAAACTATAGCATGATAATATTGAGTATAAACAAACTTTTAGGATTGCTTAATGTAGTGTTTTAGGGGGAGTTTCATAAAATATATCTTTTTCATCCCCAAACTTACATTGTTGGTGCAAAGTTAGGACTTAACTTTCGAACTTTTGCTATGCTTTGCTTCAAATGTTATTCACACATCATGAAGCATATCTTGGATTAAGGGGGAGCTTAATATCAATCTTATATCTTAGTCCAAGATACAACAAACTTTAATTCTTTCATAAAATTTATGAATCCTTCTCTTTTTGATGAATGTCAAAGGGGGAGAAGGAATGTTTAAGTTAGAATTCATATTATGATTATGTAAAGACCTAACTTAAATGTTTGTCAAACATCAAAAAGGGGGAGATTGTTGGTGCAACAATGCCCCAAGCATTTATATATGTTTTGATGTTTGGTTAAATCATCTAAGTTAGGCAATGCTTTGTGATCTAATTGTGCACATGTTTAAGTGACAAGGAAATCCAAGGATGA
This sequence comes from Wurfbainia villosa, assembly GCA_025175895.1. Classification (NCBI taxonomy): domain Eukaryota; kingdom Viridiplantae; phylum Streptophyta; class Magnoliopsida; order Zingiberales; family Zingiberaceae; genus Wurfbainia; species Wurfbainia villosa. The sequence continues at coordinate 14,285,466 of CM045991.1, read as the reverse complement.
AGACTTGTTAAAAGAGAAGTCCAAGTATGATCTTGGCAAGGAAAGTCCAAGGGACGGACTTGGCAGCATAAGACCAAGCTTGTAGTCTTGGCAGCATAAAGTCCAAGTGAACCTTGGCAAAGAAAGTCCAAGGGATGGACTTGGCAGCGTAAGACCAAGCTTGGAGTCTTGGCAGCGTAAAGTCCAAGTGAACATTGGCAAAGGAAGTCCAAAGTAAAGTCTTGGCAGCATACGTCCAAGCTTGTAGTCTTGGCGGCATAAAGTCCAAGCATTTGGCAACCCAAGACATGACGAGACCGAAGGAAACTCTTGAAGGCGGGTGCAAGGCTGAAGGAAGAGTTAGAAGGTCAAGTCTAGGTCTAGGGAGTCAATTCAAGTATGAATTATTCATACTTGACTAGTATCGATCGATATCGATGTATCGATCGGCCGATCAGTGCTCGGATCGAGTCGATGAAACCACGACTATCGATCGCTTGGTCGTAGTGATCGATGAGGCAATCGCAATCAATCGTATCAATGGGCATAGAATGGAGTCTCACTCGACTCCTCATGGAGATCACTCGACTGATCACCTCATCAGTCGACTGATGAGGTGATCAGTCGACTGATAGGCCTCCCGTTGGAAATGGCGGCTGCGAATCCCCGTGGATCGGCTTTGTCAGAAGTTGTTAGCTTCGATGGCAGTCGACTGATGGTGATCTTCAGTCGACTGATCAAAGCCCAACGGGAAAAACATCCCTTCTTCTATAAGAAGAGGCCTTGGGGAGCTTGGAAAACTAGTGCTCTCATTCCTAACTACACCCTCGTGCTCACCAAGCTTTCTCCAAGTGTTTTTGTGATTCTAAACCTCCTCTTCTCTAGTCTTCATCTTCCATCATTGTAAAGAAGAGGAGTGCATTATAATACAAGGTTTCTCCACCTTGGTTCATCCAAACGAAGATATAGTGAAGCTTGGCTAGGGCTCTTGTAGGGGATCGAACGGCAGGCTAGAGGGGGGTGAATAGCCCTCAAACGTTGGATGTTGTAATTTACTCGTCTACAAAAGGTTAGCGCAAGTGAAATATAATAAGACAAGACAAGTAAATATACAAGACATGAATCAAAACGCTAACAAGATGGTGTAACGTGGTTCACGGCTACGCCGCTAATCCACGGTCCCCGATTCATCCTCGGCGAATCACTCCGCCAAAACCAATCCACTAATGGTCTCTCCTTTGCACCAAGCTAGGTGGAGGTAACCTTTACAACCAAGATCACTCTTCTTACAATAATATTGAAGTAAAGACAAGTAAGAAGAGTTTAAAACTTGTGGGGCACTAGGAAGATCACTTAGAGCATAAGCATTAGCCTCTCAAAGGCTCACACCCTCTCTTTTTATAGAGAGGACTGATTTCTTCCCATTGGCCGCCACCAGTCGACTGCTGCCCTTGGCAGTCGACTGTCGTCACTACAACGGCCTCCGAACACGTCAGATCCAAACCGTTGTAGTCCAACGGAACACTTGGCAGTCGACTGATGGACCTCACCCCGGATCGGCCGCCTCCGTAATCGGCTATGGCGGTTACGCCGTGACATCCTTCGGCGGTCATTGCCATTCCATAGCGATCATTGCTGGCATAAACCCATCAGTCGGATACCAGTCGAACCCACTCGACTCAGAGCAGTCGACTACCATTACATGGCAGTTGACTGGTGTCGTGTGAAACTCAAACTTAACATAAGTTTGAGCTTCCGGCGGTCGGGTAAACCTTAACCCTTGCGGTCAAGTCTCCGACACTCAGCCATTCGGCCAAGTTCACCTAATGAGCTACTTACATTTCACTCATTCTCTCATCTCACTCGAAGTCCCTCGCCGAAGCTCTCTTCGTTCGCGGCCACGTCCCTCGGCAGCATCAGGCGCACGGCTCTACAATGCTTCTTCGCGTCTCTTGCCTCCGAAATCTGCTTCCTTGGCTTCACTTCAAGTCATCTCGTCCAGCGGTCCCTCGGCAGCATCAAGCGCATGACTCTGCAATGCTCCTTCGCCGACTCAGGCACGAGGTTGTGAGGGTGAACCCGCCAAGACTCTATGTGCGAATTACTAAGTCCTGCAAGACTCCAACGCACATATCAAATAACAATACCAACCTAACTTAAACCCTTTGCCACACACATCAAAACCTTATCATGGCAAGAGATTGCTCTAACAATCTCCCCCTTTTTGATGTGTGGCAATCCGTTTAAGTTAGGTAAAAACATTTGATATAAATTTCTAAGGTAAGAAAGCATGTAAACATAAACATGATATAACAACATGCAACTCCCCCTTAATCCATGAAACTCTCTCTACAAATTCTCCCCCTATCATAATTTACTTAAACACAATTATTTCTCCCCCTTTGACACCATCAAAAAGATTAATACTAAGTTATAAACCCATGACATCAAGTCTAATAGAAGGAAAATACCAAAAACATGTTTAAAATCTGAAATCAGAAAATATTAGACTGTTTTTCAGGTGATCAGTCGACTGCTATCAGTATGGCAGTCGACTGACACAATGGTTTCCGAAATTCTGATTTTCTGAGCGAATTTCAGAAATGCATTAAAAATTCTAGAAAATTCAAAAAATCATGAAATTTGGGGAACATATTTCTTGTAAGATTTTTTATCAATGAAAAATAGGTCTTCATGAAAAATCATTATATTTTCATGTATTTGCCAAAAATCCAAAAGTTTTAAAAACCACTAGGTTGTTGATCATTCTAGTATCAAGTTTAACACCTAGTTTTGCATCCAATTGTTTCAAAACATGAATACATAGATTTTAAAGTAAGAAATTGTTTTGAAAATATATGAAATATCCAACCATGATCTTTGGGCAATATGTCTATGAATTAAACATAAGCCTTCCCCATGATTGGTCTATTATTGCTATTTTGATACTTTAAATGACCATCTAAATGCCATAGGCATTAGTGGACATTTGTATCATCCTAACATCTCACCCATGCTAAGTTTTCAATCAAAGTAGCCTATGGTGAGTGTGAGATGCATCCTAGGGGGTATTTGTATATACTTAACCATTATATTTATACAATTCTATCAAGGTTAAGTATCAACCGAACAATCCTCATGATCATAAAGGCATATATCAATTAATTCTACATTATGATCATGAAACACATGTATTCATTGAATTGTTATCATGCATTAGGTATTATGTTATGATAATAAACAAATTATCACCTAAAGCATGATTTAACCCTATTTCTCATGATGACGTGCCAAATTTCAAAATCATAAATCATGATTGCAAACATACATAGCAATTACATTAATTATCATGATTTAAGCATTATTAACTATTTATAGGCACGTTATCATCACCTAACACTATTTAAAAATGTTGTCCCGCCATCCTAAGTCAACCAAAATATGATATAGGTCAATTGCATATGGTTGACTACCCTAGGGTTATCCTAACCCTTAAGGATGGATTTTGAAACCTAAAATAAGTTCTTGCCTATGGGGTTCACTAGATACTCCTTGGGGATCCATTTCCTAGCTATTACCTTCTTTTTATCTTGTCCCCTAGCAATTAGGCATTTATAGGTCTTTTCATTTTTCTTTTCTTTGTATCCTAGGCCTTTCTTATTGAAGCTAGCTCTTTGGCTTCCTATGATCATGTTCAAGGTATTTGAGCCTATAGTGAATTTTTCTAGGGCTTTTGTCAAATAATCTACTTTCTCTCTTAAAGCCCTATTTTCTTCTATGCATGCATCACTAACATTAAATGGCATATATTCATGTGAGCATGCATCATTATCATGGCAAGAAGAAATATTTTCATTTTCATTTAAGCATGCTTTTTCTAACTTATTTTCTAAGTCCTTAATTTGATCTAACATGCTCTTATTTTTCTTCTTTGCTCTAAATAAATCCTTAGTTAAGCTAGAAATCATAGAAACTATTTTACTAGGTGAAAGATTCGTTACCATAGTTTCCATGTCCTCTTCTTCTTCTTCGGATGAGGAGGATGATGATGTGGAGGAGACTCCCCCTTCATTTGAGCTCTCTCCACTTGAGCTTGATCCTTCATTTTCGGTGGAGGAGCAATCCAAGTTGTCGAATGCCATCAATGCTAGGTTAGTGACAAATGCATTTTCTTCCTCAGATGAGGAAGAGGAAGAAGGGTCATCCCATGTCTTGGCCTTGAATGCTTTGGCCTTCCCCTTTTCCTTTGCCTTCTTTTCTTCTTCCTTTTTCTTGTTCCCCTTTTTCTTCTTCTTTTCTTCCTTCTTTTTCTTTTCTTCCTTGCTCTTGTTTAGGAGGGGATAATTATCCCTTATGTGTCCCTCTCCTTGGCAATTGTAGCAAATGATTTTCCCCCTTTGTCTTCTATTCCTATCATTAGATTTATTAAATCTAAAATCTTTTAAAGCACATCTTACCCTCCTTACCATATAAGCTTCTTCCGTGCTATCCATGGAGGAGGAGGAGGAAACTTCATCATCGGAGGAGGAGGGGATCTCTATCTTCTTCTTCCCCTTGTTTGCCATCAAAGCTACTCCTCTTGAAGGTTGGATTCTTGGCTCTTCTTGTATTCCTTCAAGCCTAGATTCATGTAATTTCATAGTGGAGAAAAATTCATCTAGAGTACTTACCTCTAGATTCTTTGAAATATAAAATGAGTCCACCATTGAACTCCACTTGGATGATCGAGGAAAAGCATCTATGGCTTTCATTATCATATCCCGGTTGGAGAGATTTTCACCTACACTTGTTAGCCCAATTAAAATCTCTTTAAACCTAGAATGCAATGAAGTTACCTTTTCTCCCTTTTCTAATTTTATGTTGGATAATTGGGAGTAGAGGAGATCTCTCCTTGCAAGTTTGGCCTCCGAAGTGCCTTCATGAAGCTCTACTAGCTTCTCCCACATTTCCTTGGCACTTAGGCAATCTCCAATTCTATTTATTTCTTGTTGAGGAAGCACATTGTATAGATGGTGCTTGGATTTTGAGTTTGCAAGGTGCTCCTCTCTTTGCCTCTTGGTCCACCTTGACTTCTCTATTGGCTTCCCCTCTTCATCCCTAGGCAAAACAAAACCGGATTCCATTGTAATCATAATATCAAAATCCATTTCAAAAAATACCTCCATTCGCTTCTTCCACCAAGCGAATTATCCTTTGAACTTCGGTGGATGAATGTTTGAGCCGGCCATCTTTTTGTAGTGCTCTCACAGCGGCTAGTCCTTGAAGAGCGACCTTAGCTTTGATACCACTTGTAGGGAATCGAACGGCCGGCTAGAGGGGGGTGAATAGCCCTCAAACGTTAGATGTTGTAATTTACTCGTCTACAAAAGGTTAGCGCAAGCGGAATATAATAAGACAAGATAAGTAAATATACAAGACAAGAATCAAAATGCTAACAAGATGGTGTAACGTGGTTCACGGCTACGCCGCTAATCCACGGTCCCCGATTCGTCCTCGGTGAATCACTCCGCCAAAACCAATCCACTAATGGTCTCTCCTTTGCACCAAGCTAGGTGGAGGTAACCTTTACAACCAAGATCACTCTTCTTACAATAAGATTGAAGTAAAGACAAGTAAGAAGAGTTTAAAACTTGTGGGGCACTAGGAAGATCACTTAGAGCATAAGCATTAGCCTCTCAAAGGCTCACACCCTCTCTTTTTATAGAGAGGGATGATTTCTTTCCGTTGGCCGCCACCAGTCGACTGCTGCCCTTGGCAGTCGACTGTCATCACTACAACGACCTCCGAACACGTCGGATCCCGATCGTTGTAGTCCAATGGAACACTTGGCAGTCGACTGATGGACCTCACTAGTCGATCGCCTCCTCAATCGCGGCCTTGATCGGCTACAGCGGTTCATGCCGCGACATCCTCTGGCGGTCATTGTCATTCCATGGCGGTCGAATCTGCATAAACCCATCGATCGGATACGGTCAGACCCACTCGGACTCGGAAGCGATCATTGCCATTACATGGAAGTCGACTGGTGCCATATGAAACTCAAACTTAACATAAGTTTGAGCTTCCGGTGGTCGGGTAAACCTTAACCCTTGCGGTCAAGTCTCTGACACTCAGGCATTCAGCCAAGTTCACCTAATGAGCTACTTACATTTCACTCATTCTCTCATCTCACTCGAAGTCCCTCGCCGAAGCTCTCTTCGTTCGCGGCCACGTCCCTCGGTAGCATCAAGCGCACGACTCTGCAATGCTCCTTCGCGTCTCTTGCCTCCGAAGTCTGCTTCCTTGGCTTCACTTCAAGTCATCTCGTCCAGCGGTCCCTCGGCAGCATCAAGCGCACGGCTCTGCAATGCTCCTTCGCCGACTCAGGCACGAGGTTGTGAGGGTGAACCCGCCAAGGCTTCATGTGCGAATTACTAAGTCCTGCAAGACTCCAACGCACATATAAAATAAAAATACCAACCTAACTTAAACCCTTTTCCACACACATCAAAACCTTATCATGGCAAGAGATTGCCCTAACATAATCCACCTTACGGATTACCGTGGAGTAGAAGCGTCATCTCCGAACCACGTACATCGGGTGTTAGCATTGTTTTTCTTGTTTCTTATTCTTATTCGTATTTGTATTTGTATTGCTTCCGCTAACGTATTTGTAGAAACAAAGAAAGGCTAATCACCCCCCTCTAGCCGTTACAAAGATCCAACAATCCTCTGCTTGATGTCCGATCCTCAACCCACTAGGACTTCCTACCAACTGTCTTGTCCTCCAGACCTAGTTGGACTTCCTGCCAATTGCCCAGCTATTCTGACCCAACTAGACTTTCTATCAATTGTTCGGTCCTCCCAACCCAACTGGATTTCTTGCTTAGTGTCTGGTTCTCTTGATTCGGACATAGAAGCTCCACTTTCTTCGTTCGAGGTTCATGGCTCGACATGAACCATGGCTCTGATACCAGTTGTTAGTGCCTATAAGATCCACATATCTCCACAATGATATGATATTGTCCACTTTGGGCCTAAGCCCTCATGGTTTTATTTTTGGGCTTTACCCAAAAGGTCTCGTACCAATGGAGATTTCTTTTCATCTTATAAGCATATGATATTTTTCATGTCTTACCAATGTAGAACTTTGATTGTATTCCCAATACTCCAACACTGGGCTTTCTCGGAATTGACTTCAATACCCCACTCAGTTATAATGTAGCCGAGAAATATGCTATTTCTGATGCCGAATAGACACTTGCTAGGATTGAGTTAAATTTCGTATCGGCGTAGTGTACTGAATGTATCGAACATGTCTTTAACAATATCCTCAATCTTAGTGGACTTGATGAGAATGTCGTCTACATATACTTCAATGTTCTGGCCATTCTGTGATTGAAAGACTTTATCCATCAACCTTTGATAAGTGGTGCTAATGTTCTTCAATCTGAATGGCATGATCTTATAGCAAAAAGTGTCATCCGTCGTGACAAAGCTAACCTTCTCTTGATCCTCTTGAGCCAGCAGAATTTGATGATACCCCTGATATGCATCTAGCATACAAATAAGTTTGCATCCTGCTTTAGAATCGACTAGATGATCTATCTGAGGCAAGGGGTAACAATCTTTAGGACATACTTTATTGAGATCTCAAAAATCTATACATACCCTCTAGTTACCTCCTGGCTTAGGTACTAATACAACATTTGACAGCCATTAAGAGAATTAGACCTCTCGGATATATCTGGCTTGCAGTAACTTTTGTGTCTCGACTCAGATGATCTGGTCTTTTTCTGAGCCAAAGTGTCTTCTCTTTTGCTTCATCAGCCGAGCTCCAATTAGAATGTTCAACCGATGTTCCATTACGGCTTGGGAGATACCTTTGTTCTGTTCTTTTGGCCAAGTGAAAACATCTCGGTTGTCTGAGAGACATTTGACTACCTTTAGCTTCAACTCGGATGATAAGTCGGCAGCAACTCGGACAACTCGACTGGGTTGATCCGGCCATATATGCACAACTTCATCTTCACCTAAAGGCTCTGTTGGTGCAACAATGCCCCAAACATTTATATATTTTGATGTTTGGATAATCATCTAAGTTAGGCAATGTTTTGTGATCTAATTGTGAACTTGTTTAAGTGACAGGAAAATCCAAGTAAGAAGACTTGGTAAAAGACAAGTCCAAGTGTGATCTTGGCAAAGAGAAGTCAAAGGAAAGGTCTTGGCGGCATAAAGTTCAAGCAGTCCTTGACAAAGAAAGACCAAAGGCAAGTCTTGGCAGCATAAGTCCAAGCATGTAGTCTTGGCGGCGTAAAGTCCAAGCGTACTTTGGCAAAGAAGAAACCCAAAGCATGACAAAACCGAAGGAAGCTTTTGAAGGCAAGCGCATGGATGGAGTCGTGGACTCAGAGAAATCCTGGAGGCGCAAGGCTGATGGAGAAGCTAGAAGGTTAAGTCTAGGCTTAGGGTATGTTTTCAAGTATGAATTAGTCATACTTGGGGTGTGCCAGTCGACTGGAACATGGTGTCAGTCGAACTGGTCTTTAAAATGCAGCATTAGAGGTTGGAGGGTTGTTGGCAGTCGACTGGGGGTTATCTCAACCGAGAGTCGACTTCGAGACCGATCGCCACCCGATCGCCGCGATACAAGGTGGCGATCGTATCATTATTAGCGGTCGGCGCCTATCAGGCCCGTAGGTGGCCCGACCCGGACTCTACGCGATATCGATCGGCTTGCGTGGCGTCGGTGATAGTCTTCCCGTTGGCGATGATGACGGCAAATCCTGCGAATTGTTCGAGATGTAAGTCATCAAACGGGAAAAAGAGTCTCTTTCCTATAAAAAGAGCCCAAGGGGAGCAAGAAGAGGTTAATGCTTATATTATGATCATTCTCCTAAGCTCCCACAAGTTTTTCAAGCTTTCTAAGTGATCTTAAATTCTCTCCTCCTATATCTAAGCTCAAGTTTCATTCTTTGTAAAGAAGAGGAGGTTTTGTTGTAAAGGAAAGCTTCTTAGTGGAATTGCTTGGGTTGATCCACCTTAAGGATCGCCGTGGAGTAGGAGCGTTATCTCCGAACCACGTAAAGGCCTTGTTAGCATTGTTCTTTCGTTTTTACTTATATTATCTTTGTTTGCTTCCGCTAACCATTTTTGTAGAAACGAAAACGCGCTATTCACCCCCCTCTAGCTTCCAAACGATCACCAACAAGTGATATCAGAGCCCGGATCGCATCGAAAGATCTAGCCATCAACCGAAGCATGGCAGCTCAAGAGGGATATAGTACGGCGAGGCATCCATTTTTCGACGGCAATGACTTCGGCTATTGGAAAGGTAGGATGGAATACTACCTCATGAATGACATCGAAAATTGGTTTATTATTGTAGATGGATTCGAAAAGTCGGTCGACGAATTCGGAGCACCACTACCGACAAAAGATTGGGCAAGAGAGATGGCAAAGAAAGCACAAGCCAATGCAAAAGCAACGACCACACTTCAATGTGGTCTATCCAAGGAGCAACTTTCCAAAGTCGGGCCTTTCAACTCCGTAAAAGAGCTTTGGGAGAAGCTCATCGAATTGAATGAAGGTTCAAAGGAGACTAGAAGAGCCAAAAGAGACCTATTGATAGGTCAACTCCAAAGCTTCACCATGAAGACCAACGAGACCGTGAGCCAAATGCATGGTCGCTTCAAAGAAGTGGTCAACGGACTACATGTTATAGGTGAGAAGGTCGACAACCGAGACCTTGTAAGGTATGTATTACAAGCTTTCCCTAGAACAACCTTATGGGCCTCAATGGTAGATGCCTATAAGGTCTCTAGGGATCTTTCATTAGTTAAGTTAGATGGACTATTTTGTGAATTTCAATTACATGAACAAGCTAACACTTCATCTAAAGAGAAGGGTATAACTCTTTTTGTAGGCAAGAAGGACAAAAAGAAAAAAGGAGAAGAAAGAAGTGTCCTCCTCATCCGAATCCGAGGAAGATTCATCTAGTAGTGAAGATGAGCTATCGGCAAGCGAGGTGGCTTATTACGTCAAGAAGTTTGGTGGGAGATCAAGGAAACTCACCAAGAAAGATGTGAGGAGGATGTTCCAATCCTCAAGAGGTAAGCCTTCAAATAGTTCAAATTCTTCATCTAATGTAACTTGTTATGGTTGCAATAAGAAAGTGCATATCAAGCCAAATTGCCCGAAACTCAAAAAGAAGGAGGAGAAAGAAAAGAAGCATAAGGAGAAGAAGGAAAAGAAGGAAAAGAAGAAGAAAGAAGCAATGGTGGCTCAAACATGGGACACCCTAAGCATGGAAGACACCTCCAATGATGAAGAAGTATACCATGCCACCCGAAATCTAGCCCTCATGGCTTTAGAGGAAGAAGCCGGGAGCTCAAGCGAGGAGTCCTCTTCCTCCTCAAGCGATGAATCATCATCAAGTGATGATGATGAGGTAAACAACTCACCTAAAGTAGATTTACTTTACAAGACTATTGCATGTTTACAAAATGCTTTGAATAGATCGAAAACTAGGATTAAGGATCTAAAAATAGAGATCAAATCACTTAAGAGTGTAGATTCATCATGTGGTAAACTATCTAGTGATAACGATGAATATACCCTTAGGGATGAAAATGATGAATTAAGAAAAGAAATAGGTAAATTAAGAGCATGCTTAGAAAAATTTACCAATGGTTCAAAATACCTAGACATGATTATTAAGGATCAAAGGGTTATTTACAACAAGGCCGAATTAGGATATAGGCCTAAGGAAAAGGAGGTAGCATTTACATCCCTTGTTAGTAGAAAATCCATAATTAAAAGCAAGGGTAGAAAGGCTTGGGTACCTAAGAAATTTATAATTGATGCTAGTGGTCCTAAGATTTGGGTACCTAAGGATTGTATTTTTTATGTGATATAGATAGAAGAACCAAGCTTGTGGATAGTTGATAGTGGGTGCTCAAAGCATATGACCGGTGATGAGAGGAAGTTCTCCACTATCAACCACACTAGCAAGGGAAAGGTGTCATTTGGTAATAGCGGCAGACTTAAGATTCTAGGAAAGGGCACAATTGAGGTATCCCCCAACCTTGTCATTCATAAAGTGCTATTAGTTAAAAATATGAAATTTAATTTACTTAGTGTAAGTCAACTATGTGATGCAAACTTTGATGTTAGATTTGATTCCTCAAAATATTTTATAAGACACAAAACTCTAAATGATTGCATGTTAGTAGGTTTTAGGAAATCAAATATATATTATGTTGATTTATCCTATGCTACTAATGCTTCCACTAAGTGTCTTATTGCAAAAGAGGAAGAAAGTTGACTTTGGCACAGGAGGCTAGGACACATAAACATGAAGAACATAGCCAAAATAGCAAAAATGAAGTTAGTCAAGGGGTTGCCCAAAGTCAAATTTCTCAAGGACAAGATGTGTGATGCATGCCAAGAAGGGAAACAATCAAAAACATCACACAAAGGTAAAAATTTACTTAGTACCGCTTTACCCTTAGAACTTTTACATATGGATTTATTTGATTGTCATAGTACCCCCTCTATGATTGGTAGTAAATATTGCTTGGTAATAGTAGATGATTTCTCTAGGTTTACTTGGGTATTTTTCTTGAAAAATAAAGATGAAACCTTAGGAATAATCATAGGATTTAGCAAAAGAGTAGAAAATGAAAGAAAACTCAAAATCAACCGGATCCGTAGTGATCATGGTGGAGAATTTGAGAATTCTAATTTTTTAACTTTTTGCTTAGAACAAGGGTACAAGCATGAGTTTTCTTGTCCTAGAACACCCCAACAAAATGGGGTTGTGGAAAGGAAAAATCGTGCCCTACAAGAAGCAGCTAGGACAATGTTTAATGCATACTCCTTACCTAGCTACTTGTGTGGGTAGATTAATATCTATATCCAAAATAGGGTATTGATTCATAGGTTTTTAGGAAAAACTCCATTTGAATTGTGGAATGGTACAATTCCAACAATTCATTATTTTAAGGTCTTTGGATGTAAAGTTTATATTTTAAATACCAAAGACAACCTAGGTAAGTTTGAGTCCAAAGCGGATGAGGGAATCCTAGTTGGATACTCATCCACTAGTGTAGGATATAGAGTTTACAATAAAAGGACTCAAAAGATTGAAGAATCTTCAAATGTTCAATTTGATGAAACTTCCAATACATATCCTAGGAAATCCCCTATTGATGATGATATTAATAATGAAAATCAAGAAATTACCCAACAATTTCAAGATTTAACCTTAGGGGGTAATGATCAAGGGGGAGGATTGAATCAAGGGGGAGTAAGGGATGATTCCGATAATGAGCATAGGATTGAGGTTGGTCATGATCAAAATCAACTTGATACACCTCCTAGAACCATAAGAGTTCATCAAAGTCACCCCTTAGATCAAATTGTGGGTGAATTATCTCAAGGTGTTAGGACTAGGTCATTTCATAGGGATCCCACTAGTCATATAGCTCTAATTTCTCAAATTGAGTCTAAAACAATCAAAGATGCATTACTTGATCTGGATTAGATCTTAGCAATGCAAGATGAATTGGCTCAATTTGAAAGGAGTCAAGTATGGGAGTTAGTTCCTAGACCTAATGAAAACACCATCATTACTACAAGATGGGTCTTTAGGAACAAACTAGATGACCAAGGGAATATTACTAGGAATAAGGCAAGATTAGTTACAAGGGGCTTTAATCAAGTTGAAGGACTTGACTACGATGAAACATATGCCCCGGTTGCTAGGTTAGAGTCTATTAGAATACTATTAGGGTATGCCTCCTATATGGGTTTCAAACTCCATCAAATGGATGTTAAATCGGCATTCCTAAATGGGTTTATTAAGGAAGAGGTATATGTAGAACAACCTCCCGGGTTTGAGAATATGGACTATCCAAACCATGTATACAAGCTTAGGAAAGCTTTGTATGGTTTGAAACAAGCTCCCCGGGCTTGGTATGAAAGATTATCATCTTTCTTAATCTCTAAGGACTTTAAGAGGGGTAGTATAGATCAAACTCTATTTATAAAGTCAACATCAACAGACATCTTTGTAGCCCAAGTATATGTTGATGACATTATCTTTGGGTCAACAAATGATGAACTTCTCCAAGACTTTATTAAGAATATGGAAAAAGAGTTTGAAATGAGTCTAGTTGGGGAATTAAATTTCTTCCTAGGATTGCAAGTTAAACAAACTAATGAAGGTATTTATATTTATCAAACCAAATATGCTAAGGAAATGATTAAGAAATTTGGTTTGGAAAATGCTAAGGTAGTTTCAACTCCAATGGCAACCAATACTAAAATAGATAGTGATAATGAAGGAAAACAAATTGATCCTACACTTTATAGGAGCATGATTGGTAGTCTTTTGTACTTAACCGCTAGTAGACCCGACATATTATTTGCAGTTGGTATGTGTGCTAGATATCAATCATGTGCTAAAGAATCTCATTTAGTTGCCGTTAAGAGAATCTTAAGATATGTTAAAGGCACACTAAATGTAGGATTATGGTACCCTAGGACTAGATCTTTTGATTTAATTGGGTACACCGATTCCGATTATGTCGGTTGCAAATTGGATCAGAAGAGTACTAGTGGTGGATGTCAATTCCTTGGGTCCTCCCTAGTTAGTTGGAGTAGTAGGAAGCAACCTTGTGTTGCCCTATCCACCACCGAAGCCGAATATGCGGCTATGGGTGGTTGTGTAGCTCAACTTCTATGGATGAAACATACTTTAGAGGACTATGAGCTATCTTACTCCAACATAAAAGTATTTTGTGACAATGTGAGCACCATAAACTTGACCAAAAATCCGGTGCATCACTCTAGGACTAAGCACATTGAAGTAAAACATCACTTCATTAGAGATCATGTAGCCAAGGGGGACATTGAGCTTAATTACATTGAATCTAAGTCCAACCTAGCCGACATCTTTATCAAGCCTCTCCCCAAAATAGAATTTTCATCACTTAGGAGAGAACTTGGAATGTGCTTTGTAGAATAGAAATGTAGGTGTGCATGATCCCATAAAAATCTAAGTTTTATACCTCTAACCATCTCACAATAGACCTAAGAAACCATGATTTGTGTATTTAGCCACCTAGAAATCATGTGAGATGTTAGGAAGATGCACTTGGTTCATCATGCTTGTTATGATGCATTACCATGAGCTAAAGTGCCATCTAGAGACATTAATCCTTCATTGGACCAATCATTGGGAAGGCTTATGTATAATTAATGTGCATATAGCTCCAAGAATATTATTGGAAATGTCAAATAAAACAAAATTTAAACTATGTTTATCAAACCTTGAGAAACAATTTTCAATTGATAAGCCAAAGTGATACAAAGTTTGCAAAAATATCATACCTTTTGCAAAATCTCAAGATTGTGTCAATATCAAAATCTAGAGGTGATATATTTTTAAAATAATTTTTCCCTGATAGGAAATGATCTAACAATATTGACCACAAAATTTCATAATTTTTTGATCTGTATTGAATTAATTATGAATTTTTTAATCTGGCTAAAAAGGCTATCAGACTTATATCAGTCGACTGGCACTTATCGCCAGTTCGACTGATATGACGATATCAAATCGGGCTTACCCGGTTCGCCATCAGTTCGACTGCCATTTATGGCGTGATACCGCATGTAGCACTCGTATGCGACTTGCCGATTATTCGCCATCAATTCGATCGCCATTTATGATCGATCGCGCATGTACTGATCGTATCGTGTCGGTTCGATCTTCATCAATTCGATCGCCTACTAATGGTAGTCGACTGATGTCGCAGTTTTTAGGGTTCTCCACCGGTTCGACTCGCTAAAACTTCTCGATTTTCTCCCCTCTTCCTCTTCCGACGAACTTCCACCGCACCTTTTAGCCGTTCTCCCTCGTTTTTCGGCGACTTCACCGACCGGTGCTCCCATTTGGAGTGTTCTCCGACTTGAGGACCTCCTCTTCTAACCCTGTTCACGCCCTAGTCTCCACCGCCAACCGCTCGCTCGGCTAGGGTTTTGTGGACACTTGCGTCTGTCACTGTTCTTTGATCTTTCACCATGCCGCCTAGGTAAACCCTCATCCCTGCTCACAGTTTGTTTGTTCCTATAATTTTGTTTCACTAACCGGTGCTTGTTTTGTTGTCTTTGTGCATGCATCATCCTTAACCTACATTGTTTTTTTTCGCACATTTAGACTTAAGCATTATGCTACTAAGCGTGCCCGGGTACCTCCGACCAACGAGGGCCCGTCAAACCCTCCACCCACTGTCGATCCTAGATTTCCAAACTCCGCACTTGAAAGTGCCTTCAATAAAAATAAATTCAAACTAATTCCACCTCGATCAATGGACTCAAATTTTCTTAAAGACTACTGTTTTGATATTGTTCAAATCATCCAACACTACAAACTTGAATCATTAGTCTTTTGTGAACATCATATAAATATCACTCTTCTTTCTGAATTCTTCAACAACTTGTGACCGGTTAGAGATGGGCTGAGATATCGGACTCGCGTTGCTCAGTGCGATCTGGATTTCAGCCCCTAGATCTGGACTGATTTTCTCGGATGTCTTTCTTCCGAGAATGATTTCATTTTGTATCCGTCTTGGAGTGATCCTCTTCCACCTCCCTTTGAGGAGATTTCTCTAGATTCACTTCATACTACTTTCTATCACTCTCCTCGACCTTTGAACACCAATCTATTTCAATCCCAAGAACTTTCTGGCTCTGACAATGTCCTTTATAAGGTCATTGCTCATTGTCTTCTTCCTATAGTTACCCGTGGTTTGGCCTTAGTTCGACCTACACACTTCCTTCTCATGCATATCCTTCGTCAATACCTTCCATTGCATCACTCATTTAATAAGGCCAAACAATGGGAAGGTTCATATACCTTTTGGAAATGTCCTTACTCAGTGGCTTAGCTCCGTAGGCATTGATGTTAACATAGGGGTCATTAAAATCATGAATAGAAAATATGACCAGATGACTAGTCGGAGCTTCTCCTTGGCGGGCTTGAAGGCCGACAAAGGGTCCGTTTTCTGGGACCTGCGCGGCGCGGTGGCTCGGCACGAGAGGATGCCACGCTGCGGAAGGAGATCTTGAGGTGTTCTTTGAGGAGCCGATCACGAGACTGCTGCGAGCGATGCCTTATTCGCGACTCATCCTTCATTGCCCGCTTCGATGCTTTTGCAGAGCGGGTAGATACACGTCTTGAGGAGCTGCGCTTGGGCCAACAGGAGCTTCGTCGGGAGCATCAGGAGATCCTCTCCCTCGTGAGTGGGGTGCATCGACAACAACAGGACATTTTGGCGATTCTCCGCCCTCCTACACCTAGACACCCACCTCCTCGCGATGGTTCGTCATCTGCACCGATGGATGCTGAGGACGACGATCGTTAGCTAGCATGTTTTTGTTATTTTCTTTTTGGCCGTAGGTACGGCACAAACTCCAACTTGTGTAATGATTTCTGATTAATGAAATGAAGTTGTGTTTTTGTTTAGTTCATTTCTATTAGTGCCTACATTACTATAATATGTTATTTGTCAAGTTTAGAAATTGAGCATATAGTACTAAGTTATGAATATTGATACGATACAATTACACTTTTGCTTCATATTTTTGTCATTTTGAATATCGTATCAATCCGTTAATCTGATGAGCATGTTTTTCGTCTAATATTTTTCATATGTTATATTAGTCGAATAAAATGTGTATGACGAGTTTCGTGATTTTTGGACATCCATGGAATTTTCTACGCATTTTTAAACCTTGAAAAATTGAATTTGATTTTGTATCGATATCGATCGATTGATCGCAAGGCCGGCATTGGAATAGAAAATGGTTTTTCATCGGTTAAAAGGTTCAATTTTGGACATTATATGATTTCCACAGTATATACATGATAACTTGTATGGAAAGACGGATTTTCTTGATGCACTGGTTTAGGGGGAGCTACATCCCTTAATTCTATAATTGTTGGTGCACGGCTTGGACATATTTGCCTATTCTATTGCTTATGCTTTGCTTCACATATTATTTCCACATCATAAAACATGTCTTGGATTAAGGGGGAGCTTCATATCAATTTTATACCTTTGTTCAAGATGTGTCAATTATAATTCTTTCCTGCACTTATTGGATAAACTCTTCTCTTTTTGTTGTATGTCAAAGGGGGAGAAGGGATATTTAAGTTAGAATTCATATTGAAATATGTTTATATGCATGTGTTAAAGACCTAACTTAAATGATTGCCAAACATCAAAAAGGGGGAGATTGTTGGTGCAACAATGCCCCAAGCATTTATATATTTTGATGTTTGGATAATCATCTAAGTTAGGCAATGTTTTGTGATCTAATTGTAAACTTGTTTAAGTGACAGGAAAATCCAAGTATGAAGACTTGGCAAAAGACAAGTCCAAGTGTGATCTTGGCAAAGAGAAGTAAAAGGAAAGGTCTTGGTGGCGTAAAGTCCAAGTAGTCCTTGACAAAGAAAGACCAAAGGCAAGTCTTGGCGGTATAAGTCCAAGCATGTAGTCTTGGCGGCGTAAAGTCCAAGCGTACTTTGGCAAAGAAGAAACCCAAAGCATGACGAAACCGAAGGAAGCTTTTGAAGGCAAGCGCATGGATGGAGTCGTGGACTCAGAGAAATCCTGGAGGCGCAAGGCTGATGGAGAAGCTAGAAGGTTAAGTCTAGGCTTAGGGTATGTTTTCAAGTATGAATTAGTCATACTTGGGGTGTGCCGATCGGCGAACATGGTGTCGGTCGGTAGCCTTAAATCTAACATTAGAGGTTGGAAGGCTGTTGGCGGTCGGTAGGGGTTATCGGTCGAGGCGAAGTCGACTTCGAACCAGGCGCGTGGTGCGCGGTGCCGCAACAAGGCGTGGCGAGTAGCGGTCGACTCGGCGTATCGATCGAGCGCCTTTGTTGGCGGTCGGTGATAGTCTTCCGTTGGCGATAATTCCCGCTCGTAAGCCGTTAGAATCGGCGGCAATGATCGATGTAAGTCATCAGTCGACTGATAGACCTCCAACAGGAAAAAGAGGATCTTTCCTATAAAAAGAGCCCAAGGGGAGCAAGAAGAGGTTAATGCTTATATTCTGATTATTCTCCTAAGCTCCCACAAGTTTTTCAAGCTTTCTAAGTGATCTTAAATTCTCTCCTCCTCTATCTAAGCTCAAGTTTTATTCTTTGTAAAGAAGAGGAGGTTTTGTTGTAAAGGAAAGCTTCTTAGTGGAATTTCTTGGGTTGATCCACCTTAAGGATCGCCGTGGAGTATGAGCGTTATCTCCGAACCACGTAAAGGCCTTGTTAGCATTGTTCTTTCGTTTTTACTTATATTATCTTTGTTTGCTTCCGCTAACCATTTTTGTAGAAACGAAAACGCGCTATTCACCCCCCCTCTAGCTTCCAAATGATCACCAACAGGCTCCTCTCGAAGGGTGTAAACTTCTGTGGCTTCAATCCTCTGGCTCTTCCTGGGGCCTGTCCAGACTTTCTCCACATAGCATTTCCTAGCTGCCTTTTGATCTCCCGCGGCTTCTCCCACTTGATTGTTTACGAGGAACTTGATCTTCTAGTGGTAAGTAGATACGGCAGCTTTGAAGGTATGTAATGTCGACCTTCCCAAAATAACGTTGTAGGCCGAGGCAACATCCACCACCGTAAAAAGTGGTGATTCAGGTCTGGCAAAGGGGCTCCTCTCCCAGAGACAAGGATAAATCAATCCAGCCAAGCGGAGACACTTCATGGCTCAAGAAACTGAATAAAGTAGTATTCATCGGTTGAAGTTGAGTCGGGTCGAGCTGCATGTGGACAAAGGCTTCTTTAAACAAAATATAAACAGAGATACCTATGTCCACAAAGATTCTTGCCACATTATAGTTAGCTATAGTCGCTAGAATCACCAAAGCGTCATCATGTGGAATAGAAACTCCTCGCAGGTCTTCGGGGATGAAGCTTATGGATGGTCCTTTAACGTGTCTCCTGCTGGTTCCCACCTCCATGTTCTCCAGCTGCCTTCCATGAGCTTTCCGGGCTCAATTTGAGTCTCCATCCGTAGCTCCTCCTACAATCATATTAATGGTACATCAATGTGGAGCGTTAGATAGGTCTCGTGGAGAGTCTTGTCGGGGAGTTGGCCGCCTCAGGGAAAACTCCCGGGCCCTTCGCAGGGTTTTGGCATGTCTATCAGATTCTTCCAGTGGGGGTCATCGAGCTTGCCTTGGAGGCATTCGTCGAGGGTTGCCTCTCAACTCTAGTCTTGCCTCTATCCGTGGAAATTTGGGTTGAATGTTTAGACTCTGCTGATGCTCTCGAACTACCTATTGGAACTCTTCAGCCATATTGCGGCATTCTCGAGTGGAGTGACCATTCACTTGATGGAAGGCGTAAAATTGGTCGGGTTGACTCAACACCATTGGTAGCTGAGTAGTCTCCTGTACTGCGTGAATTACCTTGTCTCTGGCCAATCGTGGCACATAAGAGTGGGGAGTTCGTGGAGGACGCGCCAATGTAGGGATGGGAGCCTTTTTGTTTGGCCGTGGAAGATGAAGTTTGCTAGACTCTCCAACTACTTTTTTTTCATCTATAGCTCTCTCAGCTTCCTCTAAATTGATGTATACTTTTGCTCGGCTCAACAAGGCTTCAAAATTGGCGGGCGGTCTTTTCATCAAGGACTTAGAGAAGTCCCCCCGTACTAAGCCTTGGGAAAAGGCGTTGACTACTGTCTCGGGCGAGACACCCGAGACATCCATGGCTACCTAGTTGAAATGGTGTATATACTCTCTCAGATACTCCTGACTTTTCTGCTTTATGGATAAAAGGTACTGAGTAGTTTTACGGTACCTTTTGCTACTAGCGAAGTGCTAGAGGAAAAGTTCATATAGTTCATCAAAAGAACGGATGGATCCTTGAGGAAGTCGATCAAACCATCTTTGCATAGATCCCACTAAGGTGATGAAGAAGACTTTGCACTTAACGTCACCCGTATAATTATGTAGCAAGGCGACTTTCTCGAACCGACCCAAATGCTCCTCTGGATCGGTGGAACCATTGTACTCTCTGATAGACAACAACTTGAAGTG
Source organism: Wurfbainia villosa (assembly GCA_025175895.1). Taxonomy (NCBI): domain Eukaryota; kingdom Viridiplantae; phylum Streptophyta; class Magnoliopsida; order Zingiberales; family Zingiberaceae; genus Wurfbainia; species Wurfbainia villosa. The sequence continues at coordinate 14,265,390 of CM045991.1, read as the reverse complement.
TTTGAAGAGTCTCTCGGCTATAATATTGGGGGAAAATCGAGAGCTCCTGGTAGTCATTGGATCTTTTCCCTTCCTTGGGTCTCTATCGGGCAACGTGCAAGAGGGCACTTCTTCAGAGGACTCATATAGAGATGTTGTTGAAGATGACTCATCCTGCAGTGATATTATTGGGATTGTCTTAGGCGGAGCCGGTGTCAAGGGAGCAGGTGACAGCGTTGGGGCCTGAGCGGGGCTAGGAGATGCGGGCATCGGAACAAGGCCCTTAGAGAAATGATCGCGCATAACATCTTCTATAGTTGTCTTGACGAGCGCAATGATGTTTTCCCTCGTCATACTCCCTTCTGCAGAGTTTTGGTTGTCGGAGTTCGCTCCTTGGTCTTCCATCTCTGTCTCAGTTATATTTATGGATTCCCACAGATGACGCCAATTATGTTTCGACTGAGAATGAGATGCAGAGGTGTCCAATGGCGAATGTGACTTTCGACTGATGATGTGGCTTGTTTGCTGATACGGATGATGACTTGGCAAAGCAATGGGTTTGTTGATTCGAACGGATGTGGAGTTGTCTCGACTGGTGTCAAATGATGTATCACGGGTGGCCGAGAAGAGCACTGTGAGGGAAACATCATTAAGGGAGCCCAGAGAGATCTCGACTAAACCCCTCTGACGCTCAAGTTAGGGATTAGTAGGAAGAGGAGAAGCAATAAATGCAAAGAGCAAGAGTTAAAAGATCTTCCGAACCCGACCCCTCCTCCTCAAGTTACCTTTATATAAGTAGATTCATCCCTACGGAGCGGTACGAAAGGTATGGGTGGCATGGCTTTTTGAAGTAATGACTTGTCATTTTTAGAAGTGATAGGGGGCATTACCTTCATAAATGTCGTAGGCGTATGGAGCGTAATTAATACCCTGCGTGTGGTTGATGGGAGACAAAACTCTATTAATGCGGTGAACATGCTTCCTTGAAGTAGGCACGGGCATATATTTTCTTGTCAGGTGGAGCCTTAGTCAGAGGATGCCTCATTGGGCACCTTGACTTTAATGACTGCCATATCACTTGGCTTGTCGAAATATAGCCTGGCTGAGATATATAATGTTGTAAGGCTCGCTGTGAGACCTGCCGAGATATAATACTTCTAGCATGTCATACGGTCAGGCCAAGATATAGTTCTTCCATAGTGCCATATACCGAGATACAATATGTTCAGAATGTCATGCCGAGATATAATGTATTCATAACACGGTCATGCCAAGATATAATGCCTTAGACGGCCATGTGGTTGAGCTTAATGAATGAGACAATTATAAATATAAGGCGTTTCAATCCTAGGATCCTAGGTTAGTTTTACCCGGTATTAATTCCTATTAACATCTCATTCATTATATTGAAGATATATTCTAAAGCATGGGTCTTGTTCATCAAACCTATCAAAAGCTCTTTTAAATTTTTAAACTACACTCAACATCAAATAAGTTGAATTCAATCTAGTTGGCATATCCAAACACAATGATTTTTTGCTTTCAATTTTTTCCATTTTTACACATTCTTTGAACATGCCTAATCTAGAGGGGGACTACTTAACATATTTAATAGCATTCTTAACTCTCGTCACAAATGAATTTATATCTTTCGAGCCATCAACAACAATCAAGTTGATTATGTGAGATACACATCTCATATGAATGAATTCTCCATTTAAAATAGTAGAATCCCAGTTAACCATTTTTTTCTTGAAACTATTGATAACAACATCATATCATTTGAACTTGCATTATCAGTAGTAATAGTGAAAATTTTATTAGTTCTCCAACCTCTCAAGCAATTTTCAATAGCTAAACTGATTGTCTTGCCTTTATGACTTGTAATTGGACAAAAATTTAGAATTTTTTTTATGCAACTTCCAATCTTTATCGATAAAATGAGCGGTTAAAATCATATAGTTGATTTTTTGATTTAATGTCCATGTACAAGTGGTCAAAGAAATTCTTTGGATTGAATCATACAATAAACTTTTTAATTTTTCCCTTTTAATTGTATATAATTCTACACAATCACGTGCTATTATCCATCTTGAAGGAATTCTAAACTGTGGACATACCGTAGCCATAAATGCTTTAAACCCTTCTTCTACAAATTTAAAAGGCAATTCATCCATTATAATTATTCCTAATGCTTTTCTAGATGTATCATGATCAAATTTCCATGAAATGAGCTAGTGATCCCTCACCCTGTCTTGCACCTATTTGAAAACTCAATTGCATTTGATTTATTTCAATAGCATGAGAATGTTTTTTGTAGGAGATCATATGAGATTTCAAGCTTGTTCCATTCTTGTATGAATTGCAAAAAAACTCCTTATTACAATATTTATATTTGGCTTTAATCTCATTAGCAGCATTATTAAACTTCATAAAATGCTCTCATACCTCACTTCTTAGTTTTACTGTTCTTCGTTTGCTTAATTTTTCTCTTGTATCCCCTAAAAGTCTAGATTATGGGATTGAATAACTATTATCCATGTCTATATTTGAAATATTTCCTTGCACTGACATCTAAATAAATAAATATATAATTTTAATTTAAAAAAATTATATATAACTACAGTTAAATTAACAATTTAGAATTATAAATTTATATTCAAACTCTAAAACATATAAATTTTAATATCCACGTGAATATGTGATCATGTAATTCATTAATTTCTAAAATAATAAAACCAAATAGTAATTAGTAAAAAATTGATCGTCGTCCGTCGGTTCTCGGTTGGAATTATGAAAGAGTTACCAAGGAATTATGGAAGTCATCGAATAGTAGAGGACCGCTAGTCGTCGAAAATAGTCGAAAGGATACCAGACAGCTCGAGAGGAGAGAAATAGAAGATTAGGGTTTACTGTTTAGGATGTCCAGTTCGGAGTAGTTGCGGGGTCGTGCCACAGTTGCAGTCTCATGGGTTGGGACGACAATTGGGAATCGCAGGACGACTAGAGAAATAGAGGATTTAGGGTTTAGGATGGACAGTCGCAATCGGACATGGAACAGAGCCGAAGGACGGACCGTCGACGTCGTAGGTTGCTACTTGCTCGGAAGGAGTGCTAGGAGAGTTTAATGGGACAGATGGTAGACAGAATGATTTGGGTCATCGTCGGTAGGTTTATCATCAGTCGTCAAGATTGGGAAGAAAGTCGGATAAAAAAAGAATCACAATTTCACAATTTTTAAGTTCCGATTTGGAATTAACAATCGACTGCTTATAAAAAGCATTCAATTGTATATAAGCAGTCGACTGATATAACTATCAATCGACTAATCGACTCCAAATTGGTTAACCCATTAAATCGATTTTTACCATTTTGAAATCGAAACCGAATTGAAAAATCGATATTTTTGTTTTGAAAAACTGAATTTCCAACTAAACCAAATTGATCTTTTTGGTTCGGTCGGTTTATTCGGTTTAACCGAAGTTTTGCACAGCCCTACACACAATGATCTAAAATTTATAAATTTTTTAACCTGACCACTTTATTAGATTCGATCCATATAACATAATCGGATGGGTTACAAAATGAACATGTAAGCCCATCAAATTGGAAAATTAAATTTAACATGTGATGTTCACTATTTCAGAACTGAATTTGTTTACAAAAGGAAGTCTTTACCTAGTTATAAACTCCATTTCGTCACCTGGTTTACATATATAAAAATTGATGGGTTTAAAATTGTTCTCGGAACTAAATTTCAGTTTCAGACCTCAGTCATTTTATCACGCCCCGGAGGAGTCCCCGCCAGACAAAAATCCGGCAGCATCTCCCCTGTACAGGTGACAATATGAAATTTGCATACAAAACTCACACGACCGGAACAAAAATCACACATGCAGGTCATAAATAGGCATCCGACCAACAATCAAAGTAAATAACAAAAAAGTCTACACTATCTAGACTTACCCCTTCTGCCATCTGAGCAGAAATACACAATCAAAACGAATCGAATAAAAGTCCATAAGGACATATCAAATACGACCAAAGTATCCATGAGTACATAAACAAAACACAAATCCTAAACATGTCTTCTAGTCAAAAACCGAAACCATAAGACCAACAAAAAAAAATATATCCATTTCGATGAGGGGGATTGGCAGCTGGACTCTCCTAACAGTTTCATCCTGAAAAGAAATATAAAGCAAGGGGATAAGTTCAATGAACTCAGCGGATAATAGTCGATATGCTTAGAAAGATATAGCTAACAATAATAATCATGTCAGTACAGTCTCCTAATCAATAATAGATAATGCAAGAAAGAAATGCGTAAAGACTGTACTTACCTGAATCTCCTATCCTGACATAGAAGTATGAGCCATACCAGTAGAAATAAGATCATCAGGCTAAATATAAAAATGTATCATGTATGCATGTCAATCATATGCAACAACCAAGGCAGCAATCAAAATGCAACAAACACAAACAAATGTCATCCATGCAATATGCATGCGATGCAAATGACATGGTCACCCCTGACGCCAGTCAGCCGCCTCACACGCGATGGTGAAGCCAAGTGGGTAGGGTTATGACAACTGTGCACTCTGCCATCACTACTCCTGAGTGACCGAGTGGACAGGATGCTGTCAGAGTACACCTATCCTCCTGCCCTAAACAGAGTGGGGGAGCAAAGCTCTCATCTCCCGGTGTCGTAGACCAGATGAGGGATCCCTGTCCACTACCACGCTGCCTCATCGCTACCCATGAGCGGACCAGCGGAGCCTGACAGAGCTACAACACACACCCTCCTGATATACCACTAACCCATGAGTGACAGCGTGTGCAGATCATGTAACTAGCTACGGGCTCAACTACAAAGGAACCCCGTCCAGCCAACATGCAATCATGCAAGATGGTGCATGACACTAAAACATGTAACACCAACTAAAATATATCTCCGAATAATATGCACAACAAATAGGTACATATCAATGACCTAAGTAAAACAGGGAAGGTATAACTAAAAGTTGATCAAATGCATGTATCAAGTAGGCACAGTGACATACAAGGTAGATAAACATAAAAATTATTGCAAGCTATAACCAACTAAGCATATCAATATGACATTATCTAAAAGATAAGTCAAAATACTCGCCTGCTATAATGCTCGAACTAATGAAATCTTCATGCCCGTGGATCTGTCTTGTGACTGAAACCTACATATAACATAACTATTGTTAAGCACTAATATACGATCCATCGTCAAATCGAATCCTAAACCGATTTTGGACATAAACCAATTAACCAAAATGCTTAATAAAATCTCAGTCACATCCCACCTAATATAACTGTCATTTCGTCCAATTAATCGAATATGATTTTACAACCCCTATTCCAAATCGACAATTCTCCAACACCAACCCATTCCATGTAATCACGTGAACCCAAATGTAAATATCACAAACCAACAACTAATAACAAATACCATCCCCATTACAAAGAAGGAAATTTAATAAAGATCCTAGATCAATCCTCCATTTTCCTCAAACCTAATTCACCACTCCAATCACAAGGCAACCATCCAAAATCTCACAGCCCTACACAGCCTAGAATAGAACCATTCTTCACGCCCATTTACAACTCAATTCACAGCGACTATAGCCAAGATCAAACACAGTAATTAAAGAAAATAAACAAACGAGATATACAAACTCCACCGACAGCCATTCCTTATCCCAATCCCTTGTTCCCCTATTCAAGACCACTGCCCAAAATCACAAACTTAAACCAAACGAAGGAAACCACAGCTAGGATTTGATCATCATCCAAAGTAAAGAGACAATCAGATCTTACCAAACTCCGGCGACGATCTGCAGAAAACCCAACCAGGCAGTGTAATCCCCAGAACCAACAGAAAACCCCTTGTTCCAGCAGAACTCGCAGCTCCCAAACAGATCAGGGTGTAGGACATCGCTGATGTAAGCTCCCCTGCCACTCCACACTCTCTGCTGTCGCTCGTCCGCAGGGATCGTCGAGGACGATCCAGTCGCCGATGTTTGCCGTGAGGAGAGGGAGAGAACGATGAGAACAGCGAGGTCGCTCGGTGAGGAGGGGAAGTTACGGTGTGGGTTGCGACGACGACGATGAAAGGAGGAAACGGGCGATGGCAGTAGGCACGCACGCGGGGAGAAGACGGCGGCAGCTCGATCGCGGTGGCGGTGGTGTCAAAGGCACGCGATGCATGTGCGTGGAAGGCCGGCGGAGATGCCGACACGGAGGAGTGGCCGACCGCAAGAGCTCGGGTGGCGGCATCGATGACAGCGAGCTACGGCGGACACTGGCTGCGGCGCGGTGGGGGAAAAGAAAGAGGCGCAGTGGTCTGTGGCTGCGGACGTGAGGAAGGGAAGGCACGGTTCTGTGGCCGCGGACGCGAGGAAGAAGAAAACTCGCGGAAAAAAAAGAAACTGACTTCGCATGAGAGAAGACAGCGAGGAAGAGGAACTGCCCGCTGTGCGTGGAGAAAGAAATCGGGGAAGTATGTAATAGAAAAACCTAGATTTATAACCTAGGTTAATTAATCCTATTAACTCATTCAAATAGGTCTTTTAAAAGCCTATTTTTCTTATCCCCGTAATTATCTCATACAGGTCCCGTTTAAATCCATAAAAATTCTGAAAAAATTCCTAAAATTCTCTAAAAATCCCGAAATAATTCTAAGGTTTATTTTTCCTAAATTTTGGCCATAAAATTTATATTTTAAATTTTCCATATTTAATATTCTCTCCCACTAATAAAAATTTGGTCCCCAAATTTTCTACTCAAATGCATAATGAGTAAGAGATACCACAAGTACTGAAAATATATCTCACGTACATTAAGTAAACAGGTGAGGGTATTCAACTTTGATATTTTCTTTAAACTCCTAAGTAGCCTCCTCATTGGTGTAGTGACTCCACCCGACTTTAACCAGTCACACAGTCTTGTTCCGCAACTATCGTTCTTTGTAATCCAAAATCCGTACTGCAACCTCTGTGTAAGTAGCATCAGGTTGAATGAAACCTGACACATCTGACAGAATATGCGTAGAGTTTGACACATGCTTCCTCAGCATGGACACATGAAACACATCATGAATACTCGTCAAAGATGGTGGTAGCGCTAGGCAGTAAGTGACCGCTCCGATCCTCTCTAAAATCTCAAACGGACCAATGTATCTAGGAGCTAGCTTACAATGGAGGTCAAATCTCTTCACTCCTTTCGTGGGTGAGACACGTAGGAATACATGATCACCAATAGAGAACTCCAGAGGTCTCCATCTCCGATCTGCATAACTCTTCTAACGATCCTGCGCCTCTGTCATCCTACGTCTGATAGTACGGACCAACTCTGCCTCATGCTGATCTCTCTGGGATCCTAGTAATTAGGCCTCCCCAACCTCTTCCCAGAGGGTGGGTGTATGACAATGTCTACCATACAATGCTTCAAACGGGGCCATTTGGATAGCCGAATGATAGCTGTTATTGTAGGCGAATTCCACTAACGACAAGTGGTTCTCCCAGTTGCCCCCGAAATCCATAACACAGGACCTCAGCAAGTCCTCTAGTGTCTGAATGGTCTGCTCAGACTGTCCATCTATCTGCGGATGGAATACAGTACTAAAATGAAGTTGTGTGCCTAAGGCCTGCTGCAGACTCTGCCAGAATCGGAACGTGAACTGGGGATCTCTATCTAATATAATGCTCAAAGGAACACCATAAAATCTGATGATCTCCCGACAATATAACTCTGCCAAACGATCTAAAGAGTCGGTCTTTCAAATTGCTAAGAAGTGCGCGGATTTGGTTAGTCGGTCAACGACTACCTAAATCGTGTCATGACCTTGACGTGTCCTAGGCAAACCACCACAAAATCCATGGTAATGTGATCCCACTTCCACTCGGGAATAGGAATCCTCTGAAGTTGTCCGACTGATCTCTGGTGCTCAGCCTTTACCTGTTGACAAACTAGACATCTAGCAATAAAATCTGTGATGTCTTTCTTTCTACCGTTCCACCAATACAAATGCCTTAAATCTCGATACATGCGGGTTCCGCCTGAGTGGATCGCAAATCGAGAGCGATGAGCCTCCTGGAATAACTCCTCCATGACTGGGTGAGACTAAGGTACGCATAATCTGCCTCGAAAATAAATAATACCTTCATTATCTCGGGTGAACTCAGTCTTCTATCCAGAGGTTATCTGACTGCGAATGAACTGTAAGTACTTATCACTGACCTGAGCCTCTCAGACTCTCATTCTGATAGATGACTGAGCAACCATGGTAACAAGAACGCCCTGCTCTGTCGGTCCCTGCTCCTCAAGGCCCAACTCGGAAAAACTCTAAATCAAATCCGTGACTAAAACTCGGTAGCAAGCTAAAGTCCCTCGGGACTTCCGGCTAAGTGCATCGGCAACCACATTGACTTTCCCTGGGTGGTAGCTAATGGTACAGTCATAATCCTTTAGGAACTCCATCAATTCACGGTTCATAAAATCCATGAATACTGCTGGAGCATTGGTAATAATCAAATCAATACCAAGAAAACCACCATCTACGGTGGCCGAGTGCGCAACTCCAACTACCACCATCAACAGTGGCCAAGTTACGCAACTCCAACGACCACAACTGATCCAATCATGTCCAGAATACATGACTTCCCAAATCCCTGGACGACAAAGTCGTCAATAAGTCTAATAAGATAATCATAAGCTCATACAATTCATACCAAGTATGAAATTATCGTCGCTACACACCTGCATTCTCTTTACTCTAGGTTGATGATATAACAATCATCACAACGACAATGATAATTGTATGACACCATGTCACTACAATAGCAACCCACCAGTCATAAATCAATCCTAGAGTATATACAGGTGTCCTCTAGTTGATCTAAATAGATCCTCTATCCACAATGAAGGATATTCCTTTCCTTCTACAACTACCGCATTCTATCATCGATAATCGATGCATAATCTTAGATGTTCAGCTCTCTTTTAACAAAGAGTTTCGGATCTTCTCTAGAAAAAATACTGGGACAGATAAATATCCCATCCAATATCTCCTATAATAAGGTAAAATGATCTTTCATCGTCTTGACCAGTGTAGGTATACACGCCTTATCCATAACCAAATCACTAATAGTAGGGACTGATATTCTTTGAGGGGTTACTCCTTGACCTTCCAATGGGTGGCTGGCGGGCCTAACCCTAGCTTCATAATTCAACATCAGTCGACATCTCTAAAGAGTCTTCCTTTTCAAGCTCAAGGGTAGGTCCCGCAGCATCAATAGGTCACTTTCGAGGTCGACCTCATCCACGACCATGAGTAAGGGCAATTTCCCTAGGTGACTTTTCCTACCGTGAGCAAATATGTAAGTATCTAACAGAAACATAATGATAACTTCCTATTACATAAGGAAATTAAAGTGACCACTAAAGGCAACTACTTTTCCTATAGCTCAGAAATATCCTTTAGCTTGCCTGGTCCCAAAACACGAGAACTCCCAAAAATCCAAGGAAAAGAAAATCCTCAAAACACAAAATCCACAAACCAAAATCGTAAACCAATAAAATTGTCACGCCTCGGGAGCATATCCGTCATCCAAATGACGGAGGAGCCCCTTAGTGACAAAATTCAGAAATACATGGACTAGATCTGGCAAAAAAAAACCTCGAAATAATAATAGAAATATAAGTATTTTATTAACTGTATGAATGCACGACTAAATATATATCAATTAAAGTAAAATAGTTTTATTGCACCAAATCAAATTGCGACAAAATCCAAAGTGCATAAACAAAATACAATACCGATAAAGTAAATAAAGCGGCATCTCGACAATGCAGTGGGACAAGCACGACAAGGAACTCTCTGAGCGATACGAAGGTAGGTCAACAGGACACGTCCTCCATCAGCTAACCTAGAGGATAAGTGAGGAGGGAGTGGGTACAACCACTCAGTGGATGGATAGACAATAGTGTATAATCATAATGCACCTAATGGAAGTCAACGGAAACAACTAGAGTAACCCAACCCTCAGAGTACCAATATCAGTCTGCAACTAACCTGGTCAGCAGTATAACAAATATACTTGCAACATACACAACCACTGTAATCTACAAGCAATGCACATCCATATACCACGACAAAGCCTCGTGGCTCTCGAGGTAATACAAAGGGAACTATCTATGAGCTACCGTAAACGGAACTCGTGGGTCGACAATCAATATACTCAGCACTGTCTACGCGCAACTACATGCTACCACGAATGGGACTCATAGGTAAACAGGAAGTATAAAGACTCAATGTCTGCGAGCAATGATATGCTACCACGAATGAGTCTCGTGGGCAGATAGCGTATATAGATATCTAGTTATTGACTGCACACAACAACATGCTACCACTAATGGGTCACGGCGGCAGTCGATTATTCTAGGTTGTTAAGCTTAAGATTATCCAATACATCTAGCATAGAACGTCTATTAAAGTCGATAAAGACCATCGATCTACAATTAATCCCATTGAAGCGGTCAAGCGAGGGTTTCAACACCTCTAATACGAAATGTTTACCAAAGTCGGTAAAAATCATCGACTTATAAATAAATATGTCGAGATGGTTAAGTCTAGGATTCCAACCCTTCTAACATGAACGGTTATCAAGGTCGATAAGGACAACAAATCTACTAACAAGCACGGCAAGAGGGTTAAGCCTAAATTATATCATTTCTACCAGTTTAATCATGCATGCTACAACATGCTTCCACGAACAGATCTCGTGGGTACTTAAGATGTAAAGTAGTTATCTAGCTACAGACGTCATACGAATCCAATTATCACCAACTCCGAACGGATAACACAAGAGTATAACCTTACAGTAAATTATCTCAACCATGCATGGAAGACATATTCGACCATAAATATACAAAAGCAATCATAGAGAGACTCTACTATAGACTCTCTCTCAACCAAGAATGGGAGATATAGTTGGCAGCCGAGATATGAACAATGTTATATACCCTCTAAGAATTAATCGCATCCTAATCATACGACTTCTACTAGTCCGATCACCATATCAACTGAAATAGTAAATGGATAAACATATACCAATGTGCACATCCGGGTTATTACGCCTAGGATTTTACTAATGTTTCATTCCTGAGATCTGCTCCTACGGAATAACCTCATCTAAGTTATTTTATCTCTACTAGTCTCAATCATGGAATCCACCGCAATAACACATAACCAAATAAACACGTAACAATGATATCCAATAAACGACAGCATAGTCATACTAATGGCAACCAATGGCTAAAATTTTATTTAGGGTATATCTAAAGGGGTCATGCCAATACAAAATCAAAGCAATACACTATAGAGCATCAAGTGCATATATACCCTAAACCACATAAGCAACGTAATCATATCATCATGCACTAAATCTAGAGAATTTATCTCTAGAATTTATTCACCTGTTAGCCGTCTGGAGATGTCATGTCGCCGCTAAATCCCCAAATTGACCTCGTCAATAATACCTCGAATTTCTGAAACATAAAAATCGTCGGAAATTCGTGCAAATCCGAAAATACTCAAGTTAACCTGCCAAACGTGACGAACTCCAAAACCCCAAAGACCCTAAGGAACTCGGAACCTATGCTCTGATACCAAATAAATTGTCACGCCCCGGAGGAGTCCCCGCCAGACAAAAATCCGGCAGCATCTCCCCTGTACGGGTGACAATAAGAAATTTGCATACAAGGCCCACACGGCCTACTATACATCGGTCAACACGACCGGAACAAAAATCACACATGCAAGTCATAAATAGGCCTCCGACCAGCAATCAAAGTAAATAACAAAAAAGTCTACACTATCTAGACTTATCCCTTCTATCATCTGAGTAGGAATACACAACCAAAACGAATCGAATAAAAGTCCATAAGGACATATCAAATACAACTAAAGTATCCACGAGTACATAATCAAAACACAAATCCTAAACATGTCTTCTAGTCAAAAACTAAAACCATAAGACCAACAAAAAAAACAAATTCATTTCGATGAGGGGGATTGACAGCTGGACTCTCCTGGCAGTTTCATCCTGAAAAGAAATATAAAGCAACGGAGTAAGTTCAATGAACTCAGCGGATAATAGTCGATATGCATAGAAAGATATAACTAACAATAATAATCATGTCAGTACAGTCTCCTAATCAATAATAGATAATGCAAGAAAGAAATATGTAAAGACTGTACTTACCTGAATCTCCTATCCTGACATAGGAGTATGAGTCATACCAGTAGAAATAAGATCATCAGGCCAAATACAAAAATATATCTTGTATGTATGTCAATCATATGCAACAACCAAGGCAGCAATCAAAATGCAGCAAACACAAACAAATGTCATCCATGCAATATGCATGCGACGCAAATGACATGGTCACCCCTAACGTCAGTCAGCCGCCTAACACGCGATGGTGAAGCCGGGTGGGTAGGGCTATGACAACTGTGCACTCTGCCATCACTGCTCCTGAGTGACCGAGTGGAAAGGATGTTGTCGGAGTACACCTATCCTCCTGCCCCAAACAGAGTGGGGGAGCAAAGCTCTCATCTCCCGGTGTCGTAGACCAGAGGAGGGATCCCTGCCCGCTACCACGCTGCCTCATCGCTACCCATGAGCGTATCAATGAGCTCGACAGAGCTACCGCACACACCCTTCGATGTACCACTAACAGGCAGATTATGTAACGGGTCATGGGGCTCAACTACAAAGGAACCCCGTCCAGCCAGCATGCAATCATGCAAGATGGTGCATGACACTAAAACATGTAACACCAACTAAAATATATCTCCGAATAATATGCACAACAAATAGGTACATATCAATGACCTAAGTAAAACAGGGAAGGTATAACTAAAAGTTGATCAAATGCATGTATCAAGTAGGCACAGTGACATACAAGGTAGATAAACATAAAAATTATTGCAAGCTATAACCAACTAAGCATATCAATATGACATTATCTAAAAGATAAGTCAAAATACCCTCCTGCTATAGTGCTCGAACTAATGAAATCTTCACGCCCGTGGACCTGTCTCGTGATCGAAACCTACATATAACATAACTATTGTTAAGCACTAAGATACGATCCATCGTTAAATCGAATCCTAAATCGATTTCGGACATAGACCAATTAACCCAAATGCTTAATAAAATCTCGGTCACATCCCACCTAATATAACTGTCATTTCGTCCAATTAATCGAATATGATTTTACAACCCCTATTCCAAATCCACAATTCTCCAACACCAACCCATTCCACAGAATACGTAACCCAAACAGAAATATCACAGCCAACAACTCCAATAACAGCCATCCCCATTACAGCAAGGAAATTTAACAGCATCCTAGATCAATCCTCCATTTTCCTCAAACCTAATTCACCACTCCAATCACACGGCAACCATCCAAAATCTCACAGCCCTGCACAGCCTAGAATAGAATCATTCTTCACGCCCATTTACAACTCAATTCATAGCGACCATAGCCAAGATCAAACACAACAATTAAAGAAAATAAACAAACGAGATATACAAACTCCACCGACAGCCATTCCTTATCCCAATCCCTTGTTCCCCTATTCAAGACCACTGCCCAAAATCACAAACTTAAACCAAACGAAGGAAACCACAGCTAGGATTTGATCTTCGTCCAAAGTAAAGAGACAATCAAATCTTACCAAACTCCGGCGACGATCTGCAGAAAACCCAACCAGGCAGCGCAATCCACAAAACTGGCAGAAAACCCCTTGTTCCGGCAGAACTCACGGCTCCCAAACAGATCAAGGTGTAGGACGTCGCTGATGTAAACTCCCCTGCCACTCCACACTCTCTGTTGCCGCTCGTCCGCAGGGATCGTCGAGGATGATCCGGTCGCCGCTGTTTGCCGCGAGGAGAGGGAGAGAATGACAAGAACAGCGAGGTTGCTCGGTGAGGAGGGGAAGTTACGGTGTGGGTTGCGACGACGACGATGAAAGGAGGAAACGGGTGATGGCAGTAGGCACGCACACGGGGAGAAGACGGCGGCAGCTCGATCGTGGTGGCGGTGGTGTCAAAGGCACGCGGTGCGTGCGCGTGGAAGGCCGACGGAGATGCCGACACGGAGGAGTGGCCGACCGCAAGAGCTCGGGCGGCGACCTTGGTGACTACGGGCTACGGCGGACGCTGGCTAAGGCGCAGTGGGGGAAAAGAAAGAGGTGCGGTGGTCTATGGTTGCGGACGCGAGGAAGAGAAGACAAGGTTTTGTGGCCGCGGACGCGAGGAAGAAGAAAACTCGCAGAAAAAGAAGAAACTGACTTCGCGTGAGAGAAGACAGCGAGGAAGAGGAACTGCCCGCGGTGCGTGAAGAAAGAAATTGGGGAAGTATGTAATAGAAAAACCTAGATTTATAACCTAGGTTAATTAATCCTATTAACTCATTCAAACAGGCCCTTTAAAAGCCTATTTTTCTTATCCCCGTAATTATTTCGTACAGGCCCCGTTTAAATACAGAAAAAATTCTGGAAAAATTCTTAAAATTCCTTAAAAATCTCAAAATAATTCCCAGGTTTATTTTTCCCAAATTTTGGCCATAAAATTTATATTTTAAATTTTTCGTATTTAACACATTTATTTAGTGATCAGTTCTATAATTTATGCTCCATACAGCATCAGACTTTATAATTGAAGGACAATTCTATCAGATACTTTGATTTCGTTGCATAGTGAACTTATAAATTGTCTAGTGCTATCAGATAGCTAAAACTAATACTTTGATTTCTTTGCACGGTTATCAACGTTACAAATGAAAAACAAAAATCACTCTATATTTTTAACAAACTACTTGGATTTCATTTACTATCCAATATTGTCCTAAATCTTCATTTAATAACTTTCTATGTATATCACCGCCTCACTTGTAAATATCACTTTATATTCTGAAAAATATCAAATATCTACCTGTTAATTTCATTACCACTTTTCAATATAAGTTTACTATTTGGTTAGTTAGTCAAATTGTTGTAGACAAACTTCCAAATCTCACCTACACTGCATCAGTGACAGCAGAAGAGAAGAAATTCCAAGTAGATGATAAAGAATCATCAGGTCTGCAAGTCACGTCTACGTATACATGGTTCTATCGTACTTTGATTGTGGCATGAAGAAAGTGAAGAATACAAATACAATATAAAAATAACACAACGACAAAGAGAAAGATAGTCGCAAAAAAAGCTAACAAATTATATATCAAATTTTAAGATTTATAATGAAAAAAAAAGAATATATATAGATAAACAAAATAATAATAAAAAGACTAATATATCCTTCTCAATAATAATAATCAACTATATTAACATCCTCTCAAACTCACGATGAACTAACAGAAAGTATCGAGAGTTTGTTAACCAAAAATAGAAAATATGTGGTGGAATGTGCCTTGGTAAGCAAATCAGCAATTTGCATGGAAGATGAGACAAACGGTAAGATGATGGTTCGATTCTAATAATGATGGCGAGTAAAATGACAATCAATCTCAATATGCTTGGTACGCTCGTGAAAGATAAAATTGTGAGTTATTTGAATTGCACTAGAGTTGTCACACTGCATAGGAGTAGAGTCCAAGAAAAAACACCCATATCAACAAGTAACCAGCATAACCAAACAATTTCAGTAGTAGTAGAGGTCATAGTATGATATTCTACTTCAGTAGAAGAACAAGAGACGATATTTTACTTTTTACTCTTCCAAGAGATAAGAGAGTCTCCCAAGAAAATATAAAATCCGATGGTAGACTTACGATCTATAGAATCATCATCTCAATCTGCATCTTGTTGGTGCAGTAGGCACCTAAGTCGAACCTAAGTTTTGATTATAGCAAACGATACAAAGTTAAGCTTATATTGTTATCTCACGAGCTAAATCGAGTGTGCAGAAAAGTGTCAATGTTGGAGCTGAAGGCTAGTGACACCCGGAGGAAGCCGCGGTGGTCGGGCGACACTCGAGTGACTTCGGAGGGAGCCGAAGGAATCGAGTGGAAGGCCGGAAGCCAAAGCGACACAGTAAGTATCGAGGTAAGCTCGTGTGTGTGCGAGAGTAAGTGAGGTCGTATCCTCTTTACGGGGATGATATTAAGCATAGATCCGACCAAAGACATCCTATAGGTGGTCTAGGTCGAGATCGAACGGTCGGAGGCCGTCGAAATAATATTTTTGTTAAGTTAACTTTGCCCTACAGCTAGCATCACATCACCGCACTTGGAGGACTCGACCGTCCAATCACCGATCGTGTCTCACGATTCGACTGATGCTGCCATCATTCGACTGATGATGGCCATCAGTCGACTGATGGTCAAGGATCAGCCTCGAGGAGTCAAGCCTTATCACCATTTTTCAAGGAGCCATGTGCCTAATTTCCATTGGTTGAAGGTCCTCTCGAAAAGGGGCTCAAAGGCTATAAAAGGAGGGCCTATCCTAGGGTTTCTTGATCAATTCTAAGCTTCCAAAAGCCTCC
Source organism: Wurfbainia villosa (assembly GCA_025175895.1). NCBI lineage: Eukaryota > Viridiplantae > Streptophyta > Magnoliopsida > Zingiberales > Zingiberaceae > Wurfbainia > Wurfbainia villosa. The sequence goes on along the minus strand of CM045991.1, from coordinate 14,248,822 downwards.
GCCAAGCTACAACTTTCCGACAACGAAGTGCTTCTTCTCCGACATCTAGGTTTTAATTACTTTCTTTTTGTAACGTCGGTTTAAGTTTTTATTTCAGTTCATTACTTTCAATTCTCGGAGCTTTTATCGTAACGAGGAGAGGGGGAGTGTCTCTCTACCTCAAGCCTTGTGTTTTATTTGTATCGATTAACTCCTACCTCTAACAAGGAGGAGTTCTTTAGTGTTTTTGCCCTCCGTACGTGGTCAAGGACTACTAGGGCCTTGGAGTAGTAGCCGAAGGCTACGAACCAAGTAAAAAATATTTGTCTCCTTTTATTGCTTATCTTTCCGCTGCAATTAATTGTCTACTCGAGTTTTAACGAACGAACGAAAAGAAAAAAAAAAGAAAAGGTTTTATCGCTATTCACCCCCCCTCTAGCGATCCGCTTCGATCCAACAATTGGTATCAGATCTGGGGATTACTAAGATTTGGTGAAACCATCGATCTATCTTTTTACAGATTTTTTTTCCTTTTAATTCTGTTTATTTCAAATTTATTTCATTTGGTTAGTTTTTCTCCCGCACTACTAATCCAAGACGCGAGTCTTGGCACATTTCGTGTGTTTTTGTCGTTGCTAGGTTTTTCGTCTTCATCTCCTTGTTTTTTTTTTGTTTTAATGGCCCATCTCGAGGGTTTTAGCACCGTCCGACCTCCATTTTACAACGGAGATGACTTTTGTTATTGGAAGGGTCGGATGGAATGCTTTCTTAAAACTTAAATCGAGATGTGGATCATAATCCAAACGGGATTCACACTTCCGACTAACGAAGTGGGTGAATCCTTAGATTATGACCAATGGACCATTGCAACAAAAAGACAAGTCGAAGCCGACGCCAAAGCAACTCAAATCCTCCAATGCGGCTTGTCCAAGGAGGAGCTTAATCGCGTCGGCCCCTTCATTAGCGCAAAGGACCTTTAGACAAAGCTAGTGGAGCTACACGAAGGGACCGATGAAGCCAAGGTATGTAAGCGTGATCTTTTCTTTAATAAACTATATAATTTAAAAATGTAGGAACACGAGTCCGCGACGCAACTTCACGCCCGCGTTCAAGACATAGTTAATAATCTACCCGCGATCGGGCAAAAGGTCGAAAACTGCAACCTTATAAGGTATGTTCTTAACTCTTTTCCGAGGACTACCTTGTGGGCATCCATGGTCGATGCCTACAAGGTCTCCAAGGATCTTTTGAAACTTAGGTTAGATGAATTATTTTCTTATTTTGAACTTCATGAGCAGTCTAACTCGGAACCCGAGAAGGGTATAGCACTTTTTTGCAGGTTCAAGGAAGAAAACCGCAAGCAAGCCACCCCCGAAGGAAGAAGAGGATGAGTCTGATTCGGAGGTCGACTCGGAAATGGAGGTCGAACTAGTCAACCTAGTTCGGAGGATAGTCAAGGGCCGAAAATGAACCGTCACTCGACCCAACGAAGGTAAGACTAAAAGTTCAAATATTAGATGCTACGAATGAAACAGGTTTGGACATATCAAGTCCGAATGCCCAAAACTCAAGAGCAAAGCACCAAAACACAAAAAGGCACTCAACGCTACTTGGGAAGAAGCATCCGAGGAAGAAGATAATGATCGTGTTCTCATGGCTAAACCGGTGGAATCGGAGACGGAGTCAGAATCGGAACTTGAATCAGAAACCAAAGACGAGTCGGACTGCAAAGCACTATTCAAGACAAGCCACGGATACGCATCCGGTTCAAAAGATACACTCAAGGTAAGTCGATCCCTCATTAGTACACTTTATAGTGCAATTAAGTTTTTAACTAAAAAATTAGCTAAGTCCGGGTCCAAGGTCGAGACCCTGGTTGAGGAAGTTAAACTCCTCAAACACGAGGTCTCCCTAACCTCTTCGACTATTCGAGTTCAAGAGGAGGACTCAACTCGGGTTGAAAAACTCGAAGTTGAGAACTCACTCTTGAAGAGTCAAGTCGAAGATTTTAGGAACACGTTGGAAAGGTTTACTTTGGGATCCAAAGGACTTGACCTCCTACTTGGATCGCAAAAGGTCGTGTACAATAAGGCTGGACTAGGGTTTAGCTCAAACACGACCAACAAGTCATATATGTCGATTGTAAGTCGACATAAAAAACGTGTCCAAGCATGGGTCCCTAAGACCACCTTGATTTCAAACTTAGGATCGAACCAGTACTGGGTTCCCAAGGACCAAATCCACTATGTGGAGAGACCGAACCGATTCAACGGTCTAGGGGGAGCTAGTATGAAACTTGTTTGTATTTTAACTTAGAAAATTGCATGCTTAGGTTCTTTATTTAGTTTGAATTTTTCTTTTTAGAATGGCTAGATAGGACTATAACTCGTCAATACTTGATAAAATAGTACCGGGATGCGGCGAGATGATAGTACGCTAGGAAAGTGGAGTCTCGTGTATTCGGGCTAGATAAGGCGTGTTAGGGCAATCTCTTGCCGTGATATGGTTTTGATGGTGTGGCAAAGGGGTTAAGTTAGGTTGGTATTGTTGATTTGATATGTGCGTTGAAGTCGTGCAGGACTTAGTAATTCGCACATGGAGCCATGGCGAGTTTCACCAACTCATCACTCGGGCCTTGAGTCGGTGAAGGATTGCTTTGCGGAAGTCGTGCGCTTGGAGCATCCGAGGGACCACCGGACGAGAAGCTTGGAGTGAAGTCAGAGGAAGTAGACTTCGAGGCAAGAGACGCGAAGGAGCATTGCAGAGCCGTGCGCCTGATGCTGCCGAGGGACGTGGCCGAGAACGAAGAGAACTTCGAAGGCGAGGGACTCCGAGAGATGAGAGTGAGCGATTGTAACCCGGGAAGGGTAGCTCTTAGGTGAAACTTGGCCATTTGGCCAAGTGTCGGATGGGTTTTCCCGACACGGTCATTGCCATGTCATGGTAGTCGATTTGCTCGAAATCGATGGGTCGATCGGTAGTATAAGACCGGTCGAAGTGCTTGGCAATCGATTGCCATGGGTGACAATGGTCGATGATGTCGGCAATGATCGGACGATGAATGGCATCGATCGATGGCACTGCAGCACGCGAATGGAGTCGACTTCGGTGGGCACTCGGTGATCGAGCACCCGATCGGTGATGGTGCCATCGGTCGGTGATGCGATCTGGATGGATGGTATCCAAGCGTGGAAAGCGACCATTATTGGGCAGCGGCTACGGCGCGGTCGTGATGGGTGCCATCGAGATCTGTGTCAGCTCTTCCTCTATAAAAAGGAAGGGGGTAAGGGTTTGGGAGCCTAATGCTTACACTCTAACACTCTCCCAAAGTTCCCTAAAGCTTTCCATCCTCTTACCCAAGCTTATTTCCATTCTATTTGTAAGAGGAGTGTTTTGTAAAGGTTACCTCCACCTAGCTTGGTGCAAAGGAGAGACCAATAGTGATTGGGTTTCGGAGTGATTCACCGTGGATGAATCGGACCGTGGATTAGCGGCGTAGCCGTGAACCACGTTACATCTCGGTGTTTGTATTGCTTGCTTATATTTTGCTTGTCTTTATTTACATTTGTATATTCCGCTTGCGCTAACGCTTTGTAGACGAGCAAAATACGATGTCCAACGAACGAGGGCTATTCACCCCCCCTCTAGCCGGCCAACCGATCCCCAACAAGTGGTATCAGAGCGAGGTCGCTCTTCAAGGACTAACCGCCACGAGAGCACTTCAACAAGTAAATGGCCGGCTCAAACATCCACTCACCGAAGTTCGACGGCGAATTCTCTTGGTGGAAAAAGAGAATGGAGGTATTCTTCGAAACCGACTTTGAAATATTGTTAATTATGGAAAACGGTTTCGAGTTGCCTAGGAACGAAAATGGGGAGTCATTGGAGAAATCAAGGTGGAGCAAGAGACAAAGAGAAGAATACTTGGCAAATTCAAAGGCCAAGCACCACCTATACAATGTCCTCCCCCAACAAGAAGTAAATAGAATAGGGGAGTGCTCAAGTGCCAAAGAGATGTGGGAGAGATTGGTTGAACTTCATGAAGGCACTTCGGAAGCCAAGCTAGCGAGAAGAGATCTCCTCCACTCCCAACTATCAAATATTAAGCTTGAAAAGGGAGAAAAGGTAACTTCCCTACATTCTAGAATTAAAGAAATATTAATTGGGCTAACAAGTGTAGGTGAGAAGCTATCAAACCGGGATATGGTAATGAAGGCCATAGATGCCTTTCCCCGGTCCTCAAAATGGAGCTCCATGGTGGACTCATTTTACATCTCCAAGAACCTAGAAGTGAGCACCTTGGAGGAATTCTTTTCAACCATGGAGCTTCATGAGACAAGGCTTGAAGGTATACAAGAAGAGCCTAGAGTCCAAACTTCAAGGGGAGTGGCCTTGATGGCCAACAAAGGGAAAAAGAAGATCGAAGTCCCCTCCTCCTCCGATGATGAAGCCTCTACCTCCTCCATGGATAGCACGGAAGAAGCCTACATGGTAAGGAAGGTAAGGCGTGCATTTAAGAATTTTAGATTTGATAAATCTCATGATAGGAATAGAAGACCAAGGGGGAAGGTCATATGCTATAATTACCAAGGAGAGGGGCACATAAGGGACAATTGTCCCCTCCTAAACAAGAGCAAGGAAAAGAAGAAGAAGAAGGGGAGCAAGAAAAAGGAAGAAGAAAAGAAGGCAAAAGGAAAAGGGAAGGTCATGGCACTCAAAGCCAAGACATGGGATGACGATGCTTCCGCCTCCTCATTCGAAGAAGAAGAGCATGTCTACTCCAACCTAGCACTGATGGCTCTTCATGACTCGGATTGCTCCTCCTCCTCAAATGAAGAATCAAGCACAAGTGGGGAGAGCTCAAATGAAGGGGGAGCTTCTACATCCTCATCATCCGAAGAAGAAGAAGAGGACATGGAAACTATGGTAACGAAAGCTTCTCCTAAGAAAATAGTTTCCATAATTTCTAGTTTAACTAAGGACTTATTTGGCATGAAAAAGAAAAATAAGAGCATGCTAGATAAAATTAAGGCATTGGAAAATAAGTTAGAAAATGCATGCTTAAATGATAATGCTTCTTCTTGCCATGATGATGCATGCTCACATGATTATATGCCTTTGGATGTTAATGATGCATGCATAGAGGAAAATAGGGCATTAAGGGAAAAGGTAGATTATTTAACAAAAGCCCTAGAGAAATTCACAATTGGCTCCAACACCTTAAATATGATCTTAGGGAGCCAAAGAGCTAGTTTCAACAAGAAAGGCCTAGGATACAAAGAAAAGAAAAATGAAAAAGCCTATAAATGCCTAATAGCTAGGGGACAAGATAAAAAGAGGGTAATAGCTAGAAAATGGATCCCCAAGGAATATCTAGTGAACCCAATAGGAAAGAACTTATTTTGGGTTCCAAAATCCATCCTTAAGGGTTAGGATACCCCTAGGGTAGTCAACCACATGGACCTAATCAATATCATATTTTGGTTGACTTAGGATGACGGGACAACATTTTTTAGATAGTGTTGGGTGATGATAACGTACCCATAAATAGATAATAATGCTTAAATCATGATGATTAATGTAATTGCTATGTATATTTGCAATCATGATTTATGTTTTTGAAATTTGGCACGTTATCATGAGAAATAGGTTTGAATCATGCTTTAGGTAATACTTTGTTTATTGTCATCATATAATACCTAATGCATGACTATTATTGGATGAATACATGAGTTTCATGATCATAATGTAGAATTCATTCATATATGTCATTATGATCATGTTAATTGTTAGGTTGATACTTGACCATGATAGAATTGCATGAATATATTGGTTAAGTATATTCAAATACCCCCTAGGATGCATCTCACACTCACTATAGGCTACCTTGATTGAAAACTTAGCATGAGTGAGATGTTAGGATGATACAAATGTCCACTAATGCCTATGTCATTTAGATGGTCATTTAAAGTATCAACATAGCAATAATAGACCAATCATGGGGAAGGCTTATGTTTAATTCATAGACATATTGCCCAAAGATCATGGTTGGATATTTCATATGTTTTCAAAACAATTTCTTACCTTTAAATACATGTATTCATGTTTTGGAACAATTGGAACCAAAACTTGTTGTTAAACTTGATACTATCATGATCAAAAACCTAGTAGTTTTTAAAGCTTTTGAATTTTTGGCAAAAACGTGAAAATATAATGATTTTTCATGAAAAACTATTTTTCCCTGATAGATACACTTAAATGAAATGTGTTCCCCAAATTTCATGATTTTTTCAAATTTTCTGGAATTTTTTATGCATTTTACGAAATTGGCGAAAATCGAGAAATTCCAAAATCACGTGCGATCAGTAGTATACGAACGATCAAGCGATGGCTGCATTCAGAGATGCTGAATTCAATTTTTATCAACTTGTGGTATTTAGGACTTGATGTCATATGCTCTTAACTTAGTATTCATATTTTTGATGGTGTCAAAGGGGAGAAATGAATATGTTTAAGTTAATTATGATATAGGGGAGAGATTAAGGGGAGTTTCATGGATTTAGGGGAGTTGCATGTTGCTATCAAATGTTTATGTTTACATGCTTTCTTTCCTTAAAATTTATATCAAATATTTTTACCTAGCAAGCGGATTGCCACACATCAAAGGGGAGATTGTTAGGGCAATCTCTTGCAGTGATATGGTTTTGATGGTGTGGCAAAGGGTTTAAGTTAGTTTGGATATGTTGATTTGATATGTGCGTTGAAGTCGTGCGGGACTTAGTAATTAGTCGCACATGGAGCCATGGCGAGTTTCACCAACTCATCACTCGTGCCTTGAGTCGGTGAAGGATGGCATTGCGGAAGCCGTGCGCTTGGAGCATCAGAGGGACCGCCGGACGAGAAGCTTGGAGTGAAGCCGGAGGAAGTAGACTTCGAGGCAAGAGACGCGAAGGAGCATTGCGAGTCGTCTTTGATGCTGTAGGGGCGTGGCGGGCGAGAGAACCGAGGCGAGGACCGAGGGACTCCGAGAGATGAGTGAGCGATTGTAACCCGGGAAGGGTAGCTCTTAGGTGAAACTTGGCCATTTGGCCAAGTGTCGGATGGGTTTTCCGACACGGTCCGACGCCATGTCATGGTAGTCGATCGCTTCCGAAGTCGATGGTTCGATCGACTGGTATAAGACCGATCAAGTGCTTGGCAGTCGACGCCATGGGTGACGGTCGGTGATGTCGCCGACCGTGACCGACAGTGAATGGCGCGATCGATGGTCTGCACGGGCACGCACGAATGGAGTCGACTGATCGGGCACTCGATCGAGTCGAGCACCCGATCGATGGTGCCATCGGTCGGTGATGCGATCTGCTTGGATGGTATCCAACGTGGAAAGCAGCCGTTATTGGGCAACGGCTACAGCACCAGTCGACTGATGGGTGCCATCAGTCGACTGATCCTGTGTCAACGGGAAGAAACCCTCTTCCTCTATAAAAAGGAAGGGGGTAAGGGTTTGGGAGCCTAATGCTTACACTCTAACACTCTCCCAAAGTTCCCTAAAGCTTTCCATCCTCTTACCCAAGCTTATTTCCATTCTATTTGTAAGAGGAGTGTTTTGTAAAGGTTACCTCCACCTAGCTTGGTGCAAAGGAGAGACCAATAGTGATTGGGTTTCGGAGTGATTCACCGTGGACGAATCGGACCGTGGATTAGCGGCGTAGCCATGAACCACGTTACATCTCGGTGTTTGTATTGCTTGCTTATATTTTGCTTGTCTTTATTTACATTTGTATATTCCGCTTGCGCTAACGCTTTGTAGACGAGCAAAATACGACGTCCAACGAACGAGGGCTATTCACCCCCCCTCTAGCCGGCCAACCGATCCCCAACAAGGCGTATCTAGTTCGGTGCACTTGACCGAGCAAAACTAGCTGAAGCTACCTTGTCGTATCCTAGACTAGTTAGACCAGGAAGTGGTCTTAGGTGAGTCAAGTCTCTATTTTCTTGAAAATGGCTTTGTCTAAGGAAGTGGTCGTTGTTCCGATCAAAGAAGGCCTCTGTGCCTCGCCACGACCTGGAAGCTATGATCTTGAAAAGGTGACTTGATGAGTCTAAGGTCAAATCCGAATCTAACGCAAGGTTGACAAGTGTTAAAGTCATTAAATTTAATTCAAGTAAAATTGGAAGTCATCTCACAAGAACATATAGGGTTAACATGTTTGATCATGTAGACATGGGAGAGATGATTTAGGTTAATAATTTTCAACCAATCTTTAATAAATCCAATATTCGATCCAACTACCTTGCGTGTAGGATCAATGGATGTTGGACAGTGGTTGCTCCCGACACATGACCGGGGATCAACTCAAGTTTTCGAAGTTTCGATTGAAACGACAAGGATCGGTAGCCTTCGGAAACAACGACAAGCTCAAAATCATCGGATCAGGTGATATTGAGCTCAACTCTAATTTTATTATTCAAAATGTCTTATTGGTAGAAAATTTTCAATATAATTTACTTAGTGTAAGTCAATTATGTGATAATAACTATAAGGTCATATTTCTATAAAATGAATGCGTAATTAATACAAATGAAACTTCTAAAACAATCCTTAAGGGAATCAGAAATAACAATATTTACACTATTAACTTAACTAACTCCTCAACTAAGTGTCTTATGACATGGCAAGAGGAATCATGGTTGTGGCACCGATGACTCGGTCACTCACACCCAAGGCTCATCCACAAGATGAGTCAGAGTGACTTAGTCAGAGGTCTGCCTAACCTCAATAACTTGGATAATAAAATATGTAATGCTTGTCAACAGGGTAAACAATCTAGGACACAACATCAACTAACTAATCAAGAACGAACAAAAAGTGTTCTTGAGCTCCTACACATGGATCTATTTGATTCACACGGAGCTAAGTCACTTAATGGGAGTAAATACTGCTTAGTCATAATTGATGACTATTCTAGATTTACTTGGGTTAGGTTCATCAAACATAAAAGTGATACCCTAGATCAACTAATTAACCTATTTAAGTTAATAGAAAATCAACAAAGCATTAAAATCAAGAGACTTAGTTCTGATCATGGTGGTGAATTCGAGAACCATAGGTTTATAGAATTCTGTAACCTAAATGGATACCACCATGAGTTCTCTTGCCATAGAACCACACAACAAAATGGCTTAGTAGAACGCAAAAATAGAACTCTACAAGAAATCGCTAGGACAATGTTAAACGAGTATAACCTACCCGATAGGTTTTGGGCGGAAGCCGTAAGTACGGCATGCTATGTCCAAAATAGGATCCTTATGGTAAAGAGGCACCTTAAGACCTCATACGAGATTTATCATGATAAAATACCTAACATCAAGTACTTTAGGGTATTTGGGTGTAAGGTACATATCCTAAACACTAAGGATTACCTAGGGAAGTTTACATCCAAAACCACGAGCGGAATCTTTCTAGGATACTCGACTACAAGTAGGGCTTATAGAGTATATAACCATGATACCCTTAGAGTCGAGGAGACTATCAATGTAGTATTTGATGAAGGACACGAACCTACAAAACCCCCGGCAACCCCAATTAGCGAGTCGATTCATACCAGACTCAACTCTGATCTGGAGATCAGGTCTAGTATTAATCCTAACCTAAGTCAACCAAGCCACTCTATCGACCAAGAGATAGATGACTCTAACCAAACTAGAACTCAAACGAGTCATCCTATTGATCAAGTTGTAGACTCAAACCCAAATCCAACTAGGACTCAAATGAATCATCCTATCGACCACGTGATAGGTGATCCAAGTCTAGGAGTTCGAACTAGAGCCTCATATAGAAATCTTAGTCAAATCTCCCTGATTTCCAAAATTGAACCCAAAACTATTGACCAAACTCTTCTTGATCCCGATTGGATTATTGCAATGCAAGAAGAGCTGGCTCAATTCACTAGGAACGAAGTATGGGAATTAGTACCACCACCTAAAGATAAAACAATCATTGGAACAAGGTGGGTGTTTAGAAATAAACTTGATGACAAAGGTGAAGTAGTTAGAAATAAAGCTAGACTAGTCGCTAAGGGGTTTAGTCAAGTCGAAGGTTTAGATTACGACGAGACCTACGCCCCAGTAGCTAGATTAGAGTCCATTCGAATGCTATTAGTGTATGCTACACATCGAGAATTCAAGTTGTTTCAAATGGATGTAAAATCAGCATTCTTAAATGGATACATTAGAGAAGAGGTTTATGTTAGTCAACCCCCCGGTTTCGAAAGTTTAGACAAATCTGACCATGTCCTTAGGTTAAAGAAACCTCTCTATGGACTTAAACAAGCTCCTCGAGCTTGGTATGAGAGACTTTCGATTTATCTTAAGTCCAAAGGTTTTAACCAAGGAGTAGTTGACCCAACTCTTTTCGTAAAAACCTTAGGTAAAGACATATTCATATCCCAAATCTACGTAGATGATATTATTTTCGGAACCACCAACTCGATCCTACTGAATGAGTTCATTTCACTTATTGAAAGTGAATTTGAAATGAATTTAGTAGGCGAGTTAAGTTTCTTCTTAGGTCTACAAATTAAACAAACTAAAGATGGAATATACCTTTATCAACGCAAATATACTAGGGAGCTAATTAAACGCTTTGGAATGCAAGACGCTAAAATTATTAATACCTCAATGGAAACTAATGTGAACATAGAAGAAGATGTAATCGGAAATTCAATTGATTTAAAATACTATAGGAGCGTAATAGGGAGTCTCCTTTACTTAACTACGAGCCGACCTAATATCCTATTTACAGTAAGTATGTGCGCAAGGTTCCAAACCTGTGTCAAGGAGTCTCACCTAACTCTAGTTGTTAAATATGAAAAATTTAAAATATAAATTTTAATCACCAAAATTTAGGAAAAATAATCCTAGGAAATTTTTTGGGATTTTTGGGGAATTTTAGGAATTTTTCCAGAATTTTTCTGGATTTAAACGGAGTTTATACGAGATATTTACGGGGATAAGAAAAATAGGCTTTTAAGGGGCCTGTTTAGATTACTTAATAGGTTTAATTAACCTAAGATATAAATCTAGGTTTTCTATCCCTATTTCCCCAAAACTCCTCATCGTGAATGAATTCTATCGCCGAAGCCACCACCGCTTCTTCCTCCTCACTCCATGATTCCGTCCGACCTAGAGGTCGGCTCGCTAACGCCTCGCCGCCGCTGGCCCACCGGAAGGCCGGCTCAGGCCAGCCCATCGCCAATTAACGCCGCCGGCCTCGTGTTCAAGCGATGACGCCGCCCGGCCAGAGATTCATCGCCGCACCGATGTCACGCCGCGTTCACGCTCAGCCCGCAGCCTCGACGCCGCCGGCCAGCGTCCGACACCAGCGTCGACCGCGCGCGTGTCACCGTCTCACACCACCATGCTGTCGCTGCCTCCGTTAGGGGTTGAGGTTTCTCCGGTGGTTGCTGGAGCAGACGATTAGGACAAATCGGGTGGAGATTTCTGCCGGCGGGGGAGCTGCCCTTCTGGCCGAGCATCACCGAAGCTAGGTAAGGTCCGATCGAACTCCTAGCTGTAGTTCCCCTTTCTTAACTTGATCTGTTAACTTGTAGCAGTAAGGGGGAAGTGCTGGGTTGCGCGATCGTGAGGGGGGAGGGCTGTTGGTGTAGACTGCTCTGCTGGTGGTCATCGGAGAAAGGGCAGTGATGGTTTCCGGCAGACTGAGCACTTGGGGAGGAGAACTGACGGGGGAAGGTTCCAATTCGCAGGTATAATTCGAACTATCTCCTCCTTTTTGTAAGTTGTTTATTTTGGTTTGGTTGATGGTCGTTGTGGTATAGATTTATGTCAGTTGTGAGGGCTATGATTTCGGTGAATGGGTTTGAGGGGCTGTGAGGGCTGAGATGTTCTATTTGGGATGACTGTGATTGGGTTTGATGTCGATTGTACGATTGTAATTGGTAGGTTAAGTGAGCTGGGAATGGTTTAGATGTGTTTTGATCGATAATGAAACTATTTGGGTTTAGGTCCGGCCTGTGGTTGGTGGATTTGGGAGTGGCTCGGTTATGAGCCGATTTTGGTGTGTTGTCGGTTGAGAGAATTGTGAAGGTGGTTTAAAAGGTTAGAGAGTTGTGTTGGTTTGTGAACCATTCTATCAATATAGGAATTGGTGTATGGAGTTGAAGGTTGTAGGTTAGCATATTTGCTAGTTGGAAAATGGTGGGTTTTATTATGGTGTTAAATGTATAATTTGGGGGTTTTTAATTCGTATTCAATATAAGGATGCGAATATAGAAACTATATAGTAGTGAGTTAGCATGTTGTTATGTGCTAGAACTTAATGATAGTTATAATGTATGCAGGTTTCGGTCACAAGGCAGGTTCACGGTCGTGACGATTTGGTTCTTTTGTGGATATTTTATCAGGCGGGTATTTTGACTTATCTTTTAGATATAGTCAAGTTGATATGCTAGTTAGGATAGCTTGCAATAATTTTTATTTTTATATGCCTAGTATGTTTTTGGTGCCTACTGGATACATGCATGTGATAGGTTATGATTATACCTTCCCTGTTTTATTTGGATCATAGTTACTTGGATTATGGATATGTACATATTGATTGTGCATATTATTCGGATAGGTGTATTTAGTTGGATTTATATGCTTTAGTATCATGCACCATCTTGCATGATTGCATGCTGGCTGGACGGGGTTCCTTTATTGTTGAGCCCGCAGTCAGTTACATGGCCTGCACACACTGTCACTCATGGGTTAGTGGTACATTAGGAGGGTGTGTGCAGTCGCTCTGTCAGGCTCCGCTGGTTCGCTCATGGGTAGCGATGAGGCAGCATGATAGCGGGCAGGGATCCCTCCTCTGGTCTATGACACCGGGAGATGAGAGCTTAGCTCCCCCACTCTGTTTTGGGTAGGAGGATAGGTGTACTCCGACAGCATCCTGTCCACTCAGTCACTCAGGAGAAGTGATGGCAGAGTGTACAGTTGTCATAGCCCTACCCACTCGGCTTCACCATCGCGTGTGAGGCGGCTGACTGGCGTCAGGGGTGACCATGTCATTGGCACGACATGCATTTTGCATGGATAGCATTTGTATTGTGTTTGCTGCATTTTTATTGCTGCCTTGGATATGCATATGATTGTCATGCATACAGGATACATATTTATATATATGGTGAGGACTTTATTACTTCTAGTCAGGCACATTCTCCTATATCAGGGTAGGAGATTCAGATTAGTACAGTCCTGTTGTATTTATTTCTTGCATACCCTATATGTGAGATCGTACTGACATGATTTTTATTGTTAGCTATATCTTACTTGCATATCGACTATATCCGTTGAGTTCTTTGAACTTACCCCGTTGATTTATATCTATTTCAGGATGAAGCTGTCAAGAGAGTCCAGCTGCCAAACCCCACTCGTCGTAAAAGTTTTTATTTGTTATTTGTTTCTATGGTTTGGATATTTTGATTATGAGATATGTTTAGGAATGGAGTTGGATAATTGTATTCATGGATTTTTGGTGTCCTTATGGACTTTTATTCGGATTTTGTTTGGATTGGTTTTGGTTGAGTATTCCTGCCCAGATGGCAGAAGGGGTAAGTCTAGTTGTGATAGATGTTACTTATTTATTTTGGTTGATGGCCTGAGGCCTATTTTATTACCTGCGTGTATGTTTGGATTCCAGTCGTGTTGACCGATGTATAGTGGTCGTGTAGGCCTTGTATAAAATTGGTATTGTCACCCGTACAGGGGAGATGCTGCCAGATTTTCGTCTGGCGGGGACTCCATCGGGGCATGACAATTTATTTGGTATCAGAGCCCTAGGTTTTTGAGTTCCTAGGGGTTTTTAGATTTTTCGGAGTTCGCCACGTTTGGCAGGTTTTGCGAGGCAATCTGAAAATTTTGGATTGGTATGGATTTCCGACGATTTTTATGTTTCGGAAATTCGAGGATTTTTGACGAGGTTAATATGGGGTTTTGGCAGCGACGGGACCTCTCCTGCGGAAAAATAGGTATGATGATTAATTTATATATTATTACTTCTAGTAATATCTGTTCTAGTAACATATATAATAATTTAACAGATATGAGACGAGGTGGGCGTGCTCCTGCATCGAGACGTGGTGCAGGGTAACCACGCAAGAGGACAGTGAGATCTCTGGCTAAGGAGTTGCCAGAAGGGTCTATAAAGTTTTGACTCATTTGAAGACTCGTAGTAGGGGTCGCCCACCAAGGTGACCAACCGGAGTTGCCGTAGTGTTTATACTCTTGGTTAGATTGGCTATGTGTTTAGTGGATAACAGGAAATAACATTTAGTGTATTGGTCACTATTGGTAATCGTGGATGGAGTTGACCACGTGAACAATCTGTTCAGTTTATGAGTCTTGAACCTGTGTCGAAAAGATGAATTTCCTTTGAGAGCTGACTGATACCGAATCAGAAAGCAGGGGTCAAGTCGTCACATTGGTTGTGGAAATCAAGGACTACAGTGTTAGGGATTTTCACTAATTATGCTAAGCAGATTATTACCCTAGTGGGTAATGGACAAGGAATGTATACTATTGTTGATCCAGACAATGGAGGTTTAAGTTACGAAGTTCCATAGGGATTTTGATCCTTGAGCGGCTTGAGCTTAGATCGATAACGTTGAAGGTATTGTTAAGTACCTAACTTGTATTTATATACGGAGAGTGGAGTTAGTTTCTTACTATTGCAATGATCAAGTTATTACTTGGTGAAATATTATTTCCGGACAAGGTGTTTCAGTTGATCCTTCTAAAATTCAATGTATTTTGTATTGGTTGGTTCCAAAGAATGTTAAAGAAGAGTTTTTTTGGGTTTGATGGGTTACTACAAGAAGTTTGTAGAAAATTATAGTTAAATAGCTAAGCCCTTGATAAAGTTAACTAAGAAGGATAATTTCATGAGGGATCACCTTCTTTAGAGTCTTTCTTGGAACTTAAGAGATTTTTGACCACTCCCCTAGTTCTTGTTCTTCTTGTTTTTTTCAAGGCCTTTTGAGATTGAGTGTGATACCTCTAGAAGAGGAATTAGCATTGTACTAATGCAGAATAGAAGACCAATAGCTTACTTTAGTAAAGCTTTATCAGAAGGGAATTTGTCAAAATCTACATATGAAAAGGAATTGATGCCTTTGGTTTTATCTGTGCAGCATTGTCGTCCCTACCTTCTTGGGCAACCTTTTATAGTGTACACTGCTTAAAAAAAAAAACCTTAAGCTTTTATTGCAACAGCGGATCACGACCAAAGGTCAACAATGTTGGATGGCCAAGCTATTGGGTTACAAATTTGAAGTCATTTACAAATCAGGTTTGGAAAATAAATCTTCTGATTCATTATCTAGAATACATGAAGAAGATGAATGTTGTACTTTGGTGTCTTACCCTACCTAGGAGGATAGTGCAAATTTTATTGAAGAAAAGCCAAACAGGACCCTCAACTACAGAAAATTATGACTGATTTATCCAACAAGCCATATTATCATCCAGGATTTGGGCTGCAACAAGGAGTTATTATCAGAAAAGAGTATGGACTTTGGGTGGTGCAGGAGTTTTCTTTGTCAAATTTGAGTGTTTTGTTTTGTTAACCCTAATAAGATTTTGTGTGTTTCTCTATTATTATTATTATTTTTGAACCCCAAACATTGGTCTGCCTTGCCGGATGTAAAAAGGGTTGTATGCTTAGAAGGAATGCCAAAGATGTCAAATAGGGTTAATGATTTGGAAGAGAGGATGACAACACAAGGAAATATGGAAGAAATGAGAGGAATTATGCAATAACTAATGATTGAAATACAACATGGTTTTCTTTTACAAGAGATCTAACAATAATTAGGAACTAGGGTTGAAGCAACAACATTGAAGGGAGCAACTACTTCTAATGATTAGTCATCTCAATCTGAGTCTAAGGAATAACAAGGTGATCAATTGGAAGGGTATAGCATGTCTGATAAGGAAGTAAAATTACCAATGTTTGATGGTTGGGATCCAATAGCGTGGATTACCAGGATTGAGATTTATTTCAAAGTCTAATACTTCTTCTGATGAAGGTAAGGTCAAGTTGACAATGTAAATATAGAAGACACCACTATTCATTGGTTTAATTTTCTTAAGGAGACTGAAGTTAATCTAACATGGGACAAACTTAAACGTGCTCTCATAGCACGTTATGGAAGGAAGGCGTAGATATGAGAATCATTTTAAAGAATTGGTAGCATTAAAACAAACCAGTAATGTGGAAGAATTTATTGAAGCCTTTTTGCCGATTTCTTCACAAGTTCCACGTCTTCTAGAAGAGCAATATCTTGACTATTTCATGAGTGGATTTGGAAGGTAGATGGACTTCTTTTGTGAAAAGATAATTCACCGTCTTTGACTCTGAGGAGGATAATGGTTTCCGGAGTTGCATTAGTTTAAGGAACATATGCTTTAGGAAATTCCGATTCCGGAATGGAAGTGGAAGCATATTATTATGGATTTTGTGGTGGGTTTGCCTAGGACACGTCAAGGCCATGACGCGATTTGGATAGTCGTTGACCGACTAACCAAATCCGCGCACTTCTTAGCGATTCGAAAGACTGACTCTTTGGATCATTTGGCAGAGTTATATTGTCGGGAGATCATCAGATTGCATAGTGTTCCTTTAAGCATTATATCCGATAGAGATCCCCGGTTCACGTCTCGGTTCTGACAGAGTTTGCAGCAGGTCTTAGGCACGCAGCTTCGTTTTAGTACTGCATTCCATCCGTAGATAGATGGACAGTCTGAGTGGGCCATTTAGACACTAGAGGACTTGCAGAGGTCCTGTGTTATGGATTTCGGGGGCAACCGGGAGGACTAGTTGCTAGGACCCATAGAGCTCAGTATGAGGCAGGGTTGGTCCGTACTATCAGACAAAGGATGGCCGAGACGCAGGATCGCCATAAGAGTTATGCAGATCGGAGACGGAGACCTTTGGAGTTCTCTATTGGTAATCATGTATTCTTGCGAGCCTCAACCACGAAAGGGGCGAAGAGATTTGACCTCCGTGGTAAGCTAGCTCCTAGGTACATTGGTCCGTTTGAGATTTTGGAGAGGATCGGAGCAGTCGCTTACTGCCTAGTGCTACCACCGTACTTGGCTGGTATCCATGCTCTGTTTCATGTGTCCATGCTGAGGAGGTATATGTCAGACCCTACACATATTCTGTCAGATGTATCAGGTTCCATTCAATCCGATGCTACTTACGCAGAGGTTCCGGTACGAATTTTGGATTACAAAGAACGTCAGTTGCGAAACAAGGTTGTGTGATTTGTCAAAGTCGGGTGGAGTCACCACACCGTGAGGAGGCTACGTGGGAGCTTGAGGGAAAGATCAGAGCTCAATACCCCCACCTGTTTACTTAAGATACATGAATTATACTTTCAGTATGTGTGTTACTTGAGTATGCTATCTCTTACTCATTATGCATTTGAGTAGGAAATTTGGAGACCAAATTTTTATTAGTGGGGGAGAATGTTAAATACGGAAAATTTAAAATATAAATTTTAATGACCAAAATTTAGGAAAAATAATCCTAGGAAATTTTTTGGGATTTTTGGGGAATTTTAGGAATTTTTCCAAAATTTTTCTGGATTTAAACGGAGTTTATACGAGATATTTACGGGGATAAGAAAAACAGGCTTTTAAGGGGCCTGTTTAGATTACTTAATAGGTTTAATTAACCTAAGATATAAATCTAGGTTTTCTATCCCTATTTCCCCAAAACTCCTCATCGCGAACGAATTCTTTCCCCACTCGCCTCTGCCGTTTTCTTCTTCGGGCGCACCCGCAGCCATCGACGCAAGCCACCACCGCTTCTTCCTCCCTCGCTCGGTAGCCAGCATCCACGATTCCGGTCGCCGCTGCTTGTCATCTGACCTAGAGGTCGTTCGTTGCCGCCGCTCGCTAACGCCTCGCGGCCGCCACGCCACACCACGAAGCGGCCGTGTTCATCGCCACGCTCGACGCCGCCACGGGCCGTGTTTATCGCCATCACCGACGCCGGGCCAAGGCTCATCGCGCAGCCGGATGCCGCCACCGCGCATAGCCAGCACTCGACGCCACGGCCAGCGTCTGACACCACAAGCAGGGGTCAGCGTCGTGCGTGTCGCCGTCTCACACCACCGCGCTGTCGCCGCCTCCGTTAGGGGTTGAGGTTTCTCCGGTGGTTGCTGGAGTAGGCGATTAGGGCAAATCGGGTGGAGATTTCTGCCGGCGGGGGAGCTGCCCTTCTGGCCGAGCATCGTCGGAGTTAGGTAAGGTCTGATCGAACTCCTAGCTGTAGTTCCCCTTTCTTAACTTGATCTGTTGACTTGTGGCAGTAAGGGGGAAGCGCTGGGTTGCGCGATCGTGAGGGGGGAGGGTTGTTGGTGTAGACTGCTCTGCTGGTGGTCATCGAGAAAGGGCAGTGATGGTTTCCGGCAGACTGAGCACTTGGGGAGGAGAACTGACGGGGGAAGGTTCCAATTCGCAGGTATAATTCGAACTATCTCCTCCTTTTTGTAAGTTGTTTATTTTGGTTTGGTTGATGGTCGTTGTGGTATAGATTTATGTCGGTTGTGAGGGCTATGATTTCGGTGAATGGGTTTGAGGGGCTGTGAGGGCTGAGATGTTCTATTTGGGATGGCTGTGATTGGGTTTGATGTCGATTATACGATTATAATTGGTAGGTTAAGTGAGCTGGGAATGGTTTACATGTGTTTTGATCGATAATGAAACTATTTGGGTTTGGGTCCGGCCTGTGGTTGGTGGATTTGGGAGTGGCTCGATTATGAGCCGATTTTGGTGTGTTGCCGGTTGAGAGAACTGTGAAGGTGGTTTAAAAGGTTAGAGAGCTGTGTTGGTTTGTGAACCATTCTATCAATATAGAAATTGGTGTATGGAGTTGAAGGTTGTAGGTTAGCATATTTGCTAGTTGAAAAATGGTGGGTTTTATTATGGTGTTAAATGTATAATTTGGGGATTTTTAATTTGTATTCAATATAAGGATGCGAATATAGAAACTATATAGTAGTGAGTTAGCACGTTGTTATGTGCTAGAACTTAATGATAGTTATGTTGTATGCAGGTTTCAGTCACAAGGCAGGTTCACGGTCGTGACGATTTGGTTCTTTAGCGGATATTTTATCAGGCGGGTATTTTGACTTATCTTTTAGATATAGTCAAGTTGATATGCTAGTTAGGATAGCTTGCAATAATTTTCATGTTTATATGCTTAGTATGTTTTTGGTGACTACTGGATACATGCATGTGATAGGTTATGATTATACCTTCCCTGTTTTATTTGGATCATAGTTACATGGATTATGAATATGTACATATTGATTGTGCATATTATTCGGATAGGTGTATTTAGTTGGATTTACATGCTTTAGTATCATGCACCATCTTGCATGATTGCATGCTGGCTGGATGGGGTTCCTTTATTGTTGAGCCCGCAACCAGTTACATGGCATGCACACACTGCCACTCATGGGTTAGTGGTACATCAAAAGGGTGTGTGCAGTTGCTCTATCAGGCTCCGCTGGTTCGCTCATGGGTAGCGATGAGGCAGCGTGGTAGCGGGCAGGGATCCCTCCTCTGGTCTATGACACCGGGAGATGAGAGCTTAGCTCCCCCACTCTGTTTGGGGCAGGAGGATAGGTGTACTCCGACAATATCCTATCCACTCGGTCACTCAGGAGCAGTGATGGTAGAGTGCAAAGTTGTCATAGCCCTACCCACTCAGCTTCACCATCGCGTGTGAGGCGGCTGACTGGCGTCAGGGGTGACCATGTCATTGGCACGACATGCATTTTGCATGGATAGCATTTGTATTGTGTTTGTTGCATTTTTATTGCTGCCTTGGATATGCATATGATTGTCATGCATACAGGATACATATTTATATATATGGTGAGGACTTTATTACTTCTAGTCAGGCACATACTCCTATATCAGGGTAGGAGATTCAGGTTAGTACAGTCCTGTTGTATTTATTTCTTGCATACCCTATATGTGAGACTGTACTGGCATGATTTTTATTGTTAGCTATATCTTACTTGCATATCGACTATATTCGCTGAGTTCTTTGAACTTACCCCGTTGATTTATATCTATTTCAGGATGAAGCTGTCAGGAGAGTCTAGTTGTCAAACCCCACTCGTCGTAAAAGTTTTTATTTGTTATTTGTTTCTATGGTTTGGATATTTTGATTAGGATATATGTTTAGGAATGGAATTGGATAATTGTATTCGTGGATTTTTGGTGTCCTTATGGACTTTTATTCGGATTTTGTTTGGATTAGTTTTGGTTGAGTATTCCTGCCCAGATGGCAGAAGGGGTAAGTCTAGTTGTGATAGATGTTACTTATTTATTTTGGTTGATGGCCTGAGGCCTATTTTATTACCTGCGTGTGTGTTTGGATTCCGGTCGTGTTGACCGATGTATAGTGACCGTGTAGGCCTTATATAAAATTGGTATTGTCACCCGTACAGGGGAGATGCTGCCGAATTTTCGTCTGGCGGGGACTCCATCGAGGCGTGACACTAGTCAAGCGTATCCTTAGATATCTAAAGGGTACACTTAATGTCGGTATTTGGTACTCTAGATCTACCAAGTTCAAACTAACCGGCTACTCTGATTCGGACTATGTCGGTAGTAAGCTCGATAGAAAGAGTATGAGTGGTTGTTGTCAACTTCTCGGCTCAAGTCTAGTAAGTTGGTGCAGTAGGAAGCAACACTGTGTTGCCTTATCCACTATCGAAGCCGAATACATCGCAATGAGTGAATGTGTCACTCAGCTTCTTTGGATGAAGCACACTCTCCGCGACTTTGAGTTAGACTTTACTGTTGGTGCAACAATGCCCCAAGAATTTATATATTTTGATGTTTGGATAATCATCTAAGTTAGGCAATGTTTTGTGATCTAATTGTGAACTTATTTAAGTGACAGGATGTCTCAGCCCGAAGGAGACCCCGCCAGACGAAAATCCGGCAGCATCTCCCCTGTACGAGTGACAATCCCAATTTACATACAAGGCCTACACGGCCACAATACATCGGTCAACACGACCGGAATCCAAACTCACACGCAGTTAATAAAATAGGCCTCTGGGCATTGATAACTGTCATTTTGTTGTATTATTTTGGTCCTTAATATCACTGTTTTTATCCTCTCGAGTGATTTATTATTGATTATCTGCATGTTTTATGAGTTTGGATTCATTTTGGACCTTTTTGTAAATTCTTCTATATTTTGGATTTATTTGCGAATGTTATCTTTATTTGTAGGAGATCGAGATGAGCCACTGGACTAGACTCAAGTTAGATCAAATATGGCTTCATCTGGGGTCGTAATGGACATTTCAAAATGATTTAATCTGAGCCCTTTATCCAGATTAGAAGGCAAATCAAATCAAGGGTTCAGATCTGAGCATTATAGACCATCCGAGGAAAGTGATTGATTCTGAGCCATCCATTTGGATCTGGAGCGATCCGGCCCGTACATTAAGATCTACACGTCTTGGCCGTTCATCCGGACCGTTGGATCGTGATTATACCTTCAGATGGATCAGATCCGTCCATTGCAAATCAGACTAATTTCAGCCGTTGGATGGAGCAGCCTAATTAAGCAGTTATCATCAAGCCCTAGCTTCAAATGGACGGCTGAGATCATGGGAGAAGTGATCGGACGGTTCACAAATTTCATTTAATAAACCTTACCTCATCGAATTGGCAGAATCGGCAGAAGAGCTCGACAGAAAATTTCACGCGCGGCGGCGATCTTCCTCCTCGTGAGCAAACGCCGGCGGCTTCTTCCTGGCCGTCGGTAATGGCGGGATTACCTGAGCATTCCGGCGTCTGAAGGAAGAATCGCGCAAATCCCTTTTCGAGCGGCCGTCTTCTTCCCCTCGCGGCCCGAGCGGCGTGACTACGTCCGGCGCGGCGATCATCCCATTCGGCGACCTTTCCTCCGACAGCCGGCGATGATCCCAGGCGAGCCTCGGCGGACGATTAGATGTCGTGATTCGGACAGCTAGTTGGAAGAGGGGCAAGCGTGCGGTCCGTGATACACCCTTCATCGGCGTTCACTCCATTCCGTGGTGGAAAGGCCTTTCCATCTCGCCGGAGCCACCCACACAGCTGCGCTGGTTTAGGATAGCTCCATCTCCACCGGTGAAGGTCCCTTTCACTGTTCCGGCGATTCCATTCCTTCCGGCGACCGGGATTAGGCCGCACCGCTTCGACATTCCATCCACTAGCTACCGGGACTAGGAGCTCCGCCATCCACTGGCCAGGGCGATGTTCACATTCCTCCGCATTCGACTCTTTGCGCGGTGCGGGATTAGGACCGCATCCGTAATCCATCGATGGAGGGGTTGTTCGGTTTATTGTCGCCATCGTGGGGTTACCGATTACTTATATTTGATTCAGTCCATTTAATTGGATATTTACTTTATCATGTTTGTTTTGTTATGGTTAATTTGTTATGTTATGTTGATCATGTTTAGGTTAGTTTTCAATTAAAATTGTCCAATCCATGCATCGTATAGTGACAGTCCTGTTATGCGGTTGGAGTGCTTTCATTATTAGATTAGATTTCATTTACATTCGACCGATTGCCATATAGTGAGTGCGGTGTCAAGTGCTTTCATTATTGCATTTCGTTTATTGCGATTTTAGTAGTATTTGACTTGTCGTATAGTATAGTAATCGCGGTACATAGTTGAATTATTCACCTTTATTTACGTGATCATTGCGTATAGTAGTGATGCGATGCGTGATTACTTACTTTTGCGCATTAGTTAGATTTACTTCTGTAGATTTAATTTCTGTCACATTTTATCAATTGATTCAACATTGCATCGTATAGTAGTGACGGTGCAAGGTTGAATCGTTCTTACGATTAGGTTAGCTTTGAATAATTGTTTTGATAATCGTAAAAACCCCGATGTTTACTTGTTTAAAAACAAAGCGTCCGACCATTAGGTTCGTTGGGAGATGACCGAGTCAGTCCTATCTTGCATTAGTGTAGTTAGGGGTTCTAAATAATTTAGGGAACGGTATTGCGACAATTCATTAACTGTTCTATCAAATTTTGGCGCCGTTGCCGGGGATCTCTAATGGGTTCGTTTGTCTTTAAACTGTAGTTTGTTTGTTTGTTTTCTTTTTCTTTTGTTATTATTGTCTTTCTTATCTTTTCTATACTCATTGTGTTGTTTGTTTTTGAAAATGACCAGGTCTTCAGGCGATAAACTCTTTGAGCTGGATCCTGAGATTGATAGAACTTTTCACGCACTGCGGAGAGCACCGGCAGTCGGTGATACTTGCCGATTCTGATCCATCTGAGTTGCGAGATAGTCATGGCGGATAACAGCAGACTCGAAGGAGCTTGCATTGATCGACATACAGTATTCTTGCATTAGCTACCCGGCTTTAGAGGGGATTTTGAGCTCGGATCAGTCTGATTCATTTGCTTCCTAAGTTTCATGGATTGTCTGGCGAAGATCCCAATAGGCACTTGCACGAGTTCCATGTGGTGTGCTCTACTATGAAGCCACAGGGCATTTCAGAGGAAGATATAAAATTGAGAGCTTTTCCATTTTCACTGGCTGGAGCAGCAAAGGATTGGTTATACTATCTTCCACCTGGATGTATTAATAGTTGGCTTGAATTGAAGAAAGCATTCTTGGAAAAGTTCTTCCCAAAGATCCCGAATCGCTACCATCGAAAAGCATCTCTGCAGATCCAGATCGGAGAGACATTGTATGAGATCTTGGGAGAGATTCAAGAAACTATGTTCCGATTGCCCCAAAGATCGATCGGCTGACGATTGCTCGTTCATACTTCTATGAGGGAGCTTCCCATGGACAGAGTATGATAGATGCACGGCTAGTGGGGGCATTAGTTAACAAGACTCCCAGTGAGGCCCGAGAGCTTATTGCAAACATGGCGAGAGAACTCACAGCGGTTTGGGAGCGAGCTATAGTGACTAGAGGGTGAGTGAGGCTCACGGCTATCGATCGAGCGGAGATGAAGAATTCTATCTGAGAGCTCACATCCTTAGTTAGGCAATTGGCTCTGAACCAGGCAAGCCAATCTTCTATAGTGCCTATGCAACCTATGAGAGTTTGTGGTATTTATTCGAGTCCAGAGCATCCTTCTGATTCATGTCCTTCACTCCAGCAAGATGAAATAGTAGCGGCGGCAAATCAATTTCCTTCCAGACCTCAGCATCAGCCTCAGTATCATCCTCCATATCGGCATCAGCGACATCGATGCTCGGCCTCGATGGGCAACAACATTCTAGATATGATCCGATGTACGCCACTTATAATCCGGGATAGAGATCATCCAAATGCGAGGTATGGGAATTCATTTTATCGGGTTTGGCCGGGACCAACATTTGAGACCCTAGCCATCGAGTAACCCGATGCAGTCGGACCTTACATTCGGCCATTGGGTGAGTCTTCGATTCAAGTTCAAATTCAAAGATGGAGGATTTTGTGCAGCAATTTTTGGTACAACGGCGAAGCGAAGGCGGATGCATCTATTGAACATAGAGAGACAGCTTAGCCAGCTTGCATCTAACATTAATCAGCTACAATCACAGGGATCTAGTCAGCTACCATCTCAGACCATCCCGAATCCAAAAGGGAACATTAGTTCGATTACACTGCGGAGTGGTAGAGTTACTTCAGACCCCGGGCTTGGACCACATGCGAGATCCGATTCTTGGATTCGGTAGTTCAGGCGATCGAGCGGTCGGGATCCAGCGCGGCGATCGAGTCGCGGTTCTATTACCTTTCCCTCGAGAGGCCCGGTCTGACCTAGAAAGGGGTTAGTGAAGAAAAGGCTAGGGAATTTTAGGAGCTTGTGGATTTGTTCAGTAAGGTGGAAGTTAATGTTCCTTTATTGACAATGATCGAGCAGATTCCCAAGTATGCCAAGTTTACGAAAAATTGTGTGTGCATAAGAAGAAACCGAAGGAAATGAGTTAATCGAGTTGGAAAGAATGTTTGACACTTATTGGCCTTTGCCCCAGTCACGAGGATCACGGGTTTTCACCTTGCGTGATTGGGAGTCATGTGTTCGAGGATGCTATGCTAGATCTAGGAGTTCCATTAATGTGATGCCAAGGTCTGCATTTTCCGTTCATTAGGTATTGGACCCATGACCCTACGGTGTAGTGATTGATTAATAGCCGCGATCGGACACACCCGGTGGGGTGATCGAGGATGTGTTGGTTAAGGTGAAAGAGGCGATATTTCCATGATTTCTACATTCTTGACATGGAGGGTGATTCACAGAGCACGTGAGCTCACGCTTATTGCAGGCGGACCTTTCCTCAAGACGGCCAAGACCAAGATTGATGTTCATGCAGGTACACTTTCCATGGAGGTAGGAGATACTGTAGTTCAGTTCAGGATTTTAGGCGCGATGAAGCACCGACGGAAGATCATTATATACTCAGCATGGACTTAGAGGATGAGCTGGATTGCATGGATTTCATTGCTGAGTCTGTTTTTCAGTTGGATATCTCTATACCTTCTGTTCTTTGTAGTGATTTCAGTGATCCTGAGTATTCTGGTGTAGATAATGTTTGGTTAGGACCTATTTGTGGGCCCTTTGATTTTGACAGGGACATGGAATGTGTAGGGACTTGCGACCTTCAGGCAACGCCCCAGGAATCACTTCCATCAGATATGCAACCACAGCAGCTTGAATTGAAACCTCTTCCCGAGCATTTGAAGTATGTGTATTTGGATAAGGACGAGCGGCGACCCGTTATTATTGCCCGAGATCTAGAGTCAGATCAGAGTCTGATTAGTAGATCTTTTGGCGGCGATAGGAAAGCGATTGGGTGGACGCTGGCCGATATCCCAGGTATCAGTCCTTCGATCTGTATGCACAGGATTCACTTGGAAGAGGATGTAAAACCAGTTAGACAACCACAGCGACGGCTTAACCCACTGATTCTTGAGGTAGTAAAGAAAGAGGTGACAAGGCTTCTACAGGCTGGCATTATCTATCCTATTTCAGATAGCAATTGGGTAAGTCCTGTTCAGGTGGTTCCGAAGAAGTCTGGTATTACAGTGGTTGCCAATGCAGATAATGAGTTGATTCCCACCAGAGTTCAGAACTCTTGGAGAGTTTGTGTAGACTACAGGAAGCTTAATCAGGCCAGTAGGAAAGACCACTACCCCCTACCTTTTATTGATCAGATGCTAGAGAGGTTGGCAGGCAAGTCACACTATTGCTTCCTAGATGGTTACACTGGGTACTTCCAGATCTGTATTGCTCGGAGGATCGGAAGACCACTTTTACTTGCCCTTTTGGGACGTATGCATATCAGCGTATGCCTTTTGGACTTTGCAATGCTCCCGGGACATTCCAGCGATGTATGGTTAGTATTTTTGGTGATTTATTAGAGCATTGCATGGAGGTTTTTATGGACGATTTTTCTGTGTATGGTTCTTCTTTTGATTCCTGTCTGGATAGTTTGTCGAGAGTTTTACAGAGATGCATTGATACGGATTTGGTTTTGAATTTCGAGAAATGTCATTTCATGGTAGGGCATGGGATAGTCCTAGGTCATATTATCTCTGTGCATGGTATAGAAGTAGATCCTGCTAAAATTCATGTTATTTCTGCTCTATCTTACCCCGCTTCTGTGCGGGAAGTTCGTGCTTTTCTTGGACATGCAGGTTTCTCTGAGACGGTTCATCGAGATTTCAAGAAGATTGCCCTACCCCGACCAACACTTGCTTGAGGAGGTGGTGTTCAGTTTGATCGAGGTGCAAGGACTCTTTTGACCCGGCTCGGCGAGCTTTGACATCGGCCGATCCTTAGACCACCGGATTAGGCTCTCCGTTCGAGTTGATGTGTGATGCCTCGAACTACGCGGTGGGGCTTGATTTTGTACAGAGTAGGCAGGCGTCTCATGTGATCTCTGCTATGCCTCGAGGACATTGGATGTTGCACAATCCAATTACACCACCACGTAAAAGAGCTTTTAGCTATTGTTTTTGCTTTAGATAAATTCAGATCTTATTTGCTATGTTCTCATGTGGTTATTTTTCGATCATGCGACTTTGAAATTCCTCCCAAGAAGCGATGCAAAGCAGACGATTAGATGGATGCTTCGCTTGAGAATTCGGCGTAGAGATGCGATAGGAGGCGGGAGGAGAACACAGTAGCGAGACCATCTGAGCGGGATAGTAGCGAGATAGATTCCACCCCATAGCGATTCTTTCCCGGATGAGCAACTTTTTCACTTGCGGGTAAGACACCATGGTATGCGATATTGCTAACTATTTAGTTGCAGTGTTGTACCTTCATTTTTCTCATGCACAAGTCAAATTGAAAAGTGATGCCAAGTATTATGTATGGGATGATCCTTACCTTTGGAAGTTTTGTAGTGATCAGATTATTAGGAGATGTGTCCCGGACTATGAGTTTCATTCTGTACTTACTTTTTGTCATTCTCTGGCTTGTGGGGGGCATTTTGGACCCCAAAGGACTGCTAGGAAAGTTTTAGAGTCTGGTCTATATTGGCCCACCCTATTTCATGATGCCTATGAATTCTATAAAGTCTGTGAGAGATGTCAACGAACAGGAAACATAGGACGTAGACATGAAATGCCTCAACAACCTTTATTATTCTGTGAGATTTTTGACGTTTGGGGTATTGATTTTATGGGTCCTTTTCCTGTATCTTTTGGATTTTCTTATATTCTTTTGGCTGTCGATTATGTTTCCAAATGGGTGGAGGCCATCCCCACCAGGACTGATGATTCTCCAGTTGTTGTGAATTTTGTCAGGTCTCACATATTTTGCAGATTTGGGGTACCCAGGGCGATCATCAGTGATCAAGGGTCTCACTTTTGCAACAGACACATGAAAACCATGCTAAGCAGGTATGGGGTGTTTCACAAAATTTCTACTCCTTATCACCCTCAGAGCGAATGGCGGTGAAGTGTCAAGCAGAGAGATCAAATGTATACTGGAGAAGACAGTGGGGCCAGACAGGAAAGATTGGAGCAAAAGGTTGGAGGACGCTCTGTGGGCCTACAGGACTGCCTATAAGACTCCCATAGGCATGTCCCCTTACAGATTGTTTTACGGAAAAGCATGTCACTTGCGGTGGAGATTGAGCCACAGGCTTATTAGGCGGTGAAAGCTTGTAACATGGAGGCTTCAGATGGGAGAGAGAAACTCCAACCCGGGAACTTGAAGAGATCTAGAAGCATATGAGAACTCCGTATTTACAAGGAGAAGACCAAAATTTTTCATGACAAGAGGCTTGTGAGGAAAGAGTTCCATATTGGCGACAAAGTTTTATTACGACCTCGTCTCGAGTTAATCGGAGGTAAGTTGAGATCCGGATGGGGACAGTCCTTTTGTGTGACTAATGTGTTTCCCTATGGTGTTGTAGAGGTGCAGGAACCTTCTTGAGAACACTTACGAGTGAATGGACACCGTCTCAAGATATTTCACGAAGGCGAGAGGAACTATAGTAGAGGAAGTGGACCTTGAGGATTCTTCTTCCCCGGCATGAAAGGGGAGTGTGTTCTTTTTGTTTACTGCATTTGTTTTCTTCCTTTCATGTTCGGAATAATCTATGTTGATTGTTTGTTTATTTTCCTGTTTGCCTTGGTTGTGTCGTTGAGTCAAATAATATTCTCTATGCATGCCTTAGTATCATTTCAGAGGTGGTAAAAATTAGTTAAGTTTGATCATCAATTTATGGATTTTTGTGTATGATAAGAGACTTCACTTGCATGCAGTCACTTGTTATGATGGTGAACTTTTTATTGATAGAATAAGCTTGATTTTGATTCACCTAGTGAGGTTATAAGCCATTCTTATCATCTACCCACTTTTGTGTGATAACACATGTGATTCTTGTTACTCTAGAACTTGCTTTGAATCTTTTCAAAACTGCAGTAACATTTACTTGCATGAATATGATGAAGGATTTCATTCTTGACTCTTTTCTGACTTGGTTTGATTGTCTAATCCACTTGATACTTCCATCTTCTATGTCTTACTTATCATATCTTTTCATTTGCTATTCATTGTCTTTGTATCTTTGTGGATTATCTTTTTCATATCTATTGCTTTCCATGTTGGAGGAATAGTTTGATGGGTTGTATTGTCCGAGACGGACAAAATTTTAAGTGTGGGGGAGAAGTTATATTATTTTTGTTGGAAATATGATATGGAAGATATAGTTTTCAGAGGTCATTGGTTCTGAGATATATTTGTCTGTGATTAGTACTTGAATTTCTGCAAAAAAAAGAAAAAAAAAGGAAAAAAAAATGGCGCCATTGATGTTTCTTTTGTATTAAAAAAAAAAAAAAAGTCTGATTATAATGCGATGCAATGTGTTGGATAGAGCCATTTGATCCTGAATCCAATTCTAAAGTTTCCAATTGTCTTAGCCTCTTCCCATATTCTTTGATTCTTGAGTATTTCTGAGCAACTTATCAGGTTTATTTCTCCAATTCTTCTCTTGTTCCCTATTCATTTGTACCTTTGTCTTGTACTTCTCTTTGCATACTTTATCTGCACTCTACTTTTGATCTTATTCTGATTCATGTTAAATCCTTTTGATTCATGTATGAGATGTATTGATAGCAGTAGAGAAGTAGATGATAAGCAAGCATATGGTAGTACAAAATTGCATGTTATTTTGAGGGCGCCCCACTCCTACGTTATTATGTGAGCATCAGTGCATATATCCATTTTGGGAGGTTTTGTATCAGGCTTAGTCTATTTGATTTGTTGTAAATCATCATACATGTTGATTGTTGTAGGAGTCGGATCTTTTGAATACCTTAGATCCTGATGAATTTGGTGATCCTAAGTAACTTATTTTTTCTGTCTCTGAATTATTGATCTAGGTATTGCTAGGGGAATGAGTTAGAGTGTCAGTGTTTCTTTATTTTCATTATTGCTCGGGACGCGCAAAAATAAGTGTGGGGGAATTGATAACTGTCATTTTGTTGTATTATTTTGGTCCTTAATATCACTGTTTTTATCCTCTCGAGTGATTTATTATTGATTATCTGCATGTTTTATGAGTTTGGATTCATTTTGGACCTTTTTGTAAATTCTTCTATATTTTGGATTTATTTGCGAATGTTATCTTTATTTGTAGGAGATCGAGATGAGCCACTGGACTAGACTCAAGTTAGATCAAATATGGCTTCATCTGGGGTCGTAATGGACATTTCAAAATGATTTAATCTGAGCCCTTCATCCAGATTAGAAGGCAAATCAAATCAAGGGTTCAGATCTGAGCATTATAGACCATCCGAGGAAAGTGATTGATTCTGAGCCATCCATCTGGATCTGGAGCGATCCGGCCCGTACATTAAGATCTACACGTCTTGGCCGTTCATCCGGACCGTTGGATCGTGATTATACCTTCAGATGGATCAGATCCGTCCATTGCAAATCAGACTAATTTTAACCGTTGGATGGAGCAGCCTAATTAAGCAGTTATCATCAAGCCCTAGCTTCAAATGGACGGCTGAGATCATGGGAGAAGTGATCGGACGGTTCACAAATTTCATTTAATAAACCTTACCTCATCGAATTGGCAGAATCGACAGAAGAGCTCGACAGAAAATTTCACGCGCGGCGGCGATCTTCCTCCTCGCGAGCAAACGCCGGCGGCTTCTTCCGCAGCCGTGGCCGTCGGCCAGCCGGGATTACCGCGCATTCGGCGATGTGTATGAAGGAAGAATTGCGCAAATCCTTTTCGGCGTCGTCTTCTTCCCCTCGCGGCCGCGAGCGGCCGTCGACTACGTCCCGTGGCGGCGGATCCGGCATCCCATTCGGCGACCTTTCCTCCGACGGTAGGCGATGATCCCGAGCGAGCCTCGGCGGGCGATTAGATGCCGTGATTCGGACGACTAGTTGGAAGAGGGCAAGCGTGGGATTTCGGCGAGTACACCCTTCACCGGCGTTCACTCCATTACGGCAGCTGGGAAAAGCCTTTCCATCTCGCCGGAGCCACCCACACAGCTGCGCCGATTTAGGACAGCTCCATCTCCACCGGTGAAGGTCCCTTTCCTTACGGCGATTCCATTCCTTCCGTGGCGACGAGATTAGGCCGCACGCGCTTCGACATTCCATCCACTAGCTCAGGGACTAGGAGCTCCGCCATCCACCCGCGGGCATGTTCACATTCCTCGCATTCGACTCTTTCGCGGTGCGGGATTAGGACCGCATCCGTAATCCATCGACGGAGGGTTGTTTGATTTATTTTCGCCATCGTGGGGTTCTGATTACTTATATTTGATTGATCCATTTAATTGGATATTTACTTTATCATGTTTGTTTTATTACGGTTAATTTGTTATGTTATGTTGATCATGTTTAGGTTAGTTTTCAATTAAAATTGTCAATCCATGCATCGTATAGTAAGTGATCACGGTGTATGCAGTTGGAGTGCTTTCATTATTAGATTAGATTTCATTTACATTCGACGATTGCCATATAGTAGCGGTCACGGTGTATGCTGAATTGCTTTCATTTATTGCATTTCGTTTATTGCGGTTTTAGTATTGTTTGGCTCTTTGTATCATTATAGTAGTGATGCGGTACATAGTTGAATTATTCACCTTTATTTCGTGATCATTTATGCAGTATAGTAGCGGTCGCGGTGTGTGATTACTTACTTTTGCGCATTAGTTAGATTTACTTCCTGTAGATTTAATTTCTCTGTCTGTTTATCAGAATTGATTCAACATTGCATCGTATAGTGACAGTGCGGTGCAAGGTTGAATCGTTCTTGCATTAGGTTAGCTTTGAATAATTGTTTTGATAACTGTAAAAACCCCCAGTGTTTACTTCTGTTTAAAAACAAACGTCCAGCCATTAGGTTCGTTGGGAGATGACCCGAGTCAGTCCTATACTGCATTAGTGTAGTTAGGGGGTTCGGTAAATAATTTGAGAACGGTATTGCGACAATTCATTAACTGTTCTATCAGGCATTGACCAAAATAAATGCATAATATCTATCACAACTATACTTACCCCTTCTGCCATCTGGGCAGGAATACTCACAAAACTAATCCAACAAAACCGAATAAAAGTCCAAAAGGACACCAAAAATCCATGAATACAAATATCAACCACCAATCCTAAACATGTCTCTAATCAAAATCCAAATACCATAAAAAAAACAAATATCCAAATCAGACATTTACGACGAGTGGGGTCCGGCAGCTGCACTCTCCTGACAGCTTCATCCTGAAATAGATATAAATCAACGGGGTATGTTCAAAGAACTTAGCGGATATTAGTCGATATGAATAGAAAGATATAGCTAACAATACTAATCATGCCAGTACAGTCTCATATATATGGTAAGCAAGAAATAAATGCAAAAGGATTGTACTCACCTGAATCTCCTACCCTGATATAGGAGCAAGTGCCCTACAATAAGAGTCATCACCATATACAAACATGTATCTTGTATGCATGGCAATCATATGCAACATCCAAGGCATCAATACAATAATGCAGCAAACACAATACAAATGCAATCCGTGCAAAGTGCATGTCATGCAAATGACATGGTCACCCCTGACGCCAGTCAGCCGCCTCACACGCGATGGTGAAGCCGAGTGGGTAGGACTATGACAACTGTGTACTCTGCCATCACTTTGCTCTGGTGGCCAGAGTGGGCGAGGATCTTTGTCAGTACACCTATCCTCCTACCCCAAGCAGTGGGGCTAAGCTCTCATCTCCGGTGTCATGGGAGGAGGAGGATCCGCCCACTACCACGCGCGCCTCATCGCTACCCATGGCGGACCCGGTGAACTGTGAGCAAGCTGCACACCCTCCTGATGTACCACTAACCCATGAGTGGCAGTGTGTGCAGGCCATGTAACTGGCTGCGGGCTCAACAATAATAGAACCCCGTCCAGCCAGCATGCAATCATTCAAAAATGGTGCATGATACTAAAATATGTAAATCCTACTCAAAATATCTATCCGAATAATATGTACAATCAGTATGTACATATCCCTAATCCAAGTACTATGATCCAAATCAAACAGGGAAATATAATCATATCCTATCACATGCATGTATCAAGTAGGCACCAAAAGCATACCAGGCATATAAACATGAAAATTTATTGTAAGCTATCCTAACTAGCATATCAACAATGACTATATCTAAAAGATAAGTCAAAATACCCGCCTGAATATAAATCCGCAAAAATGAAAACGTCACAACCAGGGACCTGCCTCGTGATCGAAACCTGCATATAGCATAACTATAGTTAAGCACAAAAAATACAATTCAACGACAAATCGAATACTTAATCGATTTCCTTTATAACCCAATTAACCCAAACTATTTCCAATTTTCCTTGTCCACAAATATCCATACAATTAATTTAGCCCACTAAATCAATTGATAAAAATTTTGATTAATTAATGATAAGCTAATTAATCAATTAAACCTGGTGTAACCCGCATTTTAACAACCTAAGCCAAATAAATAAAATTTAATGGCTTTTAATTTATCCAATAATTATACCAATCAATTTACCCAATAAATTCCTAATCAATTAACCTAATTCATCACCTACAAAAATATCCTCAAGATCAAACAATATCACCCAAATACCATATCCTCCGAATACCATACCGATCAACCGAATAACACCAAAATCATTAAATCGACCAATCAGCTCACGCCTAGGAATTCCAATGATACACTCAATTTCTTAAATTCACAGTCGACACATCCACCCACAGAGTAAAATACGAAAAAAAAAAAGATTAACCCCTTTAATTAATTTGGATTTAATTAATGGGTTAATTGGGCTGGAAATGGGTTTGAAATTGGAATGAATCCATTGAAATTTGAAGCTAATGGCACTTTGAATCTAATAAATTTGAATCAATTGATGAAATGGGCTTGTGAAATTGGTGAGCCCATTAAATTTGAACCCATTAATTTGAATTAATTGGAACTTGGGTTGGTTGAGCGAGCAGGTTGATGTGGACTAAACCGCCGAACCACCTTTAAATCTTCCAGATTGCGATTTTCGGCTTCTTCCATCGCGATATGTTTCCTCTTTCTCCTCGCTCGCGATTTCTTCGTGCCAGCGCTTCTCCCGTTGTCGGAATCCCAGCTCGTCGGCGTCTCGGTGAGAAACAGCTCGACGGCACCGCCACTGGGCTGAGCTCCGGTCGAGGAACAAGGGGTTTCTTGCTTGGGGATCTCGGTGATTCCGTCGGCGGACCGGCGATGTTGTCGCCGCGACAATAGGCTATCGTTTCAGGTACTGTGGCTAGGGTTAGGTTTCAATCGCGATTCCTGCTTCTACCTCGCTTCTTGTCTCTTCTGACCCGCAGCTGCTGCCGGCGATTTCTTCTCCTCGGTGCTCCATCGTTGACGCCACTCCCTCCTGACCTCGACGGCAGTGAGCTGTGCCAACCATCGAGTTGTTTCGGCGCATAGGACGATCATCCCAGCCATCGAGCGGCTCCCTCATTACCTGTTGGATGGTGATCTTCTCTGCTGATCATCGCCGAACAGCCGATGGATGTATTTGCGTGATCGGCATTCTTGATCATGCCCCAGATGATTCTTTGTTTCTGAGGTCTCAGCGGTTCTTCGTGCGAGTAGATTGATAGCGTTGCCGGTCCAGCTAAGCCCTCTGCCATAGTGTTCGGTTGATCGGGTCGGCAGCTACGATTGGTATAGAAGAGGTTTGAGGGAGGAAATAGATGGTGGCTGTAGAGCAACTATGGTGATCGGAGTTGAGCTGGGAAGATGGATTTGAATTGGCAAGGTAAGGTAAGTTTTGATTAGTATATTTACGATTAATACGGTGAATTGGTTGTGGCAGGGTTGATCTGGAATGTGCTTTGTTGAGGCTATTATGAAGCTGTGAACGGCATGGTAGAAGCTGGATGAACGTGTTCTGTGGATTGTCTTGTGAGTAATTCCTCCTTCATTTTTCTTGTTTCTTAGATGGTAAGTTCAAGGAGTAGTAGTTCGGGTAAGGATCTTGTTAGAGCTATAATTTATTGTGGTTATGAAATAGTGTAAACTTCTAGTGGGGTTGTTCAATTGGTAAGATTTGGGATTTGGGGATTTAGTTAAAATTCCTATTCCTACTTATTGATGATGGTACTTAATTGTATCCTATTGATTTCAGGATCTTGATTTGAGATAGATTCTTGGACGCGAAGATAGTTGGTGTTTCACATATCAGGTGGGTAATATCAACCTGGTCCGATAGTTTTGATCAAATTCTAGTGCATGATCTTGGATTTATGTTTATACCTGTTTACCTTAAATCCACTCTTATTTAATCATATGCTTGTACTGCCTTGACCTTTGAGATGTATACTCTGTTACTTCATTGATTATCTAGCACGGATAGGAACTATAAACCCTATTATGTGTTAGCCGATGGATGTTCAGTAAATACAAGTGGTTAGGATTATCCTTGTGACCTCAGATTTGATTACTGTGTTACATCACTAGGGTTAGGTGATGGTTTGGGTTATGAAGTTGATTGTTGTATCGTACATATGTTAGTTGTGCATCTATGGTGGATCTAGTTGTCCATGCATAGGTAAAGGTGTGTGGTTGTCGATTATGTAGTTCTGGACTAGAGTCCTAGCATGATTGTATATCCATTATGGATCGTATATACATGTATGGTTATAGGGAGAATTCGATAGTATCTAAACGCTCTTGACTAGAGGTCTTAGCGTGGTTGACTGTCAGATGAGTATGACTCTTTGTACGATAGAGAGAGTCTTGTGGATTGTAGTCCTTGCAAAGTTGACTTTTGGTTGACCAGGACTCCCCGTGAGATAGGGAGGGTTGTGAGGATACTTGTGTGGATCTGTGTATCATTACATTTGCATGCATGCTGTTGACTGGGTCTCCCTTGTGGTTGAGACGAGTCGTCAGTCATCCTGCCTCCCCGGCCACTCGGGGTAGTGGTTGTAGGGTTGAGGGTAGAGCATTATTGTGCGTGCCGTTCTCGGCCACTATGGATGGTGGTAGCTGGAGATGCGCACTTAGCCACTGTGCGGAGTGGTAGTTAGCGCACTCACCCACTATAGACGGTGGTCGTGTGATGTGCAGTTGTCCTGGGTGCGGTGCTCGTCTACTCATGGGTAGGGGCAGACAGCTAGCGGCGAGGACCCCGTGTGAGTAGCATATAGCTCTATGGCGGCTAGCTACTGTTTCATACTACCCAACTCGGTCACTCGAGAGTGGTGGCGGCTGGAGTCGGGATAGTTGTCATGTCGTGCCACCTAGGCCACACTGGGGTCGTGGTAGCGAGTTGGGTGTGTAGACATGACCATGCATATGCATTGCTGATATATATGTATGCATGTATTTGATATATGTTTTACATATGCCTGTGAGATGTTGCATTTGATTAAACTATGATTGCTGCATATGGTTGTTCATCATGATACATGTCATCTGCATTTTATATACTGCTTTGTGTTGAGCATGATACATGCATTGATTCAGACTGTTATATGCATTTGATTAGCATCATGTCATTGTGTGGTAAGAGTTGTTAATTATTCATATGTTGGCGTATTGGTCAGGTATGGGATTGACTTAGTATGTTATATGGGTTATGTTATTGTAAATCTGTTCAGGATGATATAACTTATGGTGTTGCGAACCGTCAAGTACGTTGGTACATTACTTCATGTTCAGTTGATCAGTTTAGTATATACATTAAGTATGACTATACTGTAGTTACTTGTTATTAGAGTTGGATAGGACTGTATGTCTATTGGACTCATGTTGTATACCTGTAGATCATCACATGTATACTTGTAGATTTCTTTACCCTATATGTTCATGCACTTTCTATATATTACCCCTGAGTTTATACTCACCACCCCGGGACCACAGGCTTCACATGCCGGATAACAAGTAGAAGATTCCTTGGGCGTTGGGCTCACACCGGTGATCCCATCTCACACGAGCGGATGAAGGTGTATTCGCTTTGTTGTATTCTTGTGGATTGATGTATTCCATATTGTTGTTTTGGGTTTTAGTTTGTATTGTTTCCGTATTTGTGACATACGGATGTATTGTATATATATTTAGTCTTGATTTGATTTACATTATGATTCTTGTCGTGTCAAGTCACTCCGAGTGATTGGTCTTTGTATCTTGTTTATCTGTTTGT
This sequence comes from Wurfbainia villosa, assembly GCA_025175895.1. Taxonomy (NCBI): domain Eukaryota; kingdom Viridiplantae; phylum Streptophyta; class Magnoliopsida; order Zingiberales; family Zingiberaceae; genus Wurfbainia; species Wurfbainia villosa. Next base: position 14,211,581 of record CM045991.1, on the reverse strand, counting down.
ATTGTTTCCGCTGTGTTTAGTATAATTGGTATGTTGATATCTTTATATCATATTGTTATTGTGGGCCTACGGGCCTTGTATTAACCCGATATGTTGCCACGTATAGAGGAGATGTTGTCCGTTTGCTTTTCGGCACGACATACTCTCGGGGCGTGACAATTTTATTGGTATCAGAGCCCTAGGTTGCGAAGTCCATTTTCGGATTTTATTTTGTTCGGACATCGAGTTTTGCTTTACTCGATTTTGGTTTTGTGAGTTCTGGGATCTGGCTGTTGCAAACATCTCCGAGCTACAAGGTTTAAGGTATGTTAACTGTTATTACATATCCTTCTGTTGGCTATGCATTTAGTTGCTTATAACATGGATGACTTGTAGGGTATTGGTTAGTATTCGTAACTGTGGTTTGTGTTGGCCACGGGAACGACATGTTGAGGTTATTAGATATGTACCTGCTATCGAAAAGGTAATTACCTTTGAGAGCCGACTGATACCGAGTCGGAAAGTAGGGGTTAGTAGTCACATCTCTTGTGGAGATCAAGGATTATGGTCCTAAGGATTTTCACTAATTATGTTAGTCAGATCATTACCTATGGGGTAATGGACTAAGCGAGTATACTATTACTGATTCAGATAGTAGAAAATTAGTATATGATATTCATGGGGATTTTGATCCCCGGGCTGATCGTTCTAGGTTGTATAACATTGGGAGTACTTGACTCGGGTTATACGAAGAAAGTAGTGCTAGTTGAATACCATTATCAGGATCAACCCGATACTTGGTGGAAGATATAGGAAATAGCCTTTGGGAAATCACACGTCACTTGGCCACGGTGTAGTGAGGTTGTGAGAGAGTATTTCCCCATGTCATCTTCTTTGACTCATTGTCAGGGAATTCGTGGGCATCGAGTAGGGTGATCGTTTGGTAACGAAGGTACCATGCAAAGTCGTTAGACTTGCGAGGGTTACGACCACCTAATAGCTCGAGAATGTGATTGGGTTGATTTCGGCCACCTACGATTTATTGGCTGACATCTTGATCACGATGTATGGATCTCCTACCAGATCCTACTGGAAGTGCATAGACCAGGTCATGTGTATAGAAATGACTCCGTAGCAAGTGTTTTAAGAGCTGGAGATTTGATAAGCATATATTGCAAATCAAATTATGAGAATTAGAAGTCTCCGAATGTTGGATAAAAGGAGCAAGATTAAAGTCATGAGTCACGAGCGACTATTGGAGAGTTTTTCGATCATAGAAGACCGATTGTAGATTGTCAGCAGCTTCTCATGTTTATCAGTGAACTCAGAGGAAAGACTCCGAAGGGAGATTAAGAGTGTGTAGTGCGGGTTACGATGAGACACAGAGTCAGATTATCCGATGGACCATGGTATCTGTTTCCACTATAAGAAGCTGGTATCTACGAGGAGAGTATGTACTTTGAAGACCCAGTTGAAGACTATGGATGATGCTTTCGAGCGGACGATCCACAACCTCGAAAGCCGAGATCATGACAGAAGAATGGATTATCACATCAGCAGCGATCTACTACCTCAGATATAGTTGGAGCTCTTTGATACTTTCAACCGAGAGAAGCGAGTTACTCAGCACTATCAGCAGAAGACATCTCAGAAGATTCAGACATCCAGACGACAGCAACTGTTACCTTCCCAGGCGTGGTTATGCTTTATACAGAGGAGAGATTTTACGATGATGGTCGTATATACGCACAATACTCCAGAAGCAGCTATACCTTTCACAGAGTTGGAGCGGGCTACGATGTTGGCAGTTCTTCAGTACCTTACAGCCGAATGTGTACCCTTTGCCAGTACAACAGTGTTTATCATCTCCATTGCAGTTGTTGCAGTCTGTACCTCAGTTCAGCAGTTGACTTCAGTTCCTCCATGATAGTCTTTGCATCTACATGAGCACAGCCGTCCAGAACAGATGTTGGACAACTTTACATGATTACTCGAGAAGTATAGAAGACCGAAGGATCGGTCCTTCGGGGTATTACTTTAGGTTATCCTATTTGCGGATATATCGAGAGATACTGGTAGTTTACAGGTATCTTTGTCTAGAACATTCTTGGATAGGTTTCGAAGGGTTCCTATCAACTTGTGGGTTGGTGATTTTCTCTACCATCAGGTGAGATGTTGATCAACAACCAAGAAGTCAAGGGATACCCTTAGCCTTTGCTAGACATACCTCCACTATAGACATATCTTTACGGATAGTTAAATGACTGAGAATGAGGGTATAATTGGTAAGAGTATTGGATATAGATTCGGATGAACTCCTGGGCTTGTCATTGCATGGGCAAGTGGAGCAAGCGATTGAGGTGATTTCGGGAATAGTCCTGATATTGGGGACCTCATACCGGGAGATGATTTTTATTGGTATCAGTGTTGCTAAACACTGTGGTAATTGGAAGAACGTAAGTTGTGATTATAGGAGGTGTTGGATGGGATATTTATCCATTTCAGTATTCCTTCTAGAGAATTTTCGAAACTCTTCGTTAAAAGAGAGATAAACCTTTGAGGTTATGTATCGATTATCGATGATTGGAATGCAGTAGTTGAGAATGAGTATCCTTCGTTAGGGATAGATGATTTATTTAGATCAGCTAAATGACACCTGTGTATATCCTAGGGTTGGTCTACGATTGGAGGTTTGATATTGTAGTGACCTAGTGTCATACAATTATCATTGTCGGTGTGATGATTGAGCTATCATTAGCGTAGAGTAAAAGGATTTAGGTGTATAAAGCTGATTGATAATGTTGTTAGACTTATCAGGCGAGTTCAGAGTGTAGAAGGCGGGTGATCGGCGGCGACGATGTGAGGCGAGGCGGCGGCGGCGGCGGCAGAGGCGTGGCCTTGGCGGCGGCGATAGAGTGACAGTGGCGGCGGCGATTTGGCGGCGATGCGGTGGCGGCAGCGGCAAGCGCGATAAGCGGCGGCGGCGGCGGTGATGGAAATCATTTGGTCGGAAGCTTAGGACGTTAGGTTTCAGGGCCTAGAAGGTGGCTGACTTTTGTGTCAGTGTTAGTTAATCCGTCCGATATGGATGGAAGGGTATTGTGCGCAGATGCATCATTTCAAGGATTAGGAGCGATCCCAATGCAGTTAAATGAGACGTATATTATGTGTACGCTAGTTGAGAAACTAGCGAGATTTGTCATGTTAGTCTTACAGGTACTTTCAGTTCTGTGTGACAGAGTGAATTTTGGACATTAGATTAATTTCTCTCGTGAGAATAAATCTTCGTCTCTGGGAAGGATAGTGGTTCCCAGAGTTGCTTTCAATTTAGGAAGAGTTGTTTCAGGAGACTCTTCATTTGAGAGTGATGATTTATTCGGAGTGTATCCGAAAATAGTGAGTATTGAGACGTTCATGATGGCGGGACGATATATGGGACACAGTTAATTTCGTAGTTTGATGTTGGTGTGCCAACATGAAAGGTGGAATATTAGTGACCAGTAGGGTTAAATGCAGTGATGGAAGTGGTAGCCTAATGCGATGGTATCTTTGGGAGATTATCTAGAGTCGGAAAGGACTTGATAGGATTTGGGTAGTCGATGATCGATTAGCCAAGTTTGCTTATTTTCTTCCGAGTGTAAGATGGATTTCATTGGATCGCATTATATTCATGGAGTATCCTTGAGTATCATTTCTGATAGTGATTCGTGATTTACCTTACGATTCTGGCAAAGTCTTCCATCGATTACGGGTATAGAGCTCTATTTTGGTACAATTATTGACTTCTTAATATGTTGATAGAGAGTGTATATAAGAGCTGGAATGTAATATTCGAGCTCAGTACCCCACTTAGTCACTTGAGGTGTGACTTTGCTCCGGATACTTAAGATGGTTATTGTGACATCTCGTACAAGTATATAAGTCAGAAATTTGAGGACCAAATTTTTATAAGTGGGGAGAATGTAAAATACGAAAAAAAAAAAATTAACCCCTTTAATTAATTTGGATTTAATCAGTGGGTTAATTGGGCTGGAAATGGATTTGAAATTGGGCTGAATCCATTGGGCTGAAGCTAATGGGTTGAATCTAATGGGCTGAATCAATTGGGCTGGAAATGGGCTTGAAATTGAGCTGAGCCCATTGGGCTGAACCCATTGGGATGAACCCATTGGGCTGAATTAATTAGGCTTAACTTGGGTTCGGTTGGGCTTGAACCGGTTGATGTGGACTAAACCGCCGAACCACCTTTAAATCTTCCAGATCGCGATTTCCGGCTTCTTCCATCGCGATCTGTTTCCTCTTTCTCCTCGCTCACGATTTCTTCGTGCCAGCGCTTCTCCCGTCGTCGGAATCCCAGCTCGTCGGCGTCTCGGTGAGAAACAGCTCGACGGCGCCGCCACTGGGCTGAGCTCCGGTCGAGGAACAAGGGGTTTCTTGCTTGGGGATCTCGGCGATTCCGTCGGCGGACTGGCGATGTTGTCACCGCGGCAATAGGCTGTCGTTTCAGGTACTGCGGCTAGGGTTAGGTTTCAATCGCGATTCCTGCTTCTTCCTCGCTTCTCGTCTCTTCCAACCCGCAGCTGCTGTCGACGATTTCTTCTCCTCGGTGCTCCATCGTCGACGCCTCTCCCTTCTGACCTCGACGGCAGTGAGCTGTGTCAGCCATCGAGTTTTTTCGGCGCATAGGACGATCACCGTAGCCATCGAGCCAGCTCCCCTCTATTCTGCCAGATGGTGCTCTTCTCTGCATGATCGTCGCCGGAGCAACCGGTGGATGTCGTGCGGGATCGGCATTCTTGTCCGGCGTCGTTGCCCCCAGATGATCCTTTGTTTCCGAGGTCTCAGCGGTTCTTCGTGCGAACAGATTGATAGCGTTGTCGGTCCAGCTAAGACCTCTACCATAGTGTTCAGTTGATCGGGCCGGCGGCTACGATTGGTATAGAAGAGGTTTGAGGGAGGAGATAGATGGTGGCTGTAGAGAAACTATGGTGATCGGAGTTGAGCTGGGAAGATGGATTTGAATTGGCAAGGTAAGGTAAGTTTTGATTAGTATATTTACGATTAATACGGTGAATTGGTTGTGGCAGGGTTGATCTGGAATGTGCTCTGTTGAGGCTATTATGAAGCTGTGAATGGGATGGTAGAAGTTGGATGAACGTGTTCTGTGGATTGTCTTGTGAGTAATTCCTCCTTCATTTTTGCTGTTTCTTAGATGGTAAGTTCAAGGAGTAATAGTTCGGGTAAGGATCTTGTTAGAGCTATAATTTATTGTGGTTATGAACTAGTGTAAACTTCTAGTGGGGTTGTTCAATTGGTAAGATTTGGGATTTGGGGATTTAGTTAAAATTCCTATTCCTACATATTGATGATGGTACTTAATTGTATCCTATTGATTTCAGGATCTTGATTTGAGATAGATTCTCGGACGCGAAGATAGTTGGTGTTTCACATATCAGGTGGGTAATATCTACTTGGTCCGGTAGTTTTGATCAAATTCTAGTGCATGATCTTGGATTTATATTTATACTTGTTTACCTTAAATCCACTCTTATTTAATCATATGCTTGTACTGCCTTGACCTTTGAGATGTATACTCTGTTACTTCATTGATTATCTAGCACGGATAGGAACTATAAACCCTATTATGTGTTAGCCGATGAATGTTCAATAAATACAGGTGGTTAGGATTATCCTTGTGACCTCAGATTTGATTACTATGTTACATCACTAGGGTTAGGTGATGGTTTGGGTTATGAAGTTGATTGTTGTATCGTACATATGTTAGTTGTGCATCTATGGTGGATCTAGTTGTCCGTGCATAAGTAAAGGTGTGTGGTTGTCAGTATGTGGTTACGGACTAGAGATCCTAGCATGATTGTATATCCATTATGGATCGTATATCTGTGTATGGTTATAGGGAGGGTCGATAGTATCTCGCTACTGACTAGAGATCTTAGCGTGGTTGACTGTCAGATGAGTATGACTCTTTGTACGATAGAGAGAGTCTTGTGGATTGTAGTCCTTGCAAAGTTGACTTTTGGTTGACCAGGACTCCCCGTGAGATAGGGAGGGTTGCGTGGATACTTGTGTGGATCTATGTATCATTACATTTGCATGCATGCTGTCGACTGGGTCTCCCTTGTGGTTGAGACGAGTCGTCAGTCATCCTGCCTCCCCGGCCACTCGGGGTAGTGGTTGTAAGGTTGAGGGCAGAGCATTGTTGTGCATGCCGTTCTCGGCCACTATGGATGGTGATAGCTGGAGATGCGCACTTGGCCACTGTGCGGAGTGGTAGTTAGCGCACTCACCCACTATAGACGGTGGTCGTGTGATGTGTAGTTGTCCTGAGTGCGGTGCTCGTCTACTCATGGGTAGGGACGGAGCAACTAGCAGCAGGGACCCCCGTGTGAGTAGCATATAGCTCTATGGCGGCTAGCTACTGTTTCATACTACCCAACTCGGTAACTCGAGAGTGGTGGCGACTAGAGTCGGGATAGTTGTCATGTCGTGCCACCTAGGCCACACTGGGGTCATGGTAGCGAGTTGGGTGCGCAGACATGACCATGCATATGCATTGCTGATATATATGTATGCATGTATTTGATATATGTTTTACATATGCCTGTGAGATGTTGCATTTTTTTGAACTATGATTGTTGCATATGGTTGTTCATCATGATACATGTCATCTGTATTTTATATACTGCTATGTGTTGAGCATGATACATGCGTTGATTCAGACTGTTATATGCATTTGATTAGCATCATGTCATTGTGTGGTACGGACCGAGTTGTTATTACAGGTGATCATATACTGTTCATATGTTGGCGTATTGGTCAGGGATGGGATTGACTTAGTATGTTATATGGGTTATGTTATTGTAAATCTGTTCAGGATGATATAGCTTATGGTGTTGCGGATCGTCAGGTACGTTGGTACATTACTTCATGTTCAGTTGATCAGTTTAGTATATACATTGAGTATGACTATACTGTAGTTACTTGTTATTAGAGTTGGATAGGACTGTATGTCTATTGGACTCATGTTGTATACCTGTAGATCATCACATGTATACTTGTAGATTTCTTTACCCTATATGTTCATGCACTTTCTATATATTACCCCTGAGTTTATACTCACCACCCCGGGACCCTAGGCTTCCTGTCGCCCAGATAACAGGTAGAAGATTCCTTGGACGTTCGGAGCTCTGCCAGCTGATCCCATCTCACACCGGACGAACGGATGAAGGTGTATTTACGCTTTGTTGTATTCTTGTGGATTGATGTATTCCATATTGTTGTTTTGGGTTTTAGTTTGTATTGTTTCCGTATTTGCGACATACGGATGTGTTGTATATATTTGGTCTTCGATTTGATTTCTGTTATGATTCTTGTCGTGTCAAGTCACTCCGGAGTGCACAGTTGGTCTTTGTATCTTGTTCATCTGTTTGTATTATTTCCGCTGTGTTTAGTATAATTGGTATGTTGATATCTTTATATCATATTATTGTTGTGGGCCTACGGGCCTTGTATTAACCCGATATGTTGCCACGTATAGGGGAGATGTCGTCCGTTTTCTTTTCGGCACGGCATACTCTCGGGGCGTGACACACAGCCCACTAACATCCGACCTTGCACAACCCGCTCCCAGCTGTTCAAAAACCTCACAGCCACCTATACATCACTGAACAGTAAATAAACTAGACGAAAAAAAAAGTATTTACCAAAAACTCCACTCTCACCGACGACACAGAGAATTCACGACAGCGGTCCTATGGCTGCAGATGCTGGGGAAGAAGAAGCAACGGCGCACAAGCGGGAGAAAGTGACCTCAAGGCTCGGGCGGCGACGTTAAAGTGCAGACTAGCCGGAGGCGGTACTGCGCGAGAAGGCCACATAGTGTGTGCGCTTGGGAGGCCGACCGATTGTGGCGAACCCACGGTGCCCTGGCCACCGGGAACGGTGAAAGGTTGTCGGCGCTTGCAAAGGGAGAGGGGCGTCGGCAGCGAAGGGAAAGAGGCGACGCGCCGAGGCAGTAACGGCAATGGATGGCGAGCTCGCGTCGCGTCGGGCGGCGGTGCTCGCGGGAGCGCAAGTGAGGGTTGCGGCGCGGTGGGGGAAGACGCAGGGCGGCGATGGAGAGATCGTGCGAGAAAGAAAAGGAATCGGGGAAGAAGAACTCGTCAGGAGCTAGAAAATAGAAAAGGAAAATAGAAATTAGGTTTTCATCGTGTATTAAACCCCTTAAATAGACCCCTCCAAAGCCTATTTATTTTATCCCCGTAAAAATCTCGTACGGACTCCGTTTAAATCTAGAAAAATTCCTAAAAATCCCGTAATATTTCTAGGATTATTTTCTTAATTATTTGTCCATTTAATTTACATTTTAAATTTTCAGTATTTAACATTCTCCCCCACTAATAAAAATTTGGTCCCCAAATTTCCTACTCAGATTCACAACGAGTAAGAAATACCATAAGTACTAAAAATATACCTCACGTACCTTAAGTAAACAAGTGGGGGTATTGAGCTCTGATCTTTTCCTCGAGCTCCCAAGTAGCCTCCTCGTCGGTGTGGTGACTCCACCCGACCTTGACGAGTCACACAACCTTGTTCCCCAACTGTCGTTCCTTGAAATCCAAAATCCGTACCGGAACCTCTGCGTAAGTAGCATCAGGTTGAATGAAACCTGACACATCTGACAGAATATGTGTAGAGTCTGACACATACTTCCTCAGCATAGACACATGGAACACATCGTGTATACTCGTCAAAGATGGTGGTAGCACTAGACTATAAGCAACTGCTCCGATCCTCTCAAAAATCTCAAACGGACCAATATATCTAGGAGCTAGCTTACCACGAAGGCCAAATCTCTTCACCCCTTTCGTGGGTGAAACCCGCAAGAATACATGATCACCGATAGAGAACTCTAAAGGTCTCTGTCTACGATCTTCATAACTCTTCTGGCGATTATGCGCCTCTGCCATCCTACGTCTGATAGTACGGACCAACTCTGCCTCGCCTCATCTTTGCCGAGCTCTGGGTCCTAGCAAACCTCCTCCCAGAGGGTGGGTGTACGACACGGTCTACCATACAATGCCTCATACGGGGCCATTTGGATAGCCGAATGATAACTGTTATTGTAGGCGAATTCCACTAACGGCAAATGATCCTCCCAGTTGCCTCCGAAATCTATAACACAGGACCTCAGCAAATCCTCTAGTGTCTGAATGGTCCGCTTAGACTGTCCATCTGTCTGCGGATGGAAGGCAATACTAAACCGAAGCTGTGTGCCTAAAGTCTGCTGCAGACTCTGCCAGAACCTAGACGTGAAACGGGGATCTCTATCTGATATAATGCTCAAAGGAACACCATGCAACCTGATGATCTCCCGACAATATAGCTATGCCAACCGATCCAGAGAGTCGGTCTTCCGAATCGATAAGAAGTGTGCGGATTTGTTTAGTCGGTCTACGACTACCCAAATCGCATCATGGCCTTGACATGTCCTAGGCAATCCCATCACAAAATCCATAGTAATATGATCCCACTTCCACTCAGGAATAGGAATCCTCTGAAGTAATCCAACTGGTCTCTGGTGCTCAGCCTTTACCTGCTGAGAAATCAGACATCTAGCTACAAAATCCACGATGTCCTTCTTCATACCATTCCACCAATACAACCGTTTTAAATCTCGATACATGCGGGTTCCGCCTGGGTGGATCGCAAATCGAGAGCGATGAGCCTCCTGTAGTAACTCCTCCATAACTGGGTGAGGCTGAGGTACACATAATCTTCCTTGGAAATATATAATACCCTCATCATCTCGGGTGAACTCAGTCTGCTGTCCAGAAGTTATCTGACTACCAATGAACTGTAAATGATGATCACTGGCCTGAGTCTCCCGGACTCTCGTCCGGATAGACGACTGAGCAACCATGGTAACCAGAACGCCCTGCTCTATCGGTCCCTGCTCCTCTAAGCTCAACTCAGAGAAACCATGAATCAAATCCGTGACCAAAACTCGGAAGGAAGCTAAAGTCCCTCGGGACTTCCAGCTAAGTGCATCGGCAACCACATTGGCTTTCCCTGGGTGGTAGCTGATGGTACAGTCATAATCCTTTAGGAACTCCATCCATCTCCTCTGTCGGAGATTGAGTTCCTTCTGCGTAAACAGATATTTGAGACTCTTATGATCAGTAAGAATCTCAAACGTAATACCATAAAATTGATGCCTCCAAATCTTCAAGGTGAAGATAATAGCGGCTAACTCTAAATCATGAACTGGATAGTTTTTATGATCCTTTAACTGACGAGAAGCATAAGAGACTACCCTGCCGTGCTGCATCAATATTGCGCCTAAACCCTGTAGAGACGCATCTGTATAAAGAACGAAACCATCGTCCCTTGATGGCAATACCAGGATCGGTGCTGACACCAATCTCCTCTTCAACTCTTGAAAACTAGTCTCGCACGCCTCTGTCCACGTGAACTTCACGCCCTTCCTGGTAAGGCGTGTCAATGGCATAGCAATGCTCAAGAAACCCTCAACAAATCGTCTGTAATAACCAGCCAAGCCTAGGAAACTGCGAACCTCCTGAATTGATTTCGGCTGCTCCCAACTGGTGACAGCCTCGATCTTCTGGGGGTCAACTGAAATACCTCTACTCGAAACCACATGTCCCAGAAAACCGACTGAGTGTAACCAAAATGCGCATTTGTTGAACTTTGCATATAGCCATTTCTGTCGGAGCCTATCGAGAACAAGACGAAGATGCTGCGCGTGTTCCTCCTCGGAACGAGAATAGACCAGAATGTCATCGATAAAAACAATGACGAATCGCTCTAGAAAATCCATAAATTAATGGTTCATCAAATCCATGAATACCGCTGGAGCATTGGTAAGCCCAAATGGCATTACCAAAAACTCATAGTGTCCATATCTGGTACGGAACGTTGTCTTCTAAATGTCAGAATCTCTAACCCTTAATTGATGATATCCGGACCGCAGATCAATCTTAGAATAGACTGATGTACCTCTGAGCTGATCAAACAAGTCCTCAATACGTGGCAAGGGATATTTATTTTTGATAGTGACAGCGTTCAACTGCCTGTAGTCGATGCACAGTCTCATCGAACCATCTTTCTTCTTCACGAAGAGAACCGGAGAACCCCAGGGTGATACACTAGGGAGAATAAAACCTCTGTCCAAAAGTTCCTGGAGCTGAACCTTTAACTCGTCCAACTCTCTCGGGGCCATACGATAAGGAGCTTTCGATGTCGGCGACGTCCCTGGTATTAACTCAATCATGAACTCCACTTGCCTTCTGGGAGGCAGGCACGGTAACTCCTCTGGAAAGACATTTGAATACTCTCGGACAATAGGGATGTCCACGATCTGAGAGTCACCCCTATCTTCTACATTGATCATAGATAATAGAAAACTCTGACAACCGTGCAATAAAAGCTTCTGAGCCTGAATCGCAGAAATGGTCGCTATGTCATCGCCGAAATCCCATGAGGGTTGGTTCGGAGGTCGGAATGTGACCACCCTCGTCTGACAATCAACTGTGACATGATATGCTGACAGCCAATCCATGCCAAGGATAATGTCGAACTCGACCATGTCCAGTACCAATAAATCTACAGTAAGGATGATGTTACCGAAATCTAAGGGACAACCTCGGATCTCCTGGGTAACGTCCAATGTATCGCCAGATGGTAGGGAGATGACTAATCTCTGTGATCTACTAGTAGGTAGTCTACCGATCTCTCTCATAAAAGTACGAGAAATAAACGAATGCGAACTACCAGTATCAACTAGCATAATAGCTGAAAATGCATAAAGTGAAACCATACCGCAACATACGGATTCGTTGGCTCGCTGCGCATCCATTATGGATCGTATATCTGTGTATGGTTATAGGGAGGGTCGATAGTATCTCGCTACTGACTAGAGATCTTAGCATGGTTGACTGTCAGATGAGTATGACTCTTTGTACGATAGAGAGAGTCTTGTGGATTGTAGTCCTTGCAAAGTTGACTTTTGGTTGACCAGGACTCCCCGTGAGATAGGGAGGGTTGCGAGGATACTTGTGTGGATCTATATATCATTACATTTGCATGCATGCTGTTGACTGGGTCTCCCTTGTGGTTGAGACGAGTCGTCAGTCATCCTGCCTCCCCGGCCACTCGGGGTAGTGGTTGTAAGGTTGAGGGCAGAGCATTGTTGTGCGTGTCGTTCTCGGCCACTATGGATGGTGGTAGCTGGAGATGCGCACTTGGCCACTGTGCGGAGTGGTAGTTAGCGCACTCACCCACTATAGACGGTGGTCGTGTGATGTGTAGTTGTCCTGGGTGCGGTGCTCGTCTACTCATGGGTAGGGACGGAGCAACTAGCAGCAGGGACCCCCGTGTGAGTAGCATATAGCTCTATGGCGGCTAGCTACTGTTTCATACTACCCAACTCGGTCACTCGAGAGTGGTGGCGGCTGGAGTCGAGATAGTTGTCATGTCGTGCCACCTAGGCCACACTGGGGTCGTGGTAGTGAGTTGGGTGCGCAGACATGACCATGCATATGCATTGCTGATATATATGTATGCATGTATTTGATATATGTTTTACATATGCCTGTGAGATGTTGCATTTGATTAAACTATGATTGTTGCATATGATTGTTCATCATGATACATGTCATCTGTATTTTATATACTGCTATGTGTTGAGCATGATACATGCGTTGATTCAGACTGTTATATGCATTTGATTAGCATCATGTCATTGTGTGGTACGAACCGAGTTGTTATTATAGGTTATCATATACTGTTCATATGTTGGCGTATTGGTCAGGGATGGGATTGACTTAGTATGTTATATGGGTTATGTTATTGTAAATCTGTTCAGGATGATATAGCTTATGGTGTTGCAGACCGTCAGGTACGTTGGTACATTACTTCATGTGCAGTTGATCAGTTTAGTATATACATTGAGTATGACTATACTGTAGTTACTTGTTATTAGAGTTGGATAGGACTGTATGTCTATTGGACTCATGTTGTATACCTGTAGATCATCACATGTATACTTGTAGATTTCTTTACCCTATATGTTCATGCACTTTCTATATATTACCCCTGAGTTTATACTCACCACCGGGACCACAGGCTTCACATCGCCTTGAATAACGTGTAGAAGATTCCTTGGACGTTCGGAGCTCTGCCAGCTGATCCCATCTCACACCGGACGAACGGATGAAGGTGTATTTACGCTTTGTTGTATTCTTGTGGATTGATGTATTCCATATTGTTGTTTTGGGTTCTAGTTTGTATTGTTTCCGTATTTGCGACATACGGATGTGTTGTATATATTTGGTCTTCGATTTGATTTCTGTTATGATTCTTGTCATGTCAAGTCACTCCGGAGTGCACAGTTGGTCTTTGTATCTTGTTTATCTGTTTGTATTATTTCCGCTGTGTTTAGTATAATTGGTATGTTGATATCTTTATATCATATTATTGTTGTGGGCCTACGGGCCTTGTATTAACCCGATATGTTGCCACGTACAGGGGAGATGTCGTCCGTTTGCTTTTCGGCACGGCATACTCTCGGGGCATGACACACAGCCCACTAACATCCGACCTTGCACAACCCGCTCCCAGTCGTTCAAAAACCTCACAGCCACCTATACATCACTGAATAGTAAATAAACTAGATGAAAAAAAAGTATTTACCAAAAACTCCACTCTCACCGGCGACACAGAGAATTCACGGCAGCGGTCCTGTGGCTACAGACGCTGGGGAAGAAGAAGCAACAACGCACAAGCGGGAGAAAGTGACCTCAAGGCTCGGGCGACAGCGTTGGCAAGGCTGCAGACTAGCCGGAGGGCGGCTGGCACTGGCAGAGAAGGCCACGCAGTGTGTGCGCATGGGAGGCCGACCGATTGTGGCGAACCCACGGTGCCCTGGCCACCGGGAACGGTGAAAGGTTGTCGACGCTTGCAAAGGGAGAGGGGCGTCGACAGCGAAGGGAAAGAGGCGACGCGCCGAGGCAGCGACGGCAATGGATGGTGAGCTCGCGTCGCGTCGGGCGGCGGTGCTCGCAGGAGCGCAAGTGAGGGCTGCGGCGCGGTGGGGAAAGACGCAGGGCGGCGATGGAGAGATCGTGCGAGAAAGAAAAGGGATCGGGGAAGAAGAACTCGTGCGAGGAGAAACTGCCGAAGGAGTAAGCGACGGGGAAAAATAGAAAAGGAAAATAGAAATTAGGTTTTCATCGTGTATTAAACCCCTTAAATAGACCCCTCCAAAGCCTATTTATTTTATCCCCGTAAAAATCTCGTACGGACTTCGTTTAAATCTAGAAAAATTCCTAAAATTCCAAAAAAAATCCCGTAATATTTCTAGGATTATTTTCTTAATTATTTGGCCATTTAATTTACATTTTAAATTTTCAGTATTTAACATTCTCCCCCACTAATAAAAATTTGGTCCCCAAATTTCCTACTCAGATTCACAACGAATAAGAAATATCATAAGTACTAAAAATATACCTCACGTACCTTAAGTAAACAAGTGGGGGTATTGAGCTCTGATCTTTTCCTCGAGCTCCCAAGTAGCCTCCTCGTCGGTGTGGTGACTCCACCCGACCTTGACGAGTCGCACAACCTTGTTCCGCAACTGTCGTTCCTTGAAATCCAAAATCCGTACCGGAACCTCTGCGTAAGTAGCATCAGGTTGAATGGAACCTGACACATCTGACAGAATATGTGTAGAGTCTGGCACATACTTCCTCAGCATAGACACATGGAACACATCGTGTATACTCGTCAAAGATGGTGGTAGCACTAGACTATAAGCAACTACTCCGATCCTCTCCAAAATCTCAAACGGACCAATATATCTAGGAGCTAGCTTACCACGGAGGCCAAATCTCTTCACCCCTTTCGTGGGTGAAACCCGCAAGAATACATGATCACCGATAGAGAACTCCAAAGGTCTCCGTCTACGATCTGCATAACTCTTCTAGCGATTCTGCGCCTCTGCCATCCTACGTCTGATAGTACGGACCAACTCTGCCTCATGCTGAGCTCTCTGGGGTCCTAGCAACTGGGCCTCCCCAACCTCCTCCCAGAGGGTGGGTGTACGACACGGTCTACCATACAATGCCTCATACGGGGCCATTTGGATAGCCGAATGATAACTATTATTGTAGGCGAATTCCACTAATGGCAAATGATCCTCCCAGTTGCCTCCGAAATCTATAACATAGGACCTCAGCAAATCCTCTAGTGTCTGAATGGTCCTCTCAGACTGTCCATCTGTCTGTGGATGGAAGGCAATACTAAACCGAAGCTGTGTGCCTAAAGTCTGCTGCAGACTCTGCCAGAACCAAGACGTGAAACGGGGATCTCTATCTGATATAATGCTCAAAGGAACACCATGCAACCTGATGATCTCCCGACAATATAGCTCTGCCAACCGATCCAGAGAGTCGGTCTTCCGAATCGATAAGAAGTGTGCGGATTTGGTTAGTCGGTCTACGACTACCCAAATCGCGTCATGGCCTTGACATGTCCTAGGCAATCCCATCACAAAATCCATAGTAATATGATCCCACTTCCACTCAGGAATAGGAATCCTTTGAAGTAATCCAGCTGGTCTCTGGTGCTCAGCCTTTACCTGCTGAGAAATCAGACATCTAGCTACAAAATCCACGATGTCCTTCTTCATACCATTCCACCAATACAACCGTTTTAAATCTCGATACATGCGGGTTCCGCCTGGGTGGATCGCAAATCGAGAGCGATGAGCCTCCTGTAGTAACTCCTCCATAACTGGGTGAGGTTGAGGTACACATAATCTGCCTTGGAAATATATAATACCCTCATCATCTCGGGCCCGGAAGTTATCTGACTACCAATGAACTGTAAATGATGATCACTGGCCTGAGCCTCCCGGACTCTCATCCGGATAGACGACTGAGCAACCATGGTAACTAGAACGCCCTGCTCTGTCGGTCCCTACTCCTCTAAGCTCAACTCAGAGAAACCATGAATCAAATCCGTGACCAAAACTCGGAAAGAAGCTAAAGTCCCTCGGGACTTCCGGCTAAGTGCATCGGCAACCACATTGGCTTTCCCTGGGTGGTAGCTGATGGTACAGTCATAATCCTTCAGGAACTCCATCCATCTCCTCTGTCGGAGATTGAGTTCCTTCTGCGTAAACAGATATTTGAGACTCTTATGATCAGTAAGAATCTCAAACGTAATACCATAAAATTGATGCCTCCAAATCTTCAAGGCAAAGATAATAGCGGCTAAGTCTAAATCATGAACTGGATAGTTTTTCTCATGATCCTTCAACTGACGAGAAGCATAAGAGACTACCCTACTGTGCTGCATCAATATTGCGCCTAAACCTTGTAGAGACGCATCTGTATAAAGAACGAAACCATCGTCCCTTGATGGCAATATCAGGATCGGTGCTGACACCAATCTCCTCTTCAACTCTTGAAAACTAGTCTCGCACGCCTCTGTCCACGTGAACTTCACGCCCTTCCTGGTAAGGCGTGTCAATGGCATAGAAATGCTCAAGAAACCCTCAACAAATCGTCTGTAATAACCAGCCAAGCCTAGGAAACTGTGAACCTCCTGAACTGATTTCGGCTGCTCCCAACTGGTGACAGCCTCGATCTTCTGGGGGTCAACTGAAATACCTCTACTCGAAACCACATGTCCCAGAAAACCGACTGAGTGTAACCAAAACACGCATTTGTTGAACTTCGCATATAGCCATTTCTGTCGGAGCCTATCGAGAACAAGACGAAGATGCTGCGCATGTTCCTCCTCGGAACGAGAATAGACCAGAATGTCATCGATAAAAACAATGACGAACCGCTCTAGAAAATCCATAAATTAATGGTTCATCAAATCCATGAATACCGCTGGAGCATTGGTAAGCCCAAATGGCATTACCAAAAACTCATAGTGTCCATATCCGTACCATATAAGTGCGCTTTTCTAAATGTCAGAATCTCTAACCCTTAATTGATGATATCCGGACCGTAGATCAATCTTAGAATAGACTGATGTACCTCTGAGCTGATCAAACAAGTCCTCAATATGTGGCAAGGGATATTTATTTTTGATAGTGACAGCGTTCAACTGCCTGTAGTCGATGCACAGTCTCATCGAACCATCTTTCTTCTTCACGAAGAGAACCGGAGAAACCCAGGGTGATACACTAGGGAGAATAAAACCTCTGTCCAAAAGTTCCTGGAGCTGAACCTTTAACTCGTCCAACTCTCTCGGGGCCATACGATAAGGAGCTTTCGATGTCGGCGATGTCCCTGGTATTAATTCAATCATGAACTCCACTTGCCTTCTGGGAGGCAGGCCCGGTAACTCCTCTGGAAAGACATCTGAATACTCTCGGACAATAGGGATGTCCGCGATTTGAGAGTCACCCCTATCTTCTACATTGATCATAGATAATAGAAAACTCTGACAACCGTGCAATAAAAGCTTCTGAGCCTGAATCGCAGAAATGGTCGCTATGTCATCGTCTCGGATGCCAGTGAAATCCCATGAGGGTTGGTTCGGAGGTCGGAATGTGACCACCCTCGTCTGACAATCAACTGTGACATGATATGCTGACAGCCAATCCATGCCAAGGATAATGTCGAACTCGACCATGTCGATACAATAAATCTGATGGGATGATGTTACCGAAATCTAAGGGACAACCTCGGGCCTCCTGGGTAACGTCCAATGTATCGCCAGATGGTAGGGAGACGACTAATCTCTGTGATCTACTAGTAGGTAGTCTACCAATCTCTCTCATAAAAGTATGAGAAATAAACGAATGCGAACTACCAGTATCAACTAGCATAATAGCTGAAAATGCATAAAGTGAAACCATACCGCAACATACGGATCGGATCGTGGTGATATGCAGTGCCGATTAGTCTTATCTGCGTCATTGGTAGTCTGAACGAATGGCGAACTGCGGTAATCTTGTATTAGTGGTATTGCACATGGAATTATACGATGTTTGGGCCCGCATCAATCTTCTGCAGTCTGGCCCGAACCTGTGACACCGTCACAGCACGCGGTATACTCCTGTCCATGTATGCCATAGGCGACTCCTGCAGGGGGAGCTGTCCTCTGCGGGCGTTGTGAAGGTCTCGCTGTTTGGCCCCCTCTCTGAGTCCCAGACTGACGCAACGGTCCTCCTTGAATAGAAACCCCGGAAGCCACATGCTGAGCCTTCAATGAACAATATCGGCTCAAATGTCCAGGCAGTTTGCAATAATAGCAAACTGACAATCCCAAGGTGCAGGCTGAGACGATATGCTCTCTCGATCCGCAACGAGTACAGTGGGTGTCACTAGTGGGCGGCCTCCGGCTCTGCTGAGAAGACCAGGAGGGCCCAGCTGAAGATCGTCATGATTTCCGAGGCCGGCTAGATGCCTCAGAATGACTCTGACCCAAGCGGCCTATCTTTGCATCGCCGATGGTCACTGGTGCGACTGTGGTTCTTCGATCTGTTTCCTCTTCCTGTCAGTATTGACCCTCTGTTGAGCCTACTCGATCAACAAAGCTCTATCCAATTCCTCTCGGTAGGAAGAACTGCCAAATCCTGCCATCTTGACCAGTAGATGCCCATCTAGTCCCTGAACAAACTGCATCATCCGTGACTTATCCTCAGCAACTAATTCTGGACAAAAACGGCTGCGATTAAATTCGTATTATACTCCATCACGAAAGTGATTATTACGCCGTAGACTCATAAAATCCGACGTCGCATCATCCGATATGCCCGTAGGAAATACGACTCTCAAAAGCCTCTCTAATAATCGAGCGCTGCATATCCCACCAGATCTCGGCCTCGCCTCGTAAATGGAAGGCCGCTAACTCTGCCTTCTCCCACTCGGAGTAGACCATATAGTAGAAGGTACACTCCATCGTCTCGATCCAAGACTGAGCCACGATCGGATCAGTCTCTCCGCTGAATAAAGTGAACCGGCTTTTCATTGACTTTGCTAATCCTGGAATCCGAGCTCGTGCCACAGCTACATCAGTAGGATAAGTAGGGGCTGATACTGAGTGAGGGACGACCGGCTCCACTGATGGGCATGTCGGGTCTATAGTAGCAGGTCCTACTGGCGGGGGTGTCTGATGTGTAGCAGCAGGGTCTCCCGCTGGTACATCGGATACCCCAGCAGTGGGTATCTCGGGAGGAGGATCCGCCGAGGACTGAGGATCCACAACTCCCGCAGCACCTTGTGGAATCTGACCGTGATCAATAAGCTCGTCCTCAGTAGATCTTCCTGGCAACTCTGTCGCCAAAGATCTCTGGGTCCTCTGGCGTGGCCGTCCCACACCACGTCTTAGCGCAGAAGCACGCCCACCTCGTCTCATATCTGTTAAATGAATATAGATATTACCACAAATAAAAACATATTATATTAATCATCATACCTATTTCACCGTCAGGAGAGGTCTCGTCGCCGCCAAAACTCCATATTGATCTCGTCAAAAATCCTCGAATTTCCGAAACATAAAAAACATCGGAAATCCATACCAAAT
Source organism: Wurfbainia villosa (assembly GCA_025175895.1). Classification (NCBI taxonomy): domain Eukaryota; kingdom Viridiplantae; phylum Streptophyta; class Magnoliopsida; order Zingiberales; family Zingiberaceae; genus Wurfbainia; species Wurfbainia villosa. The sequence goes on along the minus strand of CM045991.1, from coordinate 14,192,012 downwards.
CCAAAATTTCCAGATTGCCTCGCAAAAACCTGCCAAAACATGGCGAACTCCGAAAAATCCAAAAACCCCTAGGAACTCGAAAACCTAGGCGCTCTGATACCAAATAAATTGTCACGCCCCAAAGGAGACCCCGCCAGATGAAAATCCGACAGCATCTCCTTTGTACGGGTGACAATCCCAATTTACATACAAGGCCTACACGGCCACAATACATCGGTCAACACGACCGGAATCCAAACTCATACGCAGTTAATAAAATAGGCCTCTGGCCATTGACCAAAATAAATGCATAATATCTATCACAACTATACTTACCCCTTCTGCCATCTGGGCAGGAATACTCACCAAAACTAATCCAACAAAATCGAATAAAAGTCCAAAAGGAAACCAAAAATCCACGAATACAAATATCAACCACCAATCCTAAACATGTCTCTAATCAAAATCCAAATACCATAAAAAAACAAATATCCAAATCAGACATTTACGACGAGTGGGGTCCGGCAACTGCACTCTCCTGACAGCTTCATCCTGAAATAGATATAAATCAACGAGGTAAGTTCAAAGAACTTAGCGGATATTAGTCGATATGAATAGCAAGATATAGCTAACAATACTAATCATGCCAGTACAGTCTCATATATATGGTAAGCAAGAAATAAATGCAAAAGGACTGTACTCACCTGAATCTCCTACCCTGATATAGGAGCAAGTGCCCTACAATAAGAGTCATCACCATATACAAACATGTATCCTGTATGCATGACAATCATATGCAACATCCAAGGCATCAATACAATAATGCAGCAAACACAATACAAATGCAATCCGTGTAAAGTGCATGTCATGCAAATGACATGGTCACCCCTGACGCCAGTCAGCCGCCTCACACGCGATGGTGAAGCCGAGTGGGTAGGGCTATGACAACTGTGTACTCTGCCATCACTGCTCCTGAGTGACCGAGTGGACAGGATGTTGTCGGAGTACACCTATCCTCCTGCCCCAAACAGAGTGGGGGAGCTAAGCTCTCATCTCCCGGTGTCATAGACCAGAGGAGGGATCCCTGCCCGCTACCACGCTGTCTCATCGCTACCCATGAGCGGACCAGCGGAGCCTGACAGAGCAACTGCACACACCCTCCTGATGTACCACTAACCCATATGTAATGGGTCGGGCTCAACAATAATGGAACCCCGTCCAGCCAGCATGCAATCATGCAAAAATGGTGCATGATACTAAAACATGTAAATCCTACTCAAAATATCTATCCGAATAATATGTACAATCAGTATGTACATATCCCTAATCCAAGTACTATGATCCAAATCAAACAGGGAAATATAATCATATCCTATCACATGCATGTATCAAGTAGGCACCAAAAGCATACCAGGCATATAAACATGAAAAATTATTGTAAGCTATCCTAACTAGCATATCAACAATGACTATATCTAAAAGATAAGTCAAAATACTCGCCTGAATATATATCCGCAAAAATGAAAATGTCACGACCGAGGACCTGCCTCGTGACCGAAACCTGCATATAGCATAACTATAGTTAAGTACAAAAAATACAATTCAACGACAAATCGAATACTTAATCGATTTCCTTTATAACCCAATTAACCCAAACTATTTCCAATTTTCCTTGTCCACAAATATCCATACAATTAATTTAGCCCACTAAATCAATTGATAAAATTTTTGATTAATTAATGATAAGCTAATTAATCAATTAAACCTGGTGTAACCCGCATTTTAACAACCTAAGCCAAATAAATAAAATTTAATGGCTTTTAATTTATCCAATAATTATACCAATCAATTTACCCAATAAATTCCTAATCAATTAACCTAATTCATCACCTACAAAAATATCCTCAAGATCAAACAATATCACCCAAATCCCATATCCTCCGAATACCATACCGATCAACCGAATAACACCAAAATCAGCCCAAATCGACCAATCAAGCTCACCCGCCCTAGGAATTCCACCGACAGCCGATACCCCCAACTCAATTTCTTAAATTCACAATCGACACATCCACCCACAGCCCACTGACATCCGACCTTGCACAGCCCGCTCTCAGCCGTTCAAAAACCTCACAACCACCTATACATCACTGAACAGTAAATAAACTAGACGAAAAACTAAGTAATTACCAAAAACTCCACTCTCACCGGCGACACAGAGAACTCGCGGCGGCGGTCCTGTGGCTGCAGACGCTGGGGAAGAAGAAGCAGCGGCGCACAAGCGGGAGAAAGTGACCTCAAGGCTCGGGCGACAGCGTTGGCAAGGTTGCAGACTGGTTGGAGGGCGGTCGACACTGGCAGAGAAGGCCACGCAGTGTGTGCTCATGGGAGGCTGACCGATTGTGGCGAACCCACGACGCCCTGGGCACCGGGAATAGTGAAAGGTTGCCGGCGCTTGCAAAGGGAGAGGGGCGTCGGCGGCGAAGGGAAAGAGGCGACGCGTCGAGGCAGCGACGACAATGGACGGTGAGCTCGCGTCGCGTCGGGCGGCGGTGCTCGCGAGAGCGCAAGTGAGGGCTGCGGCGCAATGGGGGAAGACGCAGGGCGGCGATGGAGAGATTGTGCGAGAAAGAAAAGGGATCGGGAAAGAAGAACTCGCGCGAGGAGAAACTGCCGAAGGAGTAAGCGACGGGGAAAAATAGAAAAGGAAAATAGAAATTAGGTTTTCATCGTGCATTAAACCCCTTAAATAGATCCCCTCCAAAGCCTATTTATTTTATCCCCTTAAAAATCTCGTACGGACTCCGTTTAAATCCAGAAAAAATCCGGAAAAATTCTTAAAATTCCAAAAAAATCCCGTAATATTTCTAGGATTATTTTCTTAATTATTTGGCCATTTAATTTACATTTTAAATTTTCAGTATTTAACACAGGAAAATCCAAGTATGAAGACTTGGTAAAAAACAAGTCCAAGTGTGATCTTGGCAAAGAGAAGTCAAAGGAAAGGTCTTGGCGGCGTAAGTCCAAGCATGTAGTCTTGGCGGTGTAAAGTCCAAGCAGTCCTTGGCAAAGAAAGACCAAAGGCAAGTATTGGCGGCATAAGTCCAAGCATGTAGTCTTGGCGGCGTAAAGTCCAAGTGTACTTTGGCAAAGAAGAAACCCAAAGCATGACGAAACCAAAGGAAGCTTTTGAAGGCAAGCGCATGGATGGAGTCGTGGACTCAGAAAAATCCTGGAGGTGAAAGGCTGATAGAGAAGATAGAAGGTTAAGTCTAGGCTTAGGGTATGAATTAGTCATGTGGAGCATGGTGTCGGGACATTAGAGGTTGGAGGGTTGTTGGCGGTCGGTGGGGTTATCGGTCAGCTGAATCGACTTCGAGACCCGAATGCAATTGATGGCCGATCGCCGGGCAATGATCGCATTATTGGCTGACCGCCATGAATAGAACGTAACGATCGGTCGATCGGCTACGGCGATATCGATCGAACTTCCACTGTTGGCAGTCGACTAATAGTCTTCCCGTTGGCGATGACGACGGCAAATCCCTCAGATCCGGCTACTCAAAAGCTGTTAGAATCGGCGGTAGTCGACTGATGAAAGTCATCAGTCGACTGATAGACCTCCAACGGAAAAAAGAGGCTCTTTCCTATAAAAAGAGGCAAAGGGGAGCAAGAAGAGGCTAATGCTTATATTCTGATCATTCTCCTAAGCTCCCACAAGTTTTTCAAGATTTCTAAGTGATCTTAAATCCTCTCCTCTCTCTCTAAGCTCAAGTTTCATTCTTTGTAAAGAAGAGGAGGTTTGTTGTAAAGGAAAGCTTCTTAGTGGAATTACTTGGGTTGATCCACCTTAAGGATCGCTGTGGAGTAGGAGCGTTATCTCCGAACCACATAAAGGCCTTGTTAGCATTGTTCTTTCGTTTTTACTTATATTATCTTTGTTTGCTTCCGCTAATCATTCTTGTAGAAATGAAAACGCGCTATTCACCCCCCCCCCTCTAGCTTCCAAACGATCACCAACAAGTGGTATCAGAGCCCGGATCGCATCGGAAGATCTAACCATCAACCGAAGCATGGCATTTCAAGAGGGATATAGTACGGCAAGGCCTCCATTTTTCGACGGCAATGACTTCGGCTATTGGAAAGGTAGGATGGAATACTACCTCATGAATGACATCGAAAATTGATTTAGTATTGTAGATGGATTCGAAAAGTCGGTCGACGAATTCGGAGCACCACTACCGTCAAAAGATTGGACAAGAGAGATGGCAAAGAAAGCACAACCTAATGCAAAAGCAACTATCACACTTCAATGTGGTCTATCCAAGGAGCAACTTTCCAAAGTCGGGCCTTTCAACTCCGCAAAAGAGATTTGGGAGAAGCTCATCGAATTGAATGAAGGTTCAAAGGAGACTAGAAGAGCCAAAAGAGACCTATTGATAGGTCAACTCCAAAGCTTCGCCATGAAGACCAACGAGACCGTGAGTCAAATGCACGGTCGCTTCAAGAAAGTAGTCAACGGACTACATGTAATAGGTGAGAAGGTCGACAACCGAGACCTTGTAAGGTATGTACTTCAAGCCTTTCCTAGAACAACCTTATGGGCTTCAATGGTAGATGCCTATAAGGTCTCTAGGGATCTCTCTTTGGTTAAGTTGGATGAGTTATTTTGTGAATTTCAATTACATGAACAAGTTAACACTTCATCCAAAGAGAAGGGTATAGCTCTTTTTGTAGGCAAGAAGGACAAAAAGAAGAAGGAAAAGAAAGAAGTGTCCTCCTCATCCGAATCCGAGGAAGATTCATCTAGTAGTGAAGATGAGCTATCGACAAGCAAGGTGGCTCATTACGTCAAGAAGTTTGGTGGGAGATCAAGGAAACTCACCAAGAAAGATGTGAGGAGGATGTTTCAATCCTCAAGAGGTAAGCCTTCAAATAGTTCAAATTCTTCATCTAATGTAACTTGTTATGGTTGCAATAAGAAAGGGCACATCAAGCCAAATTGCCCGGAACTAAAGAAGAAAGAGGAGAAAGAAAAGAAGCATAAGGAGAAGAAGGAAAAGAAGGAAAAAAGAAGAAAGAAGCAATGGTGGCTCAAACTTGGGACACCCTAAGCATGGAAGACACTTCCGATGATGAAGAAGTATTCCATGCCACCCGAAATCTAGCCCTCATGGCTTTAGAGGAAGAAACCGGGAGTTCAAGTGAGGAGTCTTCATCCTCTTCATCAAGCGACGAATCATCATCAAGTGATGATGATGAGGTAAACAACTCCCCAAAAGTAGATTTACTTTACAAGACTATTGCATGTCTTTAAAATGCCTTGAATAGATCGAAAACTAGGATTAAGGATTTAAAAATAGAGATTAAATCACTTAAGAGTGTAGAATCATCTTGTGGTAAATTATCTAGTGATGTTGATGCATGTACTCTTAGGGATGAAAATGATGAATTGAAAAAAGAAATAGGTAACTTAAGAGCATGCTTAGAAAAATTTACTAATGGTTCTAAATACCTAGATATGATAATTAAGGATCAAAGGGCTATTTACAACAAGGCCGGAATAGGATATAGACCTAAGGAAAAGGAGGTAGCATTTACATCCCTTGTTAGTAGAAAAACCATTATTAAAAGCAAGGGTAGAAAGGCTTGAGTTCCTAAGAAGTTTCTAATTGATGATAGTGGTCCTAAGATTTGGGTACCTAAGGATTGTATTTTTCATGTGATATAGGTAGAAGAACCAAGCTTGTGGATCGTTGATAGTGGATGCTCAAAGCGCATGACCGGTGATGAGAGAAAATTTTCCACTATCAACAACACTAGCAAGGGAAAGGTATCATTTGGTAATAGCGGCAAACTTAGGATTCTAGGAAATGACACAATTGAGGTATCCCCCAACATTGCCATTCATAAAGTATTATTAGTTAAAAATATGAAATTTAATTTACTTAGTGTAAGCCAACTATGTGATGCAAATTTTGATGTTAAATTTGATTCCTCAAAATGTTTTATAAGACACAAAACTCTAAATGATTGCATGTTAGTAGGTTTTAGGAAATCAAATATATATTATGTTGATTTATCCTATGCTACTAATGCTTCTACTAAGTGTCTTATTGCAAAAGAGGAAGAAAGTTGGCTTTGGCATAGGAGACTAGGACACATAAACATGAAGAACATCGCCAAAATAGCAAAAATGAAGCTAGTCAAAGGGTTGCCTAAAGTCAAATTTCTCAAGAACAAAATGTGTGATGCATGCCAAGAAGGGAAACAATCAAAAACATCACACAAAGGTAAAAATTTACTTAGTACCGCTTTACCTTTAGAACTTTTACATATGGACTTATTTGATTGTCATAGTACCCCTTCTATGATTGGTAGTAAATATTGCTTGGTAATAGTAGATGATTTCTCTAGGTTTACTTGGGTATTTTTCTTGAAAAATAAAGATGAAACCCTAGGAATAATCATAGGATTTAGCAAAAGAGTAGAAAATGAAAGAAAACTCAAAATCAACCGGATCCGTAGTGATCATGGTGGAGAATTTGAGAATTCTAATTTCTCAACTTTTTGCTTAGAACAAGGGTACAAGCATGAGTTTTCTTGTCCTAGAACACCCCAACAAAATGGTGTTGTGGAAAGAAAAAATCGTGCCCTACAAGAAGCGGCTAGGACAATGCTTAATGCATACTCCTTACCTAGCTACTTGTGGGCAGAAGCGGTTAACACCGCTTGCTATATCCAAAATAGGGTATTAATTCATAGGTTTTTAGGAAAAACTCCATTTGAATTGTGGAATAGTACAATTCCAACAATTCACTATTTTAAGGTCTTTGGATGCAAAGTTTATATTTTAAATACCAAAGACAATCTAGGTAAGTTTGAGTCCAAAGCGGATGAAGGAATCCTAGTTGGATACTCATCCACTAGTGTAGGGTATAGAATTTACAATAAAAGGACTCAAAAGATTGAGGAATCTTCAAATGTCCAATTTGATAAAACTTCCAATACATACCCTAGGAAATCCCCTATTGATGATGATATTAATAATGAACATCAAGAAATTACCCAACAATTCTAAGATTTAACTTTAGGAGGTAATGATCAAGGGGGAGGATTGAATCAAGGGGGAGTAAGAGGTGATTCCGATGATGAGCAAAGGATTGAGATTAATTATGATCAAACTCAAATTAATACACCTCCTAGAACCATAAGAGCTAATCAAAATCACCCCTTAGATCAAATTGTGGGTGAATTATCTCAAGTGTTAGGACTAGGTCATTTCATAGGGATCCCACTAGTCATATAGCTCTAATTTCTCAAATTGAGCCTAAAACAATCAAAGATGCATTACTTGATCCGGATTGGATCTTAGCAATGCAAGATGAATTGGCTCAATTTGAAAGGAGTCAAGTATGGGAGTTAGTTCCTAGACCTAATGAAAACACCATCATTACTACAAGATGGGTCTTTAGGAACAAACTAGATGACCAAGGGAATATTACTAGGAATAAGGCAAGATTAGTTACAAGGGGCTTTAATCAAGTTGAAGAACTTGACTATGATGAAACATATGCCCCGGTTGCTAGGTTAGAGTCTATTAGAATACTATTAGGGTATGCCTCCTATATGGGTTTCAAACTCCATCAAATGGATGTTAAATCGGCATTCCTAAATGGGTTTATTAAGGAAGAGGTATATGTAGAACAACCTCCCGGATTTGAGAATATGGACTATCCAAACCATGTATACAAGCTTAGGAAAGCTTTGTATGATTTGAAACAAGCTCCCCGGGCTTGGTATGAAAGATTATCATCTTTCTTAATCTCTAAGGACTTTAAGAGGGGTAGTATAGATCAAACTCTATTTATAAAGTCAACATCGACGGACATCTTTGTATCCCAAGTATATGTTGATGACATTATCTTTAGGTCAACAAATGATGAACTTCTCCAAGACTTTATTAAGAATATGGAAAAAGAGTTTGAAATGAGTCTAGTTGGGGTATTAAATTTCTTCCTAGGATTGCAAGTTATACAAACTAGTGAAGGTATTTATATTTATCAAACCAAATATGCTAAGGAAATGATTAAGAAATTTGGTTTGGAAAATGCTAAGGTAGTTTCAACTCCAATGGCAACCAATACTAAAATAGATAGTGATAATGAAGGAAAACAAATTGATCCTACACTTTATAGGAGCATGATTGATAGTCTTTTGTACTTAACCGCTAGTAGATCCGACATATTATTTGTGGTTGGTATGTGTGCTAGATATCAATCATGTGCTAAAGAATCTCATTTAGTTGTCGTTAAGAGAATCTTAAGATATGTTAAAGGCACACTAAATGTAGGATTATGGTACCCTAGGACTAGATCTTTTGATTTAATTGGGTACACCGATTCCGATTATGCCGGTTGCAAATTGGATCGGAAGAGTACTAGTGGTGGATGCCAATTCCTTGGGTTCTCCCTAGTTAGTTGGAGTAGTAGGAAGCAACCTTGTGTTGCCCTATCCACCACCGAAGCCGAATATGTGGCTATGGGTGGTTGTGTAGCTCAACTTCTATGGATGAAATATACTTTAGAGGACTATGAGCTATCTTACTCCAACATAAAAGTATTTTGTGACAATGTGAGCACCATATACTTGACCAAAAATCCGGTGCATCACTCTAGGACTAAGCACATTGAAGTGAAACATCACTTCATTAGAGATCATGTGGCTAAGGGGGACATTAAGCTTAATTACATTGAATCTAAGTCCAACCTAGCCGACATCTTTACCAAGCCTCTCCCCGAAATAGAATTTTCATCACTTAGGAGAGAACTTGGAATGTGCTTTGTAGAATAGAAGTGTAGGTTTGCATGATCTCATAAAAATCTAGGTTTTATACCTCTAACCATCTCACAATAGACCTAAGAAACCATGATTTGTGTATTTAGCCACCTAGAAATCATGTGAGATGTTAGGAAGATGCACTTGGTTCATCATGCTTGTTATGATGCATTACCATAAGCCAAAGTGTCATCTAGAGACATTAATCCTTCATTGGACCAATCATTGGGAAGGCTTATGTACAATTAATGTGCATATAGCTCCAAGAATATGATTGGAAATGTCAAATAAAACAAAATTTAAACTATGTCTATCAAACCTTGAGAAACAATTTTCAATTGATAAGCCAAAGTGATACAAAGTTTGCAAAAATATCATAACTTTTGCAAAATCTCAAGATTGTGTCAATATCAAAATCTAGAGGTGATATATTTTTAAAATAATTTTTCCTTAATAGGAAATGATCTAACAATATTAACCATAAAATTTCGTAATTTTTTTATCTTTATTGAATTAATTATGAATTTTTTTAATCGGCGAAAAGGCTATCGGTGATATCGATCGTAGCGCTTTCTCCTTGATTCGGTGATCTGATATCAAATCAGCCTTACGGTTCATTATCGATTCATTGCCATTTATGGCGATTGGCTTCTACCCTGAAGCACTTCGTATCGTATCTGGCCTATTCGGCCAGTTATTCGATTCATTGCCATTTATAGCGATCGCCCACTTACTGAGCGCTCTATCATTGGCCAGTTCGGTGATCTCCATCACTTCAACTGCCGACTAACGGTAGTCAACTGCTGTCGTGGTTTTTAGGGTTTTCCCACTGGTTCGACTCGCCAAAACTTCCCGACTTTCTCTCCTCTTCCTCTTCCGACGAACTTCCACCACACCTTTTAGCTGTTCTCCCTCGTTTTCCGGCGACTTCACCGACCGGCGCTCCCATTTGGAGTGCTCTCCGACTCGCAGACCTCCTCTTCTCACCCGTTTCACGCCCTAGTCTCCACCGCAGATCACTCGCTCGGCTAGGGTTTCGTGGACACTCGCGTCCGGCACTGTTCTTTGATCTTTCACCATGCCGCCTAGGTAAACCCTCATCCCTGCTCACAGTTTGTTTGTTCCTATAGTTTTGTTTCACTAACCGGTGTTTGTTTTGTTGTCTTTGTTCATGCATTCATCATCCTTAACCTACATTGCTCTTTTCGCACATTTATACTTAAGCATTATGCATCTAAGCGTGCCTGGGGACCGCCGACCAATGAGGGCCCGTCAAACCCTCCACCCACTGTCGATCCTAGATTTCCAAACTCCGCACTTGAAAATGCCTTCAATAAAAATAAATTCCAACTCATTCCACCTCGATCAATGGACCCAAATTTTCTTAAGGACTACTGCTTTGATATTGTTCAAATCATCCAACACTACAAACTTGAATCATTAGTCTTTTGTGAACATCATGTAAATATCACTCTTCTTTCTGAATTCTTCAACAACTTGCGACCGGTTGGAGATGGCCTGAGATATCGGACTCGCATTGCTCAGTGCGATCTGGATTTCAGCCCCCAGATCTGGATCAATTTTCTCGGATGTCTCTCTTCCGAGAATGATTTCATTTTGTATCCGTCTTGGAGTGATCCTCTTCCACCTCCCTTTGAGGAGATTTCTCTAGATTCACTTCATACTACTTTCTATCACTCTCCTCGACCTTTGAACACCAATCTATTTCAATCCCAAGAACTTTCTGGCTCTGACAATGTCCTTTATAAGGTCATTGCTCATTGTCTTCTTCCTATAGTTACCCGTGGTTTGGCCTTAGTTCGACCTACACACTTCCTTCTCATGCATATCCTTCGTCAATACTTAGACATCGATATTGTCTCAATACCTTCCATTGCATCACTCATTTAATAAGGCCAAACAATGGAAAGGTTCATATACCTTTTGAAAATGTCCTTACTCTGTGGCTTAGCTCCGTAGGCATTGATGTCAACATAGGGGTCATTAAAATCATGAATAGAAAATATGACCAGATGACTAGTCGGAGCTTCTCCTTGGCGGGCTTGAAGGCCGACAAAGGGTCTGTTTTCTGGGACCCTGCACGACGGCCAGCAGGTGGCGCTCCGGCACCAGAGGATGCCGCTGCGGAAGGAGATGCTGAGGGTGTTGCTGAGGGAGCCGATGCAGAGGGGACTGCTGCAGGCGATGCTGTTCTGCCAGACTCATCTTTCATTGCCCACTTCGATGCTTTTGCAGAGCGGGCAGATACACGTCTTGAGGAGCTACGCTTGGGGCAACAGGAGCTTCGCCGGGAGCATCAGGAGCTCCTCTCCCTCATGAGTGGGATGCATCGGCAGCAACAAGACATTTTGGCGATTCTCCGCCCTCCTGCACCCGGACACCCACCTCCTCATGATGGTTCATCATCTGCACCGATGGATGCTGATGACGACGATCGTTAGCTAGCATGTTTTTTGTTATTTTCTTTTTGGTCGTATGTATGGCACAAACTTCAACTTGTGTAATGATTTTTGATTAATGAAATGAAGTTGTGTTTTGTTTAGCTCATTTCTATTAGTGCCTACAATTTGTTATTTTCAAGTTTAGAGATTGAGCACATAGTACTAAGTTATGAATATTGATATGATACAATTCCACTTTTGCTTCATATTTTGTATCATTTTGAATATCGTATCAATCCGTTAATCTGATGGGCATATTTTTCGTCTAATATTTTTCATATGTTATATTAGTCAAATAAAATATGTATGACGAGTTTCATGATTTTTGGACTTCCACGGAATTTTCTACGCATTTTTAAACCTTGACTGAAAAATTTGGATTTCAGATTTATGCGATATCGATCATTGTCGTTATTGGCGATCGCCAAGGTCGCTTGACTGATGACAATTCCAGTCGAACTAGTGACACTGTTTTGGAATAGAAAACTGTTTTTCATCGGTTAAAAGGTCCAATTTTGGACATTATATGATTCCCATAGTATATACATGATAACTTCTATGGAAAGAAGGATCTTCTTGATGCACTGGTTTAGGGGGAGATACATCCCTTAATTCTATAATTGTTGGTGCAAAGCTAGGACATATTTGCCTATTCTATTGTTTATGCTTTGCTTCACATATTATTTCCACATCATGAATCATGTCTTGGATTAAGGGGGAGCTTCATATCAATTTTATACCTTTGTTCAAGATGTGTCAATTATAATTCTTTCCTGCACTTATTGGATAAACTCTTCTCTTTTTGTTGTATGTCAAAGGGGGAGAAGGGATATTTAAGTTAGAATTCATATTGAAATATGTTTATATGCATGTGTTAAAGACCTAACTTAAATGATTGCCAAACATCAAAAAGGGGGAGATTGTTGGTGCAACAATGCCCCAAGCATTTATATATTTTGATGTTTGGATAATCATCTAAGTTAGCCAATGTTTTGTGATCTAATTGTGAACTTGTTTAAGTGACAGGAAAATCCAAGTATGAAGACTTGGTAAAATACAAGTCCAAGTGTGATCTTGGCAAAGAGAAGTCAAAGGAAAGGTCTTGACGGTGTAAGTCCAAGCATGTAGTCTTGGCAGCGTAAAGTCCAAGCAGTCCTTGGCAAAGAAAGACCAAAGGCAAGTCTTGGCGGCATAAGTCCAAGCATGTAGTCTTGGCGGCGTAAAGTCCAAGTGTACTTTGGCAAAGAAGAAACTCAAAGCATGACGAAACCGAAGGAAGCTTTTGAAGGCAAGCGCATGGATGGAGTCGTGGACTCAGAAAAATCCTAGAGGCGCAAGGCTGATGGAGAAGCTAGAAGGTTAAGTCTAGGCTTAGGGTATGTTTTCAAGTATAAATTAGTCATACTTGGGTGTGCGGTCATTGGAACATGGTGTCGGGCCGAATCGCCTTTAAAATCAACATTAGAGGTTGGAGGGTGTTGGCGGTCATCGGGATTATCCGAATCGCTGAGAGTCGACTTCGACTCGATCGCATACAAGATGGAAGTCGATCGCCACGAGCGAAAGGCGTGGCGGTAGCCGATCGGCTACGGCGATATCGATCGAGCGCCCGCTGTTGGCAGTCGACTAATAGTCTTCCCGTTGGCAATGACGACGGCAAATCCCGTGAATCTGGCTGCTCAGAAGCCGTTAGAATCGGCGGCAGCCGACTGATAGACCTCCAATGAGAAAAAGAGGCTCTTTCCTATAAAAAGAGGCCAAGGGGAGCAAGAAGAGGCTAATACTTATATTCTGATCATTCTCATAAGCTCCCACAAGTTTTTCAAGCTTTCTAAGTGATCTTAAATCCTCTCCTCTCTCTCTAAGCTCAAGTTTCATTCTTTGTAAAGAAGAGGAGGTTTGTTGTAAATGAAAGCTTCTTAGTGGAATTACTTGGGTTGATCCACCTTAAGGATCGCCGTGGAGTAGGAGCGTTATCTCCGAACCACGTAAAGGCCTTGTTAGCATTGTTCTTTCATTTTTACTTATATTATCTTTGTTTGCTTCCGCTAATCATTCTTGTAGAAACGAAAACGCGCTGTTCACCCCCCCCCTCTAGCTTCCAAACGATCACCAACATTTACGAACACTAAACTCCACGTAGATAACATTAGTTCAATTAACCTTACTAAGAATCTGATATGTCACTCTAAGACCAAACATATAGAGGTCAAACACCATTTCATTCGAGAACATGTGGCCAACGGAGCCATACAACTCGAATACGTCGAATCGAAGTCTAACTTGGCAGACCTATTTACTAAACCCCTACCCGAAGCCAAATTCAGTCTATTAAGACGAAAATTGGGCATGTGCATAGTAGAATAGGAACTTGCAAATTATATTACTACTATTTCTTACTTTTCATTTTCATGGAACTAGCATAGGATATACCTTAGATATCATGCACTTATAAATTTAAGGAGCCAATACATCTCACAACACATAGGACTAATGTGTTTGTGTACTTAGCCATGTAGATGGGCGTGAGATGTTAGGAACTTACTCCTGGTTCCAGATATAGAGCTAGTGCATCGCCATGAACCACGGAGTATAATCATACATATTAACCGACTCTGACCAGGACTGGTTGATCTTTCATATCAATCAAGCCAAATATGAGTCGAACATTTTATAGATGAGCTTATTTTCAGTATATTATTTTCAAAATAATGTGGAACATGCTTGGACTTTAAATTTAATACTTATTTTTGTTTTCCACACACCCTTACTCTTTTCGATATATGGCAAAAGGGGGAGAAAAGGCCAAAGTTAAGGGGTCAAAATTTTAATTTTTGATAAATTAACTCTTACTTCATATTTGTTTACAAGTAAAGGCCAAGTTAAGAGAATTCTTAACTTAAACACATTTACTTAACTTTAAGTTAAACGGAAGTAAAGGCCAAGATTAAGAAATCAATTTTTTGATTTCTTAACTTAAAACTTATTTTAAACACTATAGCCAATATTAAGTAATTTTCGGTTACTTATTTTTTTTTAGTAGCAAACATCAAGGGGGAGAGTTAAAACTCTTTCTCAAGTACTCACCCTCGGTCAAGGGGGAGGATTCCTTAAGGGGGAGCACTTGAAAAAGAGTTTTTATATACTCCTGCTCATTCATGCATATCTCATACTCATTTTGCTTAATGCACTTAATTTATTTTACTTAACTTTGTGTTGGTTTGTCATAAATCAAAAAGGGGGAGATTATTGGTGCAGTAGGCACCTAAGTCGAACATGAGTTTTGATTATAGCAAACGATACAAAGTTAAGCTTATATTGTTATCTCACGAGCTAAATCGAGTGTGTAGAAAAGTGTCAACGCTGAAGCTGAAGGCTAGGGACACTCGGAGGAAGCCGCGGTGGTCGGGCAACACTCGAGTGACTTCGGAGGGAGCCGAAGGAATCGAGTGGAAAGCCGAAAGCGAAAGGGACACAGTAAGTATCGAGGTAAGCACGTGTGTGTGCGAGAGTAAGTGAGGTCGTATCCTCTTTACGGGGATGATATTAAGTGTAGATCCGACCAAAGACATCCTATAGGTGGTCTAGGTCGAGATCGAACGGTCGGAGGCTGTCGAAATAATGTTTTTCTTAAGCTAACTTTGCCTTGCAGCTAGCATCGATCATTGCGGCTTGGAGAACTTCATTGACCGTCAATCATTCGGTACATCTCTGACAAGATTCGATCGATGCGCCATCGATGGTGATGATGGCCATCAGTCGACTGATGGTCAAGGATCAGCCTCGAGGAGTCGAGCCTTATCACCATTTTTCAAGGAGTCATGTGCCTAATTTCCATTGGTTGAAGGTCCTCTCGAAAAGGGGCTCAAAGGATATAAAAGGAGGGCCTATCCTAGGGTTTCTTCATCAATTCTAAGCTTCCAAAAGCCTCCGCCAAGCTACAACTTTCCGACAACGAAGTGCTTCTTCTCCGACGTCTAGGTTTTAATTGCTTTCTTTTTGTAACATCGGTTTAAGTTTTTATTTCAGTTCATTACTTTCAATTCTCGAAGCTTTTATCATAACGAGGAGAGGGGGAGTGTCCCTCTACCTCAAGCCTTGTGTTTTATTTGTATCGATTAACTCCTACCTCTAACAAGGAGGAGTTCTTTAGTGTTTTTGCCCTCCGTACGTGGTCAAGGACCACTAGGGCCTTGGAGTAGTAGCCGAAGGCTACGAACCAAGTAAAAAATATTTTTCTCCTTTTATTGCTTATCTTTCCACTGTAATTAATTGTCTACTCGAGTTTTAACGAACGAACGAAAAGAAAAAAAAAAGAAAAGGTTTTATCGCTATTCACCCCCCCCCCTCTAGCGATCCGCTTCGATCCAACACATCTTAGTGACACGCAACTCTAAGGTAGAAGTGGAAGGATAAAGAAGACTATGAAACTGGGTGTCCGGAAAATATCGACGAATGCGAAGTACAACTTCCTAATATGTTGAAGTGGGAGAAGCAACAAACTCACTGATAATATGGACAACATAAGCAATGTCAGATCTAGTGATGGTGAGATATGTTAAACTGCCAACTAGAGTGTGATATAAAGAAGGATCTAGCAAGAGAACACTATCAATATATAGAAGAGAATCGAGCATTAACCTCAAGCGAAGTATGAACCGCGTGAGTGTCTGATAAACGAGCTTATTCCAGAATGTTACCAATATATTTGGATTGTGAGAGAAGATATCCACGAGGAGAATAAATTACTTCAATTCCTAAAAAATAACGCAAGTGACCCAAATCTTTCATTTCAAACTCATCAAATGTAGTTTCAACTCTGCTATTCCACTTTTATCGTCCCCTGTAATAATCATGTCATCAACATAAAGAGAGAGTAACTTGCGACCCAATAAAGTACAACAAACAAAAAGAACAGAGTCATGCTGGCTAGGAAGAAAGTCAAGAGATGCGATCACAATGGAGAACTTATCAAACCAAGCTCGAGGAGCTTGTTTAAGGTCGTAAAGAGTCTTCTTTAGTCTGCAAACTTTACCAAGTCTATGAGCGACACTTGGTGGGGGTACCATGTAAACTTCTTCTTGAAGATATCCATTTAAAAAAGTATTTTTAACATCCATCTAAAAAATGGACCATTGATGGATTGATGCAACTTCAATGAGAGTACAGATAGTAACAAGCTTGGAAATTGGAGCAAAAGTTTCCTCGTAATTCATACCATATTGTTGAAAAAATCCTTTAGCAACTAAACGAGCTTTATACTGCTCAACTGACCCATCAAATTTAGTTTTGATCTTATACACTCATCGAAAACCAATCGCATGCTTTCCCAAAGGAAGAGGAATAAGATCCCAAGTACCTATTTGATACAAAGTAGAAAGTTCTTCTGCCATAGTTTGCTGCCAAAGAGGATCAAAAGCAACCTCTCAATAAGAAGAGGGCTCAGACAATTTGTGAATAGAAGCCAAACAGAAAGAGAAAGAACCAGAATAAGCAGAATATACAAAATCAAGTAGTTGAGTGGACTTACGAGATCGTTGAGGGTAACGAGGAGGAGGATCCACTATCACAGGAGCATCATAGGAAGCAGTAGGGACAAAGGGATCATCTGTAAGTTGATAACTAAAATTTGTATGAGTATCAATCCAGCAAGTAGCATCATTAGAAGAAGAGATGCTAGGGTGGTCTAATTGTGGGGAAACATGAGATGACATATTATCGAAGTCAGTGCAAAAGGGATTAATATGAGTAAGATCAGATTTTTAAAGAATATGAGTGTCAGAGGGAATGGAATAGAATGGGATGTGTTCCAGAAAAACAACGTGATGCAAGATAAAGTTTTTGACTAACTGGATTATAACATTTGTATCTCTTTTGACCTTCGTCGTTGCCAAGAAAAACACAAAAAGTGGACCGAGAACTAAGCTTACTGCGCTCAACATGAGGTTGGAGGAAAAAACATATGAATCCAAAAACGCTTAAGACAGAATAATCAGGAACACGACCATATAGTTTTTTAAAAGGAGACAAACTAGATGTAATAGAAGATGAAATTCTATTGATAGAATGGACTGTAGCAAGAACAACTTTCCCCTATAATTCACTAGGAACATATGCAGATAACAGGAGAGAACGTGCAGTTTCAACAATGTGTCTATGTTTTTTTTCTGCAATGTCATTTTGTTCTAGAGTTTCAGTACAAGAACTTAGATGAAATGTACCATCTAAGGTGAGTAGTTCAGAAAAAAGATTGGATGTGTATTCACCATCCAAATCACATCTAAAGCATTTGATAACAATATTATGTTGAGTTTTGACCATGGCACAAAATATATGATAGATACTAAGAAAATTAGAACGATGTTTCATAAGATAGACTCAAGTGTAACAAGTCAATCATCAATAAAAAAACAACGAGATCCACTCTGTGTAGGAATAGGAGATGTACCCGACACATCAAAATCAACCAACTCAAAAGGTACAAGAGAAATAGAGATACTTTTATAGAAAGGTAAAGCAGAAAATTTTTCCAATTTACAACTACAACAATTTGAAATATCATGAGTTTGCAAATTTCCTAAGTTTCCCTTAGAAGCTAGGGAGTGTTTGGTTTGCGTTTTCCCATTTTTCAGAAAATAGAAAATGATCTTTTGGCATTTTCTATTTTCCAACCAAATTAAAGCTTCATTTTCTAGAAAACGGAAATGAAAAATGCCAACCAAATAGCATTTTCCTTATTTTTCCATTTTCTCAGAAAATGAAAATGGAAAATACTCAAACCAAACGCTCCCTAAGTATTTCAAACGAGAGGAAGAAACATGTCCAAGCCGAGAATGTCACAAATAAAAATCAGAATAAGTAGAGTTTAACCGAAAGGATGACAAATCAACACTAGAAGCTATAATATTTGGAATTTTCAGCTCTTCCAATACATATAGTCCCCCATGTCTACGACCTATCCCAATCTACTTCTGGAGCCACGGATCCTGCACATAACATGAAGATGCAGTAAAGAAAACTGAGAAACCAGAATCATATAATTGACCAACTGAGACAATATTCAAGGTAAGATTAGGAATTTGATATACAACAGATAGAGATAAATTTGGTGTACAAATAGAATCAACACTAACTAATGGCATGGAAGTACCATCAACGGTCATGACCAACACAGAAGGAGATAAATTTATATATACAAAAGAATTGACATTATGCGACATATGATGCGAAGCTTCAGAATCAAGGATCTAGATAGGGGAAGGTGTACTTGAGGTACCACTAGGGAGCAAACCTATGTGAGAAGAGGTAGACATAGCATGTGGTTGAGATGCAAGGAACTTCTGAAACTATTCGATAAGAGCAGCAATTGTGGTATTAGGTGATTGAGTCACTCCAGAGTCTATAGGAGGAACTACTGCTACCATATTGGATGCTCCAGGTTTAAGAAATCGTTGTTGGGGCTGACTACTAGATTTCCAAAAAGAAGATTATTGTGGTGGTAACGTTCTATTTAGCAACTTGGGATACTGCGTCTTCTAATGACCCTTTTTCTTGCAAAAACTGCACTCATCATAACATACCTTTGTTTGAGATCTATTCTGATTGTTAAAAGAAGGTCTGGACTAGGCAACAAAAATAGAATGATTGGGAGGAGGAAGAATTCCTTTTTATGTGCTCACTTTTTCACTTCGAGACGAGGCGAATTTCTTCAGCTAGTAGCTCATTGACTATAGAATCAACAGAAGGAAGTGGATTACGATGTAGAATGGTTCCACGAAGGCCCTCAAAATCATCTCGAAGTGTCATTAGAAATGGAACTAAGCATTGTTCGTCCCTACGAGCAACATATGGAGCAAACTCCTGCAATTGTACAGATTCTATAAGTGCTAACTAATCCCAAAGGTTAGACATTGCAAAGTAAAATTCATGAATACTCATATTATTTTGTTGTAGAACACAAATGTCTATCTCCAATTGATATTGTTTTGCAAAATTAGATTGAGTATACAATCTCTCTACGTGATCCCAAACTTCCTTGGCGGTTTCATACTTTGCAAGTTGGACATCTATCGATTGCAATGCAGAGTTGTTGATCCAAGTAATAATTTTTGAATTGCAAGCTTCCCATACATCTAATTGTTCTGCATATTTTTCATCTTCCCTATCTATAGGTTTAACAAAAGTTTCAGAAATATATCGTCGCATTCGTTTGCCTTTTGATGTGTGCATTTTATATAGGGTTTTAGCTATCATTTTAGCGCACATTTTATCTCATTTTTAGAGTATTCATTGCATATTATCTTTGTTTACTCCACTTTTCTATTATCTTCGTTCGGAGATCTTCTTTTGTTAATTTTATGTGTAGGACGATATTTTTGGAGCAAAAATCAAGCATTTTATGAAGCACGGACCTTAGAAAACACGCTCTGGCCATGTCCAAAGATATGAGCATGTTCCTGAAGTGAAACGAGTCAAAATGGAGACTCCAGAGTGACACACGGCTAACCATGTGAATTTCACACGGCTGTGTATTTTTTCCAGTCCGATTTTCAGCCTAGATTTCAACAGTTTCCAACCTTCCACACGGTTGACCATGTGAAATTCACACGGTTGTGTGGCGGCACCGCAAATTCGAAGAAATAAGATTTTTCAAGTATTTATGGAAAACCAGAGTCGCCTCTATATATAAGAAACTCGTCTAAGAGGTAAGGGATCATGAGGATCACGAGGGGAGCCGCCCTAGGGCTCTCAAGCCCTAAAAGGGGGTCATCCAAGGGCCCCCTAACTGCCAAGGAGGAGATCTCGACGCTGCTACTCCAACCCTGGGTACAAGCTGCAATCGAAGACTCTCTTCGATCAAGACTAAGCCCTTCTCTCTCCTTTGCTACAATTCCTATGGGTTGAATCTTGTTTTGTCGACTTCTTATGGTTGTATTTCTATTTATGGAGTAGTTTTTATGATTCTTTGATTAGGGAGTAGCCTATCTTGATTTGTAAACATACGTATGCAATGAATTCATGTTATCTTACATCGCTTTCATTATATATGCTTGTTTTTTATTCTATGATATGATGGTTCATGGTTTGACTTTATTGTGTTAATCCGATTTAGATACCAAGAGCATTAGGTTGTATTTTAGAGGTATGGGGAAGGATCGAAAGGAGAACCCAATCCTCCGAATAATAGAGAATCAAGACGTGGGAGAATCGACTATGAGTGAGGAGTTAATCCGCTGGGGTTATAGTGACAGGTTCCCTATGCGACTAAAGTTACCCCACAAGTAGATTGATTCACCGTGAGGACCCATAGGTATCATAGAACGTAATGAACTT
The DNA here is from genome assembly GCA_025175895.1 of Wurfbainia villosa. Lineage (NCBI taxonomy): Eukaryota > Viridiplantae > Streptophyta > Magnoliopsida > Zingiberales > Zingiberaceae > Wurfbainia > Wurfbainia villosa. The sequence continues at coordinate 14,171,400 of CM045991.1, read as the reverse complement.
ATTCTAGCAAAAGGCCTAAATTAGGAGAAATCAACTCTAGAAGGATTGTGGGACCCAGTGACAGAGGGCTTCCCAAGGATAGCAACCCCCTGAGCTCTGACGATCCGAAAGGAAAATTTGGCTAGGAATAGGTAATCCAGTGTAGTTCCAAAAGATCACATCAGATAAAATAGATATCCTACCTACATGAACAACCATTGAGAGTTAGAAGTAAGATATATGTTTATAATCATTTAGGTGAAAGCACAATCTTAGAATCATTGTCGTCGATCATAACAGGGACCCAATGATAGTGGTGTCCCTGTAAAAGTAATCTCCCAGTTCTCTCGTTTTCCTTTCGGGTCTTTTTGCTTATTAATCACCTGATTCGGTCTAAACAATATATATTCACTTAGTAAACTAGTACTCGATTATTAGTCCCTATGGATTTATATTTTATTATTTGACAACAATCGTGCACTTGCAGGCGTTGAGCACGAGCATGCACTTCAAGTCCTTAGCAGTCTCGGCTAGAGATTTGGAGTCTTACTCGCGTGCATCACCTTTCAAAAAATTTCTCATTGCATAATTCCAATATGAGTAATTTTGCCCATTCAATTGCACGCTAATAGACTAAAGTGAATCATCTTTTGCATCAACCATTATAACAATAAAAGCAATATATATACTTGAATCAATAATTTTTTTTTTCCTTTGTCAGGTGGACTTAAAGAACTCAAAATCCGATCTTCACCGTTCAAAATGTAGCCTTAGATGTGAAGAACGTTCACTCAAAATTTCAAGACGATCCAACGATTGAAACTCAAGAAAAGCAATTCTGCTACATTTGCCTCAAAGAATTTCCAAAATAAAAATTCTGATACCATGTGAAGAAAGTAAAGAATGCAAATATAATGCAAAAGATAACACAAAGAGAAGGAGAGAAAGAGATAACCGTAAAAGGAGACTAATAAATTGTATATCAAATCTTAGGATTTACAAAGAAAAGAGGAATATATGTAAACAACCAAAATAATAGTAAAAAGACTAATCTATCCTTCTCAATAATAATAATCAGCTATATTAACAACCTCAAATATAATCAAAATCTTTGGTTGAGAGTGACCCCGACCTCCAACTCGACTAATACTCCCTTGTGCAAGATTGGTTGATCAATCCTCTAGTATGTTAAGATTTTTTTTACTAAATCTTTAATCTGGACTAGACTCTAGTCTGACCGAGACCCACAGTTGAAATTGGCTTAGACCTCAATCTAGTTGAGGCCTTTCTGGCCGAAATCTCTTAGTTGAGACCTTTAGTCTCGTTGAGTCATCACTCTATAGTGAAGGAATATAATTTCATTCGGATTATGAGAAAGATGAACTGAATTGACTGATGGATTCGTTTAGCCCAAGAGATAATATTAGTGAAAAACGGTGATTCGCTCGTCTTTAACGCCCCTGTCAGTCAATCTCACAGTTAACATGAAAGAGATAAATTACGGAGAGCATATTGTCCAAAATAATATATTGCTTATTGACTAGACGAGGCTTGCAATTATTAATATATGTTGCTTATTAAAAATGATAAAATAATAATTTATTAAGATTGGGCTTTTAAAACATCTTATATATCACATGAACTTTAGCGTGTATAAACTAAATTAAATTATTTTATTTTATTATTACGATGGATTAAAAATAAAATACTATAATAAATAGCTTACGTCCCTCGAAGTATTATTCTAGATTTATTATTTACGAAGAAAGTTTAGACGTAGAAGGCGGGCAAACTTGAATTTTTTGTGTCTCCGTGGATTCAACTATATTTCCCATTAAATGTTCTTAATGGTTGAAAATGAAATGTAGATTAGCTAGATCTATGGTAAAGTTTTCAAATGAAGTATTAAATCATATGAGTTTTATCATCATAAAGTACTTTATTTATTTCTGTATAGAATCGTCGTCAATCTAGCGGTCTTCACTAATCTGTCTGTCCCATAATTATTATGAGGGAGATAAATCACGGAGGGTCTTATGGACTTTAATTTGACGTGGTAGTTAAGACAAATGAGGGTCATCTAAATCCAAAAAAAATTAAATCTCCTTCGGAATCAATCCATAATATTTCTGTAAATACCATCGTATTTTAGCCACCACACTTGGAAACTAAAGTAGACACTAGGGGAGGAGGTGTGATGCATAAAGATGAAGATGAAAATGCTAAAAAAAAAAAAAATGGTGTTGAGCCGATTGAATAGCATATTAATTCGCTCAAAATGAGCCAAATTAACGAAAAGGTTTAAATTAGCATTAATTGTTTTATCTTAGTCCGCCTTGATTAAGAATAAAGACAGAAGAAATATTAAGGAATATATTATAATTAAAAATATTTAATCTTTATGTTATACATTTGATCTTAATCTTTGTGTTACAACTTAATCCTTTTTTAAACTTAATTATCACAAGAAATAGACTTCGAAAAAATAAACTAATTAGAGTGCAAAAGAGATCCTTAAATTAATCAATTCTTATTCGGCATGTTCCTTAGTGGGTTTAACGCCTTCCGGGGCTAAAAGGATTTTTGTTTTAATGATGGTTTTATGATGCAAAGTTGGAATTTGTCAATCTAATTTCTATCACTTCGCTTTCAGATCATAGTAAGTGTTGGACTATAAGGAATATACTTTTTCTAAAGGAAAAAATAAGGAAAAGTCCGAAAACTAATCGGACTTGTCTATTGAGTCGACCACTTCCTTTTGCGTCCTCAATCAAGAATAATTTCTTCCGTTTCGAGCAAGATCAAAAGTCTCCGGCCAATTGCAGAGCTGATTGCAGAGTCAATTGCAGAGTTGATTGTTGCAGAGTCAATTGCAGAGACAGTTGTTGCAGAGCCAATAGCAGAGTCGGTTGTTGCAAAGCCAATTGCAGAGGCGGTTGTTGCAGAGTCAATTGCAGAGCTGGTTGTAGAGTCAATTGCAGAGTTGCCGAGGCTTGTGTATATACAGTTTCCTTAAAACAGATTCGTCCGCCTCCGACGGAGTGCTTGCGAGGTTTAGTAGGACGTCTATTTCCCAGGATACAACGGCAAAACCGCGGACTCCAACAAGCACAAGCAGTCCTTGGCAAACTGAATGAACACTTGAACGCTATCACTGTGGGGTTGGAAACAGAGAGCTATCCTCTTTTTTTCCCTTTGAGTTTGCAATCATGTCTCCTTTTATAGAGGATATCTATTAATGGTAGAATCGAAAGGTCAACCATCATGTCGCATTGATTCGTTTAATCTACGTGAATCGAAAGGTCAGCCATAATGTTGTCTTGATTCAATTAATCAACCATTAATTCATCAATTTCTGACCATTTATGTCAGAATTTTAATGCGAACTTTCCACGGTTCGACACAAAAGATGACGGAACGTCTTTCCCATCTTTCCGTTTTACCAATCAACAAATTTGGAATGATGACAGAACGTCTTCTCCATTCTTTCTTCACATTTTCCATAATTTCTATTCAAATTCCAACAATCTCCCACATGAATGGAAATTGATGCATGATAGCCTTCAGCGGTTAAGTCCAGCATAGGATAGGTAGGTTTCACCCTTTGAACCTTCCCTTGTGCAAGTATGTTTGCATACTGGTAGATTAGTAGACGCGATATCTTTGAACTATTCGACCGTTTATGTAAGCATGGGTGTACTTCACACTGGACTCTCTCTAATGTAGTTCAGTTCTCATGAGTGTGTTCGTTATGCCAGGAACACGTCTGGTTCTGCGGGAAGGTCTAAGAATTGTGCCTTCAATTCTCTTCGAAGCGGCCCCACTTCTTTCTCGCATAGGTGATCTCTTGAGAGTATTCCTCACTACTCTTCTGGATCATTAAAAGTCGTATGTTTAACCTTCATCCTTTCACTGTTTCTTGGGTCATACCCTCTCACAGTGAGCTTACTTAGTCAGTGCAGTTAGGTTGTCCCTTTGAACCTAGTTCTTGGGATCTCCAGTCAGCATAGGTTGGGTTTTCTTTGCACCAATATTTCTTATCGGCATCATCATTAAACCCATCCTCAATGATGAGCTTGCAACTAACTCCCGATTTAACCCTTTGGTTAGCGGATCCGCTAAGTTATCTTTTGACTTTACATAGTCAACAGTGATAACACCCGTTGAGAGTAGTTGTCTAATGGTATTATATCTAGACTTACCATTATACAGATGGCTCTGTGCTCGGCCAATTGCCGATTGACTATCGCAATGTATGCATATTGTCGGCACAGGTTTCAGCCATCTAGGAACATCTTCTAAGAATTATCGTAGTCATTCAGCCTCTTCACAATATTTGTCAAGAGCTACAAATTCAGATTTCATCGTGGATCTGGTTATGACAGTTTGCTTAGAAGATTTCCAAGAAATGGCTGCACCTCCCAAAGTGAATATATATCCACTTGTAGACTTTGAGTCTTTTATGTCGGATATCCAACTTGCATCGTTGTATCCTTCAATTACACCAGGATATCTTGTATAGTGCAGTCCATGATTACGAGTGTAACGTAGATATCGTAGTACTCTAGTTATCCCTTTCCAGTGCTCAACACCTGGATTACTTGTAAATCTGCTCAATTTACTCACTGCATAGGCCAAGTCTGGTCGTGTACAACTCATTAAGTACATCAGACTTCCAATTATCCTGGAGTACTCTACCTAAGAGATACTCTCTCCTTGATTTTTTGATAGATGTTGACTCATATTTATCGAAGTCCATGCCAGTGCAGTATCACTCTTGGTGAATATTTCAAGAATCTTATCTACATAATGGGACTGATTTAAGACAAGTCCTTCTAACGTTCTAAGAATTTTAATTCCTAGAATCACATCAGCAAGGCCCATGTCTCTCATATCAAATCTTGAGTTCAACATAACTTTAGTGGATTTAATTATCTTATCATTGCTCCCAATGATAAGTATGTCATCTAAATAAAGACATAAAATGACTAAGTCATCTTTCGTGTCTTTACTGTAAATACATTTATCACTCTCATTGATTTTAAATCCACTGTCCAGCATGATACTATCAAATTTCTCATGTCATTGCTTTGGAGCTTATTTCAAGTCATACAGTGACTTGATCAATCTACATACCTTGGTTTCATGCCCCAGAGCAGAAAACCCTTCAGGTTGTTCCATGTAGATTTCCTCTTCTAAATCTCCATTTAGAAAGGCAGTTTTTACATCCATTTGATGTACTTCTAGATTCCATAGAGTGGCAATCGCTAATAACACCCTAATGGATGTTATTCTTGATACCGGAGCATAGGTATCAAAATAGTCCAGGGCGTCATGTTGTCGGTAACCCTTAATTACCAACCTTGCCTTGAACCTTTCTATCGTGCCTTCTGATTTCATTTTCTTCTTGAAAATCCACTTGCAGCCTAGTGTCTTACTTCCGGAAGGAAGATTCACTAGTTCCCAAGTATGATTTTGCAAGATTGATGAAATCTCATATGCAATTGCCTCTTTCCATTGAGGTCCATCAGACGAGTTTACCGCTTCTGAGTAACTCTGGGGATCACTTTCCATCATGAAGGTGATAAAATCTGATCCAAAGGATTTCTCCACCCGAGCTTTCTTACTTTGTCTGAGCTCACTCTCAACTGGTTCATTCATTTCTTCTTGCTCTTGTCTTCCGTGTACCCGTTTAAAAGAGTTAGTATCCTCTCGGGCCTTAAACGGAAGCACGTGCTCAAAGAATGAGGCATTTCTCGATTCAATAATTGAGTTCTTGTGTATCTCGGGAATTTGAGATCCAATCACAAGAAATCTATAGGCACTGCTATTATGTGCATATCCAATAAATATGCAGTCAATAATTTTTGATCCGATCCTGATCCTTTTTGGATCCGACACCAAAACTTTGGCCAGACACCCCAACACTCGTAAGTATTTGTAAGATGGTTGTCTACCATTCCACAACTCATAAGGGCTCTTATTTATTTTCTTTCGGGGCATCTTATTTAAAAGGTAATTAGCTGTTAACACAGCTTCCCCCCACAAGTGCTCTGGTAGGCCAGAACTTAATAGTAGAGCATTCATCATCTCTTTTAGAGAACGATTCTTTCGCTCAGCAATCCCATTTTGCTGAGGCGAGTAGGGAGCCGTTGTTTCGTGTCTGATACCATGTTCAGCACACAAATCTGTAAACGGCGATACATATTCACCGCCTCGGTCACTCCAAACCACCTTAATCTTTCTATTAAGTTGGTTTTCAACATCATTCTTATAGAGAATAAATTTCTCTATAGCTTCATCCTTACTTTTGAGAAGATACACAATACAATATTTTGTGTTATCATTAACAAAAGTGATGAAGTACTTATTCCCACCTCGTGTCGGTGTCCCTTTTAGGTCACACACGTCGGTGTGGATTAGGCCGAGTGACTCAGTGCTTCTTTCAACTTGTTGAAAGGATGACCTTGTCAATTTTGCTTCAACACAAGTCTCACACTTATGTTTGTTGGTGCAACAATGCTCCAAGCATTTATATATGTTTTGATGTTTGGATAATCATCTAAGTTAGGCAATATCTTGTGATCTAATTGCGAAAATGTTTAAGTGATAGGGAAGTCCAAGTATGATCTTGGCAAAGGAAGTCCAAGTATGATCTTGGCAAAGGAAGTACAAGGGATGGACTTGGCAGCGTAAGACCAAGCTTGTAGTCTTGGCAGCGTAAAGTCCAAGTGAACCTTGGCAAAGGAAGTCCAAAGTAAAGTCTTGGCAGCATAAGTCCAAGCTTGTAGTCTTGGCGGCGTAAAGTCCAAGCATTTGGCAACCCAAGACATGACGAAACCGAAGGATCTTGGAAGCAAAGCGCAAAGGATGAACAAGTCGCGGACTCGGAGGGATCCTGAAGGCGCAAGGCTTATTGAGGAGCTAGAAGGTTGAGTCTAGGTCTAGGGTATAAAATCAAGTATGAATTACTTATGATGTATCGAGTCGGTGAAACCTAACCATCTGAAGCGATCGATCGATCAATCATGATCGATCATTGCCAAGGGCATCGATCGTGATCAAGGGAATATCGCCACGCAGAATGCGATCGCGCATCGCGCTGCGCCTTGATCACTTGATCGATCAACCCATCGATCGGTGATGGAGGGATCGATCGGTGATCACCGCCGTTGGAGATTGCGGCTACGAATCTCGCGGAGATCGCATTCGAAGTCGTTGGCCGGCGCGATCGACCGATGGTAAGCATCGATCGATCAAGCAATGGGAAAACGGCTCCTCTTCTAAAAAAGGGGCCAGGGGGAGCTTGGTGAAGCTAGTGCTCTTGCTCCCAACTACACCTACGTGCTCACCAAGCTTTCCAAGTGTTTTTAGCAATCCAAAACCTCCTCTTCTCTAATCCTAATCTTCCATCATTGTAAAGAAGAGGAGTGCATTGTAAGATAAGGTTTCTCCACCTTGGTTCATCCAAAGGAGGTTCTAGTGAGGATTGATTAGGGCTAATCCACCTTACGGATTGCCGTGGAGTAGGAGCGTCATCTCCGAACCACGTTACATCGGGTGTTAGCTTTGTTTCTTGCTTTTATTTGTGTTTATATTTGTATTGCTTCCGCTAACGTTTTTGTAGAAAGAAAGAAAGGCTAATCACCCCCCCTCTAGCCATTCCAAGGGTCCTAACAAGTGGTATCAGAGCCCGGATAGCTTGGAAGATCTCACCATCAACCAAGACATCAATGGCTCTTCAAGAGGGATATAGCACCGCCAAGCCACCGCTCTTCGACGGGAGTCATTTTGCGTATTGGAAAGGTAGGATGAAGTACTATCTTATGAGTAATATTGAAATTTGGCATAGCATTGTAGATGGCTTCGAGGAACCGGTGGATGAACATGGAGACCCTATTCCAAGCAAGGATTGGACAAGGGAAATGAACCGCAAATTCGAATCAAATGCCAAGGCGGTACTCACCATTCAATGCGGCATTACCATGGAGCAACTCAACAAGGTGGGGCCTTTCGAATCCGCCAAGGAGCTATGGAAAAATCTCATTGAGCTAAATGAAGGTTCCAAGGAGTCAAAGAGGGCCAAGAAGGACCTACTAATTGGACAACTTCAAGCCTTCCAAATGAAGATGCATGAAACCGTAAGCCAAATGCATGGAAGGTTCAAAGAAATTGTTAACGGACTCCATATCATAGGTGAGCGAGTTGACAACCGGGATTTGGTAAGGTACATTTTACAAGCATTTCCTAGAAATTCTTTATGGACTTCTATAGTTGATGCCATTAAGGTAACTAGGGATCTTTCGCAAATTAAAATTGATGAACTATTTTGTGAGTTTGAATTGCATGAGCAAACTAATATGTCTTCTAAGGAAAAGGGCTTAGCTCTATTTGTTGAGAAGAAAGAAAAAAAGAAGAAAGAAAAGAAAGAGGTGTCATCATCATCCGAGTCGGAGCATGAATCAAGTAGTGACGAAGATTCGGCTAGTGAGATGGCCCATTTTGTCAAGAAGTTCCTTAGAAAATCAAAGGAATTCAAGAATAGAGATGCAAGAAAGGGGTCCCATTCTTCAAGAGGTAAAAATAGTGGTAATTCAAGTTTTAACAATAATGTGATTTGCCATGCTTGCAACAAGAAGGGGCACATAAAGCCGAATTGCCCGGAGCTAAAGAAGAAGGAGGAAAAGGAAAAGAAAAAGAAGGACAAGAAGGAGAAGAAGAAGAATGAGGCCATGGTGGCTCAAACCACATGGGACACACCAAGTGTTGAAGACTCTTCCTCCGATGATGAGCTTTGCCACATCACACGTCATGTGGCACTCATGGCACTAGGAGATGATTCGGGCACATCAAGCCAAGAAGATTCCTCAAGCGATGAATCGTCATCTAGTGACGATGAGGTAATGAACTCTCCCAAGGTTAAGCTCCTTTATAAATCAATTGCCTATCTTCAAGAAGCTCTAGATAAGTCTAAATCTAAGGTTAAGAGCATGAAGGTAAAATTAAAGGCTATTAGAAATGAAAAACCTTCACATGTTGATTCTTGCATGCTTAAGGAAGAAAATGACAAACTTAGGGATGAGGTTAGTGAATTGAAAGCATGTTTAGAAAAATTTTCAAATGGCTCAAAGTGTCTTGATATGATTCTTAGTAGGCAAAGAGCGGTTTATAACAAGGCAAGTTTAGGATATAAGCCAAAAGAAAAAGAAGTTGCTTATATTTCATTGATTAATAGGAAAGCAACCATTAAGGGAAAAGTTAAGAAAGCATGGGTACCTAAGAAGTTTTTACTTAATGTTACCGGTCCAAATGTTTGGGTACCAAAAGCTTGTGTTTTTCATGTGATTTAGGTAGGAGAGTGAGGTATGTGGATTGTGGATAGTGGTTGCTCAACACATATGACCGGGGATGTGAGCAAGTTCTCCACAATTAAATATGTGAAGAAGAGAGCGGTGTCCTTTGGGAATAGTGGAAAACTCAAGATATTAGGTAGAGGTACAATTGAGGTATCCCCCAAGATTGTCATTCACAAAGTTTTACTAGTTGAAAATATGAAATTCAATTTATTAAGTGTTAGTCAACTTTGTGATGCAAACTATCATGTCTCCTTTGAATCCTCTAAATGCATGATTAGACACAAGGAATTAAATGATTGCATGTTAGTTGGATATAGGAAATCAAATATCTATTATGTTGATCTTTCATATGCTTCTAACATTTCTACTAAGTGTTTTGTTGCAAAAGAAGAGGAAAGTTGGTTATGGCATAGAAGATTGGGGCACATCAACATGAAAAACATAGCCAAGGTAGCCAAGATGGAGTTGGTCAAAGGGCTACCAAAGATCAAGTATGTCAAGAACAAATTGTGTGATGCATGCCAAGAAGGAAAACAAACAAAGGCATCACACAAAGGTAAAACTCTAACTAACACCTCTTTACCATTAGAGTTATTGCATCTTGACTTGTTTGATTGCCATAGTACTCCATCTTTGAATGGTAATAAATATTGTTTGGTTATAGTAGATGATTTTTCTAGGTATACTTGGGTCCACTTTATGAAACATAAGGATGATACCTTAGAAATAATCATAGGATTTAGTAAAAGGGTTGAAAATGAAAAGAGTCTCAAAATCAACCGGATCCGTAGTGATCATGGTGGTGAATTTGAAAACTTAAAATTTTCACAATTTTGTTTAGAGCAAGGGTACAAGCATGAGTTCTCTTGTCCTAGAACACCCCAACAAAATGGGGTGGTGGAAAGGAGAAATCGTGCCCTACAAGAGGCGGCTAGGACTATGCTTAATGCATATTCTCTACCTAGCTACTTGTGGGCGGAAGCGGTTAATACCGCTTGCTATATCCAAAATAGGGTTCAAATCCATAGGTTTTTAGGAAAAATACCATTTGAAGTATGGAATGGGAATATACCCACAATTCACTATTTCAAAGTCTTTGGATGTAAAGTTTATATTCTAAATACCAAAGATAACTTAGGAAAATTTGAATCAAAAGCGGATGAGGGAATCCTAGTTGGATACTCATCCACAAGTAGAGGGTATAGAGTCTACAATAAGAGAACCAAAGGGATTGAGGAGTCTTCCAATGTTCAATTTGATGAAAATACTAGTACCTACCCTAGAAAGTCCTCCATTGATAAGGATATTAATGACAATAATCACGACATTACCCAAAAACTTCAAAATTTGACCATTAGGGGTAATGATCAAGGGGGAGGAAGAGGAGACTCCGATGATGAAAGAAGGGTGGAAGATAACAATGATAAAATTGAAACACCTTCTAGAAACCTAAGAATTCATCAAGATCATCCACTTGACCAAGTAGTAGGAGATCTATCTCAAGGAGTAAGAACTAGGTCATTTCATAGACCTCCTACTAGTCAAGTAGCTCTTATCTCACAAATTGAGCCCAAATCGATCGATGATGCATTACATGATCCGGATTGGATTTTGGCAATGCAAGATGAATTGGCTCAATTTGAGAGAAGTCAAGTGTGGGAATTAGTACCTAGACCCAATGATAGCACCATAATTACTACAAGATGGGTCTTTAGGAATAAGCTAGATGATCAAGGAAATATCACTAGAAATAAGGCTAGGTTGGTTGCTAGGGGATTCAATCAAGTTGAGGGGCTTGACTATGATGAGACTTATGCCCCGGTTGCGAGGTTAGAATCTATTAGGATTCTCTTAGGGTATGCTTCCTACATGGGATTTAAACTTTACCAAATGGATGTTAAATCGGCATTCTTAAATGGTTATATTAAGGAGGAAGTATATGTAGAGCAACCACCCGGATTTGAGAACATAGATTATCCAAATCATGTATGTAAGCTTAGGAAAGCATTATATGGGTTAAAACAAGCTCCCCGGGCATGGTATGAAAGATTGTCATCGTTCTTAATTTCTAAGGATTTTAGAAGAGGTCAAGTAGATCAAACTTTGTTTATAAAGTCAACATTAAAATATATATTCATAGCCCAAGTATATGTTAATGTTTTCATTTTTGGGTCAACAAATGATGATCTTCTTCAAGACTTTATAAAAATATGGAAAATGAATTTGAAATGAGTTTGGTTGGAGAGCTTACCTTTTTCCTAGGTTTACAAGTCAAACAAACCAATGAGGGTATTCATATTTATCAAACCAAATATGCAAATGAAATGATCAAGAAATTTGGTTTGGAAAATGCCAAAATTGTAACCACTCCTATGACCACTAGCACTAGAATAGATAGTGATCATGAAGGTAAATCAATTGATCTTAAACTATATAGGAGTATGATTGGTAGCTTACTATACCTAACCGCTAGTAGACCCGACATTTTATTTGCGGTAGGTATGTGTGCAAGATACCAATCTTGTGCCAAAGAATCACATTTGGTAGCCGTCAAAAGAATATTAAGATATATTAAAGGCACCCTAAATGTAGGACTTTGGTATCCTAGGACTAGGTCATTTGAATTGCTTGGTTATACCGATTCCGATTATGCCGGGTGCAAATTGGATAGGAAGAGTACTAGTGGTGGATGCCAATTTCTTGGGTCCTCCCTAGTTAGTTGGAGTAGTAGGAAGCAACATTGTATTGCTTTATCAACCACCGAAGCCGAATATGTGGCTATGGGTGGTTGTGTAGCTCAATTACTTTGGATGAGACATACTCTTTGGACTATGAGCTACACTACTCTAACATTAAAGTTTATTGTGATAATGTGAGTACCATCAACTTGACCAAAAATCCGGTACATCACTCTAGAACCAAGCACATTGAAGTGAAACATCACTTCATAAGAGATCATGTGGCAAGAGGGGACATTGAACTTAATTATGTAGAATCTAAGTCCAACCTTGCCGATATCTTCACCAAAGCTTTTCCCGAAGCCGAATTTTCATCATTAAGGAGAGAGCTTGGTATGTGCTTTGTAGAGTAAAATTCTAGGTTTGCATGATCATATACTTATATAGCTTCTTTATACCTTGATGCATCTCACAAAAGCCTTAAGAAACCTTGATTTTTGTATTGAAATACTTAGAAATATGTGAGATGATAGGGAAGGTGTACTTGGCTCATCATGCTTGTTATGATGCATTACTATGAGCCAATACCATACCTAGAGACATAAAAACCTTATGGACCAATCATTGGGAAGGCTTGTATTCAAGTAATGAATACATAGCTCAAAGAACATGGTTGGAAATTCCAAATAATATATATTTTAAACTATGTTCGTCATATTTTGAAAAACAGTTTTCAAATGGAACACAAAAGTGATACAAAGTTTGCAAAATTTTTAGAACTTTTGATAGGTTCCAAGTTTGTATCAATCTTGTAATCTGGAAAACATATATTTTTCAAATTATTTTTCCTTGATAAACTATGATTTCAGAAATCTATACGCAAAATTTCGTGATTTTTCGAGATTTCTGGAATTTCTACCGCATTTCTGAAATTAAATGAAAAATTTGAAATTTAGGTTTGAACTGTGATCATTATTGAAACCAGTCGACTGATACACTGTGTTTTCTGATAATAAACTCCATTTTCTGATATTTGGTGTATCTTTGATGTCCTAACACTATAGTATGATAAAATTGCGTATAAACAAGTTTTAGGATTAATTAATGCAGTGTTTTAGGGGGAGGTTTCATAAATTATATCTTTTTCATCCCCAAAACCATTGTTGGTGCAAAGTTAGGACTTTATTTTTGAATTTTTGATATGCTTTGCTTCAACTATTGTTTACACATTATAAAGCATATCTTGGATTAAGGGGGAGCTTAATTTCTATCTTATGCCTTAGTCCAAGATCTGACACCTTTAATTCTTTCATTTTTGAATCCTTCTCTTTTTGATGTATGTCAAAGGGGGAGAAGGAGTGTTTTAAGTTATAATTCATATTATGTGCGTACTTTTAAAGACCTAACTTAAATGATTGTCAAACATCAAAAAGGAGGAGATTGTTGGTGCAACAATGCTCCAAGCATTTATATATGTTTTGATGTTTGGATAATCATCTAAGTTAGGCAATATCTTGTGATCTAATTGCGAAAATATTTAAGTGACAGGGAAGTCCAAGTATGATCTTGGCAAAGGAAGTCCAAGTATGATCTTGGCAAAGGAAGTCCAAGTATGATCTTGGCAAAGGAAGTACAAGGGATGGACTTGGCAGCGTAAAACCAAGCTTGTAGTCTTGGCAGCGTAAAGTCCAAGTGAACCTTGGCAAAGGAAGTCCAAAGTAAAGTCTTGGCAGTATAAGTCCAAGCTTATAGTCTTGGCGGCGTAAAGTCCAAGCATTTGACAACCCAAGACATGACGAAACCGAAGGAAGCTCTTGGAAGCAAAGCGCAAAGGATGAACAAGTCGCGGACTCGGAGGGATCCTGAAGGCTCAAGGCTTATTGAGGAGCTAGAAGGTTGAGTCTAGGTCTAGGGTATAAAATCAAGTATGAATTACTCATACTTGATGAGTATCGATCGGCCCGTCAGCGTTCGGTAGTCGGTGAAACCCTAACCATCGATCGACTACCTTAGGCGAAGCGATCGGCGATCGTGATCGATCGGCCGACTGCCAAGGGCATCAGTCGACTGATCAAGGGGAATATCGCCATAGAATGCAGTCGCACTCGACTGCTGCCTTGATCACTCGACTGATCACCCCATCAGTCGACTGATGGAGGGATCAGTCGACTGATCACCTGGCCATTGGAGATTGCGGCTACGAATCTCCGCGGAGATCGCGTTTCAGAAGTCGTTGGCTTCGGCGGCAGTCGACTGATGGTAAGCATCAGTCGACTGATCGAAGCCCAACGGGAAAAACAACTCTTCTTCTATAAAAAGGGGCCATGGGGAGCTTGGTGAAGTTAGTGCTCTTGCTCCCAACTACACCTACGTGCTCACCAAGCTTTCCAAGTGTTTTTAGCAATCCAAAACCTCCTCTTCTCTAATCCTAATCTTCCATCATTGTAAAGAAGAGGAGTGCATTGTAAGATAAGGTTTCTCCACCTTGGTTCATCCAAAGGAGGTTCTAGTGAGGATTGATTAGGGCTAATCCACCTTACGGATTGCCGTGGAGTAGGAGCGTCATCTCCGAACCACGTTACATCGGGTGTTAGCTTTGTTTCTTGCTTTTATTTGTGTTTATATTTATATTGCTTCCGCTAACATTTTTGTAGAAAGAAAGAAAGGCTAATCACCCCCCCTCTAGCCATTCCAAAGGTCCTAACAATGTTTTGGGTCAAGGTGGAATGTAGGTATGCTTCGCATGTTAATCAATCTACGTAACACATCGTAGTTAACATGTCCTAGTCTACTATGCCATAAACACGAAGACTCAAACATATAAGTGGAAGAGTTTTCAACTTTATTAACTTTGGGCGTAATGGTCATTATACTTAGTTTAAACAACCCATCAGTTACATAACCCTTCCCTACAAACATTCCATTCTTGGACAGTACAGCTCTGTCCGACTCTAAGATAATACGGAAGCCATGCTTGCTTAGCAACGATCCAGATATCAGATTCTTTCGAACTTCCGGAACGTATAACACATTGTTCAGAGTGAGCTCCTTGCCCGAGGTCATCTTCAGCATTACTTTTCCTTGGCCCATAATATCCGAGGTTGCCGAGTTCCCCATATACAGCTTCTCTCCATTAACTTCTTTAAAGTTGTGGAGTAGCTCCTTATTGCAGAACACATGTCTGGTGGCACCAGTATCCAACTGTTAGGGATCGTTTGGAAGCTAGAGGGGGGGTGAATAGCGTTTTTCATTTTTACAAGAATGATTAGCGGAAGCAAATAGAAATAATATAAGTAAAAACAAAATAACAATGCTAACAAAACCTTTACGTGGTTCGGAGATAACCCTTTTACTCCACGGCGATCCTTAAGGTGGATCAACCCAAACAATTCCACTAAGATGCTTTCCTTTATAACAAACCTCCTCTTCTTTACAAAGAATGAAACTTAAGCTTAGAGAGAGGAGGAGGGGATTTAAGATCACTTAGAAATCTTGAAAACTCGTGGAGGCTTTGAGGAAGAATTAAAGAATAAGCATTAACCCCAAAAGCCTCCACCAGCCCTCTTTTTATAGAGAGAAGGCTGATTTTCCCGTTAGAGCACGATCGATCGTGATGCACGACATCACGATCGTTTGCGCGATTAACGGCCTTTGAACAGCCGGATTCACGGGATTTAGAGTCGTTTCTTACAACGACATTCTCATCAGTCGACTGATCCCTCCATCAGTCGACTGATGGAGTGATCAGTCGAGTGATCACAGGCCGTAGTCGAGTGGGACTCCATTACACTGTTTTGCTTTGATCACCGATCGCGCCGCCGGTGAGCCGATCGATAGCATTATCACCGATCGCCATTCGCTGGCAGCGATCGATAGTCGGGTTTCACCGACTGATACACATCAAGTATGAGTATTTCATACTTGATTTCACCCCCTAGACCTAGACTCAACCTTCTATCTCTTCCTTAAGCTTTGCGCTTCCAGGATCCCTCCGAGTCCGCGACTTGTTCATCCTTTGCGCCTTGCTTCTAAGAGCTTCCTTCGGTTTTGTCATGTCTTGGGTTTTTCTTTGCCAAAGCGTGCTTGGACTTTACGCAGCCAAGTCTACATGCTTGGACTTACGATGTCAAGACTTGCCTTTGGACTTCTCTTGCCAAGATCATACTTGGACTTTGCCTTTACCTGTCACTTAATCATGTTCACCATTAGATCACAATTTGTTGCCTAACTTAGATGATTATCCAAACATCAAAACATATAAATACTTGGGGCATTGTTGCACCAACACCAACCACCATTGCCAAGGGTTTGAACCCACTAGGTTCAGCTCGGAGATCACCGCACAGAGATCATCCTCCTCTAGCCTCTCGTTCAAGTTGGCCTCCGGATTCTTCTTCGGCTTTCTGCACTCCGAAGATTTGTGACCGACTTTGTCACAATTGAAGCACTTTCCAGTGAACTTCTTTTTATTGACCCCTCCTTTGGGTCTCATCTTGGAAGACTTGAAATTCTTCCATTTCGAACTTTGACCGTGCTCGACAATGTTGGCTTTCACAGTAGCCTGAGAGAACATATTTCTCTCTGAACTTTTGTTGTCTTCCTCGATTCGAAGACGAACAAAAAGTTCTTCCACGTTCATCTCTTTCCGCTTGTGCTTCAGATAGTTCTTAAAGTCTTTCCAGCCGGTCGGTAGCTTCTCTATTATCGCAGCCACCTGGAAAGTTTCACTCAGAACCATACCTTCCGAGTGAATCTCATGCAAAATCACCTGAAGCTCCTGAACTTGGCTGATCACCGTCTTGGAGTCAACCATCTTGTAGTCCAGGAATCGGCCTACGATGAACTTCTTGGCACCAGCATCCTCCGTCTTGTACTTCTTGTCTAAGGGCTCCCACAACTCCTTAGTCGTTTTCTTCATGCTATACACAGCGTACAGCGAGTTAGTAAGGCAGTTGAGAATGTAGTTTCTACACAAAAACTCTAAGTGATTTCATACCTCCACAATATTGAAGGTTTGTGCATCACTCGTACCCTCAGGTACATTGGGAGGATCCTCGGTCAAGAACTGAGTCAGATTTAGCGTAATCAGGTAGAAGAGCATCTTCTGCTGCCACCACTTGAAGTTTAACCCCGTGAACTTTTCTGATTTTTCCCCATGATTAATTGGAACGCTACCAATCGGGGCGGAGGGAGCCATCACACGTTGAGTTTGTTGCACCTCAACTTCTTGCGTTGTGGCCATCTCAACAGACCGAGTCTGTTTTAAGTTTGTTGAACTATAAGGAGTATACCTTTCCTGAAGAAAAAAACAAGGGAAAGTTTGAAAACTAATCAGACTTGTCTGTTGAGTTGACCACTTCCTTTTGTGTCCTCAATCAAGAATAATTTCTTCCATTTCGAGCCGGATCAAAAGTCTCCGGCCAATTGCAGAGTTGGTTGCAGAGCCAATAACAGAGCTGGTTGTTACAGAGCCAGTTGTTGCAGAGCCAATTGTAGAGTCGGTTGTTGCAGAGCCAATTGCATAGCTGGTTGCAGAGTCAATTGCAGAGTTAGTTGCAGAGTCAATTAAAGAGTTGTCGAGGCCTGTGTATACACAGTTTTCTTAAAACATATTCATCCTCCTCCGACAGGGTGCTTGCGAGGTTTAGTATGACGTCTATTTCCCAGGACACAACGGCAAAACCGTGGACTCCAACAAACACAAGCAGTCCTTGACGAACTGAACGAACACTTGAACGCTATCACTGTGGGATTGGAAACAGAGAGTTATCCTCTCTTTTTCCCTTTGAGTTCGCAATCCTGTCTCCTTTTATAGAGGAGATCTATTAATGGTGGAATCGAAAGGTCAACCATCATGTCGCCTTGATTCGTTTAATCTACGTGAATCGAAAGGTCAGTCATCATGCTGCCTTGATTCAATTAATCAACCATTAATTCATCAATTTCTGACCATTTATGTCAGAGTTTTAATGCGAACTTTCCACAGTTCGACGAGAAAGATGGCGGAACGTCTTTCCTATCTTTCCGTTTTAGCGATCAACAAATTTGGAAGGATGACAGAATACCTTCTCCATCCTTTCTTCACATTTTTCATAATTTTCATTCAAATTTCAACAGTAAAAAAATATGAATTACAGTAGACAATCCTTGAAATTAGCAATAGGCACATAGAGAGAATTTTTAATGATGGTTTTAGCTCACATATACAACAGTTCAATTTATGGTCTTATTGGGGAATTAAAGTGCAGAAGCATAGATCATTGCACATTTATTGTGAAAATAAATAGAGAATCGGCTACGTATTTTTGAATTTCAGCAATAATTAAGATCAATCACTTGGTTCAACACCACCGTTTTTTATCAGAACTCCCATGTACCTACAAATGTCACCATCACAAAAATCAGCGGCAGCACATTCATCATTGTTTATAATAATCAAAATTAGATTTTATCATCACTGAAATTCGGTTGATTATTACCTGCCCAACATCATGACGGTAGCTTGAGGATTAGTTCCTGGGGAGAAACTGAAGGTGGATCCATCAATGACCCTGAGCCTGTCCACTCCGATCACTCTGTACTCATGGTCGACCACCTTCCCTACTTCACACCCGCCATGGAAATGCCAGATGGTGAGCACGAGGTCCTTGCAGTAGTGTTCCAGCGAAGTGGCGTCCTGCGCACTTCTTGCTCTGTTGTTGACGGCTAAGCTTGCAGCGAGAGCCTGCAAGTACTCCACCGTTTGATTCGGGTATCTGAATTCGGACAACGCTTGTGCATCGATCACTCTCCTGACCGTCTGCAATGCCTCCACGCATGTTCTAAGATCCTCAGGCTCCGTGAAGTAGTTGTAGGTTACTGATGGATTATCCTCTGGGTCGAGATTCTTGAGACGAAGATATCCTCGGGAGAGAGGCTTTGCCAATTTCTCAACTACTACGCCACCTTGGAATGAATAAGAGGAATTGCCTCCCAAAAGCGCTGCGGCGAGGTTGAAGCCCGTCAAAGACTCTATGTAGTAGCCCGGCCGGATTCCAACAATTTGAGCAGAAGTCATAGCCAGTGGCACCGGCGAAGGCACGGACAACATGTTCATCGGGTTGTCGGCAATGCCATGGCCGACCATCGGCTGGTCCAGGACCACCTCGATGCCGAAAGACTTGAGGTGGTCTGCGGGGCCGACGCCGCTCAACATGAGCAACTGCGGGCTACCGAGAGCGCCGGCTGACAGTATGATTTCGCCTGCGGAGAAGCCCTTGAGGCGGGTCTCGTGGATGTTGCCGTCTGCATCCTTGTACACCACACCGTACGCCTGCGGGTTCTTATGCTGGCTGGTAACGTTCCTGAACAAGATCCTCTGCGCCGTGGCGCGCAAGAGAACGGTGATCTTGGCGGGGTCGGCGTACTCGAGGAGATCGGCGGCGGTGTGGCGATGGCCGGTCGGGTCAAACGTGGTCCCCCCGACCTTGGTACCGTCCAAGTGCTCGTAGGTGAAGCCGTTATCAGGGGTGACTCCGGCCTCCAGAAGCCCTGCCCTGTAGGCCGAAGTCCACTCCGTCAGCTGAGGCCAGAAAACCAACTCTCGCTCCACCCACCGGAACGACTGGTTGGCCAGCTTCGGGTTCAATCCCATATCCATCACCTCCTGGCGACTGGCGCGCGAGTAGAACCCGGCGTTGATGCAGGTGCCACCTCCGAGGCAGCGAGCTCGTGTACTGATGACGCCATCCTCGGAGACGAAACGCTGCGCCGGCGGGGTCGGGGTGAGGTAGGCGAGGTTCTCGACGAGAGAGGCGAGGTTGGAAACGTTGGGATTCCCGTAAGGCGAACCCCCTCTTTCCAGCACCAGCACGTCGAACCTCTCCGAGAGGGTGGCGGCCAAGGGGCAACCAGCTGTCCCGCCGCCGACGATGATGTAGTCGTGGTATGACACCCGTGGAGCATCTGTCGCATGCTTCACGAAGCCATACGCTGGCGCTGTTCACAGAAACCATGCATAAACAACTAATTACGGTGGTTAACACGGATTAAAAGGGCTTTTAATCGCTAATTAAGCAAAGGAGAGGCATTACATTTCAAAGCATAGCAGAAGCCATTGAAGCAGAAGATGAAGATAATAGTTGTAACAGCAGAAACATAAACAAACATTCTTTGACTTTCCGACCCTTTACGAACTGCAACTTATAATTAATTAGCAGCTTCTGCGGTGCATGGATTGGATCGATCCTTCGACTTTATATAAGCTAAAGGTAACACACATCGTTGACTAATTAAGAAGAAAATTGTTAAGCAATAATGATACTATAAGTTAGCCATATTTGACACGCATAGCATAATAGTTAGACCATTTCTATAACCTTTCACATGCAATGACGCAGATATAACTTCCAGAGGGCAACTTATTTTTCAAAATTTTATATGTAAAAAGATCTATTTTTTATTAAAAATAAAATTTTCTTTTATAAAAAAATTAAATTTAATTGTTTCGTCTAAGATATCTGAACAATTAGGACCGACTCTCTTTCTAGATACGAAGATAAAACACATTCAAGTTTTTAAAAATTTAAAAAAGTATAATATAATTTGCTTTTTATTATAAAGTGTATTTAATTTTAAAAATTAGGAGCATTGTATTATGATTTTTTTTAATATCTTAATGTTGATGTTTTAAAATTAATATTACTATATTTTTAAATCTTTAAATACCAATCAAAATCTTATTAATAGGATTGCACATCTTCTCTATATTTTTAACACTTTTCTCTTTTATTTTATATTTTGATTTTAAAATTTTAATAGATTTTGATACTACTCTAATGAGATTAAGTATAAAGAAACATCAGACATAGTCAGAAGGAAACAGCTCAGGAGAGGAGCTAAGTCAGGAGATACCAATTCGAGAGAAGGATCTAAGTCAAGTGGAAAATAACTCAGGAAGATGAGCCGAGTTGAAAAGATAGTAGCTCGGGGGAAAGAGTCGAGTTAAGAAGGTAATAACTCGGGAAGATAAAATCGAGTCGAGAAGATAGCAGCTTGGGAAAAAGAGGCAAGCTGAATCAGATGGATAGTAGCTCGGGGAGATGAGCCGAGTTAAAAGATATCAGTTCGGGAGGGGGACTTGAGTCAAGAAGATAGTAGCTCGGGGAGATGAGCCGAGTTAAAAGGTATCAGTTCGGGAGGGGGAGTTGAGTCAAGAAGATAGCAGCTCGGAAAGATAAGCCAAGTTGAAAAGATAGGTCGAGTCAAGAATGTTTAGTTCGGAAAGTTATAGGGAAGTCGAGAGGAATAGTAATTATGTTAAGGTTGGACCCCATAAAATATGTAAAGGATTATTTGTTATAATCTTGGTGTACACGTCATCATCCTATATAACAAATTAAGGACGTCTCATAGGCCCCAAAAAATATTGCCAATATGAAGCATTCTCTAACGGTATAACAATACAATCACCTCCACTCGCATGGTCGACCACTTGGAAAGCAGGTTTTGTGGTTCGTTATAGGATAGCTTGCCCTAATGTCGGAGGGCGGATAAAACACGGGGATGAAGGAAGAAAAAGGAGATCGGATCTCATTTTTACATGGGCTTACTGTTTTCTACTAGACTAATCTTCTTCGCTACTACTTGCTTTCTCTTCCTCATACCAGCTCCAACTTAAGCATCGGAGAATCCTCACCAGATAGGTCGGCGATGGTCTAACATGTGTTAACTTTTGCAGGAAGGGAACAAGGAGACTCTTACTGTTACGGGCGAAGAGAACTCATCCTCCATAATTCAACCTTGGGGAGTGATGTGTGCATTTTATATAGGGTTTTAGTGGTCATTTTGGCAGACATCTTATCTCATTTTTATGACATTCATTGCATGTTATCTTTGTTTACTCCACTTTTCTATTATCTTCGTTTGGATATCTGCTCTTGATGTTTTCTTATTGATAGGGCGAAGATTTGGGGCAAAATGAAGCTTTAAAAGGAGAATAAATTGTAGGGAACATGCTCTGACCATGTCCCAAGACATGAGTGTGTTCCTTGCAGCGAAACGGATCGAAAAAGAATCAAACAGAAGGCTACATAATGAAACATGAGGGGTCGTGTCTTTTTCACAAGGTCGTGTGAATTTCACATGGTCTTGTGAATTTCACATGGTCGTGTCTTTTTTCCCATGGTCGTGTGAATTTTCCAAATAACTTTTTCAGCCTAAATTTTAGTTGTTTCCAGCCTTGCACACCGCCCGACCGGGTGAAATTTGTTAAGTTTTCGGCACCGCAGTGAGTGTGTGTTCGAACATGTTTCGTAAACATGTGCATAACAAAAGAAATAAAAAGCAAGAAATCTAATTTATTACAACACACACACCACACGTATGTATAGTATAACATGTGTAGACATAATCGTAGTTTCAAATTTTGCAATAAAAAGAAATTATTCTAGGTATACCTGACGTATCACGTGCAGCGGAAAAGACATCAATCGGAGTGACTCTCGCAAGAATCGCCTCTATCCGTATCCACGCCGAGTATCATCAAGATGGCTTCACAAAGTCACGAGTCTCATCTTCGTAGGAGTCACTAGCCTTGTGTCGAAGACGATGTGATCGAGAGAAGATCACAATCCGAATCAAAATTCGTATTCAAAAATGAGTCCCCAAAACTTGCTTCTTCGGAGAGGTATTCATCAACCGTTTGACGAATCCTTCGTCCTCCACCTATGAGGATTATCAAAGATCGAATCTCTGGCAAGGTTGTCGTTGTCGAAGCTTCAAACTTCGTCCAAACGACGCTCCGACACAAAGGGAGGAAGCTGTCCAGAATTCTGGATAGATTGGTTGAGGGGTTGCACCGGCCCAAAGAGGATGGTCGGTTGCTCCTTGGTCACCTGAGCCAAGGGAAGTCACCGGAGGGTCGTCGGAGGGTCACCGGAGGATCGCCGGCAGGAGCTTGGATGTCGGTAGCAAGGTGGACGGCGGCACAAGGCTGGCGGCGTGGAGGGCTTGGCCGGCGGCGACAAGGAGAAGGAAGGGTTGGGCGGCACAAAATAGAATTAGGTTTTCACAAAACTCTTAAGCCCTGTTTTTATAGAGAACATATTCTCTTAACGCTTATTGGTTCATAACCAAAAATCCGTTAATCCGCTCCAATAACTTAAGTTAAAATAAACCGAACCGAGTTGGTCTATTTTAAGTTAAAACGAACCGAACCAACTTTGATTCATTCATTTAAAACAAACCAAACCCCTTTGGTTTATTCTTCACCATTGGATTAGAACCAAACCAATTTGGTTCATCCATCATGTCTTCATAAGACACGGCCCATCCATGCTTCCATTGCGACTGAAACGATTTCATGCTCAATCCTTGTTTAGTCCAACCAAACCTAGTTTCTCTCGGTCTGAGAATCTCATTCTCAAGCTCATTTTAAATCCTTCGAATTATGCTCGTTGTACGTGTGACCAAATAGGTTCTCGGTTTATGTTGGTCGTCTTTAATTAACCATTAATTATAGAACGATCATGAGTGGCACCTAGTAGTACATTATGATCCCCAATTAACCAAAAGATCAACGGTTGATCCAGAACTATTTCTGAAACCCTTCAGCAACCACAATGAATCATGCCCCATTCCCTTCATGGTCTATAGTGTCAGTCCCCACTAGGTTGACTACGTCACACCTAACCTAAGTATCATTTCCTCGTACTACGGATTTTAGTTACTGTACATGTAACCAAGAGTACCTTACTCTAAACATGTAATGCTTTGGCCAAAAACTTTAGTAACAATCCGACGAGAGGCCATGGGTATACATCTCCTCGCAAAGAGTGGTGAATCCTTTATAGGCAATTCAAACACCTTCAATCACTTCGACTTATGCCCAATCATCCCGGGTCCACATCTCCTCAGAGATGCTTGCTTAAGATGTCAAAGCATAAGTCTTCATGACCAAGATGACTTGAATACCGCAAGTCAAAGGAACATCGCACTTAAGCTGCAATAAGAGCTTTATTGACATATCTATATATGCATAGAATCATATGAAGTTTTACAGCTGGTCACTCCAATGAACTAGTTACCATAACTAGCATCAACGATTAACTCCAGACATCACAATGTCTCCAGCCAGTGAGAATTAGCTGCTTAGATACACCAAGGAGTATACCTCGTGCTAGTCTCGACAGAATCGATGGTGTCCAAATCCATAAATTCATCGACTAGGGATAATTCTGATACATCACAATTACACATGTAGAGATACTCACTAGTTGTGAACCAATCACAAATTCTCTAATGTTATGAATCGTATCGTGGACATTCAGTAAATGAGTTTAAGATCTAATCAAATACATGAAAACATGTATACTCAAATAGTGAATCTTCATTTATCATATAAATGGTTCAAACATAAGGCGATTGCCTTAGGACATCTCTCTTATATTACTAACAAACTCCCACTTGGCCTAATGTTAATCGCTACAGTATGCAATACCATAAGCTCTAACATGACCCTCAAATTTACTTTGAGGTAATGCCTTAGTTAAAGGATCCACTAAGTTCCTTTCAGTGGGAATCTTCTCGATTTGTATTTCCTTACTACTTATGATCTCTCTGATCAAATGATAGCGGCGAAGCACATGTTTGGATCGCTGATGAGACATTGGCTCTTTCGCTTGTACAATTGCTCCATTGTTGTCATAGTAAATCGGTATTACTTCAACAATGGCTGGAACCACACCAAGTTCATAAATGAACTTCTTGATCCAAACTGCTTTCTTTGTTGCTTCTGAAGCTGCAATGTATTCTGCCTCAGTGGTAGAATCCACTACAGTGTCTTATTTGGAACTTTTCCAACTCACTGCACCCCCATTCAAGTTGAACACGTACCCAAACTGAGACCTGAAATCATTCTTGTCTGTCTGGAAGCTGGCATCCGTATACCCGCATATCACCATGTCCCCTTCTCCATATATTAGGAACACATCCTTAGTTCTTCTTAAGTACTTAAGGATGGTCTTAACAGCCACCCAATGATTCATTCCTGGATCAGACTGGTATCTACTCATGACACTCAGAGCATACGATACATCAGGCCACGTACATAACATAGCATACATGATAGATCCTATTGCAGATGCATAGGAAATCTTACTCATGCAAATCCTCTCGTCTTCTGTGCGCGAACACATAGACTTCGAAAGGTTATCCCATGTCTGATGGGTAGGAAACCTTTCTTGGATTCCGACAGGCTAAACCTCTTTAGCACTCGGTCTATATATGTAGAGTGCGAAAGACCAAGCAACTGTTTCGATCTATCTCTATAGATCTTAATCCCGAGGATGTAGGTTGCTTCTCCCAGGTCTTTCATGGAGAACATCTTAGACAACCA
This sequence comes from Wurfbainia villosa, assembly GCA_025175895.1. Lineage (NCBI taxonomy): Eukaryota > Viridiplantae > Streptophyta > Magnoliopsida > Zingiberales > Zingiberaceae > Wurfbainia > Wurfbainia villosa. Next base: position 14,146,012 of record CM045991.1, on the reverse strand, counting down.
AATTTTAACTGACTGTAAGATAAAAACATCGTTTCCTATAAGTAATATGTCATCGACATACAATACCAGGAACACAACTGCACTCCCACTAACCTTCTTGTACACACAAGGTTCGTCCGGATTTTGTGAGAAATCAAACTTTTGATTGTCTCGTCAAAACGGATATTCCAGCTCCTGGATGTTTGCTTCAGTCCATATATGGACCGTCGTAATTTGCATACCTTGGTTTTATCAATCGATGTGAAACCCTCAGGTTGTATCATATACATGTCCTCGAGTAGGTTTCCATTAAGGAAAGTTGTTTTCACATTCATCTGTCATATCTCATAATCATAATGAGCCACTATGACCAGGAGCATCCGAATAGATTTAAGCATAGCTACAGGTGAATAGGTTTCGTCATAATCAACACCTTACTTTTGACGATATCCTTTTGCCACCAATCTAGCCTTATAGGTAATCACATTACCATCCATGTCAATTTTCTTCTTGAAAACCCACTTGCACCCTATAGGCTTAATGCCTTCAGATGGGTCAACCAAGTTCCAAACTTGGTTTTCATATATGGAATCCATTTCTGACTTCATGGCGTCAAGCCACTTATCTCTTTCTAAACTTTTCAGAACTTCTTAATAACTGGTAGGCTCCTCATCATCAATGAGTAATACGCCATTCGATTCGCTTATGAGAAATTCATATCTCTCAGGAATATTGCGTGTTATACCAGATCGACGAAGATGTGGTGTCTCAATAGGTCCAGCCGATGACTTATCACTATGAGTTATTGGTTGTGGTGTTTCACCAGGTATCTCATCAATATCTATTTGAATCTCTCGAGCCTCCTCAAGCTCAACGACACTCTCACTACTTTCTTGCAAGAGAAACTCTTTCTCTAGAAACACAGCATGCCTTGAAACAAACACCTTTTGCTCCATAGGATGATAGAATTGGTAATCCCTTGTTTCCTTAGGGTATCCAATAAATAGACATTTATCAGACTTAGCATCCAATTTGTTTGATACAGTCCTCTTCCAATAAGCAGGACAACCCCATATCTTCAAGTAAGATACATGAAGTTTCTTACTATTCCATATCTTATATGGAGTAGTAGAGACTATCTTGGTTGACATTTTGTTTAGCAAGTAAACAACTGTCTGAAGTACATAGCCCCAAAAGGACTTAGGAAGATTTGCATGATTCATCATTGACCTGACCATGTCCAACAAGGTTCGGTTACGCCTCTCAGATACACCATTATGCTGCGGTGTATATGGTGGAGTCCATTGAGACAATATATCATTGTCTCTTAGATAATCTAAAAACTCTTGACTTAAGTATTCACCACCTCGATCCTATCAAAGTATTTTAATACTCTTGTCATGTTGTTTCTCTACTTCATTTCTGAATTCTTTGAACCTTTCAAAGGCTTCAGACTTGTGTTTCATCAAGAACACATACCCAAACCGTGAGTGATCATCGGTGAAGGTAATGAAGTAGCTATAGTCTCCTAAAGCTTGAGTTGACATAGGTCCACATACATCAGTATGTATTAGACCTAGCAACTCTTCCACCCATTCACCTTTTCCAGTAAAAGGTAACTTAGTCATCTTGCCTTTTAAGCATGATTCGCATGTATCGTATGAATCCAATTCAAACGATTCCAGAATTCCACATCGGTGTAATTCGGACATGCGTTTCTTGCTTGCATGGCCAAGATGACAATGCTATATATAGGAGTCTAATTGATTATCCTTTCGAGCACGCTTGTTGCTCGCTTCGATATTGAAAATGTCACTGGATACGTCCAATGTATAAATACCATTGCTCAAAGTTTCTGTCCCATAAAGTACGTCATTTAAAGTTATATAAAAACAATTGTTACTAAACGTCAAATGGTAACCATTTCTATTTAAGTAGGAAATAGAAACAATGTTCTTTATTAGAGAAGGAACATAATAGCAATTGTCCAGTTCTAAGACTAGTCCACTAGGGAGCTTCAACAAATAAGTTCCAATGGCGACCGCAGCAACCTTTGCTCCATTGCCAACTCACAAATTTGACTCCCCTCATATGAGTCTTCTTCTATTCCTTAACCCATGTATGTCATTACATATATGTGAGTCACACCCAATATCCAATACCCAAGTATTTGAGGAAATAGAATGACGATCAATAATGAAGATATCTGAAGAAGATGGGGCATCCGCTTACTCATCAAACAACTCATGAAGATGGAAGACTATGGTATTAGCATCCATATGCTCATGCTGCTTTTGCAGCTCAGGTACCATCGCGGCTAGCATGATGCAACTCGCCATTTCAGAATCAGTCACATGTTTCTGATAGGCCAACAATTGGTCCGGAGTTACATTGTCACTAGGACGGGTGGGAAGAGGTGCTTCAAGGACATTCGTAAGCTTTTCAACCTTGAGAACAATTCTCAGGTTGAATCCAAAAGTCAGTCCAAGAAGTTTGACCCAGTCAATTTATTTGAATCCAAAATAGAGTGCAAATTCAAAGACATCATGATCAATCAATTAACCTAGAAATACAAATCAAGCATATATGAGAAAATGATTTTAAAATGCATCAACATACATTCATTAATCTCATTCATTCTTCGAATTTCAAAAACCCCAAAATCACTTCGGGATATCGTAGGTCCATCTCCGAATGGGCTGATATCCAACATAGATATGATCAACCTTAGAGAGAGTCCAACAAGCCATTCATAGCTACAATGGTAGGTATCAAATATACCGATTGCATATCACATATATGCAACTATCACAATGTGCTATCAACTAATTGAATGTTCACATATACATCGGGTTGTTAACTCATTAACAAGTATGCATCATATGCATAGCACCCAACTTCACCTCCCTTCACATCGACCATGGAGAGAGTCCAACAAGTCGATGCTCCAGGTTAAAGCCAACCCATTAATCGAGAAATAGTTTTAATATGGTTAGAGCGCATTCAACCAATTAGCCCGGCTTGGAGAGAGTCCAACAACCAAAGATAACGATTGACCTCTGACTCTTACCATATTAGTATTAAACTATTCCATGGTTTGAACATGTTCAGGTTCAAGCCGGACTTGGAGAGAGTCCAACAACCCAAACAGGAAATAGAACTCTGGTTCTAATCATATTAATGGAAGATGTAGGCTTTAATATTGAGTGAGGGTTTTTATGTCTCATCCTCTTTACATGCAAATAACTATTATCTACATGACATGACATACATCTACATGTCACGATACGCATGGCATAATTATATGCATCTAATTCAATTACATGACATACAATTATGGCATGTACAAAAAATTTCTTATATGTCATAACTATTTATGGAAATAAAATATGTTTGAGATTTGATTCTCCAAATCAAATCAAGATTAAATTAGGAAACAAATTTCCAAATCAAATCATGATTAAATTAGGAAAAAAATTTCCAAATCTAATCACATATTTTATTTATGGAAAGTGTTGATTAAGGAAAGTCAAATTTATTTAATTTAGGAAACAAATTATCTAAATTGTCAAAACTATTTATGGAAATAAAATATATTTAAGATTTGATTCCCAAATCAAATTATGATTAAATTAGGAAATAAATTTCCAAATCTAATCAAATATTTTATTTATGGAAAGTGTTAATTTCCATAAATACTTCTAGACTTTCCAAAAGTAGAAGATTTCCATAAATACTTCTAGACTTTCCAAAATTAAAAAATTTCCATAAATACTTCTAAACTTCCAAAAGTAGAAAATTTCTATAAAATACCGGAAAAAAATATATATATATATAAATAAATAATAATAAATAAATAAAATAAAATGTTGGGTAATTAGGAGAATACCCTATGTAATTTTTTCGGAAATTTTTAGATAATTTTTCGAACTAAGATTGGAAAATTTCTAAGGTATTTTTGGAGAAAGATTTAATATATGTATAGGATTTGACCCGACCCGATTCATTGGACCCAACCCGTTTTAATTGGACCCGACCGTTTGCTTCACTCGTGTAACGCACAGCCGACGTCGCCTTAAATCTCGACGTTTCTCTTTTTCCAGCGGCGACCTCATCTCTTCTGTGCGAACTCTTCCCTCGAGCGCGGGATGGCGGCGATCTTCCCTTCCTTGCAGCGAGCAGCGGCGGTGGGACCATCCACGGTGGGCTTTGCGGCGGCGAGCGACAGCGGGAAGCGGAGGCGGCGAGTGGCGAGGGAAAGCTTGAATCGGCGACACTTCGACGGTGAGCAGCCGATTTGGGGGTTTTCTGCCAATCATCGCCGGTGTTAGTGTTGTCGGTGCTGAGTTCGCCGGTGAATAGGGAGATCGTTGTCAGAATCGGGAAACCGGGAGCGTCGGTGGTGCGGGTGAACAGGGCTGCCGAATTTCCGAGAATTGCTGCCGGTTTTGGTGTTTGGGCTGTTTTGGTCGATCACCACCGTAGCTACCGTAGCTAGGTAAGTTGCTGACCTTCTCCTTATCCTAGTTGTGAAATCTGACTTGAATCGTCGGTGTCTTGGTGTTGTTCTAGTTGGGAGTTGCTTCGCGAGTTCTGCCGGAGCAAATTAGGGCAACCTCTCCTTTCTGATCGGTAAGTGTCTTCTTCCCCGATCTTGGATGGGATCTATCTTCGACTGAAAATCCTTCCTCCCGTGCAGCTCACAAACCGGTGGTGTTAGGGCAGCGACAAACTTCTGACGAATTGAGCAAAGTGGGAGGAGTACCATCGGTACATCTTCAAGCACTGGTATATCTTGAGTTTTTCCTTCCCTGCTGTCCAGTTTGATTTATTGTTGTCGATGGTGCCTACCGGAGTAGTGGATGGGCGGCTATGAGCATGGGTCCTGTGCGTGGTCGGTGGAGATGGCTGAGGTTGGAGTTTGGGTGTTTTGTGCGAGTTCTGTGGAGATGGGGAGGGGCTGTGAAACTGTGGCGACGGTGTTGGAGTGGCTATGAATCATGGTAAATTGGAGAAAGTGTGAGCTGTGAGGGTTGTGGTGGATTGATAAAGGAAGGAGTATATTGATTATAGGTTAGCATACTTGTTAACCAGGAATGATAGATGTTAATTATAGAATTGAGTGTAGTACGGGACAACTATAATTTAAGGGTTGTGTTTATAAATTAGATTTATAACTGATTCTGTTGATGATACTATAAAATCGGGTGGGGGTAAAAAGGTTAAATCTTTATGAGATTAACTTTGTTAAGTCGAATATAGAATTGGATGAGGGAGTTAGCACTTTTGCTAATTGAAACCGATGGATTTAAAAGGAATGGTCAAGTCTGGCAAATTGGAGTTTCTGAATCGTAATCGGTAAGAGATACGAATATGTGGATAACATAGTAGCTAATTCGTATTGTTGTTATATGCTCTCACTGAATGATAGTTGATGATATTTGTAGGACGTGGATACGAGACTGGTCCGCGAACGTGAGGACTCTATTACCACGCGCATTGACAGCGGGTAGGTAATTTCCTACTGGTCGGGTAGATGTAATGATTTCCAGATTTAGATATAGATATGAACATGTTAGGTGTTCATATTACCTTGATCATGCTCTGTTTATCGTATGCTTGAACTTACCGTTGATATATATGTGTGCTCGATTATTGATAACACATATTCCCTAGCATGATCTAGAAGTTACAGATGTGATGTAAGTAGGTCTAACTATTTAGTAGGGTGTAGATGTTAGAGTACGGAGGTTGACCTAAATCGTAAATTTGGCAAAAAGGTCCTCTGTGGATAAGTATGGCCCTAGATGTAGGACTTATTCCATACCTGTATTTGCACATTTATTCACCAATCACGGGTTGTGTGAATGGTCATGTGAGTCGCGGAGTGTACAGGTCGCTACGGACCGATGGTCCTAGCTTGTCATGATCAGATGAGTGACTCTCTACAGGGTAGAGAGTGTACTGATCAATTGGGTGTGACTCTTTGTTGAACAGAGAGTCTAGGGTAGATGTTCTATATGTGAGACAGTACCCTCATGTCATTGCATGCATACTGACGACATCATCTCCCGTTGGGGTTGAGAGAGAGTCATCAGTCATCCTGCCTCCCAGGTTACTTCCAGAGTAGTAACTGGTGTGACGGCATAGTATTTGTTGTGCCGCACTCTACAATTATTGACGATGGTTGTTGGAATTGCGTGCAGTTGTCCTGGGTGCGTGGCACTCGACCGCTCATTGGCAGTGGTCGACTCGGAGTGGCCGGAGGACCCGCTGCATAGCGAGCTCTTTACGCTCATATGCTACTTGATCATACTACCCAACTCGGTCACTCGAGAGTGGTGGCGGCTGGAGTCGGGATAGTTGTCATGTCGTACCACCTAGGCCACACTGGGGTCGTGGTAGCGAGTAGGGGTGAGCAGGCATGACCATGCATGCTGCATTGTCGTATCATACGGTGTTTTGCATATGATTATATATATATACATACCTGCTTGTATATATATATATATATATGGATGATGGTGATTAGTATACATACAGATACAGTCTATATGTATACTCACTTTGATGATGCATTTGTATGTACTATGCTTGTTGCATTTGTTTGTACATATTCATACATGATACTGCATTTCCTGTATGGTAGTAGGTTGATATTTGTATACCTATCAGATATTCACAGTGATACCCTTGACTCAGGTTAGGATATTGTGTAAGTACTATACTGTTATACCCTATGATGTGATTATATGCCCAGGTTGGATCAGGATAGAGTAGCTGACTGCCAGGTATGTCAGCATCGTTGATGTTCAGTTTATTTAGTATATGCATGCATATCTTTTGTTATGCTGATGTATACTTGTTGTACGAGTAGATTAAACTATTGAATGACATGTAATATTGATACATATATTTACATGTTTTCTCTGATTACCTGCTGAGTTTTACTCACCACCTCCGATCCTGGGTTTTTTTGTCGCCCAGGTAACAGGTAGATGCCTTTGTGACGACTTGGAGCTGCGTCGACTGATCCATCCCATCTCCATTTTCCGATGTCTCCCGAGGAGTTTATTTTGTTTTTCTCTCTTATGGTTTGGACTTGTTTATGAGTTATGGATTTTGGTCCTATGTCATGGACCCTTGTTTTTGTTATGGACTTGTCGTGATGTCGTTGTTTTATTTACGGTTTTTGACTGTAGACTTGTCAGGTGATGTACACCTGTATATTTTTGTTATGTATGTTGTGGGTATGCGCTCTTTATTTCCGTTGCTGTTATTTATTATATATATTATTGTTGTTGTGGGCCTACGGGCCTTGTATTAACCCGAAATGTTGCTACGTACAGGGGAGATGCCGTCCGTTTGATTTTCGGCTCGGCATGCTCTCGGGACGTGACAACTTTATTGGTATCCGAGCCCAAGGTTCTGTGATGCCATACAATGTTGTTTTTGAGTCGAGTCTTGGATTCTCGGGAGTCGATTTGTTCGGTTTTGGTTTTCTGAGATGAGATGGACAGCGGCCTGAGCTCCAAGCAGCACGAGGTAAGAAACCCTGATAACTTATGGTTTAGTAAATATTTATCTAAAACTTGATCAGTAGGTGTATACAGTAGAGTTATGACATCTGTGCAGACTTGTAGTAGGGGTCATCCACCGAGGCGACCAACCGGAGTGACCTTTAGGGTTTATACTCCCAGTTATGTTGGCTATGAATTTAGATGCTTATACCAGGGAATAACCTGTAGTGTGTTGGTTATTATTCGTAACCGTGGTATGTGTTGACCACGGGAACGATTGTGTTGAGTTTGTGAATCTTGAACCTGTGTCGAGGAGGTGATTTACCTCTGAGAGCCGACTGATACCGAGTCGAAAAACAGGGGTCAAGTCATCACATTTATTATGGAAATCAGAGACTATAGTCTTAGAGATTTCCACTAACTGTACTAGTTAGATCATTACCTGTTGGGTAATGGACAAGACAAATTGTCTATTGTTGATGCAGATAGCGGAAGGCTAGGTTACGGTGTTTCATAGGAATTTTATCCCTGAGTTGTTCATACCGAGATGTATAACTTTGAGAGTACTTTTAAGTACTTAACTCATGTTATACCGAGAAAGAAGAATGGGTTGCATACCATTATCGGGATCAAGCCGGTATTTGGTGATAAATACAGAAAATAATCTTCGGGAAATAATATATCACTTGATCATGGATTAGTGATGTTGAAAGAGAGTATTTCCCCATGTCACTTTTAGTGACACATTATAAGAAATTCTTGAGCTTCAAGAAAGGGTGATCGGTTAGTAACAGTATACGGTGCAGAGTCGTGAGACTTGCGGAGGTTACAGCCACCTAATAGCTCAAAAAGATGGATGGATGATTTAAGTCACCCATAGTTTGACTTATAGTTGGATTAGGATGTCGAGATCTTCTACCAGATCCTGCTGGAAGACGTTGGATTGAGACAGGAGTTTAGGAATGACTCCGTATAAGTGTTTAGGAGATGAAGATCGATAAGCAGACACGCGAAGTCAGATATCCATTGGGGCAGTTCAACTGTTGCTATTGTGAGCAACCAGTACAGTGGAGGAGGTGTACTTTGAAGACTCAGTTGAAGACTACCAATGGTGTTCCGGGAGGATGATGCACCGTCTCGACAGCAGAGATCAGCACAGAAGATTGGGTTATCTCAACAACAACAACCTACTATTTCAGGCATGGTTGGAGTTCCTTGATACTCCCCTTCAGCAGAGATTAGCACAGAAGCAGCATCCGCAGAAGACATCTTAGAAGATTCAGCAGACAACAACAGTTACCTCCAGATGTGATTTGATTAGTACAGAGGAGAGAGTATACGACGATGGTCGTATTTATTCAGTATTCTATAATTGCAGCTCGTAGGATTAAGGGATGGATCAGATGATCTAGGGAAAAATCCTCGAGGCATTCGTCGCAGAAATGCAACCGTTTTGTCGCGGACTGTTGGATCTGATCTTATTCTCTTCGGAGAAAGGTCGAGACCTGCGGGGAGCCTTTGAATCAGATCGACAGATAATGGATTGTTCAGGGTATTACTTTAGTTACCCTCTGAGTTAATATATTGTGAGATACTTGTAGTTTACGGGTATCTTAGTCTAGAACATTCTTTGTTTGGAGTGGAAGGGTCCTTTACATCGACTTGTAGGTCGGTGGTATCTCTACCGTCAGGTGAGAAGTGGACCAACAATTAAGAATTCAAGGGATGCCCTTAGACTTGGATAGACATACCTTTACGGTAGACATATCCGTACAAATGGTTAAATTATTGGAAGTATGACATGATTATGTCTCCCAGATGTGTGTATAATCCGAGAGCATTCGGATATAGTTTCGGATGAACTCCTAGCCTTGCCGTTGCTTAGGCAAATGAAGTAGGCGATCAAAATGATTGCGGAAATAGTTCTGGTATCGAAGATCACATATCGAGTGATAGTGTTGTTGGAATCAGTATTGTTAAACACTATAGAAACTAGAAGAACGTAAGTTGTGACTATAGGAGATGTTGGAGGGGATATTTATCTATTCCAGTATTCCTCCTTGTGAAGATCCAGAACTCTTTGTTGAAAGAGAGATGGACATTTGAGATTATGCATCGATTATCGATGATGAATACAGTAGTTGTTGTAAATGAATATCCTTCGCTGTGGATAAATGATCTGTTTAGATCAGCTAAAGACACCTGTGTATACTCTAGGGTTGGTTTACGACTGGAGAGTTGATATGGTAGTGACATGGAGTCATATAAGTATCATTGTCGTTGTGATGATTGATATATCATCAGCCTAGAGAAAAAAAGGGGATACAGGTGTGTAGAGATGACAATTTCATACTTGGTATGAATTGTATGGATTTTGATTTAAGTTGCTAGACTAATTAACGATTTAGTCGTCACTGGATTGGAGAATCGTGTATCCTGAACACGATAGGATCCTTTTGTAGTTGTTGGAGTTGCGTAACTTGGCCACTGTTGGTTGTGGTAGTTGGAGTTGCGCACTCGACCACCGTAGATGGTGGTCTGCCTTGTATGGTTTGGTTAGTACTGTAGATGTGGATAGAATGTCTTAGCATTACTATACCACGGACTTGTTTGACAAAGGTGACGATAGAAATCATTTAGTCAGAAGCTGGTGAAACCAGTTATAAGACCTAGACGGCGGTTAACTTTTACACGAGTATTAGTTAATCCTTCCAGAGTGGATAAAAGGATGATGTACGCAGATGCGTCGTTTCAGGGATCGGAATGATTCCGATGCAGATGAATGAGGCATATCTTATGCCTACGACAGTTGAGAAACTACGAGATAGTCTATCATATACATGACGTGACTTTAGTAGTTATTTTCTAGATTTATAGTTGTATGGAGCAGAAGTGCTCATTGAATTTGACTAGCTACTGGGTAGCTACTATAGAGTTCTGGAACGCGAATGGTTGCAACAAGTGAGATTAGTCGTTTTAGTCTTCCATGCACTACGGAGTGTGGTAGAGTGGATTTCAAATGGTTGATGGATTTCTCTTTTGAGAAAATAATTCTCGTCTCTGATAAGGATGGTGAGTTTCCGGAGTTGCCGTGTTTAAGGAAGAGTTGCTACAAAAAGCACATCATTCAGGATGGGCTATATACCTTGGTGGTACTCAGATGTACTGAGATTGGACACGTTTATACTGGTGGAATGGTATAAAGAGAGTTATAGCAGATTTTGCTGCTCGATGTTTAGTATGCCAGTAGGTGAAGGCTGAACATCAGAAATTCGCTGGATTGCTCTAGAAAATTCCGATTCCGGAATGGAAGTGGGAGCATATCATGATTGATTGCATTACGGGATTGCCTAGAACTCGTAAAGGTCATGATGTGATTTGGGTGATCGACTAACCACATCAGCTCACTTCCTGCCTATGCGTAGAATGGACTTGTTGGATCGTCTGGCAGAGTTGTACTGCCAAGGAATTATCAGATTGTATGGGGTACTTTTGAGTACCATATCTGATAGAGATCCGTGATTTATCCCGCGATTTCGGCAGAGTCTGCACCAGACTATGTGCACAGAGCTTCGACTTAGTGCAATGTTTCATCCGCAGACAGATGAACAGCCTGAGTGTATCATTTAGACATTGGAGGATCTATTCAGATCTTGTGTCGTGGATTATGGAGGTGTAGCTTATTGGTTGGCTTTACCTCTGATACTTACGGGTGTTCACAACGTATTCCATGTATCTACGCTGAGGAAATACGTGCCGCGATCTGACCATGTTCTGAAGGAAGTTCCGATACCACTCCAGGCGAATGCGACTTATGAGGAGACTCCAGTGCGGATTCTTGGTCGCAAGGAGCGACAATTGCAGAACAAAACCATCCGACTTGTTAAGGTGGGATGGTAGCATCATTCGGATGAGGAGGCTACATGGGAGCTGGAAGATACTATCCGAGCTCGATACCCTCATATGTTTACCTGAGGTATGGGGTTATTTCAGAATATGCTTGAATTAATTTTAGCATTTAAGTACGAAATTTGGGGACCAAATTTTAATAAGTGGGGGAGAATGTAAAATACCAGAAAAAAAATATATAAATAAATAATAATAAATAAATAAAATAAAATGTTGGGTAATTAGGAGAATACCCTATGTAATTTTTCCGAGAATTTTTAGATAATTTTTCGGACTAAGATTGGAAAATTTCTAAGGTATTTTTGGAGAAAGATTTAATATATGTATAGGATTTGACCTGACCCGATTCATTGGACCCAACCCGTTTTAATTGGACCCGACCGTTTGCTTCACTCGTGTAACACACAGCCGACGTCGCCTTAAATCCCGACGTTTCTCTTTTTCCAGCGGCGACCTCATCTCTTCTGTGCGAACTCTTCCCCTCCGAAGCGCAGGACGAGCGAGCGATCTTCCCTTCCTTGCGGCGAGCAGCGGCGGTGGGACCATCCACGGTGGGCTTTGCGAGCGAGCGAGGGCAGAGAACGAGCGGGAGCAGAGGGCAAGCGAGTGGCGGGGGAAAGCTTGAATCGGCGACGCTTCGACGGTGAGCAGCCGATTTGGGGGTTTTCTGCCAATCGTCGCCGGTGTTAGTGTTGTCGCTTGCCGAAGTTCACGGTGAACAGGAGATCATTGTCGAATCGGAAATCGGAGCGTCGGTGGTGCGGGAATGTCAGTGCGCCGGATTTGAGAATTGCCACGGCTTTTGGTGTTTGGGCTGTTTTGGTCGATCACCACCGTAGCTAGGTAAGTTGTTGACCTTCTCCTTATCCTAGTTGTGAAATCTGACTTGAATCGTCGGTGTCTTGGTGCTGTTCTAGTTGGGAGTTGCTTCGTGAGTTCTACCGGAGCAAATTAGGGCAACCTCTCCTTTCTGATCGGTAAGTGTCTTCTTCCCCGATCTCGGATGGGATCCATCTTCGACTAAAAATCCTTCCTCCCGTGCAGCTCATAAACCGGTGGTGTTAGGGCAGCGACAAACTTCTGACGAATTGAGCAAAGTGAGAGGAGTACCATCGGTACATCTTCAAGCACTGGTATATCTTGAGTTTTTTCTTCCCTGCTGTCCAGTTTGATTTATTGTTGTCGATGGTGCCTACCGGAGTAGTGGATGGGCGGCTGTGAGCATGGGTCCTGTGCGTGGTCGTTGGAGATGGCTGAGGTTGGAGTTTGGGTGTTTTGTGCGAGTTCTGTGGAGATGGGGAGAGGCTGTGAAACTGTGGCGACGGTGTTGGAGTGGCTGTGAATCACGGTAAATTGGAGAAAGTGTGAGCTGTGAGGGTTGTGGTGGATTGATAAAGGAAGGAGTATATTGATTATAGGTTAGCATACTTGTTAACCAGGAATGATAGATGTTAATTATAGAATTGAGTGTAGTACGGGACAACTGTAATTTAAGGGTTGTGTTTATAAATTAGATTTATAACTGATTCTGTTGATGATACTATAAAATCGGGTGGGGGTAAAAAGGTTAAATCTTTATGAGATTAACTTTGTTAAGTCGAATATAGAATTGGATGAGGGAGTTAGCACTTTTGCTAATTGAAACCGATGGATTTAAAAGGAATGGTCAAGTCTGGCTAATTGGGGTTTCTGAATCGTAATCGGTAAGGGATACGAATATGTGGATAACATAGTAGCTAATTCATATTGTTGTTATATGCTCTCACTGAATGATAGTTGATGATATTTACAAGACGTGGATACGAGACTGGTCCGCGAATGTGAGGACTCTATTACCACGCGCATTGACAGCGGGTAGGTAATTTCCTACTGGTTGGGTAGATGTAATGATTTCCAGATTTAGATATAGATATGAACATGTTAGGTGTTCATATTACCTTGATCATGCTCTGTTTATCGTATGCTTGAACTTACCGTTGATATATATGTGTGCTCGATTATTGATAACACATATTCCCTAGCATGATCTAGAAGTTACAGATGTGATGTAAGTAGTTCTAACTGTTTAGTAGGGTGTAGATGTTAGAGTACGGAGGTTGACCTAAATCGTAAATTTGGCAAAAAGGTCCTCTGTGGATAAGTATGGCCCTAGATGTAGGACTTATTCCATACCTGTATGTTGCAGATTTATTCACCAATCACGGGTTGTGTGAATGGTCATGTGAGTCGTGGACAGTGTGTCATTACGGACCGATGGTCCTAGCTTGTCATGATCAGATGAGTGACTCTCTACAGGGTAGAGAGTGTACTGATCAATTGGGTGTGACTCTTTATTGAACAGAGAGTCTAGGGTAGATGTTCTGTATGTGAGACAGTACCCTCATGTCATTGCATGCATACTGACGACATCGTCTCCCCTTGGGGTTGAGAGAGAGTCGTCAGTCATCCTGCCTCCCAGGTTACTTCTAGTGGAGTAACTGGTGTGAGGGCATAGCATTTGTTGTGCCGCACTCTACCATTATTGACGATGGTTGTTGGAATCGCGTGCAGTTGTCCCGGGTGCGTGGCACTCGACCGCTCATTGGCAGTGTCAGTCGGAGTGGCCAGCAGTAGAGACCCCCATTGCGTAGCAAGCTCTTTACGCTCATATGCTACTTGATCATACTACCCAACTCGGTCACTCGAGAGTGGTGGTGGCTGGAGTCGGGATAGTTGTCATGTCATGCCACCTAGGCCACACTGGGGTCGTGGTAGCGAGTAGGGGTGAGCAGGCATGACCATGCATGCTGCATTGTCGTATCATACGGTGTTTTGCATATGATTATATATATATACATACCTGCTTGTATATATATATATGGATGATGGTGATTAGTATACATACAGATACAGTCTATATGTATACTCACTTTGATGATGCATTTGTATGTACTATGCTTGTTGCATTTGTTTGTACATATTCATACATGATACTGCATTTCCTGTATGGTAGTAGGTTGATATTTGTATACCTATCGGATATTCACAGTGATACCCTTGACTCAGGTTAGGATATTGTGTAAGTACTATACTGTTATACCCTATGATGTGATTATATGCCCAGGTTGGATCAGGATAGAGTAGCTGACTGCCAGGTATGTTTGCATCGTTGATGTTCAGTTTATTTAGTATATGCATGTATATCTATTGTTATGCTGATGTATACTTGTTGTACGAGTAGATTAAACTGTTGAATGACATGTAATATTGATACATATATTTACATGTTTTCTCTGATTACCTGCTGAGTTTTACTCACCACCTCCGACCCTGGGTTTTTCTGTCGCCCAGGTAACAGGTAGACGCCTTTGTGACGACTTGGAGCTGCGCCGACCGATCCATCCCATCTCCATTTTCCGATGTCTCCCGAGGAGTTTATTTTGTTTTTCTCTCTTATGGTTTGGACTTGTTTATGAGTTATGGATTTTGGTCCTATGTCATGGACCCTTGTTTTTGTTATGGACTTGTCGTGATGTCGTTGTTTTATTTATGATTTTTGACTGTAGACTTGTCAGGTGGTGTACACCTGTATATTTTTGTTATGTATGTTGTGGGTATGCGCTCTTTATTTCCACTGCTGTTATTTGTTATATATATTATTGTTGTTGTGGGCCTACGGGCCTTGTATTAACCCGAAATGTTGCTACGTACAGGGGAGATGCCGTCCGTTTGATTTTTGGCTCGGCATGCTCTCGGGGCGTGACAATTTCCATAAATACAATTACAACTATCGCAAAACAATTTTACGATTATGTCAAAATATAACCTGGGCTCTGATACCACTGTTGAGTTTCCGGCACCGCGACGAGTGTGCGTTCGAACATGTTTCGTAAATATTTGCATAGCGGAAGAAAAAAAAAGTAATAAATCTAATTTATTACAATACACACACCACACGGATGCATAGTATAACATGTGTAGACATAATCGTAGTTTCAAATTTTTCAATAAAAGGAAATTATTCTAGGTATACCTGACGTATCACGTGCAGCGGGAAAGGCATCAACCGGAGCGACTCTCGCTAGAATCGCCTCTATCTGTATCCACGTCGAGTATCGTCGGGATGGCTTCACAAAGCCACGAGCCTCGTCTTCATAGGAGTCACTAGCCTCGTGTCGAAGACGATGTGATTGAGAGAAGATCACAATCCGAATCAAAATTCGGATTCAAAAATGAGTCCCTAAAACTCGCTTCTCCGAAGAGGTATTCGTCAATCGTTTGACGAATCTTTCATCCTCCACCTATGAGGATTACTGGAGATCGAATCCTCGGCAAGGTAGCCGTTGTCGAAGCTCCAAAAGTCGTCCAAACGACGCTCCAACATGAAGGGAGGAAGCTGTCCAGAATTCTGGACAGATTGGTGGAGGGGTTGCACCGGGCCAAAGAGGATGGACTGTTGCTCCTTGGTCACCTGAGCCAAGGGAAGTTGTCGGAGGGTCGTCGGAGGATCGCAGACAGGAGCTTGGACGATGGCAGCAAGGTGGATGGCGGCACAAGGCTGGCGGCGTGGAGGGCTTGGGCGGCGGCGGCAAGGAGAAGGAAGGGTTGGGCAGCACAAAATAGAATTAGGTTTTCATAAAATCCTTAAGCCCTCTTTTTATAGAGAACATATTCTCCTAATGCTTATTGGTTCATAACCAAAATCCCGTTAACCCGCTCCAATAACTTAAGTTAAAATAAATCGAACCGCGTTGGTCTATTTTAAGTTAAAACGAACCGAACCAACTTTGGTCCATTCATTTAAAACAAACCAAACCCCTTTGGTTTATGCTTCACCATTGGATTAGAACCAAACCAATTTGGCTCATCCATCATGTCTTCATAAGACATGGCCCATCCACACTTCCATTGCGACTGAAACGATTTCATGCTCGATCCTTGTTTGGTCCAACCAAACCTAGTTTCTCTCGATCTGAGAATTTCATTCTCAAGCTCGTTTTAAATCCTTCAGATTATGCTCGTTGTGTGTGTGACCAAATAGGTTCTCGGTTTATGTTGGCCGTCTATAATTAACCATTAATTATAGAACGATCATGAGTAGCACCTAGTAGTACATCATGATCCCTAATTAACCAAAAGATCAACGGTTGATCCAGAACTATTTCTGAAACCCTTCAACAGCCACAATGAATCGTGCCCCATTTCCTTCACACATCTTATACCCACTTAGTTCAGGACATGTTCTATAGTGTCAGTCCTCACTAGTTGATTACGTCACACCTAGCCCAAGTATCATTTCATCGTACTACGGATTCTAGTTACTACACATGTATCCAAGAGTACCTTACTCTAAACATATAATGTTTTGGCCAAAGACTTTAGTAACAATCCGACGAGAGGTCATGGGTATACATCTCCTCGCAAGGAGTGGTGAATCCTTTATAGGTTATTCAAACACCTTCGATCACTTCGACTTATGCCCAATCATCCTGGGTCCACATCTTTTCAGAGATGCTTGCTTAAGATGTCAAAGCATAAGTCTTCATGACCAAGATGACTTGAATACCGCAAGTCAAAGCAACATCGCACTTAAGTTGCAGTAAGTACTTAATTGACATATCTATATATGTAGAGAACCATATAAAGTTTTACAGGTGGTCACTCCAATGAACTAGTTATCATAACTAGCATCCACGATTAACTCCGGACATCACAATGTCTCCAGCCAATGAGAATCAGCTGCTTGGAGACACCAAGGAGTATACCTCGTGCTAGTCTCGACAAAATCGATGGTGTCCAAATCCATCAATTCATTGACTAGAGATAATTTCGATACATCACAATTACACATGTAGAGATACTCACTAGTTGTGAACCAATCACAAAAACTCTCATGTTGTGAATCGTATCGTGGACATTCAGTAAATGAGTTTAAGATCTAATCAAATACATGAAAACATGTCTACTTAAATAGTGAATCTTCATTTATCATATAAATGGTTCAAACATAAGGCGATTGTCTTAGGACATCTCTCTTATATTACTAACAAACTCCCACTTGGCCTAATGTCAATCGCTACAGTATGCAATACCATAAGCTCTAACATGACCCTCAAATTTACTTTGAGGTAATACCTTAGTTAAAGGATCCGCTAAGTTCCTTTCAGTGGGAATCTTCTCGATTTGTATTTCCTTCCTACTTATGATCTCTCTGATCAAATGATAGCAGCGAAGCACATGTTTGGATCATTGATGAGACCTTGACTCTTTCGCCTGTGCAATTGCTCCATTGTTATCGCAGTAAATCGGTATTGCTTCAACAATGGCTGGAACCACACCAAGTTCATAAATGAACTTCTTAATCCAAATCGCTCTTCAGGGCCGCAATGTATTCTACCTCGGGTAAAATGCACTGTTGTCTTGTTTGGAACTTTTCCAACTCATTGCGCCCTCATTCAAGTTGAACACATACCCAGACTTAGACCTGGAATCATCCTTGTCTGTTTGGAAGCTGACATCCGTATACCCGCGTATCACCATGTCCCCTTCTCCATATATTAGGAACACATCCTTAGTTCTTCTTAAGTACTTAAGGATCATTTTAACAGCCGCCCAATGATCCATTCCTGGATCAGACTGGTATCTACTCGTGACACTCAGAGCATACAATACATCGGGCCTCGTACATAACATAGCATACATGATAGATCCTATTGCGAATGCATAGGGAATCTTACTCATGCAAATCCTCTCGTCTTATAGCATACATGATATACCTATTGTGTGAAACCTTAAATTTACACGGTTTATTAGAATTTAAAATAAAAAATTAAAATACCTCCCTTATATTTATAGAATTTATTTTTCTATACATTCTTAAATTTCACTGTTAAAAATAAAATATTCAATATTACACAATAATATAACTATTTAAATTAAATAATTATATATGTCAATAAGAGTACAACTGTATAAGACAATTTAATAAATATCAACACATCATAATATATAAAATATCTCATTAAAATTAAAACATTCAAGCAGTTAAGCTTCCAACATTTGTTCAAATGCTTGATTCAAACATATAATTTTAATTTTTTTACACTCAAGTTACTTACAGTAGAACATGTCAAATGTCAAAATAAATATAGCATATCCTTAGATCTTGAAAGTTGACAATTGAGACTTGAGAGTTAAGAGTTGAGTCCTTGGTCATTTCTTCACTCCTTGTAAGTTGTGACTTCAGACTTGTCTGCTTCACCACTTGTATTTATCCTAATAAATAATGATCAAGAAATAAAAATTTATTATTACCACTTTAACAAGATAATTTAAAAGTAAATACACTTGTAACTAAATTAAAATAATTAAAACATGCCAAGAAGTGGTTAATTACACCTCAAATGGTATTGTTAAAGAAGACGAATTTATTATTACTTTTGAGAACTTTGACAAAAAAAGTATAACATGATGCAAGTCAAATAAATTAATACTCTATACATTTTTAATTGTAAGCAAACAACTAACTATAAAAATTTCTTTTAACAAAATGTACCGTTTTCAAGTTTTTCTATATCTTCTAATATTTCTTCGACATTAATTGACTCCAAACTTAATCGAAGCTAATCTTGGATATAAATCAAACTTTTCACCACTCTAGGAGTCAATGAACTCCTTAAAAAATCAAGTACTCGACCACCAGTACTGAAAGCGAATTTTGAAGCAATTGTTGATATTAGAATGACTAATACATCACGAGCAATTTGAGTAAGTATAGGAAATATATGATAATTTTGCTTTCACCATCCAAAAATGTCAAAAGTCTCATAATATTCTTCAACTATTTCATTAAGATACTTGTCTAATTCTGACATGTTGTCATCACCAAATATTTGTGTCTTTTGTTTCTTATACTTTGCAAAGATTAATTATCTTTTCAAATCTATTTGACTTATATTTTTAGGCACAGTATCGTTATCATTTGATTCTGAAATAGTTGAAATTTTTGAAGTGCATGCTACTCTGAAGCTCCATTTTCTCCTTATAATTTTTGTACAAAGCAAATAAAGTCTCCTTAATATTCTTTCCTACCATTGCACATGTTTCATCTCCATATAAATTCAACAAAATCTAATTTATGCCTTGGATCAAGTATCACTGCAATATAAAGCAACTTATTCATCTTTAATGGATCTCCCCAATACTTGTCAAATTTAAATTTTATTCTTAATCCCATTGAATATACATCACATTCATCACTTTCTTGTCACTCCTTTAATATAGAATGAATAGAATTGATTTCAAGTGCAAAAGTGTTAGAATTACATATAAAGATCCAGAAACTTTTAATGGCAACTCATAAAAAAAATTGCAATAGAGATGCAAAATGTCTACATTATTCCAATCAACACTTGTTGGCACTACAACAAAAAGACAACACCATAAAGACAATAGTTTTTTGAGAAACCATTGTGATTTTGATAAAAAACAATGATTTTTGACAAAACCGTTGTCTTTGAATGTCCATATAATACAAAAGACAATAGTTTAACACTATCCGTTGTTGTTAAGTGTATTTTTTTAATCAACGATATAATTTACAATGGTTTTCCAAAACTGTTGTCTTTAATAATTTTTATTTTTATCTTAATAATAGTTGGGACAACAGTGCAATGAACTGTTGTCAATGAGAAGCTTTTCACAACGTTTGGTATAACAATAAAAAACTATTGTCGTTGTAATACTAATACAACGGTTATAAATCGTTGTCAATGAAATTATAATAGCGTAATTGAATTAGGAAAAGTACAATATAATTCGTTAACAATAATAATTAGTTTTAAAATATTTTTTTATACAAATAAAAATTATTTTATTTATTATTAATGCTATTTTTTTAATTATTGAAAATAAGTTTTTTAAAAAAAATTATAAATATACAAGATTACAAAAATAAAATAAAATTATTTAACCAATAATAATTTAAATAGATTTTAATGTATTAAAAAAATTTTAAATAATATATATATATATATATATATATATATATATATATATATATATATATATATATATATATATATATATATATATATATATATAGGTTAATTTCATAAACCTTCGTTCCTTTTCTTTCCTCTTCCATCATTTTCCTGATAGCTTTCGTCGTGTTCTCTCAATCTCCCGATCGCTTGCCTCCTTTTGTCCCTTTAGTCATCGATTCCCTTCCCCTTCCAACGGCTTCTCACAACATCACTTACCAATCTGCGTTGGGATCCCACCTCTGCGAAGAGCACTAGCTTCTCTCCATCCCTGCAAAAATGTTAAAAGACAACACCACAAAGACAACGGTTTTAGGAGAAACTGTTGTGATTTTGATAAAAGATAATGATTTTTGACAAAATTATTGTCTTTAAGCGTCCATATACCATAAAAGATAATAGTTTCACACTATCTGTTATTATTGAGTGCATTATTTTTCAATCAACAACACAATTTATAACTGTTTTCCAAAATTATCGTCTTTAAGAATTTTTATTTTTCTAACAATGGTTGAGACAACGGTGCAATGGACTATTGTAAATGAGAAGATTTTCACAATGTTTGATACAATGGAAAAAAATCATTGTTGTTGTAATAATAATACAACAATTATAAACCATTGTCAATGAAATTATAACACTTTTCTTTTTTCCGCCTTAAAAATCACGCCAAAAATTGGGACATTGATTAACAATCATAAAAAAATAAATAAATGAAAGTTTTTCTCATTTAGATTTTCTCCCGACACTATAAATTTTTTTTCCAAAATAACTCCTCTGTCGCCCCCTTCATTTAGGTTTTGTCATCTCTCCGCCACACCCATTATCCTTGCCGCCCCTCCGCGATCTCAAATCCTCAACCATCCCTCAATGCCTTACCCATGCTAGGACACCTCTCACGCCTACAACCTCAGTGCCTCCATTCTCACACGATTCTTCTTTCCCCTTCACTCTTCCCTTCTTTCTCTTGCTTTCCCAAGCTGTTGCTGCCCTACTCTTCCTTTTCTCATGAGCAACGAGGAGCAAAAGCAGTAGTTTATTCTTATTGTTGGACTGGATTTCATCGGAACGAAGCGAGGCCGCCAACGAAGGCAAGGTCTTCTTCTTTTCTCCGTATCTTCTTTTGTTGTTTTTCCCAGTAATTTTTTTTCTTTTCTTCCTTCTGATCACCACACTATAAGAATAATAGTCTATTATGTCATGCCCCGAGAGCATGCCGAGCCGAAAATCAAACGGACGACATCTCCCCTGTACGTGACAACATTTCGGGTTAATACAAGGCTCGTAGGCCCACAACAACAACAATATATATACATAACAAATAATAGCAGCGGAAATAAAGAGCGCATACCCACAACATACATAACAAAAATATAATGTACAGGTGTACTCCACCTGACAAGACCACAGCACTAAAACCGTACAAAAATATCAACACCAAAATAACGTCCACAACATAAAGACGAAGTCCAAATATAAACTAAGGTCCATGACATAGGACCAAAATCCAAAACACAATAAACAAGTCTAAGCCATAAGAAAACGAACTCCTCGGGAGACTCGGAAAACGGAGATGGCATGGATCGGTCGGCGCAACTCCAAGTCGTCACGAAGTCGTCTACCTGTTACCTGGGCGACGGAAAAACCCAGGGTCGGAGGTGGTGAGTAAAACTCAGCAGGTAATCAGAGAAAACATGTAAATATATGTATCAATATTACATGTCATTCAACAGTTTAATCTACTCATACAACAAGTATACATCAGCATAACTATAGATATGCATGCATATACTAAATAAACTGAACATCAACGATGCTGACATACCTGGCAGTCAGCTACACTATCCTGATCCAACCTGGGCATATAATCACATCATAGGGTATAACAGTATAGTACTAACACAATATCCTAACCTGAGTCAAGGGTATCACTGTGAATATCCGATAGGTATACAAATATCAACCTACCTACCATACAGGAATATGCAATAGCATGTATGAATATGTACAAACAAATGCAATAGGTATAGTACATACAAATGCATCATCAAAGTGAGTATACATATAGACTATATCCGTATGTATACTAATCACCCTCATCCATATATATATATATATACAAGCAGTTATGTATATATATATAACCATATGCAAAACACCGTATGATACAGCAATGCAGCATGCATGGTCATGCCTGCTCACCCCTACTCGCTACCACGACCCCAGTGTGGCCTAGGTGGCACGACATGACAACTATCCCAACTCCAGCCGCCACCACTCTCGAGTGACCGAGTTGGGTAGTATGATCAAGTAGCATATGAGCGTAAAGAGCTCGCTACGCAATGGGGGTCCCTGCTGCTGGCCACTCCGACTAACACTACTAATGAGTGGTCGAGTACCAACGCACCCAGGACAACTGCACGCAACTCCAACAACCATCATCAATAATGGTAGAGTGCGGCACAACAAATGCTATGCCCTCACACCAGTTACTCCTCTGGAAGTAACCTGGGAGGCAGGATGACTGACGACTCTCTCTCAACCCCAAGGGGAGACGATGTCGTCAGTATGCATGCAATGACATGAGGGTACTGTCTCACATACAGGACATCTACCCTAGACTCTCTGTTCAACAAAGAGTCACACCCAATTGATCAGTACACTCTCTACCCTGTAGAAAGTCACTCATCTGATCATGACAAGCTAGGACCATACACACCTGCCCACGACTCACATGACCATTCACACAACCCGTGATTGGTGAATAAATGTGCAACATACAGGTATGGAATAAGTCCTTCATCTAGGGCCATACTTATCCACAGAGGGCCTTTTTGCCAAATTTACGATTTAGGTCAACCTCCGTACTCTAACATCTACACCCTACTAAACAGTTAGACCTACTTACATCACATCTGTAACTTCTAGATCATGCTAGGGAATATGTGTTATCAATAATCGAGCACACATATATATCAACGATAAGTTCAAGCATACGATAAACAGAGCATGATCAAGGTGATATGAACACCTAACATGTTCATATCTATATCTAAATCTGGAAATCATTACATCTACCCGACCAGTAAGAAATTACCTACCTGCTGTCAATGCGCGTGGTAATAGAGTCCTCACGTCCGCGGACCAGTCTCGTATCCACATCCTGCAAATAACATCAATTATCATTCAGTGAGAGCATACAACAACCATACGAATTAGCTACTACGTTATCCACATATCCGTATCCCCTATTGAATACGATTTAGAAACCCCAATTAGCCAGACTTGACCATTTATTACCATAATTGACCGAGTTCACAAATCCACTCGCAACATAAATAGGGCTTCACCCCAACGCACTATACAAATATAAAATCTGACAACCCTACATGATCAAACCTCGACTCGCAGCCGATCATAGCCTATGAACATCTACATTGACACCCATAGACCCATTTACAATACATCACAGCCAACATCCCTCACATCCCCTTTAACACTTCACAACCAACCAAGGCTCCAATTCCTCTATACGTCATACTATTCACCAACATTACTCATCTAACAATTATCATAAAGATAATGAAACTCACAACCCCTTCGTGGCCAAGAATATCCCTATTCACAGTCAAATCACAACCGTTCATAGCTCCTTTACAACCATATCACAGCCAACTTATCGACCATTTACAGCTCCTTCTAAGCCTACCACAACGAAACAATCAACCAGTCGACGACAGAAAAAAAGGGACGGTTTGCGATATACCTGCCCTGGATTCCACCCGCAGCAAATCCCAACCGGCAGCCAATTCTCGGAATCCGGCAACCCTCCGTTTAACTGATCACCTACTGCCCACAAACCTAACCATCAATTCTGCCATCAAACTAATCCTAACAGCAACAAGATCAAATAGATAATACCACAAGCAAGAGGGAAATCAATCTTACCGAAACTTAGATCTCCACCGGCAGAATGATCCTTCCCAAATCCTCAGCCGACTAGAATCAAACCACTGCCCAAAATAATCTCCAGTAAATGAACGAAATTGGTCGGAGATGCAACTCATCGTAGATGGGGAAAAGAAACCTACTGTTGGAGAGATCCAAGCTCACCGGCCCTATTCGCCTACCAAGAACTCCAGTGCCCTAGCTCCGGCGCTGATCGACAGTGAGAACCCCAACCGACGGCTCTTGCTCCGGCGACCACTAGCGTAGTCTCCACTTCGATCGGACCAGCACCCACCTTCGACAGTGTGAAATCGAGCACAGTCGTCGGTCGAAGCCTCCAATCGATGACTCTGCTCACCGGCAACCACCCTAGTTGCTTTGGTTTGTCCGCGAGCACCGGCGAGGAAATGTTGGTCGCTGCCGTCCACTCGCATAGCGAAGCCGGCAAGCTCTGGGGTAGCAGGAGTCGACGAGATCGCAAGCGGAGAAAAAGGGGATCGCGTTGAGGAGTCGCGAGACGCGATCCGCGAAGAAGAATGGAGGAGCTCGGTGAGGATGTTAGAGGAAGAGAGGGGCTCGGGAAGAAGGATCACGTCGGGCGACGGCATCGGCGGCATCGGCTACGGAAATCGCGCGTGAACGCGCGCCAAGAGATCCGACGACGAGTCGGGCGAAGGGAAAAAGAAACGGCGGTGTTAATTAGTTAACGGGTCGGGCGAAGTTAACGGGTCAGGTGGAATGTATTCCGGTCGAATTTCAGACCCGATAAGCCCTTCAACTTCTTCTAAACGAAAAAGGGTCTTAGAAATCACCGTTCGAGTCCAGAAAAATTCCTAAAAATTCCTGGAAAATTTCTATAGCATATTCTCCTAATTACCCAACCCCTATTATCATATATATATATATATATATATATATATATATATATATATATATATATATATTTGGTATTTTACATTCTCCCCCACTTATTAAAATTTGGTCCCCAAATTTCGTACTTTAATGCAAACATTTATTTAAGCATATTCTGAAATAACCACATACCTCAGGTAAACAGATGAAGGTATCGAGCTCGGATAGTATCCTCCAGCTCCCAGGTAGCCTCCTCATCCGTATGATGCTGCCATCCCACCTTTACGAGTCGGATGGTTTTGTTTCGCAACTGCCGCTCCTTGCGATCAAGAATCCGCACTGGAGTCTCCTCATAAGTCGCATTCGCCTGGAGTGGTATCGGAACTTCTTTCAGAACATGGTCAGATTGTGGCACGTATTTCCTCAACATGGAAACATGGAATACGTTGTGAACACCCGCAAGTGTCGGAGGTAAGGCCAACCGATAAGCTACACCTCCAATCCGCTCTAATATCTCAAATGGGCCAATGTAACGTGGAGCTAATTTCCCTTTTAGCCCAAATCTCTTGACTCCTTTGGTGGGTGACACTCGTAAGAATACATGGTCCCCGACTGAAAATTCCAAAGGCCTTCGTCTCCGATCCGCATAACTTTCTCGCTTCATCCCAGGCCTCGATAATCGCCGCCTCGATCACTCGCACCAACTCGCATCCCGCTGATACTGGGCCCCAATATCCGCTGCTCCCAACTTCTTCCCATAACACAGAGATCCGCAGGGCCGATAATGCCTCGAATGGAGCCATCCGGATAGAAGAGTGGTAGCTGTTGTAGGCAAACTCCACTAAAGGAATGTGATCCTCCCAACCGCCACCAAATCCATGACGCAAGATCTCAATAGATCCTCCAAAGTCCGAATGGTACGCTCGATCGGCCCGCCCGTCTCGCGGATGAAAGGTCAGACCGAGTCGGGCTCGCGGCCCATGGCTCGCCGCAGATCGCCAGAATCGAAGTAAATCGCGGATCTCTATCGATATAATACTCAATGGTACTCCATGTAACTGGCGATCTCTCAAGATAATTCCGCTTAGAATCCATGCGTCCGTCTCATGAATCGGAAGAAAGTGAGCGGATTTGGTTAATCGATCCACGATCACCCAAATCACAGTATGTCCTTTACGGGTTCTGGGTAATCCCGTAACGAAATCCATCATGATATTTTCCCACTTCCATTCCGGGATCGGAATTTCCTGAAGTAAGCCAGCAGGTTTATGATGTTCAACCTTCACTTGCTGGCATACTAGACATCGTGCGACAAAGTCCGCAATATCTCGTTTCATACCGTTCCACCAGTAGAAACGCTTCAAATCTCGGTACATCCGAGTACCACCAGGATGTATAGCAAATCTCGACTGATGTGCTTCCTGTAGCAATTCTTCTTTAACTCGGTGTGTGTCCGGAACACATAGTCGTCCTCTGAAACGAAGTACACCATTCTCGTCACTCGAGAAGTCCGTCTGACATTCTGAGTCTATCATGATGCTCAAGAACTGCAGATGCTGATCACTGACTTGTGCTTCCTTGATCCTCTCGGCAATAGCGGAATGGGCAACCATAGATACCAATATCCCCCGGGATGTTTGACCGTGTTCCGACAATCCCAACTCAGAGAACTGACGAACCAGATCGAATCGCTGCCGATGAGCCGTAACTCCACGAGACTTCCTGCTCAGCGCATCCGCTACCACATTAGCTTTTCCCGAATGATACTGGATGGTGCAGTCGTAATCCTTCAGATACTCCATCCATCGTCTCTGTCTCAGATTCAGCTCTTTCTGTGTGAATAGATACTTCAGACTTTTATGGTCTGTGTAGATCTCAAAGGTAATCCCATACAAGTAGTGCCTCCATATCTTCAATGCGAAAATAATGGCGGCTAACTCCAGATCGTGCACTGGGTAATTTCTCTCGTGATCTTTTAGTTGACGGGAGGCATAAGATACCACACGGTTGGACTGCATCAGAACTGCTCCCAACCCTTGGATAGAAGCATCCGTATAGAGAACCATCCCATCAACACCAGAAGGAATCACTAAGATAGGTGCAGAAACTAGTCGTCGCTTAAGTTCCTGGAAGCTAGTTTTATAGGCCTCTGACCAGGTGAACTTGACCCCTTTTCGAGTCAGACGAGTGAGTGGCATGGTGATACTCGAGAATCCCTCCACGAACCTCCGATAATACCCGACCAGACCAAGGAAACTACGAACCTCTCAGATCGATTTTGGCTGCTCCCAACTGGTAATCGCCTCAATCTTCTGGGGATCTACAGAAATACCTCTGTTGGACACCACATGTCCAAGAAAACCCACTGAGGATAACCAGAACGCACACTTGCTAAATTTGGCATATAACTGCTCCTGTCGTAACGTTTGTAATACTATCCGCAGATGTTGTTCATGCTCTTCCTCGGATCGAGAATAAATCAATATGTCATCGATGAACACGATCACGAACTGATCTATATACCTCAGGAATACCCGGTTCATTAAGTCCATAAATGCAGCTGGGGCATTCGTGAGACCGAAAGGCATCACTAGAAACTCGTAATGCCCATAACGGGTGCGGAAAGCTGTTTTCTGAACATCCTCATCTCTTATCCGAAGCTGATGATATCCTGAGCGCAGATCAATTTTAGAATACACACATGTATCCTTCAGCTGATCGAACAAATCTTCTATCCTCGGCAGTGGATATTTGTTCTTAACTGTGACTGCATTCAGTTGCCGATAGTCAATACATAACCGCAACGATCCATCCTTCTTCTTGACAAAGAGTACCGGTGCTCCCCATGGTGAAACACTAGGTCGGATGAATCCATTATCCAAGAACTCCCGCAGCTTGAACTTTAAGTTCATTCAAACCTTTGGCGCCATCCGATAAGGAGGTTTCGATATAGGCGCCTCGAATCACCTTATCGCAAATTCCACTTGCCTAGAGGTGGCAAGCCCGAAGTTCATCCGAAATACATCCGATACTCTGACTACTCGCACATCGAGAGAGGTGGTAGTCCTTCATTCTCAACTTGACCAGAGATAGCAAATAACCCCGACAACCCCGGGCCAATAGCTTCGAGCTCAGAGGGCCGATATAATAGATAATCCATCATCTCTAGTACCAACAAATTCCTAAGGGTTGATCCGTGGTAATGTCACCACTCGCTCTACAATCCATCAGATGTGATAAGCGCCAACCACCCATACCGAGAATAATATCGAACTCTATCATTTCCAACACAAGATCCATCAGAAGGATATGCCCACAAAGTCTAATGGGCAACCCTTGATTTCTTGGTGGCTAGTTAGCACTCTCCGATGGCAAGGATATCGCTAACCCACAAGAACGAACCATGGGATTCTTCCAACTCTACCCGTAAATACTCTAGATACAAATGAATGGGAACTACCAGATCAATCAAAGTATCAAGATATATAGAATAAATCAAACCATACCGCGATGATCGATCCATCACCTACCGCGGCCTCCTCTCTAGTGATGGCAAAAACTTCGTCCGATCTCAATATTCGTTTCATCCCAGAAGTAGTAGTGTGCCTCCTCTGGGTGGATCTGGCTGCTGTGTCTTGGAGGTGAGTGGTAGTGCGAGCATCGGTATCCTCGAGAATTGGCCGGTACAAAAGCCGAGGTGCGATACTCCGGGTAGTAGATCACCGGAGATGCAGGGTACTGGATCGCTATCGGCATCACTGTATGGGCACCGCATCTGCATACAAGAGGTGGATGTCTTGGCCTCTGTCCATAAGTCCGAGTCATGATCTTGTCCTCGGCTGCCGCTGCTGGGTAGACTTCTTCCCTTTGTTGGAGCTATCAGGAAACTCCAACTGTGCCTTCAGTGTACAATCACGGCTAGTATGACCCGGTCGTTTGCAATAATAGCAAACCGGCTGATCCAACGGACACTCTGATACTCTGTGGCTTTCAGATCCACATTTATAGCATCCATTCCTGCCTCGGCCCTTACGACTACTCTGAGATCCTCCAGAAAACTCTGATGCTGGACGCTTCCCCTTCTGTGATCTAGCTGACCCTTCTGCAGCACTTCGCGTAGTTCCTTTCTGCTCCCCTTTCTTCTGAGTCCCCTGAGTTGAACCCTGGTTCTGCTGCTTGCCCTTCGATATCCTTCTCCTTGGAAATTTGCTGGGAAGTCATCTCGATGAAGAGGGCACGGTCCAGTGCCTCCCTGTATGAGATAATGGTAGATCCTGACATTCGGCTCCGTATATAGATAGCAAGACCCTAGGTGAACTGGTACATACGATCTGCATCCTGAGCTACTAGGTGAGAGAAGAACTCTGATAGTTTGGTAAACTCTGCATTGTACTCTATGATAGACCGATCACCTTGCTTCAGGCTTAGAAATTCCTGACGACGTCTTTGTAAGCAGAAGGAAAGAAATCATCTCGAGCGTCTCGGCTGGCCCAAGTAATTCCACGCTCCCCGGATAGGGTCTTCTGCAATTTCCACCAAGTGGCAGCCTGATCTCTGAGATGATATGCAGCAAGGCCCACCTTCTCCACATCTGTGCAATTCATATACTCGAAGGTGTCTTCCATATTTTCCAGCCAAGATCGGGCAATCCATGGGTCGGACTCCCCTCGGAACAAGGTGAACTTCTCTTTGGCTGATCATGCTAACACGAGTATCCGTGACTTATCATTGAGCCTACTGAACTCTGTGGGCTCTGGCGTAGTCAGTGGTACATCCGGATTCTGAGGCTCCGAATCACCAATAGGGGTTTGCTGAGGTGGTACTTGAGTAGTAGGCTCAGTCGCAACGGTATCTCGGCCCCTCCCTCTGGCTGCTCGCCTGGATGGACGGCCTCGACCTCGAGTCTGAACAGGTGGCATAACTCTGACAGTATTCACCTGTTGAACAAGTCTAGATAAGTATCTAACTAAAGTATAAATTATCAGGAACACTTACTTCGTGCTGCCCGGAGCTTATGCCACTGTCAATCCCATCTCACAAAAACCAAAACCGAAAAATATACCGACTCCCGAGAATCCAAGACTCAAAAACAAAATCATAATATGGCATCGCAGAACCTTCGGCTCTGATACCAATAAAGTTGTCACGCCCCGAGAGCATGCCGAGCCGAAAATCAAACGGACGGCATCTCCCCTGTACGTGGCAACATTTCGGGTTAATACAAGGCCTGTAGGCCCACAACAACAACAATATATATACATAACAAATAATAGCAGCGGAAATAAAGAGCGCATACCCACAACATACATAACAAAAATATAATGTATAGGTGTACTCCACCTGACAAGACCACAGCACTAAAACCGTACAAAAACATCAACACCAAAATAACGTCCACAACATAAAGACGAAGTCCAAATATAAACTAAGGTCCATGACATAGGACCAAAATCCAAAACACAATAAACAAGTCTAAGCCATAAGAAAACGAACTCCTCGGGAGACTCGGAAAACGGAGATGGGATGGATCGGTCGGCGACTCCAAGTAAATCACGAAGTCATCTACATCTACATTGCACAGGCGACAGAAAAACCCAGGGTCAGAGGTGGTGAGTAAAACTCAGCAGATAATCAGAGAAAACATGTAAATATATATATCAATATTACATGTCATTCAATAGTTTAATCTACTCGTACAACAAGTATACATCAGTATAACTATAGATATGCATGCATATACTAAATAAACTGAACATCAACGATGCTGACATACTTGGCAGTCAGCTACTCTATCCTGATCCAACCTGGGCATATAATCACATCATAGGGTATAACAGTATAGTACTAACACAATATCCTAACCTGAGTCAAGGGTATCACTGTGAATATCCGATAGGTATACAAATATCAACCTACCTACCATACAGGAATATGCAATAGCATGTATGAATATGTACAAACAAATGCAACAGGCATAGTACATACAAATGCATCATCAAAGTGAGTATACATATAGACTGTATCCGTATGTATACTAATCACCCTCATCCATATATATATATATATATACAAGCAGTTATGTATATATATATAATCATATGCAAAACACCGTATGATACGGCAATGCAGCATGCATGGTCATGTCTGCTCACCCCTACTCGCTACCACGACCCCAGTGTGGCCTAGGTGGCACGACATGACAACTATCCTGACTCCAGCCGCCACCACTCTCGAGTGACCGAGTTGGGTAGTATGATCAAGTAGCATATGAGCGTAAAGAGCTCGCTACATAGCGGGGTCCTGCTGGCCACTCAGGCTAACACTACTAATGAGTGGTCGAGTACCAGCGCACGCGAGGACAGCCGCGCACTCAACAACCCTCATCAATAATGGTATAGTGCGGCACAACAAATGTTATGCCCTCACACCAGTTACTCCTCTGGAAGTAACCTGGGAGGCAGGATGACTGACGACTCTCTCTCAACCCCAAGGGAGGCGATGTCGTCGATATGCATCTGACATGACATGAGAATCTTGTCTCACATAAAGGATATCTACCCTAGACTCTCTGTTAACAAAGTCACACCCAATTAATCGATTACACTCTCTACCTGGAAAGTCACTCATCGATCATGACAAGCTAGGACCATCGGTCGTAGCGACCTATCCACGACTCACATGACCATTCACACAACCCGTGATTGGTGAATAAATGTGCAACATACAGGTATGGAATAAGTCCTTCATCTAGGGCCATACTTATCCACAGAGGGCCTTTTTGCCAAATTTACGATTTAGGTCAACCTCCGTACTCTAACATCTACACCCTACTAAACAGTTAGACCTACTTACATCACATCTGTAACTTCTAGATCATGCTAGGGAATATGTGTTATCAATAATCGAGCACACATATATATCAACGATAAGTTCAAGCATACGATAAACAGAGCATGATCAAGGTGATATGAACACCTAACATGTTCATATCTATATCTAAATCTGGAAATCATTACATCTACCCGACCAGTAGGAAATTACCTACCTGCTGTCAATGCGCGTGGTAATAGAGTCCTCACGTCCGCGGACCAGTCTCGTATCCACGTCCTGCAAATAACATCAATTATCATTTAGTGAGAGCATACAACAACCATATGAATTAGCTACTACGTTATCCACATATCTATATCCCCTATTGAATACGATTTAGAAACCCCAATTAGCCAGACTTGACCATTTATTACCATAATTGACCGAGTTCACAAATCCACTCGCAACATAAATAGGGCTTCACCCCAACGCACTATACAAATATAAAATCTGACAACCCTACATGATCAAACCTCGACTCGCAGCCGATCATAGCCTATGAACATCTACATTGACACCCATAGACCCATTTACAATACATCACAGCCAACATCCCTCACATCCCCTTTAACACTTCACAACCAACCAAGGCTCCAATTCCTCTATACGTCATACTATTCACCAACATTACTCATCTAACAATTATCATAAAGATAATGAAACTCACAACCCCTTCGTGGCCAAGAATATCCCTATTCACAGTCAAATCACAACCGTTCGCTCCTTTACAACCATATCACGGAACTTATCAACCATTTACGGCTCCTTCTAAGCCTACCACAGCGAAACAATCAACGATCGGCGATAGAAAAAAGGGCCGGTTTGCGATATACACCTGGATTCCACACGCCAAATCCCAGCCGTGACCCGATTCTCGGAATCAGCAGCCCTGTTTAGCGATCACCCTCGCCTCAAACCTAACCATCAATTCTGCCATCAAACCAATCCTAACAGCAACAAGATCAAACAGATAATACCACAAGCCAGAGGGAAATCAACCTTACCGAATCTTAGATCTCCACCGACAGAATGATCCTTCCCAAATCCTCAGCCGACTAGAATCAAACCACTGCCCAAAATAATCTCCAGTAAATGAACGAAATTGGTCAGAGATGCAACTCATCGTAGATGGGGAAAAGAAACCTACTGTTGGAGAGATCCAAGCTCACCTGCCCTATTCGCCTGCCAAGAACTCCAGTGCCCTAGCTCCGTGATTGTCGGCGATGAGAACCCCAGAAGCGGCTCTTGCTCGGTGACCACCGGCGTAGTCTCCGCCGATCGGACCGGCACCCACCTTCGGCAGTGAAATCGAGCCGCGATCGTCGGTCAAGCCTCAATCGATGACTCTGCTCACGGTAACCACCCTAGTTGCTTTGGTTTTGTCATGCGAAACCTTGGCGAAATGTTGGCGTTTGTCCACTCGCCGTGGCCCGGCAAGCTCTGGGGTAGCAGGAGTCGACGAGATCGCAAGCGGAGAAAAAGGGGATCGTGCTGAGGAGTCGCGAGACGCGATCCGCGAAGAAGAATGGAGGAGCTCGGTGAGGATGTTAGAGGAAGAGAGGGGCTCGGGAAGAAGGATCGCGTCGGGCGACGGCATCGGCGTTGCACGGAAATCGTGCGTGAAACGCTCGCGCCGAAGAGATGCTGACGACGGAGTCAGCGCGGAAGGGAAAAAGAAACGGCGGTGTTAATTAGTTAACGGGTCGGGCGAAGTTAACGGGTCAGGTGGAATGTATTCGGGTCGAATTTCAGACCCGATAAGCCCTTCAACTTCTTCTAAACGAAAAAGGGTCTTAGAAATCACCGTTCGAGTCCAGAAAAATTCCTAAAAATTCCTGGAAAATTTCTATAGCATATTCTCCTAATTACCCAACCCCTATTATCATATATATATATATATATATATATATTTGTATTTTACATATTATGATACTTTCTTAATGACATTTATTTTATACTGTAGTTATAAACATTTTATAATGATATTTATTAAAAATGATTACTATTTTTAAAATGATGTAAAATTAAATCATTTATAATGACATTTTTAAAAATTATCATTATATTTAATAAAAATATTAACCATGGATTTTGTACTATTGCTAGGTTTTTTTTATCCACAATCCCGAAAGCAAGGGCAATTTCTGGTTCAAGAAAGGAAACATCAATTTCCAAAGATGCTGATGCTGGGCATATTGGAGAACAAACATTCACTTTCCATGAACTTGCTACTGCTACTGAGAACTTTAGACAAGATTACTTGTTGGGTGAAGGGGATTTTGGCCATGTATATAAAGGAAGGTTGGAAACTAGACAGGTTAGTGTTATTTTGATCTGTGGTCTAATTAGCTAGTATCAATATGTTTAGTTTAGCCATCAACTTGTTACTTGATCACATGACCAAAGTATTCTTAATACATTAAAACTGTTGTATATGAGTCATTCATTTTTTTGTATGTTGCATACATCACTCACGCTTGGCACAAAACTTTTCGAGTTGTTGCTGTCAAACAACTTGACAAAAATGGTTTAATTAAGTTATTAATTGGCTATTATTATTTTTTCATCATAGACTCCCCTTTAACCGGATAGATCCCAATGCGATTATTTCATTTTACGATATACGAGAGATATAATTGAAGGTGTCACATCCATTGACAAGGCTTCCCTATGACCAATAGTAATGTTAGATATATTTTCAAATTTTTTATTGAAATCTATTTGTAAAATGATTTGTGCAATTAATTATCACATAGTACTCAAAGTGTTCAGTTGTTTACATTTTCATTCATTTATTCACATGCAGTTCGCAAAATCTATGATAACTACAAAGAAAATTGATGAACTACGTTCGGAGTTGGTTGAATGCATACAAGATCACATATCTGATGAGTAAAAAATTTAAGTAACCTTACCTCTTTTGGTTAGATGTTATAGTCTATAAGTGTTTTGATGTATTACTAAGCATATGATGTGTAGTTGTTTTGCTACAAGTACTTTTTTATATATGTTTTTAAGGGTGATCATTTAAAATGGGATGATATGAGCTTGTACTTCACATTGCTATAAATACGAGTGTATATATATTTTATACAATTCTTTTTGATGTTGTTGTATGATGTATATTAAAAATACAACACTATAAATTGACAACGATTTATTTTTCTTTAGTGTGTATTGAGAAATGACAACGGTTAAAATAACAACGACAATACAAATGACAACGGTTACCAACCATTATCTATGACTAAAAAAATCATAGTGAATCCATGCATTGAGAAAGATAGGGTGCTCAAAGACAACGGTTATAATCCGTTGTAATTTCAGTTGAAACACAACAGTGAAAAATCATTGTCTATGACCTAAAAAATTCATGGTAAATCAGCATCAGCATGTTGATAAAGATATGCCGCTCAAAGACAACGGTTAAAACTCGTTGTCTTTTCCTTAAATCGACAATGGTTTTTCACCGTTGTCTTTGAGTGTCTCACCACGAATTGTTTGGATGATAGACAACGGTTTTTCACTGTTGTCTTTGCGAATTCTTGTTGTAGTGTGGCTTTCCATCAAAAGTATGTAATTATGCTTGTGCTTGGTTGTCTGATCCAAGTATCACATCTCCATTATAATTCTTGTTTCGGCTGAGAATGAGATGCAGAGGCGTCCAATGGCAAACACGACTTTCAGCTGATGACGTGGCTTGTTTGCTGATACGGTTGATGACTTGGCAAAGTGGTGGGTTTGTTGATTCGGACGGATGTGGATTTATCTCAGCTGGTGCCGAATGATGTATCATAGACGACCGAGAAGAGCATTGCGAGGGAAACACCATTAAGAGCGCTGAGAGAGATCTCAGCTAAACCTCTCCGACGCTCAAATTAGGGATTAGTAGGAAGAGGAGAAGAAATGAATGCAAAGAGAAAGAGTTAAAAAATCTTCCAAACCTGGCCCCTCCTCCTCAAGTTACCTTTATATAAGTAAATTCATCCCTACGGAGCGGTACGAAAGGTATGAGTGGCATGGCTTTTTGAAGTAATGAGCTGCCATTTTTAGAAGTGATAGGGAGCATTATCTTCATAAATGTCGCAGGCATATGGAGCATAATTAATACCCTACGCGTGGTTGATGGGAGACAAGACTCCATTAATGTGGTGAACATGCTTCCTTGAAGTAGGCACGGGCATATGTTTTCTTGTCAGGTGGGGCCTTAGTCAAAGGATGCCTCGTTGGACATCTTGACTTTAATGACAATCACGTCACTTGGCTTGCCGAAATATAGCCTGGCTGAGATATATAATATTGTAAGGCTCGTTGCGAGACCTGCCGAGATATAATACTTCTAGCATGTCATGCGGTCAGGCCAAGATATAGTTCTTCCAGAGTGTCATGCTGAGATACAATATGTTCAGAATGTCATGCCGAGATATAATGTATTCATCACACGGTCATGTCGAGATATAATGCCTTAGACAGCTATGTGGTTGAGCTTAATGAATGAGAGAGTTATAAATACAAGGTGTTCCAATCCTAGGTTAGTTTTGCCCAGTATCATAGGCATCCCCCTAAGTCTAGTCGAAGGACATGCATAACATGACTGACTGGACTAGCCGTAACGCATTTTGGGGTCCGATGATCATGCCTTTTTCGACTAAGTAAGGTGAGTATAGGGGAGAGTGCTTGAAGCATGTCCTCGGAAATGGACAGGATCTACCTTTAAAGATAGATCATAAATGCACAGATTTGATATGATTGCCTCGTTTCCTGAGGCTTTACCATGTGTCACCACGTGTTCCTTAAATTCCTAAATCAAATCATCGAGAGACGAATTGACACGACCCCTTTTTATAAACGGAATTCGAAACCTAGGGCCCACCATCTACCCTTCGCGATATCTCTAGTGTTGGGTTTTCCGAGCCGCAAAAACCGCTTTTTGCGTTGCGGAAACCTCGGAAGCCCCAGCCACGGATCCGTGCGAAGTATAAAATTATAATTACATGTATGTGCTTACAGAAATCCTAGATCTACCTTAGATCTAAGAGGTTAGAACGTTACCCTCGTAGCGACGCCCTTCGCTTATCCCGCTCGTCCAAAAGTTCGCCGGAACTCGAGAGTGTCAAGTGCACACTCCTCTATGGTATCCACACAAGCAATAGGTGGAGAAAACTCAACCTTGAGTGTGCTAGCACTCCTTGGTTGGTTCGGCCAAAGAGAGGGATGGGAGAGGGAGAGCTTGAGAGAAAAGGTTCCAAGGAAGAAGATGAAGTTGGAATTAACTCACCCAAATGAATTTCATCTAATGAAACCCCTAAAGTGGCCGGCCACTTCAAGGAGAGGGAGTTACATGCATGCATGTAACTCCCATGTCCCTTGGTCTCCCTCATGAGGTGGCACCAATTGACAAAGTCAATGATGATGTGGAGCATCATCATTGGCCGGCCATGCCTAGTCATCATCATGACATGGCATTTGGTCAAGTCAAACTTGACCTTTCATCTTCCCTCTCAAGTCAAGTCAAATTTGACCTCTAATCTCCCATGGTTGATCAAATCTAACCACTTGACTCAAGTCAATTTAATATAATGAATCTCTATTCATTAATTTAAATTGATTTGATGAATCAAATCTCAATTAGACTCATTCAACACTTGAATCAACTTGAGTCTAACTCAATTAGTCTAATTTGGATTACTCTTAATCCAATTTGGTTCATCCCATGAACCTAATCCTCATGGTTCATCATATGAACCTAATCTCCATCTAATTGCTCTTATGTGTGTGACCCTATAGGTTCTTGTAACGTTGGCAATGTCTCTAAACCGATTTAGGAACATAAGCAATGAGCGGTATCTAGCAACACATCATTGCTACCCAAGTTACAAGAATGTTGAGCTCCAACATCACCTTTGTGACTACTAATTGTGACTCTCACAATATGTGACAATGTCCCTCTATCCTTGACATCTAGATTGACCAATCGAGGCATAGACCGTGTCATCCTCGGTACAATCTAAATCTTGAACTCCAAGTAGAATCACTCTAATCAAATGAGCTCAATATCTCATATTGACTCATTTGGGCATGGCCATGCACTTCGTGGTCTCACTCTATCAAGAATATCGATGTCACCCCCGTCATATAGGAGGGATAGATCCCATCTACATCACTCACATCCCTCCGCATAATTCGTTACATACCCAGTAATCGCCTTTATAGTCCACCCATTTACGGGTGACGTTTGACGAAGCCAAAGTATGCAACTCGTTATGTAGAGAACCATGGTGACTTCAGGTCTAAGGACTAATAGTCATACTAATAGCCACATGAGAAAGTATATGACACTCATATAACAATCCATGATACTTTCTCATGGCGGGTCATTCAGTATACATTCTCCAATGCATACCCATGTGTCAACTTGATATCTCATATCTATGACTTGTGAGATCAAGTTGTTAGTGCATATAAGATCCACATATCTCCACAATGGCATGATATTGTCCACTTTGGGTCTAAGCCCTCATGGTTTTATTTTTGGGCTTTACCCAAAAGGCCTCATACCAATGGAGATATCTTTTTTCTTATAAGCACATGATCTTTTCCATGTCTTACCAATGTGGGACTTTGATTGTATTCCCCATACTCCCAACACAAGTCATCTTGTTGACCTACATGCTAGTCTCTACGCATTAACATTGTCCCTGAATGTTAATACTCGACTAGGAATGATTAAGAGTAGTGTTCTCTATATCATCTCATTATCGATTCAACCAATCGATTGATATAGATAAGAACCTACTACTCAAGGACATTATTATATTTAGTTATTTGGCACCAATACAAGTAAATATAATAACCATGCCTTTATAAATAGGAATATGATACAATAAAGTCCATACAACAATCATCACATGATTGGCTCTAGGGCTTTCACTAACAATCTCCCACTAGCTCTAGTGTCAATCACCGTAGTATCTAATACCCAATGACCTAGTGTGACCATCATGCTTTTTCTGTGCCAAAGCCTTGGTCAAGGGATCTGCGATGTTAGCCTCTGTGGGTACTCTGCAAATCTTCACATCTCCTCGATCGACAATCTCACGAATGAGATGGAAGCACCGATATATTCGGCCTCTGTTGTAGAATCAATAACTGTGTCCTGCTTGGAACTCTTCCAGCTCACAGTGCTACCTATTCAAGCAAAACACGAACCCCACGCGATCTATAATCATCTAGTGGGTTTGGAAGCCGCATCATAACCCTTCTGACTAGCTCCTCATCGCCTCCAAATATCAAGATATATTCTTTAGTCCTTCTCAAGTACTTAAGAATATTCTTGACTGCTATCCAGTGACGCTCACCTGGATCTGACTGGTATCTACTCGTCATGCTCAAAGCATACGAGACATCGAGACAGTACCGACATGGCGTACATGATAGATCCTATAGCGGATGCGTAAGGGATCTTATCCATGCGGTCTCCTCTCTAGAAGAGGGACTTTGAGTCTTCGAAAGACTCACACCATGTGACATCGGCAGAAGTCCTTTCTTGGAATTCTGCATGGCAAACCGAAGTAATACCGTGTCAATGTATGTACTCTGACTTAGGCCAAGCAATCTCTTAGATCTATCTCTATAGATCTTGATGCCTAGAATACAGGCTGCTTCACCTAAGTCCTTCATTGAGAAGCACGTCCCCAGCCAAGTCTTCACAGACTGTAGCGAAGGGATATCATTCCCAATGAGTAGTATGTCATCCACATACAATACAAGGAACACAACTGTGTTCCCATTAACCCTCTTGTAGACACAGGGTTCATCTTCATTCTTGATGAAACCAAACTGTTTGATGGCATCATCGAATCGAAGATTCCAGCTCCGAGAAGCTTGCTTTAGCCCATAAATGGACCTTTGCAGCTTGCATACCTTCCCAGTATGTTGTGGATCTACAAAACCCTCAGGTTGTGTCATGTACACATCCTCGAGTAAGTTTCCATTCAGAAACACGGTTTTGACATCCATCTGCCAGATCTCATAATCGTGGTATGCTGCAATAGCAAGCAAGATCCGAATGGACTTAAACATCGCCACTGGAGAAAAGGTTTCATCATAGTCAATACCATGAATTTGCTTGAAACCTTTAGCCACCAATCGGCCCTTATAGGTATGCGTAAGTCCATCCATGTCAGTCTTTCTCCTAAAGACCCACTTACACCCAATGGGTTTGACCCCTTCAGGTGGATCAACCAAAGTCCATACTTGGTTAGTGTACATGGATTTCATCTCGGATCTCATGGCGTCTAGCCATTTCTCAGAATCTGGGCTCATCACAGCTTCCTGATAGGAGGTAGGCTCATTCTCAATGAGCATAACGTCATCATGGTCAGACAA
Source organism: Wurfbainia villosa (assembly GCA_025175895.1). Taxonomy (NCBI): domain Eukaryota; kingdom Viridiplantae; phylum Streptophyta; class Magnoliopsida; order Zingiberales; family Zingiberaceae; genus Wurfbainia; species Wurfbainia villosa. Next base: position 14,105,526 of record CM045991.1, on the reverse strand, counting down.
GAGAAATGAGTATCTCTCAGGCTGACGGCGTACCCTATCAGACCTGCGAAGAGGTAGGTCTACTTGAACAGGTGGTTGTTCCACAACTCTTTGTGCAACAACCTCATCACCCACAACACTTTGTGGTTCCTGTTCAACCTCCATCAAGGCCTCAGTGCTATGGTCTTTATCTTGAATTTCTTCAAGATCGAAGGTACTCCCACTAGTTTTTCTAGAAACAAAATCCCTTTCTAGAAAAACCCCAGTCTTTGCCACAAACACTTTGTGCTGACTGAGAATGTAGAAGTAATATCCCTTTGTATCCTTGGGATATCCAACAAAATAGCACCTATCGGATTTGGGTCCCAGTTTGTCTGAGACTTGACGTCGAACGTAAGCCTCACAACCCCAAATCCTCATAAAAGACATCTTGGGATTTTTCCCTGTCCATATCGTATATGGTGTCTTTACCACAGCCTTGGATGGTACACGGTTAAGGGTAAAGGCTGCTGTGTCCAGAGCATATCCCCAAAAGGATATAGGAAGATCTGTGTGACTCATCATAGTTCGTACCATATCTAATAGGGTACGATTCCTCCTTTCGGATACACCATTCCACTGTGGTGTTCCAGGAGGAGTGAGTTGGGATAGAATCCCACACTCAGCTAGATAGTCACGAAACTCATGGCTAAGGTATTCACCACCTCGATCTGATCGAAGTATCTTAATACTCTTGCCAAGCTGGTTTTGTACTTCATTCTTGAATTCTTTGAACTTTTCAAAGGATTCAGATTTATGTGTCATAAGATACACATAACCATATCTACTGAAGTCATCAGTAAATGTAATGAAGTACCTGTAACCACCTCTAGCAGCAACATTGAAAGGACCACATACATCACTATGTATAAGTCCTAACAAATCTGTTGCTCTTTCGCTATGTCCACTAAAGGGAGTCTTGGTCATCTTACCTAAAAGGCAAGACTCGCATGTCTCATATGATTCAAAATCAAATGAGTCTAGCAGCCCATCCTTATGGAGCTGAGATAAGCGACTCTCATTTATGTGACCTAAGCGACAATGCCAGAGATAGGTTTGGTTCAACTCATTTGACTTGAACCTCTTGGTACTTATGTTATAGATAGGGCTCTCTAAGTCTAGAAAGTAGAGTCCGTTCATTAGAGGTGCATTACAATAGAACATATCATTTTAAATAAACTGAACAACATTTGTTCTTTATTATAAATGAAAAATCTTTCTTGTCCAAACAAGAAACTGAAATGATGTTCTTAGTTAAGGCAGGCACATAACAACATTCATCTAATTCTAGTACAAGCCCAGAGGGCAGAGATAGATCATAAGTTCCTACAGCAACAGCAGCAACCCTTGCTCCATTGCCTACTCGTAGGTCCACCTCGCCCTTTGTCAATGCCCTGCTATTTCTCAGCGCCTGCACATTGGTACAAATGTGAGATGCACATCCGGTATCTAATACCCATGATGAAGAAATAGATAGATTGACTTCTATAACATTTATACCTGAAGTAGAAGTCTCACTTCTCTTCTTCTTAAGATCTTCCAGGTATGCCTTAGAGACTTCATATCTCTCATGCCTAGCTTGTCCTTGATACAGTTGACGAAGATGTCCAACCATATCATAAGCATTCATGAACTCGTGTTGCTTCTGAAGCTCAGAGTTCATGGTCGCGAGCAATAGACATGACACATCTAATGCATCATCTTGATGCTTCTTGTAAGCATCTTTGTCATCTCGCGAGGTAGTGGCAGGAGGTGCCTCCGGAATGGGCTGCTCCAGGACGTACAGCTTCCTTTCTTGGGTGAGAACAATTCTTAGGTTCCTGTACCAGTCCAGGAAATTTGCTTCATTGAGCTTGTCCTTCTTAAGGACAGATCGCAGAGAGAGAGTGTTCGTGTTTGTCGACATAGTTATCTACAACATACAATGCAGAGAATTAATATCATATTCCTTTTATCATTTAATTAGGCCTTTAATCAAATGATGCTCCCACTAAATTATAGGAATTTTGTAGAATCGAGTTATGGATGTGGTCAAACCACTTTTACTAGATTCATACAAACTAGCTATAATTCTTGCGGGACAAGATCCACATCATACTAAGCCTTGAGTTAGCTTTGGCTAAATCGCCCAAGACTTAGTACGATCGGTGGGTAACACATTACCGATTACATCTCTATGCAACTCTTGTTTATAGGATTAAGACCCACATTTACAAAAGACCTTAAGTTAGCTTTGGCTAAATCGCCCAAGATTTAGTGTAAATGCGATCTTAACCTATCTTTCCAACGATTGGAATATGCCTATAGTTCTACTCGATCCAATTGAGTTAACTAGTTTTGCTCAATCTAATTGAGCTTACTCTAACCGAAGTCGTGATAGGCGGGACCAAGATTGTCCTCCGCACCCTACCAAGATAATATCGTTGCTCTGCTTTGGCGATTCAACAACAACAAATGATCGAGGTAGTGATGGGTATCAAGGCTCGTTAGGCATTTTCGAGTTGATTCGATTATGATCTAATCTAATCGTAATGTGTATCTTATACGCATTTAGGCCTTTATTATCCTATATTAGCATGCATCATATACATACATTAATTATTCTAGCATGCATCATATACATACAAGAAAATTAACCTAGCATGCATCATATACATACAAACATTTTTCTACTAGCATGCATCACATACATACAAGCAAAATCAATTAAATATACATATATATATATCAACATATATATATATCATTAAATGTGATATAGTCATGGCCCTACTACGATCTTCTCAAGCCAATGAGAAGATCGGACGGTCAACCTAAGGCTAGCGGCTTCTCCACGCGCTTCCTGTGCCCGCCCTGTGGCGGCGTCACCCTTCTCGTAATCTCGTCTTCGAGTGGACTTTCCACCGCTCCATTTTGTACATTACAAATATGAAACTCGAGTTACATTCGAGTCTAAAAACTAATTACAACTAGAATTTCAAAATAAGAGGTATGACGCGCAGGTCGCATACACTATACAACACGCACAACCACAAAACGGCACGCAGGCCGTATTATGAATTACAACACACTTATTCAATCAAATTGAGGTCATTGGGCCATGACAATCACAGAATTATACATAATTCTAAATTATGTATTTTTACAGAAATTTATATAATTTTTCCTAATTTATTTCGAATTTATGAGTCAACTCTCCGTAACGGTCCCGCTAAGCGGTTTCCGGGCGCGATCGCGGGACATGGCCCCTTTCGGGGATAGGGGCAGCGCCCCTACTCGCAAAATAAACTTCGCGAGTATCCCTACAATGATCTTACAGCGACTTAAGTCACTGTCCCAAAAACCTAAAGCGAGAACTCGCCGATTCGGAGAGTTTTTCTCGACGGTTGAAGCCTACGAGTGTCCCAACACTCGTTGCTTCGACTCTACGAGAAAAATACCCAAAAATTCTATAAAATAAGAAAATTTACAGAAACATATAAATCTGTAATTTTTATATCTAATATAAAAACTACAAAAACGAAACACATACATGCTTCGCACGTGGCTCTGATACCACTGTTGGGTTTTTCCGAGCCGCAAAAACCGCTTTTTGCGTTGCGGAAACCTCGGAAGCCCCGGCCACGGATCCGTGCGAAGTATAAAATTATAATTACATGTATGTGCTTACAGAAATCCTAGATCTACCTTAGATCTAAGAGGTTAGAACGTTACCCTCGTAGCGACGCCCTTCGCTTATCCCGCTCGTCCAAAAGTTCGCCGGAACTCGAGAGTGTCAAGTGCACACTCCTCTATGGTATCCACACAAGCAATAGGTGGAGAAAACTCAACCTTGAGTGTGCTAGCACTCCTTGGTTGGTTCGGCCAAAGAGAGGGATGGGAGAGGGAGAGCTTGAGAGAAAAGGTTCCAAGGAAGAAGATGAAGTTGGAATTAACTCACCCAAATGAATTTCATCTAATGAAACCCCTAAAGTGGCCGGCCACTTCAAGGAGAGGGAGTTACATGCATGCATGTAACTCCCATGTCCCTTGGTCTCCCTCATGAGGTGGCACCAATTGACAAAGTCAATGATGATGTGGAGCATCATCATTGGCCGACCATGCCTAGTCATCATCATGACATGGCATTTGGTCAAGTCAAACTTGACCTTTCATCTTCCCTCTCAAGTCAAGTCAAACTTGACCTCTAATCTCCCATGGTTGATCAAATCTAACCACTTGACTCAAGTCAATTTAATATAATGAATCTCTATTCATTAATTTAAATTGATTTGATGAATCAAATCTCAATTAGACTCATTCAACACTTGAATCAACTTGAGTCTAACTCAATTAGTCTAATTTGGATTACTCTTAATCCAATTTGGTTCATCCCATGAACCTAATCCTCATGGTTCATCATATGAACCTAATCTCCATCTAATTGTTCTTATGTGTGTGACCCTATAGGTTCTTGTAACGTTGGCAATGTCCCTAAACCGATTTAGGAACATAAGCAATGAGCGGTATCTAGCAACACATCATTGCTACCCAAGTTACAAGAATGTTGAGCTCCAACATCACCTTTGTGACTACTAATTGTGACTCACAATATGTGACAATGTCCCTCTATCCTTGACATCTAGATTGACCAATCGAGGCATAGACCGTGTCATCCTCGGTACAATCTAAATCTTGAACTCCAAGTAGACTCACTCTAATCAAATGAGCTCAATATCTCATATTGACTCATTTGGGCATGGCCATGCACTTCGTGGTCTCACTCTATCAAGAATATCGATGTCACCCCCGTCATATAGGAGGGATAGATCCCATCTACATCACTCACATCCCTCCGCATAATTCGTTACATACCCAGTAATCGCCTTTATAGTCCACCCATTTACGGGTGACGTTTGACGAAGCCAAAGTATGCAACTCGTTATGTAGAGAACCATGGTGACTTCAGGTCTAAGGACTAATAGTCATACTAATAGCCACATGAGAAAGTATATGACACTCATATAACAATCCATGATACTTTCTCATGGCGGGTCATTCAGTATACATTCTCCAATGCATACCCATGTGTCAACTTGATATCTCATATCCATGACTTGTGAGATCAAGTCATCTTGTTGACCTACATGCTAGTCTCTACGCATTAACATTGTCCCTGAATGTTAATACTCGACTAGGAATGATTAAGAGTAGTGTTCTCTATATCATCTCATTATCGATTCAACCAATCGATTGATATAGATAAGAACCTACTACTCAAGGACATTATTATATTTAGTTATTCGGCACCAATACAAGTAAATATAATAACCATGCCTTTATAAATAGGAATATGATACAATAAAGTCCATACAACAATCATCACATGATTGGCTCTAGGGCTTTCACTAACAATCTCCCACTAGCTCTAGTGTCAATCACCGTAGTATCTAATACCCAATGACCTAGTGTGACCATCATGCTTTTTCTGTGCCAAAGCCTTGGTCAAGGGATCTGCGATGTTAGCCTCTGTGGGTACTCTGCAAATCTTCACATCTCCTCGATCGACAATCTCACGAATGAGATGGAAGCACCGATATATTCGGCCTCTGTTGTAGAATCAATAACTGTGTCCTGCTTGGAACTCTTCCAGCTCACAGTGCTACCTATTCAAGCAAAACACGAACCCTGACTGCGATCTATAATCATCACAGTGGGTTTGGAAGCCGGCATCGCCAGTAACCCTTCTGACTAGCTCCTCATCGCCTCCAAATATCAAGAAATATTCTTTAGTCCTTCTCAAGTACTTAAGAATATTCTTGTACTATCGATGGCGCTCACCGGATCGGGTATCTACTCGTCATGCTCAAAGCATACGAGACATCGGAGCAGTACACATGGCATGATAGATCCTATAGCGGATGCATAAGGGATCTTATCCATGCGGTCTCTCTCCTCTCTAGAAGAGGGACTTTGAGTCTTGAAGACTCACACCATGTGACATCGGCGAAGTCCTTTCTTGGAATTACGCATGGCAAACCAAGTAATACTGTGTCAATGTATGTACTCGACTTAGGCCAAGCAATCTCTTAGATCTATCTCTATAGATCTTGATGCCTAGAATACTGTTGTTTCACCTAAGTCCTTCATTGAAAGCACGTCCCGCCAAGTCTTCACTGATAGCGTGAAGGGATGTCATTCCCAATGAGTAGTATGTCATCCACATACAATACAAGGAACACAAGTGTTCCCATTAACCCTCTTGTAGACACACGGTTCATCTTCATTCTTGATGAAACCAAATGTTTGATGGCATCATCGAATCGAAGATTCGACTCAGAAGCTTGCTTTAGCCCATAAATGGACCTTTGCGGCTTGCATACCTTCCCAGTATGTTGTGGATCTACAAAACCCTCAGGTTGTGTCATGTACACATCCTCGAATAAGTTTCCATTCAAAAACGCGGTTTTGACATCCATCTGCCAGATCTCATAATCGTGGTATGCTGCAATAGCAAGCAAGATCCGAATGGACTTAAACATCGCCACTGGAGAAAAGGTTTCATCATAGTCAATACCATGAATTTGCTTGAAACCTTTAGCCACCAATCGGCCCTTATAGGTATGCGTAAGTCCATCCATGTCAGTCTTTCTCCTAAAGACCCACTTACACCCAATGGGTTTGACCCCTTCAGGTGGATCAACCAAAGTCCATACTTGGTTAGTGTACATGGATTCCATCTCGGATCTCATGGCGTCTAGCCATTTCTCAGAATCTGGGCTCATCATGGCTTCACGATGGGAGGTAGGCTCATTCTCAATGAGCATAAGCGTCATCATGGTCGGACAAGAGAAATGAGTATCTCTCGGTGACGGCGTACCCTATCGGACTGCGAAGAGGTAGGTCTACTTGAGCAGTGGTTGTTCCACAACTCTTTGTGCAACAACCTCATCACCCACAACACTTTGTGGTTCTGTTCAACCTCCATCAAGGCCTCAGTGCTATGGTCCTTATCTTGAATTTCTTCAAGATCGAAGGTACTCCACTAGTTTTTCTAGAAACAAAATCCCTTTCTAGAAAAACCCGGTCTTTGCCACAAACACTTTGTCTTGTGGGAATGTAAAGTAATATCCCTTTGTATCCTTGGGATATCAACAAAATAGCACCTATCGGATTTGGGTCCCGGTTTATGCGAGACTTGGCGTCGAGCGTAAGCCTCACAACCCCAAATCCTCATAAAAGACATCTTGGGATTTTCCTGTCCATATCGTATATGGTGTCTTTACCACTGACCTTGGATGGTACACGGTTAAGGGTAAAGGCTTTGTGTCGAGCATATCCCCAAAGGATATAGGAAGATCTGTGACTCATCATAGATCGTACCATATCCAATAGGAGTCACGATTCCTCCTTTCGGATACACCATTCCCTTTGTGGTGTTCGGGAGGAGTGAGTTGGGATAGAATCCCACACTCGGCTAGATAGTCCGAAACTCATGGCTAAGGTATTCACCACCTCGATCGATCGAAGTATCTTAATACTCTTGCCAAGTGGTTTTGTACTTCATTCTTGAATTCTTTGAACTTTTCAAAGGATTGATTTATGTGTCATAAGATACACATAACCATATCTCTTGAAGTCATCGATAAATGTAATGAAGTACACCTTAACCACCTCTAGCAGCAACATTGAAAGGACCACATACATCACTATGTATAAGTCCTAACAAATCTGTTGCTCTTTCGCTATGTCCACTAAAGGGAGTCTTGGTCATCTTGCCTAAAAGGCAAGACTCGCATGTCTCATATGATTCAAAATCAAATGAGTCTAGCAGCCCATCCTTATGGAGCTGAGATAAGCGACTCTCATTTATGTGACCTAAGCGACAATGCCAGAGATAGGTTTGGTTCAACTCATTTGACTTGAACCTCTTGGTACTTATGTTATAGATAGGGCTCTCTAAGTCTAGAAAGTAGAGTCCGTTCATTAGAGGTGCACTACAATAGAACATATCATTTTAAATAAACTGAACAACATTTGTTCTTTATTATAAATGAAAAACCTTTCTTGTCCAAACAAGAAACTGAAATGATGTTCTTAGTTAAGGCAGGCACATAACAACATTCATCTAATTCTAGTACAAGCCCAGAGGGCAGAGATAGATCATAAGTTTCTACAGCAACAGCAGCAACCCTTGCTCCATTGCCTACTCGTAGGTCCACCTCACCCTTTGTCAATGCCCTGCTATTTCTCAGCGCCTGCACATTGATACAAATGTGAGATGCACATCCGGTATCTAATACCCATGATGAAGAAATAAATAGATTGACTTCTATAACATTTATACCTGAAGTAGAAGTCTCACTTCTCTTCTTCTTAAGATCTTCCAGGTATGCCTTAGAGACTTCATATCTCTCATGCCTAGCTTGTCCTTGATACAGTTGACGAAGATGTCCAATCATATCATAAGCATTCATGAACTCGTGTTGCTTCTGAAGCTCAGAGTTCATGGTCGCGAGCAATAGACATGACACATCTAATGCATCATCTTGATGCTTCTTGTAAGCATCTTTGTCATCTCGCGAGGTAGTGACAGGAGGTGCCTCCGGAATGGGCTGCTCCAGGACGTACAGCTTCCTTTCTTGGGTGAGAACAATTCTCAGGTTCCTGTACCAGTCCAGAAAATTTGCTCCATTGAGCTTGTCCTTCTCAAGGACAGATCGCAGAGAGAGAGTGTTCGTGTTTGTCGACATAGTTATCTACAACATACAATGCAGAGAATTAATATCATATTCCTTTTATCATTTAATTAGGCCTTTAATCAAATGATGCTCCCACTAAATTATAGGAATTTTGTAGAATCGAGTTATGGATGTGGTCAAACCACTTTTACTAGATTCATACAAACTAGCTATAATTCTTGCGGGACAAGATCCACATCATACTAAGCCTTGAGTTAGCTTTGGCTAAATCGCCCAAGACTTAGTACGATCGGTGGGTAACACATTACCGATTACATCTCTATGCAACTCTTGTTTATAGGATTAAGACCCACATTTACAAAAGACCTTGAGTTAGCTTTGGCTAAATCGCCCAAGATTTAGTGTAAATGCGATCTTAACCTATCTTTCCAACGATTGGAATATGCCTATAGTTCTACTCGATCCAATTGAGTTAACTAGTTTTGCTCAATCTAATTGAGCTTACTCTAACCCGAGTCGTGATAGGCGGGACCAAGATTGTCCTCCGCACCCTACCAAGATAATATCGTTGCTCTGCACAACAAATGATCGAGGTAGTGATGGGTATCAAGTCTCAGTAGGCATTTTCGAGTTGATTCGATTATGATCTAATCTAATCGTAATGTGTATCTTATACGCATTTAGGCCTTTATTATCCTATATTAGCATGCATCATATACATACATTAATTATTCTAGCATGCATCATATACATACAAGAAAATTAACCTAGCATGCATCATATACATACAAACATTTTTCTACTAGCATGCATCACATACATACAAGCAAAATCAATTAAATATACATATATATATATCAACATATATATATATCATTAAATGTGATATAGTCATGGCCCTACTACGATCTTCTCAAGCCAATGAGAAGATCGGACGGTCAACCTAAGGCTAGCGGCTTCTCCAAGCGCTTCCTTTGATCGCCATGTGTCGTCGTCACCCTTCTCGTAATCTCGTCTTCGAGTGGACTTTCCACCGCTCCATTTTGTACATTACAAATATGAAACTCGAGTTACATTCGAGTCTAAAAACTAATTACAACTAGAATTTCAAAATAAGAGGTACGACGCGCAGGTCGTATACACTATACAACACGCGACAACCACAAACACAATTACAACACACTTATTCAATCAAATTGGGGTCATTGGGCCATGACAATCACAGAATTATACATAATTCTAAATTATGTATTTTTACAGAAATTTCTATAATTTTTCCTAATTTATTTCGAATTTATGAGTCAACTCTCCGTAACGGTCCCGCTAAGCGGTTTCCGGGCGCGATCGCGGGACATGGCCCCTTTCGGGGATAGGGGCAGTGCCCCTACTCGCAAAATAAACTTCGTGAGTGTCCCTACAATGATCTTACAGTGACTTAAGTCGCTGTCCCAAAAACCTAAAGCGAGAACTCGCCGATTCGGAGAGTTTTTCTCGACGGTTGAAGCCTACGAGTGTCCCAACACTCGTTGCTTCGACTCTACGAGAAAAATACCCAAAAATTCTATAAAATAAGAAAATTTACAGAAACATATAAATCTGTAATTTTTATATCTAATATAAAAACTACAAAAACGAAACACATACATGCTTCGCACGTGGCTCTGATACCACTGTTGGGTTTTCCGAGCCGCAAAAACCGCTTTTTGCGTTGCGGAAACCTCGGAAGCCCCGGCCACGGATCCGTGCGAAGTATAAAATTATAATTACATGTATGTGCTTACAGAAATCCTAGATCTACCTTAGATCTAAGAGGTTAGAACGTTACCCTCGTAGCGACGCCCTTCGCTTATCTCGCTCGTCCAAAAGTTCGCCGGAACTCGAGAGTGTCAAGTGCACACTCCTCTATGGTATCCACACAAGCAATAGGTGGAGAAAACTCAACCTTGAGTGTGCTAGCACTCCTTGGTTGGTTCGGCCAAAGAGAGGGATGGGAGAGGGAGAGCTTGAGAGAAAAGGTTCCAAGGAAGAAGATGAAGTTGGAATTAACTCACCCAAATGAATTTCATCTAATGAAACCCCTAAAGTGGCCGGCCACTTCAAGGAGAGGGAGTTACATGCATGCATGTAACTCCCATGTCCCTTGGTCTCCCTCATGAGGTGGCACCAATTGACAAAGTCAATGATGATGTGGAGCATCATCATTGGCCGACCATGCCTAGTCATCATCATGACATGGCATTTGGTCAAGTCAAACTTGACCTTTCATCTTCCCTCTCAAGTCAAGTCAAACTTGACCTCTAATCTGCCATGGTTGATCAAATCTAATCACTTGACTCAAGTCAATTTAATATAATGAATCTCTATTCATTAATTTAAATTGATTTGATGAATCAAATCTCAATTAGACTCATTCAACACTTGAATCAACTTGAGTCTAACTCAATTAGTCTAATTTGGATTACTCTTAATCCAATTTGGTTCATCCCATGAACCTAATCCTCATGGTTCATCATATGAACCTAATCTCCATCTAATTGTTCTTATGTGTGTGACCCTATAGGTTCTTGTAACGTTGGCAATGTCCCTAAACCGATTTAGGAACATAAGCAATGAGCGGTATCTAGCAACACATCATTGCTACCCAAGTTACAAGAATGTTGAGCTCCAACATCACCTTTGTGACTACTAATTGTGACTCTCACAATATGTGACAATGTCCCTCTATCCTTGACATCTAGATTGACCAATCGAGGCATAGACCGTGTCATCCTCGGTACAATCTAAATCTTGAACTCCAAGTAGACTCGCTCTAATCAAATGAGCTCAATATCTCATATTGACTCATTTGGGCATGGCCATGCACTTCGTGGTCTCACTCTATCAAGAATATCGATGTCACCCCCGTCATATAGGAGGGATAGATCCCATCTACATCACTCACATCCCTCCGCATAATTCGTTACATACCCAGTAATCGCCTTTATAGTCCACCCATTTACGGGTGACGTTTGACGAAGCCAAAGTATGCAACTCGTTATGTAGGGAACCATGGTGACTTCAGGTCTAAGGACTAATAGTCATACTAATAGCCACATGAGAAAGTATATGACACTCATATAATGATCCATGATACTTTCTCATGGCGGGTCATTCAGTATACATTCTCCAATGCATACCCATGTGTCAACTTGATATCTCATATCCATGACTTGTGAGATCAAGTCATCTTGTTGACCTACATGCTAGTCTCTACGCATTAACATTGTCCCTGAATGTTAATACTCGACTAGGAATGATTAAGAGTAGTGTTCTCTATATCATCTCATTATCGATTCAACCAATCGATTGATATAGATAAGAACCTACTACTCAAGGACATTATTATATTTAGTTATTTGGCACCAATACAAGTAAATATAATAACCATGCCTTTATAAATAGGAATATGATACAATAAAGTCCATACAACAATCATCACATGATTGGCTCTAGGGCTTTCACTAACATCTAGTGTGGTCTCCTCCGGCGATTTTCCACCCTTCTGCCTCCAACGATCTCCTCTTTGTCTTCTCCGACACATCTACCTTCTTGCAAGTCCTTCTATTCTCCCTTCTCCGATGGCCAATGCCTCTAGCCTTTGGTTTCTTAGGACCCGCAACATCTTCACCCTCAAAGACCACCACAAGCTTAGGGCGGCTTTTCACATCCCCCTCACATATAGACTTAGGGCACCCTAATGAGACCAGCATTTTCTCACTAAGTCCAATTCTACCAATCTTTTCTCATCATTGTCACCACCGTCTGAAGTGTAAGCAACAACCCTTGGTGAGCCCATGTCAATTTCCACTAGGACAAGGGCTTCAGAGCCGTAAACCAAGTTGAAAAGGAGTGAGGCCCGTGATATCTTTGGGGGTTGTTCGGTACACCCATAAAATACTTGGGAACTCCTCAACCAAACTTCCCCCAGTATAATCCAGCTTGATTCTAAGTCCCCGAATCAACTCTCGATTAGTGACTTCAGCTTGTCCATTGCTTTGGGGATAAACCACTAAGATGAAGGTATGTTGAATCTCTAGTTGTTGACACTATTCTTTTATCTTTCGACTTTGGAATTGTCAACCATTATCTGAGACTAGTCTTCGAGGAATACTGAATCGGCAGACTATATTTCTCCAGAGGAACTTTAAGACAGCTTCTTCGGTTATCTTGGCCAACGGTTCTGCCTCCACCCACTTTGAGAAATAGTCCACGGTGACTAGTAGAAACTTTTTCTGATTAGGCTTGGTTGGTAGGGGACCCACTATGTCCATTCCCCACTGATCAAATGGGCATGATACTACTGACGCCTTTGATAACTCAGTTGGTTGTTGAGAAAAATTCTGGTGTTTCTGACAGTTGAGGCATATACAGACATAATGAGCGGCGTTTTCTGGAGGGTTGGCCAAAAATATCCGGCCAATAGAATTTTCCAAGCTAACATTGTTCCTCCCGAATGATTATTGCAATAAGATTCATGTATTTCTCTCATAACAAAATCAACTTCTTCTGGGCCGAGACACTTGAGTAGAGGATAGGTGAAGGTCCACTTATATAGAGTATCTCCAACTAAGACAAATCGGGCCCCTCTTTTCTTTATGAGTTGTCCCTCTACTTTATCATCCGACAATATTCCCCTCGTCAGATAATCTATCAGAGGATCACTCTAATTCGGAGGGCTTCCTGGTGCATTCTGATATTGATCTATCTGAGCAATAAGCTGAGTCTTAGTGAGTGAATCTTCTAGGCTCCAAGTGGTAAGCACGTTGGCCATGCGAGCCAACTCGTCAGCTTTCTGGTTATCCCCATGAGGAATCTTATGCAGACTTACCTCTTGGAATTCCTCTACTAACTTGTGGTAAGCCTGTATATATAGCTAGAGCCGACTATTGTTGGTGTCGAATGATCCTTTGACTTGTTCCACGACTAGTTGTGAGTCTGAATGTAAGATAACTCGAGAAGCTCCGACATAGCGAGCCACACGAAGACCGACTAATATAGCTACATATTCAGCTTCATTGTTAGAGGCACGAAAATTAAGCTGCACAGCTATCCGGATCATATCTTCTTGTGGGGATATCAATAGTACTCCCACACCACCACCCTATTTGGTAGCCGATCCATCTACATAAACTTTCCATACCTCATTCTTCTCAGATCCTAGAGTCTCAGCTATGAAATCTGTTAATACTTGTCCCTTGAGAGTTGTCGAAGGTTGGCACTGGATATCATATTCGGCTAACTCTGTGGTCTATTTGATCAAGCGACCAGAGGCTTTGGGATTAGTTAATATTTTCCCAAGGCCACTATTGGTTAGTACCGTGACCGAATGAGATAGTAAATAGGGATGAATCCTCCAAGCCATTATGAGAAGGGCGAGAGCCAACTTTTCCAATGTAGTATATCGGCTTTCATCAGCTTTTAACAAGTGGTTGATGAAATAAATCGGGAATTGCTTACCATCCTCCTACTGAATTAATACTAATGCTACAACTTCTTTGGATGTAGCCAGATATAACTACAAGCTTTCTCCTGTCACTGGCTTGGTTAGGGTTGGTAGTTCAGATATGTATTGTTTTAATTCAGTAAAGGTCTTCTCATGTTTTTCATCCCATGAAAACTGAGTCAACTTGCGGAGTATCTTGAAAAAGGGAAAACTCCGCTCAGCCAACTTAGGGATGAATCGTGAGAGAGTTGTTATCCTTCCCAATAGCCTTTGTACTTCTTTGTTATTTCGGGGAGAATCATATTTTGTAAGGCCTAAGCTTTCTAGAAATTGACTTCAATACCCCACTCAGTTACAATGTAGCCGAGAAATCTGCCATTTCTGACGCCGAATAGACACTTGCCAGGATTGAGTTGAATTTTGTATCGGCGCAGTGTACTGAATGTCTCGGACATGTCTTTAACAATATCCTCGGCCTTGGTGTGTTGGAGGATCGGTGGCTGGCTAGAGGGGGTGAATAGCCTTCCTCATGTACGATGGAGATCGTTCGTTGAATAATCATCTACAAATACTATAAGTACAGCGGAAATATAATGCTAAAGTAAAACAATTAAGACAATGCAAAGAAACAAAGAGTGCAAATGTTAACACGTTGATGTAACGTGGTTAACGGCCCTTGCCGCTAATCCACGACCCGACGACCCGATTCATTCCAGGTGAATCACGCCTAACCAAATTCACTAGATCTCTCCTTTAAGGTGGAGGTAAGTTCTCAAATCTAAACATATTCCCCTCAGTAGGGAACCTAATATCCAAGCATGGAGTCGATGACTCAATCTCAACAGCTCTTCTTTTGCTCCTATTTAAATTACAACTATTCAATATTTGCTGAAAGTAATTGAAACTAAAGTTTTAGACTTATTACCTTGGCATTTTGGATGATATTAAAAAAATATGACAACCTAAACGCTTCAAAAGTTTGGAATTAGGGTTTTCGCAGTGGATTTGTAGTGGTTGTGAATCTTTTTGGCGTGGCTCGATGGTGTTCTTATAGATGGGATCCAGGCGACTAAAACTAGTCCAGTCGATTGACTTTGAGTCGACTGAACCTACTTCAATTGACTGTAATTAATTTTACCATTTACTTCACCGCCTAAATTTTATCTACCATTTCATTTCAGTCGATTGAATCGATTTCAGTCGACTAAAGTCGCGTTTTACCTTCCCGACACTCGGAGGCAACTGAAGCTGATTCAGTCGATTCTTGTTGAGTCGACTGAAAACAATTCAGTCGGTTGAATTCGAGTATGTTTAATTTTGGTTGATTTTTATGTTTAATTTGATTTAATTGATTTTATTAGGTTTAATTTTATTTATTTACTTAATTGTTTTGATTTGATTAAGTTAGTTGTATTGATTAGATGATTAAGTTTAATTTAGTAGGTTATTTATATTTAGTTTAGTGAGTCAATTGGATTTGTTTTAATTTAGTTAAATTAGGTTTAATTTAATTAAATTTAAGCCAAGTTATTAAGTAGTTTGTTAAGTTAAGTGAATCTGTTTATTTAGGTATGTTTGTTAAGTTGAGTTGAATTAAGTTAAGTTTAATTAAGGTAAGTTGTTAAGGTAAATTTATTAATTTTGATTTAAGTCTATTAGGTTGAGTTATTCTAAATTAAACTAATTATTCTCAATTAATTTCTAAATCATCTCACCCAAGCTAGGTTTTCAATACACTTATTCCTATGGGCTTTATGAGATGAGGATTTCTTTTTATCTTAATTAAATTTAATGAGCAATTTCAAAGTGTTTAAACTTGTGTTAGATTCAAGCTTGGTTTGAGCTAGTCAAGTAGGTTCTTCCAGCATTGACTTCTAGGTCATGGCGAGGCACATGACCTTCTTGGTTATCAGAGCAACGACCACTTCCTAAACAAAGTCATTAAAGAAATCAAGTACTTGATTCACTTTGGAGTCAAAGACTTAGTGAGTTAGTTTCGGTCAGTTCCACTCGACTTAGTGCACCAGGTCGTGGCGAGGCACATGACCTTCTTGGTTATCGGAGCAACGACCACTTCCTAGATATGCACTTCGAAGAGCTTCTCTAACTTACTATCAGTTCACTTGTCTTAGTACTAGGTTGTTCAAGTTTAAACTACTTTGTTTTCTATCTAGTCCGTTCTAAATTAAGCAAGTAAAGTAAACTAAAACATGCAAGTATTTAACTAAACAAGGAAACAAGCAAAGTGTTAGCTCCCCCTAAATGGTAGCTAGATTGAGTTTTGTTCACTAAGTGAACTTGACTTTTGGAAACCCAAAATTGATTTGGTCCAACTTGGTTGACTAAGCTAGACTTAAAAATCCATATTTGGACTCGATTCTTAGCATTTCGACTAAGTAATGATATGTATGATTTATAGGAGGATTTAGCTTTGTATTAGAGTCCAGACTTGTATACGGCTCGCTGAGATCCAAGCATCATGTTAAGATACTTGGAACCCGAAATGAACTTTTCCAAAGATCCGATTAGATCTTCTACTTTCCTTTTTAGGACTGAGTTCTCTTCCTCAAGCTTTGCAACTTGAGTTGAGTCTCTATCCTTAATTTGGCAAGTCGAAGTCTTCGAGTTGACTTGCTCCTTAAGTACTTGGACTTCCTTAAGTAGCGAGTCGACTCGATTCTCGGACTTAGCTAACTTCCTATCTAGACATGCAATTATATTATACAACTTATATTCTAAGGGAGAAGTTACCTCATTTGAACCTTGGGAAACGGATACGGATCCGTGGCTTCTCTCGAACTCAGAATCGGACTCATACTCGAAACTTAACTAGGCTCTGGATCTTGATTCGACCATAAATGCGACAAAACTTCTCTTCGTCTCTTCTGCGTCCGACTCTTCCGATGACGACTCGTCCCAAGTCGCCTTAAGTGCTTTCTTCTTCTTTTCCTTTTTTGATTTTTCTTCCTTTTTTAGGTTTGTGCACTCTGACTTGTTGTGTCTCTTTCCATTGCATTCGTAGCATGTCACATCTGATCAGGGTCTCGGCTTGTTGTCGACGACCTTTTTAGCATCTTTCTTTGTAAATCTCTTCTTCCGATTGAACATCTTCCAGACCATATTTATGATTTCCTCTTTTCTGTTTGTTTCCGACTCCGAGTCATCTTCGGACTCACTCTTCACTTTTCTTTCCTTTTTAGTCAAACCTGCCACCAACGCTATACCATTCTCGGTTTGACTCGAGTTAGCTTGTTCGTGTAGTTTAAGTTCACAAAATAGTTTGTTTAGCCTATTTGTGGAAAGATCCCTAGAGACCTTATAGGCATCGATAATCGATGTCCATAAGGCATTTCTCGGGAATGCCTTAAGCGTATATCTATTTTCTATTTGGTATCCTATTAAGTGTAATCCATTTAATATATCTTTAATTTTAGTATGAAGTTGACTAGCATTTTCATTTTCATTCATTTTACAATTAAATAGTTTATTTAATAACATATCCTATTTAGTTATCCTAGTGTCATTTGTACCCTCATGCAATTCAATTAATTTTTCTCATAATTCCTTAGAATTTTCAAATGGACCTTATACCCTATTGAGCTCTTCTTTGGTAAGTCCACATTGCAAGGTGTTAAGTGCCTTGTAATCGACTTGAGCTTTTTTTCTAATGTCCGCGGTCCATTTCTTCGGTTCTAACAACTCACCTGAGTTATCTACTGGAGCTACGAACTCTTTCCTAATTAAGAATCAGACCTCTAGGTCGGTTAGCACTTCATTCACCTTTTCCAATAGAAAAAGTCCTCCCCGTTGAAGAGAGGAGGGCGAACGGTGTTGTAACCCTCTAAGTGTGACATTATTAACGAAATATTTTCTAAGTGTAGAAAATTGAATTAAATATTTTCTAAGACAAGAAAATTAAATCAACTATTTTCTAAGTGCAGAAAATTAAATCAAATATTTTATAAGACAAGAAAATTAAATCAAAAATTTTCTCCGATAAGAAAATTAAATCAAATATTTTCTAAGTGTAAAAAATTAAATCAAATATTTTCTAAGGCAAAGAAATTAAATTAAATTAATCTAAAGTGTAGACAATTTATTTTAATTATTCTAAAATATAGAAAATAAATTTTAAATATTCTAAAATGCAGAAAATGAATTTCAAATTATCTAAAATGCAGAAAATTCTAAAATGCATAAAATAAATTTTAAATTATCTAAAATGCAAAATAAATAAATTATCTAAAATATAGAAAATAAATTTTAAATTATATAAAATGTAGAAAATGAATTTTAAATTATTTAAAATGTAGAAAATAAATTTTAAATTATCTAAAATGCAGAAAATGAATTTTAAATTATCTAAAATGAAGAAAATAAATTTTAAATTATCTAAAAGATGAAAAATTATTCTAAATTATTCTAAAGCAAAAAAAAATTATTCTAAATTATTCTAAAGCAAGAAAAAATATTCTAAAGTAAGAAAAATTATTCTAAATTATTTTAAAGCAAGAAAAATTATTCTAAATTATTGTAAAGTAAGAAAAATTATTCTAAATTATTCTAAAACTCACGATGGTAGTTGCACCAATTCGGAGCGCCCCTGCTTTGATAACAATTATAGGATCATGTTTCTCCGAGAGAGGGGGGTGAATCTCAGAGTTTAAAAAATTTATTTTAATTTATAAAACAATTTAGAATATTGAGTATGCAGTGGAAATGAAAATGAGACAATTGTTTTATTTGGTTCACAATCATAACTGGATTGCTACTCCAAGGCCCGTAACTCTTCCGAGAGCTATCTCGATGGGCAATCACTAAGGCTACGTTTGGTATGGGATAATCAGGCTTGTGATGTAATCAGGATTACATTACAAGATGATTTACTTTGTTTGGTAACATTTCAAAGATGTAATGTAATATAATTGCATTACAAAATAAGAGTCAAGATTCGTAATCTTGATTACGAAGGAAAAGCTATGTAATCCGATTACATTACGGACTCAATATTTATCATGACAAATATATCCTTCTTTTATTTTTCTCATTGCTTCACGGCGCTCGTCGACGATGACCACTGGCGACGGTTGTCGGCCAGTGATGGTTGGTGGCCGACGACCGGCGGCGACGACCGACGATCGGCCGACGACGGTACGGCGATCGACCGGCCAATCGGCGGCCAACGACCGACGGATTATATTACCTTAAGAAGAAATTATAAGGGTATTTTTATCATTTTATAATAATATAAATTATATTCCTTATAACAAATATGGATACCAAACAAACGAATGTAATCACTTTTGTAATCAAAGATTACACACCAATCGTTAACCAAACACAGTAATGTAATACACATTACATTACAAACTTGATTACATTACAAGGTTGATTACGTTACCCCATACCAAACGTAGCCTAAATGCCCTCCAACTCAAGAACTCTCGACTTCGGAGGGTTTCCCTTTTTACAAATGTTAAAGATGGATAACACACTACCTACTTTTTGAAATTAAGTACGAAAGCGAAAAAGAAAGTGAACAATACAAAAGCTTATATCGACACAAGTAGATGATTGAAATTTGCTCGGAGTGTCGGAAGATCACATTGTTGTGGAGATTTAGCTTTGGTGGATGAGTGTAGATTTCGACAGCACTTTGACGTCGATTCGATATTCTACTCAGATCTGGTTGAGCACTTGTTTTAAAGACCTTTTCCAGTTGACTGGAATGTCTTTTAGTTGACTCCACATTAGCCCGTCGATATGGAACTTCTGGTCTTCCAGTCGACTGAAGCCTCTTCAGTAGACTCCATGTCACCTGGCTCTATATCGGATAATTTGTCGCTTCAATTGACTCAAACCCTTCAGTCGACTGAAACCCTTTCCATCTGCATCGCTCAATCTCCGATCGATCACCAACTGATCCTGCCAAATAAGTATCAAGTCGACTGATCCATGTCCAGTCGATTGGAATTCAGTCAACTCGAATTCATTCAGTCGAGAGGACTCGACCTCACCTCTTTACTCGAGGCTTACCTACCGACTATCTTCCGAGCTTACCACTCTTGACATCCGATCTGACCCACCAGGGCTTCCACTAGCTGTCCGGTCTGCTTGACCCAGCTAGACTTTTTGTTGATTGTCCGGTCTCTTGACCCAATCGGTCTTCATGCCAAATGTCCGATCCATGCGACCCATCTGAACTTCATGTCTGATGTCCGATCCTCCTAATATGTCAAGATACTTGCCTAGTATCCGGTCAACATGACCAACTAGGACTTCCTGTTAAGCCTGCACACTTAACACTGATATTAGAACACAAGTGAATCTTAACTTTTAACTATGGTTCATACAATAAAACTAAGGAGTGATACTCACTGCATCAACAACTGCATCTTCTAATGACCCTTTTTCTTGCAAAAACTACACTCATCATAACATACCTTTGTTTGAGATCTATTCTGATTATTAAAAGAAGGTCTGGACTAGGCAACAAAAATAGAATGATTGAGAGAAGGAAGAATTCCTTTTTCTGTGCTGACTTTTTCACTTTGAGACCAGGCGAATTTCTTCATCTAGTAGCTCATTGACTATAGAATCAACAGAAGGAAGTGGATTTCAATGTAGAATGATTCCACGAAGGCCCTCAAAATTATCTCGAAGTGTCATTAGAAACGGAACTAAGCATTGTTCGTCCCTACGAGCAACATATGGAGCAAACTCCTGCAATTGTGCAGATTCTATAAGTGCTAACTGATCCCAAAGGTTAGACATTGCAGAGTAAAATTCCTAAGTACTCATATTATTTTGTTGTAAAGCACAAATGTCTATCTCCAATTGATATTGTTTTGCAAAATTAGATTGAGTATACAATCTCTCTACGTGATCCCAATCTTCCTTGGCGATTTCATACTTTACAAGTTGGACATCTATCGATTGCAATGCAGAGTTGTTGATCCAAATAATAATTTTTGAATTGCAAGCTTCCCATACATCTAATTGTTCTGCATATTTTTCATCTTCACTATCTATAGGTTTAACAAAGGTTTCAGAAATATATTGTCACATTCATTTTCCTTTTGATGTGTGCATTTTATATACGATTTTAGCTATCATTTTAGCGAACATTTTATCTCGTTTTTAGAGTATTCATTGCATATTATCTTTGTTTACTCCACTTTTCTATTATCTTCGTTCGGAGATCTGCTTTTGTTAATTTTATGTGTAGGACAATATTTTTGGAGCAAAAATCAAGCATTTTATGGAGCACATACCTTAGAAAACATGCTCTGGCCATGTCCCAAGACACGGGCATGTTCCTGAAGTAAAACAGATCAAAATGGAGACTCCAGAGTGACACACTGTAAGATACCAAAAAAAAAAAATATGGATAGGAGTTAATTACATTTAACCTAGCTTAAGAAATTGCATTAGTTTAATTAAATCTAGGGTTAATGATTTTATTGGGCTTAAAGCCCAACCCATTTAAAACCCCGACCCGTTAACCCATTAAAAAAAAAAGTCGCCGTTCTCCCTTTCCGATTCTCGCCGAGAATTTCGCCTCGTCCGAGCGTTTCGCGCACGCCGCGAAACGCTTCCGCCGCCTGGCGCTGCCCTTTTTCCCAAGCCTCACAGCGTCTCTGCCTCTCGTGATCCTCGCCTCCGGACGCTTCTCTCCGACTCCTGTCGTCCCAGATTTCGTCGGCTTCTCTGCTTGAGTGGACGGCGACAGGCGATAGTACTCGTTGACAGACCAGAGCAACGCCCGCAATTTGGGGGCTTCGGACGACGACGAAGGCACTGTGCTCGAAAGGGAAAAGATCGACGACTTGCTGCTGGAGCCGAGAGTTCCAGTGGGAATTAGGGATCGACAGTGGCTCTGGCCGATCATCGTCGGTGCTCGCGGACAAACCAGAGCAACTAGGGTGCTCGCGGTTGGAGGCGTGGGTCGACGACAGCGTCACTTGTTCCCGATTTCACGCTGTCGAAGGTAGTTTTGATCCGATCGATCGCAGCCAGGGCAAGGTAAGATGTGGATTTTTCTTACAGTGGACGAGATTTTAGAGTTCTGAGGATTTGTCGTGACTAAGCTCGAAACCTAATTTGGAATGTGGTTGTTTCCGGCCGACTGAGGATCTTCGAGGATTGCTCGGCCGGTGAAGTTTCTACTATCGGTAAGCCTAGTTTTCTCCTTAGCTACTATATTGTTACTTGCCTTGGCTGACACCATGGAGAATTTGGAGTAGAGGCCTTCTATCGGCAGATTGAGGACTGGGAAGGGGTGTTTTGCCGGTGGAGCTTCCAAAGAGTTGGTAAGCAAAATCAGTTTCCCTCTATTGTGTTGTGAATTCAACTTCGATTCAATAGTTGATAGGGGTCATTGGCTGCAGCTGATGTAGAAGGTATATGCCGGTGTCAGATGCAATTTAGGGTATACTATCTAACCGTAGTATTTTAAAGGGGTGATTTTGTTTGTTCTGCGATCCTTTTAGATAAATGGGGTTGTTCTTGATCTTATTCAATATTGGGTTGTTTTAATTATGATGTTAATCGTACCAATTAAGGGTCTAATGTGAAGGTTGGTTATAGTAAATCGACCTTGGATAATTTAGGAGATTTTCCTAAGTCGTAAGTCGATAAAAGGATGCGACTGTAAGAACGATATAGTAATTAATTCGTATGTTATAGTCTGCTTGTACTAAAATGTAATTGATGCTATTTGCAGGACGTGGATACGAGACAGGTCCGCGACTGTGAGGATTTCTTTAGTTTGAGCATTACAGCAGGTGGGTAATTTCCTACCTGGTCCGGGTAGATGTATTGCATTCAGATTTAGTCATAGATATGAGCATGTTAGGTGTTCATATTATCTTGACCCTACTCTTTTTATCGTATGCTTGATCCTTTACCGTTGGCTATTAACTCCATTGTTGATATCATATTTATTTTATCATGATTAGGAGTTATACATATAGGTGATGCAAGTAACTTAGAATTTGTTTAAGTTAAGTGCAAATAGTAAAGTCCGGTGACAACCTGATTGTACATTGGGCAAAAAGGTCATCCGTAGGTAGATAATGTCTTTAACCTAGGGTTAGTTCTAGTACCCTTAGGTTGTATGTTACCACCGAACATGTATTGTGTAAATGGTCAGAGGAATGATATTTAGGGTATCGCTACGGACCAGTGGTCCTAGCTTGTTATAATTCGATGAGTATGACTCTCTACAGGATAGAGAGTGTATCCATCAGTTGAGTACGACTCTCTACAGGATAGAGAGTGCGTCGATTAGATTGGTATGACTCTCTACAGGATAGAGAGTATCATGATCAGTTGAGTACGACTCTCTGCAGGATAGAGAGTGCGTTGATCTGGCTAGTATGACTTTCTGTAGAATAGAGAGTCTATGGTGGATGTCTGTATGTGAGATATTGCATTCATGTCATTTGCATGCACACGCGGCGAGGTCTCCTCTTGTGGTTGAGAGTGTCGCCAATATCTCGCCTCCACTACGGTTACTCATAGGAGTAACCAGGTGTGGCGAACCACTATAGACGGTGGTAGTTGGATTTGCATGTCGTAGTCCTGCGTGTGTGGTACTCGACCACTCATGGGTAGTGACTGTCGGAGTGACCAACAGCAGGGACCCCCATCGTGTAGCTTGCTCTTTACGCTTATATGCTACTCGATCATACTGCCCACTCGGCCACTCGAGAGTAGTGGTTGGTGTTGAGTTGGGACAGTTGTCATGCTCGAGCCACCGAGGCCACACTGAGGTCGTGGTAGCTTTAGGGTGAGCCGACATGACCATGCATGCTGCATTGCCGTATCTGATGGTGCTTTGCATATTACCATATATATATATATATATATATATATATATACATATATGCATGTATATATATATATATGGATGGTTGAGATTAATATATATATAGATACAGTCTATATATATATATGATTATTGTGATGTTGCATTTGTTTGTACTATGCTTGCTGCATTTGGGTGGACATCATATTCATGCATGTCTCTTGCATTTGTTATACGATTGTGTCGGATATTGGTATGTGTTAGACAGACCACTAGATACCTTGACCTGTAGCATGAGTAGATTATGTGTTGGTATTACTCTTCCTGTTATATATATGTTGGATATATGTTCAGGTTGGATCAGAGTAGCGTAGCAGACTTCAGGTATGCCTGCATTTTATGTTATTCATTTGATTAGATGGTATATGCTTGTATTTATATACTATGCTGATATACATGTTGTACATCTAGATTATGTTGTCGAAATACATGTGATATTACATATATACATGTTTTCTATTACCTGCTGAGTTTTACTCACCACCCCCCCCCCCCCGCGGACCCTGGGTTTTCTGTCGCCCAGGTAACAGGTAGAAGACTTCGTGATGGCATTGGAGCATCGCCTGCTGACATCATCTCATCTCACCTCTGAGGCTCCCGTGTTCTGTTTTGGGCCCTCCGTCCGCCGTGTTATGTATTCGAAATTTTCGTGATGTATATGTTGTATATTCAGATTTTGTCGAGGTTTTGTGTGTTGTAGTGTGTTAGTCATACTGGTATGCATGTGTGGGATTGTTGTATTGTTGTGGTATGTTTCCGCTTTGTCTTGTGTAGTTTTTGTTTTCATACATATATATTGTTGTTATTATGGGCCTACGGGCCTTGTATTAACCCGAAATGTTGCCACGTACAGGGGAGGTATCGTCCGTTGGATTTTTGGCTCGGCATGCCCTCGGGGCGTGACAACTTTAGTGGTATCAGAGCCCAAGGTTCTGCGATGCCATACAATGTTGTTTTTGTGTCGAGTCTTGGATTCTCGGGAGTCGATTTATTAGGTTTTGGTTTTCTGAGATGAGATGGACAGCGGCCTGAGCTCCAAGCAGCACGAGGTAAGAATTCCTGATAACTTCTGGTTTAGTAGATATTTATCTAAACTTGATCAGTAGGTGTATACAATATAGTTATGACACCTGTGTAGACTTGTAGTAGGGGTCGTCCACCGAGGCGACCAACCGGAGTGACCTTTAGGGTTTATACTCTCGGTTATGTTGGCTATGCATTTAGATGCTTATACCAAGGAATGACCTGTAGTGTGTTGGTTGTTGTTCGGAACCGTGGTATGAGTTGACCATGGGAACGACTTGTTGAGTCTGTGAGTCTTGAACCCGTGTCGAAAAGGTGATTTACCTTTGAGAGCCGACTGATACCGAGTCGGAAAAACATGGGTCAAGTCATCACATTTCTGGTTGAAATCAGAGATTTCAGCCTTAGAGATTTTCATTAACGGTACTAGTCAGATCATTACTTGTGGGTAATGAACAGACTTGTAGACTATTTGTGATGCAGATAGCGGAAGGCTAGGTTATGGTGTTTCATAGGGATTTTATCCCTGAGTTGTTAGTACTGAGTTGTATAACTTTGAGAGTACTTTTGAGTACTTTACTCATGTTATACCGAGAAAGAAGAGTTATTTGCATACCATTATCGGGGTCAAGCCGGTATTTAGTGGTAAATGCAGAAAATAATCTTCGGGAAATAATATATCACTTGATCATGGTTTAGTGATGTTGAAAGAGTGTATTTCCCCGTGTCACTTTTAGTGACATATTATAAGGGATTCTTGAGCTTCAAGAAAGGGTGATTGGTTAGTAACAATGTACTGTGCAGAGTCGTGAGACTTGCGGAGGTTACGACCACCTAATAGCTCAAGAAGATGAAAGGATGATTTAAGTTGCCCAGAGTTATTGGCTTATAGTTGGATTAGGATGCCGGGATTTTCTACCAAATCCTACCGGAAGACGTTGGATTAAGACAGGAGTTTAAAAATGACTTCGTACAAGAGTTTAAGAGTTGGAGACCGGTAAGCAAATATTGCAGGTCAACTTAATAGAGTTAGAAGTCTCTGAATGTTGGAAAAAAAAAGAGCAATATCAGGGTCACAGGCCTTGAGCTACCTTTCGATTATAGAAGACCAACCGTAGATCATCAGGATATTCTCGAGGATATCAGCAAAATCAGAACAAAGACTTCGAAGGGATTGTGTGCGTGCAGTGCAGATCACGAAGATACACGAAGTCAGAATACCTGTTGGAACAATTCATCTGTTGCTATTGTGAGCAACCAGTACAGTAGAGGAGGTGTACTTTGAAGACTCAGTTGAAGACTACCGATGGTGTTCCAGGAAGAACATGCATTGTCTCGACAGCAGAGATCAACACAGAAGATTGAGTTATCTCATCAGCAACAACCTACTACCTCAGGCGTGGTTGGAGTTCCTTGATACTCCCCTTCAGCAGAGATCAGTACAGAAGCAGCATCAGCAGAAGACATCTTAGAAGATTCAGCAGACAACAACAGTTACCTCCAGATGTGAGTTGATTTGTACAGAGGATAGAGTATACGACAATGGTCGTATCGATTTTTATATTCTACAGTTGCAACTCCTAGGATTTACTGATGGGATGGAATGATCTAGGAAAAATCCTCAGATCATTCATTGCAGAAATGCGACCGCTTTGTCACGAACTGTTGGATCTGATCGTATTCTCTTCGGAGAAAGGCGGAGACCTGCGGGGAGCCTTTGGATCGGATCGACAGATAATTGATCGTTCAGGGTATTACTTTAGTTTACCCTCTAGGTTAATATGTTGAGAGATGCTTGTAGTTACATGTATCTGTAACTAGAACATTCTCAGTTGGATTAGAAGGGTCCTTTACATCG
Organism: Wurfbainia villosa; assembly: GCA_025175895.1. Classification (NCBI taxonomy): domain Eukaryota; kingdom Viridiplantae; phylum Streptophyta; class Magnoliopsida; order Zingiberales; family Zingiberaceae; genus Wurfbainia; species Wurfbainia villosa. Next base: position 14,078,593 of record CM045991.1, on the reverse strand, counting down.
ACTTGTGGGTCGATGGTATCTCTACCGTCAGGTGAGATGAGGATCAACAACTAAGAAGTCAAGGGATGCCCTTAGACTCGGATAAACATATCTTTACTATAGACATATCCTTACGGATGGTCAAGTTGTTGAGATTATAGTATGATTATGTCTCTCAGATGTGCGTATAATCCAAGAGCCTTCGGATGTAGTTCGGATGAACTCCTAGCCTTGCCGTTGCATAGGCAAGTGGAGTAGGCGATTGAAATAATTGCGGAAATAGTCCGGTATCGAAGATCACATATCGAGTGATAGTTTTGTTGGTATCAGTGTTGTTAAACACTATAGAAATTGGAATAACGTGAGTTGCGATTATAGGAGATATTGGAGGGGATATTTATCTATCCCAGTATTCCTCCTTGAGAAGGATCCAAAACTCTTTGTTAAGAGAGATGGACCTTTGAAATTATGCATCGATTATCGATGATGGAATACAGTAGTTGTTGTGAAGAATATCTTTCATTGTGGATAGATGAGCTGTTTAGTTCAGCAAAGCACACCTGTGTATACTCTAAGGTTGATTTACGACTGGAGTATTAATATTGTAGTGACATGGTGTCATACAATTATCATTGTTGTTGTGATGATTGATATATCATCAATGTAGAGTAAAGGGAATGCAGGTGTGTAGAGACGACAATTTCATACTTGGTATGAATTGTATGAGTTTTGATTAAGTTAGACTAATTAACGATTTAGTCGTCCCTGGATTTGAGGATCGTGTACTCTGGACACGATTTGATCAGGTTGTGGTCATTGGAGTCGCGTAACTTGGCCACTATTGATGGTGGTAGTTGGAGTTGCGCAGTCGACCACCGTAGTTGTTGTTTCCTTGTATTGATTTTGTTATTCCTACGAATGTGGATGGGATGCTTTTAAGCATTAGTATACCACGAACTTGTTTGACAAAGGTAATGTTGGAAATTATTTAGTCGGAAGCTGGTGAAACCAGTTTACAGGACCAGGATGGCAGTTAACTTTTACACGAGTATTAGTTAATCCTTCCGGAGTAGATAAAAGGATATTGTACGCGGATGCGTCGTTTCAGGGATCGGAATGATTCCGATACAGTAAATGAGGCATATCGTATGTCTACGTTAGTTAAGAAACTACGAGATAGTCTGTCATATACATGACATGACTTTAGTAGTTATTTCCTGGATTTGTGGATGTATGGAGCAGAAGTGCTCATTGAATTTAACAAGCTACTAGGTAGCTACAATGGAGTTGTTGGAACGCGAATAGTTGTAATTTGCGAGATTTGATCGCTATAGTCTTCCATGCACTTACAGAGTGTGTGGTAGAGTGGATTTTGAATGGTTGATGGACTTCTCTTTTGAGAAGATAATTCTCGTCTCTGATAAGGATAGTGTGTTCCGAACACGCGTCCAGTCAAGAAAGAGCTGCTACAGAAAGCACATCATTCGAGATGGGCTATATACCTTTGAGGTACTCAGATGTACCGAGAGTCGAAATGCTTATACTGGTGGAATGGTATGAAGAGAGATACCGCAGACTTTGTTGCTGGATATATACTATACCAGCAGGTGAAGGTTGAACATTAGAAACCCGCTAGATTGCTCCAAGAAATTCCAATTTCGGAATGGAAGTGGGAGCACATCACTATTGATTGCATTACGAGATTGCCTAGGACTCGTAAAGGACATGATGCGATTTGGGTGAGTGTGGATCGACTGACCAAATCAGTTCATTTCCTTTCTATTCGTGGGTCATACTTGTTGAATCATTCGGTAGAGTTGTATTACCGAAAGATTATCAAATTGCGTGGGGTACAGTAGCAAATCGGTTAGAGATTCATGATTTACCTCGCGATTTTGACAGAGTCTGCACCAGACTATGGGCACAGAGCTTTGGCTTAGTGCAACATTTCATCCGCGGACTAATGGACTGTCTGAGCATGGCATTCAAACGTTGGAGGATCTATTCAGATCTTGTGTCGTGGATTATGGAGGTGTAGCTTATCGGTAGACTTTACCTCCGACACTTGCAGGTGTTCATAACATATTTCATGTTTATATACTGAGGAAATACGTGCCGCGATCTGACCATGTTCTGTAAGAGGTTCCGATACTACCTCAGTCTAATGCAACTTACGAGGTGATTCCAGGGTGGAGCCTGGGTCGCAAGGAGCGACAGTAGTAGGACGAAGACCATTCGACTCTTAAAGGTTGGATGACAGCATCATATTGATGAGGAGACTACTTGGGAGCTGGAAGATACTATCCGCGCTCGATAGCCTCATCTGTTCACTTGAGGAGTGTATGTGGCTCTTTCGAAAAACTTGCTTGAAGTAATTTTTGCATGTTAGTACGAAATTTGGGGACCAAATTTTTATTAAGTGGGGCAGAATGTAAGATACCAAAAAAAAAAAATATGGATAGGAGTTAATTACATTTAACCTAGCTTAAGAAATTGCATTAGCTTAATTAAATCTAGGGTTAATGATTTTATTGGGCTTAAAGCCCAACCCATTTAAAACCCCCGACCCGTTAACCCATTAAAAAAAAAAGTCGCCGTTCTCCCTTTCCGATTCTCGCCGAGAATTTCGCCTCGTCCGAGCGTTTCGTGCACGCCGCGAAACGCTTCCGCCGCCTGGCGCTGCCCTTTTTCCCAAGCCTCACAGCGTCTCTGCCTCTCGCGATCCTCGCCTTCGGACGCTTATCTCCGACTCCTGCCGTCCCAGATTTCGTCGGCTCCTCTGCTTGAGTGGACGGCGACAGGCGACAGTACTCGCTGACAGACCAGAGCAACGCCTGCAATTTGGGGGCTTCGGACGACGACGAAGGCACTGTGCTCGAAAGGGAAAAGATCGACGACTTGCTGCTGGAGCCGAGAGTTCCAGTGGGAATTAGGGATCGACAGTGGCTCTGGCCGATCATCGTCGGTGCTCGCGGACAAACCAGAGCAACTAGGGTGCTCGCGGTTGGAGGCGTGGGTCGACGACAGCGTCACTTGTTCCCAATTTCACGCTGTCGAAGGTAGTTTTGATCCGATCGATCGCAGCCGGGGCAAGGTAAGATGTGGATTTTTCTTACAGTGGACGGGATTTTAGAGTTCTGAGGATTTGTCGTGACTAAGCTCGAAACCTAATTTGGACAGTGGTTGTTTCCGGCCGACTGAGGATCTTCGAGGATTGCTCGGCCGGTGAAGTTTCTATTATCGGTAAGCCTAGTTTTCTCCTTAGCTACTGTATTGTTACTTGCCTTGGCTGACACCATGGAGAATTTGGAGTAGAGGCCTTCTATCGGCAGATTGAGGACTGGGAAGGGGTGTTTTGCCGGTGGAGCTTCCAAAGAGTTGGTAAGCAAAATCAGTTTCCCTCTATTGTGTTGTGAATTCAACTTCGATTCAATAGTTGATAGGGGTCATTGGCTGCAGCTGATGTAGAAGGTATATGCCGGTGTCAGATGCAATTTAGGGTATACTATCTAACCGTAGTAGTTTAAAGGGGTGATTTTGTTTGTTCTGCGATCCTTTTAGATAAATGGGGTTGTTCTTGATCTTATTCAATATTGGGTTGTTTTAATTATGATGTTAATCGTACCAATTAAGGGTCTAATGTGAAGGTTGGTTATAGTAAATCGACCTTGGATAATTTAGGAGATTTTCCTAAGCCGTAAGTCGATAAAAGGATGCGACTGTAAGAACGATATAGTAATTAATTCGTATGTTATAGTCTGCTTGTACTAAAATGTAATTGATGCTATTTGCAGGACGTGGATACGAGACAGGTCCGCGACCGTGAGGATTTCTTTAGTTTGAGCATTACAGCAGGTGGGTAATTTCCTACCTGGTCCGGGTAGATGTATTGCATTCAGATTTAGTCATAGATATGAGCATGTTAGGTGTTCATATTATCTTGACCCTGCTCTTTTTATCGTATGCTTGATCCTTTACCGTTGGCTATTAACTCTATTGTTGATATCATATTTATTTTATTATGATTAGGAGTTATACATATAGGTGATGCAAGTAACTTAGAATTTGTTTAAGTTAAGTGCAAATAGTAAAGTCCGGATGACAACCTGATTGTACATTGGGCAAAAAGGTCATCCGTAGGTAGATAATGTCTTTAACCTAGGGTTAGTTCTAGTACCCTTAGGTTGTATGTTACCACCAAACATGTATTGTGTAAATGGTCAGAGGAATGATACTTAGGGTATCGCTACGGACCGGTGGTCCTAGCTTGTTATAATTCGATGAGTACGACTCTCTACAGAATAAAGAGTGTGTCCATCAGTTGAGTACGACTCTCTATAGGATAAAGAGTGCGTCGATTAGATTGGTATGACTCTCTACAGGATAGAGAGTATCATAATCAGTTGAGTACGACTCTCTGCAGGATAGAGAGTGCGTTGATCTGGCTAGTATGACTTTCTGTAGAATAGAGAGTCTATGGTGGATGTCTGTATGTGAGACATTGCATTCATGTCATTTGCATGCATGCTGGCAACGAGGTCTCCCTTGTGGTTGAGAGTGTCGTCAGTCATCCTGCCTCCACGGTTACTCATAGGAGGAGTAACCGATGTGAGGGCAGAGCATTGTGGTGCCGCACTCTACCACTATAGACGGTGGTAGTTGGATTTGCGTGTCGTAGTCCTGCGTGTGTGGTACTCGACCACTCATGGGTAGTGACTGTCGGAGTGACCAACAGCAGGGACCCCCATCATGTAGCTTGCTCTTTACGCTTATATGCTACTCGATTATACTGCCCACTCGGCCACTCGAGAGTAGTGGTTGGTGTTGAGTTGGGACAGTTGTCATGCTCGAGCCACCGAGGCCACACTGGGGTCGTGGTAGCTTTAGGGTGAGCCGACATGACCATGCATGCTGCATTGCCGTATCTGATGGCGCTTTGCATATTACCATATATATATATATATATATATATATACATATATGCATGTATATATATATATATGGATAGTTGAGATTAATATATATATAGATACAGTCTATATATATATATGATTATTGTGATGTTGCATTTGTTTGTACTATGCTTGCTGCATTTGGGTGGACATCATATTCATGCATGTCTCTTGCATTTGTTATACGATTGTGTCGGATATTGGTATGTGTTGGACAGACCACTAGATACCTTGACCTGTAACATGAGTAGATTATGTGTTGGTATTACTCTTCCTGTTATATATATGTTGGATATATGTTCAGGTTGGATCAGAGTAGCGTAGCAGACTTCAGGTATGTCTGCATTTTATGTTATTCATTTGATTAGACGGTATATGCTTGTATTTATATACTATGCTGATATACCTGTTGTACATCTAGATTATGTTATCGAAATACATGTGATATTACATATATACATGTTTTCTATTACCTGCTGAGTTTTACTCACCACCCCCTGCGGACCCTGGGTTTTCTGTCGCCCAGGTAACAGGTAGAAGACTTCGTGATGGCATTGGAGCACCGCCTGCTGACATCATCTCATCTCACCTCCGAGGCTCCCGTGTTCTGTTTTGGTCCCTCCGTCCGCCGTGTTATGTATTCGGAATTTTCGTGATGTATATGTTGTATATTCAGATTTTGTCAAGGTTTTGTGTGTTGTAGTGTGTTAGCCATACCGGTATGCATGTGTGGGATTGTTGTATTGTTGTGGTATGTTTCCGCTGTGTCTTGTGTAGTTTTTGTTTTCATACATATATATTGTTGTTATTGTGGGCCTACGGGCCTTGTATTAACCCGAAATGTTGCCACGTACAGGGGAGGTGTCGTCCGTTGGATTTTCGGCTCGGCATGCTCTCGGGGCGTGACACACACGACTAACCTTGTGAATTTCACACAACCGTGTATTTTTCCAGTCTGATTTTCAACTTAGATTTTAGCAGTTTCCAACCTTCCACTTGGTCGACCGTGTGAAATTAACACGACTGTGTGGCGGCATCACAAATTTGAAGAAATAAGATTTTTCAAGTATTTATGGAAAGCCAAAGCCACCTCTATATATAAGAAACTCGTCTAAGAGGCGAGGGATCACGAGGATCACGAGGGGAGCCGCCCTAGGGCTCCCAAGCCCTAAAAGGCGACCATCCAAGGGCCCTCTAACTACCGAAGGAGGAGATCTCGACGCCGCTACTCCAACCCTAGGTACAAGCTGTAGTCGAAGACTCTCTTCGATCAAGACTAAGCCCTTCTCTCTCCTTTACTGCAATTCCTGTGAGTTAAATCTTGTTTTGTCAACATCTTATGGTTGTATTTCTATTTGTGGAGTAGTTTTTATGATTCTTTGATTAGGGAGTAGTCTATCTTGATTTGCAAACATACGTATGCAATGAATTCATGTTATCTTACATCACTTCTATTATATATGTTTGCTTTTTATTCTATGATATAATGGTTCATAGTTTGACTTTATTGTGTTAATCCGATTTAGATACCAAAAGCATTAGGTCGTATTTTAGAGGTATGGGAAAGGATCGAAAGGAGAGCCCAATCCTCCGAACAATAGAGAATCGAGACGTAGGGGAATCGACTATGAGTGAGGAGTTAATCCGTTGGGGTTATAGTGACAGATTCTCTGTGCGACTAAAGTTACCCCACAAGTAGATTGATTCACCGTGAGGACCCATAGGTATCATAGAACGCAATGAACTTATTCTAGCAAAAGGCCCAAAGTAGGAGAAATCAACTCTAGAAGGGTTGTGGGATCCAATGACAGAGGGCTTCCCAAGGATAGCAACCCCCTGAGCTCTGACGATCCAAAAGGAAAACTTGGCTAGGAAAAGGGTAATCCAGTGTAGTTCCAAAAGATCACATCGGATAAAATAGATATCCTACCTACATGAACAACCATTGAGAGTTAGAAGTAAGATATATATTTATAATCATTTAGGTGAAACCACAATCTTAGAATCATTGTCGTCGATCATAACAAGGACCCAATGCAGTGGTGTCCCTGTAAAAGTGATCTCCCAGTTCTCTCGTTTTCCTTTCGGGCCTTTTTGCTTATCAATCACCTGATTCAGTCTAAACAATCTATATTCACTTAGTAAACTAGTACTCTATTATCAGTCCTTATGGATTTATATTTTATTATTTGACAACAATCGTGCACTTGCGAGCGTTGAGCACGAGCGTGCACTTCAAGTCCTTAGTAGTCTCGGTCGGAGATTTGGGGTCTTACTCGCGTGCATCACCTTTCAAAAAATTTCTCATCGCATAATTCCAATAGGAGTAATTTTGCCCATTCAATTGCACACTAATAGACTAAAGTGAATCATCTTTTGTATCAACCATTATAACAATAAAAGCAATATATATACCTGAATCAATAATTATATTTTTCCTTTGTCAGGTGGACTTAAAGAACTCAAAATCCGATCTTCATCGTTCAAAATGTAGCCTTAAATGCAAAGAACGTTCACTCAAAATTTCAAGACGATCCAACGATTAAAACTCAAGAAAAGCAATTCTGCTACATTTGCCTCAAAGAATTTCTGAAATAAAAATTCTGATACCATGTGAAGAAAGTAAAGAATGCAAATATAATGCAAAAGATAACACAAAGAGAAGGAAATAAAGAGATAACCGTAAAAGGAGACTAATAAATTGTATATCAAATCTTAGGATTTACAAAGAAAAGAGGAATATAAATAAACAACCAAAATAATAGTAAAAAGACTAATCTATCCTTCTCAATAATAATAATCAGCTATATTAACAACCTCAAATATGATCAAAATCTTTGGTTGAGAGTGACCCAGACCTCCAACTCGACTAATACTCCCTTGTGCAAGATTGGTTGATCAATCCTCTAGTCTGTTAAGATTTTTTTTACTAAATCTTTAATCTGGACTAGACTCTAGTCTGACCGAGACCCACAGTTGAAATTGGCTTAGACCTCAATCTAGTTGAGGCCTTTCTGGCCGAAATCTCTTAGTTGAGACCTTTAGTCTCGTTGAGTCATCACTCTATAGTGAAGGAATATAATTTCATTCGGATTATGAGAAACATGAACTGAATTGACTGATGGATTCGTCTAGCCCAAGAGATAATATTAGTGAAAAACGATGATTCGCTCATCTTTAACGCCCCTGTCAGTCAATCTCACAGTCAACATGAAAGAGATAAATTACGGAGAGTATATTGTCCAAAATAATATGTTGCTTATTGACTAGATGAGGCTTGCAATTATTAATATATGTTGCTTATTAAAAATGATAAAATAATAATTTATTAAGATTGGGCTTTTAAAACATCTTATATATCACATGAACTTTAGCGTGTATAAACTAAATTAAATTATTTTATTATATTATTACGATGGATTAAAAATAAAATACTATAATAAATAGCTTACGTCCCTCGAAGTATTATTCTAGATTTATTATTTATGAAGAAAGTTTAGACGTAGAAGGCGGGCAAACTTGAATTGTTTGTGTCTCCGTGGATTCAACTATATTTCCCATTAAATGTTCTTAATGGTTGAAAATGAAATGTAGATTAGCTAGATCTATGGTAAAGTTTTCAAATGAAGTATTAAATCATATGAGTTTTATCATCATAAAGTACTTTATTTATTTCTGTATATAATCGTCAATTTAGCGGTCCCTACTAATTATTCCATAATTATTGTAAGTGAGGCAAATTGTGGAGGATTCTATGAACTTTAATTTGACGTGGTGGTCAAAATACATGGGGGTCATCTGAATCCAAAAAAGAATTTTAGATCTCCTCCGGAATCAACCCATGGCACTTCTATAAACACCGCTGTATTTTAGCCACCACATTATCCCCATGAAAATTAAAGTATTTTATTTCAGACACTAAGAGAGGAGGTGGGATGCATAAAGATGAAGATGAAAAAAAAAATAAAAAAGGTGTTGAGCCGAATAGCATATTAATTCGCTCAAAATGAGCCTGAAAAAGTCTAAATTAGCATTGTTTTATCTTAGTCCGCCTTGATTAAGAATAAAGACAGAAGAAATATTAAGCGGTATATTATAATTAAAAATATTTAATCTTTATGTTATACATTTGATCTTAATCTTTGTGTTACAACTTAATCCTTTTTTAAACTTAATTATCACAAGAAATATACTTCGAATAAATAAACTAATTAGAGTGCAAAAGAGATCTTTAAATTAATCAATTCTTATTCGGCATGTTCCTTAGTGGTTTTAACACCTTCCGGGGCTAAAAGGATTTTTGTTTTAATGATGGTTTTATGATGCAAAGTTGGAATTTGTCAATCTAATTCCTATCACTTCGCTTTCGGATCATAAGTAAGAAATATGAATTACAGTAGACAATCCTTGAAATTAGCAATAGGCACATAGAGAGAATTTTTAATGATGGTTTTAGCTCACATATACAACAGTTCAATTTATGGTCTTATTGGGGAATTAAAGTGCAGAAGCATAGATCATTGCACATTTATTGTGAAAATAAATAGAGAATCGGCTACGTATTTTTGAATTTCAGCAATAATTAAGATCAATCACTTGGTTCAACACCACCGTTTTTTATCAGAACTCCCATGTACCTACAAATGTCACCATCACAAAAATCAGCGGCAGCACATTCATCATTGTTTATAATAATCAAAATTAGATTTTATCATCACTGAAATTCGGTTGATTATTACCTGCCCAACATCATGACGGTAGCTTGAGGATTAGTTCCTGGGGAGAAACTGAAGGTGGATCCATCAATGACCCTGAGCCTGTCCACTCCGATCACTCTGTACTCATGGTCGACCACCTTCCCTACTTCACACCCGCCATGGAAATGCCAGATGGTGAGCACGAGGTCCTTGCAGTAGTGTTCCAGCGAAGTGGCGTCCTGCGCACTTCTTGCTCTGTTGTTGACGGCTAAGCTTGCAGCGAGAGCCTGCAAGTACTCCACCGTTTGATTCGGGTATCTGAATTCGGACAACGCTTGTGCATCGATCACTCTCCTGACCGTCTGCAATGCCTCCACGCATGTTCTAAGATCCTCAGGCTCCGTGAAGTAGTTGTAGGTTACTGATGGATTATCCTCTGGGTCGAGATTCTTGAGACGAAGATATCCTCGGGAGAGAGGCTTTGCCAATTTCTCAACTACTACGCCACCTTGGAATGAATAAGAGGAATTGCCTCCCAAAAGCGCTGCGGCGAGGTTGAAGCCCGTCAAAGACTCTATGTAGTAGCCCGGCCGGATTCCAACAACTTGAGCAGAAGTCATAGCCAGTGGCACCGGCGAAGGCACGGACAACATGTTCATCGGGTTGTCGGCAATGCCATGGCCGACCATCGGCTGGTCCAGGACCACCTCGATGCCGAAAGACTTGAGGTGGTCCGCTGGGCCGACGCCGCTCAGCATGAGCAACTGCGGGCTACCGAGAGCGCCGGCTGACAGTATGATTTCGCCTGCGGAGAAGCCCTTGAGGCGGGCCTCGTGGATGTTGCCGTCTTCGTCCTTGTACACCACACCGTACGCCTGCGGGTTCTTATGCTGGCCGGTAACGTTCCTGAACAAGATCCTCTGCGCCGTGGCGCGCAAGAGAACGGTGATCTTGGCGGGGTCGGCGTACTCGAGGAGATCGGCGGCGGTGTGGCGATGGCCGGTCCGGTCAAACGTGGTCCCCCCGACCTTGGTACCGTCCAAGTGCTCGTAGGTGAAGCCGTTATCAGGGGTGACTCCGGCCTCCAGAAGCCCTGCCCTGTAGGCCGAAGTCCACTCCGTCAGCTGAGGCCAGAAAACCAACTCTCGCTCCACCCACCGGAACGACTGGTTGGCCAGCTTCGGGTTCAATCCCATATCCATCACCTCCTGGCGGCTGGCGCGCGAGTAGAACCCGGCGTTGATGCAGGTGCCACCTCCGAGGCAGCGAGCTCGTGTACTGATGACGCCATCCTCGGAGACGAAACGCTGCGCCGGCGAGGTCGGGGTGAGGTAGGCGAGGTTCTCGACGAGAGAGGCGAGGTTGGAAACGTTGGGATTCCCGTAAGGCGAACCCCCTCTTTCCAGCACCAGCACGTCGAACCTCTCCGAGAGGGTGGCGGCCAAGGGGCAACCAGCTGTCCCGCCGCCGACGATGATGTAGTCGTGGTATGACACCCGTGGAGCATCTGTCGCATGCTTCACGAAGCCATACGCTGGCGCTGTTCACAGAAACCATGCATAAACAACTAATTACGGTAGTTAACACGGATTAAAAGGGCTTTTAATCGCTAATTAAAAGGAGAGACATTACATTTCAAAGCATAGCAGAAGCCATTGAAGCAGAAGATGAAGATAATAGTTGTAACAGATATTCTTTTACTTTTCGACTCCATGATTTACTAACTACAACTTAATTAATTAGCTGCTTCTGCAGTGCATGGATTGGATCGATCCTTCGACTTTATATAAGAAGGCCTAAGAGTAACACACATGATTGACTAATTAAGAAGAAAATAGTTAAGAAATGATACTATAAGTTAGCTATATTTGACACGCTAGCTAATTTATATACTTAGACCATTTCTATAACCTTTCATATGCAGTGACGCAGAGATAACTTCTAGATGAAGATAAAGCACATTCAAAATTTGAAAATTTTAAAAAAGTGTAATATAATTTACTTTTCATTTAAAGGCGTATTTAATTTTAAAAATATCTTTGAATACCAACAAGAGTCTTAGAAGTAGGATTACACTTTTATATATATATATTTTTTAAGATTTTTCTCTTCCATTTTATATTTTCATTTCAAAATTTTAATAGATTTTTATCGAAATTTATTGATAGACGTAGATGATTTAAAATTATAAACTTAAATATCCAATAAAAGAGAGAAGTGTAAAGAAGGTAAATATAATATATAAATTTTGAAATTATGAATATATATCAATTGATTAAGAGGTTGAATTTTAAAAATGGATTGTGCACGACTAAGAAAATCTTGAAGTATGATTGAATTTAAGATCACGGTGAAAATCTATCGAATTTAGATTGAGTTTAATTAGAACTAACTAAAATCATGAATGATTTTTAATCGAAACGAATTTAAAAGATTTAAAATTTTAAAACTACACGATATATAATGAAAGAGACGAGTCCTGAGAGCGTAAAAAAATGTGCAATTTTATTTTTGAACCTCTTATTGATATTCAAAGGTTTAAAATCACAGTGGATTGATTTTGAAATATTGACACCAACGTATTAAAAAAATTATAATACTATTATGGAGATTTTCATATATCAGTATCATTCTGTGGCGGCTTGGATAAATGGGGTGGACTAACATTGTTGATGGGAGAGATATTTTTAAAATTAAATATGTCTTTTAATTTAAAAAAAAAAAAAAAGCAAACGGGGATGTGCATTTTGAGACATTTTGAACTTTGAATGGCTACTAATTGTTGAAATAAGAAATATAGAAAAAAAAAATAGTCAAAAGATTAAAAAAAACAGTGAAGTCAATGATGCCTACTGCTGGTTGTTGAAACTTATATATCTTATGACCGTTTTCAGCACAGATAATATGACTTTTTTTAATGTGTTTCTCGGATTTGTTTTTGAATCTGTTTAACTGAGTTTATAATATTCAATCAGAACTTAATCTGTTTATGATGTTCAGTTTTATGGCAGAAATGAGTTTGTGGTGATGGAAATCGATTGTAAACCATGTATTTTAAAACCATACGAATACAAATGTCAATTTATGCACATGCATCTAATTTCATCGATTGTGCAATGATTATAATATAAAAACAACGATAGAAAATAAATATACAATTGTAATATAATCATCTCAACGTCATCAACGATATGTGAAAATCTTGCAAAAAAGTAATGGCCAGATCTCACGACAGATACAGAGAGATCTGTCGGAATTTTTCACCTGTACATGGACTATTGGACCGAATCCATTATCAATTCATAAATAAAAATAAATTCAAGTTAATAGGTTCTATACGTATAAATTGTTCGACAATCTGTGTCTGGAGACACTGAGAATATATAGTCTAATTTAAAATACAAATCAAATTAGACTTATATATTGAGAAGCTTGAACTAATAATCTCAAATTGTCAACCTTGAAAGTTAGGTCGAGTTGAACTATCGAGTCCGAGTGTCTAAGTTAGGATACAAATTAAAGTCCGAGTGTCCGAATTGAGATGTCGAGTCTAGTGCCTGAATTACACTGCCGAGTCCGAGTGCCTGAGCTAAGTCGAATCTGAGTGCCAAGCACCCAAGTCGTGAGCCCAAGGGTTGGGTGGTCGAGTGGGCAAGTCGTTGAGTGCCCGAGTCACCAAGCCCGAGTGTCGAGCGCCTGAGTCACTGAGGGCATCTGTCAAGTGCTCAAATCGCTTAGTTCCCAGGAGTCGAGTGTCGAGTTTCTGAGTGGTCGAGTGTACAATGTCGAGTTCCGCATGATTGCTTAGAAACAAAGGAGTTAAAGTTTGCGTTCAACATAAATTTCTTAAATTATATTCGCTCCACCTCCAAGGTGCTTCGAGGTTGTTGTGGGTCGTCTATTTTTCAAGATACAAGGGTGAACTGCGATCCCCACTAAGCATTGGTGGTCGCAGCAAACTAAATGGCACTTGGATGCTACCACAGGAGTTTTGCTGAGTGGATAGAGGTACTCGACAAAAGGAAAAATAGAGAGAGGCGAATGCAGGTGAATGAAATTCTTTTCTGCTCAAGACATTAGCTCCTTTTATTGTTAGAACCTTGGCCGACTAAAGGGGGGTGAATGTTGGGACCATTGGTGCGCTAGAGGGGGCATGAATAGCGCATTCGATTTCACTTTGATTCATGTTTGCTCGTCTACACCAATGTTAGTGCGCAATGGAATATACAGAATAAACACAAACAAAATGCAAAACAAGCAACACAAAAATCACAACCACAAGGTATAACGATTTTATGTGGTTCGAAACCAACGATTTCTACTCCACGGCCGAACTCTCGTTGAACTCTAGTGATGCACACCGTCACTAAAACCTCTCCTTCTCGGTATGACACTGGAGATGGAGAAACTCCTTACAAGAGTTTACAATAAGTACAACAACTAAAATACAAGTATAAAGTGAAATACAAAATATAAAGAAAACTTTACAACAAAGAGCTTTTGATCGCTTTGCGTGCTTGTTGGTTGCTTTGAGATGCCTTGGAAATTCTGGAATACAGCAGCAATTCCCCTTCCAAATCTTTAAGAATCGATGATGAAAATTTCCCCATCGAGATCCTTTTATAAGCTCCACATCAGACTGGTTTCTCGTTGACCAGTCAACTGCCGCTCGAATCCGACGGGTACTAACACCACCATTTCTCTGGATCACTATTCAACGGATACATAATAATCAATTGCTCACATCCCCAGTCGATTGTTGTCCGCACAATCAAGGTGTTGGTTGAGCACGCCTTGCTTTTGATCTACCGCTGTCAAGCCTCCAGTCAACTGCTCTACAACGGCAGTTGATTGCTTGTCGGAGCTATTATTTCTCAATCACCCGAGTATCTCCTCATTTTCCCAATGACTATGGCCAATCAAATGCTCTTCAACAGTAGTTGACTGCCGAGTACCTGCCTAAGTGTGGAGAACCATTCAGTTTCTCGAGCTATACAGTGCCAAGCACCTAGTTTGAAATCTGAGCACTATATCAGGAGTCAGTTCCCTACTGGACCAGTCGACTGGGATAAACCATCAGTCGATTGCCGAGCACCCAGTCTGAAAATCGAGCCCCACAGTCGGAGTAGGCCATACTAGACCAGTCGACTGTCGCACCTTAAACATAAGGTTTAACCCCAAGTATGATCCCGTCATACTCGACACTCACCCTAGGTCTAGACCTAAGCCTTCTAGCTATCTTCATCAGCCTAATGCCTTTAGGGTCCATCTGAGTCCTCCACGACTCCTTCACCGTTCGCACTAGCTTTCAGATACTTCCATGGCTTCGTCATGCCATCGAGTACCCTTAGCCTAGACCTAAGCCTTTAAGCCACTTCCCTCAACCTCAAGTCCTTGGTTCGAGTCCATGACTCCTCACCCTTAGCCCTAACCTTCAAGTGCTTCAATTGGCTTCGTCATGCTAACGGGTCTACCTTTGCCAAGAGATCACACCTCTGGGACTTCCATTGTCAAGGCTCTACCCTTGGACTTTTCCTTTGTCAAGTATCCATACTTGGACTTTCCTCACTTGCCTAGCATTCAGTCAACTGTGACCTATCAGAACTTCTCTTGCCAAGCTCAATCTCCTTGATCAGCTGAGACTTCCCTTGCCAGGCTCGATCTCCCTAATTGGTCGGATCTTCCCTTGTCAGGCTCGATCTCCCTGATCAGTCAGGTCTTCCCTTGCTAAGCATGATCTCCTTGACCTGCCAAGACTTTCCTTACTAAGAACAGTCTCTTTAACCTGCCAGGTCTTCACTTGTCAAGCATAGTCACCGCGTGACCTACTAGGACTTTCCTTCACCGAACATCCGGGCCTCCTTGACATGTTTGGACTTTTCCTCTTCTCGTGCCAAGTGTCAGTCAATCTTGACTCACCTAGACTTCACCCTTGTCAACTCCCAATTAGATTTTCCATCACCAAGTCCCACTTGGATTTTTTTCTCGTCAAGTATCTGGTCAACCTTGACCTCCTTGACTTTTCACTTTTTTCCATATGACTACGGATGCCCTATACCATCCCATAGTCATATTGTCACCTACACTCAAACACATTTGTCAAACTGTAAAACACTACTTGAGTCCCATTTGTTGATGCAACAAGCCCCGAGTCAATATTGACCAAACTCGAGTGAGACTCGAATAGTGTTTTGATGTTTGACAATAGGTTGATAATGGGTTTGACCATTGTTTGACAATATGGTTTGACCATATGACTAGTAGATGATTGTGATATCCAAAGTCATATGGGGAGATTATTTGGAAGAGATTGTTGGAGCAATCAACCTCAGAAGTCTAAGTTTGAATACTTGACATGGAAAGTCTAAGTTTGGATACTTTGCATGGAAAGTCCAAGCATGGTATTGGCATGGAAAGTCCAAGAATAGTCTTGGCATGGAAAAGTCCAAGCATGGTCTTGGCAATTGAAAAGTCCAAGTTATGGGTACTTGGCAATGGTAAAGTCCAAAGGTATAGTCTTGGCGGCATAAGTCCAAGCATATAGTCTTGGCGGCATAAAGTCTAAGTGAACTTTGACAATTGAGAAGTCCAAGGGTAGGTTTGGTAGCGTAAAGTTCAAGCATGGGTCTTGGTAGCGTAAGTCCAAATGGATCTTGGCAATGTGAAAGTCCAAGGGTGTAGGTTTGGCGGCATAAAGTCCAAGCATGGGTCTTGGCGGCATATGTTAAATACGAAAAATTTAAAATTTAAAATTTAATGGACAAAAATTTAGGAAAAATAATCCTGGGAATTATTTCGGCATTTTTGAAGAATTTTAGGAATTTTTTCAGAATTTTTCTGGATTTAAACGGAGCCCGTACGAGATAATTACGGGTATAAGAAAAACAGACTTTTAAAGGACATGTTTGGATGAGTTGATAGGATTAATTAGCCTAGGTTATAAATTTAAGTTTTTCTATTTCCTACTTCCCCGATTTCTTTCTCCTCGCGCCGACTCTCTTTCTCATCGTTGTCGCTCGAGCCCTAATCGACTTCCACCGCGCACTTCCGCCCTACCTCCCACCGCACATGCACCGTCGGCCGCCTCTCTCACGCACGCACTGCATGCCTACCTCTTCGGTCGCCGCTGCCAGCGTCGGCCAGCCTCTGTCGCCGTAATCGGCTCGCATCACGGAAAAACCTCCCATCGCGTCCTGTGCGTCGCTACGGTCGTCGTTGCAGCCAGCCTCGACAGTGTCGGTTCAGCATTACTAGTCTCCCCTCCGGATAGTGTCGATTCCGCCGGTCGCTCACTGTTGGAGTTGTGGTAGTTACTGTAGCCCTGCGGTCACAGCGCCACCACCACGCTGTGTCCAGCCTGAAGTCGTCGGCGTGCGCCCACAAGGTCTCTATTCGCTGTCGTAGCCACGTTCCGGCGCCAACAAGAACCTCGTCGTCGTCTGTCTCCCGCTCGGCTAAGATCGGTACCCGGCGATCGCTGATTGACGCCGCGAAACAGAGGGATCTGTTTGGATGGGCTGAATTAATTAGGTAAGCCGAAGGACTTTCCCTTTTTTATTCTATCAAATGTAATTAAAGATTGGTCTGTTGATTGAGTTAAATAAAGGAGATTAAGCAAGGTGAGTGGTATCTGGATAAATTTATGAATGCATACTAATATCGTTGTGGTTTGGCTTGATTTAATTATGTATATGTTGCATATCAAAGGAGATTGTACAGAGTGGATCATCTACTGTGGATCAAGAGTCGGAGTTGTGATCGGTTAAGGGGATAGCTTAATCCATTAGATTTTGGACTTGATATTAGGGTTGGCTATATAATCTGATTATGTTATGTTTTATGCAGGTTTCGGTCACGAGACAGGTCCACGGGCGTGACGATTGCATTATTTTCAAGCATTATATAAGGCAGGTATTTTGACTTATCTTTTAAATAATGTCACATTGATATGCTTAATTGGTTATAGCTTGCAATGATTTTTATGTTTAACTGCCTTGTATGTTATTGTGCCTACTTGATATATGCATTTGATTAGCTTTTAGTTATACCTTCCCTATTTTACTTAGGTCATTGATATGTACCTATTTGTTGTGCATATTATTCGGAGACATATTATAGTTGGTGTTACATGTTTTAGTGTCATGCACTATCTTGCATGATTGCATGTTGGCTGGACGGAGTTCCTTTGTAGTTGAGCCCGCAGCCAATTACATGTTCTGCACACACAATCACTCATGGGTTAGTGGTACATCTGGAGGGTGTGTTCAGTAGCTTTGTCAGGCTCCGTTGGTCCGCTCATAGGTAGCGATGAGGCAGTGTGGTAGCGGGCAAGGATCTCTCCTCTGGTCTACGACACCAAGAGATGAGAGCTTTGCTCCCCCACTCTATTTGGGGCAGGAGGATAGGTGTACTCCGACAGCATTCTATCCACTCGGTCACTCAGGAGCAGTGATGGCAGAGTGCATAGTTGTCATAGCCCTACCCACTCGGCTTCACCATCGCGTGTGAGGCGGCTGACTGGCATCAGGGGTAACCATGTCATTTGCATCACATGCATATTGCATGGATGACATTTGTATTGTGTTTGCTGTATTTTAGTTGTTGCCTTGGATGTTGCATATGATTGACATGCATATAGGATATATTTTTTTGTATTTGGTTTGATGACTTTATTTCTGCTAGTATGGCACATGCTTCTATGTTAGGATAGGAGATGCAGGTAAGGACAGTCTTTCCGCATTTCTCTTTTATGCATTTCCTATATATGATTGGGAGGACTGTACTGGCATGATTATTATTATTAGTTATATCTTACTAAGCATATCGACTATTATCCACTGAGTTCATTGAACTTATCCCGTTGCTTTATATCTATTTCAGTATGAAGTTGCCAGGAGAGTCCAGCTGCCAAACCCCCTCGTCATGATGGTTTTTATTATTGGATTTATGGTTTCGGTTTTTGACTAGAAGACATGTTTAGGTTTTGTGTTTTGATTATGTACGCGTGGATACTATGATCGTATTTGATATGTCCTTATGGACTTTTATTTGATTCGTTTGGTTGAGTATTCCTGCTCAGATGGAAGAAGGGGTAAGTCTAGATATTGTAGACTTTGGTTATTTACTTTGATTGTTGGCCTGAGGCCTATTTATGACCTGCGTGTGTGGTTTTGTTCCGGTCGTGTTGACCGATGTATAGTAGGTCGTGTGGGCTTTGTATGTAAGTTTCGTATTGTCACCCGTACAGGGGAGATGCTGCCGGATTTTTTGTCTGGTGGGGACTCCCCCGGGGCGTGACAATTTATTTGGTATCAGAGCCTAGGTTTTCGAGTTCCTAGGGGTTTTTGGATTTTTCGGAGTTCGCTATGTTTGGCAGGTTTTTGCAAGTCAATCTGGGAATTTTTGGATTGGTACGGATTTCCGACGATTTTTATGTTTCGAAAATTCGAGGTATTATTGACGAGGCCAATTTGGGGATTTGGCGGCGACGGGACCTCTCCTGGCGGCAAAAATAGGTATGATGATTAACTTTATATGTTTTTACTCGTAGTAACATCTGGTAATAATTTAACAGATATGAGACGAAGTGGGCATGCTCCTGCGCCGAGGCATGGTGTGGGGCGTCCACGCCAGAGGACATTGAGATCTTTGGCGACGGAGTTGCCAGAAAGATCTATTGAGGGTGAGCATGTTGATCAGGGTTAGCTTCCACATGGTGCTGCGGGTGTCGTGGATCCTCAGTCCTCGACGGTTCCTCCTCCAGAGATACCCACTTCTAGGGCATCCGATGTGCCATCGGGAGACCCTGCTGCTACACACCATACACCCCCGCCAGTAGGGCCTGCTACAGCAGACCCGACAGGCCCATCAATGGTGCCAGACGGCCCTCACTCGATATCTGCCCCTGCTCATGTAGCGGCACCATCTATAGTAGTTTCGCCAGCTCCTACGATGGCCCCTACTCATCCTACTGATATGGCTGCGAGACGAGCTCGGATTCCCATTTTAGCAAAGTTGATGAAAAGTCGATTTACACTATTCATCGGAGAGACTGATCCGAGCATGACTCAGTCTTGGATTGAGACTATGGAGCGTACTTTCTTCTATATGGTTTGCTCCGAGTGGGAGAAGGCAGAGTTGGCGGCCTTCCATTTACGAGGCGAGGTCGAGGTCTGGTGGGACACGCAACGTTCGATTATCGGCGAGCAACAGATTACCTGGAAGAGATTCAGGGAGGCCTTTGAGAGTCAGTACTTCCCATGATCATATCAGATGATGCGTCGTCAGGATTTTCTGAGTCTTTGACAGAATAATCGCACAGTGATGGAGTATAATGCAAAATTTAATCGGTTAGCCAGATTTTGCCCAGAGTTAGTCGCTGAGGACAAGTTGCGCATGATACAATTTGTTTAGGGACTAGATGGGCATCTTCAGGTCAAGATGGTAGGATTTGGAAGTTCTTCCTACCGAGAGGCATTGGATAGAGCTCTGTTGATTGAGTCGGCTCAACAGAGAGCTAATTCTGACAGGAAGAGGAAATAGACAGAACGAACCACAGGACAGACCCAGCAGCCACAGACTACTGGAAAGCAGCAGAGTGGTCGCAGTCAGTCGGGTCAGAGTCATTCTGGGGTATCTAGCCAACCTCAAAAATCAGGACGATCTTCAGTTGGACCCTCCCGGTCTTCTCAACAAAACCGGAGGCCGCCCACTAGTGACACTTACTGTACTCGTTGTGGGTCGAGAGAGCATATCATCTCAGCCTGCACCTTGGGACAGTCAGTTTGCTATTATTGCAAACTGCCTGGACACCTGAGCCGAGATTGTTCATTGAAGGCTCAGCATGTGGCTTCCGGGGTTTCTATCCAGGGAGGACAGTTTCGTCAATCTGGGACTCAGAGAGGGGGGCATACAGTCAAACCTTCACAACGCCAGCAGAGGACTACTTCCCCTACAGTAGTCGCATATGGCATGCATGGACAGGAGTACTCCAGTGCCCGTACGATGTCACAGGGTTTTATTTCAGGACCTCGATAGATAGATGCCCCAACCACTGCATAAAGATCGCACGACCAGCGATTGATTCAAGACGCTTTCGCCATCGTTGGTTAGACTAGCCGCAGCTACCGCATGATAATCACAGCCTTCGTATCAGTCTCAAGCCTAGACACATCCACCTCTGGCAGTGCTACCACCTCCACCTCCGCCGGAGACTGGGCGGATTCATGCAATTACTAGAGAGGATGCGCAGCGAGCCAACGAATCCGTTTTCCACGGTACGATTTTCCTTTATGCATTTTTAGCTATTATGCTAATTGATACTGGCAGTTCGCATTCCTTTATTTCTCGTGCATTTATGAGGGAGATTGGTAGATTACCTACTATTAGATCACAGCGATTAATCGTCTCCCTACCGTCCGGTGATATGTTAGATGTTACCCAGGAGGTCCGAGGTTGTCCATTAGATTTCGGTAACATTATACTCACTGTAGATTTATTGGTACTGGACATGGTCGAGTTCGACATTATCCTTGGCATGGATTGGCTGTCAGCATATCATGCCACAGTTGTCACATTCCGACCTCCGAACCAACCCTCATGGGATTTCACTGGCATCCGGGACGACGGTGTATCGACCATTTCTACGATTCAGGCTCAGAAGCTTTTATTACACGGTTACCAGGGTTTTCTATTATCTATGATCAATGTAGAAGACAATGGTGACTCTCAGATCGCTGACATTCCTATTTTCTGAGAATATCCGGATGTCTTTCCAGAGGAGTTACCGGGCTTGCCTCCTAGAAGGCAAGTGGAGTTCACGATTGAGTTAATTCCTGGGACGTCGCCGGCATCGAAAGCTCCTTATTGTATGGCCCCGAGAGAGTTGGACGAGTTAAAGATCCAGCTCTAGGAGCTTTTGGACAGAGGTTTTATTCACCCTGGCATATCTCCCTGGGGTTCTCCGGTTCTCTTCGTGAATAAGAAAGACGATTCGATGAGATTATGCATCGACTACAGGCGATTGAATATCATCACCATCAAGAATAAATATCCCCTGCCCCATATTGAGGACTTGTTTGATCAGCTCATAGGTACATCAGTATATTCTAAGATTGATCTGTGATCCAAATATCATCAACTAAGGGTTAGAGACTCAGACATTCAAAAGACAGCGTTCCGTACTATATATGGACACTATGAGTTTTTGGTAATGCCATTTGGGCTTACCAATGCTTCGACAGTATTCATGGATTTGATGAACCGTGAATTTATGGATTTCCTGGATCGGTTCGTCATTGTCTTTATTGACGACATTCTGGTCTATTCTCGTTCCGAAGAGGAACACGCGCAGCATCTTCACCTTGTTTTGGATAGGCTCCGACAAAAGTGTCTATATGCGAAGTTCAATGAGTGCGCATTCTGGTTATCCTCAGTCGGTTTTCTGGGACACGTGGTTTCTAGTAGAGGCATTTTAATTGGCCCCCAGAAGATCGAGGCTGTCACCAGTTAGGAGCAGCCGAAATCAGTTCAGGAGGTTCGTGTTGGATCGATTTGAGCGCTAGAGGGGGGGGTGAATAGCGATAAGAAAAAACTTTTCGTAATCGTTCGAATTGGCACGAGTAAACGCAGCGGAAAGATAGCAATAAATAAATAAAAACACGAGGGGTTTTTACTTAGTTCGTAGCCTACGGCTACTACTCCAAGGCCCTAATGGTCCTTGACCACGCACGGAGGGCAAATATTAAACGAACTCCTTCTCGATAGAGATAGGAGTTAAGCGAATACAAAAACTCAATAAAGATTCAAGGTAGAGGGACACTCCCCCTCTCCTTGATATGATTTAAAGCTTGAAAATAAAGACAACTTATACAAAATTAAAGATTATACCGACGACTTCAAGGATTGGAGGTTGAAGCTTTAGTCGTCGTCTCGGCAGCGCTTCGTCGTAGGGATGTCGGAGAGTCGGAGCGTATCGGAATCACTTGGAAGCTTTTGAATTGATGAAAAACCCTAGGTTTGGCCCTCCTTTTATAGCCTTTAAGCCCCTCAACGAATGGGTCTTCAACCAATCACAAATGGGCACAAAACTCCTTGAAAAATGGTGATAAAGCTTGACTCCTCGAGGCTGATTTTTGACCACCAGTTGAACTGGCCGGTTGAACGCCCGATTGAATCGCCGGATTGAATCCACGGCCGGTTGAACTGGCTGCTGAATCGCGGCCACGATTTTTGACTAAAAAGGAGTTTAGCTCAAAATACAAGTGAATTCGACGGCCACTTGCCGTCCGATCTCAACATAGACCTTCCATGGGAAGTCTTGGGTTGGATCGCCTAAGGACGCCCCTCGCATACAAGGACACGACCTCACTTACGCTTGCACACACGAAGCTTACCTCGATACTTACTTGTCACTTTTGCTTCCGGCCTTCCACTCGATTCCTTCACGCCTCCAAGTAACTCGAGTGTCGCCCGACCACCGCGGCTTCCTCCGTGTCGCTAGCCTTCACCCGATTGAGACTTTTCGCACACTTGATTTAGCTCGTGAGATAACAATATAAGCTTAACTTTGTATCGCTTGCTATAATCAAAACATAGGTTCGACTTAGGTGCCTGCACCAACAATCTCCCCTTTGATTTATGGCAAACCCACATACAAAGTTAAGCAAGCATGAAGAATAATAATGTGCATGAGAGAAAAAATGAAGATTAAGTTGGAGTAGTAAGGATTTTCTTCAAGTACTCCTTGAGGAAACCTCCCTTGACCGAGGGTGAGTCTTTGAAGAAAGACCTTAATCCTCCCTTGAGGGTTGCTTTAAGTAATTAACATTACTTAAAATTAGCTTTAGTAAAACGCTTTAAAATTAGCTTTAGTAAAACGCTTTAGTTAAGCCCTTTCTCCCTTAAGTAAAACACTAACGACATAAATAAGTTAAGAATTCTCTTAACTTGGCCTTTTGTCAAAAGTTAAATAAGTTCTCAAAACCTAAAGTTAACTTTTGGTTTAAACATGAAGTAAGAGTTAAGTTATCAAAAAATTTGACCCCTTAACTTTGGCCTTTTTCTCCCCCTTTGCAGATATATCGAAAAGATTAAGGGTGTGTGGAAATCAAAATAATTGCTAAATTTAAAGTCCAAGCATGTTCCACATTTTTTATTAAAATAGTATATTGAAAATAAGCTCATCTATGAAATGTTCGACTCATATTTGGCTTGATTGATATGAAGGATCAACCAGTCCTGGTCGGAGTCGGTTAGTATGTATGATTATACTCCATGGTTCATAGCGATGCACTAGCTCTACATCTGGAACCAGGAGTAAGGTCCTAACATCTCACGCCCATCTACGTACACAAACACATTAGTCCTATGTGTTGTGAGATGTATTGGCTCCTTAAATCTATAGGTGCATGATATCTAAGGTATGACCTATGCTAGTTTCATGAAAAAGTAAGAAATAGTAGTAATATAATTTGCAAAACCTATTCTATTACGCACATGCCTAATTTTCGTCTCAAGAGACTAAATTCGGCTTCGGGTAGTGGTTTAGTAAATATGTCTGCTAGGTTAGACTTCGAGTCAACATATTCGAGTTGTATGGAGCCGTTGGCTACATGTTCTCGAATGAAATGGTGTTTTACCTCTATATGCTTTGTTCTTGAATGGCATATAGGGTTCTTAGTTAGATTTATCGAACTTATGTTGTCTACAAAAATTTTAGTTTTGGTGAAGTCCAACCTAAAGTCTCGGAGAGTGTGCTTCATCCAAAGAAGCTAAGTTACACACTCACCCATCGCAACGTATTCGGCTTCGGTGGTAGATAAGGCAACACAATGTTGCTTCCTACTGCACCAACTCACTAGACTTGAGCCGAGTAGTTGACAACAACCACTCGTGCTCTTTCTATCGAGTTTACTATCGGCATAATCCGAATAGGAGTAGCCGATTAGTTCGAACTCCATAGATCTAGGGTACCAAATACCAACGTTAAGTGTACCCTTAAGATATCTAAGGATACGCTTAACTAGGGTTAGGTGAGACTCCTTAGCACAGGTTTGAAATCTGGCGCACATACTTACTGCGAATAGGATGTCGGGTCGACTCGCAGTTAAGTATAGGAGACTTCCTATCACGCTCCTATAGTACTTTAAGTTAATGGACTTACTTTCTAGGTCTTCTCCTATGTTAACATTAATCGCCATTGGGGTGTTTATTATCTTAGCGTCTTGCATTCCAAATCTTTTAATTAACTCCTTAGTGTATTTTTGTTGATATAGGTATATACCATCCTTAGTTTGTTTAATTTGTAGACCTAAAAAGAAACTTAACTCGCCTACTAAGTTCATTTCAAACTCACTTTCCATGAGTGAAACGAACTCGTTTAGTAAGGCTGAGTTAGAGGTTCCAAAAATTATATCGTCTACGTAAATTTGAGCTATGAATATTTCTTTACCTAAGGTTTTTACGAAGAGAGTTGGGTCAACTAAGCCTTGGTTAAACCCTTTTGACTTGAGATGGATTGAAAGTCTCTCGTACCAAGCTCGAGGAGCTTGTTTAAGTCCATAGAGAGCTTTCTTAAGTTTTAGAACATGGTCGGGTTTATCTAGATTTTCGTTGGCTAACATAAACTTCTTCTTTAATGTATCCATTTAGGAATGCCGACTTAACATCCATTTGAAATAGCTTAAATCCTCGATGTGCGGCATAAGCTAGCAACATTCGAATGGATTCGAGTCTAGCTACTGGGGCATAGGTTTCGTCGTAATCTAGGCCTTCGACTTGACTGAACCCTTTGGCAACTAACCTAGCCTTGTTTCTAACTACTTCACCTTTATCATCAAGCTTATTTCTAAACACCCACCTTGTTCCAATTGTCGTTTTGTCTTTAGGTGGTGGTACTAATTCACACTTCATTCCTAGTAAATTGAGCTAGCTCTTCTTGCATTGCAATAATCCAATCGGGATCAAGAAGAGCTTGTTCAATTGATCTGGGTTCTATCTTTGAAATTAAGGAAATTTGACTAAGGTTCCTATAGGATGCTCTAGTTCGAACTCCTAGATTAGGATCTCCTATCACTTGATCGATAGGGTGGTTAGTCCAATCCTAGATTGGGTTGGGTTTGTGTCACCTAATGCTTGATCAATGGGGTGACTTGGTTGAACACTAGTTTGACTCGGATCACTTGTCACTTGGTCGACAAGAGAAGTTGGTTGATGTGGATTAGACTCGATCTCAGGGTCAGAGTTAGGTCTAGTATGAGTAGGCTCGCTAATTGGGGTTGTCGGGGGTTTTGTAGGTTCGTGTCCTTCATCAAATACTACATTGATAGTCTCCTCGACTCTAAGGGTGTCGTGGTTATATACTCTATAAGCTCGACTTGTAGTCGAGTATCCTAGAAAGATTCCTACGTGGTTTTGGATGTAAATTTCCCTAGGTAATCCTTAGTGTTTAGAATATGTACCTTACACCCAAATACCCTAAAGTACTTGATGTTAGGTATTTTATCGTGATAAATTTCATACGAGGTCTTAAGGTGCCTCTTTACCATAAGGATCCTATTCTGGACATAGCAAGCCGTGCTAACGGCTTCTGCCCAAAACCTATCGTAGGTCGATTCGCTCAACATGGTCCTAGCGGCTTCTTGTAGAGTTCGGTTTTTCCGCCCACTAGGCCATTTTGTTGAGGGGTCCTAGGGCAAGAGAATTCATGGTGGTATCCGCTTAGGTTACTGTAAGTCGGGTGAACCTTTGATTTTCGAATTCACCACCATGATCGCTTCTAAGTCTTTTAACCTTAAGGTCTTTTTGATTCTCGATTAATTTGAATAGATTGATTAATTGATCTAGGGTATCATTTTTATGTTTGATGAACCTAACCTAGGTAAACCTGGAGTAGTCGTCAATTATGACTAAGCAATATTGACTTTTATTGAGTGACTTGGCTCCATGTGAATCGAATAGATCCATATGCAGGAGCTCAAGTACACTTGAGGTTCGTTCTTGGTTAGTTAACTTGTGTTGTGTCCTAGGTTGTTTTCCTTGTTGACAAGCATTACAGATTTTATTAACCAAGTTGTTGAGGTTGGGTAAACCTCTGACTAAGCCACTCTGACTCATCTTGTGGACGAGTCTTGGGTGCGAGTGACCGAGTCGTCGGTGCCACAACCATGATTCCTCTTCCTGTGTCATAAGACATTTGGCTGAGGATTTGATTAAGTTCATTGTATAAATGTTATTTGTCCTAGTTCCTTTGAGTATTGTTTTAGCTGTTTCATAATTACACATTCATTTTCTAAAAATACGACCTTATAGTTATTGTCACACAATTGGCTTACGCTTAAGCGTTATATTCAAAATTCTCTACAAGTAATACATTTTTAATAACAAAATTCGAGTTAAGCTCGATATCACCTGATCCGATGATTTTGAGCTTGCCGTTATTCCCAAAGGCTACCGATCCTTGTCGTTTGAATCGAAGCTTTGTGAATTTGAGTTGATCCCCGGTCATGTGTCGAGCACCATCGCCCAACATCCATTGATCCTACACAAGGTGGTTGGATTGGATGTTAGATTTTATTTTTAAATTGGTTGTAAGTTGTTAAACCTAGGTCATCTCACCCGAGTCTATATGATCAAGCATGTTATACTTATGTTTTTTTGTGAGATGACTCCCAATTAAATTTATTAAGTGGATTTAGGTTTAAGTGATTTTATGTTGAGATGATTTTCAATTAAATTGATTAAGTGGATTTAGGTTCAAGTAATTAGGATTTAGGTTCAAGTAATTTTATATTGAGATGATTTTCAATTAAGTTGATTAAGTGGATTTAGGTTCAAGTAATTTTATGTTGAGATGATTTTCAATTAAGTTTGATTAAGTGGATTTAGGTTCAAGTAATTATGATTTAACCCAAGGCTTGTCAAGTTTACCTTTTCAAGATCATGGCTTCAGTGTCGGCGAGGCACAGGGGCCTTCTTTTATCGGATCATCGACCACTTCCTTAGACAAAGCCATGTTCAAGAAAATGATGACTTGACTCACCTAAGACTATTTCCTAGTCTAACTAGTTATTTTTGAAAAGAGGCTCCCCGAGGCTCAATCTTTCGAAGGATTTTAGTTGGTTATTTGAAAAGAGGCTCCCCGAGGCTCAATCTTTTATAAGGATTTTTTAGTTGGTTATTTGTGTATTCCAAGTGAGTTAAAAAAACAACAAAAAAAACTAAGCATGCAATTTCTAAGTTAAAGCACAAACATGTTTTGTCTTGGCTCCCCTAGACGCAATTTGAATCTTGGTCTATCCACATAGTGGATTTGGTCCTTGGGAACCCAAAGACGAGTTAGATCCTAGAGTTGAAATCAAAGTGGTCTTAGGGACCCATGCTTGGACACATTTTTATGTCTACTTACGATTGACATATACGACTTATTGGTCGTGTTTGAGCTAAACCCTAGTTCGCCTTGTTGTACACGGCCCTTTGCGATCCAAGTAGGAGGTCAAGTCCTTTGGATCCCAAAGTAAACCTTTCCAACGTATTCCTAAGATCTTCGACTTGACTTTTCAAGAGTGAGTTCTCAACTTCGAGTTTTTCAACCCGAGTTGAGTCCTTCTCTTGAACTCGACTAGTCGAAGAGGTTAGGGAGACCTCGTGTTTGAGGAGTTTAACTTCCTCAACCAGGGTCTCGACCTTGGACTCGGACTTAGCTAACTTCCTAGACAAAAACCTAACCGTATTATGTAAAGTATTAAATAAAGTACGACTCACCTTAAGGGTATCTTTTGAACCGGATGTGTATCCGTGGCTTGACTTGAAGGTTGCTTCGTAGTCCGAATCATCCTCCTGCTCGACTCAAGTTCGGGTTCGGTCTCCGTGTCTGACTCAATTGATTTCGCCATGAAGACGTGGTCTTCGTCTTCTTCGGATGACGCTTCTTCCCATGTCGCGTTGAGGGCCTTCTTGTGCTTAGGTCCTTGGTGGTTGAGCTTGGGGCACTCGGACTTGATATGTCCAAACCTGTTACACTCATAACACCTAATATTAGAACTTTTAGGTTTACCTTGGTTGGGTCGAGTCATGGTTCGCTTTCGTCCCTTGGCTATTCTTCGAGCTAGGTTCATTAGTTCGGCAGTCAATTCCGGGTCAACTTCTTCTTCGGACTCGTCTTCCTCCTCGGTTGGTGGTGGCTTGCTTGCGATTTTCTTCTTCTTTGATCCTGCAAATAAAGCTATACCCCTCTCGGGTTCCGAGTTGGATTGTTCATGTAATTCGAAATCGGAAAAGAGTTCATCTAACCTAATTTTAGAAATATCCTTGGAGACCTTGTAGGCATCGACCATGGATGCCCACAAGGTAGTCCTCGGAAAAGAGTTTAGAACATACCTTATAAGGTCGTGGTTTTCGACCTTTTGCCCGATTGCGTGTAAGTTGTTGACGATGTCCTGGACACGGGCGTGGAGTTGCGTCGCGGATTCGTGTTCCTGCATTTTTAGTGTGTACAATTTATTGAATAACAAATCACGCTTACATACCTTGGCTTGATCCGATCCTTCGTAACTCGATTAGTTTAGTCCAAAGATCCTTTGCGCTATGAAGGGGCCGACGCGATTTAACTCCTCCTTGGATAGGCCGCATTGGAGGATTTGTGTTGCCGACTTGTCGCTTTTTGTTGCAACGGGTTCATTGATCATAATCCAAGGAGTCACCCACTTCATTAGTCGGAAGTGTGAAACCGTTTGATTATGATCCACATCTCGAGTTGGGTTTTGAGAGCATTCCATCCGACCCTTCCAATAACGGAAGTCATCTCCGTTATAAACGGAGGTCGGACGGTGCTAAAACCTCGAGATGGGCCATTGAAACAAAAAGACAAAAAGAGACCAAAAAGCTAGCAAAGACAAAAACTCAAAATAAGTACCAAGACTCGCGTCTTGGATTAGTAAAAGGGAGAGAATTTAACAAACAAAATAAATAGAAATAAACAGAATTAAAAGAAAATAAATCTGTAAAAAAGCTAGATTGGTGGTTTCACCAAATCTTAGCAACCCCAACTCACGATACCAATTGTTGGATCGATTTGAGCGCCAGAGGGGGTGAATAGCGATAAGAAAAAACTTTTCTTCAATTGGCACGAGTAAACGCAGCGGAAAGATAGCAATAAATAAATAAAACACGAGGGTTTTACTTGGTTCAGAGCTCACTACTACTCCAAGGCCCTAATGGTCCTTGACCACGCACGGAGGGCAATATTAAACGAACTCCTTCTCGATAGAGATAGGAGTTTAATACAAAACTCAATAAAGATTCAAGGTAGAGGGACACTTCTCCTTGATATGATTTAAAGCTTGAAAATAAAGATAACTTATACAAAATTAAAGATTATACCGAGACTTCAAGGATTGGAGGTCTGCTAGCGCTTCGTCAGAGTCAGGGATGCTCTGAGAGTCTGAGCGATCTAAGCACTTGGAAGCTTTTGAATTGATGAAAACCCTAGGTTTGGCCCTCCTTTATAGCCTTTAAGCCCTCAACGAATGGGTCTTCAACCAATCACAAATGGGCACAAAACTCCTTGAAAATGGTGATCTGAATCGCCACGGCTGAATCGCTTGAATCGCCACGGCTGAACTGGCCGCTGAATCGGCACCACGATTTTTGACTAAAAAAGGAGTTTAGCTCAAAATACAAGTGAATTCGACGGCCACTTGCCGTCCGATCTCAACATAGACCTTCCATGGGAAGTCTTGGGTTGGATCGTCGCCTAAGGACGTCCCCGTACAAAGGACACGACCTCACTTACGCTTGCACACACGAGCTTACCTCGATGCTTACTTGTCGCTTTTGCTTCCGGCCTTCCACTCGATTCCTTCAGCTCCCTCCGAAGTAACTCGAGTGTCGCCCGACCACCGCGGCTTCCTCCGGGTGTCGCTAGCCTTCAGCTCCAGCATTGAGACTTTTCTGCACACTTGATTTAGCTCGTGAGATAACAATATAAGCTTAACTTTGTATCGTTTGCTATAATCAAAACATAGGTTCGACTTAGGTGCCCACTGCACCAACAGTTCACAGTTTCTTGGGCTTGGCTGGTTATTATAGACGGTTCATTGAGGGTTTCTCCAGCATTGTTATGTCGTTGACATGCCTTACCAGGAAGGGCATGAAGTTCACGTGGTCAGAGACGTGTGAAACCAGCTTCCAGGAGTTGAAGAAGAGACTGGTGTCAGCACCAATTCTGGTATTGCCATCAAGTGACGACGGCTTCATCCTTTATACCGATGCATCTCTCCAGGGTTTAGGCGCAGTACCGATGCAGCACAACAGGGTAGTCTCTTATGCTTCTCGCCAGTTGAAGGAGTATGAGAAAAACTACCCAGTACATAATCTAGAATTAGCTGCTATTATCTTTGCCTTGAAGATTTGGAGGCATCATTTATATGGTATTACATTTGAGATTCTTACTGATCATAAGAGTCTCAAATATCTATTTACGCAGAAGGAACTCAATCTCCGATAGAAGAGATGGATGAAGTTTCTGAAGGATTATGACTGTATCATTAGCTACCACCCAGGGAAAGCCAATGTGGTTGCCAATGCACTTAGCCGGAAGTCCTGAGGGACTTTAGCTTCCTACCGAGTTTTAGTCACGGATTTGATTCAGGGTTTCTCTGAGTTGGGCCTTGAGGAGCAGGGATCGACAGAGCAGGGCATTCTTGTTACCATGGTTGCTCAGTCATCTATCTGGATGAGAGTCCGAGAAGCTCAGGCCAGTGATCAACACTTACAGTTTATTGGCAGCCAGATAACCTCTGGATAGTAGACTGAGTTCACTTGAGATGACGAAGGTATTGTTTATTTTCGGGGCAGATTATGCGTACCTCAGTCTCACCCAGTCATGGAGGAGTTACTTCAGGAGGCTCATCGCTCTCGATTTGCGATCCACCCAGGTGGAACCCGCATGTATCGAGATTTAAGGCGTTTGTATTGGTGGAACGGCATGAAGAAAGACATCGCAGATTTTGTTGCTAGATGTCTAGTTTGTCAATAGGTGAAGGCTGAGCACCATAAACCAGCCGGGCTACTTCAGAGGATTCCTATTCCCGAGTGGAAGTGGGATCACATTACTATGGATTTTGTGGTGGGTTTGCCTAGGACACGTCAAGGCCATGACGCGATTTGGGTAGTCGTTGACCAACTAACCAAATCTGCGTACTTCTTAGCGATTTGGAAGACCGACTCTTTGGATCGTTTGGCAGAGTTATATTGTCGGGAGTTCATCAGATTACATGGTGTTCCTTTGAGCATTATATCAGATAGAGATCCTCGATTCACGTCCCGTTTCTAGTAGAGTCTGCAGCAGGCCTTAGGCACGCAGCTTCGTTTTAGTACTGCATTTCATCCGTAGACAGATGGATAGTCTGAGCGGACCATTCAGACATTAGAGGACTTGCTGAGGTCCTGTGTTATGGATTTCGGGGGCAACTAGGAGGACCACTTGCCATTAGTGGACTTGCTGAGGTCCTGTGTTATGGATTTCGGGGGCAACTAGGAGGACCACTTGCCATTAGTGGAATTCGCCTACAACAATAGCTATCATTCGACTATCCAAATGGCCCCGTTTGAAGCATTGTATGGTAGACAGTGTCGTACACCCACCCTCTGGGAGGAGGTTGGGGAGGCCCAGTTGCTAGGACCCCAGAGAGCTCAACATGAGGCAAAGTTGGTTCGTACTATCAGACATAGGATGGCAGAGGCGCAGGATCGTCAGAAGAGTTATGCAGATCGGAGACGGAGACCTCTGGAGTTCTCTATTGGTGATCATGTATTCCTGCGAGTCTCACCCACGAAAGGAGTGAAGAGATTTGGCCTTCGTGGTAAGCTAGCTCCTAGGTACATTGGTCCGTTTGAGATTTTGGAGAGGATCGGAGCAGTCGCTTACCGCCTAGCGCTACCACCATCTTTGACGGGTATTCATGATGTGTTTCATATGTCCATGCTGAGAAAGTATGTGTCAAACTCTACACATATTACATCGGATGTCGAGTTCCATTCAACTGATGCTACTTACCGAGAGGTTCGATGCGGATTACGGATCACAAGCAGCGATTCGGAACAAGATTGTGCGACTTGTCAAGGTCGGGTGGAATCACCACACCGATGAGGAGGCTACTTGGGAACTTGAAGAAAAGATCAGAGCTTAATACCCCCACCTGTTTACTTAAGGTACGTGAGATATATTTTCAGTACTTGTGGTATCTCTTACTCATTATGCATTTGAGTAGGAAATTTAGGGACCAAATTTTTTATTAGTGGGGGAGAATGTTAAATACGAAAAATTTAAAATATAAAATTTAATGGCCAAAAATTTAGGAAAAAATAATCCTGGGAATTATTTCGGCATTTTTGGAGAATTTTAGGAATTTTTCCAGAATTTTTCTGGATTTAAACGGAGCTCGTACGAGATAATTACGGGGATAAGAAAAATAGGCTTTTAAAGGACATGTTTGGATGAGTTGATAGGATTAATTGGATGAGTTGATAGGATTAATTAGCCTAGGTTATAAATTTAGGTTTTTCTATTTCCTACTTCCCCGATTTCTTTCTCCTCGCGCCGACTCTCTTTCTCATCGCTGTCGCTCGAGCCCTAACCGACTTCCACCGCGCACTTCCGCCCTGCCTCCCACCGCACATGCACCGTCGGCCGCCTCTCTCACGCACGCACCGCGTGCCTACCTCTTCGGTCACCGCTGCCAGCGCGGGCCAGCCTATGTCGCCGTGATTGGCTCGCATCGCGGAAAAACCTTCCATCGCATCCTGCGCGTCGCTACGGTCGTCGTTGCGGCCAGCCTCAACAGTGTCGGTTCAGCATTACTAGTCTCCCCTCTGGACAGTGCCGATTCCGCCGGTCGCTCACTGTTGGAGTTGCGGCAATTACTGTAGCCCCGCGGTCACAGCGCCACCACCGCGCTGTGTCCAGCCCGAAGTCGTCGGTGTGCGCCCACAGGGTCTCTATTCGCTGTCGTAGCCACGTTCCGGTGCCAACAAGAACCTCGTCATCATCTGTCTCCCGCTCGACTAAGATCAATACCCGACGATCGCTGATTGACGCTACGAAACAGAGGGATATGTTCGGTTGGGCTGAATTAATTGGGTAAGCCGAAGGATTTTTCCCTTTTTGATTCTATCAAATGTAATTAAAGATTGGTCTATTAATTAAGTTAAATAAAGGAGATTAAGCAAGGTGAGTGGTATCTGGATAAATTTATGAATGCATACTAATGTCGTCGTGGTTTGGTTTGATTTGATTATGTATATGTTGCATATCAAAGGGGATTGTACAAAGTGGATCATCTACTATGGATCAAGAGTCGGAGTTGTGATCGGTTAAGGTGATAGCTTAATCCATTAGATTTTGGACTTGATATTAGGGTTGGCTATATAATCTGATTATGTTATGTTTTATGCAGGTTTCGGTCACGAGACAGGTCCACGGGTGTGACGATTGCATTGTTTTCGAGCATTATATCAGGCGGGTATTTTGACTTATCTTTTAGATAATGTCATATTGATATGCTTAGTTGGTTATAGCTTGCAATGATTTTTATGTTTAACTGCCTTGTATGTTATTGTGCCTACTTGATACATGCATTTGATCAACTTTTAGTTTTACCTTCCCTGTTTTACTTAGGTCATTGATATGTATCTATTTGTTGTGCATATTATTCGGAGACATATTATAGTTGGTGTTACATGCTTTAGTGTCATGCATCATCTTGCATGATTGCATGCTGGTTGGACGGGGTTTCTTTGTAGTTGAGCCCGCAGCATGTTCTGCACACACAGTCACTCATGGGTTAGTGGTACATCAAGAGGGTGTGTGCAGTAGCTCTGTCAGGCTCCGCTGGTCCGCTCATGAGTAGCGATGAGGCAGCATGATAGCGGGCAGGGATCCCTCCTCTGGTCTACGACACCGAGAGATGAGAGCTTTGCTCCCCCACTCTGTTTGGGGCATGAGGATAGGTGTACTCCGACAGTATCCTGTCCACTCGGTCACTCAGGAGCAGTGATAGCAGAGTGCACAGTTGTCATAGCCCTACCCACTCGGCTTCACCATCGCGTGTGAGGCGGTTGACTGGCGTCAGGGGTGACCATGTCATTTGCATCGCATGCATATTGCATGGATGGCATTTGTATTGTGTTTGCTGCATTTTGGTTGCTACCTTAGATGTTGCATATGATTGACATGCATACAAGATACATTTTTTTCTATTTTGTTTGACGACTTTATTTCTGCTAGTATGGCACATACTTCTATGTCAGGATAGGAGATACAGGTAAGTACAGTCTTTCCGCATTTCTCTTTTATGCATTTCCTATATATGATTGGGAGGATTGTACTAGCATGATTATTATTGTTAGTTATATCTTACTATGCATATCGACTATTATCCGCTGAGTTTATTGAACTTACCCCGTCGCTTTATATCTATTTCAGGATGAAGCTGCCAAGAGAGTCCAGTTTCCAAACCCCCTCGTCATGATGGTTTTTGTTATTGGATTTATGGTTTCGGTTTTTGACTAGAAGACATGTTTAGGTTTTGTGTTTTGATTATGTATGCGTGGATACTATGATCGTATTTGATATGTCCTTATGGACTTTTATTCGATTGGTTTGGTTGAGTATTCCTGCTCAGATGGCAGAAGGGGTAAGTCTAGATATTGTAGACTTTGGTTATTTACTTTGATTGTTGGCCTGAGGCCTATTTATGACCTGCGTGTGTGGTTTTGTTCCGGTCGTGTTGACCGATGTATAGTAGGTCATGTGGGCCTTGTATGTAAGTTCATATTGTCACCCGTACAAGGGAGATGCTGTCGTATTTTTTGTCTGGCGGGGACTCCCCCGGGGCGTGACAGCATAAGTCCAAATGAACCTTAGCAAAGGACTCGGTTAGCATAACATAGCCGATGGAAGCACCTGAAGGCTAACGCGAAGGATGAAGAGTCACGGACTCGAGGGATTCGAGAGGCATGAGGCTGATGGAGGTGGTTAAAAAACTTAGGTCTAGGCTAAGGGTGGTCAATCAAGTATAAGGGAATCATACTTGGGTTAAATCTCATGGTTGAGTTTTATCAAGTGACTGGTCGAGTGTTCAGCACTCGAGGCTTAGTCAACTCGAAGCAATTGACTGGGGTTATAACCAGTCGACTAGTCGGGTAGTCGACTAAGCTTCGACTATTCAATTTGTGTTTAGGCAATCAACTTCCAGTTGTGGGCAATTGACTGGTCCACAACAGTCGACTGCCAATGATGGGAAATCGACTGGTGGTGGTGGATATGGGCACAGAATGTCCCATAGTCGACTGGTCAGTCTACTACTGGATTGGAAGTCGACTGTTGGTAAGGGCAGTCGACTATTAAGGTATCCGTTGGCTGGAATGTCAATGTGGATTAGTCACTTGTGAGACAACGGATAAGGGAGCAGTCAACTGTTAGGCACGAAATCAGCCCGTTGTAGGCTATAAATGGAGCAGCTCGTGGAGGATTTCTACCAAGAATTTTGGGCGATTTTAAAAGGGAAGTGATGTTGCATTCCAAATCTTCAAGAGAAATCCAAAACAATCAACAATCAAGCAAGCAATCAAGTTTTTGTAAAGTGTTCTTTACTTTTGTTTTTGCTTCATCCTTGCATTTCGTTGTATCTTCTTGTTTATTGTTGTAAATATTTATTGTATGAGGTTTCTCCACTTTCAGTGTTATACCGAGAAGGAGAAGTTTGTTAGTGGTTGTGTGCATCACTAGAGCTCACTTTAGAGCTCGTCCCATGGAGTAGGAATCCTAGTTCCGAACCACATTAAATCTCTTCTTATTGTGATTGTGTATTTGTCTTTATCTTGTTGTGCATTTCTATTATTGTATATTTTGCCGCGCATTAACAAGTTTTGTAGACGAACACGTAATCCATCGAAGTGAAGCGAAAATCGCTATTCACTCCTCCCCCTCTAGCACAACGTCCGATTCTCAACACCATTCGAGTCTGGTCAATTGTAACATGAGTCGATTGCACCAACAATCTCCCCCTTTTTGATGTTTGACAACACCTTTAAGTTAGGCTCACCCATAAGCCCAACTTACTTCTTCTTATGCCCAATCATAACGAAGAATTTCTAACTTCAGAATTTTAAAATTTTGGGGTTTAGTGTATATTTGGGTTTATAGGTCATTTGTGTGCACTACACATCTTGAGCCTAACTTATAAACCCTTTCATTTCTCCCCATTTGATATACATCAAAAAGTTTCTCATGTTCCAATGAGATCTTTCATTCTCTCCCTTGTGTCAAAATTCATCCTAAATACCTTCATTCTCCTTAGTGATACGCCCTTATCATTAAATGAAGGCAATTCTCCTTTCTCCCTATTTAAACAATCATCCATCATCCCTAGATGGACAATCTCCCCCTAAAGTCTTACTCCCCCTAGACCATTGCACCAACAATATCTTTAGAGAGGTCCTAAGCCTATAGGATGTCTAAACAATCAAAATTAAAGGTAAAAGTTCAAACTTGACCTTTAACTTCCCTTAAGTTTCAATTCTTACCCTAATCAACTCTCCTTTTCATTTTCAATGAAAATCTCACTCTTCCAATGCATGTCTAAGGTTCTCATAGGATTAGGAGCAGTTAGGGTAACCTAGGGTGGCTGATAAATGGGTAAATAAATTTTGTTCAACCGAAATCATACCCAACAATCGACTCAGTCAACGACCAATCAACTGCTGCCTACACTAATCGACTAATCTAGTCGATTGATTTCTGAAAGTTCAGAAATCAAATTTTCAGATTGAAGTTTGGAAAAGCATAAGTAATTCCATAAGTTTTGAAAAATCATGAAGTTTCATAGACATATTACTTATGCTAAATACAATGGGTGCAAAATAATTTTATATTAAAATACCTATTATTTTGAAGGATTGATACAAAGTTCAAAAGTATTGAAACTTTCAATATTTCAAGTAACTTTGTATCAATATCCTCAATGGTGATTCCTATCAAAAGATAGACTTCACCAAGGTTTTTTAAAATGATTTTCAAAACCTTATATTCAATCATGGTCAATGGACTCAATGCACATGACTTGTACATTAACTTTCCTCATGATTCATCCTATGATTTAATGAGTTCTAGTTCATTTGAATGTACTGTATAAGCACATTGAACTCAACTCATGATCTTAACATCTCATATGTATCTAGGGTGTATCAATACATACACATGTCATCCTATGTTTTTGTGAGATGTGGATTTTTATTTTTCCCTAAACTAGGGGTTCCTGCATTATTACCTAGGCATATCCAATTTCATTCCTTTATCTAGGACTTGAAATCAATGTCATTTGTCTTTATGTTCAATTTGATTGACCTAAATGCATGAATATGATCGTGGCATAAATAATTTGCATAAATAAAAATATTGCCATGATGCATGATGTCATGACATAATAGAACATAACCTAGGTATTAACATGACATTTATCAATCTAAATACTATCATGTCATTTTAAATAATAATATGAATATGATGTCATGACATGACATATGACAAATAAAGTATGATAATTATTATAATATCAAGGTATAAAAATACCTGAGTTTTAAGCCAAATTGTCATTTATTAAGTATATATTCAACTTTGTCATAATGACTCACTCTCCCAAGTGTGACACAATCCAAAATAGCACACTTTTGGCTCTATCTTAACTGTGCCAATTATAATCAATTTTTTTCAAACTTCATAATTTTAATTGGCACATCCTAAAATCTTTTAGGATTAGTATCTATCTCATTTCTAAGGTATCACATTACCTTGAAAATACCCTAAAGTTTCAACTATATCATGGCTAGGTTAACTACCCATTCATTCAAGGTTGACACACCCTAAACTCATCTAGTATGATGGAATCAAGCTCCTAGAAACCCAACACCTATTGGAGCTCCTTGGATTTACAAGGTATTCACTAAGAATAACCTCCCTAGATACCTTCCTAATGACCCTTCTAGGCTTGGAAGTCTTGGTGGTAGAGTTGGTAATCAAGGTGATTTGTTCTTCTAAGCGCACCGAGCTCTGATACCAATTATAGAGGAATCGTTGTCCGCTAGAGGGGTGGTGAATAGCGATTTTGTGGTTTTCGACGTTCGATCGCATGCTCGTCTACACCAATGTTAGTGCGCATTGAAATATAAAAGAATAAATAGCACAAAACAAAATATAAGCACAATCACACTCAATGCACGATATTTTACGTGGTTCGGAACTAGGGTTCCTACTTCACGGTCGAGCTCTAGTTGAGCTCTAGTGATGCACACACCACTATCAACTTCTCCTTCTTGGAACAATCCAGATGTGGAGAAACCTCTTACAAGGTTCTTACAATAATAAGAAATAAATACAAGCAAATATAATGAAATACAAGTAAAGAAAACTTTACAAAGAAGATCGCTTTTGCTTGCTTGTTTGATCGCTTGGATTGCTCTTGAAGACCTTGAAATGGTTAACCTTAGGGATAACTTCTCTTGTAACCTTACTAATGACTTTCCTAGACTTCTTCGAAGTCTTAGTCACTTGAGTCCTATCACGGTCAACTCTAGGGATGATCTCCCTTGTGACCTTAGTATTCCTAAACCTAGGGTTTATTCCATAGTTAAATGGAACATTGTGGCAGGTTGGCATAACCTTCTTGGACTTAGGTTTATAACCCAAACCCTTCTTGTCCTTAACTAGTTTTTGCCTACCAAAACCTAGGTTTTGACCATTAGACCCTATAATCACATTTTCCATCTTTCTAAGGGTCTTTTCTAATTTTTCAAGTTTTGACCTTAAAACTTATTTTCTTTCTCCAACTTCCCTATTTTTGATTGTCCATTATATTTTTGGACATAGTTCTTCTTCCTAAGTATGTGTCTATTCCTTTTGAATTATTGCCTAGGTTGTTCTTGTCCTCAAGTAAATTAAGTATACCCCTAAAAATTCTAATGTTCTCCTTAGGTAGTGTAGGTTTGGAGTTTATGGATCTAAAATGGTTATTTGTCCTATTATCATGATATTGAGCGCTAAAATAATAAAATTTATTTCTAGAATGGTCTTTATCTTGATAAATCAAAATTGCATTAAAAATGATACCTCATGGTTTGCCTCAGAGGCTCCCCCTACATTTGAGCTCTCTTGGTTCTTCTTTAAGCACTTTCCCTTTGGGCATTGAGTGCGGAAGTGCCACTTTTGGTTGCATCGGAAGCACATGATGTGTTCCTTGCCTTTACGAATTGGGGCTTCAGACTTCTTGGTCTTCTCCTTGGCCTTCGGTGCCACTTGACTTACCTAGTTAACTCTTGTTGGATACTTGCTCTTGTAGTGTCCTTTCTCCTTACACTCAAAGCATATAATATGAGCTTTAACTTTACAAATTATGCTTGAGTTACCTATCTCGGTAGTAGGGGAATCATGGATGAACTCTTCATCATTTTTAGATGTGGATGGTTCCTCTTGATACGGTGTTGATGATTTATCCTCCCCCTCAATCCTAGAGGTGGAGGCTTCTTCCACTTCTCCTACTTTGGATGTTGAGCACCTCTCAACTTCCGAATCTTCAAGGTCGCGAGATGATAATGAGAATTCTTCTTCGGACTTATCATCATCTTGGGCCGATAAGGGCTCTTCATGGAGGTTAACCAATTTTCTCCACAGTTCACTTGCATCCCTAAACTTTCCTAGTCTACACAAAATAGAGCTAGGAATCAAGTTAACCAAAATTTTGGTTACCTTATCGTTTGTGTCGGATCTCTGAACTTGCTCCTCAATTCACTTGCTCCTTTTTAGAATTTTCCCTTTCTTGTCTGTTGGAGCCTAGAACCCTTCCATCAATGAAAACCATTCTTCCAGGTTCATCTGGAAGAACACCTCAGTCCTCACCCTTCATTGGTTGAATCCTCCAAGTCCGTAGGGCAGTGGAAACTGAGTGTCGGGTCCAAATCCGTCTCCAAACTCCATTCCCTCTAGCTCTTGTGCTCTCGCGATTTTGAGTTCTTGAAAAGCATCCTTGCTCTGATACAACTTATTGGGACCGTTGGTGCACTAGAAGGGGGTGAATAGCGTCATTCGATTTCGCTTTGATTCGTGCTTGCTCGTCTACACCAATGTTAGTTCGCAGCGGAATATATAGAATAAACACAAACAAAATACAAAACAAGCAACACAAAAATCACAACCACAAGGCACAACGATTTTACATGGTTCGGAACCTACAGTTCCTACTCCACGGCTGAGCTCTCATTGAGCTATAATGATGCACACTATAAGTGATTTGAGGCCGCTAGAGGGGGGTGAATAGCGTTGTGCTCGTACGTAGATGTAAATCTTTCGCGTTCGTCTCTACAAAACTCGTTATGCGCAGCAGAATGATAATAATAAAAACAATAATGAAGTAAGACAAACACGAACACACGAATACACAAATATTTAACGTGGTTCGGAACCACACGGTTCCTACTCCACGGATCGGGCTCAAACGAGCCCTAGCGATGCCACAAGCACACCACTATGTAATAACTCCTTCTCGGAACAATCTGGAGGTGGAGAAACCTCGTACAATGTATACAACAGTAATACAATGAAAATACAAGCAAATACAATGGAATATAATGCAATACAAGTAAAGGAAACACTTTACAAATGCTTTGGATTGCTTGCTTTTGGTTGCTTGAAGAATGGCCTTGGAGACCCTGATTTGCAGCAACAAATCGCCCCAAGGATGCTTAAGAAACCATGCCTTTTTCCTCTATCACGAGCTCCTTATAAAGCTTCAACCTGTGTTGGAAAAAGTCGATCAGTCGACTAATCGGGACCATCAGTCGACTGATGTCACTGTTGTCGTGAGACAACGGCTAGATCCACACTGGATAAGTCCAACGAATCCATCATCAGTCGACTGATCATACCCATCAGTCGACTGATGGAGCCTTCACTCGACCAGTCGAGTCTCGACTCCATTCTGTGGTCGATTTCTCGAGCACCAGTCGACTGATCACACGATCAGTCAACTGCTCGAGCCAGCAGTCGACTGTCCACCTCTGGCAGTCGACTGCTAGGCCACTTCCCACAGTCAAACCCTAGTTGACTCTGTTGGTGCAGTGGGCACCAAAGTCGAACCGGTATTTTGATTATGGCAAAAGGCTCAATAGTTAAGGGTATATTTGTTATCTTACGAGCTCAATTAAGTGTGCAGAAATGCTAAAGTTGAGCGGAAGGTCTGCGACACCCGGTGGGAACCGAGGTGGTCGGGCAACGCCAGAGGGATTTCGGAGGAAGCCGAGGTACTCGGGTGAAGACCGGAAGCGAGGCTACAAGGTAAGCTCGTGTGAAAGCGAAGCAAGGACGTTAAGCGTAGATCCGACCCAATACCTCCAATGGAAGGTCTAGGTCGAGATCAGTTGGTTAGAACCATCGTACTTTATATTTTAAGCTAACTTGTACTGCAGTCCAAAACCCTTTGACCAGTCGTCTACTACAGTCAACTGCTGGTCTAGTTCCAGCCTCGAGAAGAGCTCGAATTTCAAGGGGGTGAATTTGGACTTGACTCGTGTTTTGGTACAAAGGGTGATGTGGCATCAAGGTGGACATCCAAACCATCACCAAGCTTGGACCCCCAAAATTAGGTGATGTGGCATCAAGGTGGACATCCAAAACCATCATCAAGTTGGCGCCCAAAATGAGGTGAGTTGGCACAAGATGGTTGGCAAACCACCATCAAGCTTGGGCCAAAATGAGGAGAGTTGGCACAAGATGGTTGGCTCCCATGATGTGGCACAAGTTGGATGGCTCCAACAAGTTGGCGTGAAGGCCTCCTTGAGGTGGCACAAGGTGGTTGGATGAGCACCTCATCCTTGAGTTGTGGCACAAGGTGGTTGGATGAAGCACCTCATCCTTGAGTTGGCGCAAAGGATGTGGATGAGCAAGACTTGGGGGATAAGAACCTCACCTTGGACACTACCTATGTCTAAATTCATAGATCAATATCCATAAATAGACATGTTCACGCCAAGCAAAAATATAAGAAATCAAGAGCTCTCAACACGCCGTCGTAACGCCGCTACTACTACTCACATTTGCTACGACGAAGTGCCGCCGACAACGAAAGCTACATCTTCTACTTATAAGAGTTGTCGGTATATTTATTTAAGTTCTACTTCTTTAAATTGTCTTTGTGCTTTAATCGTAACAAGGAAAGGGGGAGTGTCCCTTTGCCTTGATTTCTTTTTGTGATCGTTGCTCCTACTTCCAACGAGGAGGAGTGGTTTTAGTGAATTGCCCTCCGTACGTGATCAAGGATCACTAGGGCCGTGGATTATCAATCGAAAGATTGTGAACCACGTAAAAATATCTTGTCTACTTTATATTTCCGCTGTGCACTCTCTACTTGCTTTTTACTTATTGCAAAAGTTTTTTAACGACACCGTATCGCTATTCACCCCCCCCCCTCTAGCGACACTTTCGATCCAACAATTGGTATCAGAGCCGGGGGCGCTAAGATTCGGTGAAACCACCAATCTAGCTTTGTTTTTCTTTTTTTCATAGATTTTTTATTTATTTATTTCTGTTTTCGTATAATTATTTCACTTGCTTATCTTCTCCTACATATAGAATTGCATTAGAGGCTTTAGGATCCGGATAAGGTTGTCCTTCGGGTTAGATCCCGAGTAAGGTTGTCCTCCGGAACTTCAACGACATTCGCATTTGATTGTTTATTTCTTTTTGCAAGTTACATTTTATATATATATTTTTTACTTCACTACTAATCCAAGGCGAAAGTCTTGGAATATTCTTTGTGTGTGTTTTGCAAGATTCTTTTAAATCGTTCTTCTTCTTGTTTTTAAATGGCCCATCTCGAA
Organism: Wurfbainia villosa; assembly: GCA_025175895.1. Lineage (NCBI taxonomy): Eukaryota > Viridiplantae > Streptophyta > Magnoliopsida > Zingiberales > Zingiberaceae > Wurfbainia > Wurfbainia villosa. The sequence continues at coordinate 14,035,041 of CM045991.1, read as the reverse complement.
GGGTTTAGCACCGCCCGACCCCCGTTTTACAATGGTAATGACTTTCGTTATTGGAAGGGTCGGATGGAATGCTTTCTTAAAACCCAAATCGAGATGTGGATCGTAATCCAAACCGGTTTCACACTTCCTATTAATGAAGATGGTGAATCTTTGGGTTACGATCAATGGTCAAATTCCATGAAAAAACAAGTAGAAGCCGATGCCAAGGCAACTCAAATCTTGCAATGTGGGTTGTCCAAGGACGAGCTCAACCGCGTCGGCCCCTTCATTAGTGCAAAGGACTTATGGACCAAGCTAGTGGAACTACACGAAGGCACCGACGACACGAAGGTATGTAAAAGAGATTTACTTTTAAATAAATTGTATAACTTGAAAATGCAGGAAAACGAGACCGCAACTCAACTACATGCTCATATCCAAGACATCGTCAACCAACTCCATGCCATCGGACAAAAGGTCGAGAATCGCGACCTTATCAGGTATTCTCTTAACTCGTTTCCTAGGACCACCTTGTGGGCATCCATGGTCGATGCCTACAAGGTCTCCAAGGACCTTTCTAAAATTAGGTTAGACGAATTGTTTTCGGAACTTGAATTACATGAGCAAACTAACGTGGTCCAGGCCGAGAAGAGTATTGCATTAGTTGCAGGTTCCAAGAAGAAGAAGCCCGCAAGCAAGCCACCCCCGAAGGAAGAAGACGAGTCCGAATCGGAAGTAGACTCCTAAATAGAATCCTAACTAGTAAATCTAGTTCGGAAGATGATCAAGAGACGAAAACGACCAACAACTCAAGGTAAGCCTAAACCTAATTCAAATACTTCTAATTTTAGATGCTATGAGTGCAACAGGTTCGGTCACATCAAGTCCGAGTGCCCAAAGCTAAAGAATAACGCATCAAAGACCAAGAAAGCGCTAAACGCTACTTGGGAGGAGTTGTCGGAGGAAGAAGACGATATCCAAGCTCTAATGGCCAAGCCGACCGAGCACGACTCCGAAACCGAAGAAGAGTCCGAGTCCGAATCCGATGATGAGCTTCCATTCAAGACAAGCCACGGATTCGTATCCGGTTCAAAAGAATCATTAAGGGTAAGTCGGTCGTTACTTAATACTTTGTATGGTGCAATTAAATTTTTAAATAAGAAACTAGCTAAGTCCGAGTCCAAGGTCGAGACCCTAATTGAGGAGGTTAACCTCCTCGTGAGGTCTCCCTAACCTCTTCGACTACTTGTATTCAAGAGGAGGACTCAACTCAAGTTGAAAAGCTTGAAGTTGAGAACTCGCTTTTGAAAACACAAGTCGAAGACCTTAGGAACACGTTGGAAAGGTTCACTTTGGGATCCAAGGGACTTGACCTCTTACTTGGATCACAAAGGGCCGTGTACAACAAGGCCGGACTCGGGTTTAACTCAAATACAACCAATAAGTCATATATGTCTATAGTAAACCAACATAAGAAAAATGTCCAAGCATGGGTCCCTAAGATCACTTTGATTTCAACTTTAGGATCTAACATGTATTGGGTTCCCAAGGACCAAATTCACTATGTGAATAGACCCACTCGATTCAATGGTCCAGGGGGAGCCAATACAAAATGTATTTTTGTTAAGTCTTAGAAATTGCATGCTTAGTTTTTCCTTTATTTTTAGAATGGTTAGATAGGACTCATAATCAACTAAAATCCTCGAAAGATTGAGCCTCGGGGAGCCTCTTTTCAAAAATAACTAGTTAGACCAAGATGTAGTCTCAAGTACGTCGAGTTATCAATTTCTTGAAATTAGCTTTGTCTAAGGAAGTGGTCGTTGTTCCGATCAAAGAAGGCCTCTGTGCCTCGCCACGACCTGGAAGCTAATCTCTTGAAAAGATTACTTGATGAGCTTAGACTAAATCCGAATCTAACCTAATGTTGGTTAATTTAAATTCATTAAAATTAATCAAGTAAAATTGAAAGTCATCTCACAATAACACATAGGAATAACATGTTTTGATCATGTAGATATTGGTGAGATGATTTAGGTTTAAAAACTTACAAACAACCCTTTAGTAATTCCAATATCCGATCCAACTACCTTATATGTAGGATCAATGGATGTTGGACAGTGGTTGCTCCCGACACATGACCGGGGATCAACTCAAATTTTGATTACGATTCAAACGACAAGGATCGGTAGCCTTCGGAAATAACGGCAAGCTCAAAATCATCGGATCAGGTGATATTGAGCTCAACTCTAACTTTACAATTCAAAATGTCTTATTAGTAGAAAACTTTCAATATAATTAACTTAGTGTAAGCCAATTGTATGATAACAATTATAAGGTCATATTTCTAGAAAATGAATGCGTAATCAAGATAAATGCAACATCTAAAATAATACTTAAAGGAACTAGGAATAGCAACATCTACACAATAAATTTACCCAACTCCTCAACCAAGTGTCTTATGACACAGCAAGAGGAATCTTGGTTATGGCACCGAAGACTCGGACACTCGCACCCAAGACTCGTCCACAAGATGAGTCAGAGTGGCTTGGTTATAGGTTTGCCTAAACTAAACAACTTGGATAATAAAATATGTAATGCTTGTCAACAAGGTAAACAATCTAGGACACAACATCAATTAACTAATCAAGAACGAACCAAAAGTGTTCTTGAGCTCCTACACATGGATCTATTTGATTCACATGGAGCTAAGTCACTCAATGGTAGTCAATTTTGCTTAGTCATAATTGACGACTATTCTAGATTTACTTGGGTTAGGTTTATCAAACATAAAAATGATACTCTAGACCAACTAATCAATCTTTGTAGGTTAATCGAAAATCAAAAGAACCTTAAGATTAAAAGACTTAGAAGCGATCATGGTGGTGAATTCGAAAACCACAGTTTCTGATTTACGTAACCTAAACGGATACCACCATGAGTTTTCATGTCCTAGAACCCCACAACAAAATGGGTTAGTCGAACGGAAAAATAGAACCCTACAAGAAGCCGCTAGGACAATGTTAAACGAGTATAACCTACCCGATAGATTTTGGGCAGAGGCCGTTAGTACGGCTTGCTATGTCCAAAATAGGATCCTTATGGTAAAGAGGCACCAAAAGTCCTCAAATGAGATTTATCACGATAAAATACCGAACATCAAATACTTTAGGGTATTTGGATGCAAGGTACATATCTTAAACACTAAGGATTACCTAGGAAATTCAAATCCAAAACCTCTTGGAACCTTTCTAGGATACTCAACCACCGATGAGAGCTTATAGGGTATACAATCACGACACTCTTAGAGTCGAAGAAACCATTAATATAGTTTTCGACGAAGGACACGAACCCGTTCAATCCTTAACAAAACCAACTAGCAAATCAACTTATAGCAAACCCGACTCTGATCTTGAACTTGAATCTCGTCCTAACCCAAGTCATCCTATCGACCAAGTGATAGATGACCCTAACCCAAGTCATCCTATCAATCAAGTTATAGGTGATCCAAATTTAGGGGTTCGAACTAGAGCTTCATACCGAAACATTAGTCAAATCTCGTTAATTTCCAAAATCGAACCCAAAACTATTGAACAAGCACTTCTTGATCGGATTATTGCTATGCAAGAAGAGCTAGCTCAATTCACTAGAAATGAAGTCTGGGAATTAGTACCACCACCTAAAGAAAAATCAATTATTGGAACAAGGTGGGTATTTCGAAATAAACTTGATGATAAAGGTGAAGTAGTTAGAAATAAAGCTAGGTTAGTCGCAAAAGGGTTTAGTCAAGTCGAAGGTTTAGATTACGATGAGACCTACGCCCCCGTAGCAAGACTAGAGTCCATCCGAATGTTGTTAGCATATGCTTCACATCGAGATTTTAAATTGTTTCAAATGGATGTCAAGTCAGCATTTTTGAATGGATACATTAAGGAAGAAGTTTACGTCAGTCAACCTCCCGGATTCGAAAATCTAGATAAACCTGACCATGTCCTTAGACTTAAGAAAGCCCTATATGGACTCAAACAAGCCCCAAGAGCTTGGTACGAAAGGCTTTCGATCTATCTTAAGTCCAAAGGATTCAACCAAGGTTTAGTCGACCCAACCTTATTCGTAAAAACCGTAGGAAAAGAAATCTTTATAGCCCAAATCTATGTAGATGATATAATTTTTGGAACTACCAACTCGATCCTGCTAAACGAATTCATCTCACTTATGGAAAGTGAATTTGAAATGAATTTAGTAGGAGAGTTAAGTTTCTTCTTAGGTTTACAAATTAAACAAACTAAAGATGGAATATATTTACATCAACAAAAATATACTAAGGACTTAATAAATCGATTTGGAATGCAAGATGCTAAAATAATTAATACACCTATAGCAACTAATGTTAATATAAACGAAGATGTAGAAGGAAAACCCGTTGACCTAAAATACTATAGGAGCGCAATAGGAAGTCTCCTATACTTAACCGCGAGCCGACCCGACATTTTATTCGCGGTAAGTATGTGCGCAAGGTTACAAACCTGTGCCAAGGAGTCTCACCTAACCCTAGTCAAGCGTATCCTTAGATATCTAAAGGCACGCTAAGCGTAGGTATTTGGTACCTAGATCTACCGAGTTTAATCTAATCGGCTACTCCGACTCTGACTATGCCGGTAGTAAACTCGATAGAAAGAGCACGAGTGGTTGTTGTCAAATCCTCGGCTCGAGTCTAGTGAGTTGGTGCAGTAGGAAGCAGCATTGCGTTGCCTTATCTACCACCGAAGCCGAATACGTTGCGATGGGTGAGTGTGTCTCTCAGCTCCTGTGGATGAAGCACACTCTCCAAGACTTTAGCTTAATCTTTAACAACATTAAAACCTACATAGATAACATCAGTTCAATTAACTTAACTAAAAATCCAATATGTCATTCTAGGACAAAACATATAGAAGTTAAACACCACTTCATTAGGGAACATGTAACTAATGGAACTATACAACTAGAGTATGTTGAGTCCAAATCAAACCTAGCGGACATCTTCACCAAACCACTACCCGAAGCCGAATTTAGTTTATTAAGACGAAAGTTAGGTATGTGCATAATAGAGTAGGATTTAAATTTCTCTATATATGTACTCTATTTTTGCTTCTTTTTATGAAATTAGCCTAAGTCTTACCTTAGAAATCATATACCTATAGATTTAAGGAGCCAACACATCTCACAACACATAGGACTAATGTGTTTGTGTACTTATACGTGAACGTGAGATGTTAGGACCTTACTCCTGGTTCCAGATGTAGATTCAGTGCATCGATATGAACCATGGAGTATAATTATTTAAAATTAATCAACTCCTTCAAGACTTATTGATCATTCTATATCAATCAAGTCCAACCGGAGTTGTACATTTTAGATGAACATATTTTCAAGCTTATTATTATTTTTTTAAAATATATATATATATATATATATATATATATATATATATATTGGGAACTTGCTTGGACTTACAAACCCTAAAATATATTTACAAACTTTTTGAGTTAAGGCAAAAGGGGGAGAAAGTCACAAGAGTAACCAAAATTAAAGGGGAAGAAAGTAAACAAAATTATTACCTTTTATATTAAGTAATTCTGATTACTTAAGCAACTATTAAGGGGGAGTAAAAATTATTTTTCAAGAACTCACCTTGGTCAAGGAGGTTACCTCGAAGGGAGAACTTGAAACAATAATATTTCTCATTCATATTTAATCATTATGCTAGCTCATTCATATTTAATCTTTATGCTAGCTCATTCATGCTTAATCATTATGCTAGCTTAATTTTTCCTTAACTTTTGTGTCGGTTTGCCATGAATCAAAGGGGAGATTGTTGGTGCGATGGGCACCAAAGTCGAACCGTATTTTGATTATGGCAAAAGGCTCAATAGTTAAGAGTATATTTGTTATCTTACGAGCTCAATTAAGTGTGCGAAATGCTAAAGTTGGCGGAAGGTCTGCGACACCCTGGGAACCGAGGTGGTCGGCAACGCCAGAGGATTTCGGAGGAAGCCGAGGTACTCGGGTGAAGACCCGGAAGCGAGGCTACAAGGTAAGCTCGTGTGGCGAAGCAAGGGCGTTAAGCGTAGATCCGACCCAATACCTCCAATGGAAGGTCTAGGTCGAGATCGGTTGGTTAGAACCATCGTACTTTATATTTTAAGCTAACTTGTACTGCGGTCAAAACCCTTTGACCCGATCGTCTACTACAATCAATGCTGGTCTAGTTCCACTCGAGAAGAGCTCGAATTTCAAGGGGTGAATTTGGACTTGACTCGTGTTTTGGTACAAAGGGTGATGTGGCATCAAGGTGGACATCCAAACCATCACCAAGCTTGGACCCCAAAATTAGGTGATGTGGCATCAAGGTGGACATCCAAAACCATCATCAAGTTGGACGCCCAAAATGAGGTGAGTTGGCACAAGATGGTTGGCAAACCACCATCAAGCTTGGACGCCCAAAATGAGGAGAGTTGGCACAAGATGGTTGGCTCCCATGATGTGGCACAAGTTGGATGGCTCCAACAAGTTGGCGTGAAGGCCTCCTTAAGGTGGCACAAGGTGGTTGGATGAGCACCTCATCCTTGAGTTGTGGCACAAGGTGGTTGGATGAAGCACCTCATCCTTGAGTTGGCGCAAAGGATGTGGATGAGCAAGACTTGGGGGATAAGAACCTCACCTTGGACACTACCTATGTCTAAATTCATAGATCAATATCCATAAATAGACAGGTTCACGCCAAGCAAAAAATAAGAAATCAAGAGCTCTCAACACGCCGTCGTAACGCCGCTACTACTACTCACATTTGCTACGACGAAGTGCCGCCGACAACGAAAGCTACATCTTCTACTTATAAGAGTTGTCGGTATATTTATTTAAGTTTTACTTCTTTAAATTGTCTTTGTGCTTTAATCGTAACAAGGAAAGGGGGAGTGTCCCTTTGCCTTGATTTCTTTTTGTGATCGTTGCTCCTACTTCCAACGAGGAGGAGTGGTTTTAGTGAATTGCCCTCCGTACGTGATCAAGGATCACTAGGGTCGTGGATTAGCAATCGAAAGATTGTGAACCACGTAAAAATATCTTGTCTACTTTATATTTCCGCTGTGCACTCTCTACTTGCTTTTTACTTATTGCAAAAGTTTTTTTTAACGACACCGTATCGCTATTCACCCCCCCCCCTCTAGCGACACTTTCGATCCAACAGACTCATGCCAGTCGACTGTCACATGGCACTAATCGACTGGCACACCTCAAACATGAGGTTTTAGCCCAAGTATGGTTCTCCCATACTTGCTAGACCACCCTTAGCCTAGACCTAAGCCTTCTAGCCACCTCCATCAGCCTCACGCCTCTCGGATCCCTCCAAGTCATCCATGATTTATTCATCCATCGCGCTAGCCTCCAGGTGCTTCCCTCGGCTATGTCATGCTAACGGTGTCTACACCGCCAAGGCACATTGGACTTACGCCGCTAAGACTCCGCTTGGACTTTACGCCGCCAACCATTGGACTTATGCTGCCAAAACTTCACCCTTGGACTTTACGCCGCCAATATTCCCCTTGGACTTCTCAAATGCCAAGACTCAAGCTTGGACTTTCCCTTGCCAACCCATGTTGGACTTTACTTTGCTAAGACCCATGCTTGGACTTAACATTGCCAAGACCCATGCTTGGGCTTTCCCAAATGCCAAGTGTCCCACTTGGACTTTCCATGCCAAGTACCTAAGACTTGGACTTTCCCATTACAATTACATTGTCATATATTTTTATCGAACATCAAAACATCTATCGAGCCAATCTCGAGTCCTGGTCAATCGTGACCTAGGCCGATTGCACCAACACACACCACCACTAAAATCTCTCCTTTTCAGTATGACACCAGAGGTGGATAAACCCCTTACAAGAGTTATAATAAGTACATCAACCAAAATACAAGTATAAAGCGAAATACAAAATGCAAAGAAAACTTTACAACAAAGGATTTTTGATCACTTTGCTTGCTTGTTGGTTGCTTTGAGATGCCCTGGAAAGTCTGGAACTCAGTAGAAATTCCCCTTCCAAGTCCCTAAGAACCAGTGCTGGAAATATCTCCGTCAAGTTCCTTTTATAAGCTCTGCGTCGGGCTACTTTCTCGTCGATCAGTCGATTGATCACCACTCTCAATCTACTACCGCTCGAATCCAATGGCTACTGACACCGTCATTTCTCTGGATCACCGCTCAATGGATACATAACAAACAACTGCTCACAACCCCAGTCGACTATTGTCCGCACAGTCGAGGCATTGGTCGAGCCCGCCTTGCTTCTGACTTGCCACTATCAAGCCTCCAGTCGACTGCTCTACCACAATAGTCGACTGTTTATCGGAGCTTATGTTTCTCGATCGCCTGAGCAGCTCCTCAATTTTCGGATGACCTATGGTCAGTCAACTGCTCTCCAATAGCAATCGACTATCGAGTATATGTTTAAGTGTCGAGCACCCTTCAGTTTCCCGAGTCGCACAGTGTCGAGCACCCAGTCTGAAATCTGAGCCCCACAGCGGGAGTCAGCTCCTTATTGGACAAGTCAACTAGGCTAAACCACCAATCAATAGTCGAGCATCTAGTCTAAAAATGAGGCCCATAACGGGAGTCGATCACACTGGATCAGTCGACTGGGCAAATCTTTCAGTTGACTGTCGCACCTCAAACATGAGATTTAATCCCAAGTATGATCCCCTCATACTTGACACTCACCCTAGGCCTAGACCTAAGTCTTCTAGCCACCTCCATCTGTCTCACACCTTCAAGGTCCATCTGAGCCCTCCATGACTCCTTCACCCTTTGCGCTAGCCTTTAGGTACTTCCATCGGCTTCGTCATGTCATCGGGTACCCTTAACTTAGACCGAAGCCTTCAAGCCCTTGGTTCGAGTTCACAACTTCTCACCCTTGGCCCTAGCCTTCAAGTGCTTCCGTCGGCTTCATCATGCTAACAAGTCTACCTTTGTCAAGAGGTCACACCTCCGGGACTTCCATTTCCAAGGCTCCACCCTTGAACTTTCCCTTTGTCAAGTATCCATACTTGGAGTTTCCTTGCTTGCCTAGCATCCAATCAACTATGACTTGTCAGGATTTCTCTTGTCAAGCTCGATCTCCCTAATCAACTGGGACTTCCCTTTCCAAGCTCGATCTCCTTGATCAGCCGGGTCTTTCCTTACCAAGCACGATCTCCTTGATCTTAGGACTTTCCTTGCCAAGTACGGTTTCCCTAACCTACTGGGTCCTCGCTTGCCAGGCACAGTCACTCCGTGACCTGCCGGGATTTTCCTTCACCAAACATCCGGTACTCCTTGATCTGTTTATACTTTTCCTCTTCTCGTGCCAAGTGTCAAGTCAATCTTGACTCACCTGGACTTCTCCCTTGCCAACTCCTAGTGGGTCTTTTGGACTTCCCATCACCAAGTCCCGCTTGGATTTTTCCTCGTCGAGTATCTGGTCAACTTTGACCTCCTTGATTTTATACTCATCTCCATATGACTATGGATGTCCCATACCATCCCATAGTCATACTATCACCCACACTCAAGCACATTTGTCAAACATCAAAAAACTACTCGAGTCTCACTCGAATCTAGTCAATTGTGACCTGGGTTGATTGCACTAACAGAGAATAGCAATCAAACTCATTCATCTTTTGCATTCGTCGATTATGTTTCTTGTGCTTGTCTACAAGACGTTAATGCAGCGGAAATAGAACATAAATAAAGACAAACGACACAAGCACAACAAACCAGATTTTATGTGATTCGGAATCCCCGATTCCCACTCCATGGCCTAGCTCCTAGTCAATAGTCTCACTATCACTTTCTCCTTCTCGGAAATCTTCCGGAGGTGGAGAAACCTCTTACAACACTTGGAGCTTACAATACAATAACTAAATACAAATATACAAAATAAAATGAAAGAACAAGTGAAAACACTTTTACACGATTTCGATTTTGCTTGCTTGCTTATTGGTTGCTTTGGAATTGCTTGGAAGGTCTAGAATACAACAACAAATCCCCTTTTGTCTCCAAGAGTCGGCTATGGAAAACTCCTCTGTGTCCTCCTTTTATAAGCTGTGTCGGGTTGATTTCCTGCCGATCAGTCGACTGGTCACTCAATCGTTGTCTTACAATGACTTAAGCCACGTCAGAATTTAGTCGATCAGTCAGCTACTCTAAGAAACTAGTCAACTACCAAATAATTTATGGATTGCTATAGTATCACCAGTCGACTACTATACCACAACAATCGACTGTTGAGGCGGAGCTTCAATTTCTCATTTCCTGAGCACTGAAGTCGCCCGAGCACGAGTTTCTGCTGCGCTAGTCGACTGTGTTGGAGGATCGTGGTCCAGCTAGAAGAGAGGGTTGAATAGCCTGTGTGCGTTGTTCGTTGGAATTCATTCGTTCGTCTACAATATTCGTTAGCGCAGTGGAAATACAATATACAAATGCGAATATAAAGATGAATACACAAGCATAAGACACTGATATACGTGATTCGGAACCTTAGGGTTCCTACTCCATGGGGCGAGCTCAACGAGCTCTAGTGATGCTCACACCACTACTAAAACTCCTTCTCGACAACACGTTGGAGGTGGAGAAACCTCGTACAAGAAATTACAACAGTAATATACAAGATACAAGCAAAAACAAAGACAATAAGAAATACAAGTAGAGAAACACTTTACAACACTTCGCTTTGAATGCTTTCTTGTTGCTTGCTTTGGTTTTCTCTTGAAGGTTTGGAATACAGCAGCAATTCTCTTCCAAAATCTCCCCAAAAATCGCTGTAAAATCCTCCAACTCGAGCTCCTTTTATAACCTACATCGAGCAGATTTTGCGCCCAACAGTCGACTGCAATAAGGCCCTAGTCGATTGCTCCTATGGTCGTTGTGAGACAATGGCTTAATCCACATTAGCATCCCAGCCAACAGATACACTGGCAGTCGACTGCCAACCTCGTAGCCAACTGATCAGTTGGCTACCAGATGTTCTGTGCTCGCGACCAACACCAGCCGATCGGCCCCTCTAAAGCGATCGGCGCCCAGGCTGATCGACTTCCCAAAGTTGGCGGTCAATCGCCAAGCGGCGCTTCTCGAGCGCCGATCAACTCCCATCGATCGTATATCACCCGATCGGTGGTAGACCTCAAACATGAGGCTTAACCCAAGTATGATGTCCTCATACTTTCTAGATCACCCTTAGCCTGACCTAAGCCTTCTAGCCACCTTTGCTATCCTCGCGCCTATCGGATCCCTCCAAGTCATCCATGACTTGTTCATCCATATGCGGATCCCTCCAAGTCATCCATGACTTGTTCATCCATACGCTACCCTCCAGGTGCTTCCATCGGCTATTGTCATGCTATCGGTGTCTACACTGCCAAGGTACATATGGACTTACGCTCCCAAGACTACCGCTTGGACTTACGCCACCAATATCAACCCTTGGACTTCCCAAATGCCAAGTACCCATGACTTGGACTTTCATTGTCAAGGCTACACACTTGGACTTACATGGCCAAGGCTACATACTTGGACTTCCCTTGTCAACTCCATGTTGGACTTTCCATGCCAAGGCTACACACTTGAACTTCCCTTTCCAACTCTATGTTGGACTTTCCATGCCAAGGCTACACACTTGGACTTCCCTTGCCAACTCCATGTTGGACTTCCAAAATACCAAAGTTACACCCTTAGACTTTCCAAATGTCAAGACTCATGCTTGGACTTTTCATGCCAAACCCATATTGGACTTTCACCGCCAAGGCTACACACTTGGACTTACGTGGCTAAGGCTACACACTTGGTCTTCCAATGACAATCACGTGTCATACGTTTTATCAAACATCAAAATACTGCTCGAGTCAAACTCGAGTCTGGTCAATTGTGACCTGGGTCGATTGCACCAACAATCTCTCCCTTTTTGATGTTTGACAAAAAACACAAACACCTTTGAGTTAGGTGACCTAACTCAAATTTCTCAATTATCCCCAATTGGTAATTCTCACATCTTGTGAGAAATCTCAATTATCCCCAATTAGTACATTCTCCCCTTTTTTAACATAGATCAAAAAGGCTCTCCCCAAGGGTGTCAATATCTCATATCCCAATGAGATCTTACAATCTCCTCCTTGGTCCAAAAACACATCCATCATCTCATGATGGATAACCTCCCCCTAAAGGCTTGCTTCCCCATGACCATTGCACCAACAATGTCCTTGGAGAACTCCTAAGCCTATAGGAATACTAAACAATCGAAATTAAGGGCAAAAATTCAACATTGAACTTTCACCTCCCTTAAAATTTGATACACAACCTAAACAATTCTCCTAATTCATATCCAATAGATTTTCACCCTTCCAATGTTTTCCAAAGTATATCCTAGAGTTAGGAGTAGTTTGGGTAGTCTAACCTAGCTGAACATGAACTAAACAAACCTTGTTTACTCGAAATTAGCACTGGTAGTCGACTCTGTCAACTACCAGTCGACTGTCATCCATGGCAGTCGACTAATTTCTGCACTGTGCAAAAATCAAAATTCAGAAATGAATTTTAAAAATACATAAGTAATTATACATACTTCGAAAAATCATAAAAATTTATATGTATAATACTTATAACACTCAGTATGGGTGAAAAATATTTGAAAAATAAAATACCCATAAACTAATGAGATTGACACAAAATTCAAAAGTATTGAAAAGTTTCAATGTTTGACCCTACTTTGTATCACCTCATTCAATGGTGATTGCTATCAAAAGATAGACTTCACCAAGGTTTTCAAAATGGTTTTGAAATGATTTTAAAACTTTAATTCATTTGCCTAACATCCCACTTGTATCTAAGGTGTATGAAAACACATACAAGTCAAGTGTTCTTGTGAGATGTGGGTTTTGGTTATTTAGGGTTTCATGCATTTTCTAGACAACTCTATTTGATTCCCTTATGCATGGGACTTCAAATTATGTCATTTGTCCTTAAATCAATTTTATTAATGCATGAATGATGATTATGGCATAGATGATAACATAAATATTCATGTGCCAATAATCATGATGTCATAGCATATAAATGAAATTTAAACACTCATGACATTAAAAATAAACCTAAGCATGATCATGACATTTTATATGATAAAAAGTAAATATGATGTCATGACATGACATATGGAAATCAAATCATGGCAAATAAAATGTGAAGGTATATAATACCTAATTGTTAAGCCCAATTGTCATTTCTAGGATTAAGTATATATTTGCCATAATACTACCCATTCTACCAAGTGTGCCAAAAACCAAAAATGGCACACCAAGACCTTTAACCCCAATTGTGTCAATTTGATCAATTTTAAAATTTCTCAAAGCACATTGGCACATCCTAAAGTGTCAACTCTACCATGGTTAGGTTAACTACCCATCCACTTAGGGTTGATACACCCTAACCCATCTAGCATGAATCAATCACGCTCCTAGAAACCCAATACCTATTGGAGATCCTTGGGTTAACTAGGTATTCACTAGGGATAACTTCCCTATATACCTTCCTAATGACCATTCTAGGCTTTGAAGCCTTAGTCATTTGGGTCTTACCTAAGTCAACTCTAGGGGTAACTCCCCCTTTGACCTTCTTAGTGGCTTCCCTAGGTTTCCTTGAAACCTTAGCCACTAGGGGCACGCCATGGTTAATCTTAGGGATGGCTTCTCTATTAACCTTGGTTTTTCTAGACCTAGGTATTGTTCCATAATCGAATGGAACATTGGATATGTCTTCTTGGGGTTAGGTTTGTGACCCAAACCTTTCTTACCCCTTGATGGTTCTTGCCTCCTAGGCCCTAAGTTTTGAACATTTGACCCTTTAATTGAATTTGTCATTCTTGCTAGGGTCTTTTCCAACTTTTCAAGCCTTGACCTTAAAGCTTGATTTTCTAATTCTAATTTTCCCAATTTTGATTGTTCATTAATCTTTTAGGAATGACACTTTCTAGGCATATGTCTATGGTTCTTAGGATTAATGCCTAGGTGATTCTCTACCTTCCTAATGGACTCTCTAGGTAGAATTGATCTAGAGTTATTGGTTTTAGGTTTGTCCTTAGATGTAAGTTCATAAGATTTAGCTCCTAAGCAAAAATATCTATTCCTACTAGCATGCTTTTGTTCATGAGCAATAGCAAGTGAAATAAAATAATTTCTAGCATGCTTTTTAACCTTAGAACTTGAAGGTGCATTAACAAACGATACCTTATGGTTTGCTTTAGAGGCTCCCCCTACATGTGATGCTCCTTCTTAGATTTTCTTCCTCCTCCTAGGGCATTAACTTCTATAATGCCCCTTTTGATGAAACTTGAAGCATACCACGTGCTCCTTGCTCTTTCTAATCGAGGCTCTGACTTCATTGGTCTTTTCTTGAACTTTTGGCACCGGTTGAGCCTTCTTGACTTTTTTAGGGCACTTACTCTTGTAATGCCCGACTTCCCTACACTCAAAGCATATAATGTAATTTTTATTCTTAATTATAATTCTTGAGTTACCTAGGTCGGTAGAGGCGATTTGGGAAGATTCTTCACTTCTTCCGGAGGTAGATGGTTCATGTTCTTCTACTTCCTCCTCTTCCTCGGATGTTGATGGTCTTTCAACCTCCGATTCCTCAAGCCCTTGTGATGAAGATGATGTGCTCTCTTTTTTTATAGCTTGAGAGGATGAACATTCTTCCTCAGCCGCCTTCTCCGATTGAGCCGGTTCGGGATTTTTCGTGGAATTTTACCAACTTATTCCACAACTTCTTAGCATCCCGATATTCACCTATCTTGAACAAAATATCGTAAGGTATTTATCTTATTAACATTTTCGTTACTTTAACGGTTGTCTTGAATTGTTGTCATTGCCCCTCGGTCCATTTTGATTTTTTGATTAGCTTGTTGTCTTTATCCCTAGGCACTTCAAATCCATTTTCTATGATTAGCATAGTATCAAAATCGATTTCGAAGTATACCTCCATTCTTCTCATCCACCACGAAAAATCTCCTTCGAACTTCAGTGGGTGGATGTTGACGACGGCTATTTTGTTGTGCTTATCCCGACGATGAGTCCGATGATAAGAGTCTTGCTCTGATACCACTTGTTGGGGAATCGTGGCCCGGCTAAAATGGGGGTTGAATAGCGTGTGTGTGTTGTTCGTTTGAATTCGTTTGTTCATCTTTAATATTCGTTAGCGCAGCGGAAATACAATATACAAATCCGAATATAAAGATGAATACACAAGCACAAGACAACCAATATACGTGGTTCAGAACCTTAGGGTTCCTACTCCACGGGGCGAACTCAACGAGCTCTAGTGATGCTCACACCACTACTAAAGCTCATTCTCGACAACACGTCAGAGGTGGAGAAACCTCGTACAAGCAATTACAACAGTTATATACAAGATCCAAGAAAAAACAAAGACAATAAGAGAAACAAGTAGAGAAACACTTTACAATACTTTGCTTTGAATGTTTTCTTATTGCTTGCTTTGGTTTGCTCTTGAAGGTCTGGAATGCAGCAGCAATTCTTCTCCAAAATCTCCCCAAAAATTGCTGCAAAATCCTCCAACTCGAGCTCCTTTTATAACCTACATTGAGCTAATTTTGCACCCAGCAGTCAACTGCCATAAGGCCCCAGTCGACTGATCTTGTGGTCGTTGTGAGATAATGGCTTAATCCACGTTGGCATCCCAGCCAACGGATACACTGGTAGTCGACTTCCCATTATCGTCAGTCGACGACTAACCCCGTAGCCGACTGATCATTCGGCTACCGGGCATTTTGTGCTCGCGACCAACACCAGTAGTCGACTGCCCTCCAAGACAGTTGACTGCCTAAGGCCAGTCAACTGCCCAAAGCTGGTAGTCGACTGCCAAGCTTCGCGACGCAGTCGAACGCTAGTCATCTCCCGTCAGTCGACTGGTACATCAGTTGATTGGTAGATCTCAAACATGACGCTTAATCCAAGTATGATGCCCTCATACTTGCTAGACCACCCTTAGCCTAGACCTAAGCCTTCTAGCCACCTTCGCTAACCTCACGCCTATCGGATCCCTCCAAGTCATCCAATACTTGTTTCTCCATACGCAGATCCCTCCAAGTCATCCATGACTTGTTCATCTATACGCTAGCCTTCAGGTGCTTCCATCGACTATTGTCATGCTATCGGTGTCTACACTGCCAAGGTATATATGGACTTACACTCCCAAGACTACTTCTTGGACTTACGCCATCAATATCAACCCTTGGACTTTCCAAATGCCAAGTACCCATGACTTGAACCTTCACTACCAAGGCTACACACTTGGACTTACATGGTCAAGGCTACACGCTTGAACTTTCCTTGCCAACTCCATGTTAGACTTTCCATGACAAGGCTACACACTTGGACTTCCCTTATCAACTCCATGTTGGACTTACAAAATGCCAAGGCTACACACTTGAACTTTCCAAATGCCAAGATCCATACTTGGACATTCTATGTCAATCCCATGTTGAACTTTCACTACCAAGGCTATGCACTTGGACTTAAGAGGCCAAGGCTACACACTTGGTCTTCCCATGACAATCACATGTCATATGTTTTGTCGAACATCAAAATACTACTCGAGTCAAACTCGAGTCTGGTCAATCGTGACCTGGGCCGATTGCACCAACAGACTGCCCACAATGGGAGTCGACTGCTCTCTCGAGCACCAGAATTGATTCCCGAGCATCCGTGGCTAGTCAACTACTTTTCCACAGCAATCAACTGCCCAAGCACCATATCTGAATGTCGAGTCGCACAGCTCAAGTCAGCTGACCACTTGACCAGTCGACTAGTCCATAACCCTAGTCGACTGCTCGAGTCTCCTGAACTACTAAATGTCGAGCACTCGATTAGTCAACTAGTACACCTCAAAACTGAGTTTTACCACATCAAGTATGATCCCCTCATACTTAACACTTATCCTTAGCCTAGACTTAAGCCTTCAAGTCACTTCCATCATCCTCACGCCTTTGGTTCGAGTCTACGACTCCTCACCCTTACAGTAGCCTTCAAGTGCTTCCATCGGCTTCATCATGCCATCAAGTACCCTTAGCCTAGACCTAAGCCTTCAAGTCACTTCCATCAACCTCACGCCTTTGGTTTGAGACCACGACTCCTCACCCTTGCGCTAGCCTTCAAGTGTTTCCATCGTCTTTATCATGCTACCGGCTCTTTCTTTGCCAAGAGGTCACGCCTCCGGGACTTACGATGTCAAAAATATACACTTGGACTTACACGGTTAAGACTACACCCTTATACTTCCCTTTGCCAAGTATCCATACTTGGACTTTCCCTTACCAAGCATGATCACCCTAACCTGTCGAGACTTCCTCTGCCTGGCACCGTCTCCCAGACCTGCCGGGACTTCACTTGCCAAGCACGATCTCCCAGACCTGCAGGGACTTCACTTCACGAAGTGTCCAGTCTCCCTTGACCGACTTGGATTTCTCTCCTGCCAACTCCTAATTGAACTTTCCAACACCAAGTGTCCAGTCAACTTTGATCAACTTGGATTTCCCTTGTTAACTCCTAGTTGGACTTTCCAACACTAAGTGTACAGTCAACCTTGACCGACTTGGATTTCTCCACTCATCAAATATCTAGTTAGTCTTGACCTACTTAATTTTCCACTCATCTTCATATGACTATGGATGTCTTATTCCATCTCATAGTCATATTATCACCCATACTCAAACTCAACTCCAACTCGAGTCTCACTCAAGCTTAGTCAATCTTGACCTGAGGTTGATTGCAGCAACAATCTCCCTCATCCCATCCTTCACCTCAAATCATATTGTCAAACATTGAAACTCAACTTGAGCCCAACTCGAGCTTAGTCAATCTTGACCCAAGGTCAATTATACTAACATTTATAAAAGTGTCCCTAATGGTTGGCTGAATAAAAGCCATTAATTTGCTTTTATTCGTCGTAGTGAAACATAAACTATTTTAGATGGTAATATGGATTCTTATTAATCACATTAATGTTGGTGCAATCGGCCCAAGTCACGATTGACCAGACTCGAGTTTGACTCGAGTAGTATTTTGATGTTTGACAAAATGATTGACAATGTGATTGTCATAGGAAATCCAAGAATGGTCTTGGCATTTGAGAAGTCCAAGTCATGTGTACTTGGCAAGAAAAGTCCAAGTCATGGGTACTTGGCAATAGAAAGTCCAAGTCATGGGTACTTGGCAATTGAGAAGTCCAAGCATGGGTCTTAGCATGGAAAGTCCAAGCATGGATTTTGACAATGGTAAATTCCAAGTCATTGGTACTTCGCAAGGAAAGTATAAAGGTATAATCTTGGTAGCATAAGTCCAAGTGTATAGTCTTGGCGGCGTAAAGTCCAAGTGAACTTTGGCGGTGAAAGTCAAATATGAATACTTGGCAATTGGAAAGTCCAAGGGTGTGATATTGGCAGCGTAAAGTCCAAGATATAGTCTTGGTGGCATAAGTCCAATGTTGGCAGCGTAAAGTCCAAGCATTTATCTTGGCGGCATAAGTCCAAATGTACCTTGGCAAAGTAGCTTGGTTAGCATAACAATAGTCGATTGAAGCACTTGAAAGCTAGCATATGGATGAACAAGTCATGGAGGACTTGGAGGGATCCCATAGGCGTAAGGCTGATGGAGGTGGCTAGAAGGCTTAGGTCTAGGCTAAGGGTGGTCTATCAAGTATGAGGGGATCAAACTTGAATTAAACCTCATGTTTGAGGTTTATCAGTCGACTAGGGTTATGGATCAGTCGACTAGTTGAGTGTTTGACACTTGACAACCTAGTCAACTCAGAGCAGTAGATTAGAATTATGACCAGTCGACTGATTAGTAGTCGACTAGAGGCTCGACTCTGTTGTGTACCACAGGCAGTCGCCTACCATGTATGGGCAGTCGATTGGCCTTGAGCAGTCGACTGGAGCTGGTGGACACGAGCATAGAATATTTGGTAGTCGGATCGGGCGTTGGACTACTAGGCAAGAATGATCATTGGTAAGGGCGGGCGATCGGCCCATTGTGACACAACGAATGGGAGAGCAGTTGACTGGGGCCTTTTGACAGTTGATTGATAGGCAGAAAATCAGCCCGAGCTCATCCTTATAAGGAGATTTCGTGGAGGATTTAGAGCTATCGGTTTTTGGTAATTTGGGGGAGGATTTGTTGCTGCATTCCAGATCTTCCAAGCTCATCCAAGCAACCAACAAGCAAGGCAATCAAAGCAGTCTCTTTTAAAGTTTTTCTTTGCATTTCATTTGTATCCTTGTGTTTGATCATATCTTGTTGTTGTATTCATGTTGTATACACTTGTAAGAGGTTTCTCCGCCTCCGGTGTGTTGCCGATAAGAAGAAAGAGTTTTAGTGGAGTAGACACTAAAGCCCCGGCCGTGGAGTAGGAACCCTAGTTCTAAACCACATAAAATTTTATGTCTTGTGTGTGTGATTGTTTTGTTCTTTAGTTTATGCTTTATTTTATATTTCGTTGCATACTAATGATTATAGATAAGACAGACATGATCGCAATCCGACAAAGTGACAAAAATGCTATTCACCTCCCCCCTAGCAGACATATCGGTCCCAACAAGTGGTATCAAAGCGGATCGCTCTTCATCAGATTCACAACTGTGAAAGCAATGCTAGAGTTCAAGGTGGAATTATCAAATGATAGATTGGGGGATGACACCACGGTTCCACTTTTCTTTGACCGCAAAGATTTTGCGATTTGGAAAAGTAAAATGGAATGCTTTTTAAATAAAGATATAGATTATTGGTGTAGTGTTGTAGATGATTTTGATCCTCCCGATGATAAGAAACGAAGAGTCATCAAGAAGAAGAAGTGGATCGTGGAGCAAAACAAGAAATATGAAATTAATAAAAAGATAATGTTAATTTCGACTAACTTTATATCTAGTAATATCTTGCATAAGGTAGGAGATTGTATGGATGCTAAAGAATTATGGAGCAAGTTGATCAAGCTTCATGAAGCTCCATCATCGGCTCAATTAGAGAAGGAGCTTGAAGAGGTAAAAGAGGTTGGAGAAATCTCTACCTCTAGGATTGAGGGGGAGGAGAGACCATCCTCAATGTCGGAGCAAGAAGATAAGCCATCCATCTCTGGGAGCCAAGGACAAGACCAAAATTCCCTTACCGACTTAGGTAACTCAAATACATGTATTAATAATAAAAATCATATAACGTATTTTGAGTGTAGGGAAGTAGGACACTACAAGAGTAAGTGTCCAAAGTGAGTCAAGAAGACTCAACCTGCACCAAAAGTCAAGGACAAATCAAAGAATATTGGAGCCCTAACAATTAAGAGTAAGGAGCATATTATTTGCTTCAAATGCAATCAAAGGGGTCACTATAGGACTCAATGCCCTAGGGGGAGGAAGCAAACCAAGAGCAAAGGAGAGAGTTCAAATGTAGGGGGAGCTAAGACAAACCCTAAGGTATCATTTAGTAATGCTTCTTCTTTATGTTATAGCAAAAATCATGCTTTCAATTCACTTGCAATTGTGCATAATCATAAAAAGCATGCTAGAAATAGATCTTATTACTTAGGGGCTAAATTATATAAAATTAGGACTAAGGATAGTTATGGAACCACTACCCCTAAGACTACTCCACCTAAGGATGTCAAAAACCTAGGCAATAACTCCAAGAAATCTAGACATATGCCTAGGAGGAAGAAAAATATTCCAATAGCTTATGAAAAATAAAAAATTAGAATTTGAAAATCAAGTTT
Organism: Wurfbainia villosa; assembly: GCA_025175895.1. Lineage (NCBI taxonomy): Eukaryota > Viridiplantae > Streptophyta > Magnoliopsida > Zingiberales > Zingiberaceae > Wurfbainia > Wurfbainia villosa. Next base: position 14,014,226 of record CM045991.1, on the reverse strand, counting down.
TGAGGTTAAAACTTGAAAAATTAGAAAAGTCCCTAAGAAAGATGGAAAAATCAATTATGGGGTCTAATGGACAAAAACTAGGGTTTAGGAGGCAAGAGTCTTTCAAGGATAGGAAAGGTTTGAGTCACAAGTCTAAGTCCAAGGAGGTTGTTGTAGGGGATTGATTGGAACGCTAGAGGGGGGGGTGAATAGCATCGTGCTATATGTGATGGAACTCGTTCGCGTTCGTCTCTACAAAACTCGTTATGCGCAGCGGAATAATAATAATAAAAGCAATAATGAGTTAAAACAAACACGAACACAAAGATATAACGTGGTTCGGAACCGAATGGTTCATACTCCACGGATCGAACTCTAAAGAGCTCTAGCGATGTCAATCACACACCACTATGCAAACACTCCTTCTCGACACAAGTCGGAGGTGGAGAAACCTCGTAGAAATGATTACAATAGTAATTCTAAGTACAACAAGAAAATACAAGTGAATACAACAAAAGAAATGCAAAGGAAACTTTACAATCGATCTTTTGATAGCTTGCTTGTTTGGTTGGTTGAGTGGCACTTGGAGACCCTGAATTGCAGCAACAATTCACCCCAAAAACTCCTCAAAGAACCATTGCTTTTCCCTCCATCACAAGCACCTTTTATAGCTTCAACCTATGCTGGAAAAAGTCGATCAGTCGACTGCTCGGGACCATTAGTCGACTGATGTCACTGTTGTCGTGAGACAACGGCTAGATCCACGTTGGAAAAATCCAACATATCCACAATCAGTCGACTGATCATAACCATCACGATCGTCATTTTCTCCACTCGATCGGCTGGCCGCAGTAGGAGTGAGACCCCATTCTGCGTCAAACACCGAGAATCGGTCGGATCGACCACATGATTAGTCGATTGCTCATCCATCATCGATCGCCATCTTCGGCTCGCTAGGCCACTTCCCGCAGTCAAACCCTAGTTGACTTTTTCCAGTCGACTGTCATATGGCACCAGTCGACTGGCACACCTCAAACATGAGGTTTTAGCCCAAGTATGGTTCCCCCATACTTGCTAGACCACCCTTAGTCTAGACTTAAGCCTTCTAGTCACCTCCATCAGCCTCACGCCTCTCGGATCCCTCCAAGTCATCCATGATTTGTTCATCCATCGCACTAGCCTTCAGGTGCTTCCATCGGCTATGTCATGCTAACAGTGTCTACACCGCCAAAGCACATTGGACTTACGCCGCCAACCATTAGACTTATGCTGCCAAGACTCCCGCTTGGACTTTACGCCGCCAATATTAATCCCTTGGACTTCTCAAATGCCAAGACTCATGCTTGGACTTTACCTTGCCAACCCATGTTGGACTTTCCATGCCAAGTACTCAAGACTTGGACTTTACCTTGCCAAGACCCATGCTTGGACTTTACATTGCCAAGACCCATGCTTGGACTTTCCCAAATGCTAAGTGTCCCACTTGGACTTTCCATGTCAAGTACCTAAGACTTGGACTTTCCCATGACAATTGCATTGTCATATATTTTTGTCGAACATCAAAACATCTCTCGAGCCAAGCTCGAGTCTTGGTCAATCGTGACCTGAGCCGATTGCACCAACAATCTCCCCCTTTTTGATGTTTGACAAAAACCAAACAAACCATTTGAGTTAGACCATCTAACTCAAAAACTCCTTACCAATTATTCCAAATTGGTAATCCCAAACATTCTCCAAAATATTCTCCCCCAAACATTCTTCCCCTTTTTGACTAACATCAAAAAGGTTTTCTCTCCAAGGAGGTCAATGTCTCATGTCCCAATGAGATCTTACAATCTCCCCCTTGGTCCAACCATACCTAGGATGTCTACCATCTTCCTAGTGATAAGTCTCATATCACTCAAGAAAGACAATCCTATTCACTCTCCCAATTTCCAAATTGGGTCTCTCAAAATCCCATCAATTTTCCCAATTGATGACATTCTCCCCATAACTTCTCCCCTTTAAAAAGAAAACACATCCATCATCCCAAGATGGATACCTCCCCCTAAAGACTTGCTCTCCCTTGACCATTGCACCAACAATGTTCTTGGGAAGTCCCTAAGCCAATAGAAACTCTAAACCATCAAAATTAAGGTTCAAAGTTCAAACATGAACTCTTTCACCCTTAAATTTGATACATTATCCTAACACCTCTGCTAATCCATATCCAATGGATTTTTACCCTTTATAATGCTTCCCAAAGGATATCCTAGGGTTAGAAATGGTTAGGGACTTTAACCGCAGCTGAACACGGGCTAAACAAACCTAGTTCTCCCGAAATCAGCATTGGTAGTCGACTCACTACTATCGATCGATCACACTCACATCGATCAGCTAACCCAAAGGCGTTGATAACTAAAATTTCTGAATTTCAATTATTAGAGTCAAATTTTAGAAAATCATAAGTAATTCTATGTATATCGAAAAATCACGAAATTTGATACGTATATTACTTATAGTCAATACAATGGGTGAAAAATAATAGAAAAATATTTTACTCATAAAATACTGAAATTGATACAAAATTCAAAAGTGAAGAAAAACTTCTAAGTTTTATCTAGCTCACTTTGTATCAATCTCATCAATGGTGATTGCTATTAAAAGATAGACTTCACCAAGGTTTTTCAAAATGATTTTAAAATGTTTTCAAAACCTTATTTTGGATCATATTCCTTGGGCTCAATATACATGACTTGTACACAAGCTTTCCCAATGATTCACCTTTGAATTAAGATGAGTTTTGCTTCAACTAGATGCAAAAACTATGCACCTTAAACTCAACTCATATCCTAGCATCTCACATGTATCTAGGGTGTATAACATACACATACATGTCAATTTAATGTGAGATGTGGGTTTTGGTTCATTTAATCTAGGGTTTCATGTATTTTTCTAAGACAACCCTACTTTATTCCCTTATAAATGGGACTTCAAGTCATGTCGATTGTCCTTAACTCAATTTTAATCAAATGCATGAATGATTATGGCATTAGTGATGATATAAATAAGCATATGCTCATAATCATGATGTCATGGCATAATATGAAATCTAAAAACACATGACACCTAATCCTTAATCCTAAACATGATCATGACATATAAATGATAAAAATTAAACATGATGTCATGACATGTTATATGGCACCCAAAGCATGGCAAATAAAATATATAGGTATAATAATACCTAAGTTTTAGAATTAATTTCCATTTGATATAATTAGATTTATTTTGCCATATTACTACTAACCTCCCCAAGCGTGCCAAAAACCCAAAATGGCACACTAACTTCTAAACCTAAATTGTGTCAATTTGATCATTTTATCAAACTTCTCAAATAATATTGGCACATCCTAAAATCTTTTAGGATTAAAGCTCAAATGTATTTCCTAGGTAACCATAACCTTGAAAATAACCTAAAGTGCCACCTTTATCATGGTTGAGTTAACTACCCACCCAATCAAGGTTGGCACACCCTAAACCCATCTAGCGTGAATCTATCACGCTCTTAGAAACCCAAAACCTATTTGAGCTCCTAGGGTTGACTAGGTATTCCTTAGGGATAACCTCCCTAGATACCTTCCTAATGACCCTCCTAGGCTTGGTAATCTTGGTCATTTAGGTCTTACCTAGGTTGACTCTAGGGGTAACACCCCTTGCAACCTTCTTAGTGGCCACCCTAGGTTTCCTAGAAACCCTAGCCACTAGGCACAAACCTTGGTCAACTCTAGGGATGACTTCCCTATTGACCTTAGTCTTCCTAGACCTAGATTGTGTTTCATAATCAAATGGAATACTATGATAAGCCACCTTAGGCTTAAGTTTGTGACACAAACCTTGCTTGCCCTTGGTTGACTTTTGTCTTTTAGGTCCTAAGTGTTGACTTTGAGATTTGGACCCTTGACTTTGACCATTAGACCCTTTAAATTGATTTTGTATATTCCTAAGGGTCTTCTCAAGTTTTTCAAGCCTTGACCTCAAGGCTTGGTTTTCAATCTCTAATTGCCCAATTTTGAAATTTTGATTTGGTCTTTGGGCATTATCCTTTTTAGGCATATGCCTAGTCCATTTAGGATTAAGACCTAGGTGTTCTCCTATTTTCCTAATAGATTCCCTAGGTAAAACTTTTCTAGGGACATTAGTCTCAAATTTCTCCTTATTTCCTATGTGGACACTTTTAGCTCCTAAGCAAAAATATTTATCATTCCTAGCATGCTCTTTATGATAAATAGCAGCATTTCTTACATTATTTCTAGCATGCTTTTTATCCCTAGAAATTGAAGGCGCATAAATAAATTTTACCTTAGGGTTAACTTTAGAAGCTCCCCCTACTTGTGATGCTCCCCTTTGCCCCTTCTTCTCCCCCTTCGGGCATTGATTCCGATAATGTCCCGGTAGTCGGCATTTGAAGCAAATGATTTGCTCCTTGTTTTTCTTGGTGGGAACACCAGTTTCATTGACTTTTGGCACCGGTGGACTCTTCTTGATTCTTTTAGGACATTTACTCTTATAATGTCCTAATTTCCTACATTCAAAATAAGTTATGTGATTTTTATTTGAAATTGACATGCTTGAGTTACCTATGATGGTGATAGGTGCCAGAATTGGAGCTTCTTCATCTTAACCGGATGTCGAAGCTTCTTCTTGTTTCTCCGGAGTTGAGGATGCTCCAATTTCCTCCCCCTCAATCCTAGAGGTGGAGGTCTCCTCCAATTCTACTTCCTCTTCCTCCTTGGATGTTGATGGTCTCTCAACCTCCAAGTCCTCACTTCCTTATGAGGATAATGTACTTGCCTCTTCAGTCCCTTCCTCTTGGACCGGTGATGGACCTTCATGGAGCTTGGCCAAATTGCTCCAAAGCTCTTTAACATCCATGCACTCACCTAGGCTACACAAGAAGTCATTAGGAATTAAATCAAAAATGAATTTGATTACCTTCTTATTTTTCTCAAATCTTTGGAGTTGATCTTCACTCCATTTCTTCTTCTTGAGGAAACCACCTTTTGGTCCTCTTGGATACTCAAATCCTTCCATTAATAAGGATCATTCCTCAAGGTCTCTCATCATCAAAAAATCTTCAATTCTTCTCTTCCAAGAATTGAAGTCTTCTCGTCCGTATAGGGTGTAGGGCACCGGTGTGTTGATGTCCCATCCTAATTGTTCTTGGACTTCCATCTTCACCCTATAGCGTGCTCCCTTAGTTATTAAACCTTGAAGAACGATCTCGCTCTGATACCACTTGTAGGGGATCGATTGGAACGCTAGAGGGGGGTGAATAGCGTCGTGCTATACGTGATGGAACTCGTTCGCGTTCGTCTTTACACAACTTGTTATGCGCAGCAGAATAATAATAATAAAAGCAATAACGAATTAAAACAAACACGAATACAAAGATATAACGTGGTTCGGAACCGAATGGTTCCTACTCCATGGATCGAGCTCTAAAGAGCTCTAGCGATGCCAATCACACACCACTATGCAAACACTCCTTCTCGACACAAGTCAAAGATGGAGAAACCTCGTACAAATGATTATAACAGTAATTCTAAGTACAACAAGCAAATACAAGTGGATACAATAAAAGAAATGCAAAGGAAACTTTACAATCAATCTTTTGAGAGCTTGCTTGTTTGGTTGGTTGAGTGGCACTTGGAGACCCTGAATTGCAGCAACAATTCACCCCAAAAACTCCTCAAAGAACCATTGCTTTTTCCTCCATCACGAGCTCCTTTTATAGCTTCAACCTGTGCTGGAAAAAGTCGATCAGTCGATTGCTCGGGACCATTAGTCGACTGATGCCACTGTTGTCGTGAGACAACGGCTAGATCCATGCTGAAAAATCCAACGGATCCACAATCAGTCGACTGGTCAAGCCTCCACTCGATTGCTGGCTATAGCAGTCGAGTGAGACCCCATTCTGTGGCCAAAACACCGAGAATCAGTCGACTAACCACATGATCAGTCGACCGCCCATCTCTAGCAGTCGACTGCTAGGCCACTTCTCGCAGTCAAACCCTAGTTGACTTTTTCCAGTCGACTGTCATATGACACCAGTCGACTGGCACACCTCAAACATGAGGTTTTAGCCCAAGTATGGTTCCTTTATACTTGCTAGACCACCCTTAGCCTAGACCTAAGCCTTCTAGCCACCTTCATCAGCTTCACGCCTCTCGGATCCCTCCAAGTCATCCATGACTTGTTCATCTATCGCGCTAGCCTTCAGGTGCTTCCATCGGCTATGTCATGCTAACGGTGTCTACACCGCCAAGGCACATTGGACTTACGCCGCCAAGACTCCGCTTGGACTTTACGCCGCCAACCATTAGACTTATGCTGCCAAGACTCCCTCTTGAACTTTACGCCGTCAATATCAACCCCTTGGACTTCTCAAATGTCAAGACTCATGCTTGGACTTTACCTTGCCAACCCATGTTGGGCTTTCCATGCCAAGTACTCAAGACTTGGACTTTACCTTGCCAAGACCCATGCTTGGACTTTACATTGCCAAGACCCATGCTTGGACTTTTCCAAATGCCAAGTGTCCCACTTGGACTTTCCATGCCAAGTACCTAAGACTTGGACTTTCCCATGACAATTGCATTGTCATATATTTTTGTCGAACATCAAAACATCTCTCGAGCCAAGCTCGAGTCCTGGTCAATCGTGACCTGAGCCGATTGCACCAACAGTTGTGCCAACCTACTATAGAGTTCCATTTGACTATGGAACCACCCATAGGTCTAGGAAAATCAAGGTTACTAGGGAGTCATCCTTAAGGTTAACCATGGTAAGTGTCAAGTGACTAAGGCTTCGAATAAGTCTAGAAAAGTCACTAGCAAGGTTACAAGGGGAGTTACCCCTAGAGTTGACCTTGACATGACACAAATGACCAAGACTTCAAAGCCTAAATGAGTCATTAAGAAGGTACTAAGGGAGGATATCTCTAGTGAGTATCTAGTTAACCCAAAGAGCTCAAATAGGTTTTAGATTCCTAGGAGCACGATTCCCTCATGCTAGATGAGTTAGGGTGTGTCAACTTGAATTGGTAAGGTAGTTAACTTAACCATAGCAAAGTTGGCACTTTAGGGAACTTTCAAAGTAATGTGATACTTTGAAAATGAGGTTAGAATTTTGATCCTAAAGATTTTAGGATGTGTCAATAGAATTTGAAAAGTATGAAAAATTGATCAAAATTGACACAATTAGGTTTTAGAGTCATAGTGTGTCATATTAGGTTTTTGGTACACTTGGGAGATTTGGTATTATGGAAAATTGGGTTTACTTTTAACAAATGACAATTAATATTAAAATTTAGGTATTCTTATGTCTTTATATTTTATTTGTCATATTTTGTTTGTCATATGTCATGTCAAGATATTATATTTCATTTAATTATTTAAAATGTCATGATAATGCTTAGGGTTAATTTTAATGTCATGTTGTACTTAGGTTAGAACTTTATGTCATGACATCATGTATCATTGGCACATGCTTAATTATTCTATCTTATATATTATAATCATATTTCATGCATTTAGATTAATTAACATTGTTTTAAGGACAATGGCATAATTTGAAGTCCCAAGTATAAGAGAATCAAATAGAGTTACCTAGAAAAAATACATGAGACCCTAAGAACCTAAACTCACATCTCACAAGAACATTAGATTGACATGTATGTATATTGATACACTCTAGATACATGTGAAATGTTAGGAAAATAAGTTAAGTTCAAAGTGCATAGTTATTGCATTTAGATGAACTCAAACTTATAGTATACCATGGATGAATCACGAGGAAAGCTAATATACAAGTCATGTAATTCTAGCTCATAGACCATGGTTCAAAATAGGGTTTTGAAAAAAAATTAAAATCATTCTAAAAACCTTTGTGAAGTCTATCTTTTGATAGCAATCATCATTGATGAAGTTGATACAAAGTAGACTCAAAACATTGAAGTTATTATTGGTTTTGAACTTTGTATCAATCTCACAATTTAATGGGTATTTTATTTTAAAAATTATTTTCCACCCATTGTATTTAACATAGGTAATATACATATAAAATTTCATGATTTTTCAAACTGTGTATATTTATTTATGAATTTCAAAAAACCAATTCAGTAACTTGATTTCTACATTTACATATATCAGTCGACTGTCACTTGATGGCAGTCAGCTGGTGCTGATAGCAGTCAACTGATTTCTGATCGAGTTGACTATGAAAGCTAATTTCGATTGAATTAGGTTTGTTCAGCTATTTATCAACAAGTTTAGGTTACCCTAACTGCTTCTAACCCTAGAATATGCTTTGGAAAGCATTGTGAGGGTGAAAATTCATTGGAAATGAATTAGGAGAGGTGTTTAGGGTGAAAATCAAATTTTAAGGGAGGTGAAAGTTAATGTTGAATCTTTACCCTTAATTTCAATTGTTTAGAGTTCTTATTAGCTTAGGGTCTCTCCAAGGACATTATTAGTGCAATGGTCAAGGGGAAGCAAGTCTTTAAGGGGAGATTATTCATCAAGGGATGATGGATGAGTTTTTCCTCAAAGGGGGAGAGTTGGAGAATAGTAAGAATTGTCTCTCATTTAGTGATATGTGATTTATCACTAGGAAGAGTGAAAACATCCAAGATGATTTTAGATCAAGGGGAAGAGTAAAGGATCTCATTGAGATATGAGACATGGATACCCTTGGGGGAGACTTTTTGATGTATGTCAAAAAAGGAGAGAATTGATAGCTTGAGTTAAGTAGCCTAACTCAAAGGTTTTGTCAAACATCAAAAAGGAGATTATTGGTACAATCGGCCCAGGTCATGATTAACCAGACTCGAGTTTGACTCGAGTAGTATTTTGATGTTTGAAAAAAATGATTAACAATGTGATTGTCATGGGAAGTCCAAGAATGGTCTTGGCATTTGAGAAGTCCAAGTCATGTGTACTTGGTAAGGAAAGTTCAAGTCATGGGTACTTGGCAATGAAAAGTCTAAGTCATGGGTACTTGAAAATTGAGAAGTCCATGCATGGGCCTTGGCATGGAAAGTCCAAGCATAGGTCTTGGCAATGGTAAAGTTCAAGTCATGGGTACTTGGCAAGGAAAGTCCAAATGTATAATCTTGGCAGGATAAGTTCAAGTGTGTAGTCTTAGCGGCGTAAAGTCCAAGTGAACTTTGGCGGTGAAAGTCCAAGTATGGATACTTGACAATTGGGAAGTCCAAGGGTGTGATATTGACAGCGTAAAGTCCAAGATGTAGTCTTGGTAATATAAGTTCAATATTTGACAGCGTAAAGTCCAAGCATTTGTCTTAGCAACATAAGTCCAAATATACCTTGGCAAAGTAAATCCGGTTAGCATGACAATAGACGATGGAAGCACCTGAAAGCTAGCATATAGATGAACAAGTCATGGAGGATTTTGAGGGATCCGATAAGTGTGAGGCTGATGGAGGTGACTAGAAGACTTAGGTTTAGGCTAATGGTGATTTATCAAGTATAAGGGGATCATACTTGAGTTAAACCTCATGTTTGAGGTTTATCAGTCAACTGAGGTTATGGATCAGTCGATTGGTTGAGTGTTTGACACTTGGCAGCCTAGTCAACTCAGAGCAGTCAATTGGGATTATGACTAGTCGACTGGAGGCTCGACTGAGGTCGTGTAACAGGCAGTCGACTGTCATGGAGGGCAATCGACTGGAGATGATGGACACGAGCACAGAATATTTGGTAGTCGACTGGACAGTCAACTACCGGGTAGTAGTCGACTGTTGGTAAGGGCAATCGACTGCTAGAATATCCGTTGGGCAAGTTCCAGCATGGATTGAGCCATTGTGACACAACGAATGGGAGTCGACTAATAGGCGAAAAATCAACCTGAGCTCAGCCTTATAAGGATATTTCATGGAGGATTTGGAGCTATCAATTTTTGGTGATTTGGAGGGAGGATTTGTTGCTGCATTCAAGCTTATCCAAGCAACCAACAAGCAAGGCAATCAAAGCACTCTCTTGTGAAGTTTTTCTTTGCATTCCATTTGTATTCTTATATTTGATTGTATCTTGTTGTTGTATTCGTGTTGTATGCACTGTAAGAGGTTTCTCTATCTTCGATGTATTGCCGATAAGGAGAAAGAGGTTTAGTAGAGTAGACACTAAAGCCTTGGTCGTGGAGTAGGAGTTCCGAACTACGTAAAATTATGTCTTGTGCGTGTGATTGTTTTGTTCTTTAGTTTATGCTTTATTCTATATTTCGCTGCATACTAATGATTATAGATAAGACAATCACGATCGCAATCCGATGAAGTGACGAAAATGCTATTCACCCCCCCCAGCGGACATATCGATCCCAACAATTAATGCATCCGTTATAATTGAGCAAAAATAATTCAGATGGAAAAATATTGATTAATTCATTTGGGTAAATTTTGTCTTGATTGATCCAACATTTGACACATGCAGATCGTGTTTGTACATGAGTCGACTTGGTTCAGTGCAATTTGGGTCTAAGAATTATGCTTCTAATTATATTCGAAGCAACCACATTTCTTTTTCACATAGGTGATCTCTCAAGAGTACTCCACACTATTCTACAGAATCATTAAAAGTCATATGTTTATTCTCCATCCTTTCACTATTCTATTTGGTCATTTCCACTATAGTAATCTTACTTAGTCGGTGCAGTTAGACTGTCCCTTTGAACCTAGTTCTTGGGATCTCCAGTCTAGATTGAATTTCCTTTACACTAACATTCTTATTATCATCAAATTCATCCTCTGAGATGATCTTGCAACAAACTCTCAGTTTAACCCTTTGGTTAGTGGATTCACTAGATTATTCTTTGACTTTACACAGTCAACAGTGATAATTTTCATCGAGAGCATTTGTATAATGGTATTGTATCTATGACATATATGTCTAGACTTACCATTAGACAGATGGTTTTGTGTTCAGTCAATTGTCGATTGATTATCGTAATGTATGTAATTTGTCAGTACATATTTCGGTCATTAAGGAACATCTTATAAGAATTATCATAGTCATTCAGTCTCTTTACCATATTTTTCAAGAACTACAAACTCAAACTCCATCGTAGATCTGGTTATAATGGTTTGCTTAGAAGATTTCCATGAAGTGGTTGCACCTTCCAAAGTGAATACATATTCATTCGTAGACTTCGAGTCTTTCATGTCAAATATCCAACTCACATCGTTGTATCCTTCCATGACAATATCTTGTATAGTGCAATTCACATACACATGAGTATATTTCAAGTACATTAGTATTCATATTATCCCATTCCAGTGATCAACATCTAGATTACTCGTGTATCTACTCAATTTGCTCATTATGTAGGCTATGTTTGGTCGTGTACAACTCATCAAGTACATCAGACTTCCAATCACCTTAGTGTACTCTATCTAAGAGATACTTTCTCCTCGTTTTTTCGATAAATACTGACTCGTATATATCGGAGTTTGTACCAATGCAGTATCACCCTTGGTGAATCTCTCAAAAATTTTATTCATATAATGAGACTGACTCATAGTTTTAAGATCACATTAGCTAGACTCATCTCTTTCATGTCAAATCTTGAGTTTAACATATCTTTAGTGGATTTAATTATCTTATTATTGCTTCAATGATAAGTATGTCATCTACATATAGGCACAAGATTATATAGGAATATTTTGTGGCTTTCATATAAATATATTTTTCACATTCATTGATCTTAAATCCTTTTCTTTCATGGAATTATCAAATTTCTCATGTCACTACTTTGGTGCTTGTTTCAAGTCATATAACTACTTCACCAATTTACAAATCTTATTTTCCTATCCTAACATAGAAACTCCCTTAGGTTGTTACATATAGATTTCCTTTTCTAAATCCTCATTTAAAAAGGTTGTCATTACATCCATCTGATGTATTTTCAAATTTCACAGAGTGGCAATAGCCAAAAACACTCTAATGAAAGTTATTCTGGATACTGAAAAATAACTATCAAAGTAGTCAAGGCCTTCTCATTGTCTATAACCCTTAATTATCAATTTGGCCTTGTACTTATCAAGTGTATCATCTGATTTCATCTTCTTTTTAAAAATCCACTTGCATTCTAGTGGTCTACTATTGGTGTAGGTCCTGGGTCAATGTTGACCAAACTCGAGTAAGGTTTTGATGTTTGACAATAGGTTTGACCATTATTTGACTATATGAGTTTGACCATATGTTGATCATATGACTAGTGGAAGATTAGGATATCTAAAGTCATATAAGAGAGATTATTTGGGGGAGATTATTGGAGCAATCAACCTCGGAAGTCCAAGTTTGAATACTTGGCAAGGAAAGGCCAAATATGGATATTTGACAAGGGAAATCCAAAGGTAAAGTCTTGGCAGCATAAGTCTAAGTGTGTAGTCTTAGCGATGTAAAGTCTAAGTGAACTTTGGCAATTGGAAAGTCCAATATGGAGTTGGCAAGAAAAATTCAAGAATGGTCTTGGCAAAGGAAAATTCAAGCATAGTCTTGACATGAAAAGTCCAAGCATGGTCTTGGCAATTGGAAAGTCTAAGTCATGGATACTTGGCAATTGAAAGTTCAAGTCATTGATACTTGACAAAGGAAAATGTTGGAGATTTGATGCCGCTAGAGGGGGGGTGAATAGCGTTGTGACCGTACGACGATGGAATTCGATCGTGATCGTGTCTACAATTTCGTTAGCGCAGCGGAATATAGAAATGAAAGCAATAACGAAATACAACAATCACGAACACAAAGATATAACGTGGTTCGGAACCACACGGTTCCTACTCCACGGATCAAGATCTAAAGAGCTCTAGTGATGCACACGCAATCACTAATCAATAATAACTCCTTCTCGGAACAATCCAGAGGCGGAGAAACCTCGTACAAGGATTACACTAAGTAATACACAAGATACAAGCAAATACAAGTAAGAAATACAATGCAAGTAAAGGAAAAACAACTTTACAAGAACTTTGGATTGCTTGATCTTTGATTTCCTTGAACTAGCTTTGAAGGACTGGAAAGCACCAACTTCCCCCTTCAATTTCGCCCAAGAAAATTGCTGCAAAAACCCTCCTTCTGAGCTGCCTTTATAACTCGTCGGGCCGATTTCCGCTATCACCGACCGCCATAAGTCACCCGATCGATGCCATCGTTGTCGTGAGACAACGGATCGATCCACGCTGAAAAACTCCAGCGGATCTCTTGGCGATCGACTACCAACATTGGCGGATCATTGCCGGTCGACGCCTATGACTACTGAGCATCTCGTGCTCATGGTGAACTAGCAATCTGATCACGACCCTTGGTAGTCGATCGTCAGACATCAGTTGACCGCTCCAATGAGCGCGATCGTCGAGCTTCGGCTCTTAAATGGCAATGAACTCGTCGACTCCACGGCAATGAACCGGCCATAATGTTAGTCGACTGCCAACCTCAAAGATGAGGTTTTAACCCAAAGTATGGTGCCCCCATACTTGCTAGACCACCCTTAGCCTAGACCTAAGCCTTTTAGCCACCTCCATCAGCCTCACGCCTCTCAGATCCCTCCAAGTCATCCATGACTTGTTCATCCATCGCGCTAGCCTCCAGGTGCTTCCCTCGGCTATGTCATGCTAACGGTGTCTACACCGCCAAGGCACATTAGACTTACGTCGCCAAGACTCCGCTTGGACTTTATGTCGCCAACCATTGGTCTTATGCTGCCAAGACTCCCGCTTGGACTTTACGCTGCCAATATCAAACCCTTGGACTTCTCAAATACCAAGACTCAAGCTTGGACTTTCCATGCCAAGACCATGCTTGGACTTTCCTTGCCAACCCATGTTGGACTTTTCATGCCAAGACCATGCTTGGACTTTCCTTGCCAACCCATGTTGGACTTGACATTGCCAAGACCCATGCTTGGACTTTTACATTGCCAAGACCCATGCTTGGACTTTTCATGTGCCACTTGGACTTTTCATGTCCCACTTGGACTTTTCATGCCAAGTACTCAAGACTTGGACTTTACCAAATGCCAAGTGTTCCACTTGGACTTTCCTATGTCAATTACATTGTCATATGTTTTTGTCGAAATATCAAAATATCACTCGAGTCAAACTCGAGTCCTGGTCAATCGTGACCTAGGCTGATTGCACCAACAATCTCCCCCTTTTTGATGTTTGACAAAAACCAAACAAATCACTTGAGTTAGACCACTAACTCAAATCCCTTACCAATTATCCCAAATTGGTAAACACTCTCCAAATGTTCTCCCCCAAACATTCTCCCCCTTTTTGACTAACATCAAAAAGGTTATCTCTCCAAGGAGGTCAATGTCTCATGTCCCAATGAGATTTTACAATCTCCCCCTTTTTGACCTAAAAATATCTAGGATGTCTACCATCGTCCTAGTGATAAGTCTCATATCACTCAAGAGAGGCAATCCTATAATCTCTTCCAATTTCCAAATTGGGTATCAAAAACCCATTAATTTTCCCAATTGATGATACTCTCCCAATAACTTCTCCTCTCCAAGGAGAAAAACACATCCATCATCCCAAGATGGATACCTCCCCCTAAAGGCTTGCTCCCCCTTGATCATTGTACCAACAATGTCCTTGGGAAGCCCCTAAGCCAATAGGAACTCTAAACCATCAAAATTAAGGTTCTAAGTTCAACATAGAACTTTCACTCACCCTAAATTTGATACTTTGACCTAACACATCTCCTAATCTATATCCAATGGATTTTCACCCTTTATAATGCTTTTTAAAGCATATCCTAGGGTTAGGAGTGATTAGGAACCTTTTCCATAGCTGAACACGGGCTAAACAAACCTTGTTAATCCGAAATCAGACCTGGCAGTCAACTCCTCGATGTCGATCGGCCACTCACATCGATCATTTGCCACATTGAGGCGCGATCGATAATCAAAATCTCGATTTTTAGCTATCAAAAATGAATTTTGAAAATTCATAAATAATTATACGTAATTCGAAAAATCGTGAAAATTCATACGTATAATACTTATGACACACACAACGGGTGAAAAATATTTGAAAATTATTTTACCCATAAAATAGTGAGTTTGATACAAAACTCAAAACCATTGAAATTTTCAATGTTTTGGCCCTATTTTGTATCAACTTCATCAATGGTGATTGCTATCAAAAGATAGACTTCACCAAGGTTTTTCAAAATGATTTTAAAATGTTTTCAAAACCTTATTTTGGATCATATTCCTTGGGCTCTATGCACATGACTTGTACACAAGCTTTCCCAATGATCCACATTTGAAATTAGATGAGTTTTAGTTCATCTAGATGCAAAAACTATGCACCTTGAACTTAACTCATATCCTAGCATCTCACATGTATCTAAGGTGTATAAATACACATACATGTCAATTGGATGTGAGATGTGGGTTTTGGTTCATTTAATCTAGGGTTTCATGCATTTTTCTAAGGCAACCCTACTTGATTCCCTTATAAATGGGACTCCAAGTCATGTCATTGTCCTTAAATCAATTTCAATCAAATTATCTTAAATGCATGAGTGATTATGGCATTAGAGATGATATAGATAAACACATGCTCATAATCATGATGTCATGGCATAATATGAAATCTAAAAATACATGACATTTAAAACCTTAATCCTAAACATGAACATGACATATAAAATCATAGAACTAGGCATGATATCATGACATGGCATATGGCAAACAAGGCATGGCATATAAAATATATAGGTATAGTAATACCCAAATTTTAATATTAATTGCCATTTGATATAATTAGATATATTTTGTCATATTTCTATTTTTCTCCCAAGTGTGCCAAAAACCCAAAATGGCACACTAACCTCTAAACCTAAATTGTGCCAATTTTGATCATTTTATCAAACTTCTCAAGTAATATTGGCACTTCCTAAAACTTTTAGGATTATAATTCAAATCTATTTCCAAGGTATCCATAACCTTGAAAATAACCTAAAGTGCCACCTTTGCCATGGTTGAGTTAACTACCCATTCATTTAAGGTTGGCACACCCTAACCCATCTAGCGTGAATCAATCACGCTCTTAGGAACCCAAAACCGATTTGAGCTCCTAGGGTTAATTAGGTATTCCTTAGGGATAACCTCCCTAGATACCTTCCTAATGACCCTCCTAGGCTTATTAGCCTTGGTCATTTGGGTCTTACCTAGGTTGACTCTAGGGGTAACTCCCCTTGCAACCTTCTTAGTGGCCACCCTAAGTTTCCTTGAAACCCTAGCCACTAGGCACACCCTTTGGTCAATTCTAGGGATGACTTTCCTATTGACCTTGGTCTTCCTAGACCTAGTTTGTGTTCCATAATCAAATGGAACACTATGGTAAGCCACCTTAGGCTTAGGTTTGTGACCCAAACCTTGCTTGCCCTTGGTTGACTTTTGACTCTTAGGTCCTAGGTGTTGACTTTGACTATTGGACCTAGAAGTTTGACTAATTGACCCTTGCATTTGATTTTGCATAACCTTAAGGGTCTTTTCAAGTTTTTCAAGCCTTGACCTCAAGACTTGATTTTCCTTTTCTAATTGCCCGATTTTAGAATTTTGATTTAAATCTTGGGCATTGGACTTCCTAGGCATATGCCTAGTCCATTTAGGGTTTAGACCTAGGTGCTCTTGCACCTTTCTAATTGTCTTCCTAGGTAAAAATTTTCTAGAGTTATTTGACCTAGGTTTGTCCTTAGATAAGTTGTTTTTAGGGACATTAGTCCCAAATTTCTCCCTATTATCTAAGTGAATATTTTTAGCTCCTAAACAAAAGTATTTATTTCTATTAGCATGCTTTTCATGGCAAATTGCTAGGGAATTGAAATTTCTAGCATGCTTTTGTCTATTAACTAAAGAAAGAGCATTATTAACTTGATATACCTTAGGGTTAGCCTTAGTAGCTCCCCCTACTTGTGATGCTCCCCTTTGCCCCTTCTTCTCCCCCTTCAGGCATTGACTCCGATAATAACCCGGTAGTCGGCATTTAAAGCAAATCACTTGCTCCTTGCTCTTTTTCATTAAGGCACCGGTCTCCTTGACTTTTGGCACGGGTGGAGTCTTCTTAACCCGTTTAGGACACTTACTCTTGTAGTGTCCTTTCTCCCTACACTCAAAGCATATAATATTCATTTTATTATTAATTGACATGCTTGAGTTACCTAGGGTGGTTGTGGTGGTTGGAGTGGATTCTTGAGCTTGCTCTTCCTCTCTACCGGATGTAGATGGTTCTTCTTGTTGCTCCGGTGTTGAGGTTCTCTCCTCCCCCTCAATCCTTGAGGTGGATGCTTCTTCCACTTCCTCCACCTCTTCCGATCCGGATGTTGATTCCCTATCAACCTCCGAATCCTCACTTCCTTGTGAGGATGATGCATTAGCCTCTTCGGTCTCTTCCTCTTGGATCGGTTGTGAGCCTTCATGATATTTTGCCACTTGACTCCAAAGCTCTTTAGCATCCTTGTACTCACCTAGCTCACACATAATTTTATTAGGAATCAAATCAACCAAGAATTTAATTACCTTTGTATTCTTTTCGAACTCTTGGATTTATTCCTTGGTCCACTTCTTCATCTTGAGAATTCCTCCCTTGGGCCCTTTTGGATATTGAAATCCCTCCATCAAAATGCCCCACTCTTCAAAGTCCTTCATCATCAAGAATTCTTCAATCCTCACCTTCCATTGATTGAATCCTTCTTGTCCATAGAAGGTATAAGGGATAGGTGTGTTGATATCCCATCCAAGCTTGTCTTGGAATTCCATCTTCACCCTCTAGCGTCTTGCTCCCGGTTGTTAATCCGTTAAAGAGCCACCGAGCTCTGATACCACTTGTTGGTGATCGTTTGGAAGCTAGAGGGGGTGAATAGTGTTTTTCGGTTTCTACAAAAATGATTAGCGGAAGCAAGCACAAATAATATATGTAAAAACACAAAAACAATGCTAACAAGGCCTTTACGTGGTTCGGAGATAACGCTCCTACTCCACGGCGATCCTTAAGGTGGATCAACCCAAGCAATTCCACTAAGAAGCTTTCTCTTCACAAAGACCTCCTCTTCTTACAAAAGATGACAATGAAGATTTGAGAGGAGGAGGGAGATTAATACACTTAGAAAGCTTGGAAAACTTGTGGGAGCTTAGAAGAATGATCAGAATATAAGCATTAGCCCCTTCTTGCTCCCCTTGGGCTCTTTTTATAGGAAAGAGCTTCTTTTTCCCGTTGGAGGTCTATCAGTCGACTGATGACTTACATCAGTCGACTGCCGCCGATTCTAACGACTTACGAGCAAATGGATTCACGGAATTTGCGACGTCATCGAGCGGGAAGACTATCGATCGGCCAACAATGGCGATCGATATCGCCAAATCCGGCCGGCTCTGAGCCGATATTTGTGGCGGGCCGATCGGCTTGTATCCGGCGGTCGAGTCGACTCTCACCGATTCGGACCGATAACCCCGATCGACCGCTACTTCCAACCTCATCATTTGCAGATCAGAGGGCCAATTCGACCGACACCATGTTCCGATCGACACACCCAGTATGACTAATTCATACTTGAAAACATAACCTAAGCCTAGACTTAACCTTCTAGCTTCTCCATCAGCCTTGCGCCTCCAGGATTTCTTTGAGTCCACGACTCCATCCATGCGCTTGCCTTCAAAAGCTTCCTTCGGTTTCGTCATGCTTTGGTTTTCTTCTTTGCCAAAGTACGCTTGGACTTTACGCCGCCAAGACTACATGCTTGGACTTATGCCGCCAAGACTTTCCTTTGGTCTTTCTTTTCCAAGGACTGCTTAGACTTTACGCCGCCAAGACTACATGTTTGGACTTACGCTGCCAAAACCAAGACCTTTCCTTTGACTTCTCTTTGCCAAGATCACACTTGGACTTGTCTTTTACCAAGTCTTCATATTTGGATTTTCCTGTCACTTAAACATGTTTATAATTAGATCACAAAACATTGCCTAACTTAGATGATTATCCAAACATCAAAATATATAAATGCTTGGGGCATTGTTGCACCAACAGAAAAGTCCAAGTTTATAGGTTTGGCAGCATAAAGTCCAAGCATGTAGTTTTGGTGGTGTAAGTCCAAATGGAACTTGGCAAGGAAGTCCAAGGGTGAGGTTTTGGCATCATAAAGTCCAAGCATGTGGTTTTGACAGCATAAGTCCAAATGAACGGTGGCAAAGGACCCGGTTAGTATGACATAGCCTATGGAAGCACCTGAAGGCTAACGCAAATGATGAAGAGTCACGAACTCAAGGGATCCGAGAAGCGTGAGGTTGACAGAGGTGGCTAGAAGGCTTAGGTCTAGGCTATGAGTAAGTATCAAGTATGAGGGAATCATACTTGGGTTAAACCTCATGTTTGAGGTTTACCAGTCGACTGGCCGAGTGTTCAACACTCGGGAGCTCAGTTAACTTGCAGTAGTCGAATGGGATTATGATCAGTCGACTGGCAAGTAGTCGACTATTATTGTGTGTCACTAGCAGTCGACTGTCTTGGATTGACAGTCAACTAATGGCACTATAGCAGTGCACAGATTATTGCATAGTCGACTAGCCAGTCTACTGATGGTAAGATCAGTCGACTGCTAATGTATTCGTTGGCCAAATTCTAACATGAATGGAGTCGTTGTGAGACAACGGATAGGCTAGCAGTCAACTGATGCCTTTTGGCAGTCAACTACTATGCGCGAAATCAGGCAACTACAGTTTATAAAAGGAGCAACTCATGGAGGATTTCGGCTAAGGTTTTTGGGTGATTTTGAAGCGAAGTACTGGTGTATTTCAGGGTCTTCAAAGGCTTCCAAAGCAACCAAAAGAGCTCTTAAGCAAAGATTAGTGTGTAAAGTTTATTTCATTTCTTCTTTGTAATACTTGTTGTATTTTCATTATATCTCTTTATAAGGGGTTTCTCCACCTCCGGCATGTTGCCAAGAAGGAGAAAGAGTATAGTGGGTGTGGATCACTAGTTTGCCGTGGAGTAGGAACCGTAGGTTCCGAACCACGTAAAAACTTCGGGTTTTGCTTGTGATGTATTTGTTCTTGTATTTCATTTATATATATATATATATATATATATATATATATATATATATATATATATTGTTTCTACTGCACTAGTAAATTATAGACAACCAATCATGATCGAAGCACGAAATCGAGGAAATCGCTATTCACCCCCCCCCCCTCTAGTTTGACGTCCATTGACCCTACATCTACTTCCTTGAGAATGATCCACAAGTTTTCAAGTGTGGTTTTTTAAGATAAAATTAATTTCAGATGTAATTGTCTCTTTCTATTGAGATCTCTTAGACAAATTTACGCCTTCTGAATAACTTTGAAAATCACTTTCCAATATGAAAGTAATAAAATCCATTCCGCAGGATTTTTTCACCCGAGTTCTTTTACTTCGTCTGAACTCACCCTCAATTAGTTCACCATCTTCTTCTTTCTCTTGTGTTTCATATGCCCGTTTTGAGGGGATAGCATCCTCTCGGATCTTATACGAAAAAACATGCTCAAAGAATGAGATATTTCTCGATTCAATAATCGAGTTCTTGTGTATCTCCGGAATTTGAAATTCATACACAAAGAACCTATTGGAATTACTATATGTGCATATCCAATGAATATGCAATCAATAATTTTTTGTCCTATCTTGATCCTTTTTGAATCAGACACCAAAATTTTGCCAGACACCCCCACACTCACAAGTATTTGTAGGATGGTTATCTTTCATTCAACAACTCATAGGGGCTCTTATCTACTTTCTTTCAAGGAACCTTATTAAAAAGGTAATTAGTTATTAATACATCCCCTCCCCAAGTGCTCTGGTAGTGCATAGCTCGATAGTAAAGCATTTGTCATCTCTTTTAAAGTACAATTATTTCACTTGACGACACCATTTTACTGAGGTGCATAAGGAGTTGTTGTTTTGTGTCTGATCTCATGTTCAACACACAACTCTGTGAACAGTGATACATATTCACCATCTCGGTCACTTCGAACCAACTTAATCTTTTTTTTTAAGTTGGTTTTCAACCTCATTCTTATAAAGACTAAATTTCTCTATAGCTTCATCCTTACTTTTGAGAAGATACACAAAATAATATTTTGTGTTATCATCAATAAAAGTGATGAAGTACTTATTCCTACCATATGTTGGTTTCCCTTTTAGGTCGCACACGTCGATGTGGATTAGACCGAGTAGCTTATTGCTTCTTTTAACATATTGAAATGATAACCTTGTCATTTTCGCTTTAACACAAGTCTCACACTTGTGTTTTGGGTCAAGGCAAAATGTAGGTATGTTTTGCATGTTAATCAGTCTATGTAATACGTTGTAGTTGACATATTCTAGTCTACCATGTTACAAACATGAAGTCTCAAGCATAGAAGTGAAAGAGCTTTCATTCTTATTAATTTTGGACTCAATGACCATTATACTGAACTTAAATAGTCTATCAGTTACATAGTCCTTTCCTATAAACATTTCATTTCTGGACAGTACAACCCTATCCGACTCAAAAATAATACAAAATTTGTGCTTACTTAAAAGTGATCCTTATATTAGATTCTTCCGAACCTCCGGAACATATAATACATTGTGCAAAGTGAGCTCTTTGCCTAAGGTCATTTTCAACACCACTTTTCCTTAACCTATGATGTCCGTGGTTGCTAAGTTCTCCATGTACATCTTGTCCCCTTTGACCTCTTTGAAATTGTGGAGTAGTTCCTTATTGCAATACACATGTCTGGTGATATCGATATCCATCCACCATTATCGAAGGTTTGAACCCACCAGTTCAGCTTGAAGATCACGACAAAGAGATCATCAACCTCTGGTCCCTCGTTCAGATTGGCCTTCTATTTTTTCTTCGGCTTTCTATAATTAGAAGATTTGTGACCGACTCGGTCACAGTTTAAGCATTTCTCAGAGAATTTCTTCTTGTTGATGCCTCCTCTGGGTCTCATCTTGAAAGATTTAGGATTCTTCCATTTCAAGCTTTCATCTTGTTCGACCATGTTGGCTTTCATAGTATCCTAAGAGAACATTTTTCTCTATAAACTCTTATTGACTTCCTCGGTTCGAAGTCAAACAATGAGTTCTTCCACATTCATCTCCTTCTACTTATGCTTCAGACAATTCTTGAAGTTCTTCCAGCCAAGAGGTAGCCTCTCTATGATAGTTGTCACCTAGAAGGTTTCACTCAGAACTATACTTTCCGAGTGAATCTCATGCAAAATCACATGAAGCTCCTGAACTTGGCTTATCATCACCTTGGAGTTAACCATCTTGCAGTCAAGGAATCGACCTACAATAAACTTCTTGACCCCCCATATCCTCCATCTTGTACTTCTTATCCAGAGACTACATAACTCCTTAATCGTTCTCTTCATGCTACACACATCGTACAATAAGTCAACAAGACAGTTGAAGATGTAGTTTCGGCATATAAACTTGGAATGATTCCAAGCATCCATTGTACTAATGGTTTGGACATCAATTATTTCCTCAGCTAACTTAGGAGGTTCCTTGGCCAAGAACCAAGTGAGATTCAGCATGATTAGGTAGAAAAGCATATTTTGCTACCACCGCTTGTACTTCAATCCAATGAACTTCTCTGATTTTTTTTCCCATGATTGATTGGAATATTTTCGATCAGAGCGACTTTTCCCCATGGTTGATTGGAACATTTTCAATCATGGTGGAGGGGGTCGTCACATGTTGAGTCTGTTGCACCTTAACTTCTTTCATGACCATCTCAATAGAATTGAATTTGTTTTAAGATTATTGGATAATCTATGTCCGAAGATAATGAGAATTTAGTCTAAACTTGAAATATCAAATTAGACTTATATGTTGAGAGGCTTGAGTTGATAATCTCAAATTTTCAACCTTAAAGATTAGGTCGAGATGAGTTGTCGAGTCCAAGTGCCTAAGCTGGGTTGCCGAGTCTGAGTGGCTAAGTTGAGTTGTTGAGTTTGAGTGTTGAGCACTTGAGTCGTGAGGTTGAGGGATGGGTGGTCGAGTGCCCGAGTCATTAAGGTCGAGTGTTAAGTGGTTGAGTCACCGAGGATGTCTGTCGAGTTCTCGAGTCTCCTAGTTCTAATGGGCTGAGTTCTCGAATGGTCAAGTGGACAATGTCGAGTTCCACGTGATTGCTCATAAACTAAGGAATCAAGGTATGTGTTCAATGTAAATTCTTTAAAATAGATTCACCCCACCTCAAAGGTGCTTGAGGTTGTCGTTGGTCATCTATTTTCCAAGATACAATGATGAACCGTAATCCCCACCAAGCACTAGTAGTCACGGCAAACTGAATGACACCTGAGTGCTACCATAGAAATTTTGCAGAGTGGAAAGAGGTACTCGAAAAAAAATAGAGAGAGGAGATTGCAAGTGAATAAAATTCTTTTCTACTCAAGACATTGGCTTCTTTTATAGGAGTGTCCCTCGAGCCTGGTATAATAAATGTCATTAATTTATTTTTATTCTTTATAATAAAACGTCAGCCATTTCGGACAATAACACGGATTCTTATTAATCACATTAATGCATCTATTATAATTGAGCAAAAATAATTCGGATAGCAAAATCTTAGTTCATTCGTTTGGGCAAATTTTGCTATGATTGGTCCAGTATATGACATGCATAAGTCGTGCTCGTGTATAAGTCAATTTGATTCAGTGCAATTCGAACTCCTAAATTTGTACCCCTTGAGTGCTCATGTGTGCAAGGGAGTCTCTCTCCACGTATTTCTTTATAATTTATATGCATGTAAAATAATATAAATTAATCATTAAATCTTGAAACTTTCAATATGTAATTAAATTCTTTTCTATTCATATTTTTCTACGATAACAGAAGAGAAGAAATTGTAAGCAGAAGATCTTGATGGACAATTGCATTGAAAGAATCATCAAGTCAACAAGTAATGCCTATTTGGTCCTATCATACTTTGGTTGTGATCTGGAATATGATCGAGACCTCCAGTCTGATTGAAATCCCCTTGGGTAAGATTGACCAAGTCCTCCAGTATGTCGAGATTTTTTGGCCGAGACCTCCGATCTGGATTAAACCTCTAGTCTGACCGAAACCCCCGATTGAGACTGCCCGAGACCTCAATCTAGTTGATATCTTATTGGCCGAAACCTCTTAATCTAGTCGAGGAATTTAATCTTCATTCGGACTAGGAGAAAGATGGATTGAATTGACTCGTGGATTCGATCCGATAATACCCGACCCAAGAGACAATAGTAAGGGATGAAGCTTGCCATTATTAAAAATGATAAATTAATAATTATTAAGATTGGGCTTTTAAAATATCTTATGTATCATCTGAACTTAATTTAACGTGTATATAAACTAAATTAAATTGTTTTTTTTATTATTATGATTGATTTAAAATAAAATAAAATACTATAATGAATAGCTTGCGTACGTCGTCCGTCTAAGTATTATTTTAGATTTATTATTTACGAAGAAAGTTTAGACGTAGAAGGGGGCAAACTTGATTTTTTGTGTTTCCGATTAAATGTTCTTAATGGTTTAAAATGAGATGTAGATTATACTCTTGTGCATTTGATATTAATCTTTGTGTTATAACTTAGTCCTTTTTTAAAACTTAATTATCACAAGAAAATGGACTTCGACTAAATAAACTAATTAGAGTGCAAATTAAAAGATCATCATTAAATTAATCAATTCTTATTGAGTGTGTTTTTTTAGAGTGCATTTAGTTCAAATTATTATATATATGATTATGAGATTATCAAGTAATATCAAAATTATGATTTCGGAATCAAAGAAAATTTTTATTTTCGAAGTAATGTGACCCTGCTGAATTATATGATGCGACTAAAAGCGCTTTTGATTTAATGATGGTTTTAGCTCTCATATACTATACAGCAATTCAATCTATGGTCTTATTGTCACTACAAAAAAACTATTTTTTGACGACGAATTTTAGCAACGAATTATTTTCGTTGGAAATCTACAACCAATTTAGCGACGAATTTTCTGCTTCGTCGCAAATTAGCGACGAAAATGTATTCGTTGTAAAATTTGCAACGAATCCTTTTTTCGTTGCAAAAATTTGCAACGAATCTTGGATTCGTTGCAAATATTTGCAACGAAAAAAGGATTCGTTGCAAATTTTGCAACGAATCCAGCATTCGTTGCAAGTTTAACGTTTTAAAAAATATTTAAAATAAACTTTTTAAAATTGTAATATTAATTTTCCAACGAATTCAGGATTCGTTGGAAAATTTTCCAACGAATCCTGAATTCGTTGGAAAATTTCCAACGAATTCAGGATTCGTTGGAAAAATTTCAAATGTTTAAAAAAAAAATTTTTAATTTCCAACGAATCTTGGATTCGTTGCAAAAAAAATTGCAACGAATCCGTGGATTCGTTGCAAACAAATTGCAACGAATCTCGGATTCGTTGCACAAAAATTGCAACGAATCCGTGGATTCGTTGCAAAATTGCAACGAATCCGGGATTCGTTGCAAAATCTTTTTAAGTTACCCGATGCCAACCTAATTTTATTTTCTTCCCCTCGCGTCGCGCCCGACCCTATCTGCCGCCGCGCTGCACGCTGCCGCCTGCCGCACGCCGGCGCTGCCGCCTGCCGCTGCCCGCGCTCTCCGCCCAGCCGACCCGACCGGCCGACCGAGCCGTCGCCGCGCACTCGAGCCTGCGCCACGCACTCGAGCCGCCGCGCCACCCGAGCCGCCGCCACCGGCCGGCCAAGGCCTTCGTCGCCGCCACGCCCGCGAACCGCCGGCGCATGGCGCCCGGCCGGCGTGGCCGCGAGTCGCCGCCGCCCTCTCGTCCGCGTGACCCCTGCCCATGAGTGACGGCCGCGCCCCGATGGCGAGCCCGTGTGGCCGCTGAGCTCCGTCGCGCCCTCGTCCGATCGCGTGCCCGGCGGTGAGCGCCAGCTCGCCGCCTCGCCGTCGCCCGGCCGCCTCCACCTGCCCGGTGCCTCGCGGCCAGCCTCCTGCCGGTGGCCCGGCTACTGCCTGCCCGGTGCCAGGCTCCTGCACCGCCTCCTGCCCGGTCCGCCGCCTCCACCTTGCCTCCGCCTTTGCCCGGTAGCCTCCCTGCCGGCACCGCCTCTGGCCACAATAAGCCGCCTGCCCCGCCTCCCTTCCAGGTATAATATTTAAATTTTGTTAAATCGGTATTATTTTTAAATTGAAATTTATATTATTGTTAATTTTCGTGTTGATCTAGAATGGTATTAGAGTGGTATGGTTTATATTAATATAATTGATTGAAAGCAGACAAAATGCACGTGAAAGGAGTTAGATGTATAATAGGAATTTACGAATGTCGAGTTTAATCGATGAATTTATGAGTGGGTTGCAAGAGTTTTTAAATTTCGACTAGTAATGTTGAGTTTATGGATGGTAATCGGATAAGGTGTCATGCGTAAAGTGTCACAATGGTAGATTTTACCGTCTAGCAAAGTTTGAGCATCTTTGTAGATTTGGATTCGTTGCAAATTACTATAATCGACATGTCATGGTGAACCATTTATATCTGATGAAGTCTATGATAGACAGAACACACAAGTCTCTAGGCCTCAAAGTGATTATAATCAATTAAATCCATATCAGAGGATGATATATGATGTAGCGGGCGAATTTGATTCCCAATCACAAGTGCAACTTCAAGTTGTCCTCCTACAGTGAGCAAATGTTTACTAATGCATCACCCTTGGAAGAGGTGCAAGTAATGATATCGGTCGTAATATGAATAATGAAGCATATCTCAAATTTCGGAGGTGTTGAGTCGCAGATGCACCTTTATGGGTGGTTGTGAGACTCACACTAAACTATCGCTCACCGCAAGAATGTTGAATGTAAAGGCAGAGCATAATGTGCGAAGAGTGTTTTAATAATTTTGTTCAAGCTTTTGAAGAGGCATTGCCACATGATCATATCTTGATGATTTTATGCAGTATGAAAAAAGCGATGAAAGAATTAGGTCTCCCGTGGAAAGAATTGATGTGCGAGAGATGGTTGTATGTTATATTGGGAGATGATGCGAGATGTGGATGTTTGTAAATTCGTAATCAAGATAGGTACAAGAGCACTAGTAGGAGGCAAGAACGACGTAAATCATATAGTCGATTGTTTTATTTGCCTTTAACTCTAGGTTACAAAGACTTTATGCATCAAAGACAATCACGAACACATGACTTGGCATGCAAATCATCGAATGTAAGAGGGACTAATGTGTCATCCATCGAGGCGTGGAAAAATTTTGATAGAACATACCCGATTTTTGCGAAGGAGACTCGAAATATTAGGTTAGGTCTGTCTTTGTGGATTGCTCCATTTGGTAAATCAGAAGACACTATTCTTGTTGGCGATTATATTAACTCCGTATAATCTTCCTTTGGGATGTGCATGAAAACACCGTATATGTTTTTAACATTGGTTGTGCTGGCCCAAAAAATCCGGAGAAGTTAATAGATGTTTATATGCAACCATTGATTGCGAGCTAAAACAACTATGGGATGAAGGTTTTCCTACATCGACGTTCATACTAATCGGATGTTTTGTAATGAAGGCACTCTTCTTTGGACCATAAATGACTTTCCGACATGGTATGCTATCGGGTGGAGATCTGCGGGCATCTTAGGATGCCCATATGTATGGAGAGATCAAAGTCGATTAGATTGAAGCATGGTAAGAAGCGAGTTATTTTGATTGTCATCGACAATTTTTACCACTAAATCATAATTTGAAGGAATAAAGATGAATTCACTAGGAATCGAATTGAAAGAACACCTCGCCATTGAGATTGGCGGTGAAGATATTTGTACGAGTTCTTCACCTTCCATCTGTTATTGAAGAGCCACATGGTACAACTTATGAATATGGAAGCAACCATAAATGGACAAAGCGAAGTATATTTTGGGAGTTACCGTATTGGTTTAGTAATTTGATTCATCATAATCTCGATGTTGCATATTGAGAAGAATATTTTTGATAATCGATAAATACGATGATGGATATCAGGAAAAACAAAAGATAATCTGAATGCAAGAAAAGATATGCGACTCATTTGTAAGCGACCCACCCTTGATGTTGATGAAAATGGTAGGGAACCAAAACCAAAGGCGGTTTATACATTGAATAAGGAAGCAGACGTGTTCTTTGTGAATGGTTGAAGTCATTGAGATTTCCTGATGGGTATGTTTCTAATCTTGGGAGATGTGTCGATATGAAGGAATGCAAAATGATTGGTTTGAAAAGCAATGATTGTCATATATTCATGGAAAGATTAATTCATATTGGCTTTAAAGAACTCTTACCAATTATATGCAGGTGTCATTCTGAGTTAAGTATTTTTCTTCATGATATATGCTCAGCTTTGGGAAAATCACACATGGAGAAGTTAGAGAGAGACATTCCAATCATTTTGTGCAATTTAGAAAGGATTTTTCCCCAGCGTTTTTGATTGATGGAACATCTTTTGGTTCACTTGCCGTATGAGGCCAAAGTTGGAGGACGATTCATTATCGATGGATGTAACATTTTGAAATGTATAATTCTCATATTCTATACTTCGTTAATATTGCATAAAAAAGAATAATTTTTTTATATATTCATTTCTAATACAATTTGTTATATTACAATCAGATTCTTATATCATTTGAAGAAAAAAGTTAAAAATAAAGCACATTTTGAAGCCTCTATTGTGAATTCATATATTGTGGAGGAAGTAACAACTTTTGCATCATATTATTTTGAGCCTCACGTTCAGACCAAAAGACGGAAATCCGGAAGGAATGATGAAGGTCCTGTCGATCCAAATTTGAATTCATTCTCAATTTTTAATTATCTTGGTCGACCAAGTGGACCGTGTAAGCAACGATACTTAACTGATCAAGAATAGCCTTGACCCGGACATATGTTTTACTTAATTGTCGTAAGTATTTATGTTAGTATATATTTCCTATTATCTTCGTCACGTGTTTATTTGTTTATGTGTTAATACTATTTTTTATTATAGGATTTTTCAAAACTTATATTACAAATCCCGACGTGACTTTGATAACTTCATGAAAATTCCATGGTTCAAATCATATGTAAGCAGTTATAATTAGCTCATTTTTGTTGACACATATCTTAACTTTTAAATAAATATCATTTTCATTTGAGTATAGGTTTATGCTAATCAAACTCACGTTCAACAAGATTTGCTAATCCATCTATCATGGGGTCCAAAAGCAATGGTACGCACTTGGCCAGCATATTTCATAAACGGCTATAATTTCCATACTCAAGAATATGGAAATGGAAAGAGTACAATGAATAGTGGAGTATGTGTTCAGTCTTCCAATGATGGAGGTGCAAGCAATGAATTTTATGGTTTGTTGGATGAAATTATAGAGATTGATTATCCTGGTCCAGAAATGCGAGTTATCTTATTTATGTGTCGCTGGTTTGACCCCGTCAGAGGGATGAAGGTGCATCCACAGTATAATTTGGTTGAAATTAATCATAAAAGATTTTATAAGAGATATGAACCATTTATTTTGGCACAACAAGCCATTCAAGTTTTCTATGCTCCATATCCTAGTTTGAGGCGTGACAAGAATGAATGGTGGGCTGTTTGTAAAACAAAAGCACTAAAAAAATTGAAGAGCGCTTATCAACAAGATAAAGTTACAAATATGTTTCATACCGAGGAATATATTATTCCAACGCGTTCACGAGATCCGGTAGTAGTGATAAACGTGGATGCAAATCAAATTGATGATAATGATGAGGAGGAGGAGGGGAGGAGGAGGAGGGGGCGAGGAGGAAGAGGAGGAGGAGGGGATGAGGATCTTGATGAGGATGAGGAAGATGATAATGAGGACTTTGAAATTTGGCGTCTAGGGTAAGTTTTTATATATAATTTTAGTTTTAAACTAAAATTTTACAAATTTTCTTAGCTCAATTATTTGTTTATATAATGTCTCATTGTTACATTTATATCATTTGTCTCTGTATGTTGTGTATATTTTGTTCTTATAGGTTATCGATGGTGAAATCATCGTAGCTTATCGCGATCATGATCTCTCATATCTTCATTATGAATATTGTAAGTTTTCCATGTTCTTCATTAAGCATAAAAGTTTTATTTTCTTTATGCTAATTTTGTTTTTGGTTGATAGTTTCGACGTGGTGGCAGAGCACGAGTACTAGTAGTGGCGACCGATCCACACTGCCCGACTATACCTACATGCCCTCTGATCCGCTGGACCTTCATGATCGATCGAGATATCTCATTGACGACCTTCCCATTCTGATTCACCTGTACCCGCCAGACACTCCTCTACTGAGAACATAGAAAGTCGACCGTATATATTCCCTATTGGAGATTCGTAAGTATTATAAATATTATAATTTATAAACTATCTTAAATATTTATTAAATTTATTTCCACTTTATTGTAGGTTTGAAAATTCTGTACCAGTTATTCGCGAGATCAATAAAATCGTGAATAACTATTGGAGAGGAGACTCTTTGTCATACTCAAGCACGCCAGGACCTACAAAAGAACTATGGTGGTGCGAGTTTCAGGTATAATTGATTTATTTTATATATTAAATTAGTGATTATATAATCAATAGTTTTTTTTCCATCCCAGCGGAAATTTATTTGGGACCCTACGCAAGACTTAAGTTAAAAGAATTTTTAAAAAAATGTGGCGATCATATCCGCAGATGTATTGAGTCATGCCAAATCTATCGAAAAACCTTGTCACGTCACGTAAAATTGGAGTAAAATCTCCAATTATTGGCACCTGATGAGAGCAAAAAGAAGTCAATGTAATAAATTAAATCAAGCCTCAGTAATTCGAGACTTATCTCGCAAATATACGCAAGTGATCTATATCGAGGAGCATTCACGTAGATTGGTAATTTTTAAATTCTACAATTAGTTTTTAAATTTATTTCAGATTATTATTTTATTTATAACATTCTTATATTTAGTCTAAGGAATTGGGAAAGGAGCCGGAATTTATAGATACTTTCGTTCGCACTTTCCAAAAAAAAGATAAGACTTGGAGTGGAGATAGAGCTCGAGCTGTTAAGGTTGGAAATAATCTTTAAACTTACTTTATAACTTTAATTTTGTTAGTTATGTAAATGCTCGATTAAATTTTTAATTTTGTGTAGGAGAGATATGATCGATTATCCTCATCTCGGAGAATTTGGGAGATAGCGGTGATCTTGAGGGTCCGAGCCATCTGCTAGTAATAATATGGATTTATGGCTTGAGGCGAGTGGAGGATCCAAAGGGGAAGGATACTAGGTATGGGTTCTCGAGCAATGCATAATGCCTCGTAGATCTATTTCTTCTACTCCACCATACACGCAGATACAAAACTCGATCGAGGAGGTTAGCAATTTAAAGGGCATAATACATGAAAGAGATCAAAAATTTTAGCAATACAACATCAAAACTCACAAAGGATCGGAAATGATAGAGATGCGACGACAACAAGCCTTTCTTATGCGCCAGTTTCAGCAATTTAGTTCTGGTCCCAGTCATATTCCTCCGAGTCAAGACGATGATGGTGGCGACGATGATGATATTGTATGCATGTTTTTAATTAGTACCTTTATAATTGTTTAGTTTATCTAGTTTGTTAATCCTTCATTTTTTACATTTTTTCTTAGTACTTTTTATTTTTCTTTAAACAGGAATGATCGATGAAGTCAATCCTTATGGCGGCTGAAAATGCACATCATTGTAAGTCTTTGCATATTTTTTTTCGTGTTAGTATATAGTTTTTTAATGTATGATACTTTTGTTGTTTGTTTCTTTTCTAACGCAGTAGAAGAATGTCGTGATTGCTTACAGGATTCTTTTTTTCCCCATGTCTTGAGATCTTTTGTGGACATTGTTATTTGGATATCATAACTATGTTAATGTTTGAAAAGTTGTAGGATATAACTTTTTATTTGGAATGTTGTATTGCTCTAAACTTATGATGTTGCTTTCTATTTATTTGGATATGAAATATGTTTTGATATTATTGAATATTATTTTGTTGTATTGAATGTGTGTGTGTTTTGTTTGTATTGAATGTATTTATTTGGATATTATAAATTATTTTGTTTTGTTGTGTGTGTGTGAAAATTTGTATATACGATAGAATATCTAAACGGAATAAATCTGTCAAAAAAATTTTAATTTTGCGACAAATTTAGCGACAAATATACAAATTCGTTGCTAAATCTTAAGAAATTTGCGACGACCTTTGCGACGAATTTAGCAACGAATCCAATCTGCGACAAATTTTGCAACGAATTTTCCGACGAAATTTGCGACGAAAAATAATTCGTCGCAAATTTGCGACGAATTTAGCAACGAAACCAATCTGCGACGAATTTTGCGACGAAATTTGCGACGAAATTTTGCAACGAATTTTGCGACGAAATTTGCGACGAAATTTGCAACGAATTTGGAAACATCGCAAATTTACCAACGAATTCCTTTTTTCGTCGCGAAAATTACCAACGAAAAAATTAATTTGTCGCAAAAAAATATTATTTGCGACGAATTTTCCGACGAATTTAGCAACGAAATTTGCGACGAATTTTTATCGGTCGGAAAATTACCAACGATTTCCTTATTTCGTTGCAAAAATTTCCAACGAAAAAATGAATTCGTATTTTGCGACGAATTCTTTTTTCGTTGGAAATTTGCGACGAATTTTTAATTCGTCGCAAAATTTTGCGACGAATTCTGCGACGAATTTGGGAAATCTGGGTAACTTTTGGCAACAAAATTTGCGACGAAATTTAAAATTCGTCCCTAATTTTCATCGCTAAAATTCGTCGCAAAAACTTCGTCGCTATTTTTGTCGCTAAAATTTGCGACGCTTATTTCCCAACAAAAAAATTTTTGTCGCAAAATTCGTCGCAAAAATATTTTGCAACGAATTTTTTTTTAAAATTCGTCCCAAATTTCTGTTTTTTTTGTAGTGTGTGAAAATAAAATAGATCATAGCACATTTATTCTGAAAATAAACAGCAAAATTATTGTGAATTAAAATACATAAGAATATATCATAGCACATTTATTGTGAAAATAAAATAAATAGAGCTAGAATCGGCTATACGCATTTTTTGAATATCAGCAATAAGATCAATGTCCAACACCACCGTTTTTTATCTGAACTCCCATGTACCTGCAAATGACACCATCACAAAAATGCACATTCATCATCGATTAGCCATGCTTAATTTATAATAATCAAAATTAGATTTGATCATCAGTACTGAAATTCGGTTGATTATTACCTGCCCAACATCATGAGAGTGGCTTGAGGATTAGTTCCTGGGGAGAAATTGAAGGTGGATCCATCAATAACCCTGAGCCTGTCCACGCCGATCACTCTGTACTTATGATCGACCACCTTCCCTACTTCACACCCGCCATGGAAATGATAGATGGTGAGCACGAGGTCCTTGCAGAATTGCTCCAGCGAAGTGGCGTCCTGCGGACTTCTTGTTCTGTTATTGACGACTAAGCTTGCAGTGAGAGCCTGCAAGTACCCCACCGTTTGATTCGGGTATCTGAATTGGGAAAACGCTGGTGTTTCGATAGTTCTTATGATCGTCTGCAATGCCTCCACGCATGTTCTAAGATCCTCAGGCTCCATGAAGTAGTTGTAGGTTACTGATGGATTATCCTCTGGGTCGAGATTCTTGAGACGAAGATATCCTCGGGAGAGAGGCCTTGCCAATTTCTCAACTACTACGCCTAATGAGGAAGAAACAGAAGACGTTCCGCCCAAGGAGAAGCCCGTCAAAGACTCTACGTAGTAGCCCGGTCGGACTCCGACAACTTGAACCGAAGTGATATTCAGTGGCACCGGCGAAGGCACGGCCCAGATGTTCATCGGGTTGTCGGAAATACCATGGCCGACCATCGGCTGGTCCAGAACCACCTCGATGCCGAAAGACCGGAGGTGGTCCGCGGGGCCGACGCCGCTCAACATGAGCAACTGCGGGCTACCGAGAGCGCCGGCTGACAGTATGATTTCGCCTGCGGGGAAGCCCTTGAGGCGGGCCTCGTGGATGTTGCCGTCTTGGTCCTTGTACACCACACCGTACGCCTGCGGGTTCTTATGGTGGCCAGTAATGTTCCTGAACAAGATCCTCTGCGTCGTGGCGCGCAAGAGCACGGTGATCCTGGCTGGGTCGGCGTACGAGAGGAGATCGGCGGCGGTGTGGCGATGGCCGGTCGGGTCGAATATGGTCCCTCCGACCTTAGTGCCGTCCAAGTGCTCATAGGTGAAGCCGTTGTCAGGGGTGACTCCGGCTTCCAGAAGCCCTGCCTTGAGGGCCGAAGTCCACCCCGACAGCTGAGGCCGGAAAACCACCTCTCGCTCCACCCACCGGTACGACTGGTTGACCAGCTTCGGGTTCAATCCCATATCCATCACCTCCTGGCGGCTGGCGCGCGAGTAGAACCCGGCGTTGATGCAGGTGCCACCTCCGAGGACGCGAGCTCGTCTCATGATGACGCCATCCTCGGAGACGAAACTCTGCGCCGGCGAGGTCGGGGTGATGTAGGCGAGGTTGTTGGTTTGCTCGGCGATGTCGGAAATGTTGCGATTCCCGTAAGGCGAACCCCCTCTTTCCAGCACCAGCACGTCGAACCTCTCCGAGAGGGTGGCGGCCAACGGGCAACCAGCTGTCCCGCCGCCGACGATGATGTAGTCGTGGTATGACACCCGTGGAGCATCTGTCGCATTCTTCACGAAACTATACGGTGACGCTGTTCACAGAAACCATGGATAAACAACTAATTATACGATAGTTAACAAGGATTAAAAGACTTCTTAATCATAATTAAGAGAAGACGAGAAACATTACATGTCTGAGCATAGGAGAAGCCAGGGAAGCAAGAGAAGAAGATTATCGTTGCAACAGCAGAAACCGATATGAGCATTCTTTGACTTTCCAACCCCATGATTTGCTGACTGCCACAGCCACGTAATTAGCAGCTTCTGTGATGTATGGATTATTGATGGATTGGATGATCCTTCGACTTTATATAAGCCAAGGGCGACAACCACAATTGACCAATTAAAAAGCAACCTGTTAAGAAATTAATACTTGGAATAAAATATGATTAAATATATGTTGTTGTATTTGACACGCATCATATTTAGACCACTTGTATAAGCTTTCGCAATCAATGACTCAGAGGCAACTTCCAGATGGAGATAAGGAAAATAAAAAAGACGCGTTTTAACAAAATGGCGCTTTCAAAGTACGACAACTCTAACAATATATATATACATTATAATTTTTTTATTATTAAAAGTCACATCTAATTTGAAAAATATTTCTTCCATCAATAATAATAAATGATGGAGTTCATCTTTCAATATCAACGCCGTAATTATAAACTTTTAAACACCAATAAAAAATAAAAAAAAAAAGACCCCGGGTCAATAAGAAAGCCCCCAAGGTCATAGTAGAAGAAATATTCTACAGAAAAATGTACTTCCATTTTCTGCTGCAATATCGTTCGACGATGAATTTAAAAAAAAATTATTCGGAAGGCCCTGGGATCCAAAAGCTTGCCCAGTGGATAGCGTATGCATGATTTCAGTATTAGACTGTTATTCAGGGATGGCACGACTGTATAGTCCAGATTGAATCTTGAAAAAATTATAAGTGTTTTCCTGATTTATCCTTGGTATCCGATGGAGATCACTTTGGCTCCGATCTTATCTGACTTAGCTGTTGACGAGGTATCTCGAATATCCGTGAGACAGAGTCAATCACTCTCAGAGATTAATCGGATTGAAAATTTAGATACCCTGATGCCAATAAAAAACACCAATAAAAAACTCATAAATAGAATTACGCATCTTTTCTATATTATCAAAATTTCTCTTTTTCACTTAGTTTTGATTTCAAAATTTTAAATTTTTTAAAAAGAATTTAGATAAAATCTATTGATGATCTTAATCAACTCTAATTAAATTCAATTTAAGTTTAATATATTTTTATAATGACCCTGAGTTCAATCATATCCTAAATATCAACTTCAAGATCTTTTTATATAGTTGTGCACAATCTATTTTCAAAATTTAATTTCTGTATTAATTAATACACACTTATAATTTCACATAGGAGATTTATAATCAAGATTGCATAATAAATCTAATCTTCATTGTACTTCTCTCTTTCACTCTATGTTCATATTTCATAATTTCAAATCCTTTAGGCTCTTCAATCAGTTTCCACTAAAATTCATTGATGATTTTAATCGGCTCTGATTAGACTTAATCCAAATTTGATAGATTTTTTTATAGTGCCCCTCAATCCCACTATAGCCAAAAGTCCAACTTCGAAGGTATTTTAGCCTTACACTGTCGTGCTAGTATTTAAATGGTGGATTCGAGATTCTGAATTTTCGACAATAAATTGTGTATAGCTAAGATGTCCTTAAAGTTGAACTTTTTAGCTACAACGGAGCTAAGGGGCACTATAGAAATACATCAAATTTAGAATAGATCCAATTAAAGTTGACTAAGATTATAAATGAATTTTGGTTGAAATTTATTTATGAATTTAGACGATTTGAAATTATAAAATCTAAACATTGAGTGAAAGAGAAAAGTACAGAGAAGGTAGATAGAATGTGTAATAATTGATTATGAGTCTCTTCCGTGAAATTATAGGTATCAGTACGTGTCAAAGTTGAATTTTAAAAATAGATTGTGCACGACTAAAAAAACTTTGAAACTAAGACTTTATAGTATGATTAGACCTAGAGTCACTATAAAAATATAATGGACTTAAATTGAGTTCTTGGCTAAGATCATCAATGAATTTTAACTGAAATTTATTTATGAATCTAGATGATTTAAAATTTTGAAACTTGAATACGATGTGAAAGAAGTAAATCTTAAAAATGTAAAGAAAATATACAATTTTATTTCTGAGTCTTTTATTAGTGTTTAAAGATTTAGAATTATAATCATACTAATTTTGAAATATCAACATTAACGTACATATTTAAAAAAAATTATAATATTGTAATGCTACAAAATAGCACCGATATGATTTTCATATATCAATACTGGGGTTTGGATGTTTGAGAAAAATAAAATAGATTATTGTTGTCAACGGAAAGGATATTTTTCAAATTAAATATATATATTTTTGGTCAAAAGTAGATTAGGATGAACCTTTTGAAAATTCTAGAACTTTAAGTCCGTCGTTCGTTAATATGTCAAGATAGGAGATATAGAACAATAATTAGGTTATTAAGATTAAAAAACAAAAAAAAAGTCAGGTCAATAATAACGACTATAATAACAAGAACAGGTCAATGAGATTAAAAGACAAAAAAAAAAATCAGGTCAATAATAACGACTATAATAACAAGAACAGGTCAGTGATTAAAAAACAAAAAAGTCAAGTCAATAATAAACACCCTACCGGTTGTTGAAACGTATATATATCACGACTGTATTGGTCTATATATCTTTTAAAAGTCTCAGTTGATAATGATTTTAGTGGATATTTATTTTTTTCAACGCTTTTAATTACTTAGCGAAATAGGACTGAAAAAACTTATTAAAAATCACAGAGTTTTAAAAGAAACGTGAGAATTATCGATCATCTAGAAGTGTTGATCCTCTGAAGATCAATTATATGGATAAATGTTTATTTATCTTTAAGAGATTGTTCAAAATTCCATCTTGTAATATAATCAATGTCTAGTTATTTCTTAGAAAGGGAATAAATAATATAATGTTTTAAATATGGAGAAAATATTTTTTTATAGCCGAATTTATAAGATTTAGATGGGGCTTCTATGTAAGGCGCCAGACAATTATTGTATTACCCTTTAAACATTCTTTAAATAACAACGTACAGTTGGTTGAGGGAATTAGTCTACATATATATGATTTCTATATAATAACATATCATATAAATAAAATTTAATATTTTAATGGAAGATTCCTTATGTTTTTTAATTTGTGATCAGTGGATAGCAAATATATTAATTGTCTAGGATTAATTTTGCGAATTTAGTATTGATCGCGTGTACAAAATTTGTCTCGCGAATAGCTAGCAAGCCGATTCTTTAAAAATAAAGAAAAATTATGATTTTGAAAGTTTAAATATATTTAAAAACTCATTAAAATAATGTTTTTTATTATTTTCTAAAAGATATAACGATTTTACTGATTTTTTAAAATCATCATCACATTATTATTATTTTATATATTTTTAAAGAATTAGCGTAAAAAAAGGTCTACAGTTATATTTGATCCGAAATCGATTTGGTTAATCAGTTTTCGATTTCGTTCAGTATAAAATCTAGTTTAAAGGTAAAGAAGGGTTTAGCTGCACTATCCTCGTCGTTTTTTATCTGCACCCACTCGTGACTCATGCCTTTCTTTTTCTTCGGGAACTACATTCCGACTTTCATTCGGCAGTCACCAATCTTTGAGTTGGTGGTTGAAGGGACCTCATTAAGATTCTCTATCGTCGAGCATTGCAAGCAAGGGAGTTGCAACGCAGGATTCGTAAGAATGGTTGAAGTGATTGTCACATATTCTATCGTTATAGTCAGAGGTGAGTAAATATTTGGTTAAATCAAATAAACTAATCGAACCGACCAAATTGAAAAGTTCAGTTCGATTTATTCGAAAATTTATTTTATATATATATATATCATTTTTTCGGTTTGGTTTTAATTTTGAAATGAAAAAAATCAATTTAATCGATTGATCAATCTAGAGTGAATCAATTGGTTTATATATCATATCAGTCGACTGATTCGATATACAATCAATTGATTTGTATAAATAGTCGACTGATCTCCTCAAACTGTAACTTTAAAATTGTGAAATCATGATTCTTTCCTATTCTCGACTACCCTTTGTCCGGAACACCTGACTCCTCGAGCACTCTATCCCAAGTCTCGACTCCTGACTCCCGAGTATCTCGAGCAATCAAACTTGAGTACCCTTCGTCCCACCCCAACTCACCCTAAAAGGCATCCTAAACCCTCAATCCTTATATTTCTCCCACGACTCCCGATTGTTGCCCCCGACCCCATGACTACCGTTCGAGGTCGTAACTCTGTCTCTATCTCCACTCACCAATCCCATGACTCCCGATTCTTCGTCACCGCTCTCCAACTCTCTGGCATCTGACTTCGTCTTCAACTCTCCATCTCTACTCTCCAGTTCTCCAACATCCCTTATGACTCCATCTCCAACTCTTTAACATCCCTTAGTGTCCAGTTCTCCATCATCCCTCGTGACTCCGTCTCTAGCTCTCTGTCATCCCTCAATCTCCAATTCTCTAGCTTTCTGACATCCTTCCGGCTATTTTCAGCGACCGACGGTCCTTCTACTGTTCCACTCGCGACTTCCTTAATTCCTCGTCACAATGAGACTCTTCTATAATTCCAATGGGCGATCGGTTTACTTAATTTAGTATAGGTTTTATCGTTTTAGGGTTTAATGAATAATGAATTAACGATGAGCACGACATGAGTATTAAAACTTTTAAGGTTTAGAGTTATAATACAGTGGTGAGGCGTCCATGCAGATTCCTAGGAACTCCTAGGTCGATCCCTAGCTACGACATATTTGTCGACTTTTTCCAAAATGGAGGTTAGTCCTTAGGATGTCAGGTTTGCTGAGGCAGCCTATGTTAGCAACCGTCCGATTTACCCCTCCTCAATAGGGGCAACTGAGGGGGATAGCTAATGTGGCGGTTCCACATTTTTTAAGGTTTAGAGTTTGATTATAATTCTAAATTATTAAGAGTTAAGTAGTTATATATAATTTTTTTAACTGAAATTGTATGTTTATTTTTTTAGATGTCAATACAAGGAGATATTTCACATTATGGATGTTGATAATAGTTACTCAATGTCACAATTTGGACCTTCAGTGGGTACAAGAGGAAAATTAAGCAAATGAAGAACAATAAAACAAGAAGTGGATTATGAGATCATTTTTACAAAGTTTACTAATACTGCTAATGAGATTAAAGTCAAATGCAAATATTATAATAAGGAGTTTTTATTTTGTGATCCATATAAGAATAGAACAACAAGCTCGAAATTTTATATGACCTTGTGCTAAAAAACATCCTCATGCTATTGAAACAAATCAAACACAATTGAGCTTTCAAATATGTGCAAGACAAGATGAAGGATCTCTCATTTTATGAAAATTTGATCAGGATGTATCTAAAAAAAATATTAGCTAGAATGATTATAATGAATGAATTGCTTTTTAAATTTGCAGAAGGAGAAGGATTTAAAGTATTTATGGCTATGGTATGTCCAACGTCGTTTAGAATTCCTTCGAGATGGATAGTTACATGTGATTGTGTTGAATTATATATAATTGAAAAGTTTATTGCTTGATTTAACATAAAGAATTTCTTTGACTACTGATACATAGACATTGAGTCAAAAAATTAACTATATGTATTTGATCGCTCATTTTATCGATAAGCATTGAAAGTTGCATAGAAGAATTCTGAATTTTCATCCAATTACAAATCATAAAGGCGAGGCAATCAGTTTAACTATTGAAAAAATCTTGAGATGTTGGGGAATTAATAAAATTTTCACTATTACAGTTGATAATGCAAATTCAAATGATGTTGCTATTAATAGTTTCAACAAAAAGATGCTTAACTGAGATTTTATTATTTTAAAAGGAGAATTTATTCATACGAGATATATAACTCATATAATCAACTTGATTGTTGTTGATGGCTTGAAAGATATAAATTCATCTGTGATGAGGATTAGGAATGCTATTAAATATGTTAAGCAATCCCCCTTTAGATTAAGCAAGTTCAAAGCATGTGTAGAAATTGAAAAAAATGAAAGCAAGAAATCATCATGTTTGGATGTACCAACCAGATGAAATTAACTTATTTAATGTTGAATGTAACTAAAAAATTTGAAATAGCTTTAATAAGTTTTATGAATAAGACTCATGCTTTAGAATATATCTTTAATATAATGATTGGGATGTTATTGTGAATGATAATAGATATATGATACTTGGATCGGACAGGAAACAACAAATAGAATTATAGACTTTTGATGAGAAGTCAACAAGTGTTGATTGAAATAATGTTGGTCTTTTTGCATCTCTATTACAAGTTTTTTATGAGTTAACATTAAAAGTTTCAGGATCTTTATATGTCACTTTTACACATGAAATCAATTCTATTCATTACATATTAAAGGACTGGTAAGAAAGTGATGAACATGATATATATTCAATGGGATTAAGAATTAAAATTAAATTTGACAAGTATTGGGGAGAACTAGAAGAGATGAATAAGTTATTTTATATTGCAGTGGTACTTGATCCAAAGCATAAATTAGATTTTATGAAATCTATGTTGATTGAATTATATGGAGATAAAAAATGTGCAAGAGTAGCAAAGAATATAAAGAATATTTTATTTGCTTTGTACAAAAATTATAAGGAGAAAATTGAGCCTCAAAGTAGCAACTCAAAAATTTTAGCTATTTCAGAATCAATTGATAGCGATATTGTGCCTAAAAATATGAGTCAAATATATTTGAAAAGACAATCAATCTTTGCAAAGTATAAGAAACAAAAGGCACAAATTTTGGTGATAGCAACATGTAAGAATTAGACAAGTATCTTAATGAAATAATTAAAGAATATTGTGAGACTCTTGACATTTTAGGATGGTGGAAGTAAAATTATCACAGATTTTTTATACTTGCTCTAATTGCTTGTAATGTGTTAGTCATTTCAATATCAGCAGTTGCTTTTAGAATCCATTTTCAATACTAGTGGTCAGATATTTGATTGTTTCAGGAGTTCATTAACTCTTAGAGTGGTAGAAAGTCTGATAAGTATCCAAGATTGGCTTCGGTTAAATTTAGAATCAATTCATATCGAAGAAATTTTAGAAGATGTAGAAAAACTTGAAAGCAATAAGTTTTTTTTAAAGAAAATTTTATAGTTAGTTGTTTGTTTACAATTAAAAATGTATAGAGTGTTAATTTATTTGACTTGCATTATGTTATAATTTTTTGTTAGAGTTCTCAAAAATAATAATGGATTCATCTTCTTCGACAACACCAATTCATAGGTAATTAACCGTTTCATGGTATGTTTCGAATATTTTAATTTATTTATAAGTGCATTTACTGTTGGTGCAATCTTGCTTCAAGCATTAATTACTTTTGATGTTTGGACTATCAATTTTAAGTTAGACAATGTTGGTAATCTAACATGAATATTGAGTAACAAGTACAAGGAAAGTCTAAGTATGGAGAATTGGCAAGGAAAGTCCAAGTACATAGACTTGGCAAGGAAAGTCTAAGTACGAAGTGGTGGCATAAGTCCAAGTGTGTAGTCTTGGCGGTGTAAATCCAAGTGTAACTTGACAATGGAAGTCCCGGAGCATGACCCTTAATGGAAAAGTCCCGGAGGTGTGATCTCTTGGCAAAGAAAGATCCGATAGCATGACAAAGCCGAAGGAAGCGTTTGAAGGCAAGTGCAAAGGGTGAGGAGTCGTAGATTTGAATGCACCCTAAAGGCACGAGGCTGATGGAAGAAGCTTGAAGGTTTAAGTTTAGGCTAAGGGTAAATGTCAAGTATAAGAGAATCATATTTTATGCATTAAACCTTAGTTTTAAGGTGTAGTAGTCGATTGCTTGTTGAGGGTAGTCGATTGACGACGTGAAACCACAGAGCTCGAGCAATGAGAAAGGTCTCTTAGGACAGACTAGGTTGTCCCGAGCGGTGATCGGGAAGTCAGTCCTGAGTGGTGTTTGGGAACCCAAGCGGGGCTCAGAATACCTACACTTGCTCAGGTTGGCTGATGAGGAACCCAAGCGGGCACGCTAGTACTCGGGAACAAGGTGCAAAGTGCAGTGCTTGAGCAATAGTCCTCGGGCAATTGAGAAGTCGCAGTGTGGCAAACTGTGGTGCTTGGGAAAATGAGAAGTCAATGCTCGGGAGTGTTTCGATATAGTAGTCAACCGTTGTGATAGAGCAGTTGACTAACTAAAGTAAATAGCGAACAAAATATTTGGGAGTCGATTGATCGATCAACTGGGTTGAGACCAATCGATAGGTCTAAAGCACCAATCGACTGGTAGAATGACCGCTGAGGTGTAACGTTGGAAATCTCAAAAATCACGACCGTCTCAGAAGTCAGTGGAGGTATTCAATGGTCTTACCAATTGACTGGTGTACTTTATCTGTCGACTAGCGAAGCACTAGTCGACTGCTAATGTTGAGCCGTCAATTGGCGAAAGGGAAAATAGGTAACCCAAAAGTTGGCTTCCAAACTCTATATAAGAAGAGTCTTAGAGCTTGAAGAAGTGTCTGAATTTATCACAGAAACATTCTAAAGCTCTCCAAGCAATCTCTAAGACTTTCTCCACTCAATCTCTTCTTCCAAAGATCATTCATCAAATCTTTTAAGAAGAAGCGATCATTATTGTAAAAAAGTTTCCTCTATCTTGGTGCTCATCAAAAGGAGAAGATAGTGAAAGCTTGCAAGAGGAGTAATCTACCTTAAGAATTATCGTAGAGTAGGAGTGGATATCCGAATCACGTTACATATTTGTGTTAGCATTGCTTTTCTTATTTTTCATTTTAGCTCTTAATTTATACTTGCTTCCGCTAACAAAGTTGTAGAAAGAATCAAAGAAAGGTTATTTATTTCCCTCTAGCCTTAACAAGATCACAACAATTAGTATCAAAGCTCGGATCACCTCGGAAAAACTAACCATCAACCGACACATCAATATGACATTTCAAGAGGGATATAGCACCTCATAATCACCTTTCTTTGACGACAACGATTTCATATATTGGAAAGGTAGAATAGAATATTATTTAATGAATGATATAGGAAATTAGTTCAGTATTGTATATGGGTTCGAAAATCGGTGGATCAATTTGGAGCACCTCTCCCAACCAAGGATTGGACAAGAGAAATGTCCAAGAAGGCTCAAACAAATGCAAAGGCCACAATCACACTACAATGTGAACTTTCGAAAGAGCAACTCGACAAAGTTGACCCTTTCAATTCCTTCAAGGAGCTTTGGGGAAAAGCTCATTGAGTTGAATGAAGGATCAAAAGACTCAAGGAGAGCCAAAAGGGATCTCTTGGTAGTCAACTCTAAACCTTCACCATGAAAGCAAATGAATTCGTGAGTCAAATGCATAGTAGGTTCAAAGAAATTGTCAACGGGTTGCATGTAATAGGTGAGAAAATTAACAACCAAGATCTAGTAACGTATGTGCTCCAAGCTTTTCCTATAAACACCTTATGGACATCAACGGTTGATGCATATAAGGTTTCTAGAGATCCTTCTTTAGTTAAACTAAATGAATTATTTTGTGAATTTGAACTTCATGAACAAGTCAACATGTCTTCAAAAGAGAAATGTTTAGCTTTGTCGTAGAAAAGAAGGAAAAGAAGAACAAAGAGAAGAAAGAGGAATCCTCATCATCCGAGTCCGATCAAGAGTCATCAAATAGTGACGAAGAGATGTCCGCTAGTGAAGTGGCTCACTATATCAAAAAGATGATGGGAATAACAAGAAAGTTCAAGAGAAAAGATACAAAGAAGATGTTTCAATCTTCAAAAGGTAAGTCTAGTAATTGTTCAAATTTTAATACTAATGTTATATGTTATGAATGCAACAAGAAGAGGCACATTAAGCCAAATTGTCTGGAA
This sequence comes from Wurfbainia villosa, assembly GCA_025175895.1. Classification (NCBI taxonomy): domain Eukaryota; kingdom Viridiplantae; phylum Streptophyta; class Magnoliopsida; order Zingiberales; family Zingiberaceae; genus Wurfbainia; species Wurfbainia villosa. The sequence goes on along the minus strand of CM045991.1, from coordinate 13,969,385 downwards.
CTAAAAAAGAAAGAAGAAAAAGAGAAAAAGGAGACAAAAAAGGAGAAGAAAAAGAAGGAGGTCATGGTGGCCCAAGCTATATGGACACCCAAAGTATTAATGATTCTTCGGATGAGGAATATATGTCATATCACCTGACACATGATATTTATAATCTTTGATGATGACAAGGAAGTCTCAAGACAAGAAAAAGAATCAAGCAACGAATCGTCATTTAGTGACAATGAGGTAAAAGATTCTTTCCAAGTAGAACTTCTTTATAAAACTATTGTTTATCTTAAGGATACTTTAGTTAAGTCACAATCTAGGGTTAAGGACTTAAAGGTTGTAATTAAGACAATTAGAAATGAAATATCCACATCTAGTGAGTCAATCATGCTTAAGGAAGAAAATGATAATTTCAAAAATCAAGTAATTGAGCTAAAGATATATTTAGAAAAATTTACAAATGACTTAAAATATCTTGAGATGATTCTTAGAGATCAAAGAGTCGTATATAATAAGGCTGGAATAGGATATAAATCTAAAGACAAAGAAATTGTATATATTTCCCTTATAAGTAGAAATTCAACCATTAAGGGTAAGGTAAACAAAGTATGGATCTCAAAGAAGTATTTAAATGATGGTTCTGAACTAAATGTATGAGTACCAAAGAATGTTATTTTTTGTGTTATCTAGGTAGAAAAATCAAGTATGTGAATTGTGAATAGCGGTTGCTCAAGATATATAATGGGAGATGTGAGCAATTTCTCCACAATTAACTACATAAAGAATGGAACGATATCTTTTGAAAATAGTGGAAAGCTCAAGATTATAGGTAGAGATACAATTAAGGTATCACCCAAAATTGTTATTCATAAAATCTTATTAGTTAAGAATATGAAATTTAATTTGATTAGTGTAAGCCAACTATGTGATGTTGGGTATAATGTAGAGTTTTAATCCATTAAGTGTTTGATTAGACATAATAGTCTGGAAGATTTTATGTTAGTTGGATATAAGAAAACAAATCTCTACTATGTTGATCTTTTCTATGTTTCTAACATTTCTACTAAGCGTCTCATATCAAAAGAAGAAGGGTGGCTATGATATAGAAGACTTGGACACATCAATATGAAAAATATAGCCAAAGCAGCTAAATTAGAGTTAGTAAAGGGACTACCAAAGAGTAAGTACATCAAGGACAAGATGTGTGATGCATGCCAAGAGGATAAAGAATCTAAGTCATCGCACAAGGGTAAAACTCTAACCAACACTTCTTTACCTTTAGAGTTATTACATTTAAATCTTTTTTATTGTCATAGTAATCCGTCATTAGAAAGTAACAAATATTACTTAGTGATAGTTGATGATTTTTATAGATATACTTGAGTCTATTTCATGAAATATATGGATGATACCCTAGAAATAATTATAAGATTTAGTAAAAGGGTAGAAAATGAAAAGAATCTCAAAATCAACCGGATTTGAAGTGATCACGATGGAGAATTTAAAAAATTTAAGTTCTCTAAATTTTATTTAGAACAAGGATATCATCATGACTTTTTTTATCCAAGAACACCACAATAAAATGGGATAGTGGAAAAGAAAAATCGTGCTCTACAAGAAGCGGCTAGGACTATGTTTAATGCATACTCTTTACCTAGTTACTTATGGGCGGAAGCGATTAATGTCACTTATTATATCCAAAATTGTGTCCTCATCCATAGGTTTTTAGAAAAATACCTTTTGAATTATGGAATAACACAATTCCAATAATTCATTATTTCAAAGTTTTTGGTTGCAAAGTTTATATCTTAAATACCAAAGATAATTTAGGAAAATTTGAGTCTAAGGTGGATGAAGAAATCCTAATTTGATACTCATCTACTAGTAGGGGATATAGAGTATACGATAAGAGGACTCAAAAGGTTGATGAATCCTCTATGTTGAATTCGATGAGTCTACTAATACCTACCCTAAAAAATCCTCCATTGATAAGGATATCAATGCAAGAAATCAATACATTATCCAAGGGATTCAAAATTTAGATTTAGGGGGAAATTATCAAGGGGGGGGGGGGGGGGGGGAAGAGGAGATTCTGATGATGAAAAAAGGAAAGCTAAAAATGACCAATTTGAATGTGATTCACCCACACCTCCTAAGACCTTAAGGATTCATCAAAATCATCCTCTATACCAAGTAGTAGGAGAACTCTCACAAAGAGTAAGGACTAGATGCTACTTTAGAGATTCTATTAGTCAAACTTCCCTAATCTCTCAAATTGAACCAAAATCAATTAATAATGTTTTGCTTGATCCGGATTGGATACTAGTAATGCAAGAAGTGTTAATCCAATTTAAGAGAAGTCAAGTATGAGAGTTAATCTCTAGGTTCAATGATAGCACAATTGTTACAACAAAATGAGTCTTTAGGAACAAATTAGATGATCAAGGTAGAGTCATAAGAAACAAGGCTATGCTCCGATAGCTTGGTTAGAGTCTATCCAAATCTTATTAGGATATGCCGCTCACATGGATTTTAAACTCTATCAAATGGATGTATAATTGACATTCCTAAATGGGTTCATTAAGGAAGAATTTTATGTGGAGCAACCACCAGGATTCGAAAAAGTAGATTATCCAAACCATATTTATAAACTTAAGAAAGTCTTGCATGGGTTAAAATAAACTCCCCAGGCTTGATATGAAAGACTCTCATCATTCTTAATTTTTAAGAACTTTAGAAGAGGCCAAGTTGACCAACCTTTATTTCTAAAGTCTAAAGAAAAGACATCTTTGTTGCTTAAGTTTATTTTGATGATATCATATTTGAGTCAACAAACGATGAACTTTTCCAAGACTTCGTCAAACATATGGAAAATGAGTTTGAGATGAGTTTAGTAGGAGAATTGACTTTCTTCTTAGGATTGCAAGTTAAACAAACTAGTAAAGAAACTCATATCTATCAAACCAAATATGCTAAGGAAATTATTAAAAAATACTAAAATAGTGTCTACTCCTATGGAAACCAATACTAAGATAGATAGTGATCTAGATGGAAAATCAATGGATCTAAAATATTATAGGAGTATGATTGTTAGTTTATTATACCTAACCGCTAGTCGATCGGATATACTATTTGTGGTAGGCATATGTGCAAGATACTAACCTTGTGCCCAAAAATCTCATTTAGTAGTGCCTAAGAGGATCTTGAGATATATCAAGAGTACTATTAATGTAGGTTTTTGCTACCCTAGATCTCAAAATTTTGATTTGTTTGGGTACACTGATGCTGATTATGCGGGTTGCAAATTGGATCGAAAAAGTACTAGTGATGGATGTCAATTTCTTGGATACTTCATAGTAAGTTAGAGTAGTAGAAAGCAACCTTGTGTTACTTTATCCACAACCGAGATCGAATATGTGACCATGGATGGTTGTGTGACTCAATTACTTTGGATGAAACATACCCTAGAGGATTATGCACTTCACTACTCCAAAGTCAAAGTTTATTGTGATAATGTAAGTACCATTAATTTGGTAAAAAAATCTGGTATATCACTCTAGGACAAAACACATTAAGATGAAGCATCACTTCATTAGAGAGCATGTGGCAAAAGAAGACATTGAACTCAATTATATTGAATCTAAGTCAATCTTTGCCGACATCTTCACTAAGGCTCTACTCGAAGTAGAATTTTCATCACTTATAAGAGAACTTGGAATGTGCTTTGTAAAGTAATGGGTATAGTCTCGCATGATCCAATAGTTAAAACTTAGGATTATACCTCAAAACATCTCACAAAAGACTTAAGAAGCCTTGATTTTTGTATTCAATCACTTTGACATCATGTAAGATGTTGGGAGGATGCATTTGGTTCATCATGCATGTTATGATGCATTACTTTGAGCCAAAATGACATCTGGAGACATAAATTCTTAATTGGACCAACCATTGAGAATGTTTGTGTATAATTGATGTGCACATAACTCTTAAAATATGATTGGCAATGTCAAACAAAATGTTTTTCAAAATATACTTATTATGCTTGGAAAAATAGTTCTTATTAGTCAAGCAAGAGTGCTACAAATTTTTGAAAATCATTAAAGTTTTTGTTGGTTTCTAAGATTGTGTCAATCTAGAAATCTAAAAAATATTTATTTTTTCAAATCATTTTTCTTGATAGGGAATGAGTTGATAAATGTGCCTGTAAATTTTTATGAATTTTTTATGTCTATAGATTTAGTTATGCATTTCTAAATATCGTCTGAAAAATTAATCATCAATTTCAACTGATATCAGTCGACTGGTTTTGTAGCAGTTGACTGGTTTTCCTCTTCGTCAACTAATTAGGCCTAATTTTGGCTAAATAGGTCTGATTTAGCATCTAACACAAATCCTAGGTAGCTTAACTACTCCTAATCCTATGATATACTTAGAGAAGCATTAAACGGGTATGATTTTCTAGTGAAAAGGAATAGGAGAGCTAATTAGGATAAGAATCAATTTAAAAGGATGTTAAGATTCAAGGATGAACTTTTGCTTTTGTGTTTGGAGTTTAGATTTCCTATTGGCTTAGGATCTCTCCAAAGGAAAAATTTTATTGTTGGTGCAATGGTTGAGAGAACAAGCCTTTAGGGGGAAGCTAAAATATATAAACTCAAGACATAAGTTTGAATGTTCTATTGTTGGTGCACAGTTAGGCAATGATTTCATTCATGTTTCAATACTTTGCCCTACCATGATGAAATTATCTTTCAAAGGTTGATTGATTCATCATCTTTATCTTAGAAAGTATCTGGGATTAAGGGAGAGTGGTGTGTTTTCTTTCTTAATTCAAAATGTAAATCTTTATTGATACATGATTATAACAATTTTGTGTTTTGACATATCCTTTATTGTCATCGTTAAATATGTTGGTTTAGTATTAAAGTGACCTTTCTTTCTTTCTTCCTTTTTTTTTTTGTGTGTTTCAAAGGGGGAGAAATGAAAAATTTAAGTTAAAACCTTCGTGTTAAGAAAAAGACATATTATGCTTTCGTATGTGTTTTTATATTATGTCTTATTGCATATTTAAAGACCTAATTTAAATAGATGTCAAACATTAAAAAGGAGGAGATTGTTAATGTAATCTTGCTCCAAGTATTAATTACTTTAATACTTGGACAATCAAGTTTAAGTTAGAAGTGTAACTTGGCAATGGAAGTCCCGAAGCATGACTCTTGGCAGAAAAGTTTTGGAGATACGATCTCTTGACAAAGAAATACCTGATAGCATAACAAAGTCGAAGGAAACACTTGAGAGAAACACAAAGGGTGAGGAGTCATTGACTCGATTGCATTTTAAAGGTACGAGACTAATGGAAGAAGCTTGAAGGTTTAGGTCTAGACTAAGTGTAAGTGTCAAATACGAGAGAATCATATTTGATGGGTTAAATCTCTGTTTTAAAGTGTTAAATACGATAATAAAATGATAATTAAACAATACTTGTTAATGAAGAAATTATATATCTTATGGAAATTTTTAAGAATTTCCTAGGAGTAAAATCAAATTTCTATGGAATTTTATGGGAAAATTTTAATAGACTTTATTAAAGCACGTGGAGATTATCTGTTATTATGGAGTTTGGATTCAATTGACCTAGGTTAAATATCAAAACCTAAATTTCATTCGTTAGTTTTCCCTTAATCTCCCGATTCTTTCTCTTCTCCACCACCGCTCTCCCCGAATCGCCCAATCCCCTTTCCTCTTCCGATCCTTTTCTTCTCTTTCGCCGCCTCCCTCACCTCCCTTGTGTCACTGTTGCACGCCTCGTCATCGGCCACACAGACGAGCTTGGCCCCGTCACCGACCACACCTACGAGCTTGGCCCCATCGCCGCCTCTGCGTGTGACGCCATCTCCACCAGCTAGCATCGATCAAGCTCGATGGCGCACCTGCACGCGATGATTGCTGAGTGGCTTTGCGCGCGACGATCACCGTCGCCCCTATGTGCGACGATCGTTGGGCCGCCCCTGCGTGCGTCAGCCGTCGGGCCACCCTTGCGTACAATGGCCGCTGGGCCGCCCTTGGCCATGAACAGAACCACCGGCCATGAACAGAACCACCAACCACTAGTGATACTAGCACATTGAGTTCGTTGCTGTCGACGGTATACAGTTTAATTAACAGTTGATTATTTGATGATTGGATTGATAGGGTGGATTAAATGGGACAAGGTTGATTAGCGGATTACTTAATTGAGTTTGGTCTATATTAATCAATTGATTAAGTAATTTGATAAATAATTAATTGAGACATGGATTGATCTTTATTACAGCATATATGGGTTTAAGGAAATGGGTAAATCGTTTTAGTGAATAGTGTGATAGATTAGGATTTGATCCTATTATTAGAATTATGCTGGTACTTAGTTATATTTGTATGCTACAATTTCAAGTTTTGATTCGAGATAATCATTCGAGCGTGGAGATTCTTAGACAGTTAGCACGCGCTACATATTAGGTGGATGATTGATGTAGGCGGAGTAGCAAGATGACGCTAAAAACCTTCCATGCGTGAAATTAGGATAGAGAGGGCAGAGATAATCGGAGGAGAAAGGGGAGTTCACCAATACAAGATGATCACTTCTTTATTTAAAAGAAAAAAGAATATTATTAATCAAAATTGAATATCTTACAACCACCTAAACTTATGTTTAAATAGGCTTAGAAAGAGAAAGTTTCTTAATGCTAAAAAAAATAAACTAAAAATTTCTTAACGAATAAAAAAGCTAAAAAAAAATAAACAAACTAAAACAAAAATTTCTTAACGAAATAGAAAAGTAAATATAAAAATTTTAAAACTAAAAAAATTTAAAATTAAATAGAAAATTCGAACCAAATAAAATTAATAATAAAATATTAATAAAATCCTAAATAGCAGTGGCAACGCGCCATGGTAATGGTTTGGTCCATAGTTAGGCCGTGGTATATATATATATATATATATATACTTACACAACTCATTTGTGAGCACTTCGGTTATCCACCATTCTATCGGATGTGCATTATAGCTTAATCTTTGAATCCGGGATCGGACGGTGAATAATGGAAGTGTTCACGAGTGCTTCCAGATGAATTGTGTAATATAAAAGAGTGTTAGATGGAAAATTCATTGGAGGAGTATTTCCTTTCTAATTGTTTAGTTTGACGGAAGGAAAGAGGTTTGTAAATTTTTCAAAACTTTATTTGTTCAAGATACAAAAGGAAAAACATAAATTTTTTTTTTTTTGAATGATTGTTTTTCTTATTTTTTTTTCAAATAGAGATCGGAGTCCATCAATGTGAAAGTGAGATTTTTAGCCAAATTGATGAAAGTAATACAAAGGAAAGCTGGAGAAATTGTTTTCTAGGCTTTTCCTTACACTGTGTCAAAGGAAACAAAGACGAAGCACAACTAGAAAAAAAAATTTGTTACCTTTTCTTTATCTTGCAGGAAATATTCCATAAAGAGTTAAAGTTGCCATTTATTTCCATCAAATTTTGATTGTTTAGTGAACAAACAGAACTAAACAACTATTAAATTTTTAATTAATTAGTGGAATGGAAAAAAAAACACTTTCTTAGCAATGTAGAACGAGGTTTTTAGTTTTGTCCCATGTCGGTTGGCATGAATGAAATTTAAATAAGATGGATATCTCTTATCTCTCTCTGTTACATCTCTGCACACCTTTAGGACAAATTGTATCTATATTGTTGACCACTAGGGAATAGTTGTTTTTTTTTTCACCATTGGACCTGAATTGATGTGATTGAAACTTAAAAAGATGAGTACATCTCAATTTCTTGGACTCCAATGTCAATTTTCTTTGCTATTGCTTGTTAGGAGGAGACAATATTAAACATGACTCAGTAACATGATCCTATCCAACCCAAAATATGATTGAATAGTGAAAAAAAATTGAAATTGATACACGACAACCCAAATATATAAATGGATGGCACAAATTTATCTAGTTTCATGAGGATTCATTTAAAGAACATCGGTAATTTAATTAACAAAGGGCGCACATGAAGTTTGGCAATGGCTGAAAGATGCATTAGAGTTTCATATTTCCCAAAGGGAGTACAAAATTCCTACATTACCCCTCTGACAAATTTTCTCCTTTCTCTCTCTCCTTTGCATGAACATTTTTTTTCTTCTTCTCTTTCCTCTTAAATTAATAGTTTCCCTCTTTTTTTTTGCATGCATATGAAATCCACACCACATTTAAAATCAACATTAACTCTTAAATCAAAAATAAAATCACCACACGTGATCTTGGTTCAAGGCCAACACCAGCACTATGGTGGTACTGGTCTTGCAAGATTAGCACCACTATGGTGCTGGTCATCAAAACCAACACCCATATGGATGGATCTAAAGAACTCCGATTGAATTCATTCCAACTCCCATGAATTTTTACAATGCTTCGGAGTCCAAATATGACATTATTTACTATTTAAAAAATAATAATTACAATTTAATACTAGTACTATGATGGTGCTGGAAAAAATTCAACACCACCTAAGTGGTGTTGGTTTTCGAAATCCAACACCATGGTGGTGTTGGATTTCGAAAACCAACACCATGGTGCTAGATTTTAACTAGCACCACAAAAGGTGGTGCTGGTTTTCGAACACAGCACCATGGCGGTGCTGGTTTTCGAACACCAACATCATATGGATAATTGCATGTATGCAAATAAAAAAAAAAAATTAATTGACATATAATTTATCGTAAGAATGTCAAAAAAGCTATGGACATCATAAATATCTTCACCGCATTATCCTCTTCCATTATACTCAACTTTTCAAAAATCCAAATCCTCTAGGCTCATCAATGGGTTTCGGTCAAAATCTATTGATGGACCTAAAGAGCTCCGATAGGATCCATTCAAAGTGTTATAGATTTTTGAAGTATCATAAAGTCTATATGTATCCAAAAATATCAGTTCAAAATCATTAACAGTAGTGATCAGAAGGTTTTCAAAGTTTATGACTTTAAGACAATTGACACATATGCATAATTTATTGTAGGGATGTCAAAACTATATATAAATACCATAAACACCTTCATTGCATTATCCTCTTCTATTACATGTCAATTTTTCAAAAATCTAAATCCCCAGGCTTATTAATGGGTTTCGATTAAAATCCATTGATAGACTTAGAAAGCTCCGATTAGACTCATTCCAAGTGCTATAGGTTTCTGAAGTGCCTCAATGTTTATATGCATCCAAAAATATCAGATCAAAATCATTAACAATATTGTGGTGTTGATTTTGCACCAGCACTATATATGGTGCTAGTCTTGCAAAATCAGTACCATGGTGGTGTTGGTCTTGCAAGACCAGCACCACCATGGTGTTGGTATTGGTCTTGCATCAAGATCACGTGTGGTGATTTTATTTTTGATTTTAGAGATGATGTTGATTTTAAATGTGATGTGGATTTTGTATGCGTACAAAAGGAGAGAGAGAAAAAATTAATTTAAGAGGAAAGAGAAGAAGAAAAAAATATTGCATGCAAAGGATAGATGAAAAAGAAAATTTATAAGACAGGTAATGCAGGAATTTGATACATCCTTTGGGAAATATGAAACTCCGGTGCACTTTTTGAGCATTGTCAAACTTCATGTGCATCCTTTGGTAAATTGTCGAAAAAACATTGATATAATTTTGTTTGTATTCTTCTTTTGACAATTTAATTGTTATCACAAATCATGAAGTTTTTTTTTAATATAATTTTTGATGTCATCTCTGTTTTTTATCAAGTTGAATGGCATGGCACACTTATGACACAAGTAACACTATTGCTGATATTGTTCATGCTTTTGGGCATCTCCTATTCCCAATCCCTTTTTTTACTCATTGGAATAAAAGATGAAATTTGTCATCACGATCCCTATCAATTAATCCTACAATTATTACAAGAGAGGTAAATCACTGAGTGTATTTCTACCCAAATAAGAGCTAGCGCGATTGAAAGGTAGATATTCCAAAAATCTTTGCAACCCTTCGGAGTTTGACACTTACTCTTTGAAATAATTCTATCGTTTACAGTAACCACTTAGTTAGTTCTCCCGTGGAAACACTCTTTTTTTACTTATGATTTTTAGCATGAGGTCGTATCAAATCGTGGAGATTGATGAAATAAAAAAAGCTAGAAAGAATTAAAAAAATTGAAGAAAAATATGAAAAGAACAAATAACAATATTGAATGCACAAGACATTTGAAAACATGTTTAAAAAATTAAAATTATACATTTTTTATTTAGTTAAACATGATTACTACAAATTACAACTAATTTAATTTAAATAATATTTAAATTTAATTTAAAATACTTGATTTAAAATTAGATATAAATTAAAGTAATAAAAACAAATACAAAGAATAATTGATTTAATTAAATAGACATTAATATAAATCTGATTTAAATTATATTTAATTAATTAAAAATTTTAGTATACTTTAGTTTAACTAAAAACCACCAGTATTTTTTAAAATTATTCCTATCAATAGTTTAGTCACTATAAACCTATGAATGTCTATCCCACTAACTCTAGGTCACAGACACAATTTTCCCCTTCTTTTCTCCTTGAAACCACATCAATCTTGGAACACCAGCTTCCTTTCTGCCTAACACGCAGCCATTGCTGCAGCCTGCAGGTCACCATGATTCACCCCAACACCTCTTCCTTGGCTAGCTTGGGGTCTTGTCATTGGCAGTCTGGCTCAGATAGCCGACATCATTTGAGACTTGAATTGGTCAATTCAGCCAATTCCCTATAATTTTCCTCATATTTCATCTATTCTTCTAGAAATCTACTCTAGTTACTATTGTTTTTTCAACATTTGATTGATTTTGAAGACTTGTCTGAGAATTCAGCTGGAATCAGATTGGTCACTGCTGCTCTGGATCCAACTTGGTTAGTCCATATTGAGTTGCCCACAATATTTTTACTGTTTCATCTCCTTCTCATGGCTAATAGATGGAATTGAAGAATCTGTCTTGTGATGAGAATCTTTTGTTTCACTATTGTTTGTTGGTGCTTCACTACTCTTCCCCTCGTCTCTGTTGTTATTGCTTCATTTTCCCAATGCTGATAGATGAAATTGTAGGATGAGATATTGGAAGGGAATCTTCTTGTCTCAAATTGGTCCACATAATACTGAATGAGACAAGCTTTTTTGGTTGCTAATACCAAATCTTTATTGGCATAGGCTATCCAGTGACATTCACTGTGCTGTCACAATATTGATATTAGCCAGAAATTGGAATACAGATTGGCTGATCAATGATGATTGGCATAAATCACGATTTGAATTTTGAAGGTAGAAAAATCACAAAAAATTTTAAATGATAATTATAGGGTTTCTCAAACTTATCCTAGCAAGGCTAAGAAAGCTCGTAGGTTTTTGGTAAAGCAAGACCATTTTCTGTTACTTGAATACCAGAATCCACCATCAAGGACAACGAGGTGCTGCATAACGATTCTATTGAATGATTTATATTATTCCTGGAAAGCCAAAAACTCAAAATATAACTGTGATGTGGTTGTGGACGACTCCCACATCTGGGCAAATGATAGTTATGAGTTTGCATGATTATTTTATGATTGTGCCAAGGCATATTGGAAGTTCTTACATCTTGTTGGGAAAAAAAAAAATCTTTCTTTGTAACTGAATGTTTTTGGTGGCTTCCAGGTCTTGCATGCTCAAGTAAAGAGCATGGAGGATCATGACTACATTCTCTATTTTGGAGTCTCATCTGTTATTGGATTTCTGCCAAGGAATCAAAATGGAAACTATTGCACGGGGTTTGAGTTTAATTATGATTTGTTGTTCCATATGCAGATTTTTCTACCTTATGTTGCTGATTATTTTCTTTCATTTTCATATCTGTGATTTTGTTGATTCCATTGCATGAACTGACAGGAAATACTGCTCATGACTTTTCTTCTTCCAATGTGCTTATATGATCTAGTTTTGCAGATAATCAACTTACTTCAGGACAATTTATACAGTGGTGTATTAAAAGCATTGACAAAGCTCGAGCTGTTCTCTATGTTGATTCCGATCCTGATGTGATCGCAAAACATGTTGTATGTTTCAGTTCTTTCATTTGTCTATGTTTTTAATACTTAAATCTAATTTTTGATTGTCTTGATATTCTATTACAGGTTAAAGATCTTAAAGGAGTCTCGATTAACCTAGTGGTTCCAGGCATGATGCTTAATGCTCGAGTGACTTCCGTTCTTGAGAATGGGATAATGCTATCATTTCTTACATACTTCACTGGAACTGTATGACCTTTCAATTTTTTTCATTATTTTTTTTTAAGGTGGAAGGCTTTGAAATTGAATAAGATGCATTCACCTGGTTGCTTATAATCTAATACTTTTTGATCGGTTGATATATATGTTCCATTTAGAGAATGCTTTGCAAAGGGGAACATGGAAAGACAACTATGCTGAGAACACAAAGGTATTCATTCTCATTGTCAATAAGCTAGTTGTTATCTGGAGAATAACCCTGTTTTCTAATTCTTCTCTCTTTTTTTATTTTTTGACACATGAGCTGCAATGCTTTGTGTTTTTCCTGATGCTTATTTCTTGTATTTATCTCATCACAATTTCTTCCTCCACATGATGATCTCCTTATGTAGCTCACCTTTTGTTTTTTTTTATTTTCGGTCCGATTAATCTCTAGGGATGATCAATCCGATCCATAATTTTACTGGATGCCTTTTCAACAGTTGAATCGGAAGAGATTGGAATCCCTGTGGATCTCCATCAATCACTTGGGTATATCAAGAAAGTGCTTGTAGTTCGATGATCCAGTCTGAATTCTGCAATCGTGTCATTCCTGAAAAACTGTTTAATATCGAAGTTTTACTTCATCTGTCGGATAAACTTCTGTACAGAGTATCATCTCTATAGATTTTTTTGAAATTCATCGTCGAACATTATCTTGATAAAAAATCAAACTGTATTCTCATGTAAAATATCTTTTCACATTGCACTGTGCCATCGGGGTGTCTCGCCTTTTGCTTACTTTGATTCCAGGTGATTGCTCGGATATTATTTGTTGATCCGTCAACGAGCGCAGTTGGATTAATCTTGAATAAGTTTCCAGTGGATAACAGTTGCTAATTTATTTTCATTTGTTTGGAGGATGCAGTATTTCTTTTTGAGAGAACCAAACAAAATGTGTATAAAGATAAATAGCTACTCAATCATCATTTATATGACAATCAACTCCATGCAACAAAGAAGCTGAGGAATTAATTTGAAAATTCTCTCTAATTCCTTGTCAATCCAAGCATACAAGGAGGCATACCGGCCAAATCTTTGCTTTTTGGATTACGTAGAAGGAATAGTTTAAGCCCTTAGAATATTTAGCATTCTTTAAGTGTGTTGGTTTTTTAGATTTAGGGCAATTGAGGAAGTTATAGTTGGATTGATTTTTGTTTTTATTATTATCTTTTAACTTAACAACTAGACAATTGTTAAATTAAGAAATAATAAATTGTTTATAACGAAATTTTTTAAATATTTATAATTATTTTTTAAAAAAGAGAAGGAGCTGAAAGATATACAAATAGGATTATTGAAATGGAGGATAGTATTAATTTTTTTATCATTATATTTTAACTTAACAATGAGATAATTATTAAATTAGGAGATAATGAATTGTTTGTAAAGTAAAGTTTTAAATATTTATAATCATTTTTTCAAAAGAATGGAGGAATTGAAAGAGATCTCTTATATAAAATACTAATAAAATTATTGAAATGGAGAAGAGTATTAAATATTCTTTGTGATTGTAAAATATTTTTAAAACTTAAATAGAAATTTTAAAAAATATCTATGTTATATGAAGTTGAATGTTGAATTATGACTTGAATAAATAAACTGAGGATGAGAGTTACAAAGATGAAAATGTTAAGATGGATGTATCGTATGATCCAAAATCCATCTGGTTCTTTCATTCAATTAATCCAAAATTATTATAATACATGACTCATTGTTGTCTATTAATTTTCATCCTATGATACAAAAGGTTGGAATCCATCAACCTAGCGATCCCTACCAGTCCGTCTCCGGACCATCATAAGGGAGGTAAATCACGGTAGGTCTTTGACCCTTAAGATTAGTAACTAGCGCATAGAGGGACGGCACCGTCACATTTATGAGAAATTAATCCGTTGTCCTATGATACAACATCTATATGCGCTAGCTACTAAGTCCTTTCTTCAGGAGCAATTATTAATTTTCACCTTGTACTATGGAATAAAGCTATACATTTCCATAATTTTGATCATTACACATTTGAAGTAATACTGTATTATTATAAATCTAATTTCGAGGCTAAGCACAAAATTAGGGGGTGTTTGGTAAGTGTTTTCTTCTTCGTTTTTCATTTTCATTTTCTGTAAAAATGAGAAAACGCGTTTGGTTCGTGTTTTTCATCTCCATTTTTCAAAAAATAAAGGTGCATTTTTTGGAAAACTGGAAAATGAAAAATAATCGTTTTCTGTTTCCATTTTCGTTTTTCAAAAAATAAAAGAACATTTTCTGGAAAATTAGAAAACAAAAAAAACTCTTTTTTTATTTTCTAAAAAAAAAGAAAATAAAAATAGAAAACAGAAAATAAAAAATTATCTACAAACCAAACACCCTCTTAGTGTCTACGTACAACTATAGAAAAACACATCCTAGCAACGGAATCCCAATGAATCTTTTCTAAGTTACAATGGGATAAACCTTAGTTATTGGAGTAAGTCGCTAACACAAGAATAAAGGATCTAATCTCTTTGAGAGAGAATTGGTGGAGGAAAACACCAAGAAACTCCTTAGTTGTGCCCTTAATGAGAAATTGAGGCTTTGTTATTATAAAGATAAAGAAAGATCACAACTGTTAAATCTGGTGGGGTGATCTATCCATAGGTTAGATTGTGTGCTATAGGAGAGATTCCTATCTCGTTAGGTCTTAATGTTAAAGTAGGTTTGCCCATTTTTTTTCCTTAAAATTTTTTAATTGTTATCAAAGTTTAAAATTTCGAGTTATGCCAAACTTTTGATTTATTACTGGAATGATATGCTTACAATACCATATCATGCTGGCTGGTTAGGTTGCAATGCTAATCTGTGTTTAAAAAAAAAAAAAAAAGTATAGTTTTTATGAAGGTTTTCTGTTATGATCTAAATTATACAATCTCAACAAGGCACTATATGATTTTATTACTTTTTAAAATATATTAATTATTTTTTATTAATATTTGATTATTATAGGTGTTTATTATTGAGTTATATTTAAGATATTGAATATTCAGTTCAGTTTTGATATTGCCTTGTGACATGATTGATGTTTATTGAGTAAAAATTAATTTACGATTAATTGAAATCTTAATTTAGATTTATTTTGATTAGTTTAAAGTTAAGTCAAATTTATATAATACAATAATTAGTTTATAGTAATATATTTTATAAGATTAGAAATTATATATATTTTTTATTTTTTCTAACAATCTTTTTTTTTTCATCTTAAAAGATTTTTTTTTCAGGAGATGATGGTAGGGATAAATAAACATAAGTTCGGAAACGAGTGAAAAAATCAAAATGGAAAAAAGGAGTGTGACAGATCAGTATTTTTTTTTTCTTTTAAATTTCTCCTCCTCTTTGTCCCAAGCATCAATAAGCATCATTAGGATTCAAATCTCACCATACAAAAAAATAGAACTAATTATTGTCTGTCATTTTCAACATCACTTTCCGAAATGACCGACAAGTAAATCTCCTCTCGATTTTCCTCTTCGATTAGAGCAGGAGATTTGGATCTCTTTTTATTTACAACACTTTTAAGTAAAGATTAGAACCATTAATTTAATAATTTTTATTAATCTATTTCATGATCATTATAAAAAAATAAATCATAAGAAATTCTATGGATCTTGATATAGTGATCAAGACACATAAAAATCATCTGAATTTAGAAAAAAAATTTAAACTTCTTTCAAATTCAATTTATATTTTATTCGTAAATATTATCGTGTCTTAGTCACCGTATCGTATCTTAGAAAATAAAAATTACTTTTGATTTATTTGAGTCCTGTCTTTCTCTTGATTTTATACGAGAACTTCACGTCTCTTTTTACCTTAGTCCATCTTTATACAAGGAAAAAGATAAAAGAAATATAAAGGAGTATATTATAAAAATATTTAATCATTATGTTATCTTCCTCTGCATTTGATCTTAACCTTTGCGACTTAGGTGGTATTTTGATTGATGGATTTAGAATGAGAAAATAAAAATGGAAATAATATAAAGTGTTTGATTAATAAATTTAAAAATGAAGTTTAGAAATTATTTTTAATTAATTGAGAATCAATAAAACTCATCCCAATGAATGAGTTTGGGGTTTCATTCTCATCGATCCGACATTACTCGTTGTCATCCGTTGTTGCTCGATGGCCCTCATCGATCGATTGTCACTCATCGATCGTCGACTGTCGCTCGTCGATCGTCGCCTATTGTCCATCGTCCGTCATCCGCCATCCGTCACCCGCCGCACTCGCCGCTCGCCGCCTGCCGCTCGCTGTTCGCGTCGCCATCATCCACTGCCGCTCGTAGTCTGCCGCCTGCGGGCGTCGCCGCCGCCGTCGCCTACCAAGCGATCGGCGGCGGTCGCTGACCAACGACGGTCGTCGATCGTCGACAGTCATCGATCGTCATTGATCGTCGGTTATCGATCATAGTCGATCGTCGGCCACCAACGGCCGATGGTGTTGGGATGTATACCGAAAAGTCTATCTTTTGTATGAACATCTTTATTTTTGAAATAAGAATCACATGATCATTGTTTGCATATTTATGGTTATGCATATTGTCTAATACATTACATTGTAGATAACATGGTGTGTAGTGTCACACGGGAGATCATGTTATCAGTTCATTATAAAGTATAAGTAAAGGCTCACAACCGAGATGATTTTGGACAAACCATTGATATGGTTGTAGTGTGATTTGGTATTTGTTTGTCTTAACCATAGAATTACACTAGTACACTTTGTATGTATTGAGCAGGACCGACTTAGAGGTGATTCGATTTATTGCTGACTACATAATTGAATCGGACCTCAGATATTATGTTGTACATGTTTTTAATCACGATATAATAACGGACACATATACTTAGTATTTATTTCTTTGATTTACCAATGGACGAGATTTATAGAGTAAATCGATAGACTCGGTAAGTTGGAAAATGATATTATTTATATGGTGTGTCATTGATTATAGGAGGAAACCGTGTCCTATATATTAGGATGATGATGTCCCCTTGAGAAGCTCATAAGGTTCATCATGTAAACCCTGCAGGTGGACTTGGTCCGGCATGATGATAAGGTTGAGTGATACTACTCATGGAGTTAGATGTTGATTAATTAATTGTCAGTAAATTAATTAATCAACGGACATTCGAGATCTTAAACACGGGGAGATATATGTACAAATAATATATAGAGCCCATATTAACTTATGGGGGTTGGTGAGGTAGATCAATGATAATCCTCTAGTGGAATGGATTATCATTAATGGATCGAACTTTATGTGGACTTGATCCATTGGGTGGCCAAGATCCAACTCCTCCTCATGGTCCCTATCGTAGCCTATTAAAACCCTCATGAAGCCTAGATCCGATGGTGGAGAATGGAACTCTAGATCCGATGGTGGAGAATAAATCTCTAGATTCGACGGTGGAGATTAAATCTTTAGATCCGACGGTGGAGATTAAATCTTTAGATCCGACAGTGAAGATTAAATCTCTAAGTCCGACGGTTGAGATTAAATCTCTAGATCCGACGGTTGAGATTAAATCCCTAGAACCGATGGTGGAGATTAAAAGAAGGCTTAAGCCTAGCTATATAAAAGGAGGCATAAGGGTGGGCGGCAAGAATAATTGAAGAGAGATTAGGGTTTTGGGCGGCTAGGGCTTGGAGAGGCATTGGGCGGCTAGGGTTTCCTCTCCTCCTTGGGCGGCAAGGCTTTCTCTCCTTCCTAGGGTCTTGGCCGACGCTTCCCTTCTTTCTCTCATCCTTGGCCGGCGTCCCAACTCTCTTCCTTTTCTCCTTGGCCGGTGGAAACAAGGGTTAGAGTTGTTCCTTGGAGCTCTTGGCCGGCGCCCACTCCTTACACCTCTCTTTGGGTCGGTGACAAGCATCAAGCTTGGAGCTTGATGGTCGATCCTAGATAGGAGGAGAGTTTCGTTTCTATACTTCCTCTTGTTCGGAGCGAGCAAGGAAAGGAAGATCGTGATCTAGGAGGCTTCATCTCTTGGAGGATCGTTGCCCACACAACGTCCAAGAGGAGGATAGAACATACGATAGAAGACCTTGAGGTAAACAAGAGGTATAAATCTTGTTTTGCTTTCCTTTTGTTTCTTTGTATGTTGTATGTTTTTATTATATGGCTAATTTACTTGGACCCCGAATACAAACACAAAAATCGACGATCCGTACATCGTCTATTCCGCAGCTATTCGAAGAATAGAGGTAGGTTGCTTGTACAACAAGTTTGTTCAAGTGATCACTCTAATCGGATAGCACGACGATGGAACGGTAGCTTGGGTAATCCCTAATTGTCATGGATTAATTTTTTTTATCCGGGGACGAAGACGGGATCGCCATGAACAATCAACCGAGTTGAAGTGGGAAGCGAAGTTTCCTACCTTCAATTGGTATCAGAGCCACAATTTTCGATTTTGTTTGTTTAGGATTCAGTTACTTTTATGCATTTTTCATATATTACATGTGCCGGATAATAGTAGGATGTGCGTAGGTGAACTTTTTGGTTGCAAGCATAGGATCCAACTATTATGGTCATATGTGTGTATGTAATTATAAATTATTTGAATCCTCGGGGTTGACGAGACTAGTATTTAATTTTTGTAATTAAGTATGACATTGTTTAGCCACTCATTTATTTTAGTTTACTTTCGATCTAGATTTCATGTACACTCCTTCGTAGAGTATAGGATCGATGGATGTAAATTAAAATAGTTTTTCTTGGCTCGGATCTCCGGATGGCTTGTACATGGCATAGGGAGGAGCGGACGAGATGACGATACGACGGGAGGCATATTGGAGACAAAAGTCATAATAGTTGGAAAATATTTTTTTCATATTTATTGCTTCTTGTTTGATATGCATGTCGTAGGCTAAAAAAATTCCTCAATTTTAAATTACTAAGTGGGAGAGGGATATTTTTATAAATTCCCACGACCTCCATTACGATTTGACATGTGATGCAAACAAACTTGCGCATCGGCTCTGAGTGTCTTCCTCCCCATCGGATGAGTTTGTTTGCGGATCACAGGGTCGAATATGGTTATAGAAAATTATTAAGGAGCGTGTGTACTTCCCCATCGGAAAGCACATAACCCGAGATAATTATCTTAGTACCGAGTAATGGTAAACACTTAGAAGCAAATAGGAGTATCCTCCCCATCGGAGTCACTGCTTTTATTTGTAGTGCCGAAGAGGAACCAACTATTAATTTTATTTGTCAAAAAGATAGGTTGACAAGATAGTAAAATTAATGGGTAAAACCTCCTCTTACAAATGTAGAATTCGTATACGTCCACACTATCATGACATACAACATTCTCGGTGTTTTGAGGTGTTGGTTGATTTTAAAATTTTATTGTTTGAGGAATCAATAATTTTTTGAAATCTAATATTTTGATCTATGTGATTCTTAGGTTTTTATCAAAATGACTTTCAACCCGCTTGCTGTGATACTGAAAGAAAATAAACTTATTGAACCCAATTATGTTGATTGGAAGAGGAATCTTGACATTGTCTTGACTGCTGAGGAATACAAATATGTACTCCTCGAAGAGTGCCCTCCTAAGTCTGCCGATGATTCTGGGGAAAAGGAGAAGGAGAGTTATAAGAAGTGGATTAAGGCTGATGAGATGGCGCGATATTACATTTTGACATCTATGTCAAATGTACTGCAACATCAGCATCAAGTCATGCCCACTGCTTATGACATGATGCTCAATCTCAAAGAGCTTTTCGGACACCATAATCGGGTTGCGAGGCAGGAAGCCATGAGGAACTTGATGACGACCACCATGATCGAGGGAACACCCGTGAGGTATCATGTTCTCAAGATGATGGCTCATTTGAATGAGTTGGAAGTCCTTGGAGCTGAGATCGATGGGGAAACCCAGGTCAATATTATACTCCAGTCTTTACCTAGGAGTTTTGAGCAGTTTCGCCTGAACTACAACATGAATAAAAGGTTGTATTCGTTGGCAGAGCTTCTGACAGAACTCCAGGCGGTAGAGGGACTATTTCATCAGAGTGCTCAGGCGCAGGCCATGGTTACCCAAAAGGTTTCTACTTCTAAGCCGAAAGGCAAGAAGAAGAAGAAACAAGATGGGGCAAAGATGGCGGGAGGATCTCAGGAAGGAGTGAAGAAGTTGAAAGACAAGTGCTTCACTTGCAAGCAGACTGGACACTGGAAGAAGGATTGCCCCAACCGGAAGCAGAACAAAGGTATATCTTTTGATCTAGTCATTGAAACATGTTTAGCAGTGTTATCTACCGGCACCTGGTGTGTAGATACGGGAGCCACTGATCATGTCTGCAATACTTTGCAGGGGTTCCAGGAAACCAGACGACTGGCTGAAGGGGAGATTACCATCTACTTGGGTGATGCTACGAAGGTAGCGGCTGTTGCAGTGGGAGATGTTTATTTGTCTTTTGAGAGGAATAAAGTTTTGGTTCTTAAGAATTGTTTTTATGTACCTTCATTTAGAAAGAATTTGATTTCGATTTCTAAATTGTTTATGGATGGATATTCTATTTCTTTTAATGACAGAGTTGTTATAAAAAGAAATAGGGAGATTATCTATTCTGGTGCATTAATAGGAAATTTATATACACTTGAACCAAAAGCTCCCACGATGCAAATAGAAGTAAATAACTCATCTTCTAATTCCAATAAGAGAAAAGAACCTTCGAAGATGAACCAAACATATCTTTGGCATCTAAGGCTAGGTCATATTAATCTAAGCAGAATTCAAAAGTTGATAGCTGATGAACCTCTGGATTCATTAGTGGTGGAAGATTTCCCAACCTGCGAATCTTGCTTGGAGGGTAAAATGACCAAGAGGCCTTTTAAGGCCAAGGGGTATAGAGCCAAAGATGTGTTGGAATTGGTTCATTCTGATTTGTGTGGTCCTATATCTATCCAGGCTAGAGGTGGTTTTGAATATTTCATCTCCTTTATAAACGATTATTCGAGATATTGATACATTTACTTGATGCGCCGCAAGTCTGAATGCTTTGACAAGTTCAAAGAATTCAAGACTAATGTAGAGAAACGTCAAGGTAAGAGTATCAAGGCACTACGATCTGATCGTGGTGGTGAGTATCTCTTGGGAGAGTTTAGGAATTACTTATCAGAGGCTGGGATTCAATCTCAATTGTCTGCACCTGGCACACCCCAACAGAATGGTGTAGGAGAGCGAAGGAATAAGACTCTTATGGAGATGGTTAGATCGATGATGAGTTATTCTGAGTTTCCAGATTCGTTCTGGGGGTATGCTCTAGATACGACAGTGTATATTCTGAACTTGTTACCATCTAAATCAGTGTCTTCTACTCCCACAAAATTGTGGACTGGGCGAAAGCCTAGTTTGAGATATATTCGGATTTGGGGGAGTCCAGCACATATGCTGAAGGCAGATGTTGGTAAGTTGGAACCTCGTACAGAAGTGCACATGTTCGTTGGCTATCCTAGAGGAACGAAAGATGGTTTGTTTTATAGTCCTAGAGATCAGAGGGTGATCTTTAGCACGAATGCCAGATTTCTAGAGGAAGACTATGTGATGAACCATAAGTCTACGAGTAAGATTATTCTGGAGAAAATGAGAGGGGAAGTCACTGCTTCAGTACCACTGGTACAAGAGGATATATTATAAGCTACTGCACCGCGTGTCACAGAGGATACACAGGTGATGTCTCGTCATAGTGGGAGGGTTGTTAGACAACCTGACAGATTTATGTTCTTGGAAGAATCTTCTGATTTGGTCCCTGGCGAACATGAACCTTATTCCTGGACATATGATGAGGCAATCCAAGATAAAGATGCGGTATCTTGGCAAAGTGCGATGAATTCTGAGATAGAATCTATGGATTCAAATCAGGTCTGGGAGCTAGTAGAATCACCCAATGGTGTAAAAGTCATTGGATGCAAGTGAATCTATAAAAGAAAGAGAGGAATAGACGGGAAGGTTGAGACCTTCAAAGCGAGGCTTGTTACGAAGAGGTATACTCAGAAAGAGGGTATCGATTATGAGAAGACCTTTTCGCCGGTAGCCATGCTTAAGTCTATCCGGATTCTCTTATGTATTGCTGCTCATATGGATTATGAGGTGTGACAGATGGATGTCAAGACAACTTTCCTTAATGGAAGTCTTGAGGAAAACATCTATATAAAGCAACCAGAGGAATTCATTGCAAAGGGCAAAGAGCATCTTGTGTGCAAGCTTAATCGGTCCATTTATGGATTGAAGGAAGCTTCGAGGTCTTAGAACATCCGCTTTGATGAGGTAATCCAGTCTTATGGATTTATTCAAAGTCCGGATGAGTCTTGTGTATACAAGAGATGTGACGGAAACGTAGTGGTATTTCTTGTACTATACGTAGATGATATTTTGTTAATTGACAACAATGTCAAGGTGTTATCGGACGTAAGGGTATGGTTGTTCAAACAGTTTGATATGAAGGACTTGGGAGAAGTAAGACACATCCTTGGGATCAAAGTTATAAGGGATCGCAAGAAAAGGATGTTGTGTTTATCTCAAGCTTCATACATAGACACCATTATGGATCGTTTTAGCATGCAAAACTCCAAGAAAGGTTTTCTACCTTTCAGGCATGGAGTTCCTTTATCTAAGGAGATGTGTCCTAGAACATCTAAGGAGATAGAGAAGATGAAGGTGGTTCCTTATGCTTCGGCAATAGGAAGTCTCATGTATGTCATGCTATGTACGAGACCGGATATCTACTTTGTCATGGGCATGATTAACAGATATCAGAGTAATCCAGGATAGGGACATTGGACTGCGGTAAAGCATATATTAAAGTATCTGAGAATGACTAGGGATTATATGCTAGTTTACCAAGCAGACCAATTACTCCCTGTGGGTTACACAGATTTCGACTTCCAATTAGATAGGGATAACAGTAAGTCTACCTCAGGTTTTGTGTTTACTTTGGGAGGTGGAGCAATTGTATGGAGGAGTGTCAAGTAAAAATGTGTGGCGGACTCTACCATGGAAGCTGAGTATGTGGCGGCCTCTGAGGCGGCCAAAGAAGCTGTGTGGCTCAGGAACTTCTTGATGGACTTGGATGTGATTCCTAGTTTGCCCAGAACTATCACAATTTATTGTAATAATAGTGGTGCAATTGCAAACTCAAAGGAACCACGAGCCTATAAGGCAAGTAAACACATAGAGCGCAAGTACCACCTGATACGAGAAATCGTAAAGCGAGGAGAAGTTGTTGTGGCCAAGATTGCATCGGAGGATAACCTGACAGATCCTTTCACTAAAGCCCTTCCAGCGAGAGCTTTTGATAGGCATGTGGAGAGAATGAGAATCAGATGTATGGCAGTATGATGACAGCATAGTCTTTTAGTATAAGTGGGAGATTGTTGAGATGTATACTGAAAAGTCTATCTTTTGTATGAACATCTTTATTTTTGAAATAAGAATCACATGATCATTGTTTGCATATTTATGATTATGCATATCGTCTAATACATTACATTGTAGATAACATGGTGTGTAGTGTCACACGGGAGATCATGTTATCAGTTCATTGTAAAGTATAAATAAAGGCTCACAACCGAGATGGTTTTGGACAAACTATTGATATGGTTGTAGTGTGATTTGGTATTGATTTGTCTTGACCATAGAATTACACTAGTACACTTTGTGTGTATTGAGCAGGACCGACTTAGAGGTAATTCGATTTATTGCTGACTATATAATTGAATCAGACCTCAGATATTATGTTGTATATGCTCTTAATCCCGATATAATAACGGACACATATACTTAGTATTTATTTCTTTGATTTACCAATGAGCGAGATTTATAGAGTAAATCGATAGGCTCGGTAAGTTGGAAAATGATATTATTTATATGGTGTGTCGTTGATTATAGGAGGAAACCGTGTCCTATATATTAGGATGATGATGTCCCCTTGAGGAGCTCATAAGGTTCATCATATAAACCCTGCAAGTGGACTTGGTCCGGCATGATGATAAGGTTGAGTGGTACTACTCATGGAGTTAGATGTTGATTAATTAATTGTCAGTAAATTAATTAATCGACCGACATTCGAGATCTTAAACACGGGGAGATATATGTACAAATAATATATGGAGTCCATATTAACTTATGGGGGTTGGTGAGGTAGATCAATGATAATCCTCTAGTGGAATGAATTATCATTAATGGATCGGACTTTATGTGGACTTAATCCATTGGGTGGCCAAGATCCAACTCCTCCTCATGGTCCCTATCGTAGCCTATTAAAACCCTCATGAAGCCTAGATCCGATGGTGGAGAATGGAACTCTAGATCCGATGGTGGAGAATAAATCTCTAGATCCGACGGTGGAGATTAAATCACTAGATCCGACGGTGGAGATTAAATCTTTAGATCCGACGGTGGAGATTAAATCTCTAAGTCCGACGGTTGAGATTAAATCTCTAGATCCGACGGTTGAGATTAAATCCCTAGAACTGACGGTGAAGATTAAAAGAAGGCTTAAGCCTAGCTCTATAAAAGGAGGCATAAGGGTGGGCGGCAAGAACAATTGAAGGGAGATTAGGGTTTTGGGCGACTAGGGTTTCCTCTCCTCCTTGGGCGGCAAGGCTTTCTCTCCTTCCTAGGGTCTTGGCCAGCGCCTCCCTTCTTCCTCTCATCCTTGGTCGGCGTCCCAACTCTCTTCCTTTTCTCCTTGGCCGGTGGAAACAAGGGTTAGGGTTGTTCCTTGGAGCTCTTGGCCGGCGCCCACTCCTTACACCTCTCTTTGGGCCGGCGGCAAGCATCAAGCTTGGAGCTTGATGGTCAGTCCTAGATAGGAGGAGAGTTTCATTTCTATACTTCCTCTTGTTCGAAGCGAGCAAGAAAAGGAAGATCGTGATCTAGGAGGCTTCATCTCTTGGATGATCGTTGCCCACACAACGTCCAAGAGGAAGATAGGACATACGATAGAAGACCTTGAGGTAAACAAGAGGTATAAATCTTGTTTTGCTTTCCTTTTATTTCTTTGTATGTTGTATATTTTTATTATGTGGCTAATTTACTTGGACCCTGAATACAAACACAAAAATCGACAATCCATACATCGTCTATTCCGCGGCTATTCGAAGAATAAAGGTAGGTTGCTTGAACAATAAGTTTGTTCAAGTGACCACTCTAATCGGATAGCATGACGATGGAACGGTAGCTTAGGTAATCCTTAATTGACATGGATTAATTTTTTTTATCCGGGGACGAAGACGGGATCGCCATGAACAAGCAACCGAGTTGAAGTGGGAAGCAAAGTTTCCTACCTTCAGATGGTACCGTCGATAGTCGACGGTCGCCAGCCACCGACGACAATCGTCAGCGGTCGCCAACCACCGATGGCAATCGTCGACGATGCTGTCGACGGTTGACAGTTGACGACCAACGGTGTCGCCATCCCGACAACGATACTCACATCCACGGGTGGAGCTAAGTGCAAATTTACCCGGGCGTCAACCTGAGTTAATTTTTTTTTTTGCACTATTTTACTGTGTAAATTTTTTTATATATATATTTAGTTATGGTTTAGCCCGGATAAAAAATTTAATGGATGATTAACCTAGAGATTAACCCCAAGCTAGCTCCACCCTTGCTCACATCACCTCTGCCATTATTCTCAATTTATAAACCAAATAACATTATCAAAATGATTAAATTCATTCTCATTTTATTTTATTATCCAATTTATTTTTATTCTTATTTCCATACTCTCAGATGAGACGTCGCCTTAGTCTTTTCTTTTTTTTTTTTTTACTTAATTATCACGAGAAATAGACTTCGAATAAATAAACTAATTAGAGTGCAAAAGAGATCTTTAAAATAATCAAAATTTATTTTATTCAGCATGTTTATTCAAAGTAATTTATGATAATTGATTTGATTATATAATTTAATTTTATTTGTTTAAATATTGAATGATTTTTAAATAATGAAACACGTTCATCACATATCAACAAATAGAGATATAACTCAGAATCATGTTATTTTAAAAGAGTATTTTTTTTTATATTTTGAAATTATGCCAAATAATCAAAATTATATATAAAAACAAAATTTGAACCAAACGCATTCGAGAGCTTATTGGGGAATTGAAGTACATATGCATAGATCTATTGTCAAAAAAAAATTGGAGGATGGGCTCAGCCTTTTTGGATATCAGCCATAAGATCAATCACTTGGTTCAACACCACCGTTGCTTATCAGAACTCCCATGTACCTACAAATGTCACCATCACAAAAATCAGCAGCAGTACATTCATCATTGTTTATAATAATCAAAATTAGATTTTATCATCACTGAAATTCGGTTGATTATTACCTGCCCAACATCATGACGGTAGCTTGAGGATTAGTTCCTGGGGAGAAACTGAAGGTGGATCCATCAATGACCCTGAGCCTGTCCACGCCGATCACTCTGTGCTCATGGTCGACCACCTTCCCTACTTCACACCCGCCATGGAAATGATAGATGGTGAGCACGAGGTCCTTGCAGTATTGCTCCAGCGAAGTGGCGTCCTGCTCACTTCTTGCCCTGTTATTGACTACTAAGCTTGCAGTGAGAGCCTGCAAGTACTCCACCGTTTGATTCGGGTATCTGAATTCGGAAAACGCTTGTGAATCGATCGCTCTCCTGACCGTCTGCAGTGCCTCCACGCATGTTCTAAGATCCTCAGGCTCCGTGAAGTAGTTGTAGGTTACTGATGGATTATCCTCTGGGTCGAGATTCTTGAGACGAAGATATCCTCGGGAGAGAGGCCTTGCCAATTTCTCAACTACTGTGCCGCCTTGGAATGAATAAGGGACAGATGAGGAATTGCTTCCCACAGGCTCTGCGACCATGCTGAAGCCCGTCGAAGACTCTATATAGTAGCCCGGCCGGATTCCAGCAACTTGAACCGCAGCGACAGCCACTGGCACCGGCGAAGGTACGGCCAACATGTTCATCGGGTTGTCGGCAATGCCATGGCCGACCATCGGCTGGTCCAGGACCACTTCGATGCCGAAAGACTTGAGGTGGTCCGCGGGGCCGACGCCGCTCAACATGAGCAACTGCGGGCTACCGAGAGCGCCGGCCGACAGTATGATTTCGCCTGCGGGGAAGCCCTTGAGGCGGGCCTCGTGGATGTTGCCGTCTTCGTCCTTGTACACCACACCGTACGCCTGCGGGTTCTTATGCTGGCCGGTAACGTTCCTGAACAAGATCCTCTGCGCCGTGGCGCGCAAGAGAACGGTGACCCTGGCTGGGTCGGCGTACTTGAGGAGATCGGCGGCAGTGTGGCGATGGCCGGCCGGGTCGAATATGGTCCCTCCGACCTTGGTGCCGTCCAAGTGATCATAGGTGAAGCCGTTATCAGGAGTGACTCCTGCCGCCAGAAGCCCTCCCCTGAGGGCCGAAGTCCACTCCGTCAGCTGAGGCCGGAAAACCACCTCTCGCTCCACCCACCGGAACGACTGGTTGGCCAGCTTCGGATTCAATCCCATATCCATCACCTCCTGGCGGCTGGCCCGCGAGTAGAACCCGGCGTTGATGCAGGTGCCACCTCCGAGGCAGCGAGCTCGTGTATTGGTTACCCCATCCTCGGAGACGAAACTCTGCGCCGGCGAGGTCGGGGTGAGGTACCCGAGGTTCTGAACGAGAGAGGCGACGTTGGAAATGTTGGGATTCCCGTAAGGCGAACCGCCTCTTTCCAGCACAAGCACGTCGAAACTCTCCGAGAGGGTGGCGGCCAAGGGGCAGCCAGCTGTCCCGCCGCCGACGATGATGTAGTCGTGGTATGACACCCGTGGAGCATCTGTCGCATGC
Source organism: Wurfbainia villosa (assembly GCA_025175895.1). Lineage (NCBI taxonomy): Eukaryota > Viridiplantae > Streptophyta > Magnoliopsida > Zingiberales > Zingiberaceae > Wurfbainia > Wurfbainia villosa. Next base: position 13,941,196 of record CM045991.1, on the reverse strand, counting down.
TTCACGAAGCCATACGGTGGCGCTGTTCACAGAAACCATCGATAAACAACTAATTATCCGATAGTTAACATGGATTAAAAGGGCTCTTAATCATAATTAAGAAAAGGAGAAACATTACATTGCAGAGCATAGCAGAAGCCATTGAAGCAGAAGAAGAAGATTATAGTTGCAGCAGCAGAAACAGAAATGAGCATTCTTTGCCTTTCCGACTCCATGATTAATTCAGTAACTGCAACTTAATTAATTAGCAGCTTCTGCGGTGCATGGATTGGATCGATATATGCTTCAAACTTTATATAAGCCAAGGTTGACACAAGCCAAGGTTGACACGCATAATGGACTAATTAAGAAGAAAATAGTTAAGAAATTACAATTCGAATAAAATATGATTAAATATATGTTTGTTTTATTTGACCACTTTTGTAAGCTTTCACAATCAATGATGCAGCTAGAGAGAATTCCAGATGAAGATATAGATAATAAAATCAGCGTTTTAAGAAAATTCAAAGTTAGAAAATTCTCAACAAAATATTTTATAATTTATTTATTTTATTAAAATATACATTTAATTTTAAAAATATCCTCCCATTAATAATAATAATAATAATAAATGATATTAATATTTTAAAAATCAATATCATTATAGTTTTAAACATATGAACACTAATAAAAGACCGTTCCACATTCTCATCCGCTCTATATTCTAATATTATAATTTTAAATCATTTAGATTCATCAATAAATTTCGACTAAAATTCATTTATGCCTATGGTAGATTTTTATATTAATCCTCAGTCAATCGTACTTTAGAGTATAAGCTTGAAATATTTTTAGTTGTGCATAATTTATTTTCAAAATTCAATCTCTGTATCAATTAACACATGTCCATAACTTTTCGTTCAGAACCAAAGTTGAATATCATATTTAACCTTCTCTATACTTTTCTCTCACTCCATATTCATATTTCATAATTTTAAATCCTTTGATTTTATCAATGAGTTCGACTAAAATTCATTGATAATGTTAGTTAGTTGATTGAATCAATCTAATAGTGTCTCTCAGTCTTATTGTTGCCAAAAGTTCTATTTCAAGAACATCTTGATCTTGCACAACTGTGCTAATATTCAAAGGTCACATGTAACAACCGGGCTCCTATTGGCGGAATTCGGTGACCCCTATTGGTCGACGACCGTCGTCTTTGTTGGCCCGTCGTTACCCACCTGGTCTTCCCACCCCTGGAAGTGGATTTTTGCCTTCCCCAGGATTCGAACTCTAGAACTCCAGGCTAAGTACTAAAGTTTATGAATCCTGGTAACCAAGTGATCCCATAAAGTTGTCACGCCCCGAGAGCATGCCGAGCCGAAAATCAAACGGACGGCATCTCCCTTGTACGTGGCAACATTTCGGATTAATACAAGGCTCGTAGGCCCACAACAACAACATAATATATCATAATAACAACAGCGGAAATAAAGAGCACATACCCACAACATACATACCAAAAACATACAGGTGTACACCACCTGACAAATCCACAACCATAAAACCGTAAATAAAACGACTACACAAATAGAGTCCACAACATCACGACAAAATCCATAACAACAACAAGTCCATACATATCAAAGTCCAAGACATAACCAAAAAACGAACTCCTCGGGAGACTCGGAAAATGGAGATGGGATGGATCGGCACGCAGCCTCAAGTCACACAAAGGCGATACTGCTACTCCGGGCGGCGTAAAAACCTCGAGGTGGTGAGTAAAACTCGTAAATATATGTATCGATATTACATGTCATTCAACAGTTTAATCTACTCATACAACAAGTATACATCAGCATAACAATAGATATGCATGCATATACTAAATAAAGCAACATCAACGATCGACACACCGGCAATACCTATCTATCTGATCCAACTCGCATATAATCACATCATAGGGTATAAAAGTATAGTACTAACACAATACCTAACACGAGTCAAGAGTATCACGTGAATATTCGATGGGTATACAAGTATCAACCTACTACCATACAAGAATATGCAGTATCATGTATGAATATGTACAAACAAATGCAACAAGCATAGTACATACAAATGCATCATCAAAGTGAGTATACATATAGACTGTATCTGTATGTATACTAATCACCATCGTCCATATATATATATATACAAGCAGGTATGTATATATATATATAATCATATGCAAAACACCGTATGATACGGCAATGCAACATGCATGGTCATGCCTGCTCACCCCTACTCGCTACCACGACCCCAGTGTGGCCTAGGTGGCACGACATGACAACTATCCCGACTCAAGCCGTCACCACTCTCGAGTGACCGAGTTGGGTAGTATGATCCGAGCATATGGCGTAAGTAGCTCGCTAACGGGTCCCCCTACCGTCACTCCGACTAACACTACTAATGAGTGGTCGAGTACCACGCACCCAGGACAACTGCACGCAACTCCAACTACCATCGTCAATAATGGTAGAGTGCGGCACAACAAATGCTATGCCCTCACACCAGTTACTCCTCTGGAAGTAACCTGGGAGGCAGGATGACTGACGACTCTCTCTCAACCCCAAGGGGAGACGATGTCGTCAGTATGCATGCAATGAAATGAGAGTCTCTCACATACGAACATCTACCCTAGACTCTCTCTCCAACAAAGAGTCACACCCAATTGATCGACACTCTCTACCCTCAGAGAGTCACTCATCGATCATGACAAGCTAAGACCATCGGTCAGAAGACACACTCCCACGACTCACATGACCATTCACACAACCCGTGGTTGGTGAATAAATGTGTCACATACAAGTATGGAATAAGTCCTACTTCTAGGGTCATACTTATCCACAAAGGATCTTTTTGCCAAATTTATAATTTAGGTCATCCTCCGTACTCTAACATCTACACCCTACTAAACCGTTCGACCTACTTACATCACATCTGTAAGTTCTAGATCATGCTAGGGAATATGCGTTATCAATAATCGAGCACACATATATATCAACGGTAAGTTCAAGCATACGATAAACAGAGCATGATCAAGGTAATATGAACACCTAACATGTTCATATCTATATCTAAATCTGGAAATCATTACATCTACTCGACCAATAGGAAATTACCTACCTGCTAAATAGCTCCGTGAAATAATATCTTCACGTCCGTGGATCTGCCTCGTATCCACGTCCTGCAAATATCATCATTCACAATTAAATTCAAGCACTAACATAAACGATCGGTAGGAAAAGGAATCTAACTCAATCCTAATCCCAAATCTTACCAATAGAATAACTCTACTCATCACATAGGCAAATAAACTATAATTCAACCAACTGTAAGTCAAATACCAAATTTATAACATTCAGATCCAAACTTATCCATTCTTGCTTCAATCCTCTCTCCGTGAATTTTTGGAACCATGTGTACCATCGAATAGGGACAACCCTACTCAAGTCTTATCCCTTTCCTCGTACCGATTCACTTTTCCACTAGAATCTGTAGGAACAATTCATTATCGATTAGTTCCCTTGTTAAATCCAAGAGTAATATCCCCGCGATTGCATAGTTATAACACAATCTATTTCATAACATACACAATCACTTACCTCCCATTTTTCCAATTAACCACCGGTTCAGTAATCCAACCTACTATACAAAATCCACCCAATCACCTTGATTTCTTTCCTTTCTGACAATCCAAAAACCCCACCATTTGAAATTGGTAGCAAAATCCTAGATCAACCACAATCGGTCATACCAACAAATTTCCTAATAATCACACACTGAAATTGATATATGCCATTAGGAAAATTAAATCCCACATACCTGCCCTAAATCCCTCGGCAGCCACCCCCTTACTCCCATCCTCAGTTCATCGGCCAAGGACCCTGCCCTAGCAATCTCCACCGACAGTCGGATTCGCGACGTGGTTGTGACCTTCGCTTCCGCTCGCCAGCGGTGACACGCGTAAGGGACCGACGGCGATGAGAAAAGACGACGGATCAGCTTGCCGGTGAGGCAAGCGACTATGGGCGGCGGCGATGAGGAAATCGTGCAGTGGAAGAGGGCTACGGCGACAGGTGGCAGCGGATCCCTCACGGCGGCGTTGGCTCGCGCCGATCCGCTAGGTTGTGCAAGCAGAAGGCCGGCGAGGAGGGTGTCATCGCTGTGCTCGCGCATAGCGCTGGCAGGACGCGAGGTGCTCTCTGTCGGCGATGACCTTCTTCACGCCGTCGATCGCGAGGAGGTTGCTGCGAAGAAATCGGGAGAGAAGAAAGCTGGCGCGGTAGAGAAAAGGTCGCGGTGGCTAGAAGAGAAAGGGATCGGGCGAAGATGAGAAGAAGAGAAGGCGATCGGGAAGAGGGATCGGGCTCTGGTCGCTCCTGCAATAAGTTCTAATTAGATTTTTAGCTATAGTGGAATTGAGGGATATTATAAAAATATATCAAATTTGAAATAAATCTAATTAGAACTGACTAAGATTATAAATAAATTTTGACTGAAATTTATTGATGAATCTAAAAAATTTGAAATTATAAAACATAGATACAGAATGAAATTTTTTATGTGAAATTATAGACATGTGTCAATTGATATAGAGATTGCATTTAAAAACATATTGTGCATGACTAAAAAGACCTTGAAACTTTGGAACTAGAAAGAGAGATATACATTATTATTCTACTTTCACAGTGGAGATTATTTCTGAACTAGCGACGAGTGTGAATCATACGCATATTTTAAGATTTATTTATCTTATTTTTGAATATTTCATTTACATATCATACATAAAATATTATATTTACTTTTCTTTTATCTTTTAATTAAGATAATTGTGGTCATGAATTTTTCTTATAGGAATACATGAAAAAGGAGGGAAACAGAAGCCAACATGCCTTGACTGTGCCAAATGACACGGTCGTGTCCAGCCTAGACCACACGCTTGAATTCAAGGCATGCTGAATTGTTTCAGACTCGGGTACATGTCCTAGTCGTGCCAAATGGCACGGTCGTGAACAAAACTAAGATGAGCCTTTTGAAAATTCTCGATTTTTGGCTGCATTCTTTGTTAAAACACAAAAATAAGAAATATAGAAAAAATATAAATATGTCAATAAGATTTTTTTTTTTAAAAAAAAGTAGGTCAATAATAACGACCCTACGTTGTGGAAACTTAGCTTACTTAGCTTATATGTATTAAGATGTGTTGGTCTCATCTTTTAAAAGTCTCAGTTGATAATGATTTTATAATATATTTATTTTTCAACGCTTTTGACTCCTTAACGAGTCTGGACTGTTAAAATTTTATTTAAAATCACAAAGATTTCAAAGAAACGTGAGAATAGTATATTGATCATCTAGAAGTGTTGATCCTCTTCCTAGTGAAGATCAACTATATGGATAAATTTATTTATCTTTAAGAGATTGTCCTAAATTCCATATTGCATGGGGATTAATATAATGTCTAGTTATTTCTTAGAAAGGGAATAAATAATATAATGTTTTAAATATGGAGAAAATATTTTTTATAGCCGAATTTATAAGATTTAGATGGGGTTTTTATCCATCGTTTCTCTAACCTCTATTTAAGGCAGACAATTATTGTATTACCCTTTAAAAATTCTTTATGTATATATTTTTTTATAATAGATTATAATTTATATATAATAGCATATCATATAAATAAAATTTAATATTTTAATTTGAGATTCCTTATGTTTTTTGAATTTGTGATTAGTGGATAGCAAATATATATTAATCGTCTATGGTTTACTTTAATTTAGTTTTGATGGAGTCATGCCGAATTTAGTATTGATCCAGTGCTAAATTTGACAAAAATTGTACGGTGATTTACTAAACAGTGCACGTAAAGTTTAGAATTATTCAAACAACGTTCCATACTTTTATATTTATCAAATAACACACTTAATTCTCTTTTTACCCCTCTCGCCAAACAAATATGAACCACTGTGGTGTTGAAATTATAAATTTCAGTATTACAGTGGTGGTGCAATGCCAGCACCACTATGGTGCTGTGATTTGAATTTCCAACACCACAGTTGTGGTGCAATTCCAGTATCACTATTGTGGTGCTGGAAATTACAATTCTAGCATCACTGTGGTGTTGGAAATTGCATTTTCAACATCACAGTGATAGTGCAATTCCAGCATTACAGTGGTGCTGGAAGTTGCAATTCCAGTACTACTGTGGTATTGAAATTTGAATTTTCAGCACCACAATGGTGTTGAGATTTGAATTCCTAGCACCACAGTGGTAGTGTTGAGATTGCAATACAACTGTGGTACTGAAATTTGAATTCCCAGCACCACATTCGGGATTTTCACTGTGGTGTAGGTCTGTTTGGCGGAAGGGATAAAAAGGGAATTAAGTGTGATATTTGATAAATATGAAAGTATGTGATGCTATTTGGACAATTCTAAACTTCACGTGTGCTGTTTCTAAACTTCACATGCGCTGTTTGATAAATTATCGAAAATTGTATTAGGCAGAACTAGATGCATTACAAGAAGAACATCATTTTATAATGGATAATTTCGTCGCTAATTGATCGCTGAGTAACCGACTAACTTTGTCATGTCTTTTTATCATTAAATTTAGCAATTGAAATTAATTTTCTCATTGAATAATGATAGAATTTAATTTTCAATGGCCCTATAATTAAACCTTTTTGACATAAGGAATTTAAGCAAAACAAAATCATGATAAAACAATGCAACCATGTAATTTCTCCCACCAAATCCTCCCGAAGTAAAAGCATATTTGCTATATATTAGTAGAAAAATGGACAAATCGCACACAATTAATTATTAAGGAATTAATAATTAATAAATCAAAATTAATCAATTATTCCAACTTGTTTAACCCATTAAATGAATTAATAAATCTATCATTATTAACCCAACATATAGCTAATTAATCTAACGGATTAAATCAAATTTTAAATCATGTATCTATTCCCTCAATAAATCTCTATCCGATTAATCAACTCAATCAACTCAATTAATTAATTATATCAATCTAACTAATTAATTAATTGGTTAAATTTTGTACCTAAGTTAATTAAACAAGATCAATCGAATTAAATATACTAATTTAATTTAATTAATTTAATTTACCGATTAAATAAATTAATTAAACTAATAAAACAGATTGATTAACCTAATCCCATATGAATCAATTAATCCAAAAGTTTAGCCAATCCATCGATTAAACTAAATTAATTAATCTAATACCAATTAATCAATTAAATATATTAATTAATCTAACCCAACTAATTAAATCTGAATCTGATAAAGCGTAAAAATCAATTCAATATAGCTTTAATCGATATCATGCACAATAATTAAATTTATACCATCGACGGAATGAATTCCGATGCTAGCAACGTTGGCGGTTGACGAGTCGATAATTAGCATAGTATAGATATTGTACAATAAAATATGGATCAATTCTCATCCTCTGATGGAGTTCCAATCCTCCACTGCATCGAGCGTCGATAAAAATAAAGGTTTATCATGATTTACTTTCTCTTTTCGTTAGAGGACCAATAAATGAGGAGCCTTTGAGAGGAGTGATTATCCCTTTTGAACAATAGGTAATTGAATCGATGAAACAGAAGCTCGTCTACCAAACTATCCCAGTCTCTGCAGCCCATCCTATAGTGCCCGACCCTTCTATTTATCTACACCGACGTTAACTTCCAGTTCCATATAGAATGAGCTCAAAAGATTTCTATTAATTGGGAACACATGACGATCTACGATTTTCATATGACTGATAATGTAGATTGAGTCAGTCTTCACCTTACCAAAGATCATGCATCCACTCTAATTTGACAGTTCAATTAAACTTCAAGGGAGATGTGAGTCTTGATCGACTTCAACTTGTTTCCATAGGGATGACATAGTGATTAAGATATAACAACATTTATAGAAATTATATAAGTCAATTTCGAAGGAGATCTAAATTATTTTTTTGAATTTAAATGACTCTTATGTGTCTTAACTACCGTATAATCTTTTATGATTTATCTTCCTCATAATAACTGTGGAACAGATTGATACGGACTACTAAATTGATGATTCTAATCTTTGCAGACTTCAACTTCACTCCCATGCTCTAAGATGACAGCAATTCTGGAGAGATGTATGATGGACTGAGAGGACTCCGGGGATTGCAATTTAACTGACTATTAGGCCTATGCAAATCATAATCGACGAGGAAGTTCTCCATAGTTATCTGCAAAAGTTGAGAATCTGTCCAACTAGCAACCCCCTGTCACCCGTCCCAGGACACTGGCGAGAGGGAGGTAAATCACGGGGGAGACAAAGTCCTTGACACGGTGGCAAGACAGGGAGAGGTCCATCTGAAACCAGGGAGGATTTTAGACCTCTCATCCGGCATTGAACCCTGTCCATTTTGCAAGCAACACCCTGTCTTACCATTGCGTCGTCCCCGTGGGGACAGTTCTCCATAGTTATTAGCATTGCAAGAGGTTGCTCTTCAATCACAAGTGTTCCACATGTCCGAACTTGGAAAGAGATTAATTGCCACATTTGTAGGAATCAAATTTCAAAATTTTTTCAGACAAAGCTAAAACAACGGAAATTATGAAATCGATTGTTGATAATCCAAACTAATGCACTGTATTTCCCATCCATTTTCGCAGTCATATAGAGTGCATCTGAATGAAAAGGAGAATGCTCGCCCACGAAGATGAGTGTCTTACACTGAAACTTCTTTATAGCACTGGTTAAGTCACACCTCTACCTAACACTGGGGTTGTAAATGAATTAAATGTTCATGAATAAATTTGATATTCGACTTGATACGTAAAAGCTCATTTACATTCGTTCAATATGTATCAAAGTTAATCAATGAACAAATTTAAACAATTTGATAGGCTAAATAAATAAGCTTGAATACATATGTGTTCAGCTTGTTAATATTCGTGAATAATATTTGTGAACAGTATTCGTGAATAATATTTTTTATCAGACTCATTTAAAAATTATTTATAAATTTATTTATGCTCTTTTATAAATCAGGATTAAATTATTAAAAATTGAAATAAATAAATAAGCTTGACTTAAGAGCTTGATAACGTTTAAATAAGTCAAATTTAAACAAATTTGAATCAAATTTGATTCAAGCTTGAATCGAACTTGATTATAAGCTCGATATCCATTAAACAAGCCGAGTTCAATCCAAATTCAAGTCAAACTCAATCTTAAAAAGAAAAAAAAAAAAAAACAAGCTAAGCTTGAATATATTTTTCAATAGACTTGGTTAATTTTAAACTTAATTTGACTCGACTTGATTATCTTCTCAAATAAATATGAATATTATAAAACTTGACTTGATTTAACTCGTTTACGACTCTACTTGACACAGGAGGTGTTAAGGTGTTAAGAATCTCCTATTTTCTTTTCTTAATAGGAGAGAGATGCATGGTAAAGCACTTTGCTTTTCATCCAGCACTTGTACAATTCATATAGAAAATAAATAGTCTCAACAAAGTTACTGCTTATGCCACAAAAGTTTTCACATTCCTCCTACGTTTGGTATGTCGTAATCTGCCTTATAATGTAATCCAGATTACATTACAAGGCAGATTCTTTTGTTTGTTATTGTCTTAGAATTGTAATGTAATGTAATCTGGATTACAAAAGGCACTAAAGTTTTGTAATCTGGATTACAAAGCAAAACATATGTAATCCAGATTACATTACAAGCTTCCCATTGCATTTGTATGCATGCAAATGTGATTTATTGCATGCATGCAAATGTGATTTATTGCATGCAAATGGGATTTAGGCTGCGTTTGACGATCGGCGACGGTCGATCGGCGGTCGGTGGCGATCGACCGACGATCGACTGGCGGCGACCGACCGACGATCGACGGCGGTCAACCGGTGGCCGACCGTCGGCGACCGGTGGCCGACCGCCGATGATCGACGGTGATCGGCCGGTGACCCGTCGATGATCGGCCATGCGATCGATCACGGCGACGGCGGTGGACCCGATGACGGATCGACAAACGACGGCCGGTGGCGCTGATCGACGGCCGATCGGCGTCGATCACGGCGACCGCCGGATCGACGATCGGCGATCGATCACGGCGATCGGCGATCGGCGGCCCGGCCGAGCGATCGATGGGCCGCCATCGGCGATCGACCGGCCGCTATCATCTTTGTAATGAACACCAAACAAAAGAATGTAATGACCTTTGTAATCCAAGATTACATACAATTTGTATCCAAACAATGTAATGTAATCAAGATTACATTGCATTCCATTACAACTTGGATTACATTACAACTTAGATTACATTACGTCCTACCAAACGCAGCCCTAGTGTCTTGCCAAAGGAATACTAACCCATTTAGGCTACGTTTGGTACGGGGTAATCAGGCTTGTAATGTAATCGGATTACATTACAAGATGATTTACTTTGTTTGTTAACATTTCAAATATGTAATGTAATGTAATCGCATTACAAAATAAGAGTCAAGATCCGTAATCTCGATTACAAAGGAAAAGCGATGTAATCCGATTACATTATGGACTCAATATTTGTCTTTACAAATATGTCCTTCTTTTATTTTTTTCTAATTACTTCTGGCGCGGCCCAATGACGTGGCTGCCGACGACGCGTACGGCCGACGACGGCGATCGGCCGACGATCGACGGGCCGACGGCTAAGCCGGCCGTGGCCGGCTGACGACCGGCGATCGGCTGGTAATCGGCGCGGCGGCGACCGGCGACGGCGGCCGGCTGATGATCGCCGGCTGGCCGGACGACGGCGACCGGCGTGGCGGCCGACGATCGGCGACGTACGGCCGGCCACGACACCACCCATCAGCACCGGTTCTTCGATCAATGACCGCGATCGGCGATCGTGGCCGGCCGGCCGGCGACCGGACAAACCGACCGAACACCACCAGCCACCGATGCCCTTCGGCAATCGGCGACAACCTTATAAGGGTATTTTTGTCATTTTATAATAATATGAATTACATTCCTTATAAAAAATGTGGACACCAAACAAATGAATGTAATTACTTTTGTAATCAAACATTACACACCATTCACTAACCAAACACAGTAATGTATACACATTACATTACAAGGTTGATTACATTACCCCGTACCAAACGTAGCCTTACAAGCTTGGAAAGTTTCTGATTCAGGAGCTCACTGCGAGAAAACAAGACTACTTCTTCCACATATTGTATATAAAAAATAGATTTATATCAGAATTATTAATCTGTTTCACTTAAATAAAATATATTACATATAAAAAAATTTAAGATTTTTAAAATTGTCTTTACTTAAAGGCTACTTCTTTCAGTTCACTTTTACTAAATATTTGTACCAATTAATTCATCTTTGATATCAATTATCACCATTTATGGCTTCGGAGATGCTTGCCCTCCTATTTGTTAGCGATCGATTGGGTACAAAAATATTCTCTGTGATTTATCTCTCTTACGATCGTTGCGGAGTCGGCTAATAAGAGCCGCTAGGGTGATAGTTTTATCTTTTTTGCTACAATAATCATTTATTGCTTATTGGATGTGATATAATTGAGATATAGATGGGAGGATTTTATAGATAGAGATATGAAAAAGCTATGGAGAAGTAGATAAAGAAATTTTTTTTTAATTAGATGCACTACAAAAAAAATATGAATTTAACGATGAAAATAATTCGTCACAAATCTGTAATGAAATTAGCGACGAAAATAAATCATTACTAATTAAAAATGAATTTTGCAACAAAAAAATCATTGCAAAAAATATTTTTGTCGCAAAATTTACAACAAATAAACTTTCGTCGCAATTTAGGGATGAAAGTGGGATTCGTGACAAAATTTTGCGACGAATTTGAAAATCATCTAAAAAAGTTACGAGCAAAATAAAAATCTAGTGAAATTGTACGATGAAAATTAAAATTGTCGTAAAATTTACAATGAAAGTGAAATTTATCATAAATTTTTGCGACGAAACTAAAATTCATCGCAAATATTTGCAACGAAACTGAAATTCATCGAAAATATTTGCAACGAATTTTATTTTCATAGCAAAGTTTGCGATGATTTATATATCCGTTGTAAAAATTTGCAAAAAAATCTTTTTTCGCCACAAAATTTGCAATGAATTCCAATTTCATTACAAAATTTATGACGAATTTTAGTTTTGTTGTAAAATTGCTATGAATTCTGTGATAGAAAAATTTCATTGCAAAATTACAATTATAATCTCGACGATCAATTTTCGCTCACAACCTCTCTCTCTCTTCCTTTCCATAGTAACTTTCTCTCTCTCTTGAAATACAGCGACTACATCGTCTGATATGTGCAGATCTAGTAGACACACGGTGGGAGTAGGGTTGCCTAGGCGTGCGGTAGAAGTGGGTCGGCCTGGTTGTGCGGTGGGGTTGCCACCCCCATTGTGTAGCCTAGGCAACCAGATCGCATGGGCTGATAGGTAACGTGGGCTACCAAGTTTTCGAGCTACATAGGCAGTCGGGTCTCGTGACTTGCTAGGTCGGATCCTCCTAAATCTTTCAAAATCTTTCAAGTTTAATGTACGATTTTAATGATTGATCTTATAAATATTATTTTTTTCTTAAGAGAAAATCAACCCTATGATATTATTTACATTATATAGGATTATATAGGTTGAAAGAGTTATTTCTCCTTCAGGTACTTGGCGCATGCATCATAAGCCTTTTGCTGCCAATTTATTGTTGTTCCACGAGTGAAGGTACTCTCAATCATTTCATTCAAAAGTATTGCAATTATTATTTTCCTATATACTATCCTTTTACTATTTCTTGTAGTAAAAATTTTCACTGTTAGTTTGATATATTATACTCTCTAACTCAGTATCATAAAATATATATATATATATATTAGGAGAATTTATTTTGAGTATGATTTGATTGTTGAATTAGTATCAATGTAAAATAATGAGAATAGAATTAATCCTAGAAATAAATTTAGAAATAGAAAATTATAAAAAAAAATGAGTTGGATATATAAAAAGAATTTACCCGAATGTCAGATTTTAACTGATGCGTTTAATATTAAGTTAGAATAATTTTTGAATTTTGTTTGTAACAATGTTGAGTTTATGGATGAGAATAAGTTAGTGTTCATGTAGAAAGTGTCATAATAGTAAAAAAATTTAGTGTGATAAAGTTCGAGAACATCTTTGTAGATTTGATTTTATCTCGAATTATTATAATTGGACATATCATGGTGAATCATTCATATCCAATGAGGAGTATGGACGAAATATACAAGTAACAGTTAGTGGAGATCAGGGTTATTATGATCAATTAAATTCATATCAGAGGATAATAATTGATGCAATGAGTTAGAATTTGATTCCCGAACCGAGCTTTGCAATTTTTAGTTTTCTTCCAATATTTGAACAAATGTATACTAGTTATGCATTACTGTTGGAGAAGGTAAAAGTACCAAATATTGATGAAACTGTAAATAATGAACCATATCTCCAATTTCAAGAGGTGTTGATAGCTACATATGAACCTGTATGATCTAATTGTGATAGTCATATTAAATCATCTTTAACCGCAAGACTGTTGAATGTTAAAGTTGAGTATAATGTGTCTAAAGATTATTTTAATGATTTTATTTAAGTTATTGGAGAGGTGTTATCGCATGATTACATTATGCTCAAATGATTTCTATAGTATGAAAAAATTTGTGAAAGAATTAAGTCTTCTGGTGATAAAAATTATTGTTTATAGAGATGGTTGTATGTTATATTGGAGAGGTCATATAAGTGTAGATTTCTATAAATTATGTAATCAATGCAGGTAAAGAGTACCAGGAGGTTGAGTTATAATTAGTGATGTAAATCATACAAACAGATATTTTATGTCTTTAACTCTTAGATTAGAAAGACTTTATGCATCAAAGATCTTTGCTATAAATTATGTAATCAATGTAAGCACACGACTTGACAAGCAAATCATGAAACAAAAAATAGGACTAATGTATCATCCATCAGATGCAGAAGTATGAAAAAATTTTGATAGAACATATCCTGAGTTTGTGAAGAAAAATTCAAAATATTAAGTTAGATTTCTGTGCTAATGGATTTGCTCCATTTGACAACTCAGGAAGAACTTATTCTTGTTGGTCAGTTATCTTAACTCTATCTAATCTTTCATTCAGTATGTGCATGAAAACACCATATATGTTTTTAATATTGATTGTTTTGAGATGTAAAATCCAAAGAAATTAATAGATGTTTACATGCAACCAATGATTGTAGAATTGAAACAACTATGGGATGAAGGAGTTTCTACATATGATGTTTTTAATAAAGGTTGCTCTTCTTTGGACCGTAAATGATTTTTTGTCTTATGGTATGTTATCGGGACAGAGTACCGCTAGAGTTTTAGAATGTGTAATATATATGAAGAGATCAAAGTCTTTCAGAATAAAATATGGAAAGAAGATAAATTATTTGATTAACATAAATAATTTTTACCATCAAATCATAAATTCAAAAGAAATAAAGAAGAATTCACTAATAATAAAATTGAAAGAACACCTCCGCCATTGAGATTAACTCGTGAACAAATACGATATAGAGTGCTTAGCTTTTCATCTTATTGAAGAGTTAAATGGAACAATATATGATTACGAAAGTATATGATGCGGGATGCGGGGGAAAAATCCGTTCGCTCCGTTTTCAAGGCGATGAAGCGATGAGGGAGGTCTCGGAATATTCTTCCCCGGCGGCGATCAGTAAAGAATAAGAAAATGAAGTAGACGAAACGCGAAAACCCGACACCAGCAATCGAGATTCAGACACGAGATGTAACGTGGTTCGGAATAAGGATTCCTACTCCACGGGGGTGAGGTTTCTCACCAGATGCGGTGCCTAAGCACTTTCACTCATTTTCTCTCGTCTCCCCTTCTCTCTTGCTGGATGCGAATGATTGTGGATCGATCTCCCATTTTCCTTCCTTCCTCTCTCCCTTTTATCTTCCCCTCCTCCTTCAACGTAACGTCGTGGATTATCTCCATCGCACACGTGACCACCTCCTCCTCCTGGAGAATAATTCTGTTACAAATATGAGGAACGAGGACTCCTCCGAATATTGCGGGGGGGCCCCCAAGCCGTTGCATAGCACATTTCCCTTTACTTTTCAGGCAACGAGGTTAAACTGTCCCCCTCACCCCTCTGCTTTGGGTGAAGTTAACTTAGGCCCCTATACCCTAGGTGACCTAGCCTTAGGGTTTCTCCTCAAACTGAACCAATTCTCCTTTTTCCCGTACCAAACTTCTTTGGCGTCGATTAGGTTGAGTTGACCCTTCCTCCATCCCATTGGCTTCGGGAATTGCCTAGTTGAACCAGTTCCTATTCCTCTGTTAGCGAAGTGTCTTCCGCCTCTTTTCCACCTGCGTCCCTTGCTTCTAGCATTCGCCCGTGCCGATGGCTCTCGCTACTTGTCCGTGCCGATGACCTCTGGTACTTGCGCCCGTGTCCATTACTTCCGATAACTCTCGCCCGTGTCAATGGCTTCGTCTAGCTCTCGCCCGTGCCAATGGCTTCTGATAACTCTCGCCCGAACTGTTTCTCCTTTTCCCCTTTGGCTGAACCAGGTGTTTTGGGGATGGGTCACGGGTCACCTGCTAACTCTTCTATTGGGAATTAGGTAGAAAAAGTACCAGTAGTATCATTAGTCAACCCCGAAAAATAGTCAAGCGAAGTTATAAGCTTGACTTTCCAAATGTGCGTAAAGTTTATGCCCTATTCTTCATTCTTCCGCTTGAATCCACCTTTTCCTTTATAACTCCCTTGTATGCCCCCGAGGCGGCCTGATGGGCCCATGGGCTCCGCTTCTCCTTCTCTCTCCGTGAAATTGAATCGTCACGGGAAACCCTATATAAACCTCCGCCTTCTCCTCTTAGGTATCATTTAGCGTGCCTAACAATCTAGTCTTGTACTTCTTCTTCCACGATTTTCCCCGGTGGCGTTTCAGCGATTCAGTCCTTCCCTTCTCGCACGGTTCTCCCTTACCCCCGAGTAAGTGCTTTGCTTAGTTTAACACTCATGGCTCCTAGGACTACCTCTCCACCCGCCTGGTATGAACATACCATAACCCAGTTAGATTGTAACCATTATTTCTTTAATATCAAGAACGACTACATAGATCCTTCTATAAAATGATGTTTCACAACCAAGCTGCATCGACCTCATATTCCTCCTCCTGGTTTGACATGCTTTTTCTCCGAACAATTCTTTAACGGCCTATCTTTGCCGACACCACAGGTCTACTTGGACCTCCTAGACTTCTACAGATTACCCCTGAACCAATTCACCCCCAACTCCTTCCGAATTCTATCGAGCCCACCTGATGTTCCAACATTTGAACCTCCTTTGACCCCAGAACTATTCCATTGCTTCTTCCAATTAAAGTCTTCTAAGGCAGGCCTCTTCTATTTGTCTAGTCGTTCAGACTGCCAATTTCTGGTGAACCTGCCTACTTCCCACAAGGGCTGGGAAGCACTATACTTCTTTGTAGAGCTTCCGGAGCCTTTACCTCATTCCGATATTTGGAAATTAGACCTTCCCGAATTGCCTTCCTTCCGGGAAATGAGGACCAAATGTCCTTTCCTGGAGGTGTATAGAGTTTTAGGGGAGCTACACTACTGTTCGAACCATCTGCTAGAGACTCCCCTCCTGCGCCATTTTGGATTGTCTCCTCTACCTCTGACGACTTCGGTTGCTGTAGGTAGGGTGACATTTATCCTGCAATGTGACTTCCTTTTTAGGTCATCCATCTTTCTTACCAGTATATCTTGTAGATAATCTGATGCAGAAGGCTCTGGTGGAATGGGAGTCGATCGAGGCTGCTAAGAAGAAGAAGCGGCTTAACAAAGGCAAACCCACGGCTCAGTCACCTCCTCGGAAAAAGTCGGCTCGTTAAGAAAGGAGCCTCAAGCTCATCACTCATCTCCCCTCAACCCGGATCCACGAGTGGTCTCACTCGACCATTTATGAACCACGAAGAGAAGGTACTACCTCCCCGTCTATTCTCCATCTCCTCAAGGAGGATTCTCCTTCTCATTTTCTTCACTCCTCCCCTCGTAGAAATTCACCTCCACCTTCTCATGTGGAGCCACTCCAAGCTCCTGTTCCTTGGACCTAAGGGCTCCCTCCCCCTTGGCCGTGTCGGGCCTCCAACCTCCTCCTCAGAAGGAAGACCCCTCCCTTCCTGTTCCTCAGGGGTCACGTTAGGGTCCTCACTGCAAATTCGGCACCCCCGGAGGTGAAATTCTTTAATCGATCAGGCATAAGGCCCATGCGAGCAAGTGGGCAAGCTACTTCTTGAGGTATCTCTTATTTCTCCTTTTCTCTTTACCGCAAGTATTACTATATGCCAATTTGTAATGACAGCTTTTCTTTCCCTGCAGCCGGCCATGATAAGATGGTCACTCGGTGGCCCGCTTTCAATCTAGTGGAAACTCGCCACTTCGCCTCGTGTCACAAAAAGCTCGTTCAAAGAATCGGCGAGCAAGAGGCGAAGAAACCGATATGAGGGGCCAATGCGAGAAGCGATGATGCACGATAGCCTGTACGAGCGAGAAGAGGAGGCTGCGGAAAAGAACGAGGACTTGAGGCGGGATTTTTCTCAATCCAGTGAACGCAACAAGTAGATGAATTGGAGTCAAGGAATACAAAAATATCTTATGGATGTCATGATCAAGGATCGACTCTGCGGCTACTATCTCACGGCAATGACAAGAATGCAACCGCCTTAACACAGAAGCGTCGGCACAGGCCATTACTCGGGAATCCTGTGCAAAGAAGTGTCAGGAACTTTCCTCTGCAATAACGGCTCTTCCCCGAACCTTATCACCGGTGGCCCAGCAGCAATCCACCCTCCAACAGGAGTATCTTGAAGCCCTTTCAGCCTTAGGACAGCGAGCTATAAAGGCAGCCACCGAGAGAGATGCTTTGGCGATCAAATTGGCGGAAAGTCAAACTCAGGTGGCTCAATATCAGGACCAATTAAAGGAGCAGGAAGCCGACCTCAAGAGGCGCTATGTCAAGAAAGGGGTAGATCTCTTTATATTAGGCTTCGAGGGGGCTGTAGCTCAAAACGCCGAACAAGGATATCCACCTCCCGGCGTGGACACCAGCCACTTAGATCCTGTATCGGCGTTGGCTAAATGTTCCCCTGAGCGATTTGAGTTGTAATCTCCCGTACTGTTTTTTCGGTAATAACTTTTTCTTTACTGTTAAGAGCTGACTCTTATCAATATGTCTGTCCATTACGGTCCTTGCGTGTTCTCTAGCGAGTCGGGGTTTCTGGACCAATTTTGAGCTTTCCCTTGTTATTTCTTTACCCGTACCATATAACGCCATCGCCTGGCTGGTTCGGGACTCTCTTCTGAGATTTTGCCTACTAGGATCCACATCGCCCGATTTTGGTTCGGACATCACTTTAAATGGCCTTTTGCCGTTGATTTTCCCTATCCTTCCGCTTTGCCGGAAAAAGATGCGACCTCTTCGTCTTCTCCCCTTCCCAGAACTTTTTAGCCATTCTCCTTCCATTATAAATCCTTACGTCCCCCTTGTCTTCGTCCTGTTATCTTACCATCATGGCTTGTGAGGCATCCCATTAAAATTTCTTGAATCGAGAATCTTTTGAAATCAGGTGGGTCTCACGAGGATGATGTAGATTCGGAGACCCGATCAACCGCCACTTCAGTCTTCCATCCCCTACCTTTTCCGCCTTTCGGTCCAACTCCCACCCCTCCAGCGGGGAGATCCTTCCGCGCTCCTTTCCCCTCCTTCCGCAACAGGGTATGAAATCCCCCTTCACAGGAGTACGATTGGGAGACCCGCGCGTTGATGAACTTCCTTCACTTCCGCCCGCGTTGGCTTTCATCCCAGTTCCCCCGGCGAGGACTCGTCCTTCCCCTTTCGATGAAGGTCCACCAGTTCTTCCTCCACCCCAAAGCGAGCTTGAGTTATATTAGCTCCTTCTCCCCCCAAAGAGACATCTCCCGATTCATCTGTTAGGAGTAATCATGGAAAATCTTTGTAGATCAAGTTAATGTAATCGTTTCAAATATGTTAATAAAAAAATAAGGAGGCAAATGATATCTTTTGTCTTTTCCGTAGAAGTAAGGCTTTTGTCTTCCAAAAGGATAGTAATCTGATCCAACATATCTTCCTCTATCATGTCTCGGGGATTCGGACCCTCTTAATTACGATTGTAGTCCCGTCAACCTTCCTGCTACTGCCCCCACGTTTCCTCTTCTGTATCGGCATTTATGGTTCTCACGTCTCCTACCAATGAATGCACTCTTCCCTTTCGCCATAAAACCCACCGACCTTTACGATAGCTTCCACCATTCTCCTTTTCCTTTGCTTGTCATGGGCCGAATATCGAGCAGCGGCGGTTCCTCGCCTTCTAAGAAGCGGTTCCACGTTTCCTCTGTTAGCGAAGTGCCTTAGCCTCTTTTCCCTGCGTCCCTTGCTTCTAGCATTCGCCGTCATAGATGGCTCTCATTACTTGTCGTCTTGGAGTGACCTCTGGTACTTGCGCGTAAATCTTCTTGAAGCAGTCTTATCTTGGCGACTCTGCGCCAACCCCGACCGCGCAAGGAAACTCCATCCGTTTCGCCTAACCAAGAATTGTAATACCCTAGATGTATTAGGGTTTCTTTTGTTGTTTCTCCTTGTAGATGGCTGGGAGTATGTAGTTCTCCCGTATCATCGAACTTCCCTAGTTTATCTCCTTCCTCCAGGACCTTCTGAGTTGTACTACTCTTTACTCCTTTTGTATTTACATGCAATTTGGGGCATATTTCGGCTCTCCCGTCTTTTCAATCTGCTGAGGTATATAGACCCCTTAGACGAGCCGATTCTGCTATGGCACAAGAATACAACCATATAAAGTTGATTAATACAAGCAACTGAGACATAGAATAAATAATAACCGAGGAATCTCGGTTCTTCCGTTTCACCACCACACGAGGATATCTTCAGCTCTGCGGGGATAGCATTTCATATATAGAGTAAATAGTAACCGAGGAGTCTCGGTTCTTCCGTTCCACCACCACACGGGGATAACTTCCGCTCTGCGGGGATAGCATTTCATATATAGAGTAAATAGTAACCGAGGAGTCTCGGTTCTTCCGTTCCACCACCACACGGGGATAACTTCCGCTCTGCGGGGATAGCATTTCATATATAGAGTAAATAGTAACCGAGGAGTCTCGGTTCTTAGTTCCACCACCACAGAGATAACTTCCGCTCTGCGAGGATAGCATTTCATATATAGAGTAAATAGTAACCGAGGAGTCTCGGTTCTTCCGTTCCACCACCACACGGGGATAACTTCCGCTCTGCGGGGATAGCATTTCATATATAGAGTAAATAGTAACCGAGGAGTCTCGGTTCTTCCGTTCCACCACCACACGGGGATAACTTCTGCTTTGCGGAGATAGCATTTCATATATAGAGTAAATAGTAACTGAGGAGTCTCGGTTTTTCCGTTCCACCACCACACGGGGATAACTTCCGCTCTGCGTGGATAGCAGTTCCTATATAGAGTAAATAGAAACCGAGGAGTCTCGGTTCTTCCGTTCCACCACCACACGGGGATAACTTCCGCTCTGCGGGGATAGCATTTCATATATAGAGTAAATAGTAACCGAGGAGTCCCGGTTCTTCCGTTCCACCACCACACGGGGATAACTTCCGCTCTGCGGGGATAGCATTTCATATATAGAGTAAATAGTAACCGAGGAGTCTCGGTTCTTCCGTTCCATCACCACACGGGGATAACTTCCGCTTTGCGGGGATAGCATTTCATATATAGAGTAAATAGTAACCGAGGAGTCTCGGTTCTTCCGTTCCACCACCACACGGGGATAACTTCCGCTCTGCGGGGATAGCATTTCATATATAGAGTAAATAGTAACCGAGGAGTCTCGGTTCTTCCGTTCCACCACCACACGGGGATAACTTCAGCTCTGCGGAGATAGCATTTCATATATAGAGTAAATAGTAACCAGAGTCTTGGTTCTTCCGTTCCACCACCACACAGGGATAACTTCGCTGCTGTGAGATAACATTTCATATATAGAGTAAATAGTAACCGAGGAGTCTCGGTTCTTGGTCCACTACCACCACGGGGATATCTTAGCTCTGCTTGAGATAGCATTTTGTATATAAAGTAAATAGTAACCGAGGAGTCTCGGTTCTTCCGTTCCACCACCACACGGGGATAACTTCCGCTCTGCGGGGATAGCATTTCATATATAGAGTAAATAGTAACCGAGGAGTCTCGGTTCTTCCGTTCCACCACCACACGGGGATAACTTCCGCTCTGCGGGGATAGCATTTCATATATAGAGTAAATAGTAACCGAGGAGTCTCGGTTCTTCCGTTCCACCACCACACGGGGATAACTTCCGCTCTGCGGGGATAGCATTTCATATATAGAGTAAATAGTAACCGAGGAGTCTCGGTTCTTCCGTTCCACCACCACACGGGGATAACTTCCGCTCTGCGGGGATAACATTTCATATATAGAGTAAATAGTAATCGAGGAGTCTCGGTTCTTCCGTTCCACCACCACACGGGGATAACTTTCGCTCTGCGGGGATAGCATTTCATATATAGAGTAAATAGTAACCGAGGAGTCTCGGTTCTTCCGTTCCACCACCACACGGGGATAACTTCCGCTCTGCGGGGATAGCATTTCACCTTTACTTTGCGTGGGGCCCCCCAAGCCGTTGCATAGCACCTTTCCCAAGCCGTTGCATAGCACCTTTCCCTTTACTTTTCAGGCAACGAGGTTAAACTGTCCCCCTCACCCCTCTGCTTTGGGTGAAGTTAACTTAGGCCCCTATACCATAGGTGACCTAGCCTTAGGGTTTCTCCTCAAACCGAACCAATTCTCCTTTTTCCCGTACCAAACTTCTTTTGCGTCGATTAGGTTGAGTTGACCCTTCCTCCATCCAATTGGCTTCGGGAATTGCCTAGTTGAACCAGTTCCTATCCCTCTGTTAGCGAAGTGCCTTCCGCCCCTTTTCCACCTGCGTCCCTTGCTTCTAGCATTCGCCCGTGCCGATGGCTCTCGCTACTTGTCCGTCTTGGATGACCTCTGCGGTACTTGCGCCCGTGTCGATTACTTCCGATAACTCGCGATGTCGGTAAGCCCGTCTAACTCGCGCCGTGCGATGGCCTCGATAACTCGCCCGTACCAATGGCCGTCTAACTCTGCCGTGCCAGTAACTCGCGCCCGTGCGATGGCGATAACTCGCCGCGTACCAATGGCCGTCTAACTCTCGCCCGTGCAATGGCCCCGATAACTCGCCGAACTATTTCTCCTTTTCCCTTTGGGTGAACCAGGTGTTTTGGGGGCCGGGTCACCAGTCACTGCTCACTCTTCTATTGGGAATTAGGTAGAAAAAGTACGATAGTATCATTAGTCAACCCGAAAAATAGTCAAGCGAAGTTATAAGCTTGACTTTCCAAATGCGTAAAGTTTATGCCTATTCTTCATTCCTCACTTGAATCCACCTTTTCCTTTATAACTCCCTTGTATGCCTCGAGGCCCGATGGGCCCATGGGCTCCGTTCTCCTTCTCTCTCGTGAAATTGAATGCGTCACGAAACCCTATATAAACCTCGCCTTCTCCTCTTAGGTATCATTTAGCGTGCCCTAACAATCCGATCTCGTACTTCTTCTTCCACGATTTTCCCGGTGGCGTTTGCGATTGATCCTTCCCTTCTGCAGTTCTCCCTTACCCCGAGTAAGTGCTTTGCTTAGTTTAACACTCATGGCTCCTAGGACTACCTCTCCACCACTTTGGTATGAACATACCATAACCCGATTAGATTGTAACCATTATTTCTTTAATATCAACGACTACATAGATCATACATAAAATCTTTGTTTCACGACCAAGTTGCATCGGCCTCATATTCCTCCTCACAGTTTGACATGCTTTTTCTCGAACAATTCTTTACTTGACCTATCTTTGCGGCACCACAGTCTACTTGGACCTCCTAGACTTCTCTGATTACCCCTGAACCAATTAACCCCCAACTCCTTAGAATTCTATCGGGAGCCCACATAGTGTTCCAACATTTGAACCTCCTTTGACCCGAACTATTCCATTGCTTCTTCCAATTAAAGTCTTCTAAGCGGGCCTCTTCTATTTGTCTAGTCGTTGATTGCCAATTTCAGTGAACTGCCTACTTCCCTAAATTTGGGAAGCACTATACTTCTTTGTAGAGCTTCCGGAGCCTTTACCTCATTCCGATATTTGGAAAGTAGACCTTCCCGAATTGCCTTCCTTCCGGGAAATGAGGACCAAATGTCCTTTCCTGGAGGTGTATAGAGTGTTAGGGGAGCTACACTACTGTTCGAACCATCTGCTAGAGACTCCCCTCCTGCGCCATTTTGGATTGTCTCCTCTACCTCTGACGACTTCGGTTGCTGTAGGTAGGGTGACATTTATCCTGCAATGTGACTTCCTTTTTAGGTCATCCATCTTTCTTACCAGTATATCTTGTAGATAATCGATCTGAAGGCTCAGTGGAAGGAGTCGATCGAGGCTGCTAAGAAGAAGAAGGCAGCAACTAACAGAGGCAAACCCACAGCAGCCCCGTCACCTCCTCGGAAAAAGCTGCGGCTCGTTAAGAAAGGAGCCTCAAGCTCATCGGCTCATCTCCCCTCAACTTCGGAACCACCAGGGTCTCAACCCCTGACCATTTATGAACCACGAAGAGAGGGTACTACCTCCCCTGTCTATTCTCCATCTCCTCAAGGAGGGGATTCTCCTTCTCATTTTCTTCACTCCTCCCCCTCGGCGCAAAATTCACCTCCACCTTCTCATGTGGAGCCACTCCAAGCTCCTGTTCCTTCGGACCTAAGGTGCTCCCTCCCCCTTCGTGTCAGGCCTCCAACCTCCTCCGAAGGGGAGGACCCCTCCCTTCCTGTTCCTCCGAGGGTTACGTTAGGATCCCTGCTGCAAATTCGGCACCCCTCGGAGGTGAAATTCTTTAATAAGTCAGGCGTACAAGGCCCATGCGAGCAAGTGGGCAAGCTACTTGCTGAGGTATCTCTTATTTCTCCCTTTTCTCTTTACCGCAAGTATTACTATATGCCAATTTGTAATGACAGTTTCTTTCCCCTGCAGGCCGCCGCTCAGCATGATAAGATGGTCACTCGGCTGGCCCGCTTTCAATCTACCGTGGAAACTCGCCACATTGGCTCCGTGTCTATGAAAAAGCTCGTTCGGCGGCGAGCGAGCAAAGCGAAGCGAAACCGATATGAGGGCCAATCGAAGCGATGATGCGGCTATACGATACGGGCGAGAAGAGGAGGCTGCGAAAGAACGAGGATTTGGGCGGATTTTTCTCAATCCGATGAAGCTGCAACAAGTAGATGAATTGGCTCGGGAGTTGAAGGAATACAACAGATATCTGATGGATGACATGATCAAGGATGCTGACTCTGCGGCTACTATCTCACAGCTTCAACAAGAATGCAACCGCCTTAACTTGGAACGTCAAGCACAGGCCATTACTGGGAATCTGTGCGAAGAAGTGTCGGGAACTTTCCTCTGCAATACGGCTCTTCCCGAACCTTATCACGGTGGCCCTGACAATCCACCCTTCAGCGGGAGTATCTTGAAGCCCTTTCGGCCTTAGGGACGAGCTATAAAAGCGACCCAGAGAGATGCTTTGGCGATCAAATTGGCGGAAAGTCAAACTCGGGTGGCTCAATATCGGGACCAATTAAAGGAAGCGAGCCGAGCCTCAAGAGGCGCTATGTCGAAAGGGTAGATCTCTTTATATTAGGCTTGAGTGTAGCTCAAAATCTTAGAACAAGGATATCCACCTCGGCGTGGACACGGACCACTTAGATCTGTATCGGCGTTGGCTAAATGTTCCTGGCGATTTGAGTTGTAATCTCCGTCTTGTTTTCTGTAATAACTTTTTTCTTTCTTGTTAAGGCGACTCTTATCAATATATGCATCCATTCACGGTCCTTGCGTGTTCTCTAGCGAGTCAGGGTTTCTGGACCAATTTTGAGCTTTCCCTTGTTATTTCTTTACCCGTACCATATAACGCCATCGTCTGGTCGGTTCGGGGCTCTCTTACGGGATCTCGCTTACTAGTATCCACATCCGCCCCGATTTTGGTTCGGACATCACTTTAAATGGCCTTTTGCCCGTTGATTTTCCCTATCCTTCCTCTTGCTTCGGAAAAGGTGCCAGCCTCTTCGTCTTCTCCCCCTTCCCCAGAACTTTTTCGCCATTCTCCTTCCATTATAAATCCTTCGTCCCCCTTGTCTTCGTCCTGTTATCTTACCATCATGGCTTGGAGGCATCCCATTAAAATTTCTTGAATCAGAATCTTTTGAAATACTGGTGGGTCTCTGAGGATGATCACGGTCGGAGACTGATCAACGCCACTTGATCTTCCATCCCCTACCTTTTCGCCTTTGGTCCAACTCCCACCCCTCGGTGAGAGATCCTTCAGCGCTCCTTTCCCTCCTTCCGCAGCGGGGTATAATCCCCCTTCACAGGAGTACGTGGGAGACCCCCGCGCCGTTGATGAACTTCCTCCACTTCCACCCGCGTTGGCTTTCGTCCCAGTTCCCCCAGCGAGGACTTGTCCTTCCCCTTTCGATGAAGGTCCACCAGTTCTTCCTCCACACCAAAGCGAGCGCTTGAGTTATATTAGCTCCTTCTCCCCCGAAGAGACATCTCCGCTTCATACATTAGGAGTAATCATGGAAAATCTTTGTAGATCAAGTTAATGTAATCGTTTCAAATATGTTAATAAAAAAAAAATAAGGGAGGCAAATGATATCTGTTTTTGTCTTATTTCCGTAGAAGTAAGGCTTTTGTCTTCCAAAAGGATAGTAATCTGATCTGAACATATCTTCCTCTATCATGTCTCGGGGATTGGACCCTCTTAATTATGATTGTAGTCCGTCAACCTTCACCTTTCCTCCCACGTTTCCTCTTACGTATCGGCATTTATGGTTCTCCGTCTCCTACCAATGAATGCACTCTTCCCTTCGTCGCCATAAAAACCCACCGACCTTTACACGATAGCTTCCACCATTCTCCTTTTTCCTTTGCAGCCATGGGCGGAATACGAATGATCTCCGGAGCAGGCGGTGAGTTCCTCGCCTTCAAGCGGTTCCACGTTTCCTCTGTTAGCGAAGTGCCTTCATTACTCTTTTTCCACACTGCGTCCCTTGGCTAGCATTCGCCCGTGCGAGTGGCTCTAGCTTCTTTAAGTGTCCGTAGCTCTTATGGTACTTGCCCGTGTCCATTACTTCCGATAACTCTCGATGGCCCGTCTAGCTCTACGCTTGATATGGCCGCTAATGGCTTCGATAACTCTCGCCTCAATCTGTTTCTCCTTTTCCCTTTCCTGAATCCAGTGTTTTGGGGATGGGTCACGGGTCACCTGCTAACTCTTCTATTGGGAATTAGGTAGAAAAAGTACCAGTAGTATCATTAGTCAACCCCGAAAAATAGTCAAGCGAAGTTATAAGCTTGACTTTCCAAATGTGCGTAAAGTTTATGCCCTATTCTTCATTCTTCCGCTTGAATCCACATTTTCCTTTATAACTCCCTTGTATGCCCCCGAGGCGGCCTGATGGGCCCATGGGCTCCGCTTCTCCTTCTCTCTCCGTGAAATTGAATCGTCACGGGAAACCCTATATAAACCTCCGCCTTCTCCTCTTAGGTATCATTTAGCGTGCCTAACAATCCAGTCTTGTACTTCTTCTTCCACGATTTTCCCCGGTGGCATTTCGACGATTCAGTCCTTCCCTTCTCGCACGGTTCTCCCTTACCCCCGAGTAAGTGCTTTGCTTAGTTTAACACTCATGGCTCCTAGGACTACCTCTCCACCCGCCTGGTATGAACATACCATAACCCAGTTAGATTGTAACCATTATTTCTTTAATATCAAGAACGACTACATAGATCCTTCTATAAAATGATGTTTCACGACCAAGCTGCATCGACCTCATATTCCTCCTCCTGGTTTGACATGCTTTTTCTCCGAACAATTCTTTAACGGCCTATCTTTGCCGACACCACAGGTCTACTTGGACCTCCTAGAATTCTACAGATTACCCCTGAACCAATTCACCCCCAACTCCTTCCGAATTTTATCGGGAGCCCACACAGTGTTCCAACATTTGAACCTCCCTTTGACCCCAGAACTATTCCATTGCTTCTTCCAATTAAAGTCTTCTAAGGCAGGCCTCTTCTATTTGTCTAGTCGTTCAGACTGCCAATTTCTGGTGAACCTGCCTACTTCCCACAAGGGCTGGGAAGCACTATACTTCTTTGTAGAGCTTCCGGAGCCTTTACCTCATTCCGATATTTGGAAATTAGACCTTCCCGAATTGCCTTCCTTTCGGGAAATGAGGACCAAATGTCCTTTCCTGGAGGTGTATAGAGTTTTAGGGGAGCTACACTACTGTTCGAACCATCTGCTAGAGACTCCCCTCCTGCGCCATTTTGGATTGTCTCCTCTACCTCTGACGACTTCGGTTGCTGTAGGTAGGGTGACATTTATCCTGCAATGTGACTTCCTTTTTAGGTCATCCATCTTTCTTACCAGTATATCTTGTAGATAATCTGATGCAGAAGGCTCTGGTGGAATGGGAGTCGATCGAGGCTGCTAAGAAGAAGAAGGCAGCAGCTAACAAAGGCAAACCCACAGCAGCTCCGTCACCTCTCCTAAAAGTCATGCATTGCTAAGAAAGGAGCCTCAAGCTCATCAGCTCATCTCCCCTCAACTTCGGATCCACCAGGGTCTCAGCCCCTGACCATTTATGAACCACGAAGAGAAGGTACTACCTCCCCTGTCTATTCTCCATCTCCTCAAGGAGGGGATTCTCCTTCTCATTTTCTTCACTCCTCCCCCTCGGCACAAAATTCACCTCCACCTTCTCATGTGGAGCCACTCCAAGCTCCTGTTCCCGGACCTAAGGGCTCCCCTCCCCCATTCGCCGTATCAGGCCTCCAACCTCCTCCGAAGGGGAAGACCCCTCCCTTCCTGTTCCTCCGAGGGTCACGTTAGGGTCCCTGCTGCAAATTCGGCACCCCTCGGAGGTGAAATTCTTTAATCAGTCAGGCGTACAAGGCCCATGCGAGCAAGTGGGCAAGCTACTTGCTGAGGTATCTCTTATTTCTCCCTTTTCTCTTTACCGCAAGTATTACTATATGCCAATTTGTAATGACAGTTTCTTTCCCCTGCAGCCGCCAAAGATGATAAGATGGTCACTCGGCCGCCCGCTTTCAATCTACCGTGGAAACTCGCCACTTCGCCTCCGTGTCACAACAGAAAAAGCTCGTTCAGCAACTGAGCGAGCAAGAGGCGAAGGAAACCGATATGAGGGGCCAATGCGAGGAAGCGATGATGCAGCTAGCCCTGGTACGGAGCGAGAAAGAGGAGCTGCAGTGAAAGAACGAGGACTTAGAGCAGCGGATTTTTCTCCAATCCAGTGAACTGCAACAAGTAGATGAATTGGCTCGAGTCAAGGAATACAAAAAATATCTTATGGATGTCATGATCAAGGATGCTGACTCTGCGGATACTATCTCACAGCTTAAACAAGATTGAAACCGCTTTAACACGAACGCCAAGCTCGGGCCATTACTCGGGAATCCTGTGCAAAGAAGTGTCAGGAACTTTCCTCTGCAATAACGGCTCTTCCCCGAACCTTATCACCGGTGGCCCAGCAGCAATCCACCCTCCAACAGGAGTATCTTGAAGCCCTTTCAGCCTTAGGACAGCGAGCTATAAAGGCAGCCACCGAGAGAGATGCTTTGGCGATCAAATTGGCGGAAAGTCAAACTCAGGTGGCTCAATATCAGGACCAATTAAAGGAGCAGGAAGCCGACCTCAAGAGGCGCTATGTCAAGAAAGGGGTAGATCTCTTTATATTAGGCTTCGAGGGGGTTGTAGCTCAAAACGCCGAACAAGGATATCCACCTCCCGGCGTGGACACCAGCCACTTAGATCCTGTATCGGCGTTGGCTAAATGCTCCCCTGAGCGATTTGAGTTGTAATCTCCCGTACTATTTTTTCGGTAATAACTTTTTCTTTACTGTTAAGAGCTGACTCTTATCAATATGTCTGTCCATTACGGTCCTTGCGTGTTCTCTAGCGAGTCGAGGTTTCTGGACCAATTTTGAGCTTTCCCTTGTTATTTCTTTACCCGTACCATATAACGCCATCGCCTGGCTGGTTCGGGCTCTCTTACGGGATTTTGCCTACTAGGATCCACATCCGCCCCGATTTTGGTTCGGACATCACTTTAAATGGCCTTTTGCCCGTTGATTTTCCCTATCCTTCCGCCTGCTTCGGAAAAGATGCCAGCCTCTTCGTCTTCTCCCCCTTCCCCAGAACTTTTTCGCCATTCTCCTTCCATTATAAATCCTTCGTCCCCCTTGTCTTCGTCCTGTTATCTTACCATCATGGCTTCAGCAGGGCATCCCATTAAAATTTCTTCGGAATCAGAATCTTTTGAAATACAGGACTGGGTCTCTGAGGATGATGTAGATTCGGAGACCCGATCAACCGCCACTTCAGTCTTCCATCCCCTACCTTTTCCGCCTTTCGGTCCAACTCCCACCCCTCCAGCGGGGAGATCCTTCCGCGCTCCTTTCCCCTCCTTCCGCAACAGGGTATGGAATCCCCCCTTCACCTGGGAGTACACAGTGGGAGACCCCCGCGCCGTTGATGAACTTCCTTCACTTCCACCCGCGTTGGGTTTCATCCCAGTTCCCCCGGCGAGGACTCGTCCTTCCCCTTTCGATGAAGGTCCACTAGTTCTTCCTCCACCCCAAGGCGAACGCTTCAGAGTTATATTAGCTCCTTCTCCCCCCAAAGAGACATCTCCCGATTCATCTGTTAGGAGTAATCATGGAAAATCTTTGTAGATCAAGTTAATGTAATCGTTTCAAATATGTTAATAAAAAAAATAAGGGAGGCAAATGATATCTGTTTTTGTCTTTTTCCCGTAGAAGTAAGGCTTTTGTCTTCCAAAAGGATAGTAATCTGATCTGAACATATCTTCCTCTATCATGTCTCGGGGATTCGGACCCTCTTAATTATGATTGTAGTCCCGTCAACCTTCCTGCTACTGCCCCCACGTTTCCTCTTCTGTATCGGCATTTATGGTTCTCACGTCTCCTACCAATGAATGCACTCTTCCCCTTCGTCGCCATAAAAACCCACCGACCTTTACCTGATAGCTTCCACCATTCTCCTTTTTCCTTTGCTTGTCATGGACAGAATATCGGAACAGGGCAGCAGTTCCTCGCCTTCTAAAGAGCAGTTCCACGTTTCCTCTGTTAGCGAAGTGCCTTCCGCCTCTTTTCCACCTGCGTCCCTTGCTTCTAGCATTCGCCCGTGCCGATGGCTCTCGCTACTTGTCCGTGCCGATGACCTCTGGTACTTGCGCCCGTGTCCATTACTTCCGATAACTCTCGCCCGTGTCAATGGCTTCGTCTAGCTCTCGCCCGTGCCAATGGCTTCTGATAACTCTCGCCCGAACTGTTTCTCCTTTTCCCCTTTGGCTGAACCAGGTGTTTTGGGGATGGGTCACGGGTCACCTGCTAACTCTTCTATTGGGAATTAGGTAGAAAAAGTACCAGTAGTATCATTAGTCAACCCCGAAAAATAGTCAAGCGAAGTTATAAGCTTGACTTTCCAAATGTGCGTAAAGTTTATGCCCTATTCTTCATTCTTCCGCTTGAATCCACCTTTTCCTTTATAACTCCCTTGTATGCCCCAGGCGGCTGATGGGCCCATGGGCTCGCTTCTCCTTCTCTCTCGTGAAATTGAATCGTCACGGAAACCCTATATAAACCTCCGCCTTCTCCTCTTAGGTATCATTTAGCGTGCCTAACAATCCAGTCTTGTACTTCTTCTTCCACGATTTTCCCATGGCGTTTGGCGATTGATCCTTCCTTCTCTTGCGGTTCTCCCTTACCCCGAGTAAGTGCTTTGCTTAGTTTAACACTCATGGCTCCTAGGACTACCTCTCCACCACTTTGGTATGAACATACCATAACCCAGTTAGATTGTAACCATTATTTCTTTAATATCAAGAACGACTACATAGATCTTTCTATAAAATGATGTTTCACGACCAAGCTGCATCGACCTCATATTCCTCCTCCTGGTTTGACATGCTTTTCTCTCAGAACAATTCTTTAACTACTATCTTTGCCGACACCACAGGTCTACTTGGACCTCCTAGACTTCTACAGATTACCCCTGAACCAATTCACCCCCAACTCCTTCCGAATTCTATCGGGAGCCCACACAGTGTTCCAACATTTGAACCTCCCTTTGACCCGAACTATTCCATTGCTTCTTCCAATTAAAGTCTTCTAAGGCGGGCCTCTTCTATT
The DNA here is from genome assembly GCA_025175895.1 of Wurfbainia villosa. Classification (NCBI taxonomy): domain Eukaryota; kingdom Viridiplantae; phylum Streptophyta; class Magnoliopsida; order Zingiberales; family Zingiberaceae; genus Wurfbainia; species Wurfbainia villosa. The sequence goes on along the minus strand of CM045991.1, from coordinate 13,909,662 downwards.
TGTCTAGTCGTTGTGATTCTAGTGAACTGCCTACTTCCCACAAGGGCTGGGAAGCACTATACTTCTTTGTAGAGCTTCCGGAGCCTTTACCTCATTCCGATATTTGGAAATTAGACCTTCCCGAATTGCCTTCCTTCCGGGAAATGAGGACCAAATGTCCTTTCCTGGAGGTGTATAGAGTTTTAGGGGAGCTACACTCTTTGTTGAACCATCTGCTAGAGACTCCCCTCTGCGCCATTTTGGATTGTCTCCTCTACCTCGAGACTTGGTTCTTTGTAGGTAGGGTGACATTTATCTACGATGTGACTTCCTTTTTAGGTCATCCATCTTTCTTACCAGTATATCTTGTAGATAATCTGATGCAGAAGGCTCTGGTGGAATGGGAGTCGATCGAGGCTGCTAAGAAGAAGAAGGCAGCAGCTAACAAAGGCAAACCCACAGCCTCACTCACCTCCTCGAAAAAGTCATGGCTCGTTAAGAAAGGAGCCTCAAGCTCATCACTCATCTCCCCTCAACTTGGATCCACCGAGTGGTCTCACACGACCATTTATGAACCACGAAGAGAAGGTACTACCTCCCCTGTCATTCTCCATCTCCTCAAGGAGGATTCTCCTTCTCATTTTCTTCACTCCTCCCCTCGGCAAAATTCACCTCCACCTTCTCATGTGGAGCCACTCCAAGCTCCTGTTCCTTCTGACCTAAGGGGCCCTCCCCTTCGCCAGATCGGGCCTCCAACCTCCTCCGAAGGGAAGACCCTCCCTTCCTGTTCCTCCGAGGGTCACGTTAGGGTCCTCCTGCAAATTCGCACCCCTGAGGTGAAATTCTTTAATCACCAGCGCATAAGGCCCATGCGAGCAAGTGGGCAAGCTACTTGCTGAGGTATCTCTTATTTCTCCCTTTTCTCTTTACTGCAAGTATTACTATATGCCAATTTGTAATGACAGTTTCTTTCCGCAGCCGCTGCCAAGATGATAAGATGGTCACTCTCGCCCGCTTAATCTATCTAGTGAAACTCGCCACTTCGCCTCCGTGTCACAATGAAAAAGCTCGTTCAAGAATCGGCGAGCAAGAGGCGGCGAAACCGATATGAGGGGCCAATGCGAGGAAGCGATGATCGATGCAATGAGCCCTGCACGGAGCGAAAAGAGGCTGCGGCAAAGAACGAGGACTTGGAGCGGCGGATTTTTCTCCAATCCGATGAAGCTGCAACAAGTAGATGAATTGGCTCGGGAGTTGAAGGAATACAAAAATATCTTATGGATGTCATGATCAAGGATCGACTCTGCGATTACTATATCTCACGGCTTCAACAAGAATGCAACCGCCTTAACACTCGAACGCCAAGCACAGGCCATTACTCGAATCACCGCAAAGAAGTGTCGAACTTTCCTCTGCAATAACGGCTCTTCCCGAACCTTATCACGGTGGCCCGAGAATCCACCCTCCAACAGAGTATCTTGAAGCCCTTTCACTTAGGACAATGAGCTATAAAGGCAGCCACCGAGAGAGATGCTTTGGCGATCAAATTGGCGGAAAGTCAAACTCAGGTGGCTCAATATCGGGACCAATTAAAGGAGCAGGAAGTCGACCTCAAGAGGCGCTATGTCAAGAAAGGGGTAGATCTCTTTATATTAGGCTTCGAGGGGGTTGTAGCTCAAAACGCCGAACAAGGATATCCACCTCCCGGCGTGGACACCAGCCACTTAGATCCTGTATCGGCGTTGGCTAAATGCTCCCCTGAGCGATTTGAGTTGTAATCTCCCGTACTGTTTTTTCGGTAATAACTTTTTCTTTCTTTATTAGGCGACTCTTATCAATATGTCTGTCCATTACGGTCCTTGTGTGTTCTCTAGCGAGTCGGGGTTTCTGGACCAATTTTGAGCTTTCCCTTGTTATTTCTTTACCCGTACCATATAACGCCATCGCCTGGCTGGTTCGGGGCTCTCTTACGGGCTTTTGCCTACTAGGATTCACATCCGCCCCGATTTTGGTTCGAACATCACTTTAAATGGCCTTTTGCCTATTGATTTTCCCTATCCTTCCGCCTGCTTCGGAAAAGATGTCAGCCTCTTCATCTTCTCTCCCTTCCCCAGAACTTTTTCGCCATTCTCCTTCCATTATAAATCCTTCATCCCCCTTGTCTTCGTCCTGTTATCTTACCATCATGGCTTCAGCAGGGCATCCCATTAAAATTTCTTCGGAATCAGAATCTTTTGAAATACAGGACTGGGTCTCTGAGGATGATGCAGATTCGGAGACCCGATCAACCGCCGCGTCTTCCATCCCCTACCTTTTCAGCCTTTCGGTCCAACTCCCACCCCTCGGGAGATCCTTCCGCTCCTTTCCCCTCCTTCCGCTGTATGGAATCCCCCTTCACACAGGAGTACATACGATGGGAGACCCCGCCGTTGATGAACTTCCTTCACTTCCGCCCGCGTTGGCTTTCGTCCCAGTTCCCCCGGCGAGGACTCGTCCTTCCCCTTTCGATGAAGGTCCACCAGTTCTTCCTCCACCCCAAGGCGAACGCTTCAGAGTTATATTAGCTCCTTCTCCCCCTAAAGAGACATCTCCCGCTTCATCTGTTAGGAGTAATCATGGAAAATCTTTGTAGATTAAGTTAATGTAATCGTTTCAAATATGTTAATAAAAAAAATAAGGGAGGCAAATGATATCTATTTTTGTCTTTTTCCCGTAGAAGTAAGGCTTTTGTCTTCCAAAAGGATAGTAATCTGATCTGAACATATCTTCCTCTATCATGTCTCTGGATTCTCGGACCCTCTTAATTATGATTGTAGTCCCGCAACCTTCCTCAAGCATCGCCTCTACGCTTTCCTCTTCTGTATCGGCATTTATTGTTCTCATGTCTCCTACCAATGAATGCACTCTTCCCCTTCGTCGCCATAAAAACCCACCGACCTTTACCTGATAGCTTCCACCATTCTCCTTTTTCCTTTGCTTGTCATGGGATGTAATATCGAACAGGCGTTAGCCTCGCCTTTCTAAAGAATGATAAATGACCGCCGATACATAGCCATCTTGAGGAACAAGTGAAGTGTTTACAATACCGGAGGAAACTTCGCCATAATCGCTCCTCGGCCAACAACTGATAGGGTCCCAAAAAGAACTATCCAGGCAAATCTTCTTGAAGCAGTCTTATCTTCAGCAGCTACTGCGCCAACCCCGACCGCATAAGGAAACTCCATCCGTTCCGCCTAACAAAGAATTGTAATACCCTAGATGTATTAGGGTCTCTTTGTTGTTTCTCCTTGTAGATGGTCGAGTATGTAGTTCTCTGTTTCATCGAACTTCCTAGTTTATCTCCTTCCTCCGTGACCTTCCGAGTTGTATTACTCTTTACTCCTTTTGTATTTACATGTAATTTGGGACATATTTCGCTCTCCCGCCTTTTCAATCACGGGTATATAGACCCTTAGGCAGACGAGCCGACTGCTATGGCACAAGAATACAACCATATAGAGTTGATTAATACAAGCAACTGAGACATAGAATAAATAATAACCGAGGAATTTTGGTTCTTCCGTTTCACCACCGCACGGGGATATCTTCCGCTCTGCGGGGATAGCAATTTGCACATAAAGTAAGTAGTAACCGAGGAATCCCGGTTCTTTCGTTCCACCACCACACGGGGATAACTTCGCCTCAAGGGGATAGCATTTTATATAGAGTAAATAGTAACCGAGGAGTCTCTTCTTCCGCTCCACCACCACACGGGATAACTTTGGCTCTGCTTGAGGATAGCATTTTTATATAGGTAAATAGTAGCAAGGGTCTCGGTTCTTCATGGGCTTTTTAGGAAAAATAAATCCTTCTTTCCCTTTCACTACCTTGAAGCCCATTAACACAAGCCCATTCTTCCTCCTTTTATAGGGTACTCTTTCGTCCTCGTTTTTTCTGCTATCTTCATCCTTTCACCTTTTGGTCTTCCTCTTCTTCGTCTGCTTGCTCCTCCGCCGCCAAATTTCGTTTCTTCGATCTTTCCTTCCTGGTTCCTCGTCTTTCGTTATTTTCAGATATCCGAGATGCATTCCACCTTCTTCCAGGAAATAGCGGGCCGCTACACGAATCGTAAACGGGGTGTCGGTCAGCCCTTAGCTTCTTCTTCTTCTTCACCTCCTTCGATCACCATCATACGGGAATCACCTCGTCGTTCTCCCTCTCCTCCTTCGGTGACTTTCGCTACCCCCGTCGAAGGAAGTCGGGTCATCGATCCCTCTTCACTTCCTCCTACTGCAAGCCCTAACTTTCCCCTTTGCCTCCCTCACTTGATAGCGTTTAGAAATCGCCTTCTTCTTCCCCACAACACAGGATGCATCAGGAAGGAGATGCTTTCATGTCCGCCGATGATAGAGGTTATACCGCCCCTGTCTTCTCCTTCCTCGGCCCGTCATTCCTCTCCTGAACCCATGGCGGTTGACATTCCTTCGCTGCCAACCTCCCCCTTCGTTTATCGCCTGAAGAGTCCTCCTCTTCCTGTAGACCCTAATCAGGAGCCTTCTACTTCTAAAATCCTCATTGAAGGCTTCCCCGACCCAGTGCTCATCATCTCATCTTCTCCAGGACCCTCCTCCGATCAGTCTCCTTCGATTTTTCCTTCCAACTTCACCTCCCGACAAATGTACGCCCATTCTCCCGCATCTCAATATACCACCCTTGACCACCACTTCCATGGACCTTTTGAATGAGACTCCTCCTTCTCTCCGTTCTCCACCATCGAATATCGCCTCCATTCTTCCCTTTACGAGTGAGATTCCCCCTTCGGCATCATCCGTCCCATCTTCTTCCCTTTCTCCCAGGAGTCTTCGGATTCTGAACTTAGAGGAGATGACTCCTCGTATGGAAGGCCTGCGTCATGCTTTGGACATGGTACGTTTTCTTAATCAATTTCCTTAGCTTTGTTTAACTGACCCATTTCTCTTCTCTTCAACCGGCATGTAGGCCCTGACCAACCAGAGAATTGGATCGTTCCTTCACGAATCGGGCTCGAAGCCCAAGAATGGGAACGGCAGACACGGGAAGATTTAGCGAATGCTCGGGCGACTCTAGAACCACCAATTATCCCGGTGCCAGGAGCAATTAGCCGAGGCCCACCAACAAATACAGAGGGATGCTGACACTATTGCAGTATTGAAGGCGCAATCACGTCCAGGGGCAGATCCACTCGTCCCCCAGCAAGAAATCCAGTCGGCCTCTCTTAACACAGAATCTTCCTTGGCTCAAGAGTTAATACATCTTCAAGGGCAGGTAGCAGAGCTTCTCAAGGGGAAGCAACAAGATTCCGATGCCCTCGCTCGTCTTCAGGTTCAATATCAGCGAGCACAAGATAAGATAGGGGACCTTCGCACCCGCTTATGCAAGGAGGTACAAGAAAACTCCTCCCTTATAAATTCTCGGGCGCATGCTCATGCCCGTCTACACAGGCAAGAGACTTCCCTCCAGAGGATGAGCTCTGAACTTGCCCGAACCAGATAGTATTCCGAAGCAGTGGAGGGGATTTCAGCTTCCATGCGCCAAAATATGGTGGAGATGACACACCTTGTGCAGCAGGACCAAAGTTCTCGAGCTGATGACGTTTCCACCCTGGCTGACGCAATTATGGAGGTGTCACGGCGCTATGTGGATGTGCATCGAAATCTTCACGAACAACAAGAAAAGTGCGAGAGGCGGCATCGAGAACGAAACCCTGACCGTCCGAACCGCCAGGAGCGACTCATTATTTTAATGCGCGCCACCTATCAGGATGGATTCAATGACGCGGTTCGGCAGTATGCTGCCCAAGGATTACCTCCTCCAACTTATCCTTCATTTTCTTTAAATTGGGAGGCTGGGTTCAAACGTTATCCTCCTGAATGATTTAAGCTGTAATACAATATCTCATTTTGAAACGGGAATTTCCTTTACATTTTTTGTTTCTCCTTCAATACTCATTGGTAATCTAGTATTGCCCTTGTAAATAACCCTTAATGAAATTTAGAGAGCACTTGGCATTTAATTAATATAATCAATTCAATAAACACCCCTCTGAGTTTCATAATTTCTCCTTTTCTATTTCATATTTCTCATCTGATGTGAAAGAGCTTAGTGAAGGCGTTCAGTCGTGGAAGCTCTTTGCCTTGGTGTCTTTTCGAGATAATATCTTGACCACGCTACACGCATTCGTTATCTAAATAAGTCCCTCGATTAGAAGAGCCAACTTTCCGAGGATCTCAGTAGATTGACCTTACCTTAAGCCAATCTCCTTCAGAATCTCCGAGGCACCACTTTCTTATTAAAGGCTCGCTGAACTCTCTGCTTGTAAAATTCCGCTCGCCTCCGGGCCATCTCCCGCCTTTCCTCCACCAGGTCTAATTCGGTGCTTCGGATAAGTTGGTTCTGATCTGGCTCGTATGCTTTTACCCGAGCGCTATCCAACAAAACCGGCCAGGAATAACGGCCTCCGTATACCAAACTAAAGGAGTCTCTCTGTCGGTCTTAGGTGTGGTTCGATAGGCCACAGGGCGCTGGTAGCTCTTCCACCCAGTTTCCCCTCTGAGCACCCAACTTGGTCTTTAATCCTTGAATGAGGATCCTGTTAGTTACCTCCACTTGTCCATTCGCTTGAGGGTGAGCTACCGAAGTGAAAGCTTGCTGAATGTTGAGACTTTGGCACCATTCTTGAATCTTTTTCCCTTGGAACTGTCGCCCATTATCACTGACTATTTTCCGAGGGATACCATACCGACAAATGATATTTCTCCATAAGAACTGTATTACGGCATTCTCAGTAATTTTGGCTAAGGGCTCGGCCTCCACCCATTTGGAAAAATAATCCACAGCGACCAATAAAAACCTCTTCTGTAAAGGTGTCATTGGCATCGGACCCACTATATCCATTCCCCATTGGTCAAAAGGACAGGAAGAGACTACAACTTTCATTAACTCAGCTGGTCGCTCAGAACGGTTGTTATGTTTCTGACAAGCGATGCAACTTTGCACTATACGAGATGCATCTCGTTGAAGAGTAGGACAAAAGTATCCGGCCAACAAGGTCTTTCTTGCTAAAGCTCTCCCTCCTAAATGATTGCTGCAGCATCCTTCATGGATCTCCCGGAGTACCCATTCCGCATCCTCATTTCCTAGGCATTTTAACAAGGGTCGCCCGAAAGAGGTCTTGTACAGGTCTTCGTTTAAGAGGATGAACCGTTTGCCTCGGTGTATTAAAGTAGATGCCGCAATTTTCCCTTCAGGAATCTTCCCGTGCCGTAAATAAGCTATGATATCGGTTCTCCAATCAAGAATTAGGCTTGATTCGGGTGCGTCTCCCTCTATGTTGCATATTGCTAAGGAAGTGTGAATTCTCGCCTGGATCGTCTCCGATGATTTTATTCCTCCACGCTAGCCATCCGAGCCAATTCATCGCCTTCTCATTGTGCTCCGGATTTGCTTCAAGAGGACTGATGAAATTGAGCTTTTTCTTTCTCAAAAGCTTTCAAGTACTTGTCGACCTTTCCTCCCGAACCATGAAAGAACCTTGAAGTTGGGATATTACCAACTGAGAATCCGAGTGGATCACAATGGAAGAAGCCCCTACCGCTTTAGCAGCCTGCAATCCCGCTATGATAGCTTCATATTCCGCTTCATTATTAGATGCTCGATATTCCAGGCGAACGGCTAATCGAGTTTCTTCACCCTCCGGGGTAATTAATAGAACACCAACACCACTGCCTGTAGATCCTGAAGAGCCATCTACGAATATATTCCATGCCTTTGATTCCCTCTCCTTCATAGCTGAACCTTCTTCCGAACCACAAGGTACCTCGGCCAAGAAATCAGCGAGTGCCTAGGCCTTGATGACCGTGCGAGGTTGGTAGTGTATATCATACTCGCTTAGCTCTACCACCCATTTGGCTAACCTTCCTGAGAAATTTGGCTTAGTGACGACCTTGCCCAATTCGCTGTGTGTTAAAACGGTGATAGGATGAGCCAAAAAGTATGGCCTCAGTTTGCGGGCGGTTAGCACTAAGATATATGCCAGCCTCTCTAACTCCGTATAACGGAATTCTGCCCCCTTCAGAATATGGCTGGTATAGTAAATAGGTTGCTGGTGAGAACCTTCTTGTTTCAGTAATACCGAACTAACGGCTCCTTCTGAGACGGCCAGATACATCCATAATGGTTCTCCATGTATTGGTTTAGCCAGTAGCGGGAGTCCGGCCAGATATCTCTTCAACTCCTGGAAAGCTTGTTCACATTGATCGTCCCACTGAAATTTAGTAGCTTTGCGCAAGATCTTGAAGAAAGGTAGCCTCTTGTCCGCCGACCTGGCTATGAATCGGGATAAAGAAACAAACCTGCCAACTAAATACTGGGTCTCTTGCAGATTAGTAGGTGATTTCATGTTGCATAAGGCCTTCACCTTCTCGGGGTTGGCTTGCAACCCCTTCTCAGTCACAATGTACCCCAAGAACTTGCCACTTTTTACCCCGAACAAGCATTTGTTAGGGTTTAGCTTCATATTAAATCGCCTTAACACGAAGGTTTCATTCAAGTCCTTGACTAATTCCGAGTGACCTTCGACTTGACCAGGATGTCATCCACGTAGACCTCCACATTCTTCCCTTTCTGTTCTGCAAAAATTTTATCCATAAGGCGCTGATATGTAGCCCCGGCGTTCTTCAATCCAAACGGCATGACCACATAGGCATATAATCCCCCTGCAGTCACAAAGCTAACCCTCTTTCGATCCTCTTCGGCCAAAGGTATTTGATGATATCCCTGATAGGCATCCATTAGGGAAACCACTTCATATCCTACAGTAGAATCCACCAATTGATCAATACGAGGCAAGGGGTAGCAGTCTTTAGGGCATGCTTTATTCAAATCACGGAAATCGATACACATCCTCCATTGCCCAGAAGGCTTGGGGACCAAGACTACATTAGAAACCCATTCGGGAAACTGGATTTCCTTTACATGGCCCGCTTTTAGTAGCTTATCCACCTCCTCAGCTATGATCTTGTCTTTCTCGGGTCCAAAATGTCGCCTCTTACATTGGGCCAGGTGGGCTCCTCTAATGATGTTGAGGTTGGTGTTCCGCTACTTGAGGATGGATACAGTGAGATCATGCACATCTCTTGCAAAGATATCCTCATTCTCCTTTAAGCAGGCCACCAGCTCTCCTTTGATATCTAACTGTTGTGCTACCCGTGTGGCCTTTCCCGGAGCGATCTCCACCAGTTCTCCCTCCTCTATCTTATCAGCCTTGGGGGGAAATTCCTCCGGAGGACGCTTGACGTCGTATGGCGATAGCGACTTTGCCTTTTAGGTCTTGATTCAGCCTTCTTTTGATCGTCCCGAACCATTTGCACATAGCGACTCGGAGGCCTACATTCTCCACGAACTTCTCCCACCATTGTCCCACTTTGGAAATTTGACACGGTGAGTACGGAAGCCACGCTGAAAAGGGTGAGGAAAGGGCGCCCAGAATAGCGTTATAAGTGGATGGAGCATCCACGATAAGGAAAGGATTATACTAGTTTTTGGCGGGGCTTTTCACCCGAGTTAAAGGCAATGAAATGCGCTTGTCGGGTGGACCATGTGCCCTGCGAATCCGAAAAGGGGAGTGGACACATCTTCTAGTTGGGCATTTCCCAGTTGCATCTGCCTGAAGGCCTCCTGGAAGAGGATGTTGACAGAGCTCCCCGAATCAACTAGCACCGGGCCACTTCATAATTAGCGAGGATATCACGGATAACCAAGCGTCTCAGATGAGGTAGCGAACACCTGCAGATCTTCCGCCCGAACTAAACGCGGGCGCCGCACAGCGGATGTCGATGGCGATGGCCAAACTCTCCATAAGACGGGCGTATGACTTCCGTGCGGTTAGAGTCCCCACAAGAGGTCCTCCGGCTATCACATGGATAACTCCCAAGGGGAAGGTAAATGCTCAAACGGAGGAAGGGCCCTCACCGATGGACCTTCTTGAGAGACCACCTCTCGACGGCTCGGGGGGGAAAGTGACCCGAGGTTGTTGATTATACGCCCCGACGGGCGACATTGGTTCGGGGCCTCGCCGTGCCGCCCCTCCGCTTGATACCTCAATCGCGATATGCAACATGGAGGCGATCTAGTTCTTCTTGTAGCTTGAAACATCGATTGCTACGCGGACCGATCTGTATGATATTGGCAAAAGAACGGGTGGGATTACGCGGATCCTCTATGTCCCAAGGGTCGCCAGTAGACCCTGTTGATCGTAGAACTCCATTTCACGTTCTTTCCAAGTCCTCACAGGAGGAAGCACTTCAGCAGCCATGATTTGCAATGGCGGGGCGGGGCGAACTCCCTGTAGCATCGGACGAGGCCTCGGAACCTCCTGCCGAAAAGGTCTTGTATACTCCCGCCGAGGGGGGGCTTGAAGAGCAGCGGGACGAACTCTTTCAGTGGGGAATGCTGTGGTAGTCCGTTCGGCCCTCCGTACCTTTAATCCTTCTTCTTCGCGGATAAACTGCTCCGCACGGCTCAGTAGCTCTTCGTAACTATCCGTAGGTTGTCTTAACAAGGAACTGAGGAAGGGGCCCTCCCGCAGCCCATGCTGAATAGCGCCTCTGAAAGACTCAGATCGGGTGGCGGGGATCCCCCGGGCTGCAGAAGTGAATCGATGAATATACCCCCTAAGGGATTCCGAAGGTCCCTGGGTGATATGCATTAACATAGAGGCGTCTTGTTTATACGCCTTGCAGCTGACAAATTCTCGACTGAACATTCTCTGGAAGTCAGTGAAACAGGTGATAGACCCCGGGGGCAGAGTAGTGAACCACTTTTGCGCCGAGCCACCAGTGGTTCTAAGACTCGCACTTGAGAGCGTCAGATAATGCTTGAAGCGAGGTCGCTCCATCGAATTGTGATATGTGCTCTTCCGGATCCGTCGAACCATCGTACTTACAGACCTGAGGATTTCGGAAGTAGGATGGAGGGAGCTCCGAAAGAATGTCCATCGTGAAGGGGCTAGGCTCGTAGAATTCCGGAGGTCTGGTTGATTGACTTTCACCCTGTTCCTCCCGGCGCGTTTGGGTGAAGGGCATAGTATTCTGGGGTGTTCTTCCCCCGAGTCCGCCTCCAGGCAACACATCACCATGGGCGGCTGTACGAGAGGGAGGAGGCATTTCTGGGAGGGGATCTCTAGAAGAAGGTTCCCCGGAGTGCGGATGCAGATATCCGGTCCTTCTCCTTTCTCTAGCGAGGGCTTCTGTGATAGCATCATCCATTAAGGCCTTTAGTTGCGATGGTAGAAGGGTGATGGGGCGCTCCTCCGCCGCAGAGATATCAGGTTGTTGCATTTCTTCGGGTTGCATCTCAACGTCCAGCTCAAATGTTCCCACAGACGGGATGCGGGGGAAAAATCCGTTCGCTCCGTTTTCAAGGCGATGAAGCGATGAGGGAGGTCTCGGAATATTCTTCCCCGGCGGCGATCAGTAAAGAATAAGAAAATGAAGTAGACGAAACGCGAAAACCCGACACCAGCAATCGAGATTCAGACACGAGATGTAACGTGGTTCGGAATAAGGATTCCTACTCCACGGGGTTGAGGTTTCTCACCAGATGCGGTGCCTAAGCACTTTCACTATGAAGATCCTCCTTTACAGAAAGCAAGTTTCCGAAGGTGGAGGAGAAAGGACCTCTTACAATGATGTTACAAGATGAGGAAAATACAAGAGACTTAACAAACAGCAGATCTCCGTCCTCCTTCTCCGGCGAGATCGTTCTTCCTTTTCTCTCGTCTCCCCTTCTCTCTTGCTGGATGCGAATGATTGCGGATCGATCTCCCATTTTCCTTCCTTCCTCTCTCCCTTTTATCTTCCCCTCCTCCTTCAACGTAACGTCGTGGATTATCTCCATCGTACACGTGGCCACCTCCTCCTCCTGGAGAATAATTCTGTTACAAATATGAGGAACGAGGACTCCTCGAATATTGGGGGGCCCTCCGCCGTATAGCACCTTTCCCTTTACTTTTCAGGCAACGAGGTTAAACTGTCCCCCTCACCCCTCTGCTTTGGGTGAAGTTAACTTAGGCCCCTATACCCTAGGTGACCTAGCCTTAGGGTTTCTCTTCAAACTGAACCAATTCTCCTTTTTCCCGTACCAAACTTCTTTCGCGTCGATTAGGTTGAGTTGACCCTTCCTCCATCCCATTGGCTTCGGGAATTGCCTAGTTGAACCAGTTCCTATTCCTCTGTTAGCGAAGTGTCTTCCGCCTCTTTTCCACCTGCGTCCCTTGCTTCTAGCATTCGCCCGTGCCGATGGCTCTCGCTACTTGTCCGTGCCGATGACCTCTGGTACTTGCGCCCGTGTCGATTACTTCCGATAACTCTCGCCCGTGTCAATGGCTTCGTCTAGCTCTCGCCCGTGCCAATGGCTTCTGATAACTCTCGCCCGAACTGTTTCTCCTTTTCCCCTTTAGCTGAACCAGGTGTTTTGGGGACGGGTCACGGGTCACCTGCTAACTCTTCTATTGGGAATTAGGTAGAAAAAGTACCAGTAGTATCAGTATACATAAATGGACCAAATCGAGTATACACTACAACAAATTTGAATTTTCGCAATGTGTCATCAACAATGTGCAATTATAGCATGCTGTTAATAATAGTTTTTATAGCGTACACAATCTTGTACATTGTGGAGAATACATATTGATATAATAGAGAACTACCAAGACATTAGACTTTATAGCGAAATCGAAATCCTAAGATTATCCTCTGTCGTATCTTTTAATCTGTTCGTTATCTTTAATTGACTCATCCATTTTGATTATTCTAGATAATCTTCCATCGCTTGTATCCAATACTTGACAAGTCCTAGTGGTATCGATATTTTTAGCATTTGATGATGCCCGTACTCGCACATCAAGTTTTTAGTGCATTTGTCGGGTACTTGATGTGCATTGATTTTATTGTTATTATATTTTTGGCACCGTTATCGGGGGACTGTGCTCAATATTAGATTTACTTATGATTTGGTTAATCTAGATTTTTCTTTATTTTATTTTATTATTACTAATGCTTTCCTTATACAAAGGAGCATGCTTGAATTCAAAGACCCAATCAATTTAATGTTGTGAATTCTATTAACCTTTATTATAAAATTTGTGGTGAAGACGGACATGATTTTGATAATTGTTCAATCCTATCTACACCTTCGTCTTTCAAATAAGTAGATGTCACCTACAACTAAAATCAGTGGTTATCCCCTAACTCATATTCATACCCTCATTACTCTTATGCGAGAAATTCTAAAAAAAAATTCTATCAAGATCAAATTGAAAATGACTATTACGTATCACCATCAGAATTTTGTTAGGCACCAAAATCCAACCTTGAGACTATGCTGGAGAATTTTATTATAGACCAAGCACGGCAACAAGAGGAGCTTAGATAACAAATGCTAGAATTCAATCGACAACATCATACAACAGCAAAAGCATTTGAAGAACTAGTAGATAATTTTGATAATTGTACTAAACATATTAGGTTGGATACTCAATATTTACAAATAGACGATGAGGATGTAGATGACACAATGACCGAAGGGGGTAAATCAATTCAATCATCACAAGAAGAGGAACTTGAGGGATATAACATTGATATATTAGTTGAGGAGTGCATTGCTTCAATTCAAAAACCTCCAAACCTCATGGATCTAGAAGAACTTCCCTTAGCCATCACATAAACTTTAGTTATTAATAATAAAACCCCTTTAGTGATTAGTAATGATGAGATTTCATTTGATATAATTGAGACTAATCAATCTTTTGCTAATGATGTTTGTGGTGGGTCGCATTATTTACAACATATGGATGAAAAAGAACTCGAGGAATTAAATATTAACATTTTGATTGAGGAGAGCATTACTTTAACTCAAAAACCTCCAAATCTTAAGGATATAGAAAAACCTATCTTAACCACCACCGAAGTTGTAGTAATAGATGATAAATCTTCTTCGGTGTTTGGTAAAAATGAAATTTCATTTGATATAATAGAAACTTCTAATCAATCTTTTAGTAAGGATGTGTGTGGCAGGTTGCATTATTTACCACATAAGGATAAAAATGAATATCATGAACAGACTCCTAAAGAACATTCGAAGTTGAGCATATTCAAAATCCAACCAAGGAAAGAAGTAAACAAATACCTAGTTCCTCATGGGCAAGATTTAAAAGATACGGAAGAACAAGAAATATGAAGGTACGAAAGTATCCTATTACAGCATGAGAACAATTTAAAAGATACTCCTTCAATTAACTTATGGAGAGAGAAAAGAGAAGCAATCTTCTCCGACCATGAGCTCCCGATTAAAATTTTAGAGGGGTCGAGCGTATGACCTAAAACAAGCATTTTTTAGGAGGCAACTCAAGCTTTATCTTTATCTTCTTTTTCTTTTAGTACTTGCAATTTCCTTTCTAGTGTTTTCAGTTCCTTTCCGTTTAATTTCGTATTTTGAATGCAAAAATAACAATCTTGACGTCATCTGAGCAAGCACACCTAGCCTTAGGAAACGATGTCACTGGCATGTAGGAAGTCAAGAGTAGTACTATGATTGATTTAGAAGCCTACATTGCCATTTGAATGATTATACGAGAGGAAGATTATTACTGTTTGGTCCTTAAGGACAAAAATCTTCAACCTCTTCCCAATTCGGAGTGCATCACTGTGCAGGTCTGTGTCAACTGGGGATTCCCCAGTGAACCACCACCTGAGCCCCTGGCGATAGAGTATCCTCTTTGCCCATCTATGCACAGTAGGCCTCCTAGGACTTTTTCCTCTGCTCAGCCTTCTTCTTCTGTTGTAGGTACCAACACTCCAGACAAACCATATGCTCGGATCCAATCCTCCCTAGATTCCATCCACACAAATCTGAGAGAGCAATGCACCGAGCTTAGCGAGCAGAGGCAAATAATAGATGACATCTATCATTGGCATATCTCATAAGGTCACTTCTTTCCACCCCTTGAGTAGTTACTTTTTTTTAGGTCGTAAATGAGCAAACTAAACTTTACAGTATTCAGAATTGTTTGATAAGATAACTAAGCCGAAACAAGTCAAGCCTAAAATTAACTAAATTATTGAAAAATATATTCAAGTTTGGCTTGAGTTTTTTTTAGATCAAACTTGACTTGAACTTGAATTGAGTTTGATATGTTTAATGGGTATCGAGCTTCTAATCAAGTTCGATTTAAGCTTGTTTAAGTTTGACTTATTTAAACATTATCAAACTCTTAAGCCAATTTGTTTATTTATTTAAAAATTTAATATTTAAATCCTTATTTTTAAATGAATATAAATAAGTTCATAAATAATTTTTAAATGAGTCTAATCATAAATATTGTTTACGAGCACTGTTGACGAATACTATTCACGAACATTAACAAGTTGGACATATATGTGTTCAAGCTTATTTATTTAATTTATATGTATATTGAACGAACGTAAATGAGCTTTTATCGAGTCGAACATCAAACTTATTCATAAATGCTTGATTCGGTTAATCGATTTTCAATTTCGTTAAAGCATAAAATCTAGTTTAAAGGTAAAGAAGGATTTAGCTGCATCGCCCTCGTCGTTTTTTATCAACACGACACGAAAGCGACACTCACTCAATCTCTTCTTTTTTCTCAGGAACTATCTGACTTTCATTCGGCAGTCATTTATCTTTGAGTTGGTGGTTGAAGGGATCTCATTAAGATTCTCTATCGGCAAGCATATATCGTAGGCAATTCGAGGGAGTGGCAAGGCAGGTTCGTAAAAACGGTTGAAGTGATTGTTGAGATTTCAATACCATGCATTTCATAGAACAGATTTATATATAAAAAAATAAAAAAATAAATAAAATTACTGTGATCATTCAGATAAATTGAAAATTAAAATAGGATTGATTAATGGCGTTCCAGTTTTGTATTAATGTATTATTAATACATAGTTTTGTAAAAAATGCAAAACCACAGATAAATGAAAAAAAAAACAAACATAGTCATGGTCAGTAACAACGAGAGAAATAAAATTTCGTCGGTCGATGGTCGATGTTACCGTACAACAGATGTTTAATTTGACTTTCAAATATTTATAATTCATATATATAGGATTGCAAATGAAGAATATTGAGTTTGTTGAGATTGTTCATATGCACACTTCTTGATGTATTCCAGTTTGATCATTCTTAAAATTAGTGAGCCAAAGACAATACTTTATACTAATCAAAAAAAGAGAAACATAAGTTTAGAGTAACTTGGAGGGCAAGGTTGTCCAACAATAATGGGATACCTAAAAATATATTAATCAATCCTATATATTGGAACTGGAGTGTCATTAATACCACATTAATACATGATATGCTATCCGAATTTATTCGTCCTTCATGAAAGCTCCATGCCACTCAACCACTCCCTTGGCAATTACAAAAGGATTTATCTATATTGGACAACGATCAATTTCCAAAGAAATCAAAATCTTAGATTATTGATGATCAATATCTTCTACACTTGTCAATTATAATCCTAATTTATTTTCCTCCATGATAGAAGGTAGCGGTGAGGAGTCATTAACGTAACAGTTTCACGTTTTTCTGTCACTCAACCTCCATTCTAATGAAAGTTTGCATGATTGATCGTATCATGTATTTTATTGTTTCAATTTCAAAATCACATCAAGAACAATTGAGACGTGAATTAAATTATTTTTTCTCGTTTGTATCCATACAATAATTATTATTGTGGTGTTGATTTCTAAAAATCAACGCCACAATGATATTGATTCTAAAAATTAGTACCATAGTGATGTTAATTTTTAAAAATCAATATCATTATGGTGCTTTATCTAAGAATTAGCACTACAATAATATTGATTTTTAACATCAGTACTACAACAGTGTTGTTATGTTAAACTGTGATGTTATTTTTTTTTAAATAGTAAAAAATAATATATTTAGACTTTGGTGCACCATACAAATTCATATGAGTTGGAATAGGTCAATTGAAGTTCTTTGGATTTATCAATGAATTTGTCCAAAACTCATTAATCGATTTGGGGGATTTGAATTTAAAAAAAAGTTGATATCAATGGAATAGGGATAATGTAATGAAGGTATTTGTGATGGACATACTTTGTTTTGTCATTTTATGATAAATTTTGTATGTGTCAATTATTTTAAAATCATAAACTTTGAAATTTTTTGATCATTATTATTAATGAATTCGAAATTATATTTTTGGATACATATAAACTCGATGACACTTCAGAAATATGTAACACTTAGAATAGGTCTGATTGGAATTCTATAGGTTCGTCAATATATTTTGATGGAAATTCATTGATAGATTTAAAAAACTTTAAATATTATTTTGTAGGTTTGAAATTTGGCTATTATGGAGTTTACTCAGTAATAAATATACATATCTGAATGAGCATTGATTCAAAATAAATTGTCCATCGTTCTAATACACAAGTCAAAACTTATGATATCCAAAAACAGACAATTGATACATACCAACACTATCTGTTGGCGCAATCAACCCAGGACACAATTGACCAGACTCGAGTTTGACTCGAGTAGTGTTTTGATGTTTGTGTTTTGATTGTTGACGATGAGTTAACCATTGTTTGACAATGAGTTTACTATATGGTTGACATGAGATTGACCATATGATGGAGAAGTCCAAGTGGGCCACTTGACATGGAAAGTCCAAGCATGAATCTTGACAATGATAAAGTGCAAGTTTTGAGTACTTGGCATGGAAAGTCCAAGCATGGGTCTTGGCACTGGTAAAGTCTAAGTCATGAGTACTTAGCATGAAATGTCCAAGCATGTGTCTTGGCAAGAGAAAGTCCAATCTTGAGTCTTGGCAATTGGAAAATTCAACATGGGTTGGCAAGGAAAGTCCAAGAGTGTAGTCTTTGTCACGTAAGTCCAAGTGTGTAATCTTGGCAGTGAAAGTCAAGTCAAAGGTACTTGGCATTTGGAAAGTCCAAGGGTATGATATTGGCGACTTAAAGTCCAAGAGTGAAGTCTTCACAGCATAAGTCCCATGGTTGGCGGCGTAAAGTCCAAGCGTATGTCTTGACAACATAAGCCCAATGTGCCTTGGCGGTGTAGACCTTCTTAGTATGACAATAACCGATGGAAGCACCTGAAGGCTAGTGTATGGATGAACAAGTCATGGATGACTTGGAGGGATATGATAGGCGTGAGAATGATAGAGGTGGTTAGAAGGCTTAGGTCTAGGTTAAGGGTGTCTAGCAAGTATGAGGTCATGGGTGAGATTTAGCAGTCGATTGGAATTATGGACTAGTCGACTAGTCAAGTGTTTTGACACTTAACAGCCGAGTTTACACTGAGTAATCAACTAGGATTATAACCAGTCGACTGAAGAGAGTCGACTGCGATCGCGTGGCCTTGGCAGTCGACTGATAGCATTTAGGAGTCGACTGACCGAGCAGTCGATTGTCATGGATGGTAGTCGATTGCTAGTCGAGGACACGGGCATAAAATTCTTCCGAGTCGACTGGAGGCTATGAGCAATCAACTGATGGGTCTGATCAGTTGACTACTAGGTATCTGTTGGAACTTTTCCAACATGGATTATGCCGTTGTGAGACAACGACCACAGAATCAGTCGATTGATGGGTATGAGCAGTTGATTGCTAGATGGAAATCAGTCTGAGTTGCAGCTTTAAAAGGAGTACGAAGTTGAGGATTTTTGTAGTGATTTCTTGGGTGATTTGAGGTGATTTGCTGGTGCAAGTTAGGATCTTCAAGTGCAACTCAAGCGATCAACCAAGCAAGCATTCAAAAGATCTTTTGTAAACTTTTCTTTACTTATTTTTCTTGTAATTGCTTGTATTTCATTGTATTACTGTTGTAATTATTTGTACGAGGTTTCTCCACCTCCGATGTGTTGTCGAGAAAGAGTTTATTAAGTAGTGGTGTGTACATCACTAGAGCTCGTTATCGAGCTCGCCTCGTGGAGTAGGAACTAGAGTTCTGAACCACATTATATCGCTTGTGTATTGTTGTGCTTGTATTTTGTTTATGCCTTTTGTATTTCTGTTGTGCTAAAGACATTGTAGACAAGCACGCAATCAAACTCTATCGTGAACGAAAACACGCCATTCACCCCCCCTCTAGCGTCTACCGAAGTTCCTACAATTGGTATCAGAGCAAGGAGCTCTTTTACGGATTAACAATCTGGAGCAAAAGTGCTAGAGGAGATGGAGCTACCTAAGGACAGATTGGGGTACACCATCGACATTTCTCCACCATATGACCAAGAAGACTTTTTGGCATTGAGAGTGAGAATGGAGACATTCTTTATGATGGACATAGAGAATTGGTTCATCATCATGGAAGGTTTCGAACCCCCAGGGATAAGAAGGGAGATGTCCTCAAATTGAAGAAGTTGACCCAAAAGCAATGCCAAAAATTCAAGATTGAGATTAAGGTAACAAATTTTTTGAAAGATTTAATCCCTAATGATATTTTGTGCAAGCTAGGTGAATATCAAGATGCTAAGGAACTATGGAGCAAGTTAGCCAAGTTTCATGAAAAGCTCATACCGATCCAAGATAAGGAAAAAGAGGAGTGTTCTGTTGGAGTATTGAGAATACAATCAATGTCCCATATTGATAAGACATAGAAAAGATTATGTACTTATAAGATGAAAAGATATCTCTATTGGTATGAGACCTTTTGGGTAAAGCTCAAAAACAAAATCATGAGGGTTTAAGTCCAAAGTGGACAATATCATGTCATTGTAGAGATATATGATTCTTATAAGAACTAACAATTGATATCAGAGTCATGATCCATGTCAAGCCATGAACCTCGAACGAAGGACGTTAAACTCCCATGTCCGGATCAAGAGAACCAAACACCAGACAGGAAGTCCAATTAGGTCAAAAGAGTTGGACAACTAGCAAGAAGTCCAGTTTGGTCAAGAGGACTAGACAGTTGGTAGGAAGTCTTAGTGGATTTAGGATCGGACATCAAGCAGAGGATGTTCTTCGAGAACGAATAGGCTTGAGGGGGGGGGGTCAATGTGGTCCTTTGTTTGAGGGGGGATTGTTGGAGTATTGAGAATACAATCAAAGTCACATATTGGTAAGACATAAAGTGGACAATATCATGCCATTATGGAGATATATAAATCTTATAGGCACCAACATGTTCTTCCTCTCAATCTCAAGAAGAAGAGAGCATATCATCATCATCGCAAGAGCTTGAGGAATCGGAGGTTGAACAACCATCAACATCCGAGGAAGAGGAAGCTGAAGAAGCCTCCACCTCTAGGTTTGAGGGGGAGGATATTAGATCACAGGAGCCGGAGCAAAATTAAGAAGTAGCTTCAATCTCCAGAAAAGATGAAGAACCAATTTCGGTTTCCACCACTCTAAGTAACTCAAGCATTTTCATTAAAATTAAAAATCATATCTACTTTGAGTGTAGGAAAGTAGGACATTACAAGAGTAGAATGTTCTAAAAAAATAAAAAAAAGTCAACCGACACTAAAATTTCAAGAAAAGTCAAAGGATATTGGAGCCCTAATTAGGAAGAGCAAAGAGCACGTGGTGTGCTTCAAGTGCCAACAACGAAGTCACTATAGAAGTCAATGCCCTAAGAGAAGGAAGAAGATCCAAGAATGAGTATCACATGTAGAGGAAACTTTAAAAGCAAACCCTGAGGTATATTTTAATGCACCTTCGAATTTTAATGTCAAAAAACATTCTAGGGATAATTTTAATTCACTTGCTATTCATCATAGTACAATGCATGCTAAAAATAAATTATATTGTTTAGGTGCTAAGAGTTGCAATTTTGGGGCTAAGAACAAATCTAGACTAAATACCCCTAAAATAATTCTACCCAGAGAAACTATTAGAAAGGTAGAGGAGCATCTATGCATTAATCATAAGAACCATAAATATATGCCTAGAAAGAACAACTTTACTCAAAGAAATAATGGGTCCACCAAATTAGAAAAATTAAAGTTTGAAAATCAAGCTTTAAGGTCGAAGCTTGAGAAAATGGAAAGGACCATAAGGAAGATAGAAAATATAATTATAGGGTTAAATGATCAAAGCCTAGGGTCTAGGAGACAAGAACCATCAAAGGGCAAGAAAGGTTTGAGTCACAACCTAAGCCCAAGAAGACCTACAACAATGTTCCATTCGATTATGGAACTCAATCTAGGTCTAGGAATACCAAGGTTACTAGGGAAGTCATCCCTAAGGGTAACCATAGTGTGTACCTAGTAGCTAAGGTTCAAGAAAACCTAGGAAAATCACTAAAAAGGTTACAAGAGAAGTTACCCTTAGAGTTGATCTAGGTAAGACTCAAATGGCCAAGACTTCTAAGCCTAAGAGGGTTATTAGGAAGGTATCAAGGGAGGTCATCCCTAAGGAATACCTAGTAAATCCAAGGAGCTCCAATAAGTTTTGAATTCCTAGGAGCATGATCGATTAATGCTAAATGGGTTAGGATGTGTCAAATTGAATTTGTAAGGTAGTTAACCTAACGATAGCAAAGTTGACACTTTAGGTCATTTTCAAGGTTATGAGTACCTTGAAAATAAGAATATAATTTATATCCTAAAGGAAATTAAATATAATCAATCAAATTGACATAATTAAGTTTAGAGGGTATAGTGTGTCATTTTGAATTTTTGGCACACTTGGGATGAGTAGTAATGTGACAAAAAAAACTTAATCATAACAAATGACAATTAATACTAAAACTTAGATATTATTGTACATTTATATTTTATTTGTCATATGTTATGTCATGACATCATATTTCTTTTTAATCTTATAAAATATCATGATCACGCTTAGGATTATTTTTAATGTCATGTATACTTAAATTGTCTTCATATGCCATGACATCATGATTTTTGTTACATGCTTATTTATGTTATTATTTATGTCATAATCATCATTCATACATTTAGAATTAATTAAAATTGATGTAAGGACTATGTCATGATTTGAAATCCTATGTATAAGGGAATCAAATAGTGTTACTTTAGAAAAATACATGAGACCTTAGTTTAGGATGAACAAAATCCACTTCTTACATCATATTGATATGTGTGTGTATTCATACACCCTAGACACATGTGAGATGCTAGGAAATGAGTCAAGGTCGAGGTGCATAGTTCTTGCATCTAGATGAATTCAAACTCATCTTATACTATGGATGAATCATGAGGAATGCTTATGTACAAGTCATATGTATTAAGCTCATAGATCATGATTCAGTATAAGGTTTTAAAATCATTTTGAAAAATCTTGGCGAAGTCTATCTTTTGATAGCAATCACCATTGATGAAGTTGATACAAAGTAGGCTTAAAACAATGAAGTTTTTTTTTGTTTTTTAATTTTGTATCAATCTCACTATTTTATGCGTATTTTATTTTTCAAATATTTTTCACCCATAATGATTGACTTAAGTATTATACATATGAATTTTCATGATTTTTTGATTTATGTATAATTACTTATGATTTTCAAAATTTCAGGTTTTGAACCTGATTTTTACACTTGCAGAAATCAATCGACTGCCATGTATGCCAGTCGACTATCGTTAAGGACAGTCGATTGTTGACTGACAGAGTCAATTGTCAATGTTGATTTAGGATAAACAAGGATGTTTAGCCCATGTTTCAACTATGTTAGGCTACCCTAACTGCTCATAACCCTAGGATATACTTTGGAAAGCATTATAAAGGGTGAAAATCCATTAGATATGGATTATGAGAGTTGTTTAGAGTGTGTATCAATTTTAAGGTGTGTAAAAGTTCAAGGTTGAACTTTTGCCCTTAATTTTGATGGTTTAGTGTTCCTATAGACTTAGGGACTCTCAAAGGACATTGTTGGTGCAATGGTCAAGGGGGAGCGAGTCTTTAGGGGGTGGTTATCTATCAATGAAATGATGGATATGTTCTTCCTCACAAGGGGGAGAATTTAGAAATTTTGGAGAGTTTGAAGGATTGTCTTTCTTTAGTGATATAAAACTTATCACTAGGAAGAGTGAAGACATCCTAGATGTTTTTATATTAATGGGGAGATTGTAAGATCTCATTGAGATATGAAACATTGATACCCTTGGAGAGAGCCTTTTTTATGTATGTCAAAAAGGAGGAGAATTGATGGAAAATTAATGGGAGATTTTGGAATTTCCAATTTGGACAATTGGAAGGATTTGATTGAGTTAGTGTTATAACTCAAAGGTGTTTGATTTTTATCAAATATCAAAAAGGAGGAGATTGTTGGTATAATCGATCCAGATTACGATTGACCAAACTTGAGTTTGACTCGAGTAGTATTTTGATGTTTGTATTTTGATATTTGATGATGAGTTGACCATTGTTTGACAATGGGTTGACTATATGGTTGACATGAGATTGATCATATGATGGAGAAGTCCAATTGGGACACTTGACATGGAAAGTTCAAGCATGGATCTTGGCAATAGTAATGTCCAAGTCTTGAGTATTTGACATGGAAAGTCCAAGTATGGGTCTTGGCAATGGTAAAGTCCAAGTCATGAGTATTTGACATGGAAAGTCCAAGCATGGGTCTTGGCAAGGGAAAGTCCAAGCTTGAGTGTTGGCAATTGAGAAGTCCAACATGGGTTGGCTAGGAAAGTCCATGGGTGTAGTCTTGGCAATGTAAATTCAAGTGTGTAGTCTTAGCGGTGAAAGTCCAAGTCATGAGCACTTGGCATTTGGGAAGTCCAAGGGTATGATATTGGCGGCGTAAAGTCCAAAGGTGGAGTCTTGATAGCATAAGTCCAATGGTTGACGACGTAAAGTCCAAACGTGTATCTTGACAACGTAAGCCCAATGTGCCTTGGTGGTGTAGACCAGCTTAGCATGACAATAGCCGATGGAAGTACCTGAAGGCTAGCGTATGGATGAATAAGTCATGAATGACTTGGAAGAATTCGATAGGCGTGAGATGATGGAGGTGGTTAGAAGACTTAGGTCTAGACTAAGGGTAATCTAGCAAGTATGAGGGCATCATACTTGGGGTAAACCTCATGGATGAGGTTTAGCAGTCGACTGAGGTTATGAACCAGTCGACTGGTCAAGTGTTTTGACACTTAGCAGCCGAGTCGACACGGAGCAATCAACTGGGATCATGACTAGTCGATTGATGGGAGTCGACTGGCATTCGACTGCGACCGCGTGACCTTGGCAGTCGACTGACATCATTTGGCAGTCGAATAGCCGAGTAGTTGACTTCCATGGATGACAATCGATAGTTAGTTGGGGACACGGGCACATAATGCTTCCGAGTCGACTGCTAGAATTTAGCAGTCGACTGGAGTTATGAGTAGTCGACTACTAGGTATCTGTTAGAACTTTTTCAACGTGGATTAAGTCGTTGTGAGACAACAACTATAGGATTAGTTGACTAATGGGTATGAGCAGTCAACTGCCAGGAGGAAATCAACCCGAGTTGCAACTTTAAAAGGAGTACGAAGGGGAGGATTTTTGTAACGATTTCTTGAGCGATTTGAGGCGATTTGCTGGTGCAAGTCACCGTCTTCGAGTGCGACTCAAGCGATCAACCAAGCAAGTATTCAAAAGATCTTTTGTAAAGTTTTCTTTACTCGTTTTTCTTGTAATTGCTTGTATTTTATTGTATTACCGTCGTAATCATTTGTACGAGGTTTTTCCACCTCTGACGTATTGTCGAGAAGGAGTTTATTGAGTAATGGTGTGTACATCACTAGAACTCGTTATCGAGCTCACCCTGTGGAGAACTAGGATTCTGAACCACGGTATATCGCTTGTGTTTTGTTGTGCTTGTATTTTGTTTATGCTTTTTGTATTTTCGCTGCATTAACGATATTGTAGACAAGCACACAATCGAACTCCATTGTGAATGGAAATGTACCATTCATCCTCCCTCTAATGCCTACCGAAGTTCCTATACTTTCATGATTCTTATTTTCAAAAACCAATACCAAGACGCTAGTTTTAAACTAACACCATGATTTTTGGTTTTAAAACTAGTACTAGTGCCATGGTGTTGGTTAAAATCAACACCAACATCATGATAATAGTGTAATTAAATCAACACTATAGTGATGCCGTGACTAATCAGTTTTACTATGGTATTTGTTTCTAAAGAGCAAATGAAAAAATAAGTATTGTTTATGCAGGTCATGGTTTTGACTCAAATATCAAAATGAGATATAATTTTTTTTTAATCGGAGCTCATTCAGAGATATATATTTGTTAGCAGATGAGATTTATAATAGCTCAGTTTCAAGCCTAAAAAATAGCATTTAAAATTTGTTCCGATTCATAAGGAGATTCGATCAAAACTCATTAATTGTCCTAAACAATTTCGATCAGACCCATTTAAAGTGTTATATGTTTATGAAAATGCCTTAGATTTTATATGTCTAAAAATATAAGTTTGAAGTCATTAATACCCGTGATTAGAAGACTTTCAAAATGTATACTTTTAGTCAATTGATACATACACATACGTTATTGTATAAATGTTAAATTAGACATGAACACCATAAATATTTCTTTTGACTACTCTTTTTCGCTACATGTCAATCTTTTTAAAAATTCAAATCCTATAAATCCGTAAATGAATTTTGATCAAAATTCATTGATGAATCTAAACCATTTCGATTGAATACCTTTCCATATTCGTGAATTTTTATCGTGCTCTGGAGTCTAAATAGATCATTATTTATTATTTTTGAAAAAAAATAAAATACCACAACTTAATACACTTTTATTGTATGAATTTTAGAAGTAAATACCACTGTCATATTAATTTTTATAAATTAACACTATACTAATACTGAATTTTAGAATTAGTATTACCATAATGTTAATATTTAAATTATGATATTAATTTTTAAAAACCATCGCAATAATAATAATTTCATATCTGGAATAATGGAGCAAGTAATTGCGTCCATTGAAAATTTGATTATAAATTATCATAAATTATATTAGTAATAAAAAATAAATTATTTAAAATTGTAAGAAAAAGCAAGCAAAAAATAAACGACTTGATCCACCTTAAAACCTAGATCCGAGCCAAAACCCTGGAACCCTTAAAATCCCTCGCGAGCTCTGGTGCCGCTATAACTTCCACCAACGGCGTTCTCGCCGGGAAGCTATTCCGGCCGTTCCGACGAACCGCAGCGGTCTTTCCGGATTGAGAGCAGAAGCAAGCAGCGGAGGTGTGCTTCATATTTGGTAGCGAAAGCCACTTATTTTCTTCTTTATTGAACCCTTCACAAAAACCTAACACTCTTTCGGCCTTACTCTTTTAGAACATGGTGGCTCTCAAAAGAAAGTATGCTGGGAAGAAAGAAAACGTCGATGAAGAGCCTTTCAGAAAGTTCAAGAAGGCAGAGAAAGTGACCGCGAACAGCCTATCCTCTCCTTCGAAGACTCCGTACTCTTTAGTCATGAAAGAGGATGATCTCGATTTTCCTAGAGGTTCCATAACTCCTGTCCATCTTATTGAAGTTCCATATTCTTAAATCTCAATTCTAAAAGAAAGGCATTAACTTTCACTACTTGATGGATAGGCGGAGGGAAAGTCCTAAGTCGAGAAGAGGAGGCAGATGCTCGTGCAGAAGCTGAAGCTGAATTTGAAAGGGAGGAAAGTAGTGGAAGGAACGGCAAAAGTAATCTGAGAAAGAAGAAGGGTCTGAGGGAATCACTAACAAACGCCCAAGATGACTTGGGTTTTCTTTTTGGAGATGGTATCACTGGGAAGCTCCCCAGGTTTGCTAATAGAATAACACTAAAGGTCGGTTCTAACAATTTGTTTTGATTGACATATGTTACATAAAATTTATGTCTACAGTGTTACATCTTTGTCCCTTAGGATTTAATTCCTTACGAGACATGAAAATAACACATCTTTCTAGCATAAAATCTCCAATTTTTTCGTCAATGTGAAATGTACATTTTGTTATTACTTAAAAGGAATTTTGTAAATTTTTTTCTCATGCCATTCTCACTGTTATGACTTGCAATTTTTATCCTTGCCATACATTGATTAGCAGTTGGTTGTTAAGGCAATTCGAAAAGATGTTGAGTGATTTAAATATTTGGAAAGCTCTAAATTCTGATAAAATTCAAAGTCACACCAAAGTTAAAAGAGGAGCAGAAAACAACGATTTAATGAGTGACATTATGCTTTTGTTATCTTGGTATCACTTTTTTTTGTATGCATATAAAGAATACTTGTGATATAAAATTTTGATGGTATTGAATTCCACTGGAATACTGTCGGAAGCGGATTATAGTAGATGGATACCTTAACTTCTTCTGAAACAGTTTGTAGCTTTGCACATAGTTATTTTTGGTTTAAAAAATACTATTCGTTGGACAGACATGCAGGCCATAATATGATTTTACTTCTCTGTTCAGAATATTTCTCCTGGAATGAAGCTATGGGGTATTGTTGTTGAAGTAAATAAAAAGGACCTTGCAATCAGTCTTCCTGGTGGACTGAGAGGGTTTGTTCGGGCAGAACAAGCAACAGATATTCTTGTAGCTTCTGAAAATAAGGTATTAAAAATGCATTTTTTATGTGTTACACAATTTTTTGGTGAATGCTACAATGAGGTGTGACTTCCTTTGGATTGTTTGTAGTAAATGCTTAAGTTGGTTACCTGGTTTTGTTCATAGATAATAATTCCACAGTCACTATGTTCTGATTTTTTTTCTTCCAGGACTCTGAAGGTTCTATGCTGTCCAGCATATTTCATGTTGGGCAACTTGTAGCCTGTTTTGTCGTGCAAGTGGATGATGATAAGAAGGATGAAAAAGGAAATAAAAGAATTTGGTTGTCACTCCGCCTGAGTTTGTTGTATAAAGGCCTCATTCTCGATGCAGTTCAAGATGGAATGGTACTCTATAACAACTTTTCTGGATATTTGTTTTGGTAGAACTAATAGTTTTCCCGGCCTTATCATGTATAGTGTTCATGCAAAAGTTTACTTCTGGCAAGTTATCTTGGGGTTGTTCATTGATTTAGGCTATCCTTAAGGGGAATGTGGCACCAATGTTCACTTGTAGGGCATTGTTTGTAGAGTCATTGTGTGGAGGGGGAAAAAAATAGAGTGGAGGGCCATGGTTGAAATGGCAAAGATTATTCATGAAGGTCGTGGAGATTTTGATGATGCATGTGAAGAGGAGTTGGGAAATTAAAAACTTGGGGGCCAAGTCTTCATGGTTCTGGTCCTGTTGTTCAGATCACGTGGGGGAGAAGAGAGGGGACCGCGGGGGGGGGGGGGGGGGATATGTAGTCCCTATGAGGGACTGAATAGTGCGGGAGGGCTGGGTCAAGCCTTGCAGTCGTGTGATCATGGAGGGGATGGCTTACATTTGATAGAGTAGGAGATCAGAGATATATATTTGTTTTTGAAATTATCAAATGGATTAGCAGTTGGATTTCAGCATTAGTAGGTGCATAAGAGCAGAAGATGGGGGAATAGACAATGGAGTAGGTGCATAAATATCACCCCTGGTATGGTAGGAATTGGAAAAAGGGAGCGGACTTGGAATGTTTTATCGGCTAAAACAAAAACTTGATAACACTGGAGAACAATAGTGGCTGTTTTGCAACCTAGAATACCCATGAAAGATGATAGCAAACATTGAGCAAGGAGGAGACTATGGATAATACATTATATCATGAGTGAAGACAATCAAAATCTCGAGTGAGAGGATGACTAGTGGAGAAGACTAGCAAGGCATCCCAAATTACATATTAATGGTAAAATTATTAGGCATATTTCCTTAACTCTCCTACATCTTTTTGTATATTACCTTATTATTTTATATTGACCTACAAAAGAAGGAAATTATTAAGGAAATTGAAGGTTAGGGGAAACATTCATTGGAGAAGTATTTCCTTTTTGATTGTTTAGTTTGACGGAAGTAAAGAGGTTTGTCCATTTTTCAAAACTTTATTTGTTCAAGATACAAAAGAAAAAATATAAATAATTTTTTTTTGAAAGATTGTTTTTCTTAATTTCTTTTCAAACAGATTGGAGTCCATTCCATGTGAAAGTGAGATTTTTAGCCAAATTGATGGGAGTAATACAGAGGAAAGCCGGAGAAATTTTTTCTAGGCTTTTCCTTCCACTAAGTTAAAGGAAACAAAGAGGAAGCACAACTAGAAAAAAATCTTCTGTTACCTTTTCTTTATCTTGCAGGAAATATTTCATAAAGAGTTGAAGTTGGCATTTATTTCCATCAAGTTTTGAGTGTTCAGTGAGCAAGCAGAACTAAACAACTATTAAAATTTTAATTAATTAATGGTATGGGAAAAAACACATTCTTAGCAATTTAGAGCGAGGTTTATGAATGAAATTTAAATAAAATGGATACATCTTATCTCTGTACACCTTTAGGACACAATTGTATCTATATTGTTGACCACTAGGGAATAATTATATCTTTGTTCACCATTGGACTTGAACTGACATAATTGAAACTTAAATAAGACGAGTACATCTTCAGTTCCCTTGACTCCTATGTCAATTTTCTTTGCTAGTTAGGGAGACAATATTAAACATGACTCAGTAACATGATCCTATCCAACCAAAAATATGATTGAATAGTGAAAAAGTTGAATGTGATTTACGACAACCCAAATATATAAATGGATGACACAAATTTACCTAGTTTCATGAGGATTCATTTAAAGAAACATTGGTATAATTTTGTTTGTATACTTCTTTTGACAATTTAATTGTTATTACACATCATGAAGTTATTTTTTTTTAAAATATAATTTTTGATTTCATCTCTGTTTTTTATCAAGTTGAATGACATGACATGCTTTTGACACAATTAACACTATATTGTTAACCCTATTGCTGCTCAGTCGATGTTTTAGTGCATCTCCTATTCCCAACCGCCTTTTTTACTTGTAGTTGTTAGCATCGGAGGTTGTATCAGATAGGGGAGATCAACCGAATAAAAAAAGCTGGAAAGAATTAAAAAATTGAACAAAAATATGGAAAGAAATTATAAGCATATTTAATGTGCAAGACATTTGAAAATATGTTAAAAAAATTTAAAATTATACACTT
Source organism: Wurfbainia villosa (assembly GCA_025175895.1). Lineage (NCBI taxonomy): Eukaryota > Viridiplantae > Streptophyta > Magnoliopsida > Zingiberales > Zingiberaceae > Wurfbainia > Wurfbainia villosa. The sequence continues at coordinate 13,879,523 of CM045991.1, read as the reverse complement.
TTTATTTAGTTAAATATTGTTACTACAAATTACAACTAATTGAATTTAAATAATATTTAAATTTAATTTAAAATATAAGATTTAAAATTAGATATAAATTAAAGTTATAAAAATGAATACAAAGAATAATTACAACAACAAAGCTTTATCCCACTAGGTGGGGTCGGCTATATGGATCCTTCCATTGGACTCTATCCCCTACTATATCATTATCTATATTTAAATAAATTTTATCTTTTTTATTGTTACTAATTCAGTCTTTTTTGGTCTTCCTCTTTCTCGTTTGATATGTATATTTGTCATCGTTTCACATCGCCTAACTGGAGCATTTATTAGCCATATAAGTACATGTTCGTACCACCTTAAACGTGTCTCTCGGAGTTTTCCTTCAATAGATACAACATTGACTTTTTCTCTAATGCTCTGATTTCGTATTCTGTCAATCCTTATATGTCCGCACATCCACCTTAACATCCTCTTCTCTGCAACTCTCATCTTTTGCTCATGTGCACGAGTCGTAATCCAACATTCAACGCCATATAATGTAGCAGGTCTAATCGCCGTTTTGTAGGACTTCCCTTTAAGTTTTAGAGGCACTTTACGATCATATAAAACACCCGACGCTTTCCTTTATTTCAACCATCCTGCTTGTATTCTATATAAGACATCTCTCTCAATCCCTCAATCATCTTGCAAAAATGATTCTAAATATTTAAAGCTCTTAGCTCCAGATAACTTGTCATCTTCTATCTTAACACTTGTCTCATTACGTCTAATATTGCTAAACTTAAATTCCATATATTTTGTCTTTACTCTATTAAGCCTAAAATCTTTCCCTTCTAATATTTTCCGCCAAGATTCTAGTTTAACATTTACTCTTTCACGTGTCTCATCTACCAAAACAATATCATCTGCAAACAACATGCACCATGGTACTGTGTCTTGAATGTGTCCAGTGAGTTTGTCCATGATTAGTGTAAAAAGATAGAGACTTAAAGTTGATCCTTGATGTAACCCTATCTTTATTGGAAATGCTTCAGTTAATCCGCTTGAAGTTTTCACTCTGATCGTTACTTTCTCATACATATCCTTAATTAGTTCAATATATGTTACACTAACACCTCTTTTTCTAAAATTCTCCATATAATTTCTCTTGGAACTCTATCATAAACTTTTTCTAAGTCATTGAATACCATGTGTAGATCCTGCTTTTGCTTTTGATGTTTTCAATTAGTTGTTTGAGAAGATGTGTAACTTCTATTGTCGATCTTCCTGGCATGAATCCAAATTGATTTTCGAGAACCGTGGTCTCCTTCTTTAATCTTTTTTCTATTACTCTTTCCCAAAGTTTCATGGTATGACTCAGACTCATCAGTTTAATATCCCTATAGTTTTCACAAGTTTGTATGTCTCCCTTATTCTTATATAAGGGAATTATGATACTTACCCTCCATTGATCAAACATCCTTTTTGTTTTCAATATCATGTTAAATAATTTTGTAAGTCATTCAATATCTTGTTTTCCTAGACAATTTCATATCTCTATCGGAATATCATCTGATCCAACGACTTTTCCATTTTGCATTTCATTTAAAACTTGTTCTACTTCTGAAATTGAATTCTATGATAAAAATTTAAATTTTTATACTCATTTGACCCACTTAAATTACCTAAATTAAGTTGGTCTCCTAAACCTTCATTAAAAAATTGATGAAAATATCTTTTCCATCGCTTTTTTATTTTTTCATCGTTTACTAGTACCGTATTGCATTCATCTTTAATATATCTTATTTGATCAAAATCTTTTATCTTCCTTTCTCTCACTTTAGTTATTCTATAAATGTCTTTCTCCCTTCTTTTGTATCTAATTTTCGATATAACCGTTCAAAAGTTTCGGTCTTAGCTTATTCACTGTTTTCTTAGCTTCTTTCTTGGCTATTGTATATTTTTTCAAGTTTTCCTCATTTTTATAAATATATAATTTCTTATAGGCTGTTTGTTTTTCCTAGACTTTCTCTTGCACTTTCTCATTCCACCACCAAGATTCTTTACTTAGTGGTGCATGCCCCTTTAACTCACCGAGTATACTCTTGGCTATTATTTTTGATTTTGATACCATCTTATTCTATGTCGTATCAGGGTCACTGTATATTTCATCTAATACTTGTACTCCTACATTCTCTTTAAATATATTTAATTTCTCATCCTTTAAATACAAAGAATAATTAATTTAATTAAATATACATTAATATAAATCTGATTCAAATTATTTTAATTAATTAAAAAATTTAGTATACTGTTAGTTTAACTTAAAACTGCCAGTATTTTTCAAAATTATTCCTATCAATAGTTTAATCACTATCAACCTATAAATGCCCATTCCCACGAACTCTAGGTCACAGACGCACAATTTTCCCCCTCTTTTCTCCTTGAAACCAAACCAATCTTGGAACTTGGCTTCCTTTCTGGCTAACACGCAGCCATTACTGCAGCCGGCAGGTCACCATGATTATTCTTCCAGCAATCTACTCTAGTAACTATTGTTTTTTCAACATTTGAATGATTTTGAAGACTTGTCTGAGAATTCAGCTGGAATCAGATTGGTCACTGCTGCTCTGGATCCAACTTGGTTAGCCCGTATTGAGTTGCCAACTATATTTTAACTGTTTCATCTCCTTCTCATGGCTGATAGATGGAAATGAAGAATGTGTCTTGTGATGAGAATCTTTTGTGTCACTATTGTTTGTTGGTGCTTCACTATTCTTCCCCTCGTCTCTGTTGTTATCGTCTCATCTTCCCCATACTGATAGATGAAATTGTAGGATGAGATATTGGAAGGGAATCTTCTTGTCTCAAATTGGTCCGCATAATAGTGACTGAGATAAGCTTTTGTTGGTTGTTAATACCCAATGTGTACTGGCATAGGCTCTCCAGTGACATTCACTGTGCTGTCACAATATTGATATGAGCCAGAAATTGGAATGATACGGATCGCTGAACAATGATGATTGGCATAAATTGCGATTTGAATTTTGAAGGTAGAAAAATCACAAAAAATTTTAAATGATAAATATAGGGTTTCTCAAACTTATCCTGGCAAGGCTAAGAAAGCTTGTAGGTTTTTTGGTAAAGCAAGGCCATTTTCTGTTACTTGAATACCAGAACCCAACATCAAGGACAACGAGGTGCAGAAGCTGTATAACAATTCTATTGAATGATTTATATTATTCCTGGAAAGCCAAAAACTCAAAATATAACTGTGATGTGGTTGTGGACGACTCCCACATCCGGGTAAATGATAGTTATGAGGTTGCATACAATATTATTTTATGATTGTGCCAAGGCATATTGGAAGTTCTTACATCTTGTTGGGAAAAAAAATCTTTCTTTGTAACTGAATGATTTTGGTGTCTTCCAGGTCTTGAATGCTCAAGTCAAGAGCATGGAGGATCATGGCTATATTCTCTATTTTGGAGTCTCATCTGTTACTGGATTTCTGCCAAGGAATCAAAATGGTAACTACTGCACAGGGTCTGAGTTCAATTATGATTTGGTGTTCCATATGCAGATTTTTCTACCTTATGTTGCTGATTATTTTCTTTCGTTTTTCTATCTGTGATTTTGTTGATTCCATTGCATGAACTGACAGGAAATACTGCTCATGACTTTTCTTCTTCCAATGTGCTTATATTTGCTAGTTTTGCAGATAATCAACTTACTGCAGGACAATTTATACAGTGTTGTATTAAAAGCATTGACAAAGCTCGAGCTGTTCTCTATGTTGATTCCGATCCTGATGTGATCGCAAAACGTGTTGTATGTTTCAGTTCTTTCCTTTGTCTATGTTTTTAATATTTAATCTAATTTTTGATTGTCTTGATATTCTATTACAGGTTAAAAATCTTAATGGACTCTCAATTGACCTATTGGTTCCAGGCATGATGGTTAATGCTCGAGTGACTTCTGTTCTTGAGAATGGGATAATGCTATCATTTCTTACATACTTCACTGGAACTGTATGGCCTTTCAATTTTTTTCATTATATTTTTTGAAGGTGGAAGGCTTTGAAATTGTATAAGATGCATTCACCTGGTTGCTTATAATCTAATGTTTTTTGATAGGCTGATATGTTCCATTTAGAGAATGCTTTGCAAAGCGGAACATGGAAAGACAACTATGCTGAGAACAAAAAGGTATTTCATTCTCATTGTCAATGAACTAGTCATTATCTGGAGAATAACCCTGCTTTCTAATTCCTTTTTTTTTTTTTTGACACGAGCTGCAATGCTTTGTGTTTTTCCAGATGCTTTCTGTTATTTTTGTAACAAAGGATACTACAATTACATGAAAGAAGTCCTATTTATATACAAGATTATGACCTATTCAAAAAGACTAAACCAAACCCTATCCTAGGAATAAAACAAATTTTATCCTAGGAAATAATTATTCCTAATGATATTTAGGGATAATAAATTATCCCTAGTCATAATATTCTAACACTCCCCCTCAAGCTGAAGAATATAAATTATATGCACCCAGCTTGTTACATATGTAGTCAATTCGAGGACCTCTCAGTGACTTAGTAAATATATCTGCTAGCTGATCATGTGAGTTAACAAAACTAGTAGATATTTCTCCAGATATGACTTTCTCTCTAACAAAGTGACAGTCGACTTCAATATGTTTTGTTCTCTCATGAAAAACTGGATTTGAGGCAATATGCATGGCGGCTTGGTTATCACATATAAGTGACATTTGTGTAACGTCTCCAAACCTTAGCTCTTGAAGTAACTGTTTGAGCCATATAAGTTCTTGATTGACTATGACCATAGCTCGATGCTTTGCCTCTGCACTAGATCTTGCCACAATATTCTGCTTTTTGCTTTTCCAAGAAACAAGGTTATCTCCGACAAATATACAAAAACTAGAAGTAGATCTCCTATCAATGGGAGATCTTGCCCAGTCTGCATCAGAATATCCTATGACTCGAGTATGTCCTTTGTCTTCATACAAAAGACCCTTTCCTGGAGCGCCTCTAATATATCGAACAATGCGAATCATAGCATCCCAATGTTCTTTACACGGAGAGTTGAGAAACTGACTTACTACACTTACTGCAAATGAGATATCCGACGAATGAAGGTAACTTAGTCTTCCTATTAATCAGATCGCTCAGATCTAAGAGAGGCTCCCGATTCGATTTGGTAGAGCTTGACATTAGGATCCATAGGGTTATCAACCGCTCTTTGAGTTTAACATTCCTGCTTCTTCTGTAGAATATCCATCGCATACTTTCTTTGAGATATAACGATCCCATTTCGATCGCTACTTTCTATCCCCAAGAAGTATTTAAGTCTGCCGAGATCCTTTGTCTGGAAATGTTTAAAAAGATGTTGTTTCACCTGTGAGATCCCGAGATGATCACTACCTGTGATGACAATATCATCAACATAAACCACTAGGTAAATGTAACCAATCGATGAGTGGCGATAAAAGACAGAATGGTCACCTACCCGAGTCATGCCGAATCACATGAATTACAATACTAAATCTACCAACCATGCTCGGGTGATCGCTGAGACCATATAAAGATTTTCGCAAGTGACACACAAGACCAGAAGACTCCCCCTGAGCAACAAAACACGGAGGTTGCTCCATGTAAACTTCTTCGAGCAGGTCACTATGTAAGAACGCATTCTTGATGTCCAACTGATAAAGAGACCAGTGTTGAATCGCAACAATGGACATGAGTAAGCTTATAGAGGACATCTTGGCAACAGGAGAAAACGTGTCCCCATAATCCATTTCGAAGATCTGAGTATAACCTTTAGCAACGAGACGAGCCTTAAGCCGATCAACCGTTCCGTCCGGACTAACCTTCACTGTATATACCCATCGACAACCAACAACTGACTTTCTTGGTGGTAGAGGAACGAGATCCCAAGTCCCACAACTCTGTAAGACACTCATTTCGTCGAGCATAGCCTGTCTCCATCTTGGATGGGCAAATGCATCTCCTGCAGTCTTTGGAAGAGAAACAAACGACAAGGAGGAAAGACAAGAATAATAGGAAGGAGAAAGACGATGGTAACTCAAAGAAACATAATGTGGAGAAGGATTACAAATGGAATGTATATCTTTCCGAAGGGCAATGGGAATATCAGACTCAGAAGGCTGGACCGGAGGAAGGGGCGGAGGACCTGGTTCCAGAGATGATTCCATGGCAGAGTCAGTGTTGGCAGCGGCAGAGGCGGACGACGATAAACTCGCAACGGAGGAGGAATTGGGTGGGGTGATAGAGAATCCTCGGAGGATCAAAGATCTGACATGTACATAAGGATAAAATTCAGACGATGACTCTGAAGACCCAAAGAAAGGAACTGAATCAAAGAACGTGACATCGACATAGATGAAATACCGTCGGAGAGTAGGGGAATAACACTTATACCCTTTCTGAGACCATGGGTACCCAAGGAAAACACATTTATGCGACCGAGGAGAGAGTTTATCAATGCCAGGATCAAGAGCATGAGCAAAACATGTAGAACCAAAAACCCTAGGTGGTAAAGGATGAAGGGACTGCTTTGGATAAAGTACATGATGATGTATTTGACCCTGTAAAGTAGAGGAAGACATCCGATTGATGAGATAACATGCAGTAAGTACGACGTCACCCCAAAAACGAAGAGGAACGTGAGAGTGAAGGAGAAGAGTCCGGGTGGTTTCGAGAAGATGACGATTCTTTCGTTCTACAACTCCATTCTGTTGGGGGGTATGAGGATAAGACTTTCGATGTAATATGCCGTGAGATGCCAAGAAGGTTTGAAACGAAGTAGATAGATATTCACGTGCATTATCACTCTGCAAGGATCGAAGAGGGATACCAAATTATGTTTTAACTTCATTAAAAAAAGATTGGAAAATAGAAAACAATTCCGAACGATCCTTCATCAGATATAACCAAGTACAACGGGAAAAATCGTCTACAAAGGTAACAAAATATCGTGTCCTCAATGTAGAGGCAACACGACTTGGACCCTAAATATCGGAATGAACCAAAGCAAAGGGAGACGTAGCCCGACTTATAATGCGAGGAGAAAATACGCTGTTTAATCGAACGACTCACAAAGACAAAGACTCTGGCGAGATGACTAGGATGTAATTGTTTTAACTTATCAAGATCGGGATGTCCCAACCGAGCATGGATAACATGGAGATGGATGCCGCACTAACAAGAGAGTTTTCGTAAGTTGATATGACTACGAGACTCATATCCGAGCCAATTATCCTCCCTGCATCTCGTCCAGAATGAAACAGAAGATTTAGTAAATGAGATGACACAATCAAGAGACCGAGTGAGCTGACTTATTGATAATAAATTAAAGGGAGCTCCGGGAACAAAAAGAACATTCTGAATGGGAAGAGATGGAGAAGAATGAACAATACCAACACCTTGGGACTGAGTTTGAGAACCATTTGCCATGGTGACAAAGGGTAAATAACCGGAAGTAGATAGTGAGGAAAAAAGAGATCTATTACCAGTGATATGATCGGTGGCCCCAGAGTCAAGTACCCAAGGACCCGAAGAGCGAGATATGCCAGCAAAGGAATTACCAGCTTGTGTAATGACAGCAAGGGAATTAGACTCCCGTCGATCCTCATACCACTTCAGAAAGTCATCATAGAAAGGTGGTGGAGTTGGAGTGTGAACCGCGAACTGAGCCAAGACGTGTAACTCTGGGTGATCTGAGCAGTACGAGGAGGTCGACCATGGAGACTCCAACATTTATCAATCGTGTGTCCTGGTCGGTGACAATGATTACACCAAGGACGCCCTTTGCCATTCTTACGCGGTGGAGGTTTGTTGTTGTTTTCAGAGACCAATGCTGAAGAGTCAACCGGAACGGAAGATGGTAATGTCAAGACTTTGGTAGGGACACGGAGGAGAGTCGCCCAGGTAGAATCCATGGTGGCCTCTATGGGGCTGCCCAGGATCTGATCACGAACATGAGAGTAATCTGAGGGCAGACCATATAACGCCAGAGACATAAAAAATTTCTTCCGATTTTCAAGCTCTGCAACAGGAGTAGCCGCAGGTGGGAGCAGGTCATTGAACTCACACAGAAGGCTAGAGACTGATCCCAAATAAGTTGACATAGACTCCTTGATCTGATGGGCATTAAGGATGGTCATGAGGTCGTCACAAACTTGATAGAGTCGCCGAGAAGTGTTCGTAAAAAGTTGTTGAGCTTGTATCCAAACATCCTTATAGGTCTTATGAGTCCGGAAGACATCCCGGAGAGATGGATGGATGGTGGCTCGGATAATGCAACACAACTGAGCATCAACCTTTCTCCATAAAGGACGATCGACCACTTGAATATTCTCTTCAGTTTGTGTGAGATGTGTTTCATAACCCTGTCAAATAAGTCAAAGCTCAATGTAAGAGGCCCAAGAGGAGTAGTTCTTACCATCCAAGAGCTCAGACGAGAGCGGTGCCATCACGTGGTTGGTAAAAATTGGGAACTCCGGCTTCGAAGGGTTGGCGGTAGTCATGACGCAGGTATTGATCCGATCGGAACTGCCAAAAGATATCGTTTGAGCTGCAAGCTGCGTAGCTGGCCTGATGTGGATTGACGGCGGACAGCAAGGCGATGAGAAGCGATGCGGCGATGAACCTCAATCGCGTGTGAGGCAGCCTGAGGCGGCGAAAGTCGGCGCTGCGACGACAGCAGTGAATGGAGGGAGATCGCGAGGAGGTAGGGCAGGAGTTACTCGCGTCGGCTTCTGCCGACGAGCTCTTTCTTAACGGTCGGATTCGGCCTATGAAACTGTCTTCCCACCTCCAGCGCCTTTAGGAGCTCGCTCCGCTTCCGGATCTCGACATCGAGGGTGGGAGGGGATCGCTCGGCTGGATGCGAGGGGAAGCTCGCTAAGAGGAAGAGAGCGATCCGGAGGAGTAGACGCGGTTCTTGTGGAGGCGGAGGCAGTAGCGGCCAGGATCGTCGCCGACGGGACCCTCGACGGTGGGTCGCTCCACGATGAGCTTGAGGTTTGGACCAGTGAACTTGAAAAGCTTCTCGAAGACGACCGCCGTCTCCTTCTCGTCCAAAGGCGGACGCGAACAGATGACCAGGACGAAGTTCGCGAAGGAGGCTGCATAGAGGATGAAGACGCGGCGTGCTCGCGAAATTGCGTTGCAGGAAAGATATCGCGAAGTGAAAGGAAGAAGCCGTGGAAAATCGCGAAAGGTGGAAAACCTAAAGCTCTGATACCATGTTATTTTTGTAACAAAGGATACTACAATTACATATAAGAAGCCCTATTTATATACAAGATTAAGACTTATTCAAAAGACTAAACCAAACCCTATCGTAGGAAATAATTATTCCTAATGATATTTAGGGATAATAAATTATCCCTAGTCATAATATTCTAACACTTTCAATTGTTAGTGTTATATAGAATGAACTACACTTATTTCTTGTATTTATCTGATCATCACAATTTTGAAAGGCTGTTTAAAGCAGCAAGCAGTTGGCTTACTTCACACATGTGCGGCATGCAGTGGCATGTTAGGTTATCACTAAAATATATTAAAGTAACAGTTTACACTTCTAACTATCTAATGTGTGAACTATTAAATTGAGTTTATTCAATTTGGCTCATGATCTTGTCAAATATGTCAATCCGTTGTGTTATGTGGCCAGATATTGACAATTATTGTTTAATGTTTCCGAGTGGGTTGTTGCCACTTAGGCGAAGTTAATGTCTGACATTGATTTGTTATTTGTCGACCTTATGTCTACCTTAAACTTGGTTGTTATGAATAGCAACTGTTTCGGTTTGATAAATCAAGTTACTTTATGGGTGCTTTTTTCATTTTCTACAACTTAGTCTGGCATACTCTGAACATACTTTGATTTTACTTATTCTCATTCTCTGTGGGCCATTACTATAATAATTAGACAAGAATCTACTGGATAATGGTGCTGATTACTCCTTTTTTCCATATTTTCAGCTCTATCTGTTTCCATATTTTCCGAGCTCATAGTTTTTCTGTTTATTGTCGTGAAAGATAATTATTATTATTATTTGATTATTTTTTTTAGAGCTCTCTTTCTGCCATAATCATTCATCTGTGGTCGTATTTTATTCTGGGTGGCTTTCAGTTCTGTCATTTGAATAGACTGATCTACTGTTCTTTATCTCACCTTTTGCTCATTGTACTTTGATTCTAGGTGATTGCTCGGATATTGTTTGTTGATCCATCAACTAGGGCAGTTGGATTGACCTTGAATAAGTTTCTCGTGGATAACAAAACTCCACCAACTGTATGCATTCTGAAATTGTTTCTGATGTTGCTAATTTATTTTCATTTGTTTGGAGGATGCAGTATCTCTTTTTGAGAGAATCAAACAAAATGTGTATAAAGATAAATAGCTACTCAATTATCGTCATATGACAATCAACTCCATGCAATAAAGAAGCTGAGGAATTTATTTTTTAATAATTTGAAATTTTTCTTTAATTCCTCGTCAATCCAAGCATACGAGGCATACTGACCAAATATATGCTTCTTGGAATACGTAGAAGTAATAGTTTAAGCTCTTAGAATATTTAGCATTGTTTAAATGCGTTGGCTTTTTAGATTTAGGGCAATTGAGGAAGTTATAGTTGGATTGATAGATTGTTTTTTTTTTTTAAATTGATGCGTGTGTTGCTAAATGCTCGGTTCTTTTTCTTCTTTGCAGTATGTTAAAGCTGGAGAAATTTATGAAAATTCACAAATATTGAGGGTTGATAAGGGGCTTGGATTGCTTTTGGAGATACCTTCTTCTCCTCCTTCACCAGCATATGTCAATGTAAGCCCAGTGCTTCTGCATGGCTGTGCCACTCCAATAACATCCTACATTTTGTGATCTTACTAGTTGTTTCTTGTATTTGAACAGATATTTGATGCTTCTGATAAAATATTGAAACTGGAGAAAAAGTTTAAGGAAGGTGATAATGTTCGTGTTCGCATTCTTGGCATGAAACATCTTGAAGGACTGGCAATTGGTACTTTGAAGGTATGCTTTTCTTGATATAACTCATATTTTTGGAAGACATTGGTGAAATATGAAGTTGATTGTAGATTGTAAAACTGCACTACTTGTGCATGCATCTTACTATCATCTTTTCTTATGAATGGTAATCTTGGTGCAACAGCAATAATTACTATGATTGTTATATGGTGAACATCATCAATTTGTTTGTTTTTTTAACTAAAGAATTGCTGTCAAGTGATAACACTTGTATCTTATAAAATAGTGTAAAATGAAGATTGACTTTATTTAAAAAAAAAACAAAATATTTAAGCTTGGTGGGCAAAAATTGATGTCGGAGTTATTGAAAATTTAGTGTTTGTTTTTTTTTATATTCACGGATTCAAGTTGCGAAAATAATCTCTTGTAATGCAGGGTAAAACTACATACAATCGATCCAATATAGTTCAATCATTCTCCAGAATCTCGCATTGGCAGAAGCTTTATGCATTGGATTGTACTTTTTATCAATAATTAGAGATCAATGAAGAGATCATTTCTTAGAACAAAAACTGAGTGATTATGATTAGCTTATGAATGGAGATAGACAATGGGATTCTTGTGTGGTTATGGGTTGCCCTTTGGTCTAAATTGAAGATTTGTTAAGATTTTAGAACAACAAATCACAAATTTTTAGCCATGGCTTTGGGTAACCAAATTCAAAAAAAAAAAAAAAAAAAAAAAAAAAAAAAATATATATATATATATATATATATATATATATATATATGTGCGTTATTCATAAGAATCTCGCCCACCCATCGCACGCCGCTTCGCGCGGCCACCTCCGACCGCGACCGGCGTTGGAAGCGCACTACGGCGGTCCGCAGAGCCCGGCCTCGGCCGATCGGCGGGCCGGCCGGCGAATCGGCCGCGATTCGCCGAAGGTCGGCAGCGGGCGCCAAGCATCGCCGCCGCGATTCGGCCGGATCACGGCCGACTCGGCCGACTACGCCGGGAAGGATCGCCTGCTACCGCGGCGGTCCTTTCGCCGGATTCGCCGCGATTCGGCCGGAATCCGCCCGATCGCGGCCGGCAGCGGGTCGCGCTGCGACCGCCGCGACCGGTCGGATTCCGACCGAATCGCGGCCGGAATCCGACGGGGAAAGGACCGCCAGCGCCGGGCGGTCCTTCCCCGACGTAGTGCGGCCGGAATTCGGCCGCGATCCGGCCGACTCGCGGCCGAGGTTTGCTGGCTTCCGGCCGCAATCCGGCCGGACGCCGAGCTCACCGGATCACGGCGAGGTGCGCCAACGCACCCGTCCGCGTCGAGGTGGACGCGCGGCGACGGCGGGCGTGGAGGTGGCTCGGTGCGTCGCGGACGGGCGCGGATGGTTTAGTCGCGCAGGTGATCGCGATTCTATATATATATATATATATATTTTAACATTTTCATGAAGTAGTATTCTTTAGGAGATAGGTAGGCCCTACTAATTTTATATGTGGGAAAATAAGTAAAGATGTATAATTAATTTAATAATGATCAACAGATTCTATAATGAACAGAAAATCAACTATGGTTATTTTCCTCTTAAAAGGAAAGAAGGCTATTTTCCTCTTAATTCTTAATTACAAATTGGAAAACAAGGGAGCAATTTTCACTATATTGATCGTGATTAGGTGGCTCAATTTCATTCAATTTAATTTGTATAAATATTTAATACAAATAAAAATGTAATCTTGAATATAACTTATTTTGTCCACCCTACCTTCCACCCTATCTTTTCAAGGAAACACAAAGTTGCAATAGCTTCCTAATTTATGATATTTTCTCCAAAGTGATAAAGTAATAGAGTGAAGTTGTAGCAGAAGGGACTAGTGTTCAGGGAGTCCAAGAGGAACATGTACGAGATATAATGGATTGAAATTTCAATTCCATGTCAGTTGACATTGGTGAAACTTGTTACTTTGCTTGCTGATCAATACGCAGAGCAACCTTGAGACAATGACATGATGAAGGCTGTTGATGGGCGACATTGATGGATGAAATTCTTGAGAAGCTATTGTGTGCTCTATAATTGACTGCAACACACTGACGGTGGGAGGTCATGTGAGGGTTTTGTGATGTTGCTGAGGTTTTGCAAGGGTTCTAATGAGGCGATGTGAGGATTTAATGAGGTCACTTGAGGGTTCCTTGAGGTCACGGTTCTGGTTCTTGTCTTCTTTAATGCCCTTGGCACCACGTGTCAAAGCTCACATCCAAAGGACACTCGATTCTTTGCCTCAGTGCCTTCGACATGGCGTGTTGGTATGCCTATCATATATTGGCGTGATACCAACACGCATCTGGTTCCACTTGGGGAGTTGAAACCTTAGCTTGGAAGAAAATTTTAAGCCTTAACAGAAATGCATTTTTAATAGAACTTGATGACACATAAATCCAACCAATTGATCCAAAATTATTAGAATACAGGCTTCATTGTTATCTATTAATTATTGTATTTCCATCCTATACTATGGAATAAAGCCTATACATTTCCATAATTTTGATCAGTGCACATTTCAAGTAATACTACATTATTATAAATCTAATTTGGAGGCTAAGCACAAAATTAGAGTCTACAACTATAGAAAAATACATCCTAGCAATGGAATCCCAATGAATCTTTCCTAAGTTACAATGGGATAGACCTTAGTTATTGGAGTAAGTCCCTAGCACTATAAGAAAGGATCTAATCTCTTTGAGAGAGAATTTGTGGAGGAAAACACCAGGAAACTTCTTGTTGTAGCTGTGCCCTTAATGAGAAATTGAGGCTTTGTTATTATACAGATAAAGAAGGGTCCCAACTTTTAAATCGGGTGGGGCGATCTATCCATAGGTTAGATTGTATTGCTATAGGATCTGGTTCGTAAATTCCTATCTTGTTAGGTCTTAATGCTAAAGTAGGGTTGACCTTTTTTTCCTTAAAATTTGTTAATAGTTGTCAAGTTTTAAAGTTTTGAGTTGTGCCGAAGTTTTGGCCTATTATCGGAATGATATGGTTTCAATACCATATCATATCATGATGGCTTGTTAGGTTGTAATCCTAACCTTTTTTTTAAATTTTTTTTATAGTTTTTATCGAGGTTTAAATTTTTGAGCTGTGTTGAAGTTTTTGTTATGACCGGAGGAATTATTCAATCTCAACAAGGGATGATATGGTTTTATTACTTTTTAAAATATATTAATTAATTTTTTTATTAATATTTGATTGGTATAGATGTTTCTTATTGAGTTATATTTAAGATGTGGAATATTGAATTCAGTTTTGATATTGCCTCGTGACACGTTTAATGCTTATTGAGTAAAAGTCAATTTAGGGTTAGTTGAAGTTTTATTTGGATTTATTTTGATTAGTTTATAGTTAAGCCAAATTTATATATTACAATAATTAGTTCATAGTAATATATTTTATAAGGTTAGAAATCATATTATTTTTATTTTTCCTAACAATCTATTTTCTCCATCTTAAAGAGGTTTTTGTTTTCTCTATATCGCATGAAGGGATGGGTTAGCAATTGGAATTTTCTTTCTAAAAAAATAAAAAAAAAATGATCTCGCAGCGGCTTTGCGAGGTTGTGGAGGGATGGATTTAAGGAAAAAAGGAGATGATGGTAGGGATAAATAAACATAAGTTCGAAAAAGAGTGAAAAAATCAAAATGGAAAGGAGGAGTTTGACAGATCAGTAATTTTTTTTTCCTTTTAAATTTCTCCTCTTTGTCTTAAGTATCATTAGGATTCAAATTTCACCATCATTATTTCATCTCATTCATTTTTTGTCTGTGACATAAAATGGGACTAATTTTTGTCTGGGATTTTCAACATCACATTCCATAATGACTGACAAGTAAATCTCATCTCGATTTTCCTCTTCGACTAGAGCCGGAGATTTGGAATCATAATCTCTCTTTTATTTACAACACTTGCATTACTCCTTTGCCGTTTGTGACTTGGAAAATAGGGATTACTTTTGATTTATTCGAGTCTTGTCTTTCTCTTGATTTTATATGAGAACTTGACTCAGTCTCTCAAATACATTTGTCTCTCCCAGAGTATATTGGACATTGCTAGTCTGTCTCCCTGATAATAATTCCATGTCTTAAGCGTAGATGTTGGAACTCTAATCTGTCTACTTCACTCTTCAACTCACACAAGTTGTCATTAATACTCACAAATTTTAGAATCTTATGATATCTTCTGCTTGAGGGGAGTCAACTAAGAATATTATATCAAACTGTTTGAAGATCATCACCATCATCAAAGCTCACTTGAAGACTTCATCAACTTCAATTTAATTGTCAACTCTTTAAAGATCAATCTAGATGATTGTATCATCAACTTAGCCACTTCACCAATACTGTCTTTAGTTTTGCCATCAAGCATCTTGGTGAGATTTTTTTCTTGTTCATTTGATAAATTGAACATATACAATATCTATTCTTCTGCTTAGGAGTGTTAGAGCTATGTAGGTTCACTAGTCATAAGTTAATATGTATTGTGGGGTGTAGTCTGACATTAGCAATTTTGTTATAGGGATTCATAGAGTTCTATAAATATGACATAATGGTTTTCTTTTTAATACAATGACCACATCATTTCATACCCATTAACCTTTTTGTTTTTCAAATCTATTGACTTTTGAGCAAGGTTTAAAATTTTGACTCGTATCGAGGGTTCGATTCGCGACTGGAACGATTCAGTTTCGATATCGTATCGTGGCATATCGATAAATTTTGAAATTTTTTAAATATAAATATATAAATTAAAAATGAAAATTTTAACTTAAATATTAAAAAAATGATTAATTTTTTTTAATTATAATAATAAAATTAATTTAATTAATTTCAATTAAATAGGATTAAAAAAATAAAATAAATTTCAATAATAATAAAATTATTATTTATAATATATAAATTAATAAAATAAATTTTAAAATAAATTTATTAAATTTTAATTGATTTTATTTAACCTATAGTTAAATTATAGTTTGGGAAGTTTTAATTATTAAATTTTGTTTCCTTTGCTTGTCGTCGTCCCCGTGGCCTCGCGGAGGCCGCACATGCTGTCGATAGCCGCTGCGTTCTCGCGCAAGGCAACCGACATTTGCCGTGTCTAGCACGAGGTTGCATGTGGCTGCCACAACCCCCTGTGGGCGTTGCGGCCTCGTGTAGGCCACGCGTGGCTGCTAGCGGGTAGCGACTGCTTTGGCCTTGTTGGAGGCCGTCGACGGCCATTGTGGCCCCCGCGCGAGGCCACCGACGGCCACACGCGAGGCCGCAGGCCGCAGGCCGCTGCATGTGGGCTTGCACGAGGCCGCCACAACCCCGGACGAGGCCCCACAGCCCTGCGAAGGCTTGCTGCCGTCGTTCCTACGTCTCGTGGGCATGCCAATATCGGTGCTACGTCGGAATAAGAAAAACCGTCTGTTTCGGACGAAACGGGTCGGTATTTCAAACCATGCTTTTGAGAGTTCATTTTGGGGGAAAGAAATTGTTAGGATGTGGTAGAATCTTCTGAGATCCATTTTTTTTTTGCTCGCAGGCTAGTGCTTTTGAAGGGTCTATTTTCACACACTCAGATGTAAAGCCAGGAATGTTAGTGAAAGCCAAAGTGATTAGTGTTGGAAACTTTGATGCACTTGTGCAATTATCAAGTGGCATAAAAGTGCTTTGCCCCCTCCGGCACATGTCAGAGCTAGACATTGCAAAGCCACCAAAAAAATTTAAGGTGCTCTTTTTTTCCTTTTCATTTTAGTTCTTCAGTATAACATAATGCATTCCTTATCTTTTGGAGTTCTATCACCTTCATTTATATATAATCATTAATCTGCAGGTTGGAGCTGAATTACTCTTTCGTGTGCTCGGTTGTAAGCACAAGAAAATAACTGTTACCCATAAGAAATCACTAGTATGTCCAATTCACTGTCTAAGAAGTTATTTTTCCTGTTCCAAATAGATATTGACATATAGATATATTAATGCTTGCTATTCCTGATGTTGAATTTCATAACCGTGCACTTTCATATCTTTAATTCTAGAAATTGTCTTAATCATTAGGTTAAATCCAAGCTTAATGTGGTAGCATCATATGCTGATGCAACTGAAGGACTACTTACACATGGATGGATTAGCAAAATTGAAAAGCATGGATGTTTTGTAAGATTTTATAATGGTGTTCAGGGTTTTGCCCCCAGGTTAGTATGTTTTGCAGTTCATTTCTAAAAGGTCTGGCTTGTTCCTATACATTTCATTTTATGAGGTCTGCCATTGGAGTTATTTCATCTATATCTGCTTTTTGATCCAATTCATTGCCTTTTTCTAACATTTGTAGTACCTAAAGAATATTAGTAATGCAAATGAAATTATGTTTGATTTCAAACCTGAATCTTTTGTTAATTAATCTGGAGTAGATGTATTCTCTACATAAAGATACCATGTCTTCTCAGAGAAAAAGTTGTTTAAGATTTAGGACTTACTTTGTTGCAGTTTACAATTCCTAATTAGATTTGGCAAGTTTTTCATTTCCCTGCAACTGATGTTTGAATTTGTTTTATGAATCATAAACTCTTAATTATAGTTGTCCAAATTTGTACTGTGGATTTTTGGAGTTTATCAAATGACATGTTGACCAACTTATCATTTCTTTTTATTCTTTGATGAAACCTTTCCATGGATATTTCTCTAGTTATTTTTTTTTATTGCGACTTGAACTATGTTTTGAATAGTTATCACGTTCCTTATTGCTGTTAGGATTAATTTTCTTTTGCATAGGTTCATTCAATTTGATTAATTTTTAGTCAATAAAAATTTATCCTTGTTAAACTACTGATAAAATTGTCTTTTTGTCTCATAAACTAATATTCCAGAGTGCTAACAGTTTTTTTTTCAGCTTCACATATGTTTATTGCTGGTCTTTATTTGAGTGTACATGTTGGAAATTTAATAAATCCAACCTCATCTTTTAATTCAATTTTTATTAGCCAATGTTTTTTCATTCTTCTCTGTGTCACTAGATCTGAGCTTGGATTGGAGCCTGGAAATGAAGCTGATTCTGTTTTTCATGTTGGGCAAGTGGTCAAGTGTAGAATAACAAGTATAGCTCCAAGAAGAAGAATTAACCTTAGTTTCATCACATCTTCTATAAGGTTTGCAACTCTAAACATTTAGTTCTTGGGCTGTTTGTCCTTTTCTCATTTTTAACTTTTTTCTTGTCCTCCTCTGTCTTCCCTTCTTGCGGGGAAGGTTGAAGTGCGCAGATTTATAAAAAAAAAACTGCATTTGTTTCTGAACTTTCTTCATCATGTATCGTGTGTGCTTCTGCATGAA
The DNA here is from genome assembly GCA_025175895.1 of Wurfbainia villosa. Taxonomy (NCBI): domain Eukaryota; kingdom Viridiplantae; phylum Streptophyta; class Magnoliopsida; order Zingiberales; family Zingiberaceae; genus Wurfbainia; species Wurfbainia villosa. Next base: position 13,861,130 of record CM045991.1, on the reverse strand, counting down.
CAGTTAATTAGTTGCATTTGATAAAAAAAATGACTGCTTCGACTGCATTTACTGTCGAATATTCCATATTGAAACATCTGTAGATTTACGGTACATTTTGTTAGGTTGATATTAAGATTGAATATCTACATCATAGTTACCTGTAAAGAGTGCATTTCATGCCTACGAGAAGCTATATTATAGTTATTGCATGACTCAAATTTAGCTTTCTATAAAAATTTCATTTTTTGTGCTATATGAGAAGTGATTTCTTATAATATGCAGGTTTCCTAACAATGACATGGTCAAAGCGGGTTGTATTGTCTCTGGCATTGTTACAAGTTTGACTCCCACAGCAGTTATTGTTAATTTAAAGGATGGCCACTTGAAGGGGATAATTTTTAATGAGCATTTAGCAGACCATGAAGGTGCGAGTTCTATATTAACTATGTTTTATGGTTCATCTTTTTATTCTGTGGTAGTGGTTTATCATCAAAATTCTAATTCCTCAGTGCAATCCACAGGGCATGTTACTTTACTCAAATCATTATTGAAGCCAGGGTATGAATTTGATCAGCTTCTGGTGCTAGGTATATATATCTATACTTCTCATCTTTTATAATTTCTCTTGTTAATAGTATTAATTCTAACAATGCACTTTAATCTTTTCACTGTTTGTTTAGGTTCACTGTTTCAGTTTACTTGCCACTATCAGAATATCAGTTAATATAATATTCATATCCCATGGTTTTAAAATAAAATTAGTTGCTGGTTTTCTTTTGCATTAAATTATTAATTATTTTCTCCTATTATTTCTTCAACCAATCAGTAACACAACTAGCATGTGCTAGAAATTTGTTTTAACAGATTCACGATTTATTAAAGGGCAGTCCGGTGCATGAAATTTCTGCCATGTGGGGTCCTGGAAAAGGGTTATTTTTAGAGGTTATTTTTAGGACTTGAATTTATGACTTCTAGATTACAAGGTAACAACTCTATCATTGTGCCAAGAGTCTATGGTAGCAACCCTACCAGATCCATGATTTATTATGGAAAAAAAACAGATAATTAAGGGTTTGAAACTGGATTTGATGATTAGTTCAATTGACAACAGAGGTAAATCCAGACCATTTTAATATAATACCTGGAAAGGGGCCAAGTTCTTTAAAATATTATAATTACCCAAAATATTTTACCGGATCCATGATATATTATGGAAAAAAATAAACAGACAATTAAAATGCCTGATTATAGAACCAACGCTAGTGTTTTGAAAATTGGTTTGGAAGGATGAACCAATCAACTTCTCAGAAGCGTTTGACTGATTAGCTCAATTGGCAACCATGGTCAATTCAGTCCATTTTAATGTAATACCTGGAAAGGATCCAAGTTCATTAAAATATTATAATTAGCCAAAATTTATATCATTTTTGTGTGGGTGCAGTGGTCGTGATAGTCGCTAACGAGGTGGTAAGTTTTGGCTTGGATTTTTTATGGTAGCCCATTATCCAATTTATCTAATTTTTAAATGTTTAGTTCCTGTAGAAATATAATTCAGTCACTGCCCTATTGAATCTCAATTGGAGTGGCTTGACTGCTTAACCATGTGATTGGCGGCTTTATCAACTTGTTCTCCTGAGTTGTTCTGAGATTATCATCTCTGGGTCATGATTTTCTAGTTGAACAGTGATAAATGCAATTCTATCGGGAGAAAGTAAATAAATCAGTTTGGTCTGGTTTCCCAAACCACTTTATTGACAAAATACTATTGAAAACATAATTGATTATCTGTCTACAATTAACACAAAGGAGAAATATTAATAAATGTTGTGTTGTTATGTATACGCCTAATTAATAATTGAGGAGCACGACTAGCACATAACCCTTGCTTGGGCTATGTGTGGAACTGCCTAGGCAGATTTTGAAGGGCACATCAAAACGACCACATCTGGCTGTATACCTATGACCCATATGGTCTGTGTATACAGTTAAACAAAATAACTTTTAACCAAATTGACATAAAACTTTAAGCCACTTAATTACTAGCTTGTAACTTAGTATGTGTTGGACACTTGTTTCTGCAACTGTTAAATACTTTTTGATATCAATATAAATACATTTTTGGTATTTCAATAATGACAATCATTGTCTCTGTATATTGCATGCATATGCAGTGGCCTGACTGCATACGACTATATAGTTAATTTTGAATCCTTGCAACTTAGTATTCATTTACTTTAGCATTGGCAATTATATAGCTAAAACACTAACTAAAACACTGCATAGGTAGGCTCAAGCTCAAAAAATTGGGCACCAAAGAATCATATATATGTGACAACATGATTGTGTGATATATGGTAGTGTAGTGCCGAGTTGTGCCAACTTTTATTTAAACGTGTTGAAATTATTATTTTTATGTTTTTTGTGATGTTTGAGATTTGTTATGGAGTCAATTGACTGCATTGCTTTAAGCTTGACTTCTTTTTTTTTTTTTTGGATAAAACTGATGTTCCTGTATGATACATGGCTAACAAGCAGGTGTTCCTGTATGATACCCTAACATTTTTTTCCCCCAAACTCCTCTCAGACTTTGAAGGTGCAAATTTGATCCTTTCAGCCAAACACTCTCTTGTTAGTTCTGCGAATGAGATCCCTTCAGATCTTTCTCAGATCCATCCTCTAACTTCAGTATTTGTAAGTTGCATACTAATATGAAAACCCATATCTCCAAACCTCTCTCCTGTCGTTCTTTTCTTTCCTTACTATTGGTTTGTCTTTTCCTTTGGTGCTGTGAAAAATATACTTGACTTAAACAGGGCTATATCTGCAACATAATTGAAAGTGGCTGTTTTGTCCGATTTCTTGGACGTTTGACTGGCTTCGCTCCAAAAAATATGGTAAAATATATTTGCATTGTATCCTTGCAATGTTCTTTTACTTGATTCTTGTTGTTTTTTTGAAAGGCGACTGACAGAATGATCAACAACTTGTCCGATGCTTTCTTTGTTGGGCAAGCTGTGAATTGTCACATTCTGAAGGTGAGAGTGTAGCTTAATGGTGCTCTTTGGTTCAAAAAGTAGTATTACATAATTAAGAGATATTGCATCTACAGGTGAATAGTGAAGCCGGGCGAATAAAGCTTTCCTTGAAGCAGTCTCTGTGTGCATCACCTGGCATTTCATACATTCAAGGTTATTTTCTTGAGGAAGATAAGGTAGATAATTGCTTCCTTTTACATTATAGGTTTTAATTTCATCAATTTTTTTTTTCTATTTTTGTACTCGAGTGGTTTTTTTGATCATCTTGTCTCATAAATGCAAAAACAATACAAATTCACTTTTTTTTTTTTTTTGTTTTTTGCTGACCTTTCTGTTAATATATGAAGTTGGTCATTGACTTTGTTTAAAGCTATATTCCTGGACAGATTTTTTTTCTTAAGAGACCTTCGTATTTTCCATTTCGTAAGGCTTTGATTTTAGGTACTGATTTGCATGTTGGTTGTCTGAGGGTATTAAGTTCATTGTGCACATTTGAAAAATACAAATCAAAAGAGAATCATATTTTTATTTTACTTCTTGCAGTACACAGAGAATATTTGATTGTGTTGATAATTGAAAAACTTAATTTTTGTACATTTTACTATTCTGTCAAGGAGTATTTCAAAATCTTGACTGCTAATAATTCTGTTTGCTTTAACCGTGTAGGTGACATGTTGTGGCATTTTGAAACTACTATTTAAACCTATTAGACTGTTACATCTGCTTAATATAATTATAGTTGATATGTGATTGTTTCAATTTCTCAAACTAATTGACTGGGTTGTAGGGTCTTGCTATCCTACTATTAGCTCTACTATATGTTATTGTGCTGGAAGGTATATGAATCCGTTTTGCCATAACATGGCATATTCCATCTTATTGCTAGATTTTACTATGCTGTATGTCTATCATGTGAAAATACCAACAGCATGACACAGTAAAAATTTCCAGGTATCTTTCTTTCTTTTTTTGTTTAACAACATGTCCTTTGAATTATCTTTCCACAACTGGTGAGTATGAGTGTGCGGATGCACCATCATCATAGAACTGGTTATTTGATGCTTTATTATTGCTTTTAGATTGCTGAAGTTATTATATTCAGGGTTTAAAATGACCAAAACAACTTATGATAGAGTTACTACCAATTTCATGTAATTGGCCAAATTAACTCAATTTAAGATATAAATTTTTGGCAGACTATTTTTAATATAAGAGGAAATCTTTCTTTTATCATGATATTTTGTCGGTAAAGAAATCTCACCTTTTTGGATAAAAAATTTCACTTCTTACCATCGTATTCACGATATCTACTTCTTGTTCTTGGTCTAAAGTGTTTGTTTGCATCAAAAATTTATTTGTATGTCCATTTTATCACAGATAGCTGGGATGCAGATATCAAATGTCAAAGATCTTGATGTGAACTGGGCGAAGGATTTTAGAATTGGAAGCTTGGTTGAGGGTGAGATTCAAGAGATAAAAGAATTGGGTGCTGTAATTGGCTTCAAAAGTCATCGTGACATTGTTGGATTTTTGGCACATAAGCAATGTAAGTTCCAGATACTGTCTCTTTTCTGTTAGTTCATTGCTTGAATACTCACAGGTTTTTATTTTCAGCGGGGGGTGCCAATTTAGAAGTTGGTTCTGTTGTTAATGCCTTGGTTCTGGACGTAGCTAAAGTTGATGGAATTGTCGATTTATCCCTTAAACCAGAACTAGTCCACAGTGCTTCTGCTGAAAAAAAAAAGGTAACTTCTTGTCTATGTTCCCTTTTAAAGAAGTCATTATTCAAGGTTTTAACTGCTGGTAGTGTTTATACGTTTTTTTGCCATAGTCAATTTAGACATTAAGTTGTATTTTGTTTCCACTTAATTGTTCATTTTGTTTTAGAAGCGACACAGGAGTGCATCTACAGACTTAGAGCTGCACCAAATAGTGAATTCGGTTGTTGAAATAGTAAAAGAAAACTATTTGGTAAGAAGCTGGCTGAAGTTTGGTTATACATACAGTTTATAGTCAACATACAGGCCTATTATGTATATTTTTCTACTGTTGAACCTCCGAATCCAGGTTCTTTCTGTCCCAGAATACAACAATGCTATTGGGTTTGCGTCAATAACTGATTACAACATTCAAAAGCTCCCTCACAAGCCCTTTGAATATGGACAAAGGTAAAACTAAGTCCGTCATCGCTAAATATCAAAAGTAATGTTACATTCCTTGTTAATGATACTGCCATGCTGCACGCTAATGTCTAATCAGTATGTTCTGCTTGAAGACACACATTGTGATTACAAAGAAGAGGAACCTTTTATCTATAGTTATATTGTTGGATGGCATCCTATGCATTGACATACGTCTGTAAGGATTGGACAGAAAGGGGCTCAATTTATTTGTGTTGATGTCCTGCACGTTTTATGCTGTCTACTTGAACGAAGGTAGAGGGGAAAAAAAGGGTGTCGAGGTAGGAAAGAGAAGGATAAGAGGGTGTGTGGAGGGATTCCTTTGCTTTGTCTACTTGAAGGAGGGGAGAAGAGGACATGAGAGAAAATGACAACTTTTTTTGTCATTTCCAAGACATGCAAGGCTAAACTAGTCCTTTAGTGTTTACTTTTAACCCTTAGTTCTTTTTCATTACTTTTTATTGTTCCACCTAAGTAGAAAAGGGAAATGATTACTTCCCCCATTCCCTTCTACTTGGACTCAAATATCTTTCTGCAGAAGAAATCAAACACAACTGCTCGTCTACTGTGGATTCAAAGTGAAATCTTGTATTTGCCCATGGTGTGGCGTGGTGAGGAAACATAGGTTGATCAGTACATGACAACAGAGACAAGGTGTGGCGGAGGTCTATTATACACACAATGAAGCTGTGATCCATATCAGTCAGTTGTGAGCAGTGTGACAAGTAGTCAGTGGACTATTCCTCTTTCTCTGATTCTATTTGAGAAGCATGGCGATAGTTACTTGCAGCACAGTAATAGAAATCTGGTTGCTCGCAGCACAGAAACACAATCTGGTTACACGTAGTTGATTCCTCACAGCATAGGAGAAGCACAGGATCTTGTTGCAGCAATCCTTTACATCTCCAGGAGAGATTGTCAAAGAAGAGGAGATGAATAGATTTTAGTCATTTTATATTTTCTATTCCTTTCTCCTCTTTCCCTTCTCATACATGAGTAAATAGTTTTTTTTCCTCTTTCCCCCTTCTCTCCCTCTCCTTTCTCATCTATGGTTTCCCTCCATTCCCTGCTGTTTCCACCTGGTGATCATGTCGCTGATTTTTGCATTATTGTCTTATATATTCCCAATTTCCCATAATTCAATGGGCTGGATTTAGGTGAAATATTGGAACAAAATAACAAGGGTTCCATAGTTTTATACTGTGAACAAAAAAAGATTTTAAATACCACACATTGCTTGTATCTGTGTAAAAAGTGTAAACATGGGTGAGAATGGCAGGTAGAACCTGTCATGTTTCATTTATTGAGGACAGATCCATTGTAATGCTTTCCTATTGACAATTGTTTTGCACCACTTATTTTATCACGATCAATTTCTACTGCTTAGAGTCACAGGGTTGAACCTATACGAATTCCTTTTTTGTTCAGTAACATTTGACTTTTTTTCTCTCTCAATCTTCTTTTGGTTCCGTATTTATTTAACAGATGGATAGTTTAATGGAAGCATTTAATAAGTTCTTTTAATATTTGTATGGTCTGTGAATTCTTGCACGTCTATGCTTTCTTTGTTACTAGATCTAGTCATTCTTAATGCAATTATTCCAGAATTTTCATTTTGCTTTTATACTGAAATTACATCACATAACAGTGTTATTGCCACTGTTGGGGAGGTGGCAAGCTTTGAATCCTCTGGAAGGCTTCTATTGTTTCTTAATTCTTTTACTGATGGCTTGGAGAAATCTAACTCAAAAAGAGCGAAGAAAAATACTCGCTACACTTTAGGATCACTTGTTGAAGCTGAGGTAGGCCAATATTTTGTCTATCATGTAATTTGGGTGATCATGTTTATGATGCCATCTAATTGATCTGGGGATGTTTGATCAAGGTTATTGAAATAAAGCCTTTGGAACTTCTTTTGAAATTTGGTTATTCATTACATGGGAGAATCCATATAACTGAGGTACAATTTGTTTTTCTTGATGCAAACATTTGGTAGTTGTAGTATACACTAAATCCTTGGATGACAGGTATTTGATAATGGAGAGTGTATGGAACATCCTTTTGCCAAATTTAGAGTTGGGCAGTTACTTAATGCCAGAGTTGTTGCAATACCTGGACATTCAGGAAAAGGCACAAAAGGGCATAACTGGGAATTGTCAATTAAACCCTCAGTCATGGCTTGTATAGGTACACTCTGTCATCCTTGTAGCTATTTTCTACTATTTCTCTTTCACCAGGCCGGTATTTTCTACTTTTATTTGTTGGTACACTCTGTCATCCTTGTAGCTATTTTCTACTATTTCTCTTTCACCAGGCCGGTATTTTAAAATTTTCTTTGGTTCATCTGCTTTTTTGTATGTTAAAGAATATGCATAACATAAAAAAGGAGTTCAGAGATTGCATAATATATGAATCGTTTAGTTGGAAAATTTGAAAAAATACTTGAAATGATTTTATGGTCTTACTTGAGGCTTAAATATTTTCTTTTCTGATCATTTTTTATGTCCAGGAAAAAATTTCATTCCACATGTATTAGTGTACTTTAATTTTTAAGGGAAAGATGGACTTGTTTGGTCTGACTTGAGGGCAAAATATGTTCTTTTCTCCATTTTTTTTTGTTGGAATTATGTTATTTCAACTGTTAATATATATATATTTTTAAAAAATCTGAACTATCGTTTTCCATGTAATCAGTTTGAGAGACAATTTTTTTTACTAATAATTTATTGTACATTGTTTTTCTCTGCTTTTTTTTTTCATTTTTTTGATGGAGCAGAAAGTAAAATTTATTATGCCCTTGACTACTTTTAGGATAGATGATTCTTTGAAGTGTCTGAAAAATTAGGGAATTATCATTTTGTACCAGTACTTTATTTCAAATTTGTAACATTGTGTTTAAGATAGACTGGAATAAATGAGGCATCTGTTGATGATTTTTGGGTTTACTCGGTTGAACTGGAAGAGGAAAATTTATATTACTAATGAAAACATCCAGAAGTTGGACAACATGTCTCACAAAGTTTAAGGTGAGTATTTCTAGATTTGACTTTGTTTTGATTTTTCTTGGTCAGTAAGTTGAGTTGGACTGGATTAGAGATTGATTTCTTGTTAAGCCTGTTGAACACTGGCCGATCCAATTTGAATGAAATTGGTGTTCATGTTTTTAAATCTACATGGTTCATTTAATTGATTGACCAATCAATTCCCTGGTGCCATTATTTCAAGTTCACGTGTTAGTTATACTTGATACGCTTAAAGGACCCTATGCAACAGTAAACACCTTACTATGAAGTAGATTGTGTTTAAGACAAGTATAATAATGTGTCCAGTAACTTTCAGGTTATATCTCATCAAAACTACTTTTTTTCATCCCTTGAATGCTTTGATATGCCAATATATCAATTTGTTGGGCCTCTGCCCTAATCATCACACTCTGTTGTTTTTCATGACTTTCTGGATGTGCCGAACATAAATTTTATTAGCAGCATTTTTTTATCCAATATTGTGGATGTGCTATCCATTACCATTTTTTGGTGACATTTTTTTTTTTTCTGGAATGAACCACAACAAGTGGATATTGGACTTAAGTGTCGAGACAATCTCATCTTTGTCATTTTTGGAAATACCACCTTTTATTTGAGAAATGTCCAAAAAGGCACCCATTTGGTATTTCTGACCTAAGCCCAATGACTCTTACCATCAAGCAATTTGTAGTGATATCCTCCTGTTTTGCTTTCAAGTAAATTTTTACTGTATGGATTATGATGGAAACTTTATGATTAAGTGATAGATGCAAATGTTTTTTGCAACAATATATTAGATTTAAAATTTATGTGTTGTATTGTAGATGACAGGTGTCTAATGCATATATTTCTTTTGGTATGGAAATTGATATAAATTATGTGATTTCTCCTGCACATATTGACCTCATTTGCAATAACATATGTATCTGTATACCTTAAATGCCTTGCATACAACCACATGCTCCCTGCACAAGTTTTTTAGTGTAGTGTTAAATAAGCAATGCTTTTGGTATGGAAGAATATGAGAAATATAGTAATGGAGATTGAAGAGCAATAGTAAAAGTTACCCAAGCTTTAAGCTGAAGAAATATTAAGCTGTGGAGTTTATCTCTTAGTTTTATGTTCTCTATGGATCCTAGGGGATTGTGAATTGTGACTTCTTCACCTCCCTTGTACCAATGAAAATGAAGAGGCTGCTGCAGTTTAGGCAAAGTTACCCAAAAGAGAAAACACATAAAGGGAAGGAAAATGATTGGTGAAAATTTAATATTCTTAATTTGATTTAAGTAGAATCTTGGCTTTCATGCCTGCCTAGCCTTGGCAGGTTTTGGAAAAGGAGGTTCCTTTTGATCATTTCTCAATGGGAGGTTTCATATGGTGAAATGTCTTGATATTACTTGGTACATTTTCAGTGTGTGTATCTTTAAGAGTTGAATGTTGTTGCCCAATCAATCTTCTTGTCACTTTTGCATCTTGATCTGGTTAAATTGCCTAACACCTACAATCTTTTGAAACATATATGTGGCATGACTAATCATCCAAATCCAGAATACTCTCAATGTTTAATGAAGACATCAAAAATCACTTGTTTATGCTTGTTAAACTAAATGTAAATGGAACTCTTCCTAATAGCGTAAGCCTTTGGGGGGCTTCAGAGTTTGAGTTATGGTTCTTACCCATATTATTTGTTATTTGCTTAATATTGTTTAGGTTTTCATGGAAAACCCATGGGGTTTTGGCATGTGTTGGCTTGCAATTATCTACTGAGTTTAAGCTTACTGCAGATGGTTCTCCTTAGTGGGAATTGAGATGTTACTGTAAATGTCTGATATTGTTCTATTAGATTAAGTTTTTGTGATAATGGACTACTCTATTAATGAGTACTATTTCTTTTTTGATCTTTTCTATTTTTGTTTAATTTATATTGTATTTTATTTTTTTCAATAAAGTATTGATCTATTTGTCTGGATCTTTTAGGAAGCACAGAGAATTTCACCACTCATGTCGATGAGCTGTTTAACTTCTCAGCTGGAAGAAGCATTACTGGATATGTTGTCAAGGTTGACCCTGAGTGGGTTTGGTTAACTGTGTCTCGATCTGTCATGGCCAATATGTATATTCTTGATAGTTCTTCTGAACCCATCGAGCTTGAAAATTTTCAGCATCGATATAGTGTGGGCCAAGCCGTAAGTGGTCACATCTTAAACATAAATGAAGAAAAAAAATTGTTGCAATTGGCAACATGTCCATCTTTTGATTTTGACATAGTTCATGGGACTGATAGTCAAAAACCACGACATGCTGTCCAACAATTTTGTCAAGGTGATATTGTGGTTGGTAGAATCAAAAAGATTCTTCCTGGTGTTGGTGGAGTTCTTGTACAGATAGGTCCTCATCTATTTGGAAGGGTTCACTATACTGAACTCGTGGATGACTGGCTTCCTCTTCCGTTATGTGGCTATCAAGAAGGCCAGTTTGTTAAGTGCAAGATTCTCGAGATGAGCCGTTCACCGGAGGGACCTATGCATGTCGATTTATCTCTTCGTGCTTCAATTACTACGAACCAGCATGATCAGAACTTGTAAGTCTAATTCCCTGTAGGTCTGTACAGAAGTCAGATAAACTTTCATTTTACAAAAATCCGATATGTTTCTCGTAAATGCTAGTGACTAAGTGATTAAATTTTTTGCAAATATGAATACAATTAAATACGTCAACGTAGGGCATTTGCACATTTAGTGAATGTGTGGGTCCATGCAGGCATCTCATACCAAGCTAAATTTAATCTATCAGGCAAAAATCTGGAGGTACTTTAGGTGCTTGGGAACTTGTAAAATTCTAATAGAATGTCAAGAAATATAAGTTTGTTAGTCACTACGACAGGCACACATTTGATATTTAAAAGTGCATGCTAGTACCTGACTATCTAATTTGCTTGACAACACTTCATATATTTAATTTTTTTCTTGCAGCAAGAGATATGAAAAGACTGAGGATATTCATCCTGGCATGAATATTCAGGTACCTATCTTTAACCTGAATGCTTGACTTATTTTTATAAGGCGATCATGTTCTTGTATTACATCCCCATTTGAAAATGCTTATAGAACTATTTCTGATTTATTTTATCAAATAGTACCTTCAATCTAAATGAATGTTTATTTTATCCTATATACTAGTTCTTTACCCATGCTATGTTCAGGTACAAGGATAAATTGACAATATAATAAATTTACAAAAGAAGATAAGTAGTAACTGTAAATTTAAAAGCATTATCTTAAAATTAGCTATTTATTCATTTCTATTAATTTCATAATATTGGCTTCAAAAAGGTCCAACAGTTGAAATATCATTTAAAATAATCTGATTTTTTTATCTTTTGCAAACAAAATTATCCGACTAAAAATGAAACTGTCTTTTAGAAATCTGATTAATCTAGCATTTTGAAGTTGTTAAGTTAAAATAAACTTCTCCGACTAAAAATGAACAAAATTATCCGACTAAAAATGAAGTTGTTAAGTTATAATTTAAGTTTATCTTTATTTATATTTTTATTAAGACTCTAGTCTTTAAATTTCTAGTAACAATTTAATATTTAAAATCAAAGTTTAAAATCTCGACCTGTATTGAGGTTTTGGTCCGCGATCGAAACGATATGGTTTCGATAACGTATTGTGCCGTATTGATAAATTTCGATAATTTTTAAATATAAAATACATAAATTAAAAATGAAAATTTTAACTTAAATATTAAAAATAAACAAAATAATTATGGAAAGAAAAAATATCAAAAAATTAATTATAATAGTAAAATTAATTTAAATAGGATTAAAAAAATAAAATTAATTTTAATAATAATAAATTATTATTCATAATATATAAATTAATAAAATAAATTTTAAAATAATTTACGAAATATTTTTAAATTAATAAGATAATTTTATTAAAATTTATCCTAACTATAGTTTGGGGAGTTAATTATTAAATCTATTGTGCAATGCCACCGTGGAGGCTGCTGACACCCTCGCGGCCCCCACGGAGGGCGTGTGACGCCGCAGTGGCCCTTGCGATGCCGCCGTCGCGGCCCCTGCGGAGGCCTGCAGAGGCCGTGCAATGTCGTGTGAGGTACCTGAGGCTATCGGTACCACCTGTACCAGTGCCGAGCGGTGGGTGGAATAATAAATTCCGCCCGTATTGTCCGGCACGGGTCGAGATTTTAAACACGGTTTAAAATATTATTCTTCATAAAATATTAATTATTTAGTAGTAATGCATTAGAAGTATTTTTATATAGATTTTTCAATATTTTATTAATTAAAATTGGGGCTTCAAAGTGTGGTATTTCACTTTGGAATCTTATCTTATTTTTTATGTACTAAATTGAAAAAAATATTTGCTTACATTATCTTGAGATTTCAAACATTATTAGAAGTACCAATAATCCAATAATGCTTACACGTTGGCAAAATTTCAAGCATTAGTAAAACATATGAATAATACTTAAATATTTATTCAGGACACTGAAATCACACTGAAATTTTTGTGTGTGTATTTTGGTTTGTCTATTTGGTGTTTTGGTTTGTAAGTTATTTAAATATCTCGATTTTAGTTTGATTTCAAATTAAACTTGCGTAACTAGGGAACACTGAATCATATGCATGTATGTACGTCTAGATGGATGGATGGATGTGTAGGTATATGTAGCTAAGTTGGTGTTTCTCTTAGTGTTGTTGGCTTATTGTGTTTATTATTAAATTGTTGTTACTTTAACAACAAGCTTAAAGTAGTTTGTAAATTGTTTTTGATTGATACCTTTAATTTTCAATTTTGATTTCAAACTCTACCAAATTAAAAATTTTGGTTTGATTTCACATGGAATTGAAACAGTTATAGTTTCATTTCAGTTGTTATTTGTCTAACTGAAATATTTCAATTGAATATTTAAAGCGGATAAATCTAATTGTGCTCTAATCTTATTGTTTCTGTACGTTTAACATGTGGTGAATGATATAAATTTCGAATTTTAAACGATGTTAAATTTTTTTAAAGTCATCCATTAGTGAAGAATCATATTCCAAAACGTTAATTATCAAATAATCAAACTTCTCTTGGTAGTGAAAAACAGTTTTAAATCAAGTGTAGTTATAAACAATGATGTGATTACACAGGTTGAAAATCTGAAAACATGCAAGCATACTGGACATACTTAAATGATCAATTCACTTTTTTCAAGGACAAAAAAATCTTCGATGTAATTTCTCCATCTGTTATCACTGACATGATTCAAAATAATTCTACATGCATTAATGTTCTATAGTTAATGATTTGCGGTGTCAATTTTTGAGAATTTAGATTTTTTATTTTTTGGATTGGGGGGGGGGGGGTATGGATTTCTTCCGTTTCCACAATAGTTATAATTCTTGACTTAATTACTCTTAATTTGCAGGGTTATGTTAAGAACATCTCAAAAAAAGGTTGTTTCATTTCTCTTTCTAAAGTGATGGATGCACGGATACTTTTGTGTAATTTGTCAGATGATTTCATTGCCAACCCTGAAAAGGAATTTCCTGTTGGAAAGCTTCTACATGCCAAGTAAGTTTTTGAAAAAAATAGTAGTCCAGAGAATTGTTTAACTCTGATCTCTATTAATTCTAAACTTTTTTTAGAGTACTGTCGGTGGAACCATCTTTGGAAAGAATTGAAGCTACATTGAAAACTGGGGAGATTGAAACAATAAAAAGTCTTCATGTTGGTGATATTATTACTGGCAAGATCAGGCGTGTTGAGTCTTATGGAATTTTTATTGCAATTGATAAGAGCAATAAAGTAAACAATCTTACCTTGATTTTCTTACTATTGATCATTTGAGCATCAGAAGGGGATCTTTGGTGCAACGGTAAAGTTTCTGCATTAAGATCACGGGATTGAGTCGTTGAAATAGTCTCTTGTAATGCAAGATAAAATTGCACACAATAGATCCATTGTAGTCCGACTCTTCCCTGAGATCCTACATAAGCGGAAGCTTTGTGCATCGGACTGCCTTTTAATCATTTGAGCATTACATCTAGCTGAAACTTACATTTTTTCCTTATATTTTTCATGTATAGGTTGGATTGTGTCACATATCAAAATTATCAGATGAGCATATCGATAACATTGAACAAATTTATAAAACTGGTGATACAGTAGCCGCAAAGATTTTGAAGGTATGCTCGTCATAATCTTGTTTTGAGAGTTTGTAATAGGGTTGCCATTTTTTATTTTATTGACAAACTTGATTCATTTATGAGGGTATAGTTTCCTTTGCCTTTCTTTCATTTTAAATATATAACTGTTTACTATCTTCATTTACTGAAGCTAATCCAAATTGTTTTGCACAATGTCCCTAGACTTGCTCTTGTTAGCTTATTTTTCCTTTACATTGGATTATCAGATTGATGAAGAAAGACAGAGAATATCCCTAGGGATGAAAAAATCCTACTTGGAGGATGGTGGTACTATTGACAGGAATGTTGACGTAGACGCTGACTGTAAGGATGATTTCCAGAATGGTGCTTCATCCATTGACAATCCATTTCTTGAATTGCTGCATAGTGAGGACATAGCTGATGATGGCCTTGAGATTCTTGCTCAGCCAGGAAAAAATACTTCTGTTCTTCCTCTTCAGGTTTCTCTGGAAGAATCAGAGGATTCTGATGTAGATAGTCCTGAGATCGTCAACAAGGATGACACCAATGAGAATGGTCAGCTTAACAAAAAGGACAGACGGGCGAAAAAGAAGGCTGAGGAGGAAAAGTGTGTGGGGCATCTATTTATGTATATAAACTAGAAAACCAAATTTTATTTTCTGATTTTAAATTTTAATTGTTTTGCAGGGAGCTTGAAATCAGTGCTTTTGAGGAAAGACGTCTGCAGAATGACATTCCAATGACAGAAGATGAATTTGAGAAATTGGTTAGGAGCTCACCAAATAGTAGTTTTGTCTGGATAAACTACATGGCTTTTATGCTTAGACTAGCAGATATAAGGAAAGCACGTGATATTGCTGAGAGGTATCCAGTTACTCCAATGTTATTTTTTGGTTTAATAGTCTGTGATTCTTTATGGGTTAGTTATTGTTGAGGTAAGACAGTCTGTTTATATAGATCTTAATCTTCCAATTTGTTGATTAAGTGTTGGTACAGTAGAGATTCAGAATCATGAAGAGGATATTTATTTGTTTTGCTTAAACTTGAGATATTAAATTTGAATATTTTGGTAATATCAAGCATAAAGGATGATATATGTTGTTGATGATAAACAAATTATTGAAAGTTTGAACATTTGTCCACAAATTATTCAACTTTATCCTAGTGGCTTGTTTTAACTCACAAGCCTGTATGAAATGTAGATTTAAAGATAGAAAAATAGGAAGTTTAAAATATCACACACAAGCCTGTAAAAAATAGAAAAATTTAAATAGGTAATAGAGTAGGACACATTGTACGCTTATCTTAATTTGGAAGAGTTTTTGGAGATCATGGTATGATTTGTTTCAATGGTTAAGATGCTTCATATTGGTACCAATCTACAAGAATTAACGAGACATTCAAAAAGCTATGTAGTTATAAAAGGGTCAAGTTAATAAGTTATACTATGAAACTTTGGTAGAGGGTAATTGGGGTCAGATTTAAAGGTCAAATGAAATTTTTGGAAATTGGTTTGCCATGTAAATGAAATTCAATTTTAGTGATAGCAAAAACAGAAGTACAATTTCAAAAGATAACAAGAGATTAGTTCAAATTTTAATCGGAAGATATATGGCAGATTGTTGAGAATTTAACTTCAAACAAAATTAATTTGGTAGCAATGAGAATGTTGTCGATTGGATTCTGAAATTTTCAGTTACTAGATTATGAGGGGAGAACATATGTAAGATAATATAGACATTTTAAAACCATATTTATAGACTCAATATTTAGGTAAACATATTTAACTAGAATTGAAAATTGTAGGTGGTAGTGAGAGAATAAACATGCAGCCTAACTGAAAGAGAGCTACGATAGTATCACTGCTGATGGTGTTCCATATAGCTTCCTGATTGTATACGATCTATGTAACCAATTCGAATAGGCCATCTGTTTTTTTCTTTGTTAAAAAACCAAATTTATAGATGACTTTAAATTTGATTTCAATTGCCTGCTTATCTTACCTCCAATGTTTTTCTGTCTTGGCTGTGATAGGGCTCTGAATACAATAAATATTAGAGAGGAAGGGGAAAAATTCAATGTCTGGGTAGCATATTTGAACTTGGAAAATGAATATGGAAACCCACCAGAGGTAAATTAATGTTTTTTTTTTCTGTTTTATCTTGTCAATTTAACCACTTTTTTTTGTTTTTTTTGTTTTTTTGTTTTACTAATTGATGAGGTATATACCAGGTGGCCGTGAAGGAAGTATTTCACAGAGCATTGCAGTATTGTGATCCCAAAAAGCTGTATCTAACTCTATTAGGAGTGTATGAGAGAACCAAACAACAAAATCTTGCAGAGGAGCTCCTTGAAAGAATGACAAAAAAGTTCAAGCAGTCATGCAAGGTCAGTGGTAAACACAAGTCATCCGTGAGCATCTCCATTATCCATCGTTCATAGTGTTCACCCGATCGGACGGTGGATAATGAAGGTGCTCATGGGTGAGTCATGTAGAGGATCATTCCTCTCTCTCTCTCTCTCTCTCTCTCTCTCTCTCTATATATATATATATATATATATATATATGTTATGCTACACAATTCATTTGTGAACACCTCCATTATCCACCGTCCGATTCCTTAGGATTCAAGGATTGGACTATAGTGCACATTCGATCAGACGGTGGATAATGGAGGTGCTCATGAGTGCTCACGGATGAGTTGTATAAGGGATGATTCCTCTCTCTCTCTCTCTCTCTCTCTCTCTCTCTCTCTCTCTCTATATATATATATATATATGTGAAAATCTTTGATCTGAGTGATATAAGAGAATTTCACCTTACAGGTTTGGTTGCGCCGCATTCAAAATTTTCTGATGAATAATAAGGATGAAACTAAGTTAATAGTAAACCGCGCTCTTTTAAGTCTCCCTCGGAAAAAGCATATTAAGTTTATCTCTCAAACTGCTCTGTTGGAATTCAAATCTGGTCAACCAGATCGCGGTCGGTCATTGCTTGAATCTATTTTGCGAGAATATCCCAAGAGAACTGACCTTTGGAGCATTTACCTTGATCAGGTTATTAAGCTCAACTTTATTCTGGTTGATTTTTTTAAAGATTTTCTTGACATCCTCTGTTACAGGAGATTCGTTTGGGTGATTCAGAAATAACCCGTGCCTTATTTGAGCGGGTGACATGTTTGAGTATCCCTCCTAAGAAAATGAAGGTAACACTGTTTGTTTTTAGCGAGTGCTTTACATCACGTCTGATGTCTCAGATCAATCCTTATATCTGGAAGGTTTTTTTGTTTGTTATTGTTTTCCATCATATTTTGTAGTAATTCATGAACCTAGTTCTTGAGAATTGTGGTTTATTACTGCTATCATTTACCAACCCAGCTTAGAAGAGAATCTATTGCGCGCACACTTCAAATACATTTAGTTTTTGTGTTCCCATAAATTGTCGGATCCAGGTAGAACTGTAAATATTTAAATAACCAAATTACCTTGTGATGATTCTCTCATTTATCGCATCTATATTCATAGATGGCATTGCATGAACTTTAAGGTAGCTTAAATTCTTAATTTCATTACCAGCTTAGGTAAAGTCTTCAACATTGTATGTACTAACATTTCTTTCTTACATCCTCATATCCAGGTATTTTGATAACAGTGTGATACCTCATTGTACTTGCGGTTGGTTCTTAATAAATTCTGTTAGGAATTTGATTTTTTCTGTAGATTTTCTCATATGGACATGCTGGTTTTCTTGTGCTCTTCTTCAGTGGTGTTTGGTCTGTAATGACCAACTCTCTTCCATGCACCTCGTGCTTAATTTTACCACAAGCAGAAGGAACATTTTTAATTTGCAAGGCATGCTCAATTTTTTAAAATGATTTTAGGGGTTTTCATATTTGTGTTTTTAACAGCACATTTCAGCTTATTTACTGTTTGCTCTCCATAATTTTTGCATATCAGGAACTTAAATGCTTTTGGTAAATATTCCTTACCCTAACTGAATAAATATGCATCCTGTTGATTTAGTGATCAATGATGGATATGGTCTCTTCTGTCATGATGTTCTTTATCTTAATTCTGATGCTGGTCTCTGTTTGTAGTTCCTCTTCAAGAAGTATCTGGAGTATGAAAAAGCCCATGGTAACGAAGATACTATTGAACATGTCAAGAGAAGGGCACTGGAATATGTTGAGAACTCCCTGGCCTGATCTGTTACTAAACTTGAAGAGGCTCATTTGTAAGCCTGTGCCTCTTGTGCTGGACCATCATTTGGTTCCTGACGAAATGAAACTTGAAATCCAGCCTATGGTTATGCATTCTCTGTTTTTCCCACCGTAGACTAGTGAATATCTTTGCAAGAGTTGAAACAAAGATTTGTATATGGAGAGTTCTACTGTGCAAGGATCTGTGCAACTTATGAAGTTGATGGTTCATAAACTTCATCTTTTGGGCAATAATGCTGATGGTTTCTCCATCAGAAAGATTTTGTTATCCCAACCAATTGATAGTTATTCCTGCCATTACTGTAAACATACTTTTCTTTCTAAATATTTTTTTTTTCCTATTCTTCGGTATATCATATCCAAGAAATATCCTGTAATTTGTTCGTGTTATTTGATTAATGGCTCCATTTTTTTTTTGTGATTTTAATTATTTGACTTGTAGTGAATAAACCTACATGACGTTATCAGTATTGCCTTATCATGTGGCATCCAATGATTTTCTTTGAACGTCAAGGCCAGGTAGGTGCTCTGTATATCTCTCATCCTCAAGAATGCAGTTTGGAATTAAGGATCTCGGACTCCAAAATGGGTGCTAAATTCAGTACAACCCGAATAGATTTACTCTTGCAGAGCTTGTATCTGTCTTTGCAGTTTAAATGCCCACCGGTGGTTTAGAGGCTTTCGCTTGATATTCGAAAGTTTTTCTTCGAGTCTCAAATCCTTTTACATGCTCCATATTCATCTCATCCTCAAGGTCATTATGCAAAGAATGCAGTCTGGATCTGAATATCAAATTGCCCAAGCTCAGATCTGATATGGTTGTTAAATCCAGTACAACGCGAATAGATAGACTTTATCTTCACGATTGCAGCAAAATGATCCAACTCTACTACCTTCATGCTGAAGCCTTGAACCGATAGTTGAGCTTCACATTTGATCAATTTGCTATCATGTCTATTCAATTTGAATGGCCATTTATTCTTTAGAGCCCTTTTTTTTTGTTTGCCTTGTGGCAACTCTACAAAATTATGCATCACTTTTACCTCTAAATTTTGAAGTTTTCATCTAAATTTAGTTAAAGTGAGTTATAATTTGGATCATCAAAGGATTTTGAATAAAGCTTCTTCTTAGTAGGCACAGAACAACTCATTTTAGCTAACCTGAGATTAATGATCTAAAATGACTCGACTAGTCTTAAAAAAATACTATAGAAAAAATGTTTCCTTTTTGGCATTTTTGAATTGAAAACGCCTACGAGTCTCAAAACTCTCATTCTGAAAACAAAAATCCACTAGGGAATTCATAGAAGCCACAATATTTTACAGTACAGCTCCATAGTTGTACTAATTGCCCAATTTAGAATGTAACAATAAAATGAGCAGATGTGTGTCATTCACCCTGACAATTTGCTTGCTCATCATGTTTTCCTATGCTTTGTTATGTTGGTATCTATCGATCAACAAATGCTTCCTGCACCAGTTTGGCAAACTGTTGTTCAGTTGCACTAAAAATGACCAGTTTTCAATGAGGGAAAGCACTTCTCAAAGAAGAGGAATCATGGGACAACAGATTGATCTTTACATCTCGAGTTAACAAAATATCCCTCTCAAGCATGTGGACCACATGCCCCATCTTAGGCCTCTTCTGCGCGTCCGGGTCGACGCAGAGAAGAGCCACCAGAAGCATTCTTTTTACGGCTTTGGGGCATGGCTTCTGAGGCATCCTACTATCCACTACTTCCTCAGATCGTTTGGCACCTACCATTGTCTTTAGCCAATCAACCAAAGTAACCTGAGAATGGCAAAAAATAGTTCCAACGTTAGCTAATTCCTTTAGATAAAAACAAAGCTCAGCAACTGTTCAAGCCAAAACTGACGTCTCCATTGGGTCTTGAGTAATCAACTGAAGATCTTCCGGATACGACCTCCATGATAAGTACTCCGAAGCTGTAAACATCACTTCTTTCGTTCAGCATGCCAGTGCTCGCATATTCTGGGGCAACATAGCTATTGACAGGCAGAGGAGTTACATGTAGTTGACAATGAGTAGTCGAATTGCTGTTCGATAAGGCATTGAGCTCACCCAAATGTGCCCATAACACGAGTCGTGACGTAGCTCCTCTCGGAGCACAAGAGCTTCGCGAGCCCAAAATCTGACACTTTAGGATTCCAATTTTGATCGAGCAGTATGTTGCTAGACTTCACATCCCGGTGTACAACCTTTGGTTCAAGGCCTTCATGGAGATAAGATAACCTGCCAATAGATTGATAGATCTACAGCTTACGAAAAGAATTCGAAAATGTTGTTCAATGAAAGATTGAACTCTAATAAAAATCACATGATCAGAAGAATATGAGGCTTAGCAACTATACAAAGAACTCTTCTTCTTTCTAATGTTTAACAAGGTGACTGGAAAAATACAAGTTCTAATGGTTCACAAATCATGTAATGTGAGGTCGTTTTGACAACATAAATCGATAATGCTGGCACAAGACATCAATTTTCTGAAAACTAAAACTGATACTTTGGTTTAAAGCAAGAAGATTGGATTTGAAAAGAAAAAGTCATACCCTTTTGCAGTTCCAAGGATTATCTTCACCCTGACGTCCCAGGTCAGGGGACTCACTTCCCCAACGTCTCCATGAAGCCACTCATGAAGATTACCATTGTCCAAGAACTCATACACAAGCATCCTGAAAACAAACATCAGATTGCTTCATCTACTTCAGCGCAGATCAAATTCGTTGGAATATTTCATACGATTGATTAAGTACCTGTGCTCCCCTTCAACGCAATAGCCAAGCAACCTCACCAGATTCTTGTGGCGGACACGCCCTATGACATCTACTTCAACCTTGAACTCCCTTTCTGCTTGACCCCTGCAGTTTAACGAGTTAAATCTTTGAGAGGGAACGAAAAATATGTCAACTGCAGTTATCAATCTCCAATTTGTTGGCGTGTTTGCGATCCTACGAAATCTCAAGAGTAGATTGAGAGAGAACGTAATGCACCTGTTATTGAGCAAGTTCTTGATGGCAACGAGGGTGTTATCCGGCATCCTGCCGCGGTACACGATCCCGTAGCCACCCTCCCCTATCACATTCTCGTCGGCGAACCCTCCGGTGGCCGCCTGCAGCTCCCGCAGCGTGTACCAACGCCCCCATCCCAGGTGCGAGACCTCCGGCACCAGAGGAGGACGGCGGTGTTCGGCCTTCCTGAGGTCGAGCCGAGATTCGACGGCGGCGGCAGGGGGTGCAGGGAGGGGGATCTCGGATATGACCTTCGAGATGGGAGGCGTGGGGTCGCGGAGGTGGAGCCGGAGTGGCTTGCGGGAGGAGACGGGGCAGGCTGGGAAACCGGAGGAGGGAAGTGAGCGCGAGCTCGGGCCTCGGCGGCGGGAGGAGAGGCAGAGGGAGAACAAGAAGAAGAGAAGGACAACGGCGGCGCCGGCACAGACGCCGAGGACAACCCAGAGCCTGAGACCAAAAACGGACGTCTTCTTCGACAGCTTGAGGTCGAAAAATCCTCCTCCACCTCCGCTGAGGTCGCTCCAAAATGCCATCTTGCTCCCAGTTTTCTCTTCAGCTTTTCCAATTCTCTAGGCAGCTGCAATCAATGTTGCTGTGTGCATGGCTGCTGCCATAAGAACTCGTAGTGGACCGAACAGTGGTAACCGTAACACAGTATACGAGTAGCATTCGGGTACATGCGAAGACGGTGGAAGAATTAAATTCTGCAGTGATGCTTCTTCGCTCATGTGACAATGAAGTCCGACTTGGTAAATATAGAGAGAAATTTTATCTTCAGATATATGTACTTATCTGATTTATCTACTCCATCGATAAAAACAATCGAAAAAGATTGTTAATATAATGATTTTATATTTTTTTTATACGACAACAAAATAGCTCCTCACCTATAGTGCAATAGAAAAATATTCAAATTCAAATATCTCTAGATCGATCCCAATTATGAAGTATTTATAATTTTTTTTTCAAATAAAGATCAGTTATTTGAAATACTAGATATGTTGAGACGGTTCTATTTGTACTTATCTGATTTACCTCTTCTAGACAATGAAAAGGTGGACAAAGAAGCACCACATCCTGCCTTTGGACTCGGCTTCACTGATCTTGATTCCCTATCTTTCATCAGACAGCTCAACATCTTTACTTGAAACCCAAGCAAAATAAACATTCTACTTGTCGATGATACTCTCAGAGCATCAACAGGCTTTTCAGTAATCAACATGAAAGTAAAAGAGATGTTGCAGAATGGAACATTTGCTCGTACTTTCAGGGATTGCGAGGAAACACTGTAGACGGGGCAAAATGCATTCATTCTGTCTTATTCCGATGGTATCAGAGATGAGAAATGATAGAAGATTCATCTTTTATTGGAGAATGTAAAGGTTTCAGACATTATCATGCATCACAAGAATATGGTGCAGTATAGAAACAAAATGATACAACATGCTGGTGCAACTATCGTCAATAACCCTAATAGCACTCTCATTACATGGATACTTAGTATCACTGGAGGATTCCCTTCTTGACTTCAGGTGCAGTATAAGATTTACTTCCGGATCAGAAGAACAACAGTATGGGCTGCAATACTTCTGTTTTCTCCGAGACTGTCAACCTTCTCATGGGTTTTTGCTTTCAGATTTACAACCGAAGGGTGTGCTCCGAGAAGCTTGCATAAATTTTCCCTAATAGCTTCCTTGTGTGGGCTTAGCTTTGGCCTTTGAAGAATTAAAGTAGCATCCAAATTCCCAAGCTCATAGCCAGCTTCATGCATCAACTTCACCTGCATTGAGATAGTATTAGTTGAACATTTGCCTTGGTTAACTTAATGCAATCCTCCTTCCTCCTTTATTTGGATTTGGAACCGGCCATGAGATAGTATTAGTTATTTAGTAAAAATTTTCAAATAGTTATTTGATTATTCTTGAAATGATTCGAGGTACTCTAGGATAAATTCATTTAACTACATGTTATAAATCTGTTTCTAATGGATCGTCTGTCGTGACAAAATAGGTTAAGTAATAGCAGAAGTTTAAGTCAAGCATATGTCTTGTGATATAAAAAGCTCGACGCCTGAGGGTTGCATGAGGCTCTAATAGCTAGCATGAAAATGAGCAAACAAATGAACATGGCAGGAACTAAATCATTTTTGAAGAATTCGACTTAGCTTCAACTAATGGGATGGGCATGTACACATACCTCACGAATCTATCCATATAGATTCATTTTGAGGAGATTATACACTAATTTGAGAAAGCTTTAGCAACAATCTATGTGCATGGGTCTGTTGTTATTCCACTCCACATCCACTGGGTAAATTCATGAAGGTGCAAAAATTAAATAAACATATGGTAGGTGTTAAGGTACAAGCTAAATATCATGGAGAACTTACACCAGTCAGCTTGCTCGATACCAACCAGAAGGATAGTCACAATCGCCCATTCATATTGGAAAAACACTATAGTAATCTAAACCCACAGGTGTGCATTACTATGTCGACTAACTACTTGTAAAGTTATGTATGGCCTAATGTTATAAAAATGACCACTAGCTTGAATATAATCAATGGCATGTCATAAAAAGACTATTGCCACCTTTCAGGACCCTGACAATGGTTCTAATCAGAAGTTATTTATTGAATGTTTTCAGAAGAGAAAACAAGGCTGCAAAAAATGAGAAAACTGAAACAAATGATCATCAGAAGTGGATATTCAAGAAGGAAAAGAAAAAAATATGGTGGAATAAGGATAGAAAAATCAAGGTGCAAGTGGAGAGTGAGGATTTAACATGAAGTACAACAAGAGTGAAAATAAAAGCAATTGTCTTATAATTTTTTCTCTCTCAACAAGAAGGTATGTTGAGCTCCACTTTAAATATTATGCTAACATCCTTGGTTTACATTATCTCATTTGACTTAATTGGAACAACCCTGAGCTCATTGAATCCCAACAAATAGTAGTAAAGATGAGTAGCACTGGAAGTTCTCCCAAATTTTATTAAGAAAACAATTTTCATTTGACGTCGTGTTTATTTATTATAAACTGGAAAGGAAAATAGGAGGTAGCTGGAGGACTTCAAAAGGAGAGAGATGAGTCTAAAAGAGTACAAAAAACTTTAAGGAACCTATAATTAACTTGTATGCAATTCCTTATCCAAACAAGCACAGTGAAATATATGTTTCTGCATGGACGGTGACTATGTTATAGTGCATATGAAATACAAATTTCCATATATAAAGTTGAAGCTCGCAGTCAATTCTGGTTGAGAAGGTATGGGCACCCTTTTTTTTCCAGGATAAAATGTACTTTAAGATTGACAGACACCTCTAATACCATAACTAAGATGGAAGGTTAATTCATTCAAAAGTAAAATAATATGGAAGAAATATGATAATTAAACCATTCAAGCTGTGAATAAGCCGTGCTTACAAAATCATTTTCAATTAAAGAATAAATAGATGAGTGAAGTTAATATGTAAGCATGAAAAAAACAGATGAATTTTACTAAAGCTTTGATATTTAGAATGATACATGGCCATGTTAGAATTTAGATGTATGTGTATGTACAGTGATGATGGACACATGATGATGCTGACCTTTCTCCCCACGTTAAATTTTGTTCAATTCATGCTTATCATTGTACGAATGTTTGTTAACCATCTACTTGGTCACTTCTAGCATTTCAATCATCATATCACAACGACAAAGGTTAGAATATATCACAAAGATTTGGGATTTTTGAGAATTCCTAGGGAACATGAGAATAATGTTGTATTTACTTTGACAGAAGCGAAAGGAAAAGAAAGAAATGAATTGTAAAACAACAACAACTACGTTTAATTCAAAGGAAATGAGAGAAGAAAAAAAGAGGGAAGCTTGGTCCAGCTTCCTATGTTTTATTTCCACCTAGATCGAACAGAAATGAAGGAAATGCGAAGCTGGCTCGCAAACTTTTTATTCCCCTCGATGCAAGCATCCCTCCAAGTAAAGACTAATCAAGGGAATAAGTTTTCCCCTTTCCTTTTATTGATTTTACTCGATTTAAAAACACTTTCTTTCTCTGTCAATTCCTCTCCAAATAAACATAAACGATTTTACAGAATGTATCTATGTTTTCAAACCTAAGAAATGGAATTCCAATTCCCATTTTAGCATTTCAAATTCAAATCTAAACATAGGAATTGAAAGCAATGATTCAAAGGAATTCTTTTCCTATCATGGAAGTGCGATAAGGAAAAGAAAAGATGAAGAGAATCAAATAGAATAACTCACAGCTTCTTTCATGAAGACCCAAGAAGCGGCGCCTTTCCACTTCGGGTCAGAGTCCGGAAAGATTTGACCGATGTCCGGAAGGCCCAACGCCCCCAAGATCGCATCGGTCACGCAGTGAAGCAACACGTCGCCTGAGATCACCACGAGCAAAACGCCAAAACCGAACCTTTTGAGTAAAAAATAAACCTAAAAGCACTGGAAAGTCGACATAAAAAAATCCCTAATCTTCGTCAGATTTACCGTCAGAATGGGCCTCGCAGCCACGATCGTGGGGAATATCAATCCCTCCGATGATTAAAGGAAGGTTCGGCTCGAGACGGTGGAGGTCGAATCCGTGGCCTACACGGAACGGAAGAGACGGGGGAGGCGAAGAGGAGACAGGTTTCACCGCTTCCTGCTGCCCTGCCTGGACGGAGGCGGCGACGGTCAGCGGCCGCAGATTCGACGGCGACGCCCGGGGCTGAATACGGAGGGAGCGGGGGAAAGGCGAGGCGAAGGGAGTAGAGAGAGAAGGCGAAGACCTGGCGGATTTGGGGGCGGCGACTGGCGAGGACAAGAAGGCGGTGGACGAAGCCATGGCCACTGAGGAGAAGATGGAGGAACTGCGCGACTGCGACAAATTTGACGATCTAAGGGCTTTTAATACCTTCGCCTCGTTGCCTTGAGGATTATAACCTTCGTTAACAACAGAAACGTACACGAACCTTTACCTGATCGTATGTCGTCAGAATAGAGGGATCCACCAGTTTTTAAACGATTGGCCCACCGGGAGGCCAATAGTGAGCCAGGTAGGGAAGCGGGATTCCGAAACGATACTCTGCTTTTTCCTTCAATTGCGGAGAGCGCCGTAGAGGACCAAACACCGCAAACGTCTTGCGACGCCGCTGTGTGTTTGAGGCGTTGACCAGTTGGTCAAACATTTCGACGGCGTGAATCTAAAAGGGAGCGGAATCAAACCACGTTAACGGTTAACGTTCAGTATTTGCCTTTTAAGTCATCTGATTTGGAATCTAAAGAAGGCAGCTAATGTTCAATACTTGCCCTTAAAGCTTCGATCTGGTATGAGCATTTCTCTGCACGACACGTGGTGATTCTCATGAGGCCGATAACTGGTCTGTTAGCGACTCATGCTAAATTCGAAACACTAACTAAGAGCATCTCCATTTTGCATCGTTCATCGATGATAACAGTTAGTTTGTCCTCACAGAATAACTCTGATAGTTAACAAAAGATAGATTGTTCTCAGTAAAATAGATATTAAATTTTGTTAGACAAAATCTGCAAATCTTTTATCTTCCCTTTTGCTAACATCAGGAGCATTTCCGTTTTGAATCTTTTATTTCTCTTTTTTGTTAGTCTCATGAATATCATGATTTATCTCTTTAGGATTGAAAGTTTCACCTTTTCTTTCATATGATAACAGTTAATTAGTTTGGATTACTCGAGTCAGATCGAACAACACATTTAGCCCAAAGATGATTTATAAAATATCCAAGACACATGGATTTTGAATTACCAACCGATGCAAGATTGAAGATATTGAATGACTCAGGTGGTTCACAAATGATCTGTTCACCTTAAGAAATGAGCACCAAATGACAAAATAACTTCCATATGCAAGAGTGATTAAATTATGTGTCAGTCAACAGTAATTGGATTTGCAGAGAAGGGTCCATGATTGTGACAACAACAATCTATGGTGCATGGTTGAACGACAATAAGAGAGGATTGACATTAAAGGAGAGGAGACTGAACCAAAGTAGAAGAGATATATATTTTAGTGGTGCATAGGGCAAAGTTAGCTTAGTTGGCATAGATGACTATCGATGATGCAAGCGAAGTGAGTAATCATACGAGGTATTATGGTGGAGAAGCCATGGATAGGGATCAAGGTATTGTGGTAGAGCCCAAATTTATGATGGGTCACACATTGTGCAAAAGATTGGAATATGTCAATCTAACGGTTCTTATCAGTCTGTCTTTGGACCATCGTAAAATAAATAAATCACGATGGATTTTTGACCCTTGAAACTAGTAACCAACTAGCGCATGAAGAGATGATACCCTCACATTTGCAGGAGATTAATCTGTTGTCCTATTATGCAACGTCTACATGTGCTAGTCACTATAGGCCTTCCCATGAGGGCTTTATGGTGGGCTACATATTCGTGCAAAAGTCAATTCGCTCGCCCCTCAACGCCCCTGCCAAGAGTCCCATAGCCAGCACGAAGGAAGTAAATAACGGAGAGCATATTGACCAATCCAAGGCTAAGGTGGCAGGAGGACAAACACCCTGAAAGACTTACAACTCCCGAGGATTGACCCTTGCTTATTGATGCAACTTTGCTGCCGCCCTAGACACAAGACCCTCTCATGGGGACTATGGTGGGGCATACATTGATTGATGCAAAAGGCGATTTGCTCGCTTTCAGCGTCCTTGTCAGTCGGTCCCACAACCAACACGAATGAGACAAATCACGAGGAGCATATTGCTCAATCCAAGGCTAGCGTGGCAGAAATATGGTGGGTCGCACATGGTGTTATATATGGTGGATCAATATAAGCTATAATGGATGATACCGAAGTTTGTCATAGAGCAAAGAGCCACAATAAAGATAGATGTTAATAATAGAGAATGTGTGATGTCCAAGTCAAATTTATGTGATAACGTTCATATCAAATGTTTCTCATAGTCCACCTTTCGACTCAATAAAAGATGATAAATCATAAAAAATTTCACCCTGATGTAGTGATCCCTTTGTATGAGAGAGGTTAGAAATTCAACGGGACATTTCACACTCATTAAAAATTGATTCCAAAATTTCATATGGCAAACATCCATGTAATTATCAATTGTGCCAACTCATGGGGACTATTAAAAAAAATTTATAGTGGTAAGAGAAGGTGATAATGTCATTGATGCAGAAATAAGATGATCCACATGGTCGTAACACCTTGACCTGGTCATTAGCGAGTGGTAGTAGAAGTCGTGATCAATAGACAAGCCATGCAAGCCACATACGTTGCAAGGAGACTTTGGGGTCCTAATGGCGAAGTTCGATGCAAGACTCTGCAAGGATAAAAAAGGATTTAGTAGGATTCACAAAAGACTCGACAATGATCAAAAAGGATTTGGCAAGGATTAGTAAGGACTCGATAGGGTCCAAAAAAAGTTTGGCAAAGTGCATAAGATCTCGGTTTGACACAATCCTTTCCAATAAAGAAGTCAACAGAATGTGTATGATAACTCGTTGTCTTTCCTCTAAAGTTTACATAGGGCCCACTAGTGTGAAGGTTTGGGTAGGCAAAGGGAGCCCATTATAATAATGGGGCAGTATAATGAAGTGTTAGTACAAAATACATATACCCAAACTCAGTATGGACCCTGAAACGCTAAGCACCATGTGTCTTTCCATGTCTCTATATCTCCACCCCACCATATCTCCACATTCCCATGCCTATTTAGATTATCTCTTCACGGGTGTATAAGTTTTTCAACAGAGAGGCTGAAGGACTCTCTCTGAATTCACTATATTTTCCTTTTCACAATTTCATTTTTCCCAATCATTACCTCATTTTGATTTGAGCATCGAAGGAGATTAGCCAAGGTCCGCCTTGACTCTTTCTCACCCCATGTCACATTCAGTTTTAATTGTCATTTGTTCATGCTCGTCTACACAAAGTTAATACATGATGACAACACAAAAAGGATAAACAAATACAACACAATAAATTATTTTTTATATGGGTTGAAACCTCCATTTCTTACTCTATGACCTAACTTCTTATTGTGAGTACCACTGCACTTTCTCCTTCTCAAAATCCTTTCAGAGGTGGAGAAATCTCTTATAACATGTTATTTATAAGCAACACAAACCAAATACAAAAATAATATTGAAATATATATATATATATATATATATATATATATATATATATATATATATATATATATATATATAAACAAACTAGTTACGCAAATGCTTATTGCTTGACTCTTTGTTTAGTTGTTTTGGATTATTCCCGATAGGTATGGAATGCATTAACAATTTACTTTTAAAGTCTTCAAGAGTCAACCCCTTCAAATCTTCTTAAAATTCTCTTTTCTAAGATTGTTAGGCTAATTTTCTCTAATCAATTGACTGTCTATTATCATCAATAAATTGATTCATTATAAATTCAAAATTACTTTGACTTGTTAGCTTAACAACTCAATCCACCTTAACATCAATCGACTGCCACTTATCATCAATCGGTTAATGCCTATCCAATCGAATCCCGTAGTTAAATTCTAAATTTTTTGTTTGTTGTTACAGTGTCATCAGTCGGCTAATCTATTTCATCAATTGATTGATTACGATTAATCAAATGGAATAGTCGAATTTCAAATTCTCTATTTACTCAAATAGTAATATTAGTTGACTGTTAACTTTAGCAGTTGACTACTCACACTCAAAACTCCCTTAAACCTCTGAACTTAGAGTTTATGATTTATCAGTTGATCGATGTATCTTATTAATCAGTTGATACCTCAGTTTTAGTTCTAATCGATGTTAAATACTTGTTTTAACTTATATTCAATTGATCTCAACTTACCAAAACTTCTCTAGCCTAACATCCGATTACTCTTAATATGCTCGGATTTTATCTATTTAACATTGGATCACTCTTGACTTGTTAGAACTGTACTCGCCTAGCATTTAGTCACCTTTGATCTATCATGATTTTATCGACACCAAACATCCAATGTTCTATTACCTATTTTGTTTTTTTTATATTTATTTAACATTTGATCCTTCATAATCTATTAAAATTTTCCACACTTGATTAATATATGATTTTCCTTGACCTGTTGGGATGGTCAACCAATGTGTCTAACATCCAAATTTCTACGAGTTGTTAGGGTCACTTTCGTCCACATGCCAAATTTCTATTCTTCCATGATTTACTTGAACTTCATTCATCTCATATATATATTTAATTTCATGCCAAGTGTTTGTTCATCCTTTATAATTTACATGGACTTTTTTATTTGTCAAGTATTTGGTTAATTTTAACCTACTTAACTTCTCACTTTACCAACTTCCAATGAAATCTATATTCATCATGTCCATCTTGACCCAAGATATATTGCACCAATAATTTTTTTTTCTTTAATCTTCATTATCTAAGATCAACTCGAATTTGATCACTCTTAATCAATAATTAATCTCCCTCTTCAGAAATATCATATTGCTCGGTCATATATTATTCAAACATTAAAATTCAATTCAAGATTGTATGAAACTTTTATCATCTTTTAATCTCATTTATATAAGAAAATAAATCATCATGATAGAGTTAATTTAAATAGGTGCATGGGCCAGACCCATAAGGCAGGGGCTCACTTGGGCCTAAAGCCAGTAAAGAAACAAAAGAGGGTCCTACAAATGAGAATCCGGGGTCTATGGAATCGGAGTGTGATGACTCGGATCGTCAAGAGAGAAACGAGTCGGAGTGAAGCGACTTAGATCGTTAAGGGAGAAACGAGTCGGAGTAAAGTGACTCGAGTAGTTAAGGAAACAAGTTGGAGCGAAGCGACTTGGATCGTTAAGGAAATGGGTCGGAGCGAAGCGACTCGAACTGTTAAAGGAGAAGCGGATCGGGACGAAGTGACTCGGGTAGTTGAGGAAGTGAGTCGGAGCGAAGCAACTTAAATCGTCAAGGAGAAACGAGTCAGAGTGAAACAACTCGGGTAATAAGGAAGCAGGTTGGAGCGAAGAGACTTGGATCATTAAGAAAGAAATGAGTCAGAGTGAAGTGACTCGGGTAGTTAAGGAAGTGAGTCGGAGCGAAGCGAGTCGGAGCATTATGGAAGCGAGTCGGAGCTAAACGACTCAAGCTGTAATAAGTCAAGGACCATAAGTCAGATTCTTTTCCTTAGTCTATTACAACTAGTCTCTTAAATCGCTCCTCCTCATGATGACTCTCGAGCCCTTCGAAGTGTCAGGTGGAGATTCCATACAGAGATTGTCCCCTAACCGCTAGTTCCTCAGAGGATGAAGGTCTACGTGACCTCCCAAGTAGAAGGGTGGCGCAAAGTTTGTTCCCTAACGATTTACCAAAAGGCATCCCTGGGGCGATAGTGAAGAGGAGGACAATTATCACAGGACTATTATAAAAAAACAAAGGTCAAAAAAGGAGAGGAGATTTTTTGGACACTTACCTCTCTTACTATTGTATTTTTCTTCCTATTGTTCTCTATCTTTTCTGATCTAACTTAAGTATCGGAGGACCATTGTCGGAAAATGTCGACGACTATCTAATGCATGTTAACTTTGATAGGAGAGTTATTGATGCAGCTATAAAGGATCCATCCTTCTCCGATGCTCTTACAGAAGGGACCAAGAAACACGAGCCGCATCACATAGGCATGAATATCTCTGTCTTGTGAAGTCTATGTATACAAATTAAAGTGTAAACTCTTCACTTTCAAAATGCATCTATTTTCTTTCCAATAAAAGGGTCTTGAAGAACTAGAGATACCCAACTGGTTTCAAGGTAGCATTTTAAGTTTCGATTCCCCAAGGACGCCAATATATATATTGTTCACACCAAACAATTTCTATAATAAGAATTAAGATTAAGAAATAAATTTCCATTCAATAACGCAAAACATAGATAATATACTATGTTATAGACACAGATTGTAGTATATAGTATAGAAGAAACTACACACGTGGTGATAGATCAAAACATATACTCCATGGAGATTAATAAATGGTCATTTCCACTAACATGTTCTCTCAAATTGGAAGTAGTACAGATAGTGTGATTTTGCATTGAATCAGAAGATGTTTTGGGATTCTAAAAGTAAGATAAAGTCAACTTTGAGGATGAGGAGATATCTGCACTGCACCTATGCATTTTGCATTATCCTGTTCTAAATCGGACAACCTGTGCAACTCATGGATGATTTCATGTATTAATGATAGGTTGACTAACAATGTGATTCTATGTTTGTTTTTACTACATACAAACTAAAAAGTACATCCCTAGAGCTTACTACGAAAATACTAACTCAAAGGTAGCTTTAGCTAGTCAAATGTGATGTTAGATCTTGGAGGAGGTTGAAAGAGTTACAGCAATGGCACAGTTCTTAGCAGTTGAGAGGAAGAATTAATGCCCAAAAGGAAGTGGAAGTTCTTGATCGCCATGCATTGAATCATAAACATTCTTAATTATCTGATCAGGATCAAAAGGATACTGACTTTGAAAATAATTTTGAAGTAATCATACATGATATATTATTTTATAGAGACAACAATACATAATTTTCATTGATTTTTTCTTCACTTTATAAGGACTTCGATGAAGGTACCTATTAAAGACTTTGGCTCTTAGTTAACTTTTTAAGGTACTTTATTCTTGTTATCCTACATTGAGACACAATCAATGCCATTGTTTAAGTAATAAATTGAGAAAATATCGGAAGCAGATCCAAAAACAAGATCAAGATATATACTACTAAATAAAACCTGTGCAAATCACAAGGAGAGTGTTCAATAATTTCTTTCCATTACCATAATATATAATTAATAATCATAACTCGACGATATATTTTGATAAAGAAAATATATATAAATGTTAAGGACATTACACAGCACAAATGTACAGATATTAATGGCCACAACTCAAACCACACAACCGTTTAGTACTAGAGATCGATAATTAAACACATGCTTAGTCGTAACTAGCTGAATTTGAGAGAAGCTTTAGCCAGAGAATGCTAGAACTTTTTAGTTTAGCAGCAAATACAAATAAGTTGTAGCATATCAATGTGCAAAAAGGATTTAAAAGAAAGGCCTATGACAATATATATATTTATGTATGTGGAATACTGCATATATTTATAATTTACTGTTTCCAAGATATATTATAAGTTGGCTTTCTCAAGCATGAAATTAAGGTGAAGTAAAATTTGTTATTTCATCCTAGATTACTAGTTTTGGGAATGACGAAGTGATACTATTAATTAGCTAGGAATGGATTCTAGTGATCTATCTGACAACTAAATACTTTCTCTTCTGTATTCACAGTCAAGTCACAAATTCAACCAATGCAAGATCTTAATCTGATATATGGAAAATCCCTATAGTTATTGTTAACTCAAATGATATAATGTTACATGCATGGATGAGGCTCCACATGAATGATTTCAGATCAAATTAAATATTATCTACAAGCAAATAAATGGCTTTGCTCACCATTATCAGATAGTAAAGAGCAGAAGCCTTTCAGAGGTGAAATTGTTGCCAAGTACATGCCTAAACCTATTATCAACATAATTCGGCACAAATATTAGCATTGGTATATGATCGGCAAGGATGAGGAAGCTTAATATATAGGGCAACTCAAAGGTAATGGTGTTCTATACGATCAAAAAGGAAACTGCTAAACTCATTGATCATCAAGTTTCTTCAGTGTGATATTGAAGGACATATGAAAGGACAAAATGCAGCAGTTTTGGCATGCCAAATTGATGGCACCTGATAGCAAAATATACTTGAGCAGTAATGAGTTAAAACAGGCCAACAAGAGGACATGCAAAAAACTTTGGAGAACGTTTCAATCTTGTTGTCGCCAACGTCTTTAGTGCAACTCAAAGGAATCTTTGAATGGAAACGTCCCCAAACACTTTGAAGTGTACCCACAAAAACATGGCACCATGGAGCAAGCCAAAAGAGGGTTGAAGATTCCCTGGGAGATTGCTTCGAGAAAGTAAAAGCTAGTGGTCTTTCTGTTCAAGACATGCACACGTGGGTTCACCATGCTTCATTTACTCCCCCAGAACCCTAGCTACTGATGATCGCCACTAATTGTAATCATTCCTCGTTCCCCTTTTCATCCTCGTGATTTCCATGATCCATGATCAATGAATGAATCATGAATTATATAGAGAGAGAAGAATCCCTCGTCATGATGGTGCATCAGCTAATATTTGGTGATGCTAGTTAACTATGTAACAAACAACAGCAAGAAATAGATAGAAGAAATGATTTCATAGTAAACAACGATACAAAACAAGCAAGCAACATAGTTTTAGAAGGAGATCGATCGAGTACTAGACAATTAATTAGGAAAAAAGAAAAAGGAAGAGAGAGAGAGAGAGAGAGGCTGAAATATTTAAAGATGGAGTAGTTGCACAAGTTAATTAAAGATAGCTTTGCAGCACCTTAATGATCAGAAGGGCGAAGGTCGGCCGGCTGGAGAGCCGGCCCAGCCATGCCCGTCTACCGGCGGCAACTGGTTCATGTTATTGAGTGGCAAATTGAACAATGGAAGCATTGACGATGGGTCCGGGAAGGGGTTTCCGCTGCTGCCGCTGCCGACGTTGTTTCCCCCCTCTCCTCCTCCTTGTTGCAGCATCGGTTCCTCCTCCTCCAGTGGCAGCCTCTCGTAGGCCACGTTGGTGAACGAGGCGGCGATGACGATGACTGGCCCGGCGGCGAAGAGGGCCCCCACCACGTTCCCGCCCACCACCTGCCCCTGCCCGCCGGCGAGAAAGATGGAGAGGCTGGTGGCCCCGGGAGGCGCCGGCGGCGGGAGGAAAGATCCCGCCAGCGACAGGATCTCGAAGCGGCCCTGCAGCGTCACAACCCCGCCTGCGCCCGACGACGACGACGGCTGCCGGAGCGTCACGTTTGTGACGACCCCGCTGCCGCTGAGGACGCACACTCCCCTCTGCCGGCGGTGGGCGTAGGTGGCGATGCAGTCGAAAACGTCGCACCCAGCGCCGACCTCCAGCATGTGGGCCCGCAGCACGTTAGCACTCTCCCTCGTGATGATCACCGGCGGCTTGGGCTTGTTCTTCGACCCCGGTGGCCTCCCCCTCGGCCTCCGCGACGCCAGGTCCCCTCCTTGCTGAGCCGAGGGCGATCCGTCGCGCTCGCCAAATTGGCCCCCGCCGTCTCCGCCGTTAGCGCTGCCGTTGTTGTCGTCGTCGGAGCCAGGGTTAGGGTGGTGATGCGCGAGGTGGAGGTCGGGGCGGTGGTGCAGGTGGTGAGCGTACCTCGAAGCGGGGCTCAGATCCAAGCCGGCCATAACCTCATCCAACAAAAACCACCGTGAGAAAGGCAACACACACACACAAAAAAAAAAAAAAACAATCACACAAAGAGCAGCTGGCTCTTCTTCTACTTTAAAAAACTACAAAAAAGTTACGAAACCATATTTTTGAGGGATTGTTTAAGATCAAGGATGAGAAGAACATAAGTGGAGGATGAAGTATATGGAATTAAACACGGTGATCTAAGTCAAGTGCAGGGAAAGTAAAGGATTTGGCAAGGGAGAAGACAAAGAGATCAAAGGAAGAACGAGAGAGAGAAGGTGGGGGGTGGAAGAGAGGGAGAAGGGGGTTACCTAGGAGTTGAAGAAATCCATAAAATAATAGGAATAGGTAGAGAGATGAAGAGAGAAAAGGTCGTCACTTGATATTTGATGGGGTGTTTGATGGCGATGCATTTCTGATTTCTTAATTAATGTCTTAAACTAAGGTTAATTGTTAACCAAGGGTTTAGTGGTTGACCTAGGGTGTGTATTAAAGCAAGGCAAGGCAAAGCAAAACAAAAGAAAGAGCAGCAAGTGGAGACGCTCATACAGTATATCATATGAATATATATATATATAAGTGGAGACCACAAATTGCCCAAGCTCCCTCTTCCTTCCTTTCTTCTTTCTCTTTTAGTTCAGCTCGGCTAAGCTCAGCTCAACTTAGCTTGATTAATCCGTCTTACACTCACCTAATAGCCATAGTTTACAAATTAATCATTCTCCGGGACCAAAATCCAGCGAACCGGGGAATCGAAAGGAACCGGACCGGCTCAGCTCGGGCAGAGCCGATGAAGTCAAACCCATCCAACTACCCGCGTGGCTGTCGGTGGTGGGCCCCGCCGTTGCTCTCCTCGGAACCACCATCAGCCCGCCACCTTCCGGTCTGCCCGTAAAACCCGGTGATCAGGCCCAGACCACCGGGCGCACCGCTGAACTCTGGTCCGTTTACCCATAAGCCCTTGCCGCCGCCGCTGTTCTAGCTCCCCGGCCGCCACGGCATGCACCCCCGGCCTGCCCATTCTGCCGATCGTACGTGCAGCTCCTCCCACGTCAGCTACGCCGGCGATTACGTGTTGACGGACACCACGCAACGTAACGTAACGTGATTA
The DNA here is from genome assembly GCA_025175895.1 of Wurfbainia villosa. Lineage (NCBI taxonomy): Eukaryota > Viridiplantae > Streptophyta > Magnoliopsida > Zingiberales > Zingiberaceae > Wurfbainia > Wurfbainia villosa. Next base: position 13,824,005 of record CM045991.1, on the reverse strand, counting down.
GGTGTGGGATACCGAGACCTGCCACCGAGTGTTGACGTGGGAATCCTTTTTAAGTTTTAACTTGGAGTGGGGTTAGATTGCAGGGCCAGCCGGCGAGGGCTTAGCTGGCTAGCTCGAGATCTAACCCACGCAGCCGCTGCATGCCGCCGCTTTGACCGGCTTCGGAGATGCCGATGCCGCAGGGATCGTTGGCGTCTTATGGTGGAGGTGCCGATGCGATGGCCATGGACGAGAGGTGACTTGCATTCTTTTGTCGCCTCTGCCTTTAAGAAAGTGATTAAGCATGGTATTAAATTAATCCCATGTCATAATCACCTCTGTCGCCACGCCTTTGGACCTCATTAAAAAAGCCAGCCAATCGGCTTAATTAATTAATCACAACCTCCATGGACATTATTAAGAACTCTATTGGGGTGTCTTGGTATATAAATCTGAATATATATCAGTATGGATCATGTACTTGCTTTACTAGCTATTTGTTTACCAAGGGGAGTGAATTAGGACATGTTGTACCTTAATTGTGGTGGCTCTTTTATAAGCTGAGAAAAATGAATGAAGCATGTGAAGATATGGATATGTTTGAGTAATCTACTCGAACGAAATAAATGTTATATATGTGTGATGACACAGTCGATATTTAATTAATTTTTTGTGTTTCATACTAAGAAAGCAAAGATTTGACACTAATTAGTCATCCATGATCAAATCAATGTGTACTCATTCCTACATCTTGGATCTATATATATTTTGAATGGTAGAATAATAACAAATAGTGTCCATAAAACACATATAAATCTCTTGTTTAGATGAAAGTGAAATAACTCCACTACATCGCCATAAAAAAAATATACCAAAATAAATTATAAATAGTTGTTGAGCTCGGAGCTTTCAGATTGAATGGAAGGTCAACCAAAAAGATATTCGATGGAAATGTTAGTTGATAGTAGAGTTAATAGTTTCCTTCATGATGATCTAGCTATATAATTAATGTTCTTGTACTGTTTTGCCAACAACTATTGCATAATTTGACGCATAGGATTCTGTATTTTATGTTCCAATCATTAGAACTTTTATTAACTTTCAGGAAATTTAATACCATGCAATTATTAACTAAAGCATACAATATCGTCAATTGTTTTTATATGTGGTTATGCTTTATCGGAAAGCATTTATATAACTAGTTATCATAGGGATCATCTAATGACCAGACTCAATGGGTTTCAATCATAAAAGACATAAAAAAATCTTCTATTAGACAGATAGAAGAATAATCTATACATTTAATAAACCCACAAGGTGATGTTCATACGAAAAGAAATTAACTATGGCATTTTTAACATTTTAATATGCAAATTACTGTTTCAAAAACTAGTTTATTATAGGCACTCCAATTGAGAAAGTTTGGAACGCAAACCAGAAAGTTTGACACACAGCAAACAAAAGGGAAGCATTATTTACGGCTTCAACTCAGATTTAATATTATTGCACTGATCGCATAAAGTTCATTTTGTAGGTTATCAACGATATTTTGTACTAGCAATCGATTAAGAAATTGTGTGGATTCTGAATAAGAATTCAGAGAGATGTGGAAACCATCATTGTCAATGTGATCCTTTATTACTGAATTTTCTGTTTGAATATATATTGAAACCTTTTTTTTTAATTATCCATAGGTTAAAGGAATCAAAGTAAATAAGGTTAAACAATTAGGAAAATTAATGAAAATTATTTGCTTCATTCTCTTCATGCAAAATAGGAGGTAGAATCAACAAAAATTAAGTTGAATACAATTGATTCAAAAATTCTTTTTAGGTCCAACCTAAGAATCAATAGAAAAGGCCAATTATGACTGAGTTTTTTGTTTGTTTGTTTGTTTTTTGTGGATAACTGATAGGGTTTGATTTATAAAGAGTGCATAATTTTATATTGTGATTCTTTAGTTGTATTGTGGCATGCACTAAGAAGTAAAGGTGCCTAGTGCACTACTACTTCCTCCAGCATTAATTCCAAAGTGGAGTTAGCTTGATGGTACATCAACTTTGGATAATTGAGTACTTAACGATGATTTATATGTATGCAGTGCACGTACAATGACTCCCATTGCTCGGAAAGTTCCATCAGTGGCATGCTTTTATTGTTAAGCAAAGGCTTTCAGCCATAATTAATATATAATTAGATGGAGTAGGAAATTATCTTAGGTAGTTAAACTCGAATAGTTTTCCATGTGTCAGTGAACTCTTGCTATGTACGTTTTCAGTCTTATGATTTCTCTATTCATACTTTTTCTTTTCTAAAAGAAAAAAGAAATGCATAGAATTTTCTATCTTATACCTCTTTCTTTCTTTCTTTCTTTCTTTTTTCTTTTTTTTTTTCTTTTCTTCTGTCGTTTTTAGTTCCTTAGGATTATTCTGACAATGAGAAACCATATAACGGAAGTATCGGAGCTAATCAATTTGATTCATTTAAGTAAATTAGCTAAATCATCAAGTGAAAAGACCATGAAGAAGATTTGGTGCTACATTAATTGGAGATTGTTGATTTGTAAAGGAGGCTAATGCTCTATTGTGTTTAATCTTGATGGATAGAGCTCAATTTATTGAAAAAAAGGGAATTAGGAGAAATTTCTAAGGGTGCGTTTGATATGTAAAAAATGAAGCATTTTTCATTTTTATTTTATGGAAAAACAACAAAACTTGGTTTGCATTTTCCATTTTTATTCTCTAGAAAATGAGAGAGCATTTTTTGAAAAATTAAAAAATAAAGAAAAATTATTTTCCTGAAAATGAGAAAAGGCGGAAAACGAGAAAAAGAAAATGGAGAAGATTTAAACCAAATACAATCTAAATTTTTCTACTAACTAACGATCTTTTCTTTTCTTTTTGTGTATTTCAAATGTTGATGGATAGACTTGTCCAATTTGAATATCTTTTGTTGTTCTGAAGTACATGTATTTGTATTTTAATCTAGCAAAACCAAACAGGAAAAAATATTATTTAGCAATGACTCATTTTTCGCTAACACATTGAAATTCGTCGCTATTAATATTAGTGACAATTAATTATCGTCACTATATGCTTATCGTAAATCAAATTTAACGACAATTTATATTTATTCTGTCACTAATATTAACGACATATCAAAACACGTTGCTAAGCTACTCATAATTGTTGCTAAACTGAGTTATCTTTTGGGATGATTATTGAAATGTTCGCCGCTAAAATTAGCGATGATAAATATTTATCGTCGCTAAATATGAAGTTTTTACAACGAATATATATAATATTTCCGTCGATAATAATAGAGATTCCAGAGGGCTAAACGGGTGCCCTATGGATACTGCAATGACCATGGAGCCTCTATTTTAGTAACGAAAGTTTATGTCGTCGCTAAATTTTTTATTTTTAGCGATGATGTATACATATAATCGTCACTAAAAACATAAATTTCAAAGGGCTACACGGGCAACACATTGTGCATATCAAATGCACAACTTTAATAACAAATAATTACTTAACTTCATCTCGTGCATATCATCAAAGGCACAACTTTGAGTTTACAATATCAAATTCACAATTGTAACAAAACTTAAGTTCATACCATTAAGCTCACATCATTAAAGTCTAAGGTAAAGGAGGAGGTGGAGCTGAAGAGGAATCATTGATCAAAGATTGTAATGCTCTAGGTACAAATCAATTAAGAATTTGTTTAAATATATCTTATCTTGATCTTATTAATACCAACTAATTTGGGTGTTTGCTAACTCCTCTTCTGTGCCTTCTAGTCATTGCTCGGTGGATTCAAGTTTTTCATGCAATGTTGTATTAATTAATCTGGATGAGGATGTGACATTTGAAGAAGTGGACCTAATTGGCTTTGACCCACTTCCAAATCCTCTAATGTATGCAGAACGAGTACTGAGGACCCGATCACAAATTTTATCTACAATTTAGACTGCATCGATATCATCTCTTGTATTTTCTTGTGTTCGAACATATTCATCACGTTGTTTCACTATATCATCCTAAGAATAATAAACGTGTTAAAATTATCTTTAAAAATAATTATACATATTTAAGAACAAATTCACTTAATCATATCATGACATACGTATGTAGCTTCGACCCCCCCCTCCCCCCCCCATCTACCCTTTTGACGAGCTAAATGAGTATCATTAAAGATAGATAGTAATCCAATCTTTTCGTTGTAACTGATCGGTTTGAAAAAAAATAATATGCTAATATCTTAATTTACAAAAAATATACGATAACTATAAAAGTTGTACTTACACTATCGTAATTATATTAAATGAATGATTTAGAACCCCGCGATAGTTATATGGGAGTTTTGCTCAATTGTTTTCATTTTTTACAGAACGTGTCCACAACAAAAAAAAATGTATAAATAAAAATTAAAGCATTAGTTATATAACAAATAGCTAAATTTTTAGACATTTGATAGAGAATGAGTTACCTAAAATGTCTCTGATTCAAACAGAGTATACATATAGTCTCAGTCATCTTGCATCTCACAAATATCAATTGACATATGTTGCCGTCGCTCACTAGGAGGAAGGTGAAATAGATTTTCATAATGAGTATGCATTTTATTCCTATTGTTTCTATACCTCACACTCATTAACCGGTCTGTTTCCTTTCTAATCGATGATGAATCCTCTTCAAAACTGATATCAAAAGCACCTGAAAAAAGTGACAATATTAATTTTGCATGTGAATAAATGAGTAATTATAAAAATATTAAATTACTTGTACTTACTGATAATCGATCGTATATCATCCTTTTATTGTCTGTGGTTATTAACTTTTTGCTTATAAAAAAGCAAACTTCTTCATTGACAGATCTAACTCGGTCAAAAATGAAATTGCATTTGGATTAATATTTGATGTTCATCTCTCTTACAAAAAGTAATGGATAATTACCCCATTCATTGATCTGCAATTGCAGTCGATCGAAATGTGTGTCATGTCCCTACATGTCGATCGAGCTGAAAATACAAATGTGTTAACAATTAACAAATCAAATAATTAAATAAATAGCAAGCTAAATATTTTTTTTTAATTTAAATACAAAACAACTAACCACTAGGAGAATTATCATCATTAGATGTCTGCACAATTGGTAGCTGATCAATCCTCTTGGGTGGCATGACTATCACATAAGCATTATATATATATATATATATATATAGCAAGTAATGAAACTTTATCTTATATAAATGAATTATAAATAAAGAAAAATATAAATACCATGTAAATAAATACTAATTACTATTATCATCTCAAAAAGATAATTGATCATCTGTCTCACTTTCAATTTCAATATCTTCATTCTCAATATTAAGAATACTTTAAGCACCCCTGCTAAACTCCACTTGTGCATTTGATATATTTATATGTTGATGCTCAACATCTAAATTTACAAAGTTGGGATATCTTTATATCTTCACCAACTACTGAAGTTGATTCATTAGGTGAAATATCTTGGTTAGACTCTATATTCAAAATATTTTCATATTCAAATTCTTTAGATACTTCATCAACTTCAGTTACTTCGTATATTTCTCAATGTTGAACTTTTTGCACTACTTTACAATGATCTCCATGCTTTATATCATTTAAATAATACACTTGACTTATTTAGTTGGCCAAAATGAATGGATCATTAGCGTACCATGTTTTAGAAGTGTCAATACATAAGAGATCAAACTCTTTAACCATTGATTTTTTTTTTATGATTACATTGTAACCATTCACACCAAAATAATTGTACTTTATACTTAAAAGAGTAAAATAGTTGAACAACATCCTTTAACACTCCAAAAAAATTTAAATTGTCACCATCATCAGATGATGGTACGCTAACCCTACTATTCTAAATAGTTCTGTGTGAATCACGAGACCTCGTATGATATTGAATACCATTTACAATACAAGCATCATATAGTTGAACTTCAGTATTAGGTCTCATTGCTAAATAGTACTACTCGTTTGTAATCTCTGAATTTGTTAAATTCTTTAACATTATCATTATATCCCTAGCTAAACCACTGTGGAAAATCTCTCTCATGATATTGTAGAAGTTGATTTGAATGAACTTTTTGTGACAGAAGTTGAAGATGTTCATTGCATAAATAATTATTTAAATTATAATTTTATAATAAAATAGAAATAAACTAATATTATAATGTAAAAACTTACTTCTGATATCGATCAACTTCTTTACAATTGTTGAGAATGTACCAATGTGCTTTCTTATATAAAATCAATGACAATTTTAGACTATGTTGGTTGTCAAACACTCTTGTTTGTCATGCGAAAGCACTTAACTTGCATGTTACTGGATGAATATCATTATTTCGACCTGACCTACAAAATCTTGTCTCAAATATAATGAACTAAAAGTCAATATCTCATTTATAATATACCCCTCTGTAGTATATTCTTCAGGTTTTGTTTTATTACGAACATATTTTTTTAGTTTGCCCAAATATCGTTCAAAGGAATACATCCATCGTGATGACATAGGTTCAGCTAACATGGCTTCACAAGGTAAATGAATTGTCAAATGAATCATAATGTCAAAAAATGCTAGGGAAATATTCATTCCATCTTACATAATATGAAGACTATTTCGTCCTCCATTTTACATAAGCCTGTTATGTGTAAAGATCTTACAGTTATCTTTTAAAAAAAAAATCACATAACTCAATTAGTGTGATACATATACCTTTTGGAAAATTTTTTACTTATAACCACTAGAATTATTCTTTGCAACAATACATGACAATCATGTGATTTTAGTCCATATTGTTGGGATCATTGGTGTGCTAGAGGGGGAGTGAATAGTGTTCATCATTTGTATGCTCGATTGCATTCATGCTTGTCTACAAGATTGTTAGTACGCAATGGAAACAAATATAAAGAAAATACAAAACAAATTCACAAGCACAACATAAAATTTTATGTGGTATGAAACCTACGATTCGTACTCCACAGTGGGGCTTTAGTGTATATTCCACTAAATCTCTTTCTCCTTCTTGGTATGCCACCGGAGATGGAGAAACCTCTTACAATAAAACTTACACCAAAACAAGCAAATACAATATAAAGAAATAGACTGTAAATACAAGAGCACTTTACAAATGAAGAGAGCTTTGCTTGATCTTGTTGGTTGCTTTGAGATGCTTGGAAGGTTTGGAATCACAACAGTGTTTCCTCTTTAAAACTCTCAAGAATCGGCTACGAAATCCTCTTCGAGATCCTTCTCTTATGGGCTTCTTGTCAGACTAATTTTTGACCGTTACCACTTAACAGTAACTTCGCCAGTTGAGGTGCCGCCTCAACTAAGCCCTAGTTGAAGCGCTGGTTGAGTGTACCTTGCTTTTGATATATCGCTGTCAAGCCTCCAGTCGACTGCTCTACCAAGTAATCGACTGCTTGTCGGAGCTACTGTTTCTCACTTCGCCCGACCACTCTTCAAACTTCCCGAGAACCTCCTAGTTGACTGCTCTCTGCAGTAGTCGACTACCTGAGCTCCCAGTCTGAAATCCGAGCCCCACAGTGGGATTCGACTTCACTAGACCAATCGACTGCTCTCCCTACAACAGTCGACTGCAGAGCACCTATCTAAGTGCCAAGCACCTAAGCTAACTGTTGAGCCCCACAGCTGGAGTCAGCTTCACTGGACTAGTCGACTGGTCTAACCCATTAGTCGACTGTTGCACCTCAAACATGAGGTTTACCCCAAGTATGATCCCCTCATATTTGATGCTTATCTTTAGCCTAGACCTAAACCTTCTAACCACTTCCATCAGCCTCACGCCTCTACGATCCATTCAAGTCCTCCACGACTCGTTCATCCTTTGGTTAGCATTCAAGTGCTTCCATTGGCTATTATCATGCTCTTGGGTCTATCTTTGCCAAGAGGTTGCGCCTCCGGGATTTCCATTGCCAAGGCTTCACTCTTGGGCTTTCTCTTTGCCAATTATCCATACTTGGGCTTTACTAACTTGCCTAACATCTAGTCAACCGTGACCTGCTAGGACTTCTACGGCCAAGCTCAATCTCCCTGATCAGCCAGGTCTTCCCTTGCTAAGCACGGTCTCCCTGACCTGTCGGAACTTTCCTTGTCAAGCACGGTCTTTCTGACCTGCCGAATCTTCCCTTGCCTAGTCATCCAGTCACTCTTGACCTATCAGGACTTTTCCTCTTCCTGTGTCAAGTATCTATACTTGGACTTTCACTGTCAAAATTATACACTTGGACTTATACGACCAAGACTCCACGCTTGGACTTTTCATCATCAAGTTCCACTTGGATTTTTCCTTGTCAAGTATCTGGTCAACCTTGACCTCCTTGACTTCATGCTCATCTTCATATGACTACGAATGTCCCATACCATCCCATAGTCATACTATTATCCACACTCAAATACATTGTCAAATATCAAAATATTACTCGAGTTCCACTCGAGTCTGGTCAATTGTGACCTGAGCCAATTACACCAATAATCTCCCTCTTTTTGATATTTGGCAACACTTTTAAGTTAGACTAACCTTTAAGCCCAACTTACTTCTTATGCCCAAGCATAACGAAGCTAGAGTTCTTAACTTTAGAATTTTAGATTTTGAAAATTTTGGATTTTGTGTATATTTGGGTTTATAGGATATCTTTATGCACTAAGCATCTTAAGCCTAACTTAAACCCTTTCATTTCCCCCTCTTTGACACACATAAAAAAGTTTCTCATCTCCTAATGAGATCCTTCATTCTCTCTCTTGTGTCAAAATTCATCCTACATGCTTTCATTCTCCCTAGTAATTAATAAAACCCTTATCAATAAATGAAAGCAATTCACCATGCTCCCCCTTTTTGACAAAAAGTCATTCATCAAGCCTTGATGGACAAACTCCCCCTAAAGACTTGTTACCCCTTGACCATTGCACCAACAATGTCTTTAGAGAGGTCCTAAGTCCATTGGATGTCCAAACAATCAAAATGAAAGGTAAAAGTTCAAACTTGAATTTTAACCTCCCTTAAGTTTTGATTCTTATCCTAATCAGCTCTCCTTTTCCTTTTCAATGAAAGTCTCACCCTTCCAATGCTTGTTTAAGCATTCAAGAGGGTTAGGAGTAGTTAAGGTTGTTGGAACGTAGGTGGCCGGCTAGAGGGGGGGGGTGAATAACCCTCTTTCGTGTATGGTGGAATTCGTTCATTGATTGCCTACAAATATGATTAGCGCAAGCAGAAATATACAAGACAATACAAAGGCAATGCTAACAAACCAATATAACGTGGTTCACGACCTTGCCGCTAATCCACAGACCGATTCGTTCCAGGTGAATCACGCCTAAACCTTCCACTATTCTCTCCTTTGCACCAAGCAAGGTGGAGGTAATCTTTTCTTACAAGATCACTCTTCTTACAATAGAATTTAGATAAAAGCAAGTAAGAAGAGTAGGGAAGCGTTTTAGTCACTTGGGTGTTGATTGGAATTAAAGCATTAGGCTCCCAAGTTGTCCCATGGCTTCTTTTTATAGAGAAGAAGCATTTCTTCCCGTTGGGTGCCTGACAGTCGACTGATACCTCGATCAGTTGACTGCTCCTATAGTCGTTGTTCAATAACGACTTCTTCCATGTTGGATTTCATCCAACGACTCCCACATCAGTCGACTAATCTTCCAACAGTCGAGTGTCGAAAGTGAGCACTCGACTGATAACCATTCTATGCTCGAAACCCTTGCGATCAGTCGACTACTGCCATCAACAGTCGACTGATGGTTTCGACAGTCGATTGCCAACCCTTGGCAGTCAACTACTGTGACACAAATCTGACTCGAACACCAGTCGAGTCAACAGTCGACTAGGAGCAGTCGACTGTCATGGCATGACAGTCGACTAATGTCGGGAAATCCCATCCGACACTTAGCCAATCGGTCAAGTTTCACCTACGATCTACCCTGTCCCGGGTTACAATCGCTCACTCTCATTCCCTTGGAGTCCCTCGCCTTTGAAGTTGTCTTCGTCCGACCACGTCCCTCAAATGCACCAAGCGCACGACTTCGCAGTGTCATCCTTCATGTCTCTCCCTAAAGTCAACTTCCTCCGGCTTCACTCCAATGCTCCTCGTTCGACGGTCCCTCGAATGCACCAAGCGCACGACTTCCGCAATGCAACTTTCACCGACTCAAAGACCGAGTCATGAAAGGTGAAACTTGTCAATGCTCCATGTGTGAATTACTAAGTCCTACAAGACTCCAATGCACATATCAAAACCATAATAACCTAACTTAAACTCTTTGCCACACACATCAAAACCACATCACATGGGTTGATTGCCCTAACAATCTCCCCCTTTTTGATGTGTGATAATCCGTTTAAGTTAGGTAAAAATAATAACATAAAACATAAGGCAAGAAAGCATGTAAGTAAAAACATGAGTATCAAACTTCCCCTTAAACATGCACATCCCCCTTAAGACATGCTAAATTTTCCCTTTTAGCATAATTAACTTAAACCTATCAATTCTTCCCCTTTGACACCATCAAAAATATTATCTAAATGTTATACATGCATGACATCAACTCTAATGGAAGAATATACCAAAATCCACTCAAAACCTGATAAAAATAGGTTACTATGCTCGTGCACAGTACATCAATTGATTGAATCAGACTATCAGTCGACTGACACACAGTTTTTAGGATTTTTTGATTTTTCGAATGAACTTCAGAAGTGCACCAGAAATTCTAGAAAATTCGAAAAATCATAAAATTTGAAGTACATATTTCTTGTGAGTTCCTCTATCAGTGAAAAATAAGTTTTCATGAAAATTCATTTTATTTTTGCAAGTTAGGTAAAAACTCAAAAATTACAAAAATGTCTAAAGTTTGTATCAACTTTAAAGTCTAGTTTTGCCTTGAAGCTTTTCAAAACATGAACTCACAGTTTATGAAACATAAAATGATTTTGAAATCATTTGAAATATCCAACCATGATCTTTGTGTTGGTGATCGTTTGGAAGCTAGAGGGGGGGGGGTGAATAGCGCGTTTTCGTTTCTACAAGAATGATTAGCGAAAGCAAACAAAAATAATATAAGTAAAAACAAAAAGCAATGCTAACAAGGCCTTTACATGGTTCAGAGATAATGCTCCTACTCCACGGTGATCCTTAAGGTGGATTAACCCAAGCAATTCCACTAAGAAGCTTTCTCTTTACAAAGACCTCTTCTTACAAAAGATGACAATGAAGATTTGAGAGGAGGAGGGAGATTAATACACTTAGAAAGCTTGGAAAACTTGTAGGAGCTTAGAAGAATGATCATAATATAAACATTAACCTCTCCTTGCTCCCCTTGGGCTCTTTTTATAGGAAAGAGCCTCTTTTTCCCGTTGGAGGTCTATCAGTCGACTGATGACTTACATCAGTCGACTGCCGCAAATTCTAGCAATACGAGCGGGATTTATGCGGGATTTGCCGTCGTCATCGCCAGAAGACTATCGATCTCGGCCCGCGATGGCGATTCGGTAATCGCCCGATCGCGATCCTCCAACCTCTAATGCTGCATTTTAAAGACCAGTTCGACTGATACCATGTTCCAGTCGACTGGCACACCCCAAGTATGACTAATTCATACTTGAAAACATACCCTAAGCCTAGACTTAACCTTCTAGCTTCTCCATCAGCCTTGCGCCTCCAGGATTTCTTTGAGTCCACGACTCCATCCATGCGCTTGCCTTCAAAAGCTTCCTTCGGTTTCGTCATGCTTTGGGTTTCTTCTTTGCCAAAGTACACTTGGACTTTACGCCGCCAAGACTACATGCTTGGACTTATGCCGCCAAGACTTGGCTTTGGTCTTTCTTTGCTAAGGACTGCTTGGACTTTACGCTGCCAAGACTACATGCTTGGATTTACGCCGCCAAGACCTTTCCTTTGACTTCTCTTTGCCAAGATCACACTTGGACTTGTCTTTTACTAAGTCTTCATACTTGGATTTTCCTGTCACTTAAACATGTTCACAATTAGATCACAAAACATTGCCTAACTTAGATGATTATCAAACATCAAAATATAAATGCTTGGGACATTATTGCACCAACAATCTCTCCCTTTATGATGTTTGGCAATCATTTAAATTAGGTCTTTAACACATGCATATAAACATATTTCAATATGAATTCTAACTTAAATATCCCTTCTCCCCCTTTGACATACAACAAAAAGAGAAGAGTTTATCCAATAAGTGCAGGAAAGAATTATAATTGACACATCTTGAACAAAGGTATAAAATTAATATGAAGCTCCCCCTTAATCCAAGACATGATTCATGATGTGGAAATAACATGTGAAGCAAAGCATAAGCAATAGAATAGGCAAATATGTCCTAGCTTTGCACCAACAATTATAGAATTAAGGGATGTATCTCCCCCTAAACCAGTGCATCAAGAAGATCCTTCTTTCCATACAAGTTATCATGTATATACTGTGGGAATCATATAATGTCCAAAATTGGACCTTTTAACCGATGAAAAACCATTTTCTATTCCAAAACAGTGTCACCGGTTCGACTGGAATAGTCATCAGTCAACTGCCGGCCTTGGTAGTCGACTGCCAATAACGACAGTCGACTGAAATCAGACAAATCTGAAAATTGAATTTTTCAGGCAAGGTTTGAAAATGCGTAGAAAATTCCGTAGATGTCCAAAAATCACGAAACTCGTCATACACATTTTATTCGACTAATATAACATATGAAAAATATTAGACGAAAAACAAGCTCATCAGATTAACGGATTGATACGATATTCAAAATGATAAAAATATGAAGCAAAAGTGGAATTGTATCGTATCAATATTCATAACTTAGTACTATGTGCTCGATTTCTAAACTTGAAAAATAACAAATTATAGTAATGTAGGCACTAATAGAAATGAACTAAACAAAACACAACTCCATTTCATTAATCAAAAATCATTACACAAGTTGAAGTTTGTGTTGTACATACGACCAAAAAGAAAATAACAAAAACATGCTAGCTAATGATCGTCGTCAACAGCATCCATCGGTGCAGATGACGAACCATCGTGAGGAGGTGGGTGTCCGGGTGCAGGAGCTACTGCCGATGCATCCCACTCACGAGGGAGAGGAGCTCCTGATGCTCCCGGCGAAGCTCCTGTTGCCCCAAGCGCAGCTCCTCAAGATGTGTATCTACCCACTCTGCAAAAGCATCGAAGCGGGCAATGAAGGATGAGTCTGGCTGAACAGCATCGCCTGCAGCAGTCCCCTCCGCATCGGCTCCCTCAGCAACATCCTCAGCATCTCCTGCCGCAGCGGCATCCTCTCGTGCCGGAGCGCCACCTGGTGGCCGTCGTGCAGGATCCCAGAAAACAGACCCCTCGTTGGCCTTCAAGCCCGCCAAGGAAAAGCTCCGACGAGTCATCTGGTCATATTTTTTATTCATGATTTTGATGACCCCTATGTTGACATCAATGCCTACGGAGCTCAGCCACTGAGTAAGGACATTTCCAAAAGGCATATGAACCTTCCCATTATTAGGCTTTATGAAATGAGTGATGCAGTGGAAGGTATTGAGACCAATATCGATGTCTAAGTACTGACGAAGGATATGCATGAGAAGGAAGTGTGTAGGTCAAACTAAGGCTAAACCATGGGTAACTATAGGAAGAAGACAATGAGCAATGACCTTATAAAGGACATTGTCAGAAGCAGAAAGCTCTTGGGATTGAAATAGATTGGCGTTCAAAGGACGAGGATAGTGATAGAAAGTAGTATGAAGTGAATCTAGAGATATCTCCTCAAAGGGAGGTGGAAGAGGATCATTCCAAGACGGATACAAAATAAAATCATTCTCGGAAGAGAGACATCCGAGAAAATCAGTCTAGATCTGGGGGCTGAAATCCAGATCACACTGAGCAACACGAGTTCGGTATCTCAGGCCATCTCCAACCGGTCGTAAGTTGTTGAAGAATTCAGAAAGAAGAGTGATATTTACATGATGTTCACAAAAAACTAATGATTCAAGGTTGTAGTGTTGGATGATTTGAACAATGTCAAAACAGTAGTCCTTAAGAAAATTTGGGTCCATTGATCGAGGTGGAATGAGTTAGAATTTATTTTTATTGAAGGCACTTTCAAGTGCGGAGTTTGGAAATCGAGGATCGACAGTGGGTGGAGGGTTTGACGGGCCCTCGTTGGTCGGCGGTACCCGGGCACGCTTAGATGCATAATGCTCAAGTCTAAATGTGCGAAAAGAGCAATGTAGGTTAAGGATGTTGAATGCATACACAAAGACAAAACAAATACCGGTTAGTGAATCAAAACTATAGAAACAACTAAACAATGAGCAAGGATGAGGGTTTACCTAGGCGGCATGGTGAAAGATCAAAGAAAAAATGTCGGAAGGTATTTTCCCCGAAACCCTAGCCGGGCGAGTGGTCTGCGGTGAAGACTAGGTGGGAACCGCGTGAGAAGAGGAGGTCCGTAAGTCGGAGAACACTCCAAATGGGAGCACCGGTCGGTGAAGTCGCTGGAAGACGAGGGAGAACGGCTAAAAAGTGCGGTGGAAGTTCGTCGGAAGAGGAAGAGGAGAGAAAGTCGGAAAGTTTTGGCGAGTCGAACCAGTGGGAAAGTCCTAAAAACCGTGACATCGATCATTCTGCATTAGTCGGCGATCGGTGATGGAGATCAATCAAGCGGCGATCGCATCGGCGCCATTACGTGCTCGGCGATCGCCATAAATGGCGATCGAACTAATGGAGATCGATCGAACCGGCCCGGCGCATACGAGCGCCATGCGCGGCGATCGATAGCCATAAGCGGTAGTCGGGATAGCGGTAAGCGGTTCGATATCGTCTCGATTGAGCTGGCGATAAGCGCGGTAAAAATTCATAATTAATTCAATAAAGATCAAAAAATTACGAAATTTTGTGGTTAATTTTGTTAGATCATTTCCTATCAAGGAAAAATTATTTTAAAAATATATACCCTCTATATTTTGATATTGACACAAACTTGAGATTTTGCAAGAGTTATGATATTTTTTACAACTTTGTATCACTTTGGCTTATCAATTGAAAATTATTTCTCAAAGTTTGATAGACATAGTTTAAATTTTATTTTATTTGACATTTCCAATCATATTCTTGGAGCTATATGCACATTAATTGTACATAAGTCTTCCCAATGATTGGTCCAATGAAGGATTAATGTCTCTAGATGACACTTTGGTTCATTGTAATGCATCATAACAAGCATGATGAATCAAGTGCATCTTCCTAACATCTCACATGATTTCTAGGTGGCTAAGTACACAAATCATGGTTCCTTAGGTCTATTGTGAGATGGTTAGAGGTATAAAACCTAGATTTTTATGGGATCATGCAAACCTACACTTCTATTCTACAAAGCTCATTCCAAGTTCTCTCCTAAGTGATGAAAATTCTATTTCGGGGAGAGGCTTGGTAAAGATGTCGGCTAGGTTGGACTTAGATTCAATGTAATTAAGCTCAATGTCCCCCTTAGCTACATGATCTCTAATGAAGTGATGTTTCACCTCAATGTGTTTAGTCCTAGAGTGATGCACTGGATTTTTAGTCAAATTTATGGTGCTCACATTATCACAAAATACTTTCATGTTGGAGTAAGATAGCTCATAATCCTCTAAGGTATGTTTCATCCATAGTAGTTGAGCTACACAACCACCCATAGCCACATACTCGGCCTTGGTGGTGGATAAAGCAACACAAGGTTGCTTCCTACTACTCCAACTAACTAGGGAGGACCCAAGGAATTGACATCCACCACTAGTACTCTTCCGATCCAATTTGCAACCGACATAATCGGAATCGGTGTACCCAATCAAATCAAAAGACCTAGTCCTAGGGTACCATAGTCCTACATTTAGTGTGCCTTTAACATATCTTAAGATTCTCTTAACGTCAACTAAATGAGATTCTTTAGCACATAATTGATACCTAGCACACATACCAACCGCAAATAATATGTCGGGTCTACTAGCGGTTAAGTACAAAAGGCTATCAATCATGCTCCTATAAAGTGTAAGATCTATTTGTTTTCCTTCATTATCACTATCTATTTTAGTATTGGTTGCCATTGGAGTTGAAACTACCTTAGCATTTTCCAAACCAAATTTCTTAATCATTTCCTTAGCATATTTGGTTTGATAAATGTAAATTCCTTCACTTGTCTGTTTAACTTGTAATTCTAGGAAGAAATTTAATTCTCCAACTAGACTCATTTCAAACTCTTTTTCCATGTTTTTAATAAAGTCTTGAAGGAGTTCATCATTTGTTGACCCAAAGATAATGTCATCAACATATACTTGGGCTACAAAGATGTCCTTAGATGTTGACTTTATAAAGAGAGTTTGATCTATACTACCCCTTTTAAAATCCTTAGAAATTAAGAAATATGATAATTGTTCATACCAAGCCCGGGGAGCTTGTTTCAACCCATATAAAACTTTCCTAAGCTTGTATACATGGTTTGGGTAGTCCATATTTTCAAACCTGGGAGGTTGTTCTACATATACCTCTTCTTTAATAAACCCATTTAGGAATGCCGATTTTACATCCATTTGATGGAGTTTAAAACCCATATAGGAGGCATACCCTAAAAGTATTCTAATGGACTCTAACCTAACAACCGGGGCATATGTTTCATCATAGTCAAGTCCTTCAACTTGATTAAAACCCCTTGCAACTAATCTTGCTTTATTTCTAGTGATATTGCCTTGGTCATCTAGTTTGTTCCTAAAAACCCATCTTGTAGTAATAATAGTGTTTTCATTTGGTCTAGGAACTAACTCCCATACTTGACTCCTTTTAAATTGAGCCAATTCATCTTGCATTGCTAAGATCCAATCCGGATCAAGTAATGCATCTTTAATTGTTTTGGGCTCAATTTGAGAAATTAGAGCTATATGACTAGTGGGATCCCTATGAAATGACCTAGTCCTAACACATTGAGATAGTTCACCCACAATTTGATCTAAGGGGTGAATTTGATGAACTCTTATGGTTCTAGGAGGTGTATTAATTTGATTTTGATCATGATCAACCTCAATCCTATGCTCATCATCGAAATCATCCCTTACTCCCCCTTGATCCAATCCTCCCCCTTGATCATTACCCCCTAAGGTTAAATTTTGAAATTGTTGGGTAATTTCTTGATTTTCATTATTAATATCATCATCAATAGGGGATTTCCTAGGATATGTATTGGAGGATTCATAAAATTGAACATTTGAAGATTCTTCAATCTTTTGAGTCCTTTTATTGTAGACTCTATACCCTACACTAGTGGATGAGTATCCAACTAGGATTCCCTCATCTGCTTTGGACTCAAACTTACCTAGGTTGTCTTTGGTATTTAAAATATAGACTTTACATCCAAAGACCTTAAAATAATGAATTGTTGGAATTGTACTATTCCACAATTCAAATGGAGTTTTTCTTAAAAACCTATGAATCAATACCCTATTTTGGATATAGCAAGCGGTATTAACTGCTTCCGCCCACAAGTAGCTAGGTAAGGAGTATGCATTAAGCATTGTCCTAGCCGCTTTTTGTAGGGCACGATTTTTTTCTTTCCACAACCCCATTTTGTTGGGGTGTTCTAGGACAAGAAAACTCATGCTTGTACCCTTGTTCTAAGCAAAAAGTTGAAAAATTAGAATTCTCAAATTCTCCACCATGATCACTATGGATCCGGTTGATTTTGAGTTTTCTTTAATTTTCTACTCTTTTGCTAAATCCTATGATTATTCCTAAGGTTTCATCTTTATTTTTCAAGAAAAATACCCAAGTAAACCTAGAGAAATCATCTACTATTACCAAGCAATATTTACTACCAATCATAGAGGGGGTACTATGACAATCAAATAAATTCATATGTAAAAGTTCTAAGGGTAAAGCGGTGCTAAGTAAATTTTTACCTTTGTGTGATGTTTTTGATTGTTTCCCTTCTTGGCACGCATCACACATCTTGTCCTTGAGAAATTTGACTTTGGGCAACCCTTTGATTAACTTCATTTTTGCTATTTTGGCTATGTTCTTCATGTTTATGTGTCCTAGCCTCCTATGCCAAAGCCAACTTTCTTCCTCTTTTGCAATAAGACACTTAGTGGAAGGATTAGTAGCATAGGATAAATCAACATAATATATATTTGATTTCCTAAAACCTACTAACATGCAATCATTTAGAGTTTTGTGTCTTATAAAATATTTTGAGGAATCAAATCTAACATCAAAGTTTGCATCACATAGTTGACTTACACTAAGTAAATTAAATTTCATATTTTTAACTAATAGCACTTTATGAATGGCAAGGTTGGGGGATACCTCAATTGTGCCCTTTCCTAGAATCTTAAGTTTGCCGCTATTACCAAATGACACATTTCCCTTGCTAGTGTGGTTGATAGTGGAGAACTTCCTCTCATCACCGGTCATATGTTTTGAGCACCCACTATCAACTATCCATAAGCTTGGTTCTTCTACCTATATCACATAAAAAATACAATCCTTAGGTACCCAAATCTTAGGACCACTAGCATCAATTATAAATTTCTTAGGTACCCAAGCCTTTCTACCCTTGCTTTTAATTATGGATTTTCTACTAACAAGGGATATAAATGCTACCTCCTTTTCCTTAAGCCTATATCCTAATCCGACCTTATTGTAAATAGCCCTTTGATCCTTAATAATCATGTCTAGGTATTTTGAACCATTTGTAAATTTTTCTAAGCATGCTCTTAATTTACCTATTTCTTTTCTTAATTCATCATTTTCATCCCTAAGGGTACATTCATCGTTATCACTAGATAGTTTACCACATGATGAATCTACACTCTTAAGTGATTTGATCTCTATTTTTAGATCCTTAATCCTAGTTTTCGATCTATTCAAAGCATTTTGTAAATATGCAATAGTCTTGTAAAGTAAATCTACTTTAGGTGAGTTGTTTACCTCATCATCATCACTTGATGATGATTCATTGCTTGATGAAGAGGATGAAAACTCCTCACTTGAGCTCCCAGTTTCTTCCTCTAAAGCCATGAGGGCTAGATTTCGGGTGGCATGACATACTTCTTCATCATCGGAAGTGTCTTCCATGCTTAGGGTGTCCCAAGTTTGAGCCACCATTGCTTCTTTCTTCTTCTTTTCCTTATTTTCCTTCTTCTCCTTATGCTTCTTTTCTTTCTCCTCCTTCTTTAGTTCCGGGCAATTTGGCTTGATGTACCCTTTCTTATTGCAACTATAACAAGTTACATTAGATGAAGAATTTGAACTATTTGAAGGCTTACCTCTTGAGGATTGGAACATCCTCCTCACATCTTTCTTGGTGAGTTTCCTTGATCTCCCACCAAACTTCTTGACGTAATGAGCCACCTCGCTTGCCGATAAATCATCTTCACTACTAGATGAATCTTCCTCGGATTCGGATGAGGAGGACACTTCTTTCTTTTCCTTCTTCTTTTTGTCCTTCTTGCCTACAAAAAGAGCTATACCCTTCTCTTTGGATGAAGTGTTAGCTTGTTCATGTAATTGAAATTCACAAAATAGCTCATCTAACTTTACTAATGAAAGATCCCTAGAGACCTTATAGGCATCTACCATTGAAGCCCATAAGGTTGTCCTAGGGAAAGCTTGTAACACATACCTTACAAAGTCTCGGTTGTCGACCTTCTCACCTATAACATGTAGTCCGTTGACTACTTCCTTGAAACGCCCGTGCATTTGGCTCACGATCTCGTTTGTCTTCATGGTGAAGCTTTGGAGTTGGCCAATTAAAAGATCTCTCTTGACCCTTCTTGTTTCTTTGGATCCTTCGTTGAGTTCGATGAGCTTCTCCCAAAGCTCTTTTGCGGAGTTGAAAGGCCCGACTTTAGAGAGTTGCTCCTTGGATAGACCACATTGAAGGGTGGTCGTTGCTTTTGCATTTGCTTGTGCTTTCTTGGCCATCTCTCTTGTCCAATCTTTTGTCGGTAGTGGTGCTCCGAATTCGTCGATCGGCTTTTCGAATCCATCTACAATACTAAACTAATTTTCGATGTCATTCATGAGATAATATTCCATCCTACCTTTCCAATAGCCGAAGTCATTGCCATCGAAGAACGGAGGCCTCGCCGTGCTATATCCCTCTTGAAATGCCATGCTTCGGTTGATGGTTAGATCTTCCGATGCGATCCGGGCTCTGATACCACTTGTTGGTGATCGTTTGGAAGCTAGAGGGGGGTGAATAACGCGTTTTCGTTTCTACAAGAATGATTAGTGGAAGCAAACAAAAATAATATAAGTAAAAATATAAAGCAATGCTAACAAGACCTTTACGTGGTTCGGAGATAACACTCCTACTCCATGGCGATCCTTAAGGTGGATCAACCCAAGCAATTCCACTAAGAAGCTTTCTCTTTACAAAGACCTCCTCTTCTTACAAAAGATGACAATGAAGATTTGAGAGGAGAAGGGAGATTAATACACTTAGAAAGCTTGGAAAACTTGTAGGAGCTTAGAAGAATGATCAGAATATAAGCATTAACCTCTTCTTGCTCCCCTTAGGCTCTTTTTATAGGAAAGAGCCTCTTTTCCGCGTTGAGGTCTATCGATCAATCGCCGATTCTAACGGCTTCACGACAATGGATTCGTGGATTTGCTGGCCGTCATTGCCAACGAAGACTATCGATCGATCGGCCAGATGGCGATTCGGCCGATATCGCGCTGATCGCCAGCCGATCGGCCTGAGCCATTCGATTTTCGGCGATCGCCGCCACCTTGTATGCTTATCTGAGTCGATTTTAGTCGACTCTCGGATTCGATAACCCTCATACTTGAAAACATACCCTAAGCCTAGACTTAACCTTCTAGCTTCTTCATCAGCCTTGCGCCTCCAGGATTTCTTTGAGTCCAGGACTCCATCCATGCGCTTGTCTTCAAAAGCTTCCTTCGGTTTCGTCATGCTTTGGGTTTCTTCTTTGCCAAAGTACACTTGGACTTTACGCCGCCAAGACTACATGCTTGGACTTATACCGCCAAGACTTGCCTTTGGTCTTTCTTTGCCAAGGACTGCTTGGACTTTACGCTGCCAAGACTACATGCTTGGACTTACGCCGCCAAGACCTTTCCTTTGACTTCTCTTTGCCAAGATCACACTTGGACTTGTCTTTTACCAAGTCTTCATACTTGGATTTTTCTGTCACTTAAACATGTTCACAATTAGATCACAAAACATTACCTAACTTAGATGATTATCCAAACATCAAAATATAAATGCTTGGGGCATTGTTGCACTAACACTTTGGGCAATATGTCTATGAATTAAACATATGTTTTCCCCATGATTGGTCTATTATTGCTCTATTGATACACTTAATAACCCATCTAAATGCCATAGCATTAGTGAACCATTTGTATCATCCTATCATCTCACCCATTGCCATGTTCTCAATCAAGTTAGCCTTATAGTGGGATGTGAGATGTTCCTAATGGTATTTACACTTAACCAAAATTTTATGCATTTCTACCCATGGTTAAGTATCATCCTAAAAACCCAATCATGAACATGAATAAAAAATTTTCAATCATGATCATAAAATTGCATATCATGATTATAAATTATAAAATTGAGCATGAATCATGATTTAAACATTCAATTTATGGGTTATACATTATCATCACCCAACACTATGTTAAAAATTTATAACTCACACCATCCTAAGTCAACCATTAAATATGATATAAGTAAAATCCTCATGGTTGACTATCCTAGGGTTTTCCTAACCCTTAATGATGGATTTAGGAACCCAATATAAGTTCTTTCCTATGGGGTTCACTAAATATTCTTTAGGGATCCATTTTTTAGCTATTGTTTTATTTTTGGCTTGACCCCTAACAATTAGGCATTGATAGACCTTTTCATTTTTATTCCCCTTATAACCTAGGCCTTTCCTATTGAAGCTTGCCCTTTGGCTCCCTATGATCATGTTCAATGTGTTGGAGCCTATAGTGAATTTTTTTAAGGCTTTAGTTAGGTGATCTACCTTTTTCCTTAAAGCTTTATTTTCTTCAATGCATGCATCATTCACATTAAAAGGAATATAATCATTAACAATAACGCATGCATTTTCTAGTTTTTCCTCGAGGGCCTTAATCTCATTTTGCATGCATTTATTTCTATTTTTCATCTTAAATAAGTCCCTAGTTAAACTTGAAATCATGGAAACTATTTTCTTAGGAGAAATATTCGTTACCATAGTTTCCATGTCTTCTTCCTCCGATTTCGATGAGGATGAGGATGAAGCTCCCTCTTTACTTGAGCTCTCCTTACTTGTGCTTCTTTCTTTTTGCTGGTAGGAGGTGTTCAAATCATCTATTGCCATTAGGGCAAGGTTTGTGAAGGCATCTTCTTCGGATAATGAGGATGATGGATCATCCCATGTGGCCTTATGTGCCTTTGCCTTCCCTTTCTCTTTGGTTTTCTCCTCCTTCTTCTTGCTCCCCTTCTTCTTTTTTTTTTCTTTCTTCCTCCTCTCTTTTTTGCTCTTGTTTAAGAGGGGACAATTATCCCTTATGTGTCCCTCTCCTTGGCAATTGTAGCAAATTATCTTCCTCCTTGGCCTTCTCCTCCTATCATTAGATTTGTTAAATTTAAAATTTTTCAAAGCACGTCTTACCTTCCTTACCATGTATGCTTCTTCCATGCTATCCATGGAGGAGGAGGAGGAGTCTTCATCGGATGAGGAGGGAGTCTCCTTCTTCTTCTTCTTCTTCCCCTTGTTGGCCATTAATGCAACTCCCCTTGATGGCTTGATGCTTGGTTCTTCACTTATTCCTTCAAGCCTTGTTTCATGTAGCTCCATGGTAGAGAAGAATTCTTCTAGGGTGCTCACTTTTAGATTCTTCGAAATGTAGAAGGAGTCCACCATGGAGCTCCACTTTGAGGACCGAAGAAAGACATCTATAGCCTTCATTACCATATCCCGATTGGAGAGCTTCTCCCCTACACTTATTAGGTCATTAAGAATTTCCTTAAAACAAGAATGTAAGAATGTTACCTTCTCCCCTGTATCGAGTTTGATGTTATTGAGTTGAGAGCGTAGGACATCTCTTCTTGCAAGCTTCGCCTCGGAAGTGCCTTCATGAAGCTCTACCAATCTCTCCCACATCTCCTTGGCGCGTGCACACTCTCCAATCCGGTTGATCTCTTGTTGGGGGAGCACATTGAAGAGGTGGTGCTTGGCCTTTGAATTTACAAGGTGCTCCTCCCTTTTCTTCTTAGTCCACCTTGACTTCTCTAGTACTCTTCCCTCTTCATCCCTAGGCATCTCGAAACCGTTTTTCATTATCAACATAATATCGAAGTTGATTTCGAAAAATACCTCCATTCTCTTCTTCCACCAAGAGAATTCACCTTCAAGTTTTGGTGGGTAAATGTTTGAGTCGGCCATCGTATAGTTGTTGTACTTGTTGCGGTGGTGAGTCCGATGACAAGCGACTTGACTCTGATACCACTTGTTGGAATGTAGGTGGCCGGCTAGAGGGGGTGAATAGTCCTCTTTCGCGTATGGTGGAATTCGTTCGTTGATTGGCTACAAATATGATTAGCGCAAGTGGAAATATACAAGACAATACAAAGGCAATGCTAATAAACCGATATAATGTGGTTCACGACATTGCCGCTAATCCACGGACCAATTCGTTTCAGGTGAATCACGCCTAAACCTTCCATTATTCTCTCCTTTGCACCAAGCAAGGTGGAGGTAACCTTTTCTTACAAGATCACTCTTCTTACAATATAATTTAGATAAAAGCAAGTAAGAAGAGTAGGTGTCATGCCCCGAGAGCATACCGAGCCGAAAATCAAATGGACGACACCTCCCCTGTACGTGGCAACATTTCGGGTTAATACAAGACTCGTAGGCCCACAATAACAATAACATAACAAATAAAAACACAACAACATAACGAAACACAGCGGAAACTAATACAACGACATACCCATAACCCCACATATACAATACATCCACATCATGCATACCGGTATGACTAACACACCACAACCACATACAGTACATCGACAAAATCCGAATCTACAAGTCCACAACACAGTACACTATGAAACTCCAAATACAATACACGGCGAATGCAAAGCCCAAAACCAATACGGGAGCCTCGGAGGTGAGATGAGACGATGTCAGTCGGCGGTGCTCCAAGCCATCACGAAGACTTCTACCTATTACCTGGGCGACAGAAAAACCCAGGGTCCATGGGGGGTGGTGAGTAAAACTCAGCAGGTAATAGAAAAATATGTATATATGTCATATCACATGTATTTTCAACAACATACTTTAGAAGTACAACAGGTATATCAGCATAGTATATAAATACAAGCATATACCGTCTAACCAAATAAACAATATAAAAATACAGACATACCTGAAGTCTGCTACACTACTCTGATCCAACTTGAACATATATCCAACATATATATATATATATATATATATATAACAGGAAGAGTAGATCAACTCACAATATACTCTAGCTATAGGTCAAGGTATCTAATGGTCTGTCCAACACATATACCAGTACTCGATACAACCGTATAACATATGCAGGAAACATGCATGAATATAATATACAACCAAATGCAGCAAG
The DNA here is from genome assembly GCA_025175895.1 of Wurfbainia villosa. Lineage (NCBI taxonomy): Eukaryota > Viridiplantae > Streptophyta > Magnoliopsida > Zingiberales > Zingiberaceae > Wurfbainia > Wurfbainia villosa. Next base: position 13,799,295 of record CM045991.1, on the reverse strand, counting down.
CATAATACAATCAAGTGCAACATCACAATAAACATATATATATAGACCGCATATATATATATATATATATATATATATATATATATATATATATATATATATATATATATATATATATATATATATATATATATATATATATATATATATATATATATATATATATATATATATATATATATATATATATATATATATATATATATATATATATATATATATATATATATATATATATATATATATATATATATATATATATATATATATGCATATATATATAAGATCTGGCGTCGACAATGCAACATGCATGGTCATACTTGCTCACCCCTACTCGCTACCACGACCCCAGTGTGGCCTAGGTGGCACGACATGACAACTGTCTCAACTCACACCAACCACTGCTATAGAGTGGCCGAGTGGGCAGTATGATCAAGTAGCATATGAGCGTAAAGAACTCGCTACACAATGGGGGTCCCTACTGTTGGCCACTCCGACTAACACTACCAATGAGTGGTCGAGTACCACACACCCAGGACAATTGCACGTAACTCCAACTACCATCGTCTGTAGTGGTAGAGTGCGACACAAGAAATGCTCTGCCCTCACACCAGTTACTCCTCGGGGAGTGCTCTGGGAGGCAAGATGACTGACGACTCTCTCAATCCCAAGGGAGACTATGTCGTCAGAATGCATGCATATGACATGAGTATGCTGTCACTCGTACAACCATCTACCACAGACTCTCTGTTCAACAAAGAGTCGTACCCATCTGATCAATACACTCTCTATCCTATAGAAAGTCGTACTCAACTGATCGACAGACTCTCTATCCTGTAGAGAGTCGTACTCAACTGATCGACGGACTCTCTATCCAATAAAGAGTCGTACTCGATTGATCATAACTCTCTCTCCAATAGAGAGTCATACTCAACTGATCGACGCACTCTCTATCCGATAGAGAGTCGTACTCGACTAATCATATCAAGCTGGGACCATCGGTCCGCAGCGACACACTAATCACCCTTCACTTAACCATTACACAACTCATGGTTGGTAACAGTATGCAACATACGGGTATTGGAAATAAATCCTATTTTTAGGGCATTACCTACCCACCGATGACCCTTTTTGCCAATTTATAAATTGGGTCATCCCCCGTACTAACATTTACACTCTGCTAAACATCTAGGTCAATTTACATCACATCTATAACTCCTAAATCATGATAGGGTATATGTGTGATATCAACAATTGAGCATAAATACATCCAACGATAAGTTCGAGCATACGATAATAAGAGCAGGGTCAAGGTAATATGAACACCTAACATGCTCATATCTATGACTAAATCTGAATACAATACATCTACCCGGACCAGGTAGGAAATTACCCACCTGCTTTGTAGACACCAATCGTCTTCACGTTCATGAATATCTGCCTCGTATCATGTCCTGCACATATCACAACATTTATAGTTAAGTGCAAGCATACAACGAATGATCGATTCGAGTCCTACATTGACTTCACATCTCGATCAACTAATTGAATAGTTTCTTCCATTATCTTTTAATCACCATACCAACTGTCAATTTAATCATAGCTAATCAAGCTAACTAAATAACATCTCAATCTACAGTTAACATATGTTCATAAGCATTAAGATTCAGACTCACCTGGTTACGCTTCAATCGCACAACCTCCTTGTCCACCTATTAGCACCCAATCTGAATCAATTAACCTCGTTCGTCCATACTAGTGAACTCGATCACATAACAAGCTACACCTATACAATTCATTAACAATTACTTACTGAGCTAACAATTAACTGTAGAACATAGCACACATCCATCATTTATTCAAATCCAAGCTTACCTAACCCCACTTCATTCAGCCATAGCTCCTTGCTTCAATCAGACCAAAGTCCAATCAATTGAATTGAAGACAAACCCCACAATGACCTGCCTTATCCCTGCTACATGCAAAATAGCCCAAATCCCTATCCAAACACACCACAATTGTAACCTAGGAAACAACAAGATGGCTAAGAAATTACCCATAGATGTGAGAGTAGGTCCCTGAGTAAAACTCTCACGATCCACCGACAAAAGCCATTGAACGATACCGGCGTTGCATTACTACCAGAACACACAATGGTTGCTGCTGCTGGTTGAGGTACAGATGGTTGTGATGTTCACAGAAACAGCCAAGGAACAAGATGGATCCCGCAGTGATCAAACGAACATAGCAATCGATCGGACCGTGCCCCTCCTTTCCATCTTTCGATCTCCTGGTGGAATCCCTAACCAAGGCATCTGTCGACACATCACCAACCACTGGCCTTGACCTTATATCTCATCCAAAATCGAAGAACAGCACTGACTCACCTACTCCGACAGTGATCTTCGGCAGCGAAGTCCACAGAATCGACAGCGACCTTCTTCTATCCCCTGTTCGCCGGCACCAACTAATTTCCAGTGACGATCCACAGTGGCGGAGGAAGGGCGCCGGCAAAAGGGAACAAAACTAGGGCACGGGAAAAGGCGACGAGCACGCGAAGGTCGCGGACTGCGGCAACTCTTTGCTGTCGTCGAGATCAGGTGGAGCAAGGCGACGACGAAGTTGTCGCCCGTGGCGACGATGATGGGGCTGCGACCGGCACGACGACGGCAACGGGGCGAGCTCGAGTGTGGCGTCGCGCGGGGAGAAGAGAAGGAAGTCGCGAGATCATGAAATGGTGGAAATCGCGGCGGAAGAAGAGGCGTCGACAGCGGCCGTTCGGCGAGGAAGAGGTGCGGCGAGAAGATGAAGAGGAGGTGTCGCGAGTGGGATTAAATTGAAGGAGAAACCGCATATAACGGACGAATAGAAGGGGAAACGGGTTTGTGGATCGCGAATCGCGAATCGCGTTCGAGATTAACCCGACACCTATTAACCTATTAATCTTAGGGTTAGATTAATAAACCCAATTAACCCCTAGACTAGGATTTAAACTCATTTTAAATTCTGAAAAATTTCTAAAAACTCCTGAAAAAATTCCACAAGCTAATTTCTTAATTAGCAAGATTTTTTTTTCGGTATCTTACAGTAGGGAAGCGTTTTAGTCACTTGGGTGTTGATTGGAGTTAAAGCATTAGGCTCCCAAGTGGTCCCATGGCTTCTTTTTATAGAGAAGAAGCATTTCTTCCCGTTGGGCGCCTGGCAGTCGACTGATACCTTGATCAGTCGATTGCTCCTGTAGTCGTTGTCCAATAACGACTTCTTCCACGTTGGATTTCATCCAATGAATCCCACATCAGTCGACTGATCTTCCAACAGTCGAGTGCCGGAAGTGAGCACTCGACTGATAACCATTCTATGCTCGAAACCCTTGCGATCAATGATCGACTCACGCCATCAACGATCGATGAGCCTGACGATCGCCAACCCTTGGCGATCAACTATCAGTGACAAAATCTGACTCGAACACGGCCGAGTCAGCGATCGGCCATGGCATGACGACCGGTGATGTCGGAAATTCCATCCGACACTTAGCCAATCGGTCAAGTTTCACCTACGATCTACCCCGTCCCGGGTTACAATCGCTCACTCTCATTCCCTTGGAGTCCCTCGCCTTTGAAGTTGTCTTCGTCCGACCACGTCCCTCGGATGCACCAAGCGCACGACTTCGCAGCGCCATCCTTCACGTCTCGCCCTGAAGTCAACTTCCTCCGGCTTCACTCCAATGCTCCTCGTCCGACGGTCCCTCGAATGCACCAAGTGCACGACTTCCGCAATGCATCTTTCATCGACTCAAAGACCGAGTCATGAGAGGTGAAACTTGCCAATGCTCCATGTGCGAATTACTAAGTCCTGCAAAACTCCAACGCACATATGAAAATCATAACAACCTAACTTAAACCCTTTGCCACACACATCAAAACCACATCACATGGGTTGATTGCCCTTACAAAGGTAGCCTAGAGTTGCTAATAAATGACTAAGCAAATCTTGTTCAGTCGAAATCAGATCCAATAGTCGACTCTGTCAGTAAACATTCGACTCAGATCATCACCAGTCGACTGGCTGCATACAATAGTCGACTGATTTCTGCAGTTTGCAGAAATCAATTTTCAAGTTGATTTAGAAAATTCATAAGTAATTTATTCTACATGTTTAGAAAAATCATGAAAATTCATACACACATTACTTATGCCAAACCTTATAGGGAAAAAAATAGATTTTATGAAAATAACTTTTAAATTCAAGAAATGATACAAAGTTTAAAATTATTGAAAGCTTCAATATTTTGTCTAACTTTGTGTCAATATCTTTAATGGTGGTTGCTATCAAAAAATATACTTCACCAAAATTTTTCAAAGTGGTCAATGGGTTCAATGCACATGACTTGTACATTAGCTCTCCTCATGATTCATATCTATGATTTAATGAGTTCTAGTTCATATTGATTTACCATTGCAAGCACATGAACTTGACTCATGATCATAACATCTCACATATGTCTAGGTATTTTAATACATACACATGTCTTCCTAAGTTTTTGTGAGATGTGAGCTTTGTTTTTCCCTAAACTAAGGGTTTATGCATTATTACCTAGGCATATCCAATTTGATTTCTTTATCTAGGATATCAAATCAATGTCATTTGTCCTTATATTCCATTTTATTAACCTAAATGCATTAATATAATCATGGCATATATGATTGCATAAATCAAAGTATTTGCTAATGATGCATGATGTCATGACATACAAAATAAACCAAAGTACTATCATGACATTAATCAATCTCAGTGCTATCATGATATTTTAAATAATAATATAAGAATGATGTCATGACATGACATATGACAAACAAAGTATGATACATATATGAAATGCAAAGGTACAAGAATAGCTAAGTTTTAAATCGAAATGTCATTTTCTAAACCCTATCCCAATTTGCCATAATGAACCAATCTCCCAAGTGTGCTAAAAATCCAAAATGATACACTTTTGACTCTAAACTTACTTGTGCCAATTTTGATCAAATTTTCAACTTCTATTAAATCCATTGGCACATCCTAAAGTCTTTTAGGATATTATCTAAATTCATTTCCAAGGTATCACATTACATTGAAAATGCCCTAAAATGTCAACTCTATCATGGTTGAGTTAACTACCCATCCATTTGAGGTTGACATACACTAACCCATCTAGCTCGAGGGAATCACGCTCCTAGAAACTCAAAACCTATTTGAGCTCTTTGGATTTACTAGGTACTCACTAGGGATAACCTCCTTTAGTACCTTCCTAATGACCCTCATAAGCTTAAAAGCCTTAGTCATTGTGGTCTTATTTAGGTCAATTCTAGGGATGACTTCCCTTGTGACATTCCTAGTGATTTTGCTAGGCTTCTTCAAAGCCTTAGTCACTTGACTCTTACTATGGTCAACTCTAGGGATGACCTGTCTTATGACATTGGTATTTCTAGACCTAAGGTTTGTTTCATAATTATATGGAATATTATGGTGGGTTTGTATGGTATTCTTAGACTTAGGTTTGTGACCCAATACTTTCTTGTCCATAGTTGGTTTCTTCCTACCAACTCCTAGATTTTGACTACTAGACCCTTTAAGTGCATTTTTCATCTTCCTAAGAGTCTTTTTCATTTTCTCAAGCTTTGACCTCAAAGCTTCTCTACTTCTAATACTTCATTTTTTTGATTGTCCATTATACCTTTGGACATTCTTCTTCGTCCTAGGCATATGTCTATTTTTCTTGGGGTTAAAGTCTAGGTTGTTTACCTTCTTATCCTTAGGTAGTGTGGTTCTTGAGGTAATAATTCTAAAGTTGTCCTTAGGTTAATTATCATGTTTAGCACCTAAGCAAACATATTTGTTTCTAGATTGATTCTTAAGCTTACTACTAGCATGCTTCTTACGAACAATTGCGAGTAAATTGCTACATGATACATTGTTAGCATGCTTTTTATCCTAACATAAAGTATGAGCATTATTAAAATATATTTTAGAGTTTGTCTTAGCTCCTCCTACTTGTGATGCTCCTCTCATTCCCTTGGTTGGGTTCCTCCTCCTCGGACATTGGCTTCAGTAATGACTTTTTTGATTGCATTTGAAGAACATAATATACTTCTTGCTCTTGTGAGTTGGGGCTCTGATTTCCCTGACTTTCTCCTTTGCCTTAGGTGGCGGTTGAGCTTTTTTCTTGATCAATTTTGGGCATTTGCTTTGGTAGTGTCCTTTCTCCCTACACTCAAAACATATTATATGATCTTTATTTTTAATCAATATGTTTGAGTTACCTAGCTCGTTAGAGGAAGTTTGGTTGGATTCTTTATTTTGTCCAGAGGTTGAAGGTTTCCTCTTCTTACTTCGGCTCCATTAATGATCTCTCCTCCCCCTCTATCCTAGAGGTGGAGACTTTTATGACCTCTTCTACTCCGGATGTAAAACACCTCTCGACTTCCGAATCTTCAAGGTCTTGATATGATGAGCATTCTTCTTCTTTCTTGGACTCATCATCATCTTGGGTCGGAAAGACTCTTCATGGAGATTAACCAATTTGCTCCACAGTTCACTTGCATCCTTAAATTTTCCTAGTCTACACAAAATAGAGTTAGGAATCAAGTTAACTAAAATTTTGGTTACCTTGTCGTTTGCGTCGGATCTCTGAACTTGGTCCTTCATCCACTTGCGTCTTTTTAGAATTTTCCCTTTCTTGTCCGTTGGAGCCTTGAACCCTTTCGTCAATGTGAACCATTCTTTCAGGTTAATCTAGAAGAACACCTCAGTCCTCGCTCTCCATTAGTTGAATCCTCCAAGTCCGTAGGGCGATAGAAATTGAGTGTCGAGTCCAAATCCGTCTCCAAACTCCATTTCCTCTAGCTCTATGCTCGTTTGATTGTCAGTCCGTAGAAGAGCAATCTTGCTCTGATACCACTTGTTGGGACTGTTAGTGCTCTAGAGGGGGGGGGGTGAATAATGTTCATTGATTTGTACGTTCAATTATGTTTGTGCTTGTCTACAAGATTATTAGTATGTAGCAGAAACAAATATAAAGAAAATACAAAACAAACTCACAAGCACAACACAAAGTTTTATGTGGTTTGGAACTTATGGTTCATACTTCACGGTCGAGGTTTAGTGTCTACTCCACTAAACCTCTTTCTCCTTCTCGGTATGATATCAAAAGTGGAGAAATCTCTTACAATAAAGCTTACAACAAAACAAGCAAATACAATGTAAAGAAATAGATTATAAATACAAGAGCACTTTACAAATGAAGAGAGCTTTGCTTGATCTTGTTGGTTGCTTTGAGATGCTTGGAAGGTCTGGAATCACAATAGTATTTCCCCTTCAAAACCCTCAAGAACTGGTTATGAAATCCTCTTCGAGCTCTCTCTCTTATAGGCTTCGCGTCGGACTAATTTTTGACCGTTACCATTGAACGGTAACTTCACCAGTCGAGGTGCCGCCTTGACTAAGCCTTAGTCGAGGTGCTAGTCGAGTGCGCCTTACTTCTGACCTGTTGCTGTCAAGCCTCTAGTCGAATGCTCTATTACAACAATCGCCTATTTATCGGAACTACTGTTTCTCACTTCACCTGACCATCCTTCAGACTCCCCGACCACCTGCCAGTCGATTGCTCTCCCTACAGCAGTCGACTACAGAGCACCTACCTAAGTGCCGAACACCTAAGCTAACTACCAAGCCCCACAATTGGAGTCAACTTCACTGGACCAATCAACTCGTCTAACCCATCAATTGACTGTCACACCTCAAATATAAGGTGTGCTCTAAGTATAATCCCCTCATACTTGATGTTTATCCTTAGCCTAGACCTAAACCTTCTAGCCACTTCCATCAGCCTCACGCCTCTAAGATCCATCCGAGTCCTCCATGACTCGTTCATCCTTGCGCTAGTCTTCAAGTGTTTCGATCGGCTATTATCATGCTCTTGAGTTTACCTTTACCAAGAGATTGTGCCTCCGAGACTTCTATTGCCAAGGCTCTACCCTTGAGCTTTTCCTTTGCCAAATATCTATACTTGGACTTTCCTCACTTTCCTAGCATCCAGTCAACCGTGACCTACTAAGACTTCTGCTGCCAAGCTCGATCTCCCTGATCAACCCGATCTTCCCTTGCCAAGCATGGTCTCCTTGACTTGTCGGGAATTCCCTTGCCAAACACGGTCTCCCTAACCTGCGGAGTCTTCCCTTGCCTAGTCATTCGGTCACTCTTGACCTACCATGACTTTTCCTCTTCCCATACCAAGTATCTATACTTGGACTTTCACTTCCAAGATTACACACTTTGACTTATACGACTAAAACTCAACTATTGGACTTTCCATCACCAAGTCCCACTTAGATTTGTCCTTGTCAAGTATTTGGTTAACCTTGACCTCCTTGACTTCAGCTAATCTCCATATGACTACAAATGTCCCACACCATCCCATAGTTATATTATCCACACTCAAGCACCTTGTCAAAATACTACTCGAGTCCCACTCGAGTCTGATCAATCGTGGCTTGGGCCAATTGCACCAACACATCTAAATTTCCTTCATTTGCATTCACATTTCTAGATATATTAGCAGCATATCCATTAGGAAACTTCATAGATTTTAACATTTGACAAAATTCACACATTTCTTCCAATGTCAACATGTAACTTGCATATGATTTACTGAATTTGCCTCATACTTTCTGTAAATGCAATTCACTTCTAATTCCCATGTCCTGTAAGTCTAATCTTGCTTTAAATGTATCCTTTGACTTTCCATCTATATTTAATAATGCGCCAAGCAAAACATCACAAATATTTTTTTTCAATATGTATCACATCTAAATTGTGTCTCAACTTTAAATCTGACCAATACTTTAACTCAAAAAATATAGACTTCTTTACCTAATTTATATCATCCAAAGATCACTATCATTTTTTTACTTAATAAAGGATGTTTATTGAATAACACTTGGGGTAATACATCTAACTGTGCTAAAAACTCATAACCACTAAATCTTCGTGGTGGTCCTTCTTGTTCAACCTTTCCATTGAAATCTTTATTTTTACGCCATGGGTGTTGAACATCCAAAAATCAATGGTGGCATATGTAGCATATTTTACTTCATAATCCTTAAGATTTATTTCATGCAGACATACTGAACATATTTTATAACCCTTTGTGCTCCATCCAAATATTGTTCAATATGATGGAAAGCCATGAATGATCCGCATCACAACTACATGTAATTAAAATACTTATTCAGCTGATGCATCATATGCTTCCACCCCATCATCTCATAGCTCCAGTTTGTTGATCAAAGGTCGTAAGTATACATCTATCTCTTTGCCTGGTGATTTAGGCTCAGGAATTAAAAGAGACATAATCAAGTATGATGACTTCATCATTTTCTATGGTGGCAAATTATAATTCAAAGTATAACAGGTCACATACTATAAGCATATGATATGTTTCCAAACGGATTAAAACTGTCAATAGCCAACCTTAAGCGAATATTTCATGGATCACTTGTAAATATTTCATATGAAATATCAAATTCTTTCCATGATTGACTATTTATTGGGTGCCTTAATACACCATCTATTTTAACATGTTTTTTTTATTTAATCTCATATATTTTACTGTATGTTTCAAAATAAACAACTGCTTAAGTCTCGATTTCATAGGAACATATCGAAGAATTTTTTGAGCATTTTTTTTCTTATTCATTCTATGCATCATACTTGTATCTGAGCTCCTTGCACACTGGATATATATCTTTATTCCCATGCTCACTTCAAAATAATATATAATCATTCTTATATATATGCATGTATTTTCTCATATGTCAATCCTAACTCTTTTAATAATTTTTTTTACTTCATAATGAGAGTTTAGAATCACATTCGGTTTGGAAAATACCTCTTGTAATAATTGAAGTAACATATCAAAAGATTTATTACTCCAACCATTTAATACCTTCGCATGCATTAACTTGAACAAAAAACTGGATACAAAAAAATTAGTACAATTGTGAAACAACTCTTTTTGTGCTTCTTCAAACATTGAAGTATAACTTCATCTAATATCATTTACATTCATGTTTTTATTAATATCATCTGATTGAGACCCATTGATGTTGATACTTTCTGCATTTCTTAAATCAGTAAACATATCTTCAAAATCATCATCTTCAATATCACAATAATATTCATCTTTATTGAATATATTTATATTATTGGATGATGTAATAACTTCTCTATGAAAGTTTCAGATTTTGTATAATTTGTCAAATCTCTACCTATAAAGATGACCTCGAATATAATCCAAATCATATTTAAACAAATTACTACACCGTCGACATGAACAATGAATTTTAGATAAATTCAGACTGATCATATGATGCTCTGCCACATTTAAAAATTAATTTAACTCATTTATATATTCAGGACTAATCCAATTCTGAATTATTATCTAACTTTTATCCATATTTATAAAACCTGATTAAACATATAAAAATTATCATATTATTTAATGGTGTAATCGGAGAACTTTAATTATCATCTAAGTATCAAATTATCCTACCTATAAAAATGACATAAGTGGATACTGAATTTCAATCGGAGAACTTAGAATCTAAATAATTAGATACTAAATTGAAAGAGAAATATTAATTGGAAAATCAGAGACACTGATATTAAATTGAAATCAATATAATATTAATTAGTAAACTTTAAATATTTATAAAGTATTAAAGTACTTGTTGTTTAAGTCCTCATGTATAAAGCAAATACTAATTATAGATAATATATATAATTTCTATATCGTTGATAGCCTATTTACCTTCAAGAAAAATTAACTTCCATTATTTTCATATAATTCCTAAAATTATTATCTTACCATCTAAATAACGATTAAACCTATATAAGCATCAAATTAACCCTTTTATCTTAAGTTTACTAATAAAACTAAAATTATAATGAAAAAATTATAAATCCTACTTAACCTATGATCGGAGAGATACCGAAAAAAAATTCGTAAGCTCAGAAAAAATTTGGCCAGAGGTGGAGCGAGAGCCAGAGCCAAAGCTAGAGAGATGGTCAGGAGCGGAGTTGGAGTAGGAGTCGGAGGTGGTGGAGGCGAAGAGATCTCCGAGGTTGGAGTTGAAGCCAGAGAGGAGAAGGGGGCATGGACAAATCGGAGTCGGAGCTAGAGAGGAGAAGGAGGCGGAGCCAGAGCAGGAGAGGAGATGGCCGGGAGTCAATGCTAGAGCTGGAGCCAAAGAGGAGAAGAGGAGAAAGGGGCATCGGGAAATTGATCGGGGGAGGGTGCGGGAGAGGACTTTTTATGTATCTTAGAGATGACTATAGTAATTTCATCACCAAAATAAGTAAATATTAGCGATGAAATAATTTTTTTTACCACTAATCATTATTTAACTATTAAAAATCTTTTTGTAATATGGATTAGCGACGAATAAAGATAAACGTCACAAATGTATCATATACTCTTAGCGACAAAATAGGATACTTCGTCGCTAATATTTTATTTTTTATGACGGATTATAAATTGCGTCGCTAAATGAAATATGTTAACGACGAAATTAAATTGTTTCGTTGCTAACTTTTTATTTTTTTATTGAAAAAATTATTCTTTATATGATTATTTTTGGCGATATGATATTTCATCGCTATTAATATTGTTTAGCGATGAATTAATAAGTCGTCGCAAAGTATTCGTCGCTATTTTAATGATTTCTTGTAGTGAGAAGAAGAGGAATTGAATGACTAAATCAATATATTTCTCAAACTATATGTAGAATCAACATAGCATAGTTAGAGGAAGAAGGTTGAATGGTTAATTAAATGCACAATTTAAAGGATTTGCTAAATGCAATGTGCACTTGTGTGATTAATCAAAGTGTAAAAATGCAATGGAAACATAAGATATAATTTAGTTCATAGAGATTCCCTCTACCATGACCCTAATCTTGTCCAATGTGACACTCGTAACAATCAAAACCCTAATGACCTAGCCCTAACTCAACCCATCAAAAACCCTAGGTGCCCTAACTCTTTATCATTCTTAAGGTTAGACATCTAGCTAGCTAGCTTGCCTAAGTCCTATGTCAACTAAGTATTAGGATGAAGCTTCAAGATAATAATCCTTGCTTGGAAGCTAAATTCTATAATTACATTCATCCATACAAAACAAACTTAAACCATTACAATTCGAACACATGCATCTTCATAATCCTATCCAAGCTAAGCGAGCTCATACATAAATCCAACCTTAATACCTTAAGTCTATAGTCCAAGTTTGATCGTCTCAATCATTATAAATATCGAATAAAAAATCTTGCACATTTCATACAAATTAAATGATCAAATATAAAGTCCTAACTTAAAGTTCATTATTAAATCTTGAAAACACTGTGGGCGTAGATCTACCCAAAAGGAAGAAACCAATGTCTAGATCGACATCCTATAATCTAGACATTAGGTTTCATATATGAACAACAATTTGATGTAGAAGTTATCGATATGATTTCTTATCTTTCTAATCATCTAGCACGAACCCTTTTGATCACTCAACGTTTAACTCTCGTTGATCATAAAATTTGGAGTTTGACACCGAAATCGATTGCAACTCCTCGTACAATATAATTGTGGTCAACAAATATAAATGATATGATGGAAACAATAGTTCTTCCACTTCCTTGGTACATTAACCTTGGCATTCTTAACAATAGCATGCACAACACTATCTTTCTTCAAATCTAATGGAAGAGAACTATCTTTAGGGCCAATATAAAGGCAATACATAGAGAAAACAGTACAAAGACATTTTTAATTATTTTGAGAGTTCCATGACAATAACTTAGGCAATTTAAGAAAAGAGAAAAGATATAGATTTGTGTTTGCATATATATATATATATACATGCCCTCCTTGGTTGTATTGACATGATCGATGCCGCCGTAACAATTGGCTTGATTGATCTATCTGACCTAATCAAGCAATGCAACTAATTAGATTAGCCTAGTTGGATGAACCAATCCACTTGTCTCACTTGGTTCATCTTTAATTTCTCAATTGAATCATCCAACTTGATTGGTTTGGTCCATCAAATTGACCCACATCTAACCCCTAATCGGTATGCCCTACTTACTTAACCTATTTGATTCAATCATCATATTTGATTTTTGTCTCATTTAAACTAGCTAGTTAACCTAGCCTTTTGGGTCTATCAGTCTAATTGAGACTGCCAATCGAATTCGACTTGCTCAATCTATTTGGCTCATATATTCAATCTGATTCGACTAATCAAATTGATCTAATCGACGACTATCTTAGTCTTGGCTCACTTAATCCATCTAACTTGTCTTGCCATCTCACCTGATCTTGCCCATTTAACTTATTTGGCTTGTTGAGTTTGTTATCCAACCTAATTTGCATGCCTTGTTTGCTCATCCTATTTGGTTTGCATGTTTTGGTTGACTTGTTATGTCATGCATGGTTGCTTTGTTTGCCCATCCCGTTTGGCCACCCACTTGATTTGCATGTCTCATCTAATGCATTCAAGTCAACAATTCTTCTTGACTAACCTATATAGTCTAACTAACTAATTAACTTGTTTAGCCTAACTTACATGTCATAGCTCGATTGCCCCACTTGGTTCATACGACCCATGCCGCCAATTCACTCAAACAACTCAATCAGTCTCATCAAATCGACCCAATTAGCACAATATAATTGACCCACTACTCGACCTAGCTGTTTTTTGTAGCTTAATTAATTGGCCTAATTGACTTTCCATATAACTTGGGCAAATACATTAGATTGAAAAATAAAATTGAACAAACACTCTAGACTATATATAGGCTAAAGAATGATAAAAAGTAAGAAATAAAAATAATTATTTTTTACAAATTGAAATTGATAATTTTATATTCCAATTAATATTGTAGTCAAATATAAAAATGTTTATTTAATGAAAATTCACAACATTGCAACAGAATAGCTATTCTTATAAAAGAACCAGGGCAACCCACTACTAATGAGAAAAGCGAGAGTATTATAACATAAAAATTAAGATAAAACTAGATAACCAAAAAATTCACCAACTCACTCTTCTTAATTTGAATCACAACCCTACTTTTGTTGCCGAAGTCACTATATAGGAACAAGACATTTGTCAGTGAATTGCCTGAATAAAGATCCATTCATTTTTAATTTCCCAATACCTGTTCATATATAATTATTTTCATATATATATATATATAGCCCAAATTAACGTAGCTATATAATATCATTACCAATGTGTTTTGCACGTTCATACATGCAAATTAAGCATTAAAACTATCTTTAATTAACTTTGTGCAGATACATCGAAACATGTATTTTGCAGTTACGTTCCTTCAGGATTGAAACTTAAAACAATGTATCAGAAATCAGCAATTAACCCTTTCTCTTCAGACTAATCTTAGTAGCAAGAGCCAACTCATGAACAGCTTAATTTTTTTTTTCTTTCTTTCTCTTTTGGTGTAAAGGATCGATGACCTTGTATAAGATAATGAAACTCAAACTCGTTGTTCCCATCTCAACATGAGAGAGTATGTGAATCTGACAGTAAATTTGTTGTTGGAACTCCATCTCCACCTGATGCAATCTTGCCTTCCTGCTTCCCACAATTTGAGACATATAGTTGGAGTACTGCCATTGCCATGCACGATAACACCGCTTGCATAACAACTTGGGAAGATCCTTCTGAGAATATCAGCGAAGAGAATGAAAAGTATGAGAGAAGAAGGATTACTTGCTGCAACTCTCTTTTGCTTTTATAGCGGAGATCAAAGCTAATCATTGACCAGAACAACGTAACTATATATAGATTTCCATCTTACTCCATGCACTTTGGAGGAAAACTATGTAATTTGATATATAGTCGAAGACACGAAGCTCTCCTTGCAAGTTGAAACCTCTTGCAAGCACTTCATAGATCAATTTAATGGTAATTAATGTTTATATACTTTGTTGTTTAGCCAGCTGCAAATTTGATAAAGTGTATGATGCGGGACGGGTGGAATCTGTTCACTCCTTTTTCAATGCAGTGAAGCACTGAGGGAGATCTCAGAGGATTTTCACAGGCCGCAGTCAGTAGAAAATAAGAAGATGAAGCAGATGAAACGCAAGAAACCCACGTCAGCACTCGAGACTCAGACACAAGATGTAACGTGGTTCGGAATAAGGATTCCTACTCCACGGAGGTGAGCTTTTCTCACCGGATGCAGTGCCTAAGCACCTTCACTATGAAGGTCCTCCTTTACGGAAAGCAAGTTCCCGAAGGTGGAGGAGAAAGACCTCTTACAGTGATATCACAAAACGAGAAAAATACAAGAGATGTAACAATCGACAGATCTCCGTCCTTCTTCTCCGGCGAGGCAGTTGTCGCTCTCCTTCTTCTCCTGCGTCCCCTTCTCTCTTGCTGGGTGGGAATAATTGCGGATCTTTTCTTCCTCCTCGCTTCCTCCCTTTTATCTTCCCCTTTTCTTCATCGTAACGTCGTGGGTTATCTCCATCGTACACGTGACCACCACCTTCACCTGGAGAATAATTCTGTTACAGATATAAGGAGTGAAGACTCCTTGGAATATTGCGTGGGGCCTCCCTGGCCGTTGCCTAACACATTTTCCTCTACTTTTCGGGAAACTAGGTTAGAATATCTCCCTCAACCCTCCGCATTGAGTGAAGCTAGTTTAGGTCTATAGCCCACGGGTGCCCTAGCCCTAGGATTCCTCATCGGCAGACCAATTCCCCTTTTCCCGGACTTCCTTATATACAGTATCGATCGAGGCTAAGTCGACCCTCTATCCATCCGTACGGAATTATCTTGCTGAACTAATTCTTGCTCCACTCTTTAGTGAAGTGCCTTCCGTCTCTTCTTTGCTGTACCAATTGCTTCTGCTAACTCTCCCGTGCCAATTGTTTTCGATATTCTCTCGTACCAATGACCTCTGATATTTGCGCCCGGACCAATAGCCTCTGATATTTGTGCCCGGACCAATGCTTCCTTTTCTCCCTTCACTGAACCGAATATTTTGGCTCGGATCATGGGCCCCCACTAACTCTTCTATTGTGGATTATGTAGAAAAGGTACCAACAGTATCATTAGTCAACCCCGAAAAATAGTCAAACGAAGTTATAAGCTTGACTTTCCAAATGTACATGAAGTTTCTGACCTACTCTTCATTTCTCAACTTAGATCCATCCGTTCCCTTATACCTCCCTTAGGTATACTTAAGGAGGCCCGATGGGCTTATGAGCTCCGCTTCTTCTTCTTCTTTTGTGCAGTTGAATCGTCACGGAAAACCCTATATAAACCCCTGCCTTCTCCTTTTAGGTATTGTTTAGTGTGCTTAACAATCCAGCCTATTCTTCTCCTTCCGTGATTTTCACCGGCGGCGTTTCGGCGACCCAGTCCTTCCTTTCCCCACACAATTCTTCCTTAACCTCCGAGTAAGTGCTCTGCTTTGTTCGCACCCATGGCTCTTAGGACCATCTCTTCACCCGTCTGGTATGAACATACCATAACCCAGTTAGATTGTAACCATTATTTCTTTAATATTAAGAACAACTACATAGACCCCTCTATAAAATGTTGTTTCACGACTAAACTACATCGGCCTCATAATCCTCCCTCCGGCTTGACATGCTTTTTCTCCGAACAATTTCTTAATGGCCTATCATTGTCGGTACCGTCGGTCTATTTGGACCTTCTAAACTTCTATGGACTACCCCTGAACCAATTCACCCCCAACTCCTTTCGAATTTTATCGGGAGCTCACATAGTATTCCAACACTTGAACCTTTCTTTAACCCCTGAAATATTCCATTGCTTCTTCCAACTAAAATCTTCTAAGGCAGGTCTCTTCTATCTATCTAGCCGTTCAGACTGTCAATTCTTGGTGAACCTACCCACTTCCCACAAGGGCTGGGAAGAATTGTATTTCTTTGTACAACTTCCCGAGTCTCTGCCCTATTCTGATACATGGAAGGTAGCCCTTCCTGAATTGCCTCCCTTCCGGAAAATGAGGACCAAATGCCCATTCCCGGAAGTGTATAGAGTATTAGGAGAGTTACATTAGTGCTCAAACCATCTAATAGAAACTCCTCTTTTAAGTCACTTTGGATTGTCTCCCCTACCTTTGACGACTTCGATTGCTGTAGGTAGGGTGATACTTACCCTGCAATATGACTTCTTTTCTAGGTTATTCATTTTTCTTATCAGTATACCTTGCAGATAATCTAATGCAGAAGGCTTTGGTGGAAGGGGAGGCGATCGAGGTGGCCAAGAAGAAGAAAATATCGACTAAAAGAGGCAAGTCAGAGTGCCTGACTCATTATCCCTGGAAAAGTCAGCGGCTCATCAAGAAAGGAGCCTCAAATTCATCGGCTCTTCTTCCCTTATCTTCCGACCAGCCGGGGTCTCAACCCCTAACCATTTATGAGCTAAGAAGGGGAGGCAGTACCTCCCCTGTCCCTTCTTCATCTCACCAAGGAGGGGATTCTCCCTCCCAATTTCTTCATTCCTCCCCATCTGCACAAAATTCACCCCTACCTTCTTATACATAATCCCTCCCAGCTCCTATACCTTCCGACTCAAGAGCTGCTCCTACCCCCCTTCGTCGTATCAGACCCCCATCCTCCTCTGAAGGGGAGGATCCTTCCCTTCCTGTTCCTCCGAGGGCCACGTTGGGATCCCTGCTGAAGATTCGGCACCCCTCGGAGGTGAAATTCTTCAATCATTCGGGCATACAAGGCCCATGTGAACAAGTGAGCAAACTGTTGGCAGAGGTATTTACTCTTTCTTTTCCTCCTCTTCATTATGGGTATCTCTATATGCCGATATATACTAATAACTTTTCCTTCCATTCAGGCCTCCACCCAGCATAACAACATGGTGGTTCGGCTGGCCCAATTCCAATCTAGTGTGGAAACTCACCACTTTGCCGCCGTATCACAACAAAAAGAGCTCGTTCGGTGGTTGAACGAGCAAGAGGCCAAGGAAGCGGACTTTAGGGGCCAGTGCGAATATGCCATGATGCAACTAGCCCTGGTCCGAAGTGAGAAAGAGGAGCTGCAACGAAAAAATGAAGAACTTGAACAACGCCTCTTTTTGCAATCCCAAATAATCAGCGGTGACGTCGACCCGTGAACTGGGAGTACAAGGGATCTCTTTGGGGCGCCATGACCAAGGCGACTCCTCGACCACTATTATGCGGTTTCAAAGCGACAGGCAGAATTGGAACGTCGAGCATGGGAAACCACAAAGAAATCCTGTACAGAGAAATGCCAGGAGCTTTCCTCCATGGTGGCAGCTCTTTCTCACACCTTATCGCCGGTGGCTCAGCAACAGTCTACCCTCCACCAGGAGTACCTAGAAGCTCTTTCAACCTTGGGGCAGCAAGCTATAAAGGCAGCCACCGAAAGAGATGCTTTGGCGGCTGAATTGGCAGAAAGTCAAGCTCAGGTGGTTCGATATCAGGACCAACTGAAGGAGCAAGACCTCAAGAAGGGGGTAGACTTATTTATACTAGGCTTTGAGGGGTCCTCGGCTCAAAACGCCGAACAAGGATACCCACCTCCTGGTACGGACACCAACTATTTAGATCCTACGGAGGCGCTAGCTAAGTGTCCACCCGAACTTTTTGAGTTGTAATTTCTACTATTCTCCTTTTTGGTAATTTTGTCACTAGCCTTTCTTTTGCTTCTGAATGAGGAATTTGTCCATATGTTTAATTATCATTGTCTTGTCATGTTTCTTGACGGATCGGGAATTCTGAACCAATTTTAAACTCCTCCCTTTTTATACCGTTATCTCTTTTCCCGTATCATATGGCGCAATCACCTCGTTGGTTCGGGCTTATTGGAAAAATCTTGAATAACATTATTCACCTCCGCCCCAATTTCGATTCGGGAATCCGCTTGAAGTATCTTGCCTGATACTATTCACATCCGTCCCGGTTTCGGTTCGGAGGTCCGCCTGAAATATTTTGCTTGATATTATTCACATCCGTCCCGATTTGATTCGAGGTCCGCTGAAAGTATCTTGCTTGATATTATTCACATCCGATTTTGGTTCGGAGACTTGCTTTAAGTGACTCTTGTCTATTGGTTTTCCCCATTCCTTTTGCCGCTTCGGAGACTGCATCAATCTCTTCGTCTTCTTCACCTTCCCAAGAACTTCTGCCGTCGCTTTTCTTCCATTATAAATCATTGCCCTCCATGTCTCCCTTCTCATATCTCACTATCATGGCTTCAGAGGGGCACCCCATCGAAATTTCTTCAACTTCAGAATCTTTCGAGCTGCAGGACTGGGTTTCGGGAGACACCAAGATTCGTAGACCCGCCAACCGTACTTCCGCTGCCTCTTCCTTTTCCACCTCACACTCCAACTCCAACCCCTCCTACAGGGAGGTCCTTTCGTGCTCCCTTCCCTTCCTTCCGCAATAGAGTGTGGAATCCTCCCTTCACCTAGGAGTATACAGTGGGAGACCCCCGTGCCGCTGACGAACTCCCTCCACTTCCACCAGCGCTGGCTTTCATCCCAGTCCCCCCGGCGGAAGCTCATCCTTCTTCGTTCGATGAAGGTCCATCAGTTCCTCCTCCGTCCCAAGGTGAGCGCTTCAAGGTCGTCTTGGCGCCTTCTCCCCCCAAAGAGACCTCTCCCGCCTCGTCTGTTAGGAGTAATCAGAGGGAATCTGTATAAATCAAATTAATGTAATCATTTCAAATATATCAATAAAAACGAGGGAGGGAACTTGATATTTGCTTTTGTCTTTTTCTCGTAAAAGGTTTCTGTCTTCAAAAGGACGGTAATCTGGTCCGAACATGCCTTCTTCTGCCATCGCCCGGGGATTCGGACCCTCTTAATTACAGTTATAGTCCCGTCGACCTTCCCACTACTGCCCCCACGTTTCCTTTTCTTTACTGACATTTATGGTCCCTATTTCTTCTACCAATAAATGCACTTTTCCCCTTCGTCGCTATAAAAGTCCCCGACCCTTACCTGATAGCTTCCATCCTTTCATTTTCTCTTTATTTGCCATGGACAGAATATCTGAACAAGGCAGCATTTCCTCTCCTTCTGAAGAACAGATAAATGATCGTCGATACATAGCTAGCCTGGAGGAGCAAGTGAAAGCTTACAAAGAATTTGAAGAAACTTCATGATGTCGCTCCCTACGCCAACAACTGGTCGGGTCCCAAAAGGAATTGGCCAAACAGATCTTCCTACAGCAGTCTTACCGGCGGCAACTATTATGCCAACCTCAACCATACAAGGGAGCTCCCTCCGTTCCTCCCAACAAAGAACTGTAATACTCAAGATGTATAAGGGTTTCTGTTTGTTATTTTCCCTTGTAAATGACTCAAAATATGTAATTCTTTCGCATCAATGAACTTTCCCAGTTTATCTTCTTTCTCCAGTATCTTCGAAATTGTGTCACGCTTTACTTCTTTCGTATTCACATAGACTTACATATAACTGAGGCATATTTCGGCTCTTCCACCTTTTTACTCTGCTTGGTATATAGAACCATTAAATGAATTGACTCTGCTATTTTGCAAGAATAAAACAATATAAAGTTAAACAATATAACTGAGGAAATCTCAGCTCCTCCATTCCGCCACCACACGGGGATATCTTTCGCTTCGCGGGGATAAAATTTTTGAGTATAACCGAATGAATTTCGGTTCTTCCGTTCCGCCACCACACGGGGATTTCTTCCGCTTCGCGGGGATAGAAATTTTGTATACATAATATATAACCGAGGAATTTCGGTTCTTAGTTCGACCACCACACTGCGGGGATATCTTAAACGCGGGGATAGAAATTTGATATACATAATATATAACCGAGGAATTTCGGTTCTTCCGTTCCGCGACCACATGGGGATATCTTCCGCTTCGCGGGTATAGAAATTTTGTATACATAATATATAACCGAGGAATTTCGGTTCTTCCGTTCTGCCACCATACGGGAATATCTTCTGCTTCGCGGGGATAGAAATTTGATATACATAATATATAACCGAGGAATTTTGATTCTTCCATTCCGCCACCACACGGGGATATTTTCCGCTTCGCGGGGATAGAAATTTTACATATAATATATAACCGAGGGATTTCGGTTCTTCCGTTCCGCCACCACACGGGGATATCTTCCGTTTCGCGGGGATAGAAATTTTGTATATATATAATATATAACCGAGGAATTTCGATTCTTCCGTTCCGCCACCACACGGGGATATCTTCCGCTTCACGGGGATAGAAATTTGGTATACATAATATATAACCGAGGAATTTTGGTTTTTCCGTTCCGCCACCTCACGGGGATATCTTCCGCTTCGCGGGGATAGAAATTTTGTATATATATAATATATAACCGAGGAATTTCGGTTCTTCCATTCCGGCACCACACGAAGATATCTTCCGCTTCGCGGGGATAGAAATTTTGTATATATATAATATATAACCGAGGAATTTCGGTTCTTCCGTTCCGCCACCACACGGGGATATCTTCCGCTTTGCGAGGATAGAAATTTTGTCTATATAATATATGGCTCAGAAGCCATCAACGTAAAGGAGGCAACGTTTTCATATCATCCCTCTTTTGTGCTTGTCTTCTGAAGGGGAACGCCTATATCCGCCCCTTCTTATGCAAATGAAAGCTTTAGTATACTGGGCTATTTAAAAAGAATAACCCTTTTTTCCTTTTCACTTGGGACCTCCTTTACCACAGACGAGGAGCCCAATAATGATTACAAGCCCACTCTCCTCCCTTTTATAGGGGATCCTTTTGTTTTCGTTTCTTTTTCTATCTTCCTCCCCTTGCCTTTTCATCTCCTTCTTCTCCGTCTGTTCGTTCCTCCGCTGTCATACTCTGTTGCCTTAATCCCTTTTTTCAGCCCTTTCTCTTTATTCTCAGACCTTCAAAATGCATTCTACCTTCTTCCAGGAAATAGCGGGTCGTTATCCACATCGCAAGAAGAAAACCGGTCAGCCGTCGACTTTATCTTCTTCTTCACTTTCCCCGATCACCACCACACCTACTTCATCTCGTCCGTCTTCTTCTCCTCCCCCTGTATCCCTTTTTACTTCCATCCCGGAGGAAATCGAGACAATTAGTCCTTCCTCAATTTCTCCGGCATTTACAAACCCTAGCTCTTATGCTTTTTCTCCCTCTGCCACCAATATTCAGAAGTCGCCTTCTCCTTCACTGCAACTTTGAACCGGGAGGATGCACTTCCATGTCGGTGACAGCCAGGTGCTCACCCTATATCTCCCACGAATCTAGTTCTTCCTCCGAACCCATGGCGGTTGATATCCCCTTACCGCAAACTTCCCCTCCACTCATCGCCTGAAGAGCCCTTCTCCTACAAATATCATCCCCCTTCTCCCCCTCACCAGTGAACTTCCCACCTCAGTATCATCTGTCCCATCTTCTTCCTTTTCTCCCAGGAGTCTTTGGATCCTGAACTCAGAGGAAGTGGTTCCTCGCATGGAAAGCCTATGTCATGCTCTGGATTTGGTATGTTTTCTCGATTAGCTCTCTTAGCTTTGTCTTACTAACCGATTTCTTTTTCACAACTGGCATGCAGGCCTTGACCAACCATCAAGAGTTGGATCGCTCCCTCCATCAATATCAGGCTCAAGCTCAAGAATGGGAGCGACAACAACGGGAAGATTTAGCGAATACTCAAAATCGAGAATGGCTCCTGTTGCAACAATTGCACCTGTGCCAGGAGCAATTATCCGAGGCTCACCAACAAATTCAGAAGGATGCTGATACCATTGCAGCGTTAAGGGAACAACAACGTCCAGGTATGCAGCCACCCGTCCCCCAGCGGGAAGTCCAACTGGCTCCTCTTGATAAGGAGTCTTCCTCGGCTCAAGAATTAATACGTCTCCAAGGGCAGGTAGCAGAGCTCCTCAAGAGGAAGCAACAGGATTCGAACGCCATCGCTCGCCTTCAGGTTCAATACTGGCGAGCACAGGATAAGATAGGGGACCTCCACACCCGCTTGTGCAAGGAGGTACAAGAAAATTCATCCCTCATAAATTCCAAGGCGCATGCTCACGCCCGTCTACGCAGGAAAGAGACTTCTCTCCAGAGGCTGGGCACTGAACTCGCCCGGACCAGATCTTATTCTGAAGCAGTGGAGGAGATTTCAGCTTCTATGCGTTAAAACATGGTGGAGATGACGCACCTTGTGCAGCAGGACCAAAGTTCCCGAGCCGATGATGTTTCCATCCTAGCCGATGCTATTATGGAGGTGTCGCGACGCTTTGTGGACGTGCGTCGAAAACTTTAAGAGCAACAAGAAAAATGCGAGAGGCTGCATCGAGAGCGAAGCCCTGACCGTCCGAACCGCCAGGAGAGACTCATCATTTTGCTGCGCGCCACTTATCAGGACGGATTTAATGAAGCGGTTCGACAGTATGCTAACCAAGGATTACCTCCTCCAACTTATCCTTCATTTTCTTTAAATTGGGAGGTTGGTTTTCGACGTTATCCTCCCGACCGATTTAAACTGTAATTCGATATCTTGTTTTGAAACGGGAATTTCCTTTCCATTTTCTTTCTCTTCTTCATGATTGATAATCAGTACCGTATTGCTCTTATAAATAACTCATTAATGAAATTTGGAGAGTACTTAACATCTAATTAACGCGATCACGTTAAGGAGTACACTCCTTCAGAGTCTCATAATTTCTCTTCTATTTTCTACTCCTCATACAGTGTGAAAAAGTTTTAAATGAATGACATTCCAAGGTCGTGGAAGCTCTTTGTCTTGGTCATCTTTCAGATAATATGCTGACCCTGCTACGCAGCGCGTTATTTCATAGGGTCCTTCCCAGTTTGGAGCTAGCTTTTCGGGGTCTCCAGCAGGATTAACTTTACGCAAAACCCAATCCCCTTCTTGAAATCTTCGAGGCATTCCTTTTTTATTAAAGGCTCGCTGCACTCTTTGCTTGTAGACTTCCGCTCGCCTCCATGCCATTTCCCGCTTTTCTTCCACCAAGTCCAATTCAATGCTTCGGATAAGTTGGTTCTGATTTGGTTCGTACGCTTTTATCCGAGCGCTATTTAACAAAACTTTGACCGGAATAACAGCTTCCGTCCCGTACACCAAACTAAAGGGAGTTTCTCTTGTTGCTGTCTTGGGTGTAGTTCGATAGGCCCACAGGACGCCTGGTAACTCTTCTACTCAGTTCCCCCTCTGAGCCCTCAATTTGGTCTTTAATCCTTGAATGAGGATCCTGTTAGTCACCTCCACTTGCCCGTTCGCTTGAGGGTGAGTGACCGAAGTGAAAGCCTGCTGAATGTTGAGACTCTGACACCATTCTTGGATCTTTTTTCCTTGGAACTATCGTCCATTGTCACTGACTATTTTCCGAGGAATACCGTATCGACAAACAATGTTTCTCCATAAGAACTGTATTACGACATTCTCAGTAATTTTGGCTAAGGGCTCTGCCTCCACCCATTTGGAAAAATAATCCACAGCCACCAATAAAAACTTCTTCTGTAAGGGTGCCGCTGGCATCGGACCTACTGTATCCATCCCCCATTGATCGAAAGGACAAGAAGAGACTACGACTTTCATTAACTCAGTCGGTCGTTCGGAACGGTTGCTATGCTTCTGACAAGCGGGACAAGCTTGCACCATACGAGCAGCATCTTGCTGGAGAGTAGGCCAAAAATATCCTGCTAATAGGGTCTTTCTTGCTAAAGCTCTCCCTCCTAAATGATTGCTGCAGCAACCTTCATGAATCTCCCGGAGCACCCATTCTGCATCCTCCTTTCCCAAGCATTTCAATAAGGGTCGTCCGAAAGAAGTCTTGTACAAATCTCTATTTAAGAGGGTGAACCGTGTGACTCAGCTTATTAAAGCGGATGCCGCTATTTTTTCTTCAGGGACCTTCCCGTGCCGTAAATAAGCTATGATGTCAGTCCTCCAATCAAGAATTAGGCTTGATTCGGGTGCATCTTCCTCCATGCTGTATATTGCTAGGGAAGTATGAATTTTCGTATGGACCGTTTCCGAGGACTTCATTCCTTCCATAGCACTAGCCATCTGAGCCAATTCATCTGCCTTCCCGTTATTCTCCCGCGGAATTTGCTTTAAGAGGACCTGATGGAATTGAGTCTTTTCTTTCTCAAAAGCCTTCAAGTACTTATGCAGCCTTTCCTCTCGAACCGCAAAAGAACCTTGAAGTTGTGATATCACCAACTGAGAATCCGAATGGATTACAATGGAAGAAGCCCCCACCGCTTTTGCAGCCTGCAATCCCGCTAGAATGGCTTCATATTCTACCTCATTATTAGATGTCTGATATTCCAGGCGAACGGCTAGTCGAGTTTCTTCACCATCAGAGGAAATTAATAGAACACTGACACCGTTGCCTGCAGATCCTGAAGAACCGTCTATGAATATATTTCATGCCCCTGATCCCTCCTCTTTGGCTGTCGAACCCTCTTCCGAGCCGCAGGGTACCTCTGCTAGAAAATCAGCAAGCGCTTGGGCCTTGATAACCGCTCGAGGTTGGTAGTGAATATCATACTCGCTTAATTCTACCACCCATTTGGTCAATCTTCCAGAGAAATTGGGCTTAGTGACGACCTTGCCCAATTCGCTATGTGTTAGAACGGTGATGGGATGAGCCAAAAAGTACGGCCTTAATTTGCGGGCGGTTAGCACTAGGATATACGCCAACTTCTCCAGCTCTGTATAACGGAATTCCGCCCCCTTCAGGATATGACTGGTATAATAAATAGGCTGCTGGTGAGAGCCTTCTTGTTTCAATAATACCGAACTAACGGCTCCCTCTGAGACGGCCAGATACATCCATAACGGTTCTCCGGCTATTGGTTTGGCTAGCAGTGGGAGTCCAGCCAAATATTTCTTCAACTCCTGGAAAGTCTGTTCACATTGATCATCTCACTGAAATTTAGTAGCCTTGCGCAGGATCTTGAAGAAAGACAGTCCTTTGTCCGCTGATCTGGCTATGAATCGTGATAAAGAAACAATCTTGCCCACCAGCTTCTAGGTTTCCCGCAGATTAGAGGGTGACTTCATGTTACATAGTGCTTGCACCTTCTCAGGGTTGGCTTGTAACCCTTTCTCAGTCATGATGTACCCCAGAAACTTACCGCTCTTTACTCCGAACAGGCATTTGTTAGGGTTTAGCTTCATATTAAACTGTCTTAATGTAGCGAAGGTTTCATTTAAGTCCTTGACTAAATCCCGAGTGGTCTTCGATTTGACTAATATATCATCCACGTAGACTTTCACATTTTTTCCTTTCTGTTCTGCAAAGATTTTATCCATAAGGCGCTGATAGGTGACCCCTGCGTTCTTTAATCCGAACGGCATTACCACATAAGCGTATAACCCTCCTGCAGTCACAAAGCTAACCCTCTTTTGATCTTCTTCGGCCAAAGGTATTTGATGATATCCTTGATATGCATCCATTAGGGACACCACTTCATATCCCACAGTAGAATCCACCAATTGATCAATACGAGACAAGGGGTAGCAGTCTTTAGGGCACGCTTTATTTAAATCACGAAAATCGATACACATCCTCCATTGCCCCGAAGGCTTGAGGACCAGGACTACATTGGAAACTCATTCGGGAAACTGAATCTCCTTTACATGACCAGCTTTTAGCAATTTGTCCACTTCTTCGGCTATGACCTTATCCTTTTCTGGTCCAAAATGTCGCCTCTTCTGTTGGACGGGTCTGACTCCTTTAGTGATATTGAGCTGGTGTTCATCCATTTAAGGGTTGATCCCCGTGAGATCATGCACGTCTTTTGCGAAGATGTCTTCATTTTCCTTCAGGCAAGCCACCAGCTCTTCTTTGGTTTCCAGCTGTTGTGTCACCCGTGTGGCCTTTCCTGGAGCGATTTCCACTAGTTCACCTTCCTCTATTTTGCCAGCCTTGGGGGGGGGGGGGGATTCCTCCAGGATGCAGACATCAGTGATGATGACAGCTTTGCCTTTGAGGTCATTGGTTCGGGCTTTCTTCTGATCGTCCCGAACCATTTGCACTTGACTCCTGGAGGCCTTACATTCTCCACGGACTTCTCCCACGATGGACCCACCGAAATTTCACTCGGTGGTGCAGGAAGCCACGGCCTGAAAAAGGGTGAGAAAAGGACGCCCAAGAATAGCGTTATAAGTGGACGGAGCGTCTACAATGAGGAAAGGGATTATACTGTTTTTTTGGCTGGGCTTTACGCCCAAAGTCAGAGGCAATGAAATCTGCCCCATAGGGTGTACTACATGTCCTGCGAATCCAAAGAGCGGGGTGGTCACATCTTCTAACTGGGCATTCCCCAGCTGCATCTGTCCGAAGGCTTCCTGAAAGAGGATGTTGACAGAACTTCCTGAATCGACCAACACCCGGGTCACTTCATAATTAGCCAAGGATATGCGAATAACCAAGGCGTCTGTATGGGGTAGTAGGACACCCTGTAAATCTTCTGGCCTGAATGAAACGGGCGTTGCAGCTTGAATAGTCTGGTCAGTGGCGATGGCCAAACTCTCCAGGAGACGGGCATACGACTTCCGCGCTCGGTTGGAGTCCCCATCGATAGGTCTTCCAGCTATAACATGAATAACTCCTCGTGTGAGAGCGTCATCTAAATTGGATGAAGGGACCTCACCTGATGGGTCTCCTTGGGAAACAACCTCTTGGGATGGCGTTTGAGGGAAAGTGACTTGAGGTTGTTGATTATAGGGCCCTGGACGAGTTACATTGGGTCGGGAGCCTCGCCGTGCCGGTCCTCCTGCCTGGAGCCTTACTTGTGGATATGCAGTATGGAGGCGATCCAATTCCTCTTGTAACTTGAAACATCGGCCACTACTGTGGCCGTATTCCGTATGATATTGGCAGAAGAATGGGGCAGGGGGGTTACGTGGGATCCCCATGTATCCTAAGGGTCGCGCCACCGCTGGTCATAGAATTCCATTTCTCGTTCTTTCCAAGTCCTCACAGGAGGAAGCGCTTCAGCGGCCATGATTTGTAAGGGCGGGACGGGGCGAGCACCTGGCAGCATTGGACGAGGCCTCGGAACCTCTTGTCGAAAAGGTCTTGTATACTCCCGTCGAGGGAGCGCTTGAGGAGCAAAGAAGCGAGTTTTTCCTGGCGATCCGTTGCTCAACTCTCCGCACTTTAATCCTTCTTCTTCATGGAGCAAACTTAGTAGCTCCTCATAACTATCCGCAGGTTGCCTTAACAAGGAACTGAGGAAGGGGCTCTCCTTCAACCCATGCTGAATAGCGCCTCTGAAAGATTCGGATCGGGCGGAGGAGATTCCCCTAGCTGCAGAAGTGAATCGGTGAATATACCCCCTAAGGGATTCTGAGGGTCCCTGGGTGATATGCATTAACATAGAGGTGTCCTGTTTATACGCCTTGCAGCTGACAAATTCCCATTGAACATTATCTGAAATCTGAAACAAGTGATGGATCCTGGGGGCAGAGTATTGAACCACTTTTGTGTCGAGCCAATTAGGGTGGTTCGAAAGACTCGGCACTTGAGAGCGTCAATATAACAGTGGAGCGAGGCCGCTCCGTCAAATTGAGATATGTGCTCTTCGGGATCCGTCGAACCGTCATACTTATTGATCTGAGGATTTCGGAAGTAAGATGGAGGGAGCTCAGAGAGAATGTCCATTGTAAAGGGACTGGGCTCGTATATTTCTGAAGGTCGGGTTGATTGACTCTCGCCCTGTTCTTCCCGGCGCGTTTGGGTGAAGGGCATAGTGCTCTGAGGCGTTCTTCCCCCAAGTCCGCCTCCAGGTAATATTTCCACATCGATTATGCGAGATGGAGGAGGCATTTCTGGGGGTGGGCCTCTGGAAGAAGGTTCACCGAAATGCGGATGCAGATATCCGGTCCTTCTCCTTTCCCTAGCGAGGGCTTCTGTAATAGCGTCATCCACCAGGGCCTTCAGCTGCGATGGTAGAAGGGTGATGGGGCGCTCTTCCGCTGCAGAGGTAGCAGGTTGTTGTACTTCTTCAGGTTGTATCTCGACGTCCAGCTCAAATGTTTCCACAGACGATGCCAACTGATGCGGGACGGGTGAAATCTGTTCACTCCTTTTTCAATGCAGTGAAGCACTGAGAGAGATCTCAGAGGGTTTTCACAGGCCGCAGTCAGTAGAGAATAAGAAGATGAAGCAGATGAAACGCAAGAAACCCACGTCAGCACTCGAGACTCAGACACAAGATGTAACGTGATTCAGAATAAGGATTCCTACTCCACGGAGGTGAACTTTTCTCACCGGATGCAGTGCCTAAGCACCTTCACTATGAAGGTCCTCCTTTACGGAAAGCAAGTTTCCGAAGGTGGAGGAGAAAGACCTCTTACAGTGATATCACAAAACGAGAAAAATACAAGAGATGTAACAATCGACAGATCTCCGTCCTTCTTCTCCGACAAGGCAGTTGTCGCTCTCCTTCTTCTCCTGCGTCCCCTTCTCTCTTGCTGGGTGGGAATAATTGCGGATCTTTTCTTCCTCCTCGCTTCCTCCCTTTTATCTTCCCCTTTCCTTCATCGTAACGTCGTGGGTTATCTCCATCGTACACGTGACCACCACCTTCACCTGGAGAATAATTCCGTTATAGATATAAGGAGTAAAGATTCCTTGGAATATTGCGTGGGGCCTCCCAGGCCGTTGCCTAACACCTTTTCCTCTACTTTTCGGGAAACTAGGTTAGAATATCTCCCTCAACCTCCGCATTGAGTGAAGCTAGCTTAGGTCTATAGCCCACGGGTGCCCTAGCCCTAGGATTCCTCATCAACCCGAACCAATTCCCCTTTTCCCCGCACCAGACTTCCTTCGTATAACCGTATCGATCAGGCTAAGTCGACCCTCTATCCATCCCGTCGGCTTCTAGAATTATCTTGCTGAACCAATTCTTGCTCCACTCTTTAGTGAAGTGTCTTTCGTCTCTTCTTTGCTGTACCAATTGCTTCTGCAAACTCTCCCATGCCAATTGTTTTCGATATTCTCCCGTACCAATGGCCTCTGATATTTGCGGTCGGACCAATAGCCTCTGATATTTGCGCCCGGACCAATAGTCTCTGATATTTGCGCCCGGACCAATGCTTCCTTTTCTCCCTTCACTGAACTGAATATTTTGGCTCGGATCATGGGCCCCACTAACCCTTCTATTAGGGATTATGTAGAAAAGGTACCAGCAGTATCAGTGTAGATTTTGTTTTTCCCCCAAGTATTTTGTCATGGTTAAGTGAAGATGCATGGTAGCTAGCTAGTCAGTAAAAATGATGTAAAATTCTTCTTTAATTTCTCCTATAATTTATTTATTTATTTATTTTTTTATGGATCCGTAAATTGGGATAATGCTTACTTTTTTGTCTTACCTTCTAACTAACTTTCAGTAGGGTGTTTACTTATTTAAATATTTCTCTTAAAATTTTAAAATTGTTATAACTCAAAAGGATTCCTCTCTCTCCGTTTGTGTAAACTAAACTCGCTTCGCGTAATAGTAAAAAAGAAAACTGAAATGTAAAAATTTACATTTTTTCTTATAATTTATTATTATTATTCGAAAGAAAAAAAAAATCACATGGATGTCATATTAATTAAATCTCACGGGAGAGGTAATAGACGGCTGCGATGAGACGATCCGCGAGGAGGTTCATGTGGCGACGAAGGCGCGTGAATTCACGTGTAGGAAATGACACGGGCAACGAGAAATTCCACGTGCCGGCGCGCGCGCGACAGCCATTAACGCATGCGCACGCAATTCCACGAGTCTGCGCGAACATGGCCGCCCACTGGCCTCCATTATTCTTGTGGGCCCCTGTCCGATCCTCCCACGTGGAGGCGGCGTTAAGCCCATCGATTTAATCTGATCTAATTTAATCATCTTTGCCATATTACATTAATTATGGATTGTTCTCATTTCTCATTACTCATCGACAACTAGTCAGTGAAAGGGGAACAAAAGTTATTTGCACAATTCTGTGGATACTGAAAAACTTTATTATTATTTGCTATATATGCTGAATATTCAAGAAATTCGATGTAATGAATGTTATAAATATATTATTTATCCTCTTCCATGCACGATCAAAACTCTCTTGCTAGTTACTGCTGAAATTTGTAGAGGGCCTTTTGTTTTACATTGCTTAACGTAAAAATTTTGGTGGAATTTGCTAATTTTTGTTAGTTCATTAATATAATTTGGAAACTTTGTGCATAATTATTCAAGAAATTAAGCTGTGTATATATGATTCGGAATTGCTACCACAGGAGTCGATCAATTGTGTTAAATCTATTTATCTTCCAAGTCGAAGCTCCAAATCGAGCTCCTCGCCGCCTTCCTCGCTGACACTGTTATTGCACAACGTTGGCTCCGACCAGCCCATTCCAACTCCGGCATTAACCGGACTCGACAAATAACTCGGAGTCGAAGCTACGTTCGGCGCGACCACGGCGCCCGCTCCGATCGAGTAGACGAGAAATACACCTCCTCCGGCCGCGAACTCCCAGGGCGGCTGCTGCGGTATCACGATCGAATACGGGGGGCGCGCCTCGGGCCTTTGCCGGCGGAGCAAGGCCCGGTCGCGCCGGTGCACGTTCATGTGCCCTCCTAGCGCTTGCGCGGACTTGAACTCGCGCCGGCAGAACGTGCACGCGTACGAACGCGGCGGCCAATCCATCGCCTCCGGCGATTCGGACTCGTCGGCGCCGGTAGCTCTGCCGCCGGCCCAGTTCCATACGCCGCTGGGCTTTTCTTTTTCCTCCAGCAAGGAGACGGTGCAATTGGAATACAATCCACCTTCCATTAATCTGAAACGTACATGTAATTAATATCGACAGCCTCAATTTATATAGCCATCGGTTGATTCATCTGGTGCAACATGGGACAAAGAATGCCGCATCATGGAATACATCACCAGCCATGGTTCCTACGTTAATGGAGTTATATATTAGTCATCGAGCTTAACTGGCTGTGGATCATTGACAGTTTAAATCAAGGAATATTCTGAATGAAGCCAAAACCACTGCATTGTCT
Source organism: Wurfbainia villosa (assembly GCA_025175895.1). NCBI lineage: Eukaryota > Viridiplantae > Streptophyta > Magnoliopsida > Zingiberales > Zingiberaceae > Wurfbainia > Wurfbainia villosa. Next base: position 13,767,161 of record CM045991.1, on the reverse strand, counting down.
CGAACGCTAGGGTTTTCTGCGTCGACTCAGATACCTGTTTGAGCTATTTCTGTCGATCAAATTTGTATCTTCGAGCTAATATTGTATTATACTTTGCCAACTCCATGGCAACTCAGTCGATGTTACATGCAAATTTATATGTGCATGGCGAAGCACTATTCTGCAAGCACTCCCTTGATTGCACCGTTGCCTGCGCTATCAAAGACAGCAGGCTTGTTTCAGCTACTTGAACTTCCAGTCTTAGGCTATAAAATATATTTAAATTAAGCAGATTTATATATGTCAGATAATCAAAGTGAAGGCTTTGTTAATATTTTATTTCGACGTTCTTGATGTTGAAGTTATGCAGACGAGATTAATATATATGTGTAATATCTTCCCCTTCTCATTGTTGTACTTTTTACAGACTGGAAAAAATCAACTTTGTGGTATTTAATATAAACATATATTGGTATTTTAACACTCTAGCATAAAGTTTGCTATGAAAAGAAATCACAAGTTTTCGAACTGTGACATTTCATATCATTTAGGTATACCACAGAACCACAATATGAATCATAATAATGAATAAACTCATACACTTAACAATTTGTTAATAAGACTAGATGGAGAAGGAAGAGAAAATCAATGATAAGATAATACATTTGATAAGCCAACTACCACCTGAAGAGAAAAGCTTTCCTCCAAGAAGAGAGAACTAGTGGTTGTTTTATCATGATAAAATTAGGGATTTTGAATATCATATCAAACTATATGATCGTAGAGACGATTGTAGATATCAAATGTTCGAAAGGGTCCGATAAAGGATCTAAAAGTTGAGAAGTTGATTTTGGTAGCTCCCTTATTAGTCATCCTGAGTTAAAAAGAATTCATCCTTAAATTTGATTTTTTTTCATCATTTCCATAATATTAAAGGTAGATGAGACACCATATTTTTTCGGAAACCATTCCATCCTTTTGAAGCTTGAGATTGTGTAAACGACCCTAAGGAAAGTGTTATTTGCAAAGTTGTAGACTTGTAGAGATGATCTCTAGTGATAGTTCCCTAGAGAGTAGAGACCATTGGAATTGTAGATTGTAATAAAAAAATCTTAATAATATCATTGTTTTCATAGTAGATCAACAGAGATAATAATATTTACTTTAGTTATAGTGATCTCAAGATTAATGTGAATATTGACTTCATGGCATCATCAATGCATATATATTATACTTCTACTATTAGAAAACAATCAATGATTTTGCACTTTTAGGCATGGTATCGTTTAGATAAACATGTAGATGAGTATGTTAAGGACGACACATTGAACATGACTCACTATGAGAACTCATTTGTTATATTATTATTAGTGTATTACTTTCGTTCGCTATGAAATATTGATCAAAATCTCACTATGAGAACTCATTTAGTGTATTACTTTAATTTCCTATGAAATTAAAGTAATATATATATATATATATATACCAATTACAACATTCATCCTTACCATGAGCTTAAACTTTGTTGTGCCCTCTTAAAATCTCATAGCCATATCATCTTGACCTCACAACACTTATCATTAATCCCGTGAGCCTAACCCTTATTGTGCCTTCTTGATCCATAATAGTCGTGCCTCCTCAACCTCACAATATTCATTGTCACTGTGCCTTCAAAAAACCTTCATCGATCAACCTCGATAAGATCTTTATTATCATCTTCACTGTCAATACACTACGAGAAATACTCATTGTCATGCATGCCCTCACCAAATCCTCTTCATGGTCGATCAAGACTAGGAAAAAACTAATAGCTATGTGGACAAAAAAGTGTTTTTCAACTTCGAAAATGGCTAGAAGAAACTCTCTTCGAGGAAAAATGGACTCCATGGAAGGTTTGATCGCTCTGTAGGCAATAGGTAAGCAATGGACAAAGGCTGTCTTTTGACCTTTATTTGAAGACTTCCTTTTCCTTAATTTGTTAAATATTCAATTATATTCAAGTCTTCCGGGACATGTCAAAATTTTTTATTAAGCATTCGACTAATTTTTATTCTCGATCGCAGAAAACAAGGCCTTTTTCCAGGGTTCACACACCATTACGAAACCATTCGACTAATTTTTATTAAGCATGCATTGTGCTGATGCGACATGCCACCAACTTCTAATCAATTCACAAGATTCGGCTGTTACTTGAAATTAGTTAATAAACTGTAAAAGAGGAGTGGAACCAGAAAGTTACCGAACACATATATCTAGTGCTCATCGACCCAAACCATTTCCAACCTCTTTTGTCAAAGAGCACTAAAAAAGTAGATCGCCAAACTTTGTCCTGTCGCCCAGGCAATTTGCAATGCCACAAACTGCTAGATTTTGTCATCCAAAAATCTTAAAAGATTTACCACCTAAATCACAACCTAACCAGTACGTGAACCTGTAACTATTAACGGCACAACGGCCAGTCTTCCACGGGCGCTGAGAGCGATCGACACCGGCCAAATAGCGACTGTTAATAATTAAACGGGCTGAGTGAACAGAAAATAAATAAATAAATAAATAAAAAGACCAAGAGAAAAGCTAAAAATTGGAGCAATGGAGGAGGAGATGAGGTCGAGAAGTGACTGGATGCAAAGTATGCAGGCACACTGAGTGGCACTGATCGCATAAGCTTCCACTAACCTTTTCTTCTTCCTTTTCCTCTCTGTTGCATTATGCTGTGTTCAGCACCACGTAAAGGTGAATTCTTCTTCTTCTTCTTCTTCTTCTTCTTCTTCTTCTTCTTCTTCTTTAGTAGCTTAACACGAACGTAATGAAACTAAAGAATAGGTCTTGGCAAACATAACGGAGAGGATTTTTATTAATTATTAAAACGGGTTTCTGATTACATTACACCTACTCCATCGATCTAAAGTTTCTGCAACTCGGCTATGGTGCTCTAATTATTCATCTGCTCTGTTTTCTTGGCTCTGTGGTTCCCAGCGCCGGCCTCTCCAGCTCAAGAAGCACTGAGTGCTGGGAAAGGCATATGTGTACATTGCACTACGTAGTTTGATTTCCTGGGTGGTTGTGGGGTCAGAATTCCAGCATTACGCTTCCAAAGGGAGCTCGGTGGGGAATGCCCTTCCGCCTCTTGGCGCTCGACGGAGGCGGGGTCGACGGGGTGAAGCTCCGGGTGGCGTTGCTCTTCTCGCTGGTGTTTGAGTGCTCCGAGTCCGATCCTCCTCGCGATTTAATCTTCTTCTTGTTGTTGTCGTCGTCGTCGTCGTCGTTATTCGAGGTGCCAGAGAGCTGGAATGCGCAATTTGTCGAACAGTTGGTGGGTTATCTGGTCGAAGAAGAAACATGGAAAAAAAAAAAATGGAAATTTGAGGAAGATTGGAGGAGGACCTTGCAGCCGAGGGAGCAGAAACGGAAGGAGTCAACGAGGCTGCGGTCACAGACCTCGCAGATCCTGGTGACGCCCTTGCCGGGCCTCGGCTGGGGGCGCTCGTTCAGGAAGACGACGCGGGCGCTATTGATGATGTAGGTTTGCACGCCGCTGATGTCGAGCACCTTTTGGATCTCCGAAACTCTGATCACGTCGTGGTACGACGACCGCCGTATCTGCGAACCAAAGAACGAATCAAAATCGTAGTTTCTGCGAAATCAAGTGTAAAAAAAAGGCATTTTTAGGTCGGGAACGACGGAATCAGGCAAAGAGAAAGAGGCGATCGTCGATCGATCTGTACCTGGATGGCGTGGTGGTCGCGGTGAGCGAGGACGCAGAGGGAACAAAGAGCGCCGTCCGTGCAATCGAGGCAGTACATGTTGCACTCACTCCGGTGGGAATGAACCGCGTGCTTCTTGCATTGCACGAAGAAGCTGGTCGACAGCAGAGGCCGCAGCCATGGCGGCCACCGGTGCTCCTCCCGCCTGCCGCCTCCCTGTTCCATTCCCTACCTCGACAAAGCCCCCATTTTTTTTTTTTTTACAACACGACGACCAATCAATCTCTCTCCTCGGAAAAGAAAATGAAAAAGAAGAAGAAGAAGAAGAAAAAAACAAAACAAGCTCACCATGGCGCCCTTGTTCTCGATTCCAAGCTCTTTGAACGGCGAATCTTGATTAACAGCCACCTGCATCATCGAGAGAAGAGGAGCGGAGCGGATCGGAGAGAAGGAAGGAAGGAGAGCAACAGTACGAGCGAGGGGTAGAAAAGGAGTCCTCTTGTCTTGTAAACTTCTCGGGGAGAGTAGCGGAGAGATGAGGTCGAGAACGAGAGGGGTTAAAAGATGCGTTGAATGCAAGGAAGCCTCCTTCATTCGTGCTCCCCTCTGTCGCCGTCATCCATGTCTTTTTCTTCCTTATTTTTTTCCTCCATTATTTCCTCATCCAAAAAAAACACATCAAATATTTATAAATACCAAGCAAAATCTGAAAATTCAAACGCTCATCTTTTTAAACAAAATTTATAATTTTTTTATTTAAAAAAAAAAACAGCGTTCAATTTCCTGGCCAGGTCAAAAATGGACGCCTCCCCCGTCCTGCGCAGCATCCAGTTTCAGCAAAGTACAAGCGGTGGTGGTGGTGGGTAAAGGCGAGTGCTTGGATTATGACTAATTAATCTTCTCCACTGAACAAAGAAACATGTTCCACAGCATCATAAACTCCCTGTCCCTGACCACTTCCCACCCTTCGATCGCTTCGTCATCTATCCCAATGCCCCAAATAAATGTGGTGGTGGCGTTGACTAGGAACAGCCAATGCTGTGGATGATCAGGACACGTACGACGCCGTGTCATCCGAGGTCAGCGTCATTTACTCGGCTTTGGAAATTGAGATGCAAGGCCCGTGTCCGTCCAGGGATGGTAATTCAATGAGTTTTAGTTGGTGTTATTGAGGTTTGTTCGTCTCTTAAGGAGATTAAAAAAAAGGATGATGGAGTAGGCACCGACCTAATAAACAAAGTTCTACCTTACGTTGACTCTTGAGTTTCTCTTGTTGTCCTCTTTGATGAATGAATAAATGAAGGAACGAACGAACGAATGAAAACTTGATCATTCAGGGCTTAAATAGTTTGCTTTCTGTCTCAATCTCGCTCAGCGTAATGTCACTGTGACTTCTCTTCATTGCCTGATTGAATGAGAAACAACAATGTCGAGGGTAATTATTGGACACTATCGCAGGCAATGATTCCTAGCTTGGTCTTCCGGATAGCCACTGTGCCACCTTCTTTCTTCCTTCACCTGCTCACAAGTCTCCTTCTAGACGACGTTGTGCTTGAGGCAGAGTTCGGGTTCGTTCCTAAGGACACCATCATCAGCTCCCCCAAGCTACACAAGACGAAGATCAACAGAATCGGCAGAGATTTGTGAGGGAAGAGGGCGAATGACAAGACTATTGAGGGAAGGTCGAAAAAGGTAAGCTAAAACTTTTTATCAATTGACTTGAGCCTCAAAAGGGATTTTGTCAAGATCCTCTTCTGGGCCCTTTAATCATCTCATCATTTGACATGAACATTGCCCTTTTTTTTTTTTTGATACTCGGTGTGACATTCTCTTTTACAACCCCTTTGGTACTGATGAATCTTAAGAGCGAGGTAACATGGAGAGTGACCTTAGCGACCTTTGCTCGTGAGTAGATAATTTCGAGTTTGTTTCCATACTCCTGATTGATGCAGCTGAAATGCGGAGATGAGATATGACTCAGCTAAGCAGAGATGAGTCGACTAATATTGTTGATGTGGAAATTACCTTTGAAATTGAACAAGGACCACCCGACTGGAGAAGTCTATCCGGGAGGTGTCGGGCGACGATCACTGACATAGTCAAGAGCAAAGATCTGGAAAGACAAAGAAATGTGAAGAGGGTGCTGAGAGGGATCTCGATGAGCCTCTCCGACACTCGAGTCAGAATCCACTGGAGTAGCAAAAAAGTGAGTCAAAGGAAAAGGAGAGGAGAAAAGCTAGAGCAATCAGAGATCTCCTACGGTAATTCCCTCTTTACCTTTATATAGCCTGGATGCTAACACCAATTTTCATGGATCCTTATCGAGGATGTAGATCCATTATGACAGCCTAAATGATAGGAAATGGTAGGAGATAACACCTCATTAAGTACAGCAGGTGCATGAAACTTAATTAATGCAGCCAGCGGGGTTGATGAGAGACAAGACTATAAATGTGATAGATGCGTTCAATCAATAGGAATGTGCTCACATGATTATTTGCTACGGGGTGTCCTTGACCTTCCCTCGATTTGGGGGGCTACGTAACCTCTGACGATCTCTAGTGTGACAAAGAGATGATCATATTTATCGGTGTGTGTTTGAAGAGGCATCGGGAGATATGTCTATCAAGACATAATATAAAAAGAGACTCCGAAAGATATGTCTGTCGAGACATAATATGTGAAGAGATGCCAAAAGACATATCTGTCGAAACATAATATATGAAGAGATGTCGAAAGATATATTTGTCGAGATATAATATATAAAGAGACTCTAAAAAATAAGCCTGTCTAGACACCTGAGTCGAGGATGACTTTGCATGACTTTGCATGACTTTGGATCCTAGCCTAATTCGGATTTGATCTGGTCGAGCCCGACTTTGAGACCTAGCTCAATCCGGATCTGATCTGATCGAGCCTCAAGCTTGATACAGGGCTACTGATACTTACCTCCACATCACTAATGATCTTTGTTCTTTTAATTACAACAGTGAGTCACTTCCAATTCCAGAGTTAGGTTCATACATGCAGTGGCGAAGCTTGCTAAGGACTGAAGGATGCACTTCATCTCGGAGCTATTTAGGACCGTCGCTCTGTTTGAAAATCACTGTCCTATTTGAAAATTATTATGCCACTGCATACGTGCCTATAAAAAAAATCGACATCCTTATCGCAAGCGCTATTCAAAGAAAACTTCAGATATTAATTTGCTGATTCTTGCAACAACCTCCTTGAAATACTGACAATGATATATATGCTGATCAGAACCAGGGAATTGCAAAAACAAAGGTATTCTGAGAGCAAATTTAACAAGGGGTTGGAACTTTAGCAAGTGTAATCGATTGAGTTTGAGGATTATGCAGTAACCGATGGAAATCACGAATCTAAATAAATATTCAAAAAATCAAAAAGAATACAATATGATTTATAATATGATTATGCAATGGAGCGACCATCGTTCCTCGTCTGTAAAATCCAAACCGTCATTCTTGCAAAAGAGGAAGGCAATTTTTCTGTAGGATTCAGGAGTGACGACACCGTATATCCTCCTTACTGATAGAATACAAGGAGATTGTCAGGATTACCAACCTCTACGGGGATCACATCCTAAATATATATAGATATTGAAACTGATCCGTTATCGATCCATCATCAATAATGGATCCGTGCTCTAACAGGTTCTACATATTAAACTCTCACATCTAATAACCGAACCCCATGAACCAATAAGTAGATCACTCAATTGGGTTCGAATCAATACGATACAATCGGACGGTTATCAAATTACATGTAAACCCACCACCAACAATCTCCCACTCGGATTACATGAGATTCTACATGTAACATATGACCGAAATTCTTTAGTTGAACTCATTATGTCGTATTGAACAAAATCAATCTGGTCCATCAACTTCATTGGTATATGACTAAAGTGATTGTTGCTACTCCATATATGTAGCGTGTTCTAGATCAGATGTGGATGTGTAGCATAAGAATTACACAAAATATGATCTGCACATGTCAATTCCTAAATGACCCTCCTTATGACCTATAATAGGGTCTTGATCACATTTGCAAGCAATGTATGCAACTACATTAGCAAACCATGATCAGAATCTTATGATTCAAAATAGAGTCTTACATCACATTCAATTATCATATACTAATCGCATTAGTAAATCGTAATGTCTTTATACAGAATGTCAAAGATAAAATACATATGTATATTCCTATCTTAGTGTGCACAATGAATCAAAATATACATGAGTCCTAATGATAGAGCATCCTGAATAACAAAGTAATACAGACTCCCATTTAATGGATACTTCATTCATACGAAGAACCTCCATTTTCAGCTCATGTTGATGATGAAAATAAAATCTGTCTTAATATGCTCTATCAATGCTTGACCACTCTGAACTCATTCTTTTAACTATTTGCCACTTTATAATAATGCACAATGAAGGCGACATGTCACGGTTGTTCTTGGCCTATAGTTCCACAACTCTATTATCACAGTTGCCCCTAAATGACCATCAAGACTCTAAATGATCTTTAATCCCGTGATAAATTTTATAATTATATTTTATAATTGGATGTTTGTAGCAGTTTACTAATTCATGCTTCATTATTAATATGACTATTAGCATCTGTTTGATGTTTTTCCAAATGATAGATCTTCCTAACAATATGAAGATATGTCATAATGTAAACCTCTCACTGTCCAAACATCCATCTAAAAATGTGAAGTTTTTAATATCTAATCACTTCAAGACAATCAAATCTTCGCTATGTAAGTATTTAAATAATTTATTACAAATATTGCATAACTCTCTTTACAGTGTTTTATTTAGTTGTCTATCTAATATTCCTATAATGTACACCAAATTAAATGTGTACATTCCTGTGCATACATGAGGCTTGTTGTAGTTGAAGTTTAAAGATAACTCCCACTGAGCTTGATATTTTAACTGATCGATGAGTTTCCCTCTAAACTTGAATGAAGTAACCTTCTGATAAAATTTTATGGTACAAACAATGAAATGCCATATTTTAAACCATAAATGAACTTATTTAGTTTGTATACTAGGTGCTTTGAATCATCAAATTCAAAGTTCTTTGGTTGTATTGTATTCATTGATTCCTTAATGTTACCATTAAGGAATTAATATAGTCTTAACGTCCATTTGATGTAATTCTATATCATAATAAGCTATCAGTGTCATGATTATCCTTAGAGAGTCTTTTGTAGACACATGTGAGAAAGTCTCCTTATAATCAATATCCTCCTTCTGAGTGAATCATTTGGCTACAAGGCATGTCTTATACTCTTTAATAATGCATAGTGATTTCTGTTTAATTTCAAATATCCATTTACAATCAACAAGTTTACTCTTTTAGGCAATTCGACTAGTTCCTATAGACCATTGTCTACCATGAATTTTATCTCATCTTTCATGACTTCAATCCACTTTTTAGGATTAGAAAAATATTTGACTTCCTGAAAAGATGAAGGATCATCTTCCAATCCAATGTCAAACTCATGCTCTTGGAGGTAAACATAATCATGTGAAATCGTGGATTTTCTTTCCCTAGTGGATCACCTTAAAGACACTTTTGTTTAAGGTGGTTGGACGTCATAGTATACTATCCCTACTAAATGTGCAACTTCTGCACAGGGTATCAAATCTCTGCTAGTTACAACTATAGTACCCTTAGTAGAATCGTCAATGCTCTGCTCTTTAAATGACATATCCATGAGCCTAACACTCACTATTTTAAATAAAGTTAGCATTTCTTATACATAAGAAGAATCTATTAAGCGGTGGATTAAAGTATTATACTAAATGGAAGCTCACAATTCTTTAACTCTAGCTTCCTTCTTTAGGCTCATAATGCCAAATAACTAGACAATCCTAGATGTATAGGATTTAGATCTCTGTCTCATTGAAAAACTCTATTGTAGAGGTAATTGCAACCACAAGTGTTTCATCCCACAAAGTGTTTGTCAAAGAAGTGTAAACCATCTTCTTCACACCATAACTTATAGGGTTTAGATTTTTTGCTTAGTCACACCATTCTGATATTGAATATCAGGCATGGTGCATTAAGTCACAATCTCGCACTCATAAAAGCAATTGGTTAATAAACTTTCCTTTGACATACTCTATGCAGACATCTTGATCTACAATGTCAAGGAAATCAAGAATTCTTCTAGGCATTATTTAGATAAGTATTTTAACCACCGAATGAATTTCTTATTAGTCAAGCTTCATACTTTCATTATGCATTTATTTATTGCTCATAGACATATAAGTGTTTTTAAGACTTTTATAGTTTATTAATTAGGGAACTATAGTCATGAATTCAAAAAATATTGAAAATTTTTTATTTATAAATGAACAAAGACAACTTTATTTGTTCAAATAAAAAATATAAATAAATCTCCGTTTCAAAGACAAAATATTATTTTTTTCAAATTCAAATTGACATTATTCGTTAAACTAAACATAAAAATAAAAACACTCAATGCTACTACTCTAGTTTACTTCCCTCCTTTAGTAATGATGTATCTTTTGTTGGAGTATTGAGAATACAATCAAAGTTCTACATTGGTAAGATATGAAAATGATTATATACTTATAAGATGAAAATATATCTCCATTGGTAAGAGATCTTTTGGGTATAATTCAAAAATAGAACCATGAGGGCTTAAGCTCAAAGTGGACAATGATATACCATTGTGGAGAAATGTGAATCTTATTTGCACCAACAATTGATATTAGAGTCATGATCCATGTTAAGTCATGCACCTCAAACGAAGGAAGTATGCTCCCATATCCAGATTAAGAGAACTAGACACCGGATAGAAAATTCAATTGGGTCAGGAGGATCAGACAACTGACAGAAAGTCCAGTTGGGTCAAAAGAGTTGGACAACTGACAGGAAGTCTAGTTGGGTCAAGAGGATCAGACAGTTGGCAGGAAATCCTGGTGGATTGAGGATCAGATATCAAGCAGAGGAAGTTCTTCGAGATCGGGTAGGCTTAAGGGGAGATTATTGGGAGTATTAGGAATACAATCAAAGTTCCACATTCATAAAACATGGAAAAGATCATGTGCTTATAAGATGAAAAGATATCTCTATTGGTAAGAGACCTTTTGGGTATAACTCAAAAATAAAATCATGAGAGTTTAGGTTCAAAGTGGACAATACCTTACCATTATAGAGATATATGAATCTTATTTGCACCAACATCTTTCACCATCAAACGACAATTGGTTGTAGAGGAGGCAATCCTACATAGAGACACCAGTGTGAGTAGGTATACCAACATCTATCCACCAAGTGTTTGTATGTATAGAAGCTAAAATTGACTTACAAATTTAACAAATTACCTTTCTTATTACAACAATTGTCATACTTAGGATATTATTTCTTGACATGGTCATTCTTCTTGCAAAAGTAATAAGTAGTCTCCTTATCTTATTCCTTTTGCTCATTTTGGCTAGATGTCCTTGTGTTTGCAATTTGCTTTGCTTTCCCTTTGCCATTGTTCCTCTTCCTTTTGTTGTTGGTACCTTGAGAATTGGATGCAAGATTAGCACTTTCCGATGTCTCTCGCTTAAGTCTATTCTCTTCTTGTACACATTGAGCTATAAGCTCATTTAATGTTCATTGCTCCTTTTGAGCATTGTAACTTCTCTGGAAGGGTGTGAATTGTGAAGGTAGAGACAACAAGACAAAAATGCACCAACATGCTTTCAGACATTTCTAGCTTCGATGCTTTAAGTCTTGTGGTAATGTTTGACATCTCCATGATGTACTCTCTGACATTTTTCTTTCATTTATATCTCATAGTAACAAGCTTTGACAAGAGTATGCTTATTTCGACATTTTCACTCGACGTGAATCGATTTGGTAATCGACTCAGGAAAACTTTGACATCCTCTTGCTCAGTTATAGAACCTCTAATAACTTTTGGGATTGATAGATTCATAATGCTTAGACTCATATGATTAGAGTGCTCCCATCGTACAAACTAAGTCATCTGCTCTATCATGCTAGAACTAGTCATAGGTGCTGGACAATTATATCTCAATGCATAATCTAAGGCCATGGATCCTGAGACCACTATTATGCATTCTTTCCACTGGTTAAAGTTAGTCCCAATGTGTGTAGGAATATTACCTAAGTGGGAAGTTACTGAGTTCACTAAATAAGAAAGAAAGCATAAGAATATAATCTCACACAATGCCAAGAATTTAAAGAGATAATAATAAATAATTCATATAATATGCATGTATAAATATGTATGGACAAAATGAGATATCAAGTATAATATCACACTTAGTCTTTAGACTGTAGTGTGACTTATTACTGGTACTCTCTAAATTATGGCTCATAATAATCTTTGTTGGCCACATCACGTGCTTTCCTTTGGGTTGATACATGATATGCATAATTAAATTATCCTTTATATGAGTTATATCTATCTGAATCTATTGTTTATAAATCCTTTAATCTAGAATACAAAATACCTTTCTTTGGGCCGACATTTTATGCATATAATCAACATAATTTATCAAACTATTGATCTGCCACACAAAGTGATTTTCTTTAGGCCGACACCTTATGCGCACAATCAACATAATTGATCAAACTATTGATCTACCATACAAAATATCTTTCTTTGGGTCGACACCTTATGCGTATGATCAATAAAATTTATCAATAAAATCTATTCTTTATATGTAATTAAACCATTCCTAATATATGTCTGGCCTAAACATAACTTTCCTTTGGGTCAATTATATTTAGCATAGATATACATCTATCTAGACAGTATATTCTAAATCTCCCTAATAGTTCTCACTTTGATGATAATTATTAGTTTGAAATATAATCATATGCGTAGATAGATACTTTAAAAGACCTAGTAAACTTAACTATACTTTTGCAACCTAATGATGTAGGAAATGACCTTAACACCAGACTAAAAACTTCGGAGCCTCCGAAAAGGTCCTAAATGATATTTTTTAGACCTGAAACATAGTGTTACAAAGAGTTTACCTCATCGTAACAAACATAGAGCTCTGAATGAGGTTTGAAATGCAATCGAGAATGCCTCAAAACTCATCCTGAGCGAAAAGTTATGACCTCCGAAATTTTTCTACGTCAAAATGTACTCGAACTCATCTATAACATCACCAGTTGACTGATAGTAATGACAATATCAATCGACTAGAATACCTTCTATGGATAACTTTATGAGCATCAGTCGACTGATGCCTAATATCAGTTGATAGCTCCATTCGACTTACAACCCTTCTATGTGCAAACTCAGCCTCATCAATCGACTGATACATTATGACAGTCGTCTGATATATATCAGTCGACTGCCTCAAGCACAACAATTGATTGACCTTTAAGGGCAGTCGACTAGTGTTGTCCAATCAAGTCCATCAGTCAATTCAGAAATGTTCTATTCGACATTTTTAGGCGTAGCAATCGACTGGTGCAAGGCATTAGTCGATTGGTCCAAAGCATCAGTCGACTGATAGGCGACTTAGGGCGATTTTATCGGGTCAAACACGAGGATTTCACCATGAACGATGGTGTAACTATCACCGTTCTTCATGTTCTTCATGAAAAACTCAGAATATCTAGATCTAGTGTCTAAAACTAGATTTTCTACTTACGTTTTCATCAAATAGTCATCGTTTTGCACCAAAAGATTTAAATCTTATGCAAAATTGATGAAACATGATGAAAACTATAACCAAATGCCATAAAAATCAATAAAAATAATTAGCTCTGATACCAATTGATGGAGACCATGAATCTAAACAAGTATTCAAGAAATCAAAAAGAATATAACATGGTTCATGATACGGATATATCTAGTCTTATCAAATTTTTATGACGACAAATTAGATATAAATGAAATGATGGCATGTAAACATAAACAGAATCTGAATGCAGCGAAGCGACCATCATTCCTTGACTATAAGATCCAAGTCGCAGTTCCTGCAAAAGAGGAAGACATGTCTTCCGTAGGGTTCTGGGATGGCAGTGCCATAAACCCTCATTATTGATAGGATATAAGAAGACTGTTAGAGTTACCAGGCTCTACGAGGATCATGCCCTAAATATAAATATCGAGTCGATCCGTTATCGATCCATCATCAATAACGGATCGTGTTCTAATGGGTTCTACACATTAAACTTCCACATCTAATAACTAAACTATATGAACCAATAAGTAGATCACTCAATCGGATTTGGATCAATATGACACCATTAGATGGTTACTATTGGTTCCCTGCCCACATTGGGGCATGGGAATATGCCCACATTGGGCATGATACATGGATAATGGGTAACCACCCATTATCCTATGTATCCTTCATCTTCTATAAAATAGGATGGCTACCAAGTGTGGTTGTGGTTGAAAAATAGAAGTTGTGAATGCTTCTTGGCTGCTTGTGTAAAACAGCGTGAAGGTTGTGCAAGCTGTGGATGCAAACATGAGAGAGCATAAGAGACGAGTAGGCTTATTATGTGTTGTCCCGTGAGGTTCTCTTGAAGGAGAGTATTCTTGTGCAAGGGTTGTGCGAGAAGGTACGATGGCATGCAAAGGTAGAAAACTCTCAGAGATCTCACTGTCCTTGTTGAGTAGAATAAGGAACAATTATCATCACTAGGCTTAGGATTGTGGCATTGTGAAGATTATGGTGAAATTTCGAACTAACCTTTGTGACTTTCATCCTGACCGCGAGATCCAAGAGTTGCATAGATCCAACAGTTCTAGACGATTCGACATCCATATATTTCAGGTATATTTATATTTTTGCAATTTTCATAAGTATATGAGTTATTTCCGACATTGGTATCAGAGCCAAGTTGAATGCGAAATCGAGTTCGTGTTCAACGTTCTTGAGTTAAAACTCAAGAAAAGGCTATTACACGGAACACAGTTCTCGTCGAAGATGATGGACAGTGTTCCACATCGCCCGAGCACAATAGGAGACAGTGGTAGTGCACTGTTGGTGATCGGTTGGGCATGTAGTGCTCGATTACGTCTGCGACTTAGCGATCGGCTTTCTTTTCGGATCAAGCGCCAAAAGAAATAGTTGACTGGGAGCATCGTCCTCGACGACATGTAGGTTTCTCAGCAACGCACAAGATGCTCTCCCACACGAGGAGGTGCTCGACCGTGTGCACATGTGCTCGACAACACGCATAAGTGCTCGGTCGTGCGCCTAGTACTCGGTCGCCCATAGAGGTGCTTGACCGCCCACGTAGGTGTTCGACGGTGCGTAGGGTGCTCGGTTGAGCGATTAGTGCTTGGTCGGACAAAGAGGCACTCGGTCAAAGCAATAGATACTCGACTAGAGCACGAAGTGGTTGGCAAAAGCATATGGTGCTCGGCTAGCACTGTTAGTGCTCATCTAGAGCACAAGGTGGTTGGCCAGAGCTCTTTGTGCTTAGGTCGTGACATGTTGTACTCAGAAAAACATTGTAGCTACTTGAAGAGAACACTGTGGTTTCTCGGCTAGTACATGAGGTGCTCGGCCAAAGAACTAAGTGCTCGGCCATGACACTGTGGTGCTTGGGTTTTTCCTTGTGAAGCTCAGAAGTGCTTGATGAAGTCGGCAAAGTGGTCGATGACACTTGTGAGAGCTTGGCACGTGTAAGGCCCTAGGTTCTCGAGGTTGCTGAGGATCTTAAGAGCTTAACACGAGTAGAAGTACTTGAGATGCACAAAGGTGCTATGCAAAGTATTTAAAATCGAGTGAGATTTTGAGGGTATTCAAAATCTAATCTGAAGGTTGAGAAGGATTTTCAGATATGACTCAACTTAAGTTGAGGGTCTCGAAGACAATGAAGAGATTTGACTCCGAGATATATGAACCATTTCGATAGCGCATAGGCTTACCGAAAACACTGCATTGTTTTGCGGTGCGTAGACTTTCTCGGCGGTGTTAGGTTAGCCTTGAGAGTATAATGTGACTAATTGTGTACTGCATCTTAATTTGAATGGTTAGATACAATTCTAAATTGTGGTGTATGGTGTCTGTTGATTCATACATTCGTCTTAGAATTTGTATTCGAGTCATTTTAAGTTTTAATGATTAGAAATGTACATAATTGAGATATTAAGCATCAATAGTCACTTACGTCTCTTTATCTGTGTGACAGACACATAGTTGCAACAAAGAGTGTCATTTTGGATCTCGTGAAGAGAGACAAACTGAACGGTGACAATTATGAGATTTGACACCAGAAGGTTCAGTTCGTCTTCGAGGAGCAAGAACTCAAGGAAGTTCTTAAGCACAAGATGGTGGAGCCCGGGAAGGGTACCATGACACAAGCGAGACGGGATCAGAAGATGTATCGTGCATGGAAGAAAAAGGATGGCCATGCTAGGGTCATTCTTTTTAGTAGCATGCTTGATGAGCTAATCCCAATTTATGAACATTATCCTACTTGGCATGCTTTGAGAGAGCAATATGGTACCCCTTCAACTCCTAAGTTGAGGATACTGATGTATAAGTTTATAACTTATAAGAAGAGATCTGATCATATTATAAAGCAACATTTAATGCACATGTTGAGTTGATCGCTTCATTGAAAAATATGGAGGAGTAGATGTTGAATGAGCTTTAGGTACTGGGTGTGATTCAGTTAAGACCTATCTCACGCATACAGAAAGTATTCGTACTTTCACAGATGTGAGTAGGTACTATGAGCTCGAGAAGGAGTGACGGGAGGTGACCAAGTCTTCTTCGGTTCATGCTAATATTGTGGAGTCGAGTAAGGGCTCCCGAGGTACTTGTTGGATCGAGAGAATCGCTAGAGGGGGGGGTGAATAGCGATCGTACAAAAACTTCTTTTCGTTCGTCTAAAACTTGAGTGACACAGCAGAAATGTAAAGTAATAAAGGTAAAGAGACAATTTATTTTTACTTGGTTCACAACCTAAATGTTGCTACTCCAAGGCCCCACGATCCTAGACCGCGTATAAAGGAGCAATCCACTATAAGTCTCCTTCTCGTTGGAGGTAGGAGACAATGATTACAATGAAAACACAAAAGCTCGAGATTCAGACAACAAGTCTACCTCACCTCGTTACGATGAAAGCTCGAGTACAATGAATTAAAGCAAAGTAAAAAATCAAGTCTAACTTAAGTACCAACGGAGGAATGGAAACTTGGTGCAGCGTTGGTATTTTGGCGGCGTAGCATCGTCATTGAAGCATAGCATCGTTGGAGCACTTTGGGAGTGAAGAATGATGATCCAAAAGGGTGAAACACCCCTTCTTTTATAGCCCTTCAAATCCTAGCTCGTTGAGATTTGGATTTGGGTCAAAGAGCCTCATCTACCCAAGATAAGTAGAGCTTATCTTGACTTTCTTCAAGCTAACCAATTTGAATATCAGTCGACTGATGACCTTCATCAGTCGACTGCCAATAGCCAATAGTCAACTGCTAGCATGGTCACTCCCCTGCAATAAAGAGTTAGCACAAAATACAAAAGTAATGGATATTTCGATGATTCCTCACCGTCCGATCTCGACTTAGACCTTCCTCCAGAAGTCTTAGTCGGATCACCACCTAAATTCATCCCCGTATAAAGGACACTTACCTCCAGTCCTTTCTAACTTGTCGCTTCGCTTTTAGTTTTCCACCTAGGTTCCTCGATTCCACGAGGTTCTCCCGGTGTCGCCCGACCACCATAATTCCTCGTCCTGAGATTCTTCGGGTGTCGTTGATCTTCAGCTTGGCTTAAACACTTCCTGCACACTTAACACAGCTCATGAGATAACAATAAGAGCTTAACTTTGAACTTTTACCATAATCAAAACCCAAATTCGATTATCTGGTGCCCCTGCACTAACAATCTTCCCCTATTTGATATATGACAAACCGATTCAAAGTTAAGGGAATTTAAGCATGAAATGAAGTAGTAATAACATAAGTAGCAAACATGTAGTACTAAGCAAGTATGAAATAAGTTTGAAGTTTGTAGTAAACAAGTAAGCATGTAGACATGTAGCACACCAGTAGTAGTGAGTATGATTAAGCTCTTTTTCAAAACCTCCCCCTCAAGGCTACTTCCCCCTTGACCTTAGGTAAGTTTTGAAAAAGGACACTTAAAGTTCTTTAGATAAAGTTTTAAAAACTTTTACTCCCCCTTAACTTTGCCCTCTTCTCCCCCTTTTGTCATATATCGAAAAGTAAGGGTGTATTTAAAAGATTAATAGGAGAAGAAATGTTATATGTGTTTGTAAAATCATTGAAAAGATAGAAAAATTAAGTGCAAGCATGTGTCCCTTTTGAAGTCAACTCTTGACTTATTAAGTCCTAGGGATCGTGAAAAGTTTTTATTCCTCTGCGCCAATAATATTAAACTAGTTTTTTTGTTTGAGAGAAAGTGTATAATAGCTAGTTTTGGTAAAGTGAGTTTTTTTGAAACTACTTACAAACATAGTCTTTGATTTCAAAAATACTTGAACGTTATAACCATAAGTATGTTTTCAAAATATAAGTAACTATTAAATGCATTAATCAAGAAGATAAGTATTCATATAAGTTTTGAAGGTATTTTGAATATTAGGGTATTCTTATTTAAATTATCCTTAACATCTCACTCATTCTATGTGTCTCAAGGCATGTTAACCTTGTATGTTATCGTGAGATGATTTCAATTTTACTTGTTTAAACTTTAGTGATTCAAAGATTAATCCACCTTGGGTTAGATTCGGATTTAACCTTTAGATCGTTAAGTAAACTTTTCAAGAAAATGACTGCAGGTCGTGGCGAGACACAGGGGCCTTCTTTGATCGGAACAACGACCACTTCCTTAGACAAAGCCAATTTCAAGAAAATATTTACTTATGTCACTTAGGGTCACTTCTTGGTTTAACTAGTTTAGGATGTGGCGAAGTAGCTTCAGCTAGTTCAACTTAGTCGAGTGCACCAAGCTAGATACGTCTTATCCAGCTTGGATACACAGGACCTCATTTCCCTAAGGTACTATCATCTCGCCGCGTCCTAATACTATGTTATCAAGTTTGATTAACCTATCTAACCATTCTAGAAATTAAAAGAAAAGACTAAGTATTAAGATATTGGGTACACAATTTTAGTACTAGTTCCCCTTAGACCATTGAACAAATATGGTCTATCCACATAGTGGACTTGATCATGAAGAATCCAATACTTATTAGTCCTTATATGTGAATTTAATAAAATTTTAGGGACCCATGCCTGGACTCTTTGATGACTATGATTCATAATTGACATGTACAATTTGTTCGTAGTCGTTGACCTAAACCCGAGTCCGACTTTGTTGTACACGGCTCTTTGAGTTCCAAGGAGTCGGTTAAGACCCTCGGTTAAGTACACGACTCTTGGACTTGCCCTTTCAAGAGAGAATTCTCTTCCTCAAGTTTCTTAACTTGAGTTGAGTTTCTCTCTTAAACTTGACTAGTCGAAGAGGTTAGGGTGGCCTCATGCTTAAGGAGTTTAACCTCCTCAAGCAAGGATTCGACCCTAGACTCGAATAGCTAACATCTTATCTAATAACTTAATTGCATGATATAAATTACCAATTAAAGAACAACTTACCTTGATCTTTTCTTTTGAGCTGACTTTGAGTCTTTTCTCGAAATCATCCTTGGAGTCTGAGTCAGAGTTGGACTCGTAGTTTGCTTCGGACTCAAACTCGGACTCTATCGATCTCGCCATGAATGCCAAGTTGTCATCTTGATCTTCTTGCTCCCAAGTTGCTTGCAATGCTCTCTTTGATTGTCTCACATTCCTTTCCTTTTTGATCATCCTCTGAACTAGGTCGACTAGTTCGGTCTCCATCTCTTTCTCCGATTGGTAGTCGTCTTCTTCGGGAGGTGGCTTACCTTTTGCCTTTCTTCTTTGACCTGCAAACAATGCTACACCTTTCTCAACTGGGACCGTATTAGATTGTTCGTGTAATTCAAATTTCGAAAATAATTCATCTAATCTAATCTTAGTTAAGTCTCTAGACACTTTGTAGGCATCAACCATAGATGCCCATAAGGTGGTCCTAGGAAATGCGTTTAACGCGTACCTTATTATGTCCCGATTCTCCACCTTCTGTCCGATGACATGTAGGTTGTTCAGGATGCCTTGGATCCGAGCATGGAGTTACGTAGCGGCTGTATCTTTAGATTATACAACTTATTCACTAGTAAGTCTCTTTTGCATACCTTTGCATCGGATGTCCCTTCGTGTAGCTCGATTAACTTGTTCCAGAGGTCTTTGGCACTAATGAATGGTCCAATTCGATTGAGCTCCTCCTTGGACAAGTTGCACTGCAAAATTTGGGTCTCTTTTGCATCGGCTTCGATTTGCCTCTTGGTTGCGTTGGTCCATTTGTCAAAGTCCAATGGCTCCCCTTGATTGTTTGTGGGTAGAGCAAAACCGGTTTGGATTATTATCTCTACTTGTGTTTTCAAGAAACACCCCATCCAACTCTTCCAATAACGGAAGTCATCTCCGTTAAAGAATGGAGGTCGGGTGGTGCTATATCCCTCAAAATCGGCAATCAAAAAAACTTGCAAAACAAAAATACAAACGAAAAGAAATTCCAAAACTTGGTCTTGGATTATTAATGCAGGAAATAATAAGAAATAAACGAGAAATAAACAACTAAAATAAAAAAACTAAGTGCTTACAACCTTCGATGTCCCCAAAAGGGTACTAAATGTCATTTTTTTGGGAAGAAAATAGCTTGTTACGGGGGTAAATCCCTATAAGAAGTGTAGATCTTTGAAAGAGCTTCGATTTGGTGGGTAGCATGTTTTGTGGGTCTACTTGTATGGAAAGTTATGCTCATTTTACCGTGAGCTACTCCAGAAGTGATTAGTTCGATTGATACTTGCAAATACACAAACAAAAAAAATAATGTACCAAGACTTGGTCTTGGATTAGTAGTGTGAGAAAAAAATTTAAAACAATAAATACGAAAAGAAAAGTTCTCAATCGGTGGTTGCACCGAATTTGAGCGCCCCCGCTTTGATACCAATTGTTGGATCGAGAGAATCGCTAGAGAGGAGTAAATAGCGATCTTACAAAAACTTCTTTTCATTCGTTTAAAACTTGAGTGACACAGCAGAAATGTAAAGTAATAAAGGTAAGGAGACAATTTGTTTTTACTTGGTTCACAACCTAAAGGTTGCTACTCCAAGGCCCCGCGATCCTAGACCCCGTACGAAGGGCAATCCACTATAAGTCTCCTCCTCGTTGGAGGTAGGAGACAATGATTACAATGAAAACAGAAAAGCTCGAGGTTGAGGCAACAAGCCTACCGCACATCGTTACGATGAAAACTCGAGTAAAATGAATTAAAGCAAAGTAAAAAATCAATTCTAACTTTAAGTACCGACAGAGGAATGGAAACTTGGTGCGGCGTCAGCATTTCGCCAGCGTAGCGTCGTCGTTGAAGCGTAACATCGTTGGAGCACTTTGGGAGTGAAGAATGATGATCCAAAAGGGTGAACACCCCTTCTTTTATAGCCCTTCAAACCCTAGCTCGTTGAGATATGGATCTGAGTCAAAGAGCCTCATCTCCCCAAGATAAGTGGAGCTTATCTTGACTTTCTTCGAGCTGACCAGTTTGAATATCAGTCGACTATTGACCTTCATCAGTCGATTGATGGTAGCATCAATCGATTGCCAATAGCCAATAGTCGACTGCTATCATGATGACTCTCCTACAACAAAGAGTTAGCACAGAATACACAAATAATGGATATTTCGATGGTTCGTTACCGTCCGATCTCGACCTAGATCTTCCCCCAGAAGTCTTAGTCGGATCACCGCCTAAGTTCATCCCCGTACAAAGGACACGACCTCACCATTACTCCGCACTCATGCTTACCTCCGGTCCTTCTCGACCTGTCGCTTAGCTTTCGGTCTTCCACCTAGGTTTCTTGACTCCATGAGGTTCTTCCAGTGTCGCCCAACCACGATGGTTTCTCATTCCGAGATTCTCCGGGTGTCGCTGACCTTCATCTTGGCTTAAACACTTCCTACACACTTAGCACATCTCATGAGATAATAATAAGAGCTTAACTTTGAACCTTTGTCAAAATCAAAACCCAAGTTCGATTATCTGGTGCCTCTGCACCAACAGTACCAAGTGCAAGTGGCGTAAACATGAGAAGAAGGCCAAGGGTTCTGACAAGAAGAAGCCTAAGACTAATGAAAAGGGATAGAAAAGCAAGAAAAAGGAGCCCATAAAGAGAAAATTCCGATGCTACATATGTGGTAAGCTTGGACATTTCGCACACGAATGTCGTAAGTGAAAGGTAAATACTTCTTCTTTACATAGTTTGAGTTATGTGTTATCTAGTGTGATGTTCGCTAACTTCTCTCCTTTGTGGATTGTAGACTCGGGAGCAATAGACCATGTAGCTTGAGATAGGAGTGCTTATGTTGATTTTCGTCGCATTAGTCCACATGCGAGAAGGCTATATGTAGGAAATGAGGTATGACAATTTACCTATCTCCTATTGGGGGGATACGTTATTGACTTACTAGCTATGTCCTTAATCGTGTTCCAATAAAGTCCATAGTCAACACTCCATATGAGCTTTGGACAGTGGGACAATTTGTCCTTAGTCATTTAAATTCATGGGATTGTTGTTGGTGCAATCAGTCCAGGTCACGATTGACCAGACTTGAGTAAGGTTTTGATGTTTGACAATGGGTTGACCATTGTTTGACAATATGGGTTTGACCATATGTTAACTATATGACAAGTGGATGATTGGGATATCCAAAGTCATATGAGGGAGATTATTTGAGGAAGATTATTGGAGCAATCAAACCTCAGGTCAAGGTTAACCAGACTCGAGTGAGACTCGAGGGGAAGTCTAAGTTTGGATATTTGGCATGAAAAGTTTAAGTTTGAAAACTTGGCATGGAAAGTCCAAGAATGATCTTAGCATGGAAAGTTCAAGCATGATCTTGGCATGGAAGTCCAAGTTTGGATACTTGGCATAGAAAGTTTAAGAATGGTCTTGGCATGGAAAGTCTAAGCATGGTCTTAGCATGGAAGTCCAAGTTTGGATACTTGGAATGGAAAGTCCAAGAATAATCTTGGCATAGAAAGTCTAAGTTTGAAGTCTTGGTAGTTAAAGTCCAAGCATTGAGGCTTGACAATTTGAAAGTCCAAGGGTGAGGTTTTTTGAAGCGTAAAGTCCAAGCATGTAGTCTTGACACCATAAGTCCAAATGAACCTTGGCAAAGGAGACCCGGTTAGCATGACATAGCCGATGAAAGCACCTGAAGGCTAACGTGAAAGGTGAAGGAATCGTAGAGGACACGAATGAACCCTGAGGGTGTGAGGTTGATGGAGGTGATTAGAAGACTTAGGTCTAGGCTAAGGGTGGTCAATCAAGTATGAGAGAAAAGTACTTAGGTTAAACCTCATATTTGAGGTTTACTAGTTGATTGGGATTATGGACCAGTCGACTGGCAAGTGCATGACACTTGGAACCTAGTTTGACTCGAGCAATCATTTGGGATTATGACTAGTCAATTGGTTGAGGAGTCGGCTGAGGCTCGACTACTCGACTGTGGCTCTGGCAGTCGACTGCTAGGATTTAGCAGTTGACTGGACACTAACAATGGATTGCTAGGGTTTAGCAGTCGACTAGAATTGAATGGCTAGGGCACAGAATATTGGGTAGTCAACTGCTGGCCTATGATAATCGATTGCTGCCTATAGCAATCGACTGGTTGACTTAATCTGACGTGGATTAAGCCGTTGTGAGACAATGGTACAATGTCCATTCGATTGCTAGGTAAAAGTAGCTGACTAGACGGTGAAAAATCAGCCCGAGCTCTATTTTATAAGGAGACTTTGTGGAGGATTTGGAGTTGCCAGTTCTTAGAGTTCTTGAAGGAGAATTGCTGCTACGTTCTAGACCTCTCAAGCATCTCAAAGCAACCAAAAGATCAAACATTCAAAAGCGCACTCATGTGAAGTGTTTGGTTTGAGTTTTCTCATTTCTTTTATATTCTTGTATTTGATTGCATTATTTCATTGTAATTCATATTGTAAGGAGTTTTCTCCACCTTCGGTGTATTGCCAAAAAGGAGACAAGGTTTAGTGGAGTAAATATTAAAGCCCAGTTTTGGAGTAGGAACTTGAGTTCCAAACAACATAAAATTATTATCTTGTACTTGTGATTGTTTTGTGTATTTTATTTCTACTTGTATTTCATATTCTGCTGCGCACTAATAATCTTATAGACGAGCATGAGCGCGATCAAATCAAACGACGAAAGTGAAAAATACTATTCACCCCCTCTAGCGCATCAAACGATCACCAACAGTTGTGTCACACATGTTAATGATTCCACGCACAAGTACAACAAATTAGATCCGCGAGGAAAGAAGTGTATCTTTATCAAATACTCTGAAAACTCCAAAGGATATGTGTTCCTAAGAGAACATACGGATTCCACAGTCACTGAGATTGAGTCTCGTGATGCTATTTCGAGAATGATTTTCCTAAGAGAGGAGAAATTGATTGGGACTTCACCTTCTATAAGATGGATGATCCAAGCAGCTTAGTTGATCCCAGTGGTGAGATTCAAGACCCTAAAATGGATCTTGGTCTTAGTGGGAGTGGTATATCCCAAGATGAGGATGCTCTCTCTCCTTGTCGGGAGTGGTCAAAGAAATATACTTCATCGTTGTTTCCCGATTGAGAATGAGATATTCATTGTAACTTCAGAGGACGAGGAAGATCTGAGGACTTTGAGAGAGGCTCTCAAGGGTTTTGTAAAAGACCAATGATTCAAGGTCATGTAGGATGAAATAGAATCAATGAAAGTCAACGAAGTCTGGGAGCTTGTTGACTTTCCTAAGAATAGAAAGGCCAGTGGGAACAAGTGGGTTCTCAAAATCAAGGGGAAGGCTGATAGATTAATCGAGAGGTATAAAGCTCGTCTGATAGCGAAGAGTTATACACAAACAAAAGACATTGACTACGAGGAGACCTTCTCTCTAGTAGTCAAGTTTACTTTGATCTGTTTATTTTTAGTGATTATCATGAGTTTAAATCTAGAGTTACATCAGATGGATGTAAAGAACACCTTCCTTAATAGAAGTTTGGATGAAGAGATCTACATGAAACAACCTGAAGGGTTTGTTCTAGTAGGACAAGAAGATAAGGTTGTCGACTTCGGAAGTCGATATATGATCTAAAATAATCATCCAGGCAGTGGTACCTAAGAATTCACAAAGAGGTGATATCTTATGATTTACGATGGTCTAGGAGGATCATTGTGTCTATCTGATCAGACAAATGGCTCATTTATAATTCTGTCGTTATATGTGGATGACATAATGTTGGCTGAGAATATCATCGAGTATTTGATAACCATTAAAATATGGTTATCATCCACTTTCAACATGAAAGATATGGATGAAGCTGAGTTCATTCTTGAAGTACATATCCAGAGGAATCGCTCGAGAAGATTTCTGTCTTTTTCACAAGAGACCTATATTAAGAAAATTCTCGAGCGCTTTGGGATGAGTGATTGTAATACCATAGATACTCAGATCGCTAAAGGTGAGGGCTTAAGCTGGACAATGTGTCCTAAAACTCAGAAAGAGATAAGGGAAATGAGTAAAGTACCTTATTCTAGTGCAGTTGAAAGTTTAATATACACAATGATGTGTACAAGACCGGATATATTTTATGAGGTTGGTCTAGTATGTAGATATCAAACAAATCCTAGAAGGGGTCACTAGAGAGTAGTGAAAAAGATTTTTCGATATCTTAGGGAAACTGTAAACTTCTCTCTATATTATGGGGGAGGTGATTTGCATCTTGTTGGATGTTCAGATGTAGATTGAGGAGACGATTTGGATAAACCCAAATCAACATTAGTTTTGCTTTCTTACTCAATAGCGGGGTCATTTCTTGGAGCAGTAAAAAGCAAACTTGTGTTGCTCTATCGACGATGAAGGTTGAGTTCATGACATGCTTAGTAGCAATTCATGAGAGTGTTTGGCTCAGAAGACTATTGGATGATTTAGGAGTTGAAGCGGATAGTGGAAGGTCAGTAATGATTTATTGTGATAATCAGACTATCATTGCATACACACACAAGACCCTAAGTTTTATAGTAGAACCAAACACATAGATACCAGATACCATTTTGTAAGAGATATCATTGAGACGAATGAAGTGACTGTCAAGTACATTTCAACATACAACATGGAGGCTGACCCTCTTTACCAAACTTATTACTAGAGACTCCTTTATAGGACATAGAGAGTCATTATGTTTGGGTACTTTATGAAATTTCTCAACTTGTACTATAAGAATAATAGTGATGCTTAATAAAATATATATCTTTATGTGCATTAATGATCCAATTATAATTTCAAATGTTGCCCTTGTTATATATATAGGCAGGCAAAGTCAACTCTCTCACACGAGTGACCACTTCAAAGAATGGAGATAAGATAGTTTCTAGCTGTAAGAGGTTTTTGAGAATAACCTTGCTAGAACTTAAGCCACCCTGATATGTGTTTAGGATGAGATTGTGTGAGACATGATCGACATGGAAGTAGTCACGTCCATGTTGCCTGTAAGCAGCCAGATTTGAGATCTCAGATATCACCTGTGATTTGTGATACTGTCTTTGAGAGACTCTCTCTGAGATCTCTGGACAGAGTCTTATATGTAGACTGAGTCTCATACCTGTACAATGTTAGAGAAAACTAATATTTGCTCTTATGAGAAATGGAGAATAACACTGTGGCAAGTGTTTCATACAATGTGTGATAAATTGACTAGGAAAAGTGAGAGTCATAATATTTGAGACAGTAAATGATAAATCCCCGAGTCCCAATGTGTGAGATTCGGGATCCTCAAGGTGGGATCTCTTGTACCCTTATTACTTTCGATTATTTCTTAAGATTTTGATTCAGTGTTTGCTAGTTTAGTCTATTTACTAATGACTCGAAAGATAAATTGAGGTATGAGGGATAGGTCTAGGAAAGTAGTTTAGATGTGGTTGATAAATTTCAGTTTGGAAAAAAGAAATATCAATTGGTGTTACATTAGAATTTAATATTTACCTACTAGTCTTTTATGTTTATCCATGTAGGGATTAAACTTGTTAGTGAATATAACGTTGAGCATAATTTGGAGATACTTTCGATGAGGAAAATAGCTCTATGAATGTAATTAGTCTTAAATCTGGAGTGTAGCGAGATTGTATCTTATGATATAAAGATGACTACTCAATCATCCTAACAGCTGCATCGAGCAGTTTTTATATGCAGTTGTACTCGCAAGTCGCACGACGTCCACTTCTATGTGAAAGCCTAGTAGACTGATATGTGATGGATCATATGAGATGTGATTTAATGACAATTAAAGATATATGTCCACGTGTACAATTGGGAGATGTGAGATAATGCCCACATAGGGGCATGCAAGTTGGATCATGGGATGGTGGTTAACCACATTATCCTATTCCCATGACCACCATTTTCCTCACTCTTCTCTTTCTTTATATACTTCTTGTGAAGAAGTAATTTTGGGTTGGCTTCTTGCTGATGATGAGTTGAGGGTTATTGCTTGTGAGGTGTGACAAGTGAGCAGTGCATAGGAGGTGAGGATGCTTCTTATGTGCGATGTTATGAGTTCTTCTTGAAGGAGAGTTTTTCTTGTGCAAGGGTTGTGCATGAAGGTATGATTTGCAAAGGCAGAAAATTCTCAGAGAACTCTCGTCCTTATCGAGCAGAACAAGGAACAATTGTCGTCATCGAGCTTATGGTTGCAGTGTAATGGAACTTCGAGTTAACTCTCGTGATTTCCATCTTGACTGTGAGTGTTTCATGAGATTCAGAGTTTGTAGAAATTTCAGAGCAGTTCTAGATCATTTAACATTTACATATTTAAGGTATACTTTATGATTCCATAAAATTTTCTATTTTTTATAAATTATTCTTACAATTTATATATATATAAATTATTTTCTTTGTATACAATGAAAATTATACAAATTAAAAAAACAGATGAAACAAAATGAGATAAAAATCCAGCCAAACTAGGAATCAGTAAGGCAAGATCGCTAAGCAATTCTATATAAGCTAGAATCAATTATAATAATCCTCATGGACATAGTCAAGTTGATACTTGAGTGATAAATTTACAACATAGAACCAGAGATGATTCTCGTGGAGTTCATTTCCTTAGAGATTTAGCTGATCTTCCACCTAGAAGACAATTTACTATCGTGATTTATCTCCGTTTCACATGTCTTGAAAAGAGGAAGATAATTTTGTTATCAGTGCTTGTTGGAAAAATAAGTTGTTATTCTTGAAAAGAGGAAGACAAGAAATTAAATTAGAAGCTGATATTAGCCGTTAGTTGTTATTGAAAATAAGAAGAAAAGTATTGATGCACTTACCACGGAAAAAATAGAAAAGGAGAGGCTCCTCCCGCTGAAAAAAAAAAGATCATTGGAAGTGTAATTAAAATTTTATATTGATATAATAAAAAAATCATAAGTTCAAAAGATAAAAAGATATTTTCATTAATATGAGATATTTTAAATAAAATAAAAAAAATAAAACTATGAATGTTTAAATTTAAAATGGATAATATTATATTATTATTAAGACGTGAATTTCATTGTTATCTTCGATGGCAACTATATCAACCCCAAAGTGCGAGGAGAGGAAAAAAGACCGATGAAATTTTTTTCTTAATTCATTTTAAATCAATCAAATCAATTTAATCATTTAAAATTTGATATGATTATAATTTAATCAAATTGAATCTAAATCAATCGGGATTTGAATCCATTTATTTTTTACTTGAGAACCAGTAGATGAGATAGTGATCAATTAGTCCAAAGCAAAGTTGGGAGAGAGGGAGGTAAATCGCAGGGGTATGTCCGACAGCGATGGCAAGACGGTGAAGTCATCCGAGCGAGGATTTTAGACCCCCTCCGGAATCGACCCCACTCCGTATCCAAAGCAACCACACTACCTTACCACCGCGCCATCCCCGTGGGGACGATAGTGATCAATTAGTGAGACTATGACAATGTGAGAAGATGATTAATTGGCAAGAGTGTTAGTACGATAAGAGTCAATCTTCGAAAATTATAAAGTTTTTTGAAATATTTATTCTTCTATCGTGTTAATTTTTAGTTAGATAAAAATATTTTTCATAATTTATTTTTTTTCATTTAATTATGATACCGACAATAAAAATCATTTGAAATAAATACATCATCTTTCAACTCAAGAGTAACCAGTTAACTAGTGAGATAAGAGTGACTCGTCAACGAAAACCATATAGAAGTGAAAATGATTACTCGGTTAGATAATATTCAATCGACAGCAACCGGGGAAAGGAGGAGAAGGATCAGACATTCTACTTTAAAAGAAAAATAATATTTATTTAGATATTTTTAATAATGGAAAATTTGATAAACTTTAAGAAAAATTAAAAGATTGTCAAACAATGGCTCCGTATTAATTTTGGCCTCCACTTAATTTCAGTGGACCCTACTGAGATTGTGCTCCTTCCGCCCTATCTCTGTCTCTCCATTATATGATGAAATTAGGCACCTGCGATGGGTCTCCCTGTCGGCACAGTCGAATCGATATTAAAAATGATAGAATTATTATAATAGATAAATATTATTAATATTAAAATAATAAAATTATTATAATAGATAAATATGAATTTTTTTAAAGTCTTATGTCATTTGAAATATGAATTTTTTAATCTGGATCATCCTGATTTATTTCTTCGCAAATATTATGGAGTTTGAAATGATCATTATCATTTTTTGGGACAAAAGAAAAACCTTAGCCATGATTTTCATGGATGTAACTGAATTGGTACTCAAAGGTTAAAATTATAACAACTAAATTGTTTCTTTTAAAGTGTATATTATTTGAAATGAATGGTCTTCTAATTTAGGAGACCATTTAATCACCCTAATTTATCTCATTTTAGATACCATGGAATAAAGAAGAGTAATCCTTACGACGACTCCACACTATAAGAAATCAGTAAAATAGCGACGAAATATTAACGATGACTTAGAATTTCGTCGCTAATATAACTATCACCGACGAATTTTAAAATCGTCATAAATAAATGTGCCAATATTATTAACGATCGAAAAATGTAAAGTTTGTGACGAAACTTATTAATTCGTCGCAAATAATTATACCGTTAGCAAACAATTATCTAAAAATCATCGCTAATAATGGAAGTCGACTGATCAATCGATTAAAAAATATTCTGTTATCTGTCCAGTCGACTGATGAACTCCAATAGTCGACTGCCTGTTCATGTCAAGTCGACCTACGATTGCGGTTTGCAATGAAAAAAATATTTCATCGCTAATAATTATAAGTGTAGCGACGAAACTCTATATTTCGTCGCTAAAGTATTAATATTAGCGACATCAATATGAATATTCGTCGCTAATGGCCGACTAAAATCCCTCGATACGTCCGAACAACAGGTTTCCCTAGCGCTCTCCTCCTCTTCTCCGACTCTAGCGATCTCCTTGTTAATGCATCTCCGGCTTCGCCTCTATCTCCTGCTCCGACTCCAGCGATCTCCCTATCAGCAAATCTCCGACTTCGCCTCCGTCTCCTGCTCCGACGTCGACGATTTGTAAGGCTCCGACCCCCTTCTTCTCTCTTCTCTCCGGCTGCCCGAGGGTTCTTCGGCTCCGCAATCTCTCCGACATCGTTGCCTTCGATCTCTTCGACTCTCGCTGTTCCAGCTCCGACTGTGCAAATTAAGGTAAAAATTACAATTTTTTGTTAGGGTTTAAGGTCATTGTAGTTTATATATCATTTATATTTAAGCCTATTCATGATAATTAAGCGTTAATTTATTGCTTAGATGATAAATTTGGAGATATTTTATCATTTAGATGATGATTTTAGGATTATTTTACGATTAAAGGATAAATTTAGGATTTTTTTTATTCATAGATTATAATTTGTTATGACAAACTTAGGTTTATAATGCAAATTTTAGGTTATGTTGTGTGATATTTCTATCATAAATTTTATGATTATTGTGATCAATAAATTTAAGTTGCTAAAATAATTGTATTGAAAGTTACCATCAAAATTATTTATAAGACTTATTTATTAAATAATTTGACATTTAATATATATTTAACCAAGTTTTAAAATATGGATAAAAGTTAGATAACGATTCAGAATCAGATTAGTCCTGAATATATAAATGGATTGAATCAGTTTTTAAATGAGGCAGAAAATTACATGACCAGTCTGAATTTATCAAAAATGTATTGTCCATGTCGACGGTGTGACAATTTGTTTAAATATGAATTAGATTATGTGCGAGAACATCTTTATAGATGGGGATTTGATAAATTATATAAAGTCTGAAACTTTCATGGAGAAGTTTCTACATCATCCGTTAATATAAATATTGTCAATGAAGATGGAAATGATTTTGATATTAAAGTAGATGATTTCGAAGACGATTTTGAAGACATATTTACTGATTTATGAAATATAAAAAAATATAAACAGTAATGAGCCTCAATCAGATGATATCAATGAAAACACGAATGCAAATGATTTTAGAAGAAGTTATACTTCAATGTTTGAAGAAGCCCAAAAAGAATTGTATCACAATTATACTAATTTTTCGGTATTGAATTTTGTGGTGGAGCTAATGCATATGAAGGTGTTAAATGACTGGAGCAATAAATCTTTTGATGTGTTACTTTAGTTATTACAAGAGGAATTTCTCAAACCGAATGTGATTCCAAACTCTCATTATTAAGCAAAAAAATTATTAAAAGAGTTAGGATTGATATATGAGAAGATACATGTATGTAAAAATGATTGTATATTATTTTGGAATGAGCACGAGAATAAAAATATATGTCCAGTGTGCAAGGAGCCAAAATACAAGTATGACGGGATGAATAAGAAAAAGAGTCCTCAGAAAATTCTTTGATATTTCCCTCTGAAATCGAGACTTAAGCAGTTGTTTATTTCGAAGCATACAACAAAAGATATGAGATGACATAAAAAAAAGTGAGTTGAAATAGATGGTGTATTAAGACACCCAGCTGATAGTGAATTATGGAAAGAACTTGACAATGCACACGAAATATTTGCTTATGATCCACGAAATATTCGCTTAGGGTTGGCTACTGACGGTTTTAATCCATTTGGAAATATATCAAATGCTTATAGTATGTAGCTTGTTATACTTGTGAATTATAATTTACCACCATGAAAAATGATGAAGCCACCATATTTGATTGTCTCTTTTAAT
Organism: Wurfbainia villosa; assembly: GCA_025175895.1. Lineage (NCBI taxonomy): Eukaryota > Viridiplantae > Streptophyta > Magnoliopsida > Zingiberales > Zingiberaceae > Wurfbainia > Wurfbainia villosa. The sequence goes on along the minus strand of CM045991.1, from coordinate 13,735,093 downwards.
TCCTAGACCTAAATCACCTGACAAAGAGATAGATGTATACATATGACCTTTGATAAACGAACTGAAGGAGCTATGGGATGACGAAGTGAAATTATATGATGCATCGAACGAACTGAATGATTCATGACTTTTGGAACTGTTTCTAGATGGAGCACAAAGTGCTATAAAACATATCCAGTATGTCTGTATGAAATCAAATCTCAAAGATTAAGGAGTAAAATATATTACACATGTCACTGTTGATTCTTGAATGTGCAACACCTATGGTGTAGAAATAAAGATTTTAATGGAAAGGTTGAAAAAGAAGGACCACCACGAAGAATTAATGGTTATGAGATTGTAGCGCAGTTAGATTGTTTACCCCAAGTGACATTCAGTAAACATCTTTCATTCGGTAAAAAAGACAACAATCTTTGGATGATACAAATTGGGTATACAAGTCTATATTTTTTGAGTTAGCATATTGATCAGATTTAAAATTGAAAAATAATTTAGATGTGATGTATATTGAAAAGAATATCTGTGATGTTTTAATTGACATATTATTAAATATAGATGGAAAGTCAAAGGATACTTTCAAAGCAAGATTAGACTTGTAGGACATGGGGATAAGGAGTGAATTGCATTTACAAATAGTAGGAGACAAATTCAAGAAATCGTATGCAAGTTACACATTGACATTGGAAGAAAGACGTGAATTTTGTCAATTTTAAAAATATGTGAAGTTTCCAGATGAATATGCTGCTAATATATCTAGAAATGTGAATGCAAATGAAGGAAAGATATGTAAATTGACTTATCGTCGACAATCGTCGCCCGCGTTGGCCGCTTACTCACCGGTCTTCCCACCCCGGAAGTGGGTTTTTGCCTTCCCGTGATTCAACTCTAGACCTCCGTGCCAAGTACTAAAGTTTATGAATCCCGGTAACTGAGTGATCTGATCACTGTTTAAGATTCATAAACTTTGTACATCGAGGTTCAGAGTTCAATCTCGAAGGCAAAAACCAACTTCAGGTGGAAGACCATGTGAGTAACGACGCAGAACAGGCGACATTGTCGACCAATAGTCGTTTCGCCAATAGCCGGGTCCGCTACATTAAAAAGGCATTTTTTATTGTAACGCACTGTGCCCCTATCGGCGGAATTCGGTGATTCTATTGGTCGACGACGCCGCCTCGCCTGCCCATCGTTACACACCTGGTCTACCCACCCCTGGAAGTGGGTTTTTGCCTTCCCCAGGATTCGAACTCTAGACCTCCAGGTTAAGTACTAAAGTTTATGAATCCTGGTAACCAAGTGATCCAGAACCTTGGGCATTGATACCAATAAAGTTGTCACGCCCCGAGAGCATGCCGAGCCGAAAATCAAACGGACGGCACCTCCCCTGTACGTGGCAACATTTCGGGTTAATACAAGGCTCGTAGGCCCACAACAACAACAATATATATAACAAATAACAAATAACAGCAGCGGAAATAAAGAGCGCATACCCACAACATACATAACAAAAATATACAGGTGTACACCAATTCGACAAGTCCACAACAAAAACAAGAATAAAACATCGACATCACGACAAGTCCATAACAAAACAAGGGTCCATGACATAGGACCAAAATCCATAACCATAAGAGAGAAACAAAATAAACTCCTCGGGAGACATTGGAAAATGGAGATGGGATGGATCGATCGGCGCAGCTCCAAGTCGTCACAAAGGCATCTACTTGTTACCTGGGCGACAGAAAAACCCAGGGTCGGAGGTGGTGAGTAAAACTCAGCAGGTAATCAGAGAAAACATGTAAATATATGTATCAATATTACATGTTATTCAACAGTCTAATCTACTCGTACAACAAGTATACATCAGCATAACAATAGATATGCATGCATATACTAAATAACTGAACATCAACGATGCTGACATACCTGGCAGTCAGCTACTCTATCCTGATCCAACCTGGGCATATAATCACATCATAGGGTATAACAGTATAGTACTTACACAATATCCTAACCTAAGTCAAGGGTATCACTGTGAATATCTAACAGGTATAAAAATATCAACCTACTACCATACAGCAATATGCAATAGCATGTATGAATATGTACAAACAAATACAAAAGGCATAGTGCATTCAAATGCATCATCAAAGTGAGTATACATATAGACTGTATCTGTATGTATACTAATCACCATCATCCATATATATATATATATACAAGCAGGTATGTATATATATATATATAATCATATGCAAAACACCGTATGATCGTGATGCAAAGCATCGTGGTCATGCTGCTCACCCCTACTCGCTACCACGACCCGGTGTGGCCTAGGTAGCGATATGACAACTATCCGACTTGGTCACCGCCACCACTCTCGAGTGACCGAGTTGGGTAGTATGATCAAGTAGCATATGAGCGTAAAGAGCTCGCTACGCAACGGGGGTCCCTGCTGCTGGCCACTCCGACTGACACTGCCAATGAGCGGTCGAGTGCCACGCACCCAGGACAACTGCACGCGAAGTAACCTGGGAGGCAGGATGACTGACGACTCTCTCTCAACCCCAAGGGGAGACGATGTCGTCAGTATACATGCAATGACATGAGGGTACTGTCGCACATACAGAACATCTACCCTAGACTCTCTGTTCAACAAAGAATCACACCCAATTGATCAGTACACTCTCTACCCTGTAGAGAGTCACTCATCTAATCATGACAAGCTAGGACCATCGGTCCGTAGCGACACACTGTCCACGACTCACATGACCATTCACACAACCTGTGGTTGGTGAATAAATGTGCAACATACAGGTATGGAATAAGTCCTACATCTAGGGTCATACTTATCCACAGAGGACCTTTTTGCCAAATTTACAATTTAGGTCATCCTCCGTACTCTAACATCTACACCCTGCTAAACAGTTAGACCTACTTACATCACATCTGTAACTTCTAGATCATGCTAGGGAACATGTGTTATCAATAATCGAGCACACATATATATCAACGGTAAGTTCAAGCAAACGATAAACAGAGCATGATCAAGGTAATATGAACACCTAACATGTTCATATCTATGTCTAAATCTGGAAATCATTACATCTACCCGACCAGTAGGAAATTACCTACCTGTTAAATAGCTCCGCTCGCTATCCAAGCGTACATGCATCTGTCACTAATCAAAGTCCTGCAAAACAACATGAACAAATATTAAGTTATCCCGATCAACTAGATTGATCTAGTTATCCACTTAACCTAATCTCTGGACACAAACATCCAGATTAACTCACCTTGCTTATCCTCAATTGCATAGCTTCTGGATCCACCATTTAAGTATCAATCTATGGTGATTAGATTGATTCAACTATAATCCATACTTGGTCATTTGCACCCCTAATCAGTGAAATATACCACAAATATTACCAATTCCCTTCTAGTTCTATCTCATTACATAATCACAATCCAAGCATCAGATAAACCCATGAAAAACTTACCCAAGCACGTAGGAATGGATCACAATCTCTGGCCACAACTTCTTTTGATACACAATTATGATCTGATCTACAAATCTCCAAATCAACAACATAATCAACACATCAGTTGATTAATTAATTAGTGATATACCTTCACAACATCCAAATCAGGACTTACCTCTCACAATCAATCCACTTGCCAACACCGGATCCACACTAAACCTTGCTGTGAAAATTCACAAATCCACTGTATGAACCACATAACCTAGCAATTACAGCTAAAAGTCAAAGGATCGTTCAAGCTTACCAACCCTATACTCCACCGACAGTGATCCTTTAATCTGTTTAGTTCGTCGGAAAAACCCAAAGCCAACACCATGAGCAACCCCTGTTGCAGCATAACAACATGACAAATTCATCGATCCATACCCCCTTACCCGATCCATACCCCCTTACCTCAAACTCGATTCATCCCACTCTTACACACTGCCAAAAATAAAAAGGACAGAAGAGAAAAGGGAATCGACTGATATACCTGAAATTGAGCATTCACCGGCGGTACTCCCCACTGCTCTGTTCACCGGAAAGACCCCTAGCTGCCCAAGCCCCAAACACACAGATCTGGACTTGTGCTGGTAGAACTCGCCGCTCCCGAACAGAACCAGTGTAGACCTCGTCGGCGTAAGTCTCCAGTCGCTGCTCCGGTAGTGATCTCAGCCCCCAAATCTCCGATTCACCGGCACAATCGGCATCCACAAACCTACTGTTTTAGCTCCAGTGACGATCGACCAAGCCAACTCATGATGCCGACGACGGTGGCGAGTTGTTGTTGTCGGGATCACAGGAGAAGGGAATGCCAGAGATCGAGAATGAAATAACGGGCGGTGGCTAGAGCTTGACGGCGGCCAGATCGATCGAGATGGCTCGCGATCGGCGAGCGACGGACTGCGACAGTGCAGGAAGAAGACGGTGGTAAAGACGTGGTCGGGGTGAGGAATCGCACGGTGGAGATGCAACTACAATAGTTGGTGACCCTTGTTGCTTTCGGATCGGAAGAGAAGAAGAAGACGGGAGGGTGGCACCGATCGGGCTGGCGACGACGATGGAGCTTGGCGCGTGATCGGGAAAGCAGAGGAGCGGAATCGGGATGGAGGAGAAAAGTCGCGCCGTGAAGAGAGGAAATGAATCATTTTTAATAAAACGCATTAACTCTTCCGTAACGGGTAATCCAATAAAAGCTTGTTAATTCTCTCCTTATATAGTATCATAAGAATTCCGTTTAAATCTAGAAAAATTTCTAAAAATTTCTGAAAAATTCCACAAGATATTTTATCAATTACCGAGGAGTATATTTATTTTATTTTTTTTTCTCTGGTATTTTACATTCTCCCCCACTTATAAAAATTTGGTCCCCAAATTTCGTACTAACATGCAAAGATTTACTTCAAGCAAGTTTCCGAAAGGACCACATACTCAAGTGAATGAGATGAGACTATCGAGCTCGGATAGTATCTTCCAGCTCCCACATAGCCTCCTCATCGGTATGATGCGGTCATCCAACTTTTACGAGTCGGGTGGTTTTCGTCCCACTATTGTCGCTCCTTGCGACCTAGGCTGGAATCACCTCGTAAGTCGCATTAGATTGAGGTAGAATTCGGAATCTCTTTCAGAACATAATCAACATGTGACACGTATTTCCTCAGTATAACAAGAAATACGTTGTGAGCACCCGCAAGTGTCGGAGGTAAAGCCAACCGATAAGTTACACTTCCATAATCCACGATACAAGATCTGAATAGATCCTCCAACGTTTGAATGTCATGCTCAGACAGTCCATCAGTCCGCGGATGAAACGTTGCGCTAAGCCGAAGCTCTGTGCCCATAGTCTGGTGTAGACTCTGCCAAAATCGCGAGGTAAATCGTGAATCTCTATCCGGTATGGTACTTAAAAGTACCCTACGCAATCAATCGTGATATGCTCCCACTTCCATTCTGAAATGGGAATTTCCTGGAGCAATCTCGCGGGTTTCTAATGTTCAACCTTCACCTACTGGCATACTAAACATCGAGCAGCAAAATCTGCTATAACTCTCCTTATACCATTTCACCAGTATAAACGTTTCAACTCTCGGTACATTAGAGTACCTCTACGGTATATAGCCCATCACGAATGATGTGTTTTCTGTAGCAACTCTTTCTTAACACTGCAACTTCGGAATCCACCATCCCTCTCAGAGACGAGGAAATGTCTTCTCAAAAGAGAAGTCCATCAACCATTCAAAATCCTCTCCACCACACTCCGTAAGTGCATAGAAGACTAAAGCGACTAATCTCACTTGTTGCAACCATTCGCGTTCCAGAACTCTATAGTAGCTACCCAGTAGCTAGTCAAATTCAATGAGCACTTCTACTCCATACAACTACAAATCCAGAAAATAACTACTAAAGTCACGTCATGTATATGACAGACTATCTCGTAGTTTCTTAACTGTCGTAGGCATAAGATATGCCTCATTCATCTGCATCGGAATCATTCCGATCCCTGAAACGACGCATCTACGTACATCATCCTTTTATCCACTCTGGAAGGATTACTAATACTCGTGTAAAAGTTAACCACCGTCTAGGTCTTATAACTGGTTTCACCAGCTTCCGACTAAATGATTTCCATCATCACCTTTATCAAACAAGTCCGTGGTATAGTAATGTCAAGCATTCTATCCACATCAACGGAATTAACCGGACCATACAAGGCAAACCACCATCTACGGTGGTTGAGTGCGCAACTCTATCTACCACAATCAACAGTGGCTAGGTTACGCAATTCCAACAACTACAAAAGGATCCAATCGTGTTCAGGATACACGATTCTCAAATTCCGTGACGACTAAATCGTTAATTAGTCTAGCAACTTAATCAAAATTCATATAATTCATACCAAGTATGAAATTATCGTCTCCACACACCTGCATCCCCCTTTACTCTAAGCTGATGATATATATTAATCATCACACCGACAATGATAATCGTATGACATCATGTCACTACAATATCAGTGCTCTAGTGGTAAACCCACCTTAGAGTATACACAGGTGTCTTTGACTGATCTAAATAGATCATCTATCCAAAACAAGGATATTTATCATGACAACTACTGTATTCCATCATCGATAATCGATGCAAACTTTCAAAGGTTCATCCCTCTTTTATCAAAGAGTTCTGGATCCTTCTCAAGGAGGAATACTGGGATAGATAAATATCCCCTTCAACATCTCCTATAATCGCAACTCACGTTATTCTGATTCTTTTATAATGTTTAACAACATTGATACCAACAAAAATATCACTCGTTATGTGATCTTCGATACCCGACTATTTTCGCAATCATTTCGAATGCCTACTCCACTTGCCTAAGCAATGACAAGCTTTGGAGTTCATCCAAAATTACATCCGAAGGCTCTCAGATTATACGCACATCCGAGAGACATCGTACCATACTTCCAACAATTTGACCATCCGTAAGGATATGTCTACAGTAAAGATATGTCTATCCGAGTCTAAGGGCATCCCTTGACTTCTTAATTGTTGATCCTCATCTCACCTGACGGTAGAGATACCATCGACCCACAAGTCGATGTAAAGGACCCTTCTAATCCGGCTGAGAATGTTCTAGATACAGATACATGTAACTACAAGCATCTCTCAACATATTAACCTAAAGGGTAAAACTAGAGTAATACCCTGAACGATAAAATATCTGTCGATCCAATCCCAAAGGCTCCACGCAGGTCTCGGTCTTTCTCCGAAGAGAATAAGATCAGATTCAACTGTCCACGACAAAACGGTCGCATTTCTGCGATGAATGATCCAAGGATTTTTCCTAGATCATCTGATCCTATCACTTAAATCTATGAACTACAACGGTAGAATACCGACTAGATACGACCTTCGTCGTATACTCTCTCTTCTGCACTAAGCAAAACACATCTGGAGGTAACTACTTGTTGTTGTCTGCTGAGTCTTCTACAATGTCTTCTGCTGATGCTGCTTCTGTGCTAATCTCTGCTGAAGGGGAGTATCAAGGAACTCCAACCACGCCTGAGGTAGTAGGTTGATGCTGATGAGATAACTCAATCCTCTGTGCTGATCTCTGCTGTCGAGATAGTGCATCACCTTCCCAGAATATCTCGGATAGTCTTCAACTGAGTCTTCAGAGTACACCTCCTCCACTGTACTGGTTGCTCACAATAGCAACAGCTGAACTGCCCCAACGGATATCTGACTTCGCGTGTCTTTGTGATCCGCATTGCACGCAAATAATCCCTTCGAAGTCTTTGTTCTGATTGTGCTGATATCCACGAGAACATCCTGATGATCTGCGGTTGGTCTTCTATAATTGGAAAGTAGCCCAAGGCCTCTGACTCCGATCTTGCTCCTTTTGTCCAACATGAAACTTCTCTATTAAGTTGATGCGCAATATTTGCTTACCGGTCTCCAACTCTTACACCCTTGCGAGTCATTTCTAAACTCTTGTCTCGATCCAACGTCTTGGTAGGATCGATAAAGATCCCGACATCCTTATCAACTATAAGCCAAAACTGCGGGTGGCTTAAATCATCCATTCATCTTCTTAAGCTATTAGGTGGCCGTAACCTCCATGAGTCTCACGACTACTGCGATTACACTATCACTAACCGATCACCCTTTCTTGAAGCTCAAGAATTCCTTACAATGTGTCACTAAAAGTGACATGGAGAAATACTCTCTTTCAACATCACTAAACCATGATCAAGTGATATATTATTTCCCGAAGATTATTTTCTGCATTTATCACCAAATACCGGCTTAACCCCGATAATGGTATGCAATTAACTCTTCTTTCTCGGTATAACATGAGTTAAGTACTCTCAAAGTTATCCTACTCAGTACGAACAACTCAAGGATAAAATCCCTATGAAACACTGTACCCTAGCCTTCCGCTATTTGCACCACAAATAGTCTACAAGTCTGTTCATTACCCACAGGTAATGATAATCTCTAAGACTGTAGTCTCTGATTTCCATAATAAATGTGACGACTTAGCCCCTGTTTTCCGACTCGGTATCAGTCGGCTCTCAGAGGTAAATCACCTCCTCGACACAGGTTCAAGACTCACAGACTCAACAGGTCGTTCCCGTGGTCAACTCATACCACGGTTACGAATAATAACCAACACACTACAGGTTATTCCTTGGTATAAGCATCTAAATACATAGCCAATATAACCGAGAGTATAAACCCTAAAGGTCACTCCGGTTGGTCGCCTCGGTGGATGACCCCTACTACAAGTCTGCACAGATGTCATAACTCTATTGTATACACCTACTAATCAAGTTTAGATAAATATCTACTAAACCATAAGTTTTTCAGGAATTCTTACCTCGTGCTGCTTGGAGCTCAGGCCGCTGTCCATCTCATCTCAGAAAACCAAAACCGAATAAATCGACTCCCGAGAATCCAAGACTCGACTCAAAAACAACATAATATGGCATCGCGAGCTTGGGCTATGATACCACTAAAGTTGTCACGCCCCAGAGCATCCGAGCCGAAAATCAAGCGACGACACCTCCCACATGCGTGGCAACATTTCGGGTTAATACAAGGCCCGTAGGCCCACAACAACAACAATATATATAACAAATAATAAATAACAACAGCGGAAATAAAGAGCGCATACCCACAACATACATAACAAAAATATACAGGTGTACACCACCTGACAAGTCCACAGTCAAAACCGTAAATAAAACATCGACATCACGACAAGTCCATAACAAAACAAGGGTCCATGACATAGGACCAAAATCCATAACCATAAGAGAGAAACAAAATAAACTCCTCGGGAGACATCGGAAAATGGAGATGGGATGGATCGATCGGCGCAGCTCCAAGTCGTCACAAAGGTGTCTACATTACAGGCGGTGAAAAACCCGAGTTGGAGGTGGTGAGTAAAACTCGAGTGTCGGAGAAAACATGTAAATATATGTATCGATATTACATGTCATTCAACTTGATTTAATCTACTCTACAACAAGTATACATCGACATAACAATAGATATGCATGCATATACTAAATAAACGAACATCAGCGATCTTTGACATACACGATCGGCTACTCTATCTGATCCAACTTTGGGCATATAATCACATCATAGGGTATAACGATATAGTACTAACACAATATCCTAACTTTGAGTCAAGGGTATCACTTGTGAATATCTAGGTATACAAATATCAACCTACTACCATAACAAATGCAATAGCATGTATGAATATGTACAAACAAATGCAACAAGGCATAGTACATACAAATGCATCATCAAAGTGAGTATACATATAGGCGTATATCTGTATGTATACTAATCCATCATCCATATATATATATATATATATATATATATATATATATATATATATATATATATATATATCTATATATATATATATATATATATCAGTATCTATATGCAAACACCCATTGTAATCTGACAATGATCACGTGATGCGGCATGCATGGTCATGCTGCTCACCCCTACTACTCGCTACCACGACCCGGTGTGGCCTAGGTGGTGGCGACATGATAACTATCCGACTCGGCCACCACTCTCGAGTGGACCGGGTTGGGTAGTATGATCAAGTAGCATATGGCGTAAAGAGCTACGCTACTAGCGGGGTCCCACTGCTCGCCACTCCCGTGACAGCGCGATGGCGGTCGAGTGCCACGCACCGAGACAAGCTGCGTGACTCCAACAACCATCGGAGTGCGACACAACAAATGCTATGCCCTTACACCAGTTACTCCTCTAGAAGTAACCTGGGAGGCAGGATGACTGACGACTCTCTCTCAACCCCAAGGGGAGACGATGTCGTCAGTATACATGCAATGACATGAGAAGTCTTGTCGCACATCGAACATCTACCCTAGTCTCTCTGTTCAACAAAGAATAACACCCTATTGATCAGTACACTCCCTACCCTGTAGAGAGTCACTCATCTAATCATGACAATCTAGGACCATCGATGCATGGCGACACCATCCGACTCACATGACCATTCACACAACCTGTGGTTGGTGAATAAATGTGCAACATACATGTATGGAATAAGTCCTACATCTAGGGTCATACTTATCCACAGAGGACCTTTTTGCCAAATTTACAATTTAGGTCATCCTCCGTACTCTAACATCTACACCCTGCTAAACAGTTAGACCTACTTACATCACATCTGTAACTTCTAGATCATGCTAGGGAACATGTGTTATCAATAATCGAGCACACATATATATCAACGGTAAGTTCAAGCAAGCGATAAGCGAGCATGATCAAGGTAATATGAACACCTAACATGTTCATATCTATGTCTAAATCTGGAAATCATTACATCTACCCGACCAGTAGGAAATTACCTACCTGTTAAATAGCTCCGCTCGCTATCCAAGCGTACATGCATCTGTCACTAATCAAAGTCCTGCAAAACAACATGAACAAATATTAAGTTCTATTTTACAACAAGTGATCGAATCGAATGCTACATGACTTCGTATCCCGATCAACTAGATTGATCTAGTTATCCACTTAACCTAATCTCTGGACACAAACATTCAGATTAACTCACCTTGCTTATCCTCAATTGCATAGCTTCTGGATCCACCATTTAAGTATCAATATATGGTGATTAGATTGATTCAACCATAATCCATACTTGGTCATTTGCACCCCTAATCAGTGAAATATACCACAAATATTACCAATTCCCTTCTAGCTCTATCTCATTACATAATCACAATCCAAGCATCAGATAAACCCATGAAAAACTTACCCAAGCACGTAGGAATGGATCACAATCTCTGGCCACAACTTCTTTTGATACACAATTATGATCTGATCTACAAATCTCCAAATCAACAACATAATCAACACATCAGTTGATTAATTAATTAGTGATATACCTTCACAACATCCAAATCAGGACTTACCTCTCACAATCAATCCACTTGCCAACACCGGATCCACACTAAACCTTGCTGTGAAAATTCACAAATCCAATCCTTGTATGAACCACATAACCTAGTAATTACGCTAAAAGTCAAAGGATCGCTTCGCTTACCAACCCTATACTCCACCAAGCGGTGATCCTTTAATCTGTTTGGTTCGTGAAAAACCCAAAGCCAACACCATGAGCAACTCACTGTTGCGGATAACAACATGACAAATTCATCGATCCATACCCCTTACCCGATCCATACCCCTTACCTCAAACTCGATTCATCCCACTCTTACACACTGCCAAAAAATAAAAAGGACCGAAGAGAAAAGGGAATCGACTGATATACCTGAAATTGAGCATTCACCGGTGGTACTCCCCCTCTTCTCGCGGAAGACCCTACCCCAAGCCCCAAACACACGATCTGGACTTGTGTCGAGAACTCGCCCCGAACGTAACCAGTAGACCTGCTTCGGCGTAAGTCTCGATCCGCCGCCCGTGAGTGATCTCGGCCCCCGAATCTCCGATTCACCTGACAACCTGCACCCACAAACCTCGCTTTAGCTCCAGTGACGATCGACCAAGCCAACTCATGATGCCGACGATGGTGGCGAGTTGTTGTTGTCGGGATCACAGGAGAAGGGAACGCCAGAGATCGAGAACGAAATAACGGGCGGTGGCTAGAGCTTGACGGCGGCCAGATCGATCGAGACGGCTCGCGATCGGCGAGCGACGGACTGTGACGGTGCAGGAAGAAGACGGCGACAGAGACATGGTCGGGGTGAGGAATCGCACGGTGGAGATGCAACTGCAATGGCTGGCGACCCTTGTTGCTTTTGGATCGGAAGAGAAGAAGAAGACGGGAGGGTGGCACCGATCGGGCTAGCGACGGCGATGGAGCTTGGCGCGTGATCGGGAAAGCAGAGGAGCGGAATCGGGATGGAGGAGAAAAGTCGCGCCGTGAAGAGAGGAAATGAATCGATTTTTAATAAAACGTATTAACTCTTCCGTAACGGGTAATCCAAACAGGCTTTGTAAAAGCCTGTTAATTCTCTCCTTATATAGTATCATAAGAATTCTGTTTAAATCCAGAAAAATTTCTAAAAATTCCTGAAAAATTCCACAAGATATTTTATCAATTACCGAGGAGTATATTTATTTTATTTTTTTTTCTCTGGTATTTTACAGATATATAGATTAAAATCACATGATTGTCATATATTGTTGCAAAGAATACTTCTAGTTGTTATACGTAAATTTTTCCTAAAAGACATATGTAGCACACTAATTAAGTTATGTGATTTCTTCAAAAAGATTACTCCAAGATCATTACACACAACAAACTTATGTAAAATGGAGGAGAAAATAGTCTTGATATTGTGTAAGATGGAACGAATATTTCCCTCGATATTTTTTGATATTATGGTTCATTTGACAGTTCATTTACCTCGTGAAGTCATGTTAGCTGGACCAATTTCGTCACGATGGATGTATCCCTTTGAGCAATATTTCAGAAGACTAAAAAAATATGTTCATAATAAAACAAGACATGAAGGATCTATTGGAGGGGTATATTGTAAATGAGACATTGACTTTCAGTTCATTATATTGAGTCAAATTGAGATAAAATTTTCTAGCCGGAATGAAATAAAGATGTTCAACCATTAATATGCAATTTATGTGTTTTCTCACGGCAAACAAGAGTCTTTGACAACCAACAAAGTTTGAAATTTCCACTCACTTTGTTTAAGAAAGTACATTGATATATTTTGAATAATTGTAAAGCAGTTGATCGATATCGAAAGTAAGTTTTTACATTAAGTGATTATTTTAATTATATTTCATTAACAAATTATAAATTGATTAAGTTTTTATACAGTGAGCATCTTCAACTTATATCACAAAAAGTTCATTCTGATCAAGTTATGCAATATCATGAGCGAGATTTTCCATTGTGGTTTAGGGATAAAATTATAGCACTACAAAATTGTACAAATTCAGATATCACAAACAAGTTGTACTATTTAGCAATGAGATTTGATACTGAAGTTCAACTGTATAATGCATGTATTGTAAATGATATTCGATATCATACGAGGTCCTGTGATTCACGCAGAACTACTCAGAATAGTGGAGTCAACGTATCATCCTCTGACGATGGGGGCAATTTGAATTTTTTTAGAATGTTGAAGGATGTAGTTCAAATATTTTACTCTTTTAGGTATAAAGTCCAATTATTTTGATGCGAATGGTTCCAATGTAATCCAAAAAAAAAATCATTGGTGGAAGAGTATGATCTCTTGTGTATTGACACTTTTAAAATATGGTACAATGATGACCCATTCATTTTGGCAAACCAAGCAAGTCAAGTATTTTATTTGAATGATATCAAGCGTGGAGGTCAATGGAAGATAATGCAAAGGGTTAACCACCGAGAAATATACGAAATAACTAAAGTTAATGAAGTACTTGAAGATTTTGAAGTTGGTAATATTTTGAATATAGAGTCAAACCAAGAGATTTCATCCAATGATTCAACTTCAGTAGTCGGTATCGACTTAGAGATAACTCGACTATGTCAATTAGATGTTGAGCATCAATAATTAAATATGACAAATGCACAAGTGAAGTTGGATAGGGGCACTCAAAGTAATAGTATTGATAAAGATGAAGATAGTGAAATTGACAGTAAGACAGATGATCATTTATTTACATGGTATTTATATTATTCTTATTTATAATTCATGTATTTAAGATAATCTTTTATTATTTGTCGATCTATATATGATGCTTATGTCACAACTATACCATCTAAGAGAATTGAGGGCCCCCAGTTATGCCTACACCTGACGATGATAGTGCTCATACTGGTTAGTTGTTTAGTTTTAAATATGCTTATTTAGTTTGCTATTTATTTGACTTGTAAATTGTTAACACTTTTTGATTTACAGTTCATCTGACACGTAGGGAGACAAGAGGCACACACTCTGATCGACTCTGCCGCCAAATCGAGGAACGGAGCAGAATACCTATTACTTTTCGTAAAAGCGATGACCATCCGATTAGACCAAATGTAGCTTCTTTTATGACAAAGTTATGCCTGTCAATTAAGAAGTTCACTTTCTTACAAGCTAAGAGTTGGAAGCATATCCCCGTGGATAATAAAAGGATGATTTATGGTAGATTATCAGTAAGTATAAGTAATTTGATATTTATATAATCAGTCGCTCCTTCGTTAATAAATTTGAATATTAGTATTTTTTCATGCTGCTTTCGATATCAATTTTGAGGAGGAGACAACGTCGGTAAGAAAGGAGACCAACAGGTTAATGAGTGTGAGGTATAGAGATAATAGAAATAAGATGCACACTCATTATAAGAGCCTATTTCATCTCTCCTACTAAGCACCGACATTATATGTTGATCGAGTTTTGTGAGATACAGGAAGATTAGGATTATATGTGCGATCTGTTTGAATTAGAGAAATTTCAGGTAACTCAATCTATACCAATTATCTGTGTTATATAAAAATTAAAATATTTATTCTATAACTCATGCTTTAAGTTTTTTTAATAAATTTTTATATTATAGACACGATCGGTAACAAATGGCCAAAATCGATCGCAACTCCCATATAACCATCGAAGTGGTTCAAAATCATTCATTCAATACAGTTACGATGGTGTAAGTATAAATTTTATAGTTATAGTATATTATTTGTTAATTATAATATTAACATATTATAATATTTTTCAGACAGATCAGTCACAGAGAAAAAATCATATTACTATTTTTAATACAACTCATCGTAGCTCATCAAAAGGGTAGATTGGAGAGAGGATCGAGTCTGCATATGTATGATATGATAGATATAATTTAGTTAATTTATTTTTAACTTTGCATAATTCTATTTAAAAATATTTTTATTATGCTTGTTATTGTTAGGGTGATATGGTGAGACTGCGAGATGAGTACATTCAATCACAAGAAATCAGAGATGACATCGATGCAGTCCAAGTTTGTGATCAAGTCCTCGGTGTTCGTTCTGGATATATTAGAGGACTTGGAAGTGGGTTGAAACTAGTTAGATCCACTTCTTCATATGTCAGCTCCTCCTCCAGAGTAACTAATGTGGCATTGCGTGGACAACTTGTGTCCACCCAAGAGGAGCTAGCAACCACTTGAATTCAATTAGCAAGCACCCAAGATAAGTTGACATCAATTAGATAAAGACAAGATATGTTTGAATTAATTCTGAATCGGCTTGCACATGGAGCTTTACAATATTGATATATGAGTCACTTTTCAGCTCCACCTCCTCCTCCATCTTAAAGTTTGTGAACATTTATGTTTTGAGCTAGTGAAATTGTGAACTTGAATATTTTTGAATTTGGATGCTATGAATTTGTGAAATTAAATGTTTTAGACTTGGATTTAGGTTTCTAATGATGTATTTCGATTATGTTATGTGATTAGTTATAGTTAAATGTAATTGTTGTTAAATTGTTCGATTTGTATGTTCTTAAATTAGCTATTGAAAAAAATTATGTGATTGATATTGTATTATAGGATATCGAATGCAAATAAAAGGGGTTCTGGAAAATCATATTTCGACGATTATCGACGAATTTTAAAGATTTCATCACTAAAAAGTTCAACCATTCTGTATCAGTAATAGACAATCGACTGGTGGCTTCCACTAGTCGACTACTACTTCACGTTATGTCAAATTTCTGCGTATCAGTCGACTAATAAAAGATATTAGTGACGAATACTATGACACATTCGTCGTTAATTCTTCAGCTGACTAGCCAGTTGACTAAAAAATATTCTGTGACCAGCTAAAATATGAGCAATTGACTAGTGTTGCAACATCAGTTGACTGATGTTTTGCGACGACATATATTATTTTCGTCGCTAATATCAATGATTTCTGCCCTTGTCAATAATCTAGTGTTAGCGAGGAAACCATTATTTTCGTCGCTAATGTTAAATTTTATTTGCGGCCAATGTTTTATTGTTAGCGACATTATTTTTTATCGTTGTTAATATTAACGACGAAACTATGATATTTCATCGTTAAAATCTTTTAGTGACAAACTTATTGTGACGAAACTAGCGATGAAATATTATCATCGTTAATGTGATTTAGCTGTGAATATTGATGATTAGCGATGAAAAAATTCATCACTAAATATCAATTTTCTTACCGTGCCAACTTTTCTAATCCAGCGACTAAGCTAGTACAAATAAGGGCCGATTTAACATCGGACTTGGGGGGCCATGACCCTCTCAAATCTTAAATGATAATTATTTATTTTCTTTTTTTTTAATTAACATAATTATATTTTAGTATATAATCCCTCAAATATAAAATCTTAATTACCAGGATATAGTGTAATTTTTACTCATAAAGAGCAGCCACTAGTTCTTCCACTTAGAAAAAAAAAAACTATCGCATTAATAACATTAGTTGTCCTTAATTAAAAAATAATAATAAATTAAATGGATAAGAGTCTTAAGAAATTAATTTTTATTTTAAAAAAATTATAAATATATCGATCCAACAATTCTTAATTCTATGCGGAATGTCCTACGAAGGCTTAGTTCTTCCCACTATAAAAGTCATATGTCGTTATTAGACGGCCCGATCCTGAATCTGATCGAGAATCACCGGCCTCCGTACCACTTCCGTATTCACCGTCCTCTCCTTTTCGCTTTCGTTCTCGGAAGCCCTGATCGATCCGGCCATGGGCGCTGAGGGAGTGGTGGATGGCCACTTCGTCTTCACCTACGGCACGCTCAAGCGCGGCTTCTCCAACCACGCCCTCGTCCAAGAGCTGGTCCGCGCCGGCGACGCCTCCTTCGTCGGCGAAGCCCGCACCGCCTGCCGCCTCCCCCTCGTCTGCGGTCCCTACCGCGTCCCTTTCCTCCTCAACCTCCCCGGCGCAGGCGAGCGCGTCGCCGGCGAGATCTACGCTGTCTCGCCGCGCGGACTCGCCCGGATGGACGAGCTCGAGGGCACCCGCCGCGGCCACTACGAGCGCCTTCCCATCTCCGTCGTCCTCCTCGGTGATCCTGGAAGCCGGCCTGTGGAAGTGGCCGCGGAGGCGTATTATGCGAACCCGAGTTACGCCGGCGAGCTGTGGCGCCGCAACGGCGAGAGGGGTTACAGTGTGTACTCGGAGCAGGAAGCGATGGGGTATGTGAAGCGGAAGGATCGACCCCAGGACATCACCTTCCTCGAGCAGATCCGCCTCTTCGTCGCCTCGCCCCAATCTTAGATCAGAGCGGGTACGGTCTCCTCTTCCTCCTCTCCTTTTTCATTACTCCTCTTTTTTTTTTGTCATTTTTCTGTTCCTCTTCTTCGTCGGTGCCTCTTCTTTCGCGATGCCACTTACCAGTCCGTGGAGCGTTACGATCTGTAAACCCTGCCTTCGTATTTGGTCGAACAATTTGAAATTCCTAGATTCCTATCTTCCTTCAAGCAGAGATTGAAGAATTTGGGTAGCGATTTGTTGTACGATTCAGGAATCCCTTGTCTTCTGTGCATCATTCTCCCATGGATTCAACTATTTTGTCCCTTTCATAGTCTATTCTTAATTCCATCGGGCTTTGTCAAATTATGTGAATTTGGAACTGTTAGAGCGAGTCGTTCAAATCGACAAACGATCGAAAAGGATTGGTGGTGCCAAGAAAGATTAAGAAAAGGAGCATCAACTTGGCAACACTTAGTTAGTCCGTCAGCAATTTTCTGGTGGAAGATGCAAAATGAGAATTTGCAGCTGCGTCTTCGACATATCCAACCAATAATAATAAATGCCAGACAAAAGACAAACAAAGTTGAGGTCGGAAAAGTTGACAATCTGATTTCTCCTTTTTTCTTTTTTTTTCTTCTTCTCCAGGAATCTGCGTGAAGCTGATCTCGTGGAGAATAAACAGAGTATACAAATCGTATGGTGGGTTGAGAAACTTTTTGTGGACTCCATTTGAGATTCCAATATTGGTGATCGAGGCAATGGACAATAATGGTGATTAAAAATAATATTTGTAAAATTTGACGGGAAGAAAAGCATTTGAAAATTCCCTTTTATCAGTGTTATTAGAGGGGCTTTTCATCTAGGATATATATATACACATAAATTTGATATGCTGAGTGCCGTTTTCTTGTCCGATTGTGCGTGACGCACAGTAATCGCACATGGACATCGTTGATCTCGTCGGCGGAAGGTCGGATTCCGGTCCGGATTCGATTGCAATTCGATCGGAATCTGACCGCAATCCGATCGAAAATCGATCGGGATTTGGTCCGCATCGGAGTCCGATCGGATCCCGATTGATTTTCGATCAGATTGCGGCCAGAAATGGCCGCGATTGTGGCAGCCAGTGATCGGTTGTTGGTCGGAATCCGACCGACCGACGGTGAATCGACGACGACAAGGGTGAAAATCGTGCGGAAAAAATAGCAATCGCGATTTTAATTCGACGATTAAAATGTTGTTGAGCACGAGTCACACAGCACGAGGTACGTAGCTTTGCTTTGTTCATGTCCTCTTGATTTGTTCTTTTTCACTGTTTTCCCACGCGTCTATTCCTTAGGATTCAATGTTCATTTGTTGTACTTGAAATCAAAATCACTCATCCTTCATCATAAATTATTATTATGTTAAAAAACATATTTAAAAATAAAATTATAGAATTTCTTTTTCAAATAGGCAAAGCATTAAAATGGAAAAGTTTCTATATAACTGATTATTTTCGAATGGAAGGCTAAAAGCATCGGCACAAAATAATAAATGACTACTTTTATTCTGGAATATAAAATAAATCAAATATCTGTGAATAAATTTGATAAGCATTTATTTATATTCGTTGCTTAATTAAATGAATAAATTTTAATAATTTATTAAATTAAACAAATAAGTTTCATTATATATGAACAAAATTTATGCTCCATGTTCATGAATAAACATCTTATTAAACTTGTAAACAGACAAATAAATTCTCGAAACAAACAACTCAATTTGTAATTTTAAGCTCACTAATCAATCCAATAAAATTAAAAAATTTTAAAGATCAAATCAAATTTGAACTAAATTCAAACTCCTAAAAAAGAAAACAGATCAGATTCATTTTAATTTTAACCTTAATTTGATTTGGTTTGATTATCATTTCAAATAAATTTGAATATTGATTTGGTTTGATACGTGCAAGGCACTAGGAACATGGTTCAAAAGTTTTAAAAAAATTATAAAAGGGAATGTGCATGAAATGTTTGAAATTGCCCGAGATTTAAATATAAATAATTTTGCAATAAACTATTTCTTTTTCATGCAACTGGTTAATATCTCTCTTTGTCTTTAGTAATTATCATGAACAAATACAAAAAAAGATGCATGTTTTTAAACTTAGAAAAAATATCAGTCTCCATGTATATTTAACAAAATAATAATAATAATAATAATAAGGGCAAACTGTCACCATTTTTGGCTTGAATTTTCACTCATAATTAGAGGCATCTAGCGCCACGAACATAAAGAGTCTAAAATCTTAATAAATCAATTTATGACATCGGAGAACTTGAAAATGAAAAAATTTAAAAACATTCGATAACAAAATGTTGGCTCCGACTAAATTTATATATTTCTATAATGATATTATATTGTCAATTTTACTTTAATTTTTTATGAATTTATTTTTGAATTTTATAAAAAAAAAATCATGACAATGAAGATATTTTTTTATTTAGATAAGTTCTTATAAGTTCATGATTTTTTTTCATATCTTTTCAGTATGAGGCTTTGATTGTAGTCTTAATAATCTCTTCTTAAACGAAGGATCACATTGGCTCTCCTTCAACTTTGAAGGATTTCCTCTGATGATATCTGATTCTCAACCCATCAAGTCTTCTTGTCAGTTGTCAGGTTTTTCTGACCCAACTAAGCTTCCTATTTGGTATCTGGTTCACTAGGTTTTTCTGTCAGTTGTTCGATCCTCCTAATCCAACTAGATTTTTTGCTCGGTGTTTGATCCATCAAATTTTCCTGCTAGTTATCTGATTCTCCTAATCAAACTGTTCCTTTTGTTTGGTGTCTGATTCTCTTGATTCGGATACGGAAACTCCCACTTCCTTTATTTGAGGTTACTATTAATCCACCCACATAGCTTGATTTGGATATGAATCTGATATCAATTGTTGGATATGATGAAATTCACATTCCTATACAATGATATGATATTATCTATATTTTTATGGATTTATTTTTGAACGTTATCTAAAAAGTCTCATGTGTTGGGATCGGAATGCGCTAAAGGGGGATGAATAGTGTTCGCAACTCGTTCTTTGATTGTGTTCGCTCGTATGCTTATCTTTAAATGTTAGCAGCGTAAATAAAAACAAACAAAAACGAAACACAACTCACTGTACTAGTTTTACATAGTTCGGAATCCCTGATTCCTACTCTACAGATGATCACAATTATCTTTCTCCTTCTCGAAAACTTCCAGAGATAGAGAAATCTCTTACAACACTTGAGCTTACAATACAACAACCAAATACAAAGTATAAATCAAAAGACAAATAAAAACACTTTATACTTTTTCTTTTGCTGGAATGCTTGTTGGTTATTGTGGAATGACTTTTGAAGATTTAAAATGTAATAACACTTCCTCTTCAAAGACTCCAAGAACCGATTTTTTAAACTCCTCGCGAAGTGCTTCTTTTATAGGCTCGCCATTGGCTAATCTTCGCCTATCAGTCAACTGATCTTACCCTTAGTCGACTGGTCGCTCAATCGTTATCTCACAATAGTTTGATCCATATTGGATTTTAGTCGATCAGTCGACTGTCAAAACTCTCTGTGGCTTGCTACAGTGACACCAGTCGACTCCTTCATCATAGTAGTCGATTCCAGCCCATTCTGTATGCGCCTGACTACTAAGCCAGTCAACTGCTTGAGCACAACAGTTGACTAGTTCATCGGAGTTGCTGTTTCTCATTTTCCTAAGTTGCTCGAACACTGTTTCTACGTCACCCAAGCATACACCATGCCTAAGAACTATTTCTATATCGCCCGAGCACACACCATGCCCGAGCACTATTTCTACAATGCCCAAGCATTGTTTCTATGTGTGTCCGTCTACTGATCGCCTTCCTAGTCCAAGAGTCAAGTTCTGAGCCCCGTCGAGACTTCTTGAGCACCGCTCGGGGTTACGTGCACCCGAGAACCTCCAAGTCCCTAGCACGGATTCCCTCGGTGCCAGCACCCGAGCACCTTTCTCCTCGTCGCCCAAGGACTGTCGCCCATGCTTGGGATTTCTCAATCGCTCGAGCACCTTTCTCATCGCAGCTACTCAAGCAACTTTTTGAGTTGGGCATTTCTCAATGGCTCGACTAGCTCTGCCTGAGTACCAATGTATCAGTTGAGGTTCCACCTCGATTGATATCCTCAGTGCAATCTTTGACTCGGGCATTACTCAATCGCCCGAGTACCAACTCTGTATCAGTCAACTGTTGAATATCTCCAGTCGATTGATACCTCAATAGTTATCCTTTTCCCAAGCTACCTCCCATTCTTCACCTAGTATCCAATCAATTCTTAACCTACCAGGACTTTTCTCGTTCAGCATCTGATCACTCTTGATTTGTCGGAACCTCCCTTGCCTAGCGTCAGGTCAACTGTGACCTACTAGGACTTCTCTTGCCAAGCTCACTCTCCCTGACCTGTCGGGACTTCATCTGCCCAGCATTGTCTTCCTTGACCTACCGAGACTTCATCTGGCAAGCATTGTCTTCCTAAACCTACCAAGACTTCACTTGCCAAGAATGGTCTTCCTCAACCTGTCGGGACTTCATCTGTCAAGCACGATCTTCCTTGACCTATCGGAACTTCACTTGCCAAGCATGATCTCCTCGATCTATCGAGACATCACTTGTCAAGCACGATCTCCTTGATCTGTGGGGACTTCACTTGCCAAGCACGATCTCCTTGATATACGGAGACTTCATTTACCAAGCATGATATCATCGATCTGTCGGGACTTCACTTGCCTAGTCATCTAGTTACCCTTCACCTGCCAAGACTTCACACTTGCCAACTTCCCCGTTGGACTTTCCATCTCCAAGTGTCCATTTTATCCTGATCCACTTGGATTTTTCACTTGTCAATTCTCATTGGACTTCCGACCACTAAGTATCCAATCTCCCTTGACCGACTTGGATTTCTCACTTGTCAACTCCTAGTTGGACTTTACGCTAAACTCCATATGATTACGAATATCTCATACCATCTCATAATCATATTATCATTCATACATCGAAACTCAACTCCAACTCAAGTTTCACTCGAGCTTGATCCATCTTGACCTGAGATTGATTACACCAACAATTTCCCTCATACCATCCTTTACCTTTAGTCATATTGTCAAATATCAAAATTTAACTAGAGCCCAACTCGAGCTTGGTCAACCTTGGCATGAGGTCGATTGCACCAATAATCTCCTCCTTTTTAATATTTGATAATATCTTTAAGTTAGGCTAACCCATAAGCTCAACTTGCCTCCTTTTATGTCAAAGCATAACGAAGATTTCCTAACTTAAAATTACATTTGATGAGATTTTGAAATTGAGGAGGTTTTAGTTCAGGTTAGGTTATTTAGGACATCTTTGTGCACTAAGCATCTTGAGCCTAATTTAAACCCTTTCATTTCTCCCCCTTTGATACACATCAAAAAGTCTCTCAAAAACTTTCATATCTCATTCTCCTATGAAATCCTTCATTCTCCCCCTTTCATTATCCTTTATCATTATTCAATCATCATTCCTTGATAGTTAAGCTCTCCCTTGATTATTGCACCAACAATGTCTTTGGAGAGATTCTAAGCCTATAGGAATTCTAAACTTCAAAAATAGGGGCAAAAGTTCAACTTTGAACTTTAACATCCCTTTAAAAAATTTGATTATTACCCTAATTAACTCTCTAATCTATTTTCACTGAAAATCTCACCTTTTAAATGCTTATCTAAATGGTTAGGAGAAGTTAGGTTACTTAGGGTTAAAGTTTAATGGTTAAATCAAACTTATTCACCCAAAAACAACCTTATCAGTCGACTGATTTTTGAAATACATGAAATTGGAATTTTATATTTTTCAATCGAGCTTCAAAAATGCATAAGTAATTCTATATTTATCGAAAAATCTTGAAACTTCATACACACATTACTTATGCCAAATACTATGGGAGAAAAATAGATTTCTATGAAAATACCAATTATCTTTCAAAAATGATACAAAGTTCAAAACTATGGAAACTTTCAATATTTTTGTCTAACTTTGTATCAATCTTATCAATAATGATTGCTATCAAAAGATAGACTTCACTAAGATTTTTCAAAATGATTTTAAAATTATTTTAAAACCTTCTTTTCAATCATGATCTATGGGTCAAGTATACATGATTTGTGTATTAGTTTTTCTCATGATTCATTCCTATGATTTAATGAGTTTGAGTTCATTTAGATGCAACATATGAGTACCTTGAACATAACTCATTTTCCTAATATCTCAATGTGTCAAAAATATTTCAATACACACACATGTAATCTTATAATCTTTCTAAAATGTGGATTGATTCTTTCTTAGACTAAGAATCATGCATTGTTATCTAGGCATATTCAATTTGACCTCCTTACCAAGGTGTCAATTAATATCATTTGTCCTTAATTTCAATTGATTAAATGCATGACTTATGATCATGACATATTAATTTCATATTTTTCAAAAGAAAATCTATTATTCCAAAATGATGATGATGTCATGGCAAGATAAGTATCAAACTATATATTAACATGACATGTTCTATATAATTATAAGATGTATGATGTTATGACATGGAGTATGACAATCAGAGCATAACAAATGTATAAAAATACAAAGGTATAAAGATACTTAAATTTTGAACCTAATTTCTATTGTTTAAGATTATGTCAAATACCAAACTTGATATAATGACGTGTTAGCCCCCTCGAGTGTGCCAAAGCCTCCAACTTGGCACACTATTTAACTCTAGCATAATTGTATCAATCATGATCAATTTTCAAACTTCTATTTCCATTGGCACATCCTAAAATTTCTTAGGATATTGTTCTAAATTTATTTTTAAAGTACATCTATATTTTGAAAATGCTCTACAGTGTAACTCTGTTATGATTAGGTTAACTACCTTTCCATTCTAAGTTGACGCACTCTATACCCATCTAGTGTGAAGGATCACACTCCTAGGAACTCAATACCTATTGGAGCTCCTTGAATATTTTAGGTATTCATTGGGGATCACCTCCCTTGATATCTTCCTAATGACTCTCCTAGGCTTTTTGGAAGTCTTAGTCATTATAGTCTCTCAAGGTCAACTCTAGGGATAGCTTCCCTTGTAACCTTAACTTTCCTAGACCTAGATTTAGTTCTATAATTATATAGAATACTATGGTAGGAGGGCATGCTCCCCTTGAATTTAGGTTTGTATCCCAAACATTTCTTGTCCCTAAGTAGATCTTTCCTACCATCATCTAGGAGGGCATGCTCCCCTTGAATTTTTATCTTTCCAAGGGTCTTCTTTAATTTATCAAGTATTGACCTCAAGACTTGATTTTCTTTTCCTAATTTCTCAATTTCTCAATTTTTTATTTTTTGGTATTTCTTTGGGCAATTTTCTTCCTAGGCATATGTATATTTTTCTTAGGGTTATTGCCTATGTAGTTCTTATCCTTCCCATCCTTATCTAAATTAGGTCTACCTCTAAAAATTTTAATGGTTTCCTTAGGTAGGGTATGTTGGGTGATACCAAATAAATTGTCATAAGTCAAACATGATAATCAAATCTCGTCCAAGGAACAAGGAATCTGACTCCTACCTTGCTCCGGCGACCACCGGCAGGGATCGCAGCCTCTGCCCCCAAATCGGCACATAACAGCGACTAGGCCAGCAGCAGGCGCGGGCAGGGAGAAAGGAAGAGGAGCGGCGACGGCGCTCTTTGGCAGAGGAGGCCGGCGCGCACCGTCGGTGGCAGAGGAGGCCGGCGCAGACGGCGACGCCGTGGCCGAGGATAGGCGGCAGCGGAAGGGCCGCCTGCGGCGGCCGTCGCCACGCCGCGAGGCGCTTGGCGCTTCGCCGCCGCCATGGCGATGGCACTCGTCGGCAGCGTCGCGGCTCCGGCGAGCAGCAGAGGAGAGGGGCTTCCGTCGCCGCCGTCCGCCGCGAGGAGCAAACCGAGAGGAAGAGGGCAGGCGCCGATTGCGGTGGAGCGTTTCACAAAGAGGGAACCGTCGAGCGCGGCGTGGAAAAGGTCGCGGCGGGGGAAAAAAATAGAAAATAGAAAAACTTAGGGTTTCCGATTTAGGTTAATACCCCTTAAATAAAGCCTGTTTTCCCTATCTCCGTAATTATTTCGTACGACCTCGTCATAAATCCTCGAATTCCGAAATATAAAAACCATCGGAAATCCATATCAATCCAAAATTTTCCAAATTGCCTCGCAAAAACCTGCCAATACATGGTGAACTCCGAAAAATCCAAAAACCCCTAGGAACTCGAAAACCTAGGCGCTCTGATACCAAATAAATTGTCACGCCCCGAGGGAGTCCCCGCCAGACGAAAATCCGGCAGCATCTCCCCTATACGGGTGACAATACCAATTTTATACAAGGCCTACACGACCACTATACATCGGTCAACACGACCGGAATCATACCACATCACACGCAGATAATAATAAGGCCTCAGGCCAACAAATCTAGGTAAACAAAAGTCTACTCTAACTAGACTTACCCCTTCTGCCATCTGGGCAGGAATACTCAACCGAAATCCAATCGAAATAAAAATCCGATCAAAGGTCCCTAAGGACATACCAAAACATCCACAGGTACAAATATCCAACTCCAGTCCTAAACATATATTCTAATCCAAATACCCAAAAACCGTAAACACAAATAACAAAATACACTTCCACGACGAGGGGGTTTGGCAGCTGGACTCTCCTGACAGCTCCATCCTGAAATAGATATAAATCAACGGGGTGAGTTCAAAGAACTCTGCGGGTATAGTAGATATGCAAAGTAAGGTATAGCTAACAATACTAATCATGCCAGTACAGTCTCATATATATGGTAAGCAAGAAATAAATGCAAAAGGATCAGACACCTGAGTCTCCTACTCGATATAGGAGCATGTGCCTACTATAAGAGATAAAGTCATCACCATATAAGAACATTAAGCCTGGATGCATGACAATCATATGCAACATCCAAGGCATCACGAAAATGCAGCAAACACAATACACTGCCGATCCATGCAAAAATGCATGTCGTGCAAATGACATGGTCACCCCTGACGCTACCACCGCTACACGCAATGGTGAAGCCGAGTGGGTAGGGCTATGACAATGCGGCACTCGCCATCATCGCTCCCGAAAGTGACCGAGTGGACAGGGATGTCGCTTGAGTACACCTATCCTCCCGCCCCAAACATAGCGGGGAGCTAAGCTCTCATCTCCTGTCATGACTGCAGGAGGGATCCTCGCCCGCTACCACGCCTGCCGCTACCCATGAGCGGTCCAATGAGCTCGACAGAGCAACGCACACACCTCTCCGATGTACCACTAACCCATGAGTGGCAGGTGTGCAGCATGTAACTAGTCATGGCTCAACAATAATGGAACCTCTCACCAAAGATGCAATCATGCAAGATGGTGCATGATACTAAAGCATGTAAATCCAACTACAAATATCCATCCGAATAATATGCAAAATCAATAAGTGCATATAATCGATCCAAGCAACCATGATCCAAATAAAACAGGGAAGATATAATCATATCGATCAAATGCATGTAGCAAGTAGGCACAAATCATACTAGTATATAAACATGAAAAGTATTGCATGCTATCCTAACTAATATATCAACTCGACTATATCTAAAAGATAAGTCAAAGTACTACCAATATATATCCGTAAAGAACTGATCGTCACGACCGGAGACCTGCCTCGTGACCAAAACCTGCATAATGCATAACACATAGCTATTATTAAGCACAAAATATCATTCACTGACAAATCGAATACATAATCGATTCCTTCCATAACCAAATTAATCCAAAATAAATCCATCAAATCCAAGCACACGATAACGCTAAATACTACTATGTATCTCCAAGTAGACCTCAACCCGTAGGTCATAAATTGTAATTAACTCTCAATCCAAAAAACATATCCTTGCAATTTATCTCACCATGATCAATACTCATATAAAAATATTTTCCATCTCACAACACATCAAACCTCAAGCATCAATCTCATTATCACCTAAATCTCATATCCTCCGAATACCGTACCGATCAACCGAATAACACCAAATCAACCCAATCACAGCCAACTAAAACCCCAAGTTCAGCCCCAAATTGACTGCAACTCCGACTAAACCCTTGTTTCACAAATGACATCCACCCACCCCACTACCATCCGACCAGACGACCACTCTCACCACCCAAATTCCTCGCTACCCTAATGAATAACACCATCCATCCATACTCACCGATCAACCAAAACAGAAAAAAGACCTCACCTACTCCGGAGATCGCGCTAGAAGTCACGCGAAGGGAGAAAATCGCTGGCTCCACGCGACGGCTCGTGGCGTAGAAATCGGCGAGCACGGCAGGTGTCCGGGCAGAGGGGCCGACGACTGGCACCGAGAAGGCGGCGCCGGCCAAGGCGAAGAAACCGATGACCGCCGGAAAGAAGGGCGCTCATTGCCGCCAGGCGAGGAATTCGGCCGGTGACGGTAAGAAGAGAGCTCGGCGCGGCGGTGCTCACGGCGAGGAGGATGGCACCGCTGCCTAGGGCGAGGTGGCCGACGAGGCGCCGGGCGCGTTTTGGCGGGGAAGAAGGCTCCGGGCAGAGAAGAAGGCGTCGCCGGCGAATGACGAGAGGTCGCGGCGCGAGGAAGAGGGCGTTAGTGCGCCGGCTGTCGGAGCGGCTCGCGCGAGGAGAAACCCAAGAGAATAATCGCAAGTGGGAAAAGAAATAAAAGGAAATAGAATTTTTAGGTTTTCTATCGTGTATTTAATCCCTTTTAAATAGACCCTCTAAAGCCTGCTTATTTTATCCTCAGAAAATCTCAGACGAGTCCGCTTTAAATCCAAAAATTCCTAAAAATTCCTAAAATCTCAAAATAATCCTAGGATTATTTCCAAATTTTGGCCATTTAATTTCGTGGCGAATTCTCGACCATTTATTGTCGGCGGCGATTTATCGCCGCTGTTGGCCGTCGCCGTTACTCACACTGGATTTCACCTCGAAGTGGGTTTTGCTTTCAGTTGAACTCTAGACCTCAGCAGCAGTACAAGTTTACGAATCTCGGTAACCAAGTGATCCAAGGATCACTTGGTTACCGTGATTCATAAACTTTAGTACTTAGCCCGAGGTCTAGAGTTCAATCGGGAAGGCAAAACTCACTCAGGGTGGGAAGTCCAGTGAGTAACGACGGCCAAGGGCGACACCGTCGATCAATAGGGGTCGCCAATTCGCCAACAGGCGACATCTCGTCGACCAATAGAGGTCGTCGAATTTCGCCAACAGGGGCCCGTTCGTTACAATAAGGATCACTTGGTTACCAGGATTCATAAACTTTAGTACTTAGCCTGGAGGTCTAGAGTTCGAATCCTGGGGAAGGCAAAAACCCACTTCCAGGGGTGGGAAGACCAGGTGAGTAACGACGGGCCAACAGGGGCGACGGTCGTTGACCAATAGGGGTCACCGAATTCCGCCAATAGGGGCGACGGTCGTTGACCAATAGGGGTCACTGAATTCCGTCAACAGGGGCCCGGTCGTTACAATGGGGAATACAATCAAAGTTCCACATTGATAAGACATGAAAAAGATCATGTGCTTATAAGATGAAAAGATATCTCCATTGGTATGATACCTTTTGGGTATAACCCAAAAATAAAACCATAAGGACTTAGACTCAAAGTGGACAATATCATGTCATTATGAAGATATGTGAATCTTATAGGTACTAACAATTGGTATCAGAGTCATGGTCCATGTCAAGCCATGTACCTTGAACGAAGGAAGTGGAGCTTTCATGTCCAGATCAAGAGAACTAAACACCAGGCAGGAAGTCCAACTGGATCAAGAGGACTAGACAATTGACAGAAAGTCCTGGTGGATTAAGAATCATACAACAAATAGAAGAAGTCCTTCGAGAATGGATAGCTTGAGGGGGGCTCAATGTGGTCCTTCGTTTAAGGGGGAAATTGTTGGGAGTATGAGGAATACAATCAAAGTCTCACATCGATAAAACATAGAAAAGATCATGTACTTATAAGATAAAAAGATATTTCTATTGGTATGAGACCTTTTGGGTGAAATCCAAAAATAAAACCATGAGGACTTAGACCCAAAGTGGACAATATCATACCATTGTGGAGATATGTTGATCTTATAGGCAATAACAAGGTAGTTTTTGAGATAATTGATCTAGAATTATACTTAGGCTTATTATCATGATGTTGAGCACCTAAAAGATAAAACTTATTGCTAGCATGCTTTTTATCATGATACAAAGAAATTACATTTAAAAATGATAACTTAGGGTATGCCTTATGAGCTTCCCCTACACTTGAGCTCTCTACCTTGTCCATGGTTGGGTGCCTCCCCCTCGGACATTGAGTGCGGTAGTGTCCCTTTACATTCTTCCTTGTACTCCTCCTCATCTTATACTGATGAGGATTCTTCATGGAGTTCGACTAATTTGCTCCATAACTCCTTAGCATCCTTACATTTTCCTAATTTGCATAGAATTTTGTTAGGTATTAAATTAACTAAAATTATGATTACCTTATCATTAGCTTCTGATCTCTGGATTTATTCCTCAGTCCATTTGCTCCTTCGAAGTGCTTTTCTTTTCTTATCTTATGGAGCTTTAAATCCTTTGTCAGACAAACTATTCTTCCAAGTTCATCTAGAAGAACATCTCAGTTCTCACCCTCCATTGATCGAATCCTTCAAGTTCGTAGGGCATGGAAATCGAATGTTGAGTCCAAATCTGTCATCGAACTCCATGGATCCTCTATCTTGCGGTCCCTCGGCGGTGAGTCCGATGAAGATTGACCTTGTTCTGATACCACTTGTTGGGATCAGAATGCACTAGAGGGGGGTTGAATAGTGTTCGTGACTCATTCTTTGATTGCGTTCACTCATGTGCTTGTCTACAAAAGTTAGCAACAGAAATAAAAACAAACAAAAACAAAACACAAGCACAACTCACTACACCAGTTTTACGTGGTTTGGAATCCCCGATTCCTACTCAATGACCTAGCTCTCAAACAATCACTACTATCTTTCTCTTTCTCAGAAACTTCTGGAGGTGGAGAAATCTCTTACAACACTTGAGCTCACACTACAACAATCAAGTACAAAATATAAACTAAAAGACAAATGAAAAGATTTTACACGTTTGTTGTTTGAATGCTTATTGGTTGTTGTGGAATGACTTTTGATGATTTGGAATGTAACAACATCGGCTGATCTCTGCCTATCAGTCAATTGGACTTACTCCTAGTCGACTGGTCACTCAATCGTTGTCTTACAATGGCTTGATCCATGTCAGATTTCAGTCGATCAGTCGCTTCAGTAGACTGTCAAGCTACCAATTGACTGGTCAATTGACTTTAGAACTCTTTGGCTTGCTACAGTGACACCAGTAGATTGCTTCACTATAGTAGTCGATTCCAACTCATTCTGTATGCGCATGACCACTGAGTCAGTTGACTGCTCGAATACAGTAGTTGAATGCTTCATCGGAGCTACTGTTTCTCATTTTTCCGAATCGCTCGAGTACCATATTCGTTGCCCCTAGCATTGTTTCTACATCACCCGAACACACACCATGCCCAAGCACTGTTTCTACGTCGCCCAAGCATTCACAGTGCCTGAGCATTGTTTCTATGCGGGCTCGCCTATCGCCTGACTTCCCAAGTCCGAACGGCGAATACTGAGCCCCGCTTGGGACTTCTCGAGCCCTGCTCGGGACTTCTCGAGCATTGCTCGGGACTTCTCGAACATTGCTCGAGACATACTTCTCGAACCTCGCTCGAGACTTCTCGAGCCTTGCTCGAGACTTCCCGAGCACCGCTCGAGACTTCCGTCCCTCCGTGCGCGCCCGAGTACCTCCAAGTCCTGAGCGCTGTAGTCACCCGAGCACTAATTGCCTCGTCGCCCATGCCCAAGCACCTTTCTCACCATCGCCCAAGGGTTGTCACCCGCGCTCGGGGTTTCTCAGTTGCCCAAGCATCTTTCTCATCACGGTTGCCCGAGCGACTTCTTGAGTCGGGTGTTTCTCAACCACCCTACTAGCTATGCCCAAGTACCAATGTATCAATCAAGGTTCTGCCTCGACTAATGTCCTTAGCACAATCTTCAACTCGAGTGCTTCTCAATCGCCCGAGTACCAACTTCGTATCACTCGACTGATGCCTCAACAATTAGCCTTTTCCCAAGCTAACTCTCACTCTTCACCTGGTATTCGATCAATACTTAACTTATCAGGATTTTTCTCGTCCAATATCTGATATCTCTTGATCTACCAGAACCTCCCTTGCTTACCGTTCAGTCAACAGTGACTTACTAGGATTTCTCTTGCTAAGCTCGGTCTCCCTAACTTGCTAGGACTTCACTTACCAAGCACTGTCTTCCTTGACCTGCCGAGACTTCAACTGCCAATGACGGTCTTCCTTGACTTGTCGATACTTCACTTTCCAAACACGATATTTCTCGATCTGCCAAGACTTCACCTACCAAGCATAGTCTTTCGTAATCTGCTAGAACTTCACTTGTCAAGCATGATCTCCTCGATTTATCAAGACTTCACTTGTCATGCACAATCTTCTCAATCTATCATAACTTCACATGTCTAATCATCCGATCATAACTTCACATTTGTCAACTTTCCCATTGGACTTTCCATCACTAAGTGTCCAGTCTATCTTGACCCACTTGAATTTTCCACTTGTCAACTCTCGTTGGACTTCTGACCACTAAATATCCGATCTCCCTTAACCGACTTGGACTTTTCACTTGCTAACTCTCAATTGGACTTCGTGTTAAACTCCATATGATTGCGGATATCTCATACCATCTCATAGTCATATTATCATCCATACATCGAAACTCAACTCTAATTTGAGTCTCACTCGAGCTTGGTCCACCTTGACCTAAGATTGATTATACGAATAATCTCCCTCGGACCATCCTCTACCTTTAGTTATATTGTCAAACATCGAAATTCAATTCAAATTTGAACAATCTTCATCCTGAGAACGATTACACTAACATCACGGAGATATCTTCTTATGATCTTTTTAATTTATATCTTTTCAATATAAAATTATGCCAAAGAATTAAAATTAAAGTCTTGCATCTTTTTCTCCCTTCCCTTCACGTGTTCAT
The DNA here is from genome assembly GCA_025175895.1 of Wurfbainia villosa. NCBI lineage: Eukaryota > Viridiplantae > Streptophyta > Magnoliopsida > Zingiberales > Zingiberaceae > Wurfbainia > Wurfbainia villosa. The sequence goes on along the minus strand of CM045991.1, from coordinate 13,702,090 downwards.
GAAGTGCTGGTTCAGTATATTACAAGGAGAAGCTTGTGAAGCTCCACGAGGAGAACAATGCAAAGGAATCATATATATTATTTAATTTATGCCGATGAACAGCTAGCGTCGAGTCAACATCTCCATGAGCGTGACCGGCTTGGCCTCATCGTCCTCTGCACTCCATAAATCTCAAGCTTTAGCCTCTTCGCAACGAACAGATCAGGAAGCAGAAAAGAGAAATGAAGGGAGCACTCTGTCATGAGTTGGAGGTCAATCTCGACGCCAGTGAACTCTGGGAGGTCTACAGCCACCTGAAACTCGGCCAGCTTGTCCCCCAATTGCTCCCTAATCTCTTCCAAAAGGTGGAGCTCGTCGAAGGGGATGGTGGCGTCGGCACCGTTCTTCTCTGCACGTTCGCCGCCGGTGAGGTCCCCCTGCGTCGCAACTCCATTTATTTAACAGTTAAGATTCAACAAACACGCATGGCTTCTCGTTGTCGACGATGATGCATGGTATTTGCTGTGCTATATGTTTTCGGCAGGAGCGGGAAGGCCGAATCAGTACAAGGAGAAGTTTGTGAAGATTGATCACGAGAACAGAGTGAAGGAAGCGGTCGGAGTGGAAGGAGGGTTACTGGAACTCGGCTTCACCTACTATTTGATTCGATTTGAGATCGCTGAGAAGGAGAGCGGCTGGTCCATCATCAGATCGACGGTCGAATACGAAGTCGAGGAGGAGCACGCGGGCAATGCCTCTCTGGCCAGCACTGATACAGTGGCACTCATAGGTGAGGCTGTGGCTGGCTACCTTTTGGAGGAGAAGAACGGTGAAGCTTTAAATTCTTAATCGTGCCTATTTTGTATGGATACGAATCAGCATCCAATAAAATTGCTGTTGGGAATCTTGGCTCTTGCTTATTTGCGCTGGGAAAAAAAAAAAAAAAAAAAATGGAACCGCCACATTAACGGTCCTCCACCGCTGTCCCTACGTGTGGAGGGGATAAATCAGATGTCAAGTGGTTAGTGCAAAAATGCAGAGTCATCGATAGTTTGATCGTCACCTTTAAGAATCAATCTCTTGTCCTTTCAAACCTTGCGCTAGCCATCTGAATTTGCCCTAAGAGCTTGTGTTGAAAAATTAAAGGGAAAAGAGAGAATGGATGGGCGAAGGATACTTATATATGGAAGAGTTTTATTTCATATTAAAAGTTGACGGGTTACTTAATTTATATTGAATCATAACGCCCCGCAACATGAATATGGCGCACCTCACTTTGTCAGCATCCGTAAGCTGCATGAAGTCATATATCGTCTCCAATGATCGAATCCATCCTTCTGCAACAATCGGGTTTGTACTTCCCTTAAACTCTGTCGGTCCAAGATCCTTGAACTGCTTGTAAACTGGATTCACACTGGCTGTGGGACCACTGTGGGTGTTTCCATGCTCCCTGGCTCTCAACAGCTGTTGGATCTGTTCTCCCTGAATCCGACTCTGTTCCTGCATAATTGCGGCAAGCTCAGCGAGAAACTGACTACTCTGTCCCACTTCACCATTGTTTCTTCGACCCGCCATTCTCCTATAAAACCCGATACCTACATCGTTATCTCCAATTTGTACATAAACCTAAACATGATTACATTAAGACTACTACTTGAAAAGAAAATTTAAAGCTTACAAATGCGGGGATGGATGTATCTGAGTCCTTGATGAGATTGCATGCACACACTGTCCTTTAGGATCGTTGGATCTGATACCAACTGAAAAGACCTAACCCAGTATGCATATACTAAATCCCCAGTCACACATCAATATTACCCATTATACATAAGATCGGAACACCCGACAGAGAGTTTATTTTATTCCATTCAGTTTAGCAGTCTCAACTACACACTTTACCCTCTCAACCTGAAGAAAAATAGAACATCAAAACCAACTCCCCTTAAACTGGAAACCCTGTATCATAGATGTCCTGGACAATGTGTGTCATGCTCATCATCATCTCCTCAGTTACTCCAACTCCGTTTCTTGCATCCCAATCTGAGAATCCTGTTCCCTACCTGAAAACGTTATGTGAAATCATGAGTTCACAGCCCAGTAAGTAGATCAATGATAGGGATATAACACAGGGAGGAAAATTCAACAGGAAACATATATCTCTACAACTGTAAAGGTAAACTACTGTAGCTCAACATACATTTTCTGTTACACTTGCTGTAAGTCAGTATGAAACATAAACAATACTTTTATCATGCCATTATAACAAGTACTGCGAACCCAATCATGCCTTTCTGTTATGCTAACTGTACCTAAACATAACCCTCGTGGTACCTCACATTATGCATTTAAAATGCTGAGCCAGTCAAATACCTTATTTTCTTGTGCAATCCTGAGGTACCTCTAGAAAGAAACTAAGGGCCACCATCACCATCAGTCAATCTGTCAATTTGGGTGGGCCCTCCCCGGAGCTCAACCCGGGGAGCCCAACCCGTCCAGGCACCACTAATGCTCATGTACATACAGTTAGCTAAATAAGAATTTCTGTCATTTTCTATCATACTCAGTCACAGAAGGATAACATAGAACATCATGAGTGAACGAGTATATATCTATATATAGCATCTAACCTCATACACAGGTAGATGTTAATTACACCCACATATATATATAACATCTAACCTCATACACAGGTAGATGATAATTATACACATGTACATATAACATCTAACCTTACACACAAGTAGATGATAATATAACTTATTCACATAACATCGAAGTACAAGAAAGATCTGATGAACATTTAGCTAAAAATAATAACATTAAACATCATAGGTGAACAAATATATATATATATATATATATCTATATATAACATCTAACCTCATACACAGGTAGATGGTAATTACACACATATACATATAACATCTAACCTCATACACAGGTAGATGGTAATTACACACATATATCTATAGCATCTAACCTCATACACAGGTAGACAATATTTATCACATATTATATATCATTTACAGCATTAAGAAAAATCTTATAAAGGATTAACTAAACATGTTGACTGAGAACAAATATAACAGGAATCATCTACAGACATAAAGCTCATGTATATACAAATTTTTACATCCACCCTAGCAGGCTAATTCTTTTCAAACAAACTACTCCTTACATCAATTAAACCTTTATCTGGCTATTAACTGAAGATTTAAACCTCATATACATCACGCGGCATACTCAATTCGTAAGGACCCCAACATGTGTATACTCTGTTATTATCGTCCTACCGGATGAATCCCACCATACCTATTCACGCGTAAATTCATCAAAACGATCCTAAAATCCTAAACCGATCCCCTTCTCTCCCAACAACACCACTCTGTTTACCCGCTCCCTCTCCCCTGCCCTTCACCTGCCGAATACCCCCAAATTGCTGGCGACAACATTTTCCACTCTACAAAATCCTGCAACAACAACAGAAGAAAGTGCCACAAAGATAGAGAAGGGAATATTACCTTCACTTGAAGAGCTTTTTATCAACATCATCTTCTATATACCCATTTTGCCGACTCTAGTTAAGCTAAAGGCCTTTTCTATCGAATCCCTTACAGCTCCAAGATTGAACGCCCTAACCCCCTTCCCATGAACTCTTTGCCTGTCACCTCCTCCTAGCCGTCGGGTAGCCAAACTCCACCATTCTCCCCAGCTCAACCCATTCCCAACAATACCGATAATCCACCGCGGAAGCCTGCTAGAACCCAATCGGGAATCCCATTCCACCGGCACGCTTCAATCCCTAACACCCTGACTCCAACTCGTCACAACAGCCCCAAACGAGAATCTGTTGAACTCACCGCCCTCGCCAACCCTAGCCAAAGACTACTCACCGTGAAGAGGAAGGAGGAGGGTCGGTGTAGCTCCAAGCTCGTCTCCATGAAGGGGTTCGACGATCGCCCCTTTTCGTCGTCTGCAGCGGCTCGCGAGCAGAGGATGGGTCGCGCAAACGAAAAAGAAGGGAAAAAGAAAAAGAAAAGGAAAATAAAAAGGGTTCGGCCGGTTAAATGGGTTTTAGGGTTTTTTTCCCCTTCATGCCCCTCAACGGTGATTATTTAGGGTATAAATAGACCCCGAAATTTATTCTTCTTTTTCCAATGACATACGCCCGTGTATTTTTATCATGTTATTATTATTATTATTATTATTTTTTTTTGAGACTTGACAGACCTATCCTCCTCGGAGACAAACCCAACAGTCAATCCACCTTCAAAAATAGAAGACAGATTCTGTCTACTCGAGTTTGGAAGCCAGTCTACTTCCAACATAACAATTGTCTGTTGGAAATCGATGAGCCTCCGAAACAATTCCGGCGATACAAATTATCAATTCTCGATCAGATCGAAATATAACGGAAGAGAATATATAATTTCACAAATTATTAATCAACACATATGAATATAAATCAGTGAAGAAAAACAAAAACCTTTTTTTTCTAGAAAACTAACCTCTTGTAGCTTTCCTCCTTTTCTGTAAATTCTGGATGTGCAGAAACCACAGTCTTCCAGTACGATCCTCCTATCGACGGTGGTGTGTGGGCACTCCAAAAATATAAATCTCCGAAATCAATTATTTTTCTCTACGTTGTTTTCTAACTCATGAAAACATAGAGAAATGACCTTATATTAGATAAGGTAGGATCCTTTATTTATCATTTTAAAAATTTTATCGATTAAAGATTTTACCTTTTTAAAATTAAAAGGATCTCCACTAACCTTTTTATAGTATTTAATATATTCCAAATATATTAACGATATTATTAATATCCTTTTTGGATATTATCATAATAATCCAAAAACTATAATTATCTCATAATTATAATTATAATTTTAAAATCAAAAGGATATTCAACGATATTTTTAATATCCTTTTTGATATTACCATAATAATCCAAAAACTATAATTATCTCATAATTATAATTTTAATTTTAAAATCAAAAGGATATTTAACGATATTTTTAATATCCTTTTTTGGATATTACCATAATAATCCAAAAACTATAATTATCTCATAATTATAATTTTAATTAAATCTCATATTTAATTATATTTATCTCCAAGCCCTTGGAATCATGGAAACAATTTTCCATCTTGATATTTGATTTCTAAATTGTATTTTAGTCTGTCATAAATAAAGAAGGCGTACTAGGGACCATGGACCCATAACAAGAAGCTCCAATAAATTGGATAAATAATTAAACTCTTTAATTAATTTATTCAATTTATTAATTCCATTATTACTCCACTAAAAATATGGAATTGCACTCTTCTTTATTATAGAATATCTTACTCTATGAAAAGAGTCGTCCATTGATATAATCATTACATACGGATTAATCCACCATAGACAATTCACAATTGGAGCTAGGTTATTTTCCGTTTACCTCTCCAATTATTTTTTTTTAATTTATTATTATCCTCATTTACCATTAATCCACTAGTGAGTGGTTTCAATTTATAATTCCATTATAAATCAATTGGGCCCAACACTCAGTTCCAGAATTAACAAATGAGGGAATTGTATTTCTACTTCCCGCAAGAAGGAATCGATTCCATATCTGTGAATTTATATTCCCAGTCATTTATTTCAAATATAAATCTAAAATGCAAGTGTTGAGAATGCGTAATTGCAAACTTTAAACAAGCAAATTAAGAATCACATAGAAACAAATAGGAGTCTATAATTACTTCAGGATTAAGATCTATCCATATATGATCATCTTTATGATTTAATTTGAATTTCATAGTAAAACAGAATTTATTATGAAATTTCTAATTAAATCGGTCCAAGTCCTACATAATCTCATTATATATAAATGCCCCCATTAAGATGTCTCCACATCGGCGGTCCGGATAAGACAGTCACATTCAAAATATTCGTGGGGCGCATTAGTGATGCTTTAATTAAAGATCTCATACTTTAATTAATTTCATCACAGACTTAATTTAAGTTTATTATCCATAATTTAATCCTCTTGTATATATAACTCTTATAAATACTAAATTATGGCTACATCCAATAAACTAGGGATTTTACTATGATATTCTTAACAAGACATTTCATGCAAATATGTTCAATGATAAATGTCATTCATTTTTTTTATTTAAAAAAAACATAGTCCAATTACAATGCTTTGAGGGCACTATCCCAACATTGTCCACCTTCGAAGATAGACATGGCAATCTATCCTCTTTCATTGATAGACTTGAAGACAGACTCATTTTGTTGTCTATTTAAGAGCGTAACGTACACTTTTAATCACTGAAATGAAATTGGCGAAACAACTGACCATTGATGGTGACATTTCAAACCAAGCTGCCAAAGATAATAATGACTTTTACTCGACCATTAATTGAAAGATGCCTCCCAACTCAATGGTTTGTCAGCCTCTAGAGATAGACTCGAAAGTCTATTTGCCTCTAGAGATAGGCTCGGTAGTCTATATCGACCTTCAAAGATAGACTTTGTCGTCTATTGCCTTCTGGAACAGACGATAGTCTATCTGTTGGTTATTGCCCACGTAGGGGCATTTAGGATATGAGGATAATGGGGGGGCTCATTCTCTCCCTGCTTATATATACTTCTTGTGAAGAAGTATAGGGTGATGATGAAAGAACATTTGCATAGTGAGGGAGAAGAAGAGAAAGCATAGAGTTTTTTCTTCATCTTGTTATGGAGAACAAGATTGTCTTTGTCTCAGGTCATTGGGTTGAGAGTTGCGATGTTGTAACGTTGCGGTCATAATTCAAGATTTGTGACTATCATTTCGGCTGCAAATTTTGTTCAATATCAAAAGTTTGCAATGTCGGAGCTTTCGAAATCATTGAGGTATATTTTGTTTTTGCAAGTATTTCCTTTCACAAATAGTTAACATTGGTATCATAGTCAGGTTGAACGGCTTAAAATTCAATGAAATATGAGTTGAGAACTCAGAAGAATGGTTGTCGAAGTAGTTTATTCTGTAACGACGCAACTATTGTCGGAGCCGTGTGAAGCGGTGCTCGAGTGCACTAAGGTGCTTAGGACCGGAACACGATTCTCATCACGTGTAGTGGTGCTCGGGCATTAGTGGCATTCTGGTGACCATGGATGCAATGTGCAAGCTCGCGATGCTCAAGCACACAATGCTCAGGCGCGAGTGGTATTCGGGCATGCTTGAGATGTCCGGGATGCAAAGAGGTGCTCAAGACGCTTGACGTGATGCTGAGAGTGTGTTACACTGCTCGGGACGGTCGAGATGTGTGGAGGAAGTGCTTGGGTATTCGGGACGTTGAGGTCTCGAGTAATCGGTGAGCGTAGAGGCACGAGCACGGTGCTCGGGAATACAGTTCGAGCATAGTACTCGGGAGCATGACACGAGCCACAGAGCTCGGTGCTCGGGATGAGCATAGTGCTCGATGCTTAGGATGAGCCGTAGTGCTTTGTACTCGAGAAAGTCGCGATTCTTAATCATGGTGCTCGGGAGAGCTGAGCTTCTCAGTCGTGGTTTGGGAGAGTTGTGATTCTCACTCGACAAGTACTCAATAGTGCTCGAGGAGTACTTAGCGGTCCTTGGCAGGGCTCAGTGAGTGCTCAATATTTCCTTGGGAGTGCTTAGCGATGCTCGGCCTAAGTTGAGATCGACACAAGCTTAAGGTTGACACGAGATGAGGTGCTCGACAGGAGTGAGTTTAACTGCGATATCGAGTTATACTGGCACTAGCCTAAGTCATGTCGACTAGTGCTGAAATGGTTTGCTCGGACTTATCACGCAGAGACAGAATTTGAGAGTGCTCGAACAAGCCAAGTATCTCAAACCCACTCGAACTCCGCAACCCGAGTAGGATTTTGAAGTTGCCCAAAATCTAATCAAACTTAGTAAGTCCAGAAAGAATTTTTTGTTCGATCCGATTTGATGCTCTAGAGGGGGCTGAATAATGATTTCTCAATTTTGTTCACTTGATCATGCTCATCTACAAAAACTTATTAGTGCACGGCAGAATATACAAAAAATAGATAGCACAAACATAGACAAAAATACTATCACAAACACACACAATTTAACATAGTTCGGAACACTAGTTTCTACTCCACGGTTGAGCTCTAGTGATGCACACCACCACTAAATCTTCTCCTTCTCGGAAATAATCCGTAGGTGGAGAAACCTCTTGCAAAATGAGCTTACAAAAATACAGCTAAAATACAAGATTATACAGTGAAAAAGAAACTTAAAGAATACTTTACCAATGAGGAATTTTGATCACTTTGCTTGCTTGTTGGTTGCTTTGAGATGACTTGGAAAGTCAGGATGCAGCAATAATTCCCCTTCTAAATCTCCAAGAAAACCCTACTGAAATCCTCCACAAGTTGCTCCTTTTATGACATACATCGGGATGAATTTCTGCTTTGCCAGTCAACTAGTGAAAGCCACCAACTGACTACCAGAGCCACAACAGTAGTTGAGCTACAGTCAACTACATGACCAGTCAACTGGGTCATAATCCCAGTCGACTACTCGAGTCAACTAGGTTTCCGAGTGTTGAACACTCGACCAGTCGACTGGTAAGTCTCAAACATGAGATTTAACCTGATTATAATCCCCTCATACTTGATACTCACCCTTAGTCTAGACCTAAGCCTTCTAGTCACCTCCATCAGTTTCACACTCTCAGGATCCATCTGAGTCCTCCACGACTCATTCACTCTTCGCACTAGCCTTCAGGTGCTTCCATTGGCTATGTCATGCTAACCGGGTCACCTTTGTCAAGAGATCGCCTTTGGGACATCTCCATTGCCAAGCCTCAATGCTTGGACTTTCACCATCAAGACTACACACTTGGACTTATGTGGCCAAGATTACACCCTTGGACTTTCCTTTGTTAGATATCCATATTTGGACTTTCACTGTTAAGACTATACCCTTGGACTTTTCCATTGTCAAGTATCCATACTTGGACTTTCTATTGCCAAGAATCCAATCTTAGACTTTCCTTAATTTCCATGTCTCCAAACTTGGACTTCCACTCGAGTCTCACTCAAGCTAGGTCACTCTTGACCTGAGGTCGATTGCTCCAACAATCGCCTCCTAACAATCTCTCTCGTATGACTTTGGATATCCCAAACATCCACTTGTCATATGGTCAAACCATATTGTCAAACAATGGTCAAATCCATTGTCAAACATCAAAACTCTACTCGAGTCTCACTCAAGTTTGATCAATCATGATCTCGGTCAATTGCACGAACATTCCCGAGTGACTTGGACTCGGCCTAAGCCAAGGGTCTTAGGGAAGATGAAGAGGTACACCTCCGAGGTGTGTGAAAAAATGCTGCTAAGGTTTGGCGAGTGTGTAGACCCTCAAAAGTGGCATGTAGGCTTACCGAGGGCATTAAGTTAAAAGTGACTATTTGTGTACCGCATCTTAATATGAATACTGAGATGCAATTCTAGATTGTGGTGTATGGTGTTCATTAATTCATACACTCATCTTGGAATTTATATTCTAATCATTTTTGAGTTTTTGATGATTATTAGGGTATAAAAGTTGAGACATTTAACATCAATGGTCGCTTAAGACTCTCTTTTCTGTTTGATAGAGACATGACTATAAAAAAGAATGTCATACTGGATCTCATGAAGGAAGACAAGTTGAACGGTAACAACTATGATATTTGGCATCGGAAGGTTCAATTTATTTTCAAGGAACAAGAACTTAGGGAGGTTCTTAAGTACGAGATGGTGGACCCTGGAGAGGGTACCACAACATAGGCGAGATGGGATCAAGAGGTATATCGTGGTTGGAAAAAGAAAGATGGCCAAGATAGGATAATTCTTCTCAACAGCATGCACGATAAGCTAATCTCGATATATGAGCAGTATCCTACTGCTATGTCAGTCAGGTATGCTCTTAAATAGTATTATGGCACCCCATCAACTTCTAAGTTGAGGATATTGACATATAAGTTCATCACTTATAAGAAGAGGCCCGATCATACTATGAAGCATCATTTAATTCATATGTCAAATATGATTTAAGAATATGGAGGAGTCAATGTCAAATGAACTTCAAGTATTTGGGGGGGAGGGGTTGATTCAGTCTTTACATGACTCCTAGGATATAGTTAAGAGCTACCTCACATGCACTGAAAGTGTTCCTACTTTCACAGATGTGAGTAGGTACTGTGAGCTCGAGAAGGAGCACTAGGAGGTGACCATATCTTCTTTGGGTCATGCTTACTTCATGGAGTCAAGTAAGGACTCCACGGGTACAAAGCGCAAGTGGCGCAAGCATGAGAAGAAGAATGAAGATCATGGCAAGAAGAAGCCATTTGTAAAGATAGTTGAAAAAGGATAAAAAAAATAAGAAGGAGCTCATAAAGAGTAATGTTCGATGCTACATATGTGGTAAGCTTGAGCATTTTGCACGCGAGTGTAGTGAGCGAAAGGTTTATCCTTTTTCTTTACATGGTTTGAGTTATATGTCATCTAGCGTAATATTTGCTAACTCTTCTCCTTTGTGAATTCTAGACTCAGGAGCCACAGATCATGTAGCTCGTGATAGGAGTGCATACGTAGAATTTCGTCATTTAAATTCATATGCGAGAAGGTTATATGAAGGGAATGGGGATTTGTAGAGGTGAGAAGGATTGACACTTGTAAGTTTTTGCTGCAAAGTAATCAAGTCATGTATCTCTATGGTGTATTGTATGCTCCAGACATTAGGCGAAATCTCGTCTCTGTCCGTTGTCTAGACCAGCTAGGATACTATGTTTATATTGGAGAACTCTAATATTTCCATCTCATTTGATAGTTCTTTAATATGTTCTGGTATAGTCCATGAGGGACTTTATGCACTAAATTTGATTTCATTTCCTAAGTTTTATCCTACTTCTCCTATTACCTTAGCATCTAATAGTGTAGTGGATGATGTGAATGTATGACATAGTATACTTGATCACATAGGGAAAGAGAGAATGGGTCGGTTAGCAGAATATGACATGTTAGGTCAGCTAACCAAGATCGAGTTGCCCTTGTGTGAGTTTTGCCTAGCAGCCAATGCTACAAGAAAACCATTTGGGAAACCAATGAGAAATGAGACTTCATTGCAGTTGGTTCATTCTGACATTTATGGACCTATGAATGTGAGAGTCTGAAATGGAGTCATGTATTTCATTACATTTATAGACGATTACACGCATTTTAGTTTTGTCTACCTAATCTCATACAAGTCGGAGGCACTGGAGTGCTTTAGAAAGTTTATTAGCGAGGTTGAAAATCAGCTAGAATTGAAGGTGAAAACTCTCAGAACTGATCGGGGGTGCGAGTATCTATCTGAGCAGTTTAAAGATCTTTGTTTCAAAAAAAGGCATTACAAGACAACTGACTATTCCTGCTACTCAGTAGAATGGAGTCGCCAAGAGAAGGAATATGACTCTATTGGAAATAGTGAGGTCTATGATGGCGCAAGTCAATTTACCTATCTTCCATTGGGAGACACATTATTGATTGCAGCATATATCCTTAATTGTGTTCCAATTAAGTTCGTGGTCAGTACCCCATATGAGCTTTCGATAGGGAGGAAACCTATCCTTAGTCATTTGAGGTCATAGGGTTATGTTGTGCATGTTAATGATTCATCACACAAATATGCCAAGTTAGACCCATGAGTAAAGAAGTGTATTTTTATCATATACTCTGAACACTCCAAGGGATATGTGTTCCTAGAAAAATATACGGACGGGATAGTCACTGAGATTGAGTCTCGTGATATCATATTTCTCGAAAATAATTTTTCTAAGAGAGGAGAAATCGATTGAGACTTCACCTTCTATGAGATGGATGAGTCTCGTGGCTCAGTCGAGCCTAGAGGCGGGATTCAAGACCTTGTTATGGATCTTGGTCCTAGTGGGAGAGGTTCATATGAATGTGTGGAGGCTCTCTCTATTCATAGGAGTGGTCGGGGATATGTACCTCATCATCATTTCTCAATTGAGAATGAGATTTTAATTGTGACTCTAGAGGACGAGGATGATCCGAGGACTCTAAGAGAGACTATTGAGGGTTCTGCGAAGGACCAATGGTTTATGACCATATAAGAAGAAATGGAATCAATGAAAGTCAATGAGGTCTAGGACCTAGTTGACTTACCTAAGAATAGAAAAGTCATTGGGAACAAGTGGGTTCTCAAAATTAAGAAGAAGGTCAATGGATTGATCGAGAGATATAAGACGCGTCTGGTAGTTAAGGGTTACACTCAGACAAAGGGCATTGACTATGAGGAGACTTTTTTCCCTGTAGTCAAGTTCACATCGATCCATTTACTTTTAGCGATTGTCACTAATTTAGATTTAGAGTTACATCAGATGAACATGAAGGTCGCTTTCTTTAATGGAAGTTTGGATGAAGAGATCTACATGGAACAAATTGATGGGTTCGTTCTAGTAGGTCTAGAAGATAAGGTCTGTCAACTTTAGAAGTTGATATATAACCTAAAGTAATCATCCAGGCAGTGGTACCTTAAATTTCATGAGGAGGTGATATCTTATGGTTTTACAATTGTCGAAGAGGATCATTGTGTCTATATGATAAGAACAGATAATTCTTTTGTGATGCTATCGTTATATATGGATGACATAATATTGGTTAGGAACAACATTAAGTATTTGATAACCATTATAACATGATTGGCATCCACTTTCAACATGAAGGACATGGGTGAAGACGAGTTCATCCTTAGAATGCATATCCAAAGGGATCGCTCGAGAAAATTTCTAGCTCTTTCACAAGAGACATACATTAAGAAAATTCTTGAGCACTTTGGGACAAGTTATTGTAATCTCATAGATATTTCAATCGCTAAAGGTGAAGCTCTGAGCTTAGAAATGTGTCAGAAATTCAGAAAGAAATAAGGGAAATGAGTAAAGTATCTTATTCCAATGTAATTGGAAGTCTATTGTACGCAATGATGTATACATGATCGGACATATGTTATGCAGTCATTCTAGTATATAGATATCAAGCAAATCTTGGAAAGGGTCACAGGAGAGCAGTGAAAAGAATTTTTTGATATCTTAAAGGAACTATAAACTTCTCTCTGTGTTATGGAGGAGACGATTTGCAACTTGTGGGATATTCAGATGTCGATTGGGGAGGTAATCTGGATAAATACAAATCAACATCAGGTTTCGCTTTCTTGCTCAATAGTAGGGTCATCTCTTAGAGTAGTAAGAAGCAAACCTGTATTTCTCTATCTACGATGAAGGTTGAGTTCGTAGCATATTCAGTAGCAGTTCAGGAGAGTATTTGACTCCAAAGACTATTAGATAACTTAAGGATTGTAGTGGATAGTGGAAGGCCAGTAATGATTTATTATAATAATCAGATCTCTATCGCTTGCACTTGAGACCCTAAGTTTCATAATAGAATCAAACACATAGATACCAGATATCATTATGTGAGAGACATCATTAATAAGAATGAAGTGATTGTCAAATACATTTCAACACACAACGTGGTGGTTGACTCCTTCACCAAATCTATCACTAGAAAGTCTTTTTTTTTTTGACATAGAGAGTCTGTGTGTGTGTGTGTGCGCGCGCGCGCGATATGTCAGGCAGGCGAGGTAAACTCTCTCACATAAGTGACCACCTCCAAGAGTGGAGATAAGACGGTTTCTAACTGTAAGAGATTTTAAGAGCAACTTTGCTAGAACTTAAGTCACCTTGATACATGTTCAGAATGAGGTCATGTATGACATGGATGTAGTCACATGCATGTTGCTTCTAAGTAACTAGGTTTAAGATCTCATATATCACCTATAATTTATGATATTGTCTTTAAGGTACTTTCTTGGAGATCTCTAGGTAGAGTCTTATGTGAAGACTGAGTCCCATATGTTGGTGCAATCGGCCTAGGTCACGATCGACCGAACTCGAGTGAGACTCGAGTAGGATTTTGATGTTTAACAATGGTTTGACAACTGCTTGACAATATGGGTTTGACTATATGTTGACCATATGACTAGTGGATGATTGGAATATTCAAAATGATATGGGGGACACTACAACAAAAAGGGAAAATAACGACGAATTATTTTCGTCGCTAATATCAAAAATTCGCTGCTAAATACAATTGCCGATGAAATAATTTCGTCGCTAGAGTCGTCGTAATAAGGTTGTCGCAAAGACGAATTAGCGACGAATTAAGGATTTTTCGTCGTTAACATTACCAACGAAATAAAAAACGTCGCTAAAAATAAAACTTTCGTTGCAAAATGTAGAATGTCGGAACGAGGAAAATCACCAATATTAGCGACGAAATATCTTAAATTCGTCACCAAATATCAGTCGAGTGACCCGATATAGCAGTCAACTGTTAATTTACTGTCCCGCCACAGAATCGGGAGAGACTCGACCATCGACTCGACTGACAGGTTAACGACAAAAAAATTACATTTCGTTGCTAACTATCAGTCGACTGACGCGAGAAATGACTCGACTGTCTATTTTTGGCCAGCCGCAGAATCGAGAGACCCTCGACTGACGACTCGACTGGTGACTTATTAGCGATGAACTATATAAGTTTCGTCGCTAATGTCTTGCAGTAGGCAAGCGTGCCAACTTGCGGCTCGACTGATACACTAAATTTTAGCGACGAAACTACTAATTTCGTCACTAACCCTTAATTTCCTGATGTCGTATATCAACGGTTAGTGACAAAACAGAAAATATTCGTTGCTAACCATCAAAATACAGTTTTCCAGAATCCATTCCATTTGTATTCGAAATCCTGTAATACAATATCAACCATAATTTAACTTAACAACATACAAATCAAATAATAAAACCAACATATACATTTAAAAACAACTAACATAACATCGAATTTAAAATCCAAAACATCCAATTTAAACTCCAAAACATCCAAATTCACAAATCCATAGTATTCAAATGCAAAAACATTAATTATTACAAACTCTAAGATGGAGGAGGAGGTGAAGCTGAAGACGACTCGTGCATCAATGATTGTAATGCTCTAGGTGCAAGTCGATTCAAAATTACTTCAAACATATCTTGTCTTGATCTCATAGATGTCAACTCATCTTGAGTGGAAGTCCAAATATGGATACTTGACAAGGAGGAGATTATTAGAGCAATCAACCTCAGATCAAGGTTGAACAAGCTCAAGTGAGACTTGAGTGGAAGTCCATGATTGGATTCTTGGTAATGGAGAAGTCCAAATATGGATACTTGACAAAGAAAATCCAAGATTGGATTCTTGGCGATAGAGAAGTCCAAGTATGGATACTTGACAAGGAAAAGTCCAAGGGTGGAGTATTGGCAATGGAAAGTCCAAATATGGATATTTGGAAAAGGAAAAAGTCCAAAGGTGTAGTCTTGGTCATGTAAATTCAATGATGCAAAGGTTAGAATTCACCAACCTTAACGATCCCTACTAGTCCGCCCCCGGACCATCGTAAGAGAGGTAAATCACGGTAGGCCTTTGACCCTTGAGACTAGTAACTAGCACATGGAGGGACGACACCCTCACATATGGTCGTGTAAATCCAAGTGTGTAGTCTTAATGGTGAAAATCCAAGTATAGATACTTGGCAAAGGGAAAAGTCCAAGGGTGTAGTCTTGGTCGTGTAAGTGTGTAGTCTTGGTGGCGAAAGTCCAAGTTTGGAGACTTGGCAATGGAGAAGTCCCGGAGGCGTGACCTCTTTGCAAAGGAGACCTGTTATCATGACAAAGTCGATGGAAGCACTTGAAGGCTAGGGCCAAGGGTGAGGAGTCATGAACTCGAACCAAGGGCTTGAAACTGATGGAAGTAGCATGAAGTCTTAGGTCTAGGCTAAGGGTACCCGATGACATGAAAAAGCGGATGGAAGCACCTGGATGCTAACGCAAAGGGCGAAGGAGTTGTGGATGACTCGGATGGACCCTGAGAGTGTGAGGCTGATGGAGGTGATTAAAGACTCAGGTCTAGGACTAGGGTGAGTATCAAACATGAGGGGATCATGTTTGGGTTAAACCTCATGTTTGAGGTTTACCAATCGACTGAGGCTTTGGACCAGTCGACTGGTCGAGTGCACTACACTAGAGAGGCTTAATTGACTCGAGCAGTCAACTGATCAAGCAGTTGACTGAGGCTCGACAGCTGACCTGTGGCTTTGGCAGTCAACTAGTGGCTTGCACCATTCGACTGGTCACTAATAGTTGACTGCTAGGGTAGAGCAGTCGTCTGGCCTTAAATGTGTTAGGGCAATCTCTTGCCGTGATATGGTTTTGATGGTGTGGCAAAGGGTTTAAGTTAGTTTGATATGTTGATATGATATGTGCGTTGAAGTCGTGCAGGACTTAGTAATTCGCACATGGAGCCGTGGCGAGTTTCACATCTCATGACTCGTGCCTTGAGTCGGTGAAGGATAGCTTTGCGGAAGCCGTGCGCTTGGAGCATCCGAGGGACCGCCGGACGAGAAGCTTGGAGTGGCCGGAGGAAGTAGACTTGAGGCAAGAGGCGAAGGAGCATTGCAGAGCCGTGCGCTGATCTTTGGAGGGACGTGGCCGAACGAAGAACCGAGGCGAGGACTCAGAAATGAGAGTGGCGATTGTAACCCGGGAAGGGTAGCTCTTAGGTGAAACTTGGCCCATTTGGCCAAGTGTCGGATGGGTTTTCGAGCACGGTCATTGCCATGTCATAGCGATCAGCCTCAATCAGTGAGTTATTGGTATCATTCGATCGGATTGTAGCGTGATCGCCCGCCATCATGGGCGATCATTGCCAAGACCATCGATCGGCTCGAAAAGCGATCGGTAGTCAATGGGGTTTACCCGCAGAACCGTTCGTAACCGATTAGGCGTCGACTACGGAGGCGTGATCGTGATGAGGTCCATCAGTCGACTGCCAAGAGTTCCGTTGGACTACAACGGTCGGGATCCGATGTGTTCGGAGGCCGTTGTAGTGACGGCGATCAAGCGCCAAGCGTGATCGTGATGGCGTGCAACGGAAGAAGTTAGCCCTCTATAAAGAGAGGTGTGAGCCTGAGAGGCTAATGCTCATACTCTAAACGATCTTCCTAGTGCCCCACAAGCTCTAAACTCTTCTTACTTGTCTTTACTTCAATCCTATTGTAAGAAGAGTGATCTTGGTTGTAAAGGTTACCTCCACCTAGCTTGGTGCAAAGGAGAGACCATTTAGTGGATTGGTTTAACGGAGTGATTCCCCGAGGACGAATCGGGGACCGTGGATTAGCGGCGTAGCCGTGAACCACGTTATACCATCGTGTTAGCGGTTGTTTTATTGTTTGTCTTTTGCTTTGTATTTGTATATTTCGCTTGCGCTAATCTTTGTAGGCGAGCAATTTCTTTACGCGTCCAAGCGTCGAGGCTATTCACCCCCTCTCTAAGCCATATCGATCCCCTACAAGTGGTATCGAGCCGGTAAAGCTTGTCACAGGACTAACCAGCCCTACATCAAAATGGTCGGCTCAACATCCATCCTCCGAAGTTTGAAGGAGAATTCGCAGTGGAAGAAGCGAATGGAGGTATTTTTAAAGCAGTTTTGATATAATGATTACAATGGAATCCGGTTTCGTTTTGCCTAGGGATGAAGAAGGGAAACCAATCGAAAAATCACGATGGACTAAGAAGCAAAGAGAGGAGCACCTTGCGAACTCAAAGGCAAAACATCATCTTTTCAATGTGCTCCCCCAACAAGAAATTAACCGAATAGGAGAATGCCTAAGCGCCAAGGAGATGTGGGAGAAGCTAATTGAGCTTCATGAAGGCACATCCGAGGCAAAGCTAGCAAGGAGAGATCTCCTCCGCTCCCAACTATCCAACATCAAATTAGAAAAGGGAGAAAAGGTAATTTCTTTGCATTCTAGATTCAAAGAAATTTTAAATGGACTAACAAGTGTAGGTGAGAAGCTATCAAACCGGGATATGGTAATGAAGGCCATAGATGCCTTTCCCCGGTCCTCAAAGTGGAGCTCCATGGTGGACTCATTCTATATCTCAAAGAATTTAGAAGTGAGCACCTTGGAGGAGTTCTTCTCAACAATGGAACTCCACGAAACAAGGCTTGAGGGAATACAAGAGGAGCCTAAAATTCAACCCTCAAGAGGAGTAGCATTGTTGGCAAATAAGGGGAAGAAGAAGATGGAAATCCCCTCCTCCTCCGATGACGAAGCGTCTTCCTCCTCCTCCATGGATAGCACCGAAGAAGCCTACATGGTAAGGAGGGTAAGACGAGCATTTAAGAATTTTAGATTTGATAAATCTAATGATAGGATGAGAAGACCAAGGGGGAAGGTCATATGCTACAATTGCCAAGGAGAAGGGCACATAAGGGACAATTGTCCTCTCCTAAACAAGAGCAAGGAAGAAAGGAAAAAGAAAGAAGAAAAGAAGAAGAAAAAGGGGAGCAAGAAAAAGAAGGAAGAGGAGAAGAAGACACAGGAGAAGGGAAAGGCTAAGGCTCTCAAGGCAAGGACTTGGGATGATCCATCCTCATCCTCCTCATCATCATCGGATGAGGAGAATGCCTTTGTCACCAATTTGGCCTTGATGGCCTTTGATGACTTGGATTGCTCTTCCTCCGAAGATGAAGGTTCAAGCTCAAGAGGAGAGAGCTCAAGTGAAGAAGAAGGAGCTTCTACATCCTCATCATCCGAAGAAGAAGAGGACATGGAAACTATGGTAACGAATCTCTCACCCCATAAGATAGTTTCCATGATTTCTAGCTTAACTAAGGATTTATTTAGAGCTAAGAAGAAAAACAAAAGCATGCTAGATCAAATTAAGGACCTAGAACAAAAATTAGAAAAAGCATGCTTAAATGAAAATGAAAATATTTCTTCTAGCTTAGATGATGCATGCTCACATGATTATATGCCTTTAAATGTTAATGATGCATGCATAAATGAAAATAGGGCATTAAGGGAAAAGGTAGATTATTTAACAAAAGCCCTAGAAAAATTCACTATAGGCTCCAACACTTTAAATATGATCTTAGGGAGCCAAAGAGCTAGTTTCAACAAGAAAGGCCTAGGATACAAAGAAAAGAAAAATGAAAAGGCCTATAAATGCCTAATAGCTAGGGGACAAGATAAAAAGAAAGCAATAGCTAGAAAATGGATCCCCAAGGAGTATTTAGTGAACCCAATAGGAAAGAATTTATTTTTGGTTCCAAAATCTATCCTTAAGGGTTAGAATAACCCTAGGGTAGTCAACCATATGAACTTGACCTATATCATATTTTGGTTGACTTAGGATGACGGGACAACATTTTTTAGATAGTGTTGGGTGATGATAACGTACCCATAAATAGATAATAATGCTTAAATCATGATGATTGATGTAATTCCTATGTATATTTACAATCATGATTTATGTTTTTGAAATTTGGCATGTTATCATGAGAAATAGGGTTAAGTCATGCTTTAGGTGACACTTTGGTTATTATCATCATATAATACCTAATGCATGACTATAAATTGATGAAAACATGCATTTCATGATCATAATGTAGAATTCATTCATATATGTCATTATGATCATGTAGAATGTTAGGTTGATACTTAACCATGATAGAATTGCATGAATATATTGGTTAAGTATATACAAATACCCCCTAGGATGCATCTCACACCCACTATAGGCTACCTTGATTGCAAACTTAGCATGGGTGAGATGTTAGGATGATACAAATGTCCACTAATGCCTATGGCATTTAGATGGTCATTTAAAGTATCAACATAGCAATAATAGACCAATCATGGGGAAGACTTATGTTTAATTCATAGACATATTGCCCAAAGATCATGGTTGGATATTTCATATGTTTTCAAAACAATTTCTTACCTTAAAATACATGTATTCATGTTTTGAAACAATTGGATACAAAACTAGGTAGCTAACTTGATACTAGAATGATCAAAAACCTAGTGGTTTTTAGAACTTTTGGATTTTTGGAAAAAACAAGAAAATATAATGAGTTTTCATGAAAAACTATTTTTCCTTGATAGATATACTTAAAAGAAATATGTTCCCCAAAATTCATGATTTTTAGAATTTTCTGGAATTTATAATGCATTTCTGAAATTCGTCCAGAAAATCAAAAATTCAGATTCCTTTGTGCGGTCATTGCCCATCTTGATAGCAGTGGTGGTGGCTCTAAATCAGAACATTGGAGGCCGAATTCAGTTTGTAAACCTACAACAAGTGGTAGAAATATACTTGATGCCATCAACAAGTGGTACCCAATTTTTAAATCAACTTGTCATATTTTTCCTCCATTATACTTGATGCCATGAGCTTATAACTTAGTGTTAATCTTTTTGATGGTGTCAAAGGGGGAGAAATAATTATGTTTAAGTTAATTATTTTAGGGGGAGAAATATATTAGGGGGAGAAATATATGATAGGGGGAGAAAATTTGCATGGAGAGTTTCATGGATTAAGGGGGAGTTGCATGTTGTTATATCATGTTTATCTTTACATGCTTTCTTACCTTAGAATTTATATCAAATGTTTTTACCTAGCAAGCGGATTGCCACACATCAAAAAAGGGGAGATTGTTAGGGCAATCTCTTGCCGTGATATGGTTTTGATGGTGTGGCAAAGGGTTTAAGTTAGTTTGATATGTTGATATGATATGTGCGTTGAAGTCGTGCAGGACTTAGTAATTCGCACATGGAGCCGTGGCGAGTTTCACATCTCATGACTCGTGCCTTGAGTCGGTGAAGGATAGCTTTGCGGAAGCCGTGCGCTTGGAGCATCCGAGGACAGCCGGACGAAGCTTGGAGTGGCCGGAGGAAGTAGACTTGAGGCAAGAGGCGAAGGAGCATTGCGAGTCCGTCGCTGATCTTTGCCGAGGGGCGTGGCGAGCGAAGAGAACCGAGCGAGGACTCAGAGATGAGTGGCGATTGTAACCGGGAAGGGTAGCTCTTAGGTGAAACTTGGCCATTTGGCCGAGTGTCGGATGGGTTTCAGACACGGTCATTGCCATGTCATGGCGGTCATTGCTCAATCGAGTGAGTTCGGTGGTATCATTGGCCCGGATTGTGGCCAGCGATCGGCGCCATCATTAGGCGGTCGGTGCCAAGACCATCGATCATTCGGCTGGCCGGCGTGATAAGTAACCCGGAGATCGGCCGATCGATGAGGTCCATCGATCGCTAAGAGTTCCGCTGGACTACGGTCGGGGATCCGACGTGTTCGGAGGCCAGGATGGGCAATGATCGCCAAGGGCGGCGAATGATCGTGATGGCGGCAAACGGAAGAAGTTAGCCCTCTATAAAAAGAGAGGGTGTGAGCCTTTGAGAGGCTAATGCTCATACTCCAAACGATCTTCCTAGTGCCCCACAAGCTCTAAACTCTTCTTACTTGTCTTTACTTCAATCCTATTGTAAGAAGAGTGATCTTGGTTGTAAAGGTTACCTCCACCTAGCTTGGTGCAAAGGAGAGACCATTTAGTGGATTGGTTTAACGAGAGTGATTCACCGAGGACGAATCGGGGACCGTGGATTAGCGGCGTAGCCGTGAACCACGTTATACCATCGTGTTAGCGTTTGTTTTATTGTTTGTCTTTTGCTTTGTATTTGTATATTCCGCTTGCGCTAATCTTTTGTAGACGAGCAATTTACGACGTCCAACGTACGAGGGCTATTCACCCCCCTCTAGCCGGCCATATCGATCCCCTACAAGTGGTATCAGAGCCAGGTAAAGCTTGTCACCGGACTAACCGCCGCAACAAGCCCTACATCAAAAATGGTCGGCTCCAACATCCATCCTCCGAAGTTTGAAGGAGAATTCGCTTGGTGGAAGAAGCGAATGGAGGTATTTTTCGAAACGGATTTTGATATAATGATTACAATGGAATCCGGTTTCGTTTTGCCTAGGGATGAAGAAGGGAAACCAATCGAAAAATCACGATGGACTAAGAAGCAAAGAGAGGAGCACCTTGCGAACTCAAAGGCAAAACATCATCTTTTCAATGTGCTCCCCCAACAAGAAATCAACCGAATAGGAGAATGCCTAAGCGCCAAGGAGATGTGGGAGAAGCTAATTGAGCTTCATGAAGGCACATCCGAGGCAAAGCTAGCAAGGAGAGATCTCCTCCGCTCCCAACTATCCAACATCAAATTAGAAAAGGGAGAAAAGGTAATTTCTTTGCATTCTAGATTCAAAGAAATTTTAAATGGACTAACAAGTGTAGGTGAGAAGCTATCAAACCGGGATATGGTAATGAAGGCCATAGATGCCTTTCCCCGGTCCTCAAAGTGGAGCTCCATGGTGGACTCATTCTATATCTCAAAGAATTTAGAAGTGAGCACCTTGGAGGAGTTCTTCTCAACAATGGAACTCCAGAAACAAGGCTTGAGGGAATACAAGAGGAGCCTAAAATTCAACCCTCAAGAGGAGTAGCATTGTTGGCAAATAAGGGAAGAAGAAGATGGAAATCCCTCCTCCTCCGATGATTTAAGCGTCTTCCTCCTCCTCCATGGATAGCACCGAAGAAGCCTACATGGTAAGGAGGGTAAGACGAGCATTTAAGAATTTTAGATTTGATAAATCTAATGATAGGATGAGAAGACCAAGGGGGAAGGTCATATGCTACAATTGCCAAGGAGAAGGGCACATAAGGGACAATTGTCCTCTCCTAAACAAGAGCAAGGAAGAAAGGAAAAAGAAAGAAGAAAAGAAGAAGAAAAAGGGGAGCAAGAAAAAGAAGGAAGAGGAGAAGAAGACAAAGGAGAAGGGAAAGGCTAAGGCTCTCAAGGCAAGGACTTGGGATGATCCATCCTCATCCTCCTCATCATCATCGGATGAGGAGAATGCCTTTGTCACCAATTTGGCCTTGATGGCCTTTGATGACTTGGATTGCTCTTCCTCCGAAGATGAAGGTTCAAGCTCAAGAGGAGAGAGCTCAAGTGAAGAAGAAGGAGCTTCTACATCCTCATCATCCGAAGAAGAAGAGGACATGGAAACTATGGTAACGAATCTCTCACCCCATAAGATAGTTTCCATGATTTCTAGCTTAACTAAGGA
Organism: Wurfbainia villosa; assembly: GCA_025175895.1. Taxonomy (NCBI): domain Eukaryota; kingdom Viridiplantae; phylum Streptophyta; class Magnoliopsida; order Zingiberales; family Zingiberaceae; genus Wurfbainia; species Wurfbainia villosa. The sequence continues at coordinate 13,679,016 of CM045991.1, read as the reverse complement.
TTTATTTAGAGCTAAGAAGAAAAACAAAAGCATGCTAGATCAAATTAAGGACCTAGAACAAAAATTAGAAAAAGCATGCTTAAATGAAAATGAAAATATTTCTTCTAGCTTAGATGATGCATGCTCACATGATTATATGCCTTTAAATGTTAATGATGCATGCATAAATGAAAATAGGGCATTAAGGGAAAAGGTAGATTATTTAACAAAAGCCCTAGAAAAATTCACTATAGGCTCCAACACTTTAAATATGATCTTAGGGAGCCAAAGAGCTAGTTTCAACAAGAAAGGCCTAGGATACAAAGAAAAGAAAAATGAAAAGGCATATAAATGCCTAATAGCTAGGGGACAAGATAAAAAGAAAGCAATAGCTAGAAAATGGATCCCCAAGGAGTATTTAGTGAACCCAATAGGAAAGAATTTATTTTTGGTTCCAAAATCTATCCTTAAGGGTTAGAATAACCCTAGGGTAGTCAACCATATGAACTTGACCTATATCATATTTTGGTTGACTTAGGATGACGGGACAACATTTTTTAGATAGTGTTGGGTGATGATAACGTACCCATAAATAGATAATAATGCTTAAATCATGATGATTGATGTAATTCCTATGTATATTTACAATCATGATTTATGTTTTTGAAATTTGGCATGTTATCATGAGAAATAGGGTTAAGTCATGCTTTAGGTGACACTTTGGTTATTATCATCATATAATACCTAATGCATGACTATAAATTGATGAAAACATGCATTTCATGATCATAATGTAGAATTCATTCATATATGTCATTATGATCATGTAGAATGTTAGGTTGATACTTAACCATGATAGAATTGCATGAATATATTGGTTAAGTATATACAAATACCCCCTAGGATGCATCTCACACCCACTATAGGCTACCTTGATTGCAAACTTAGCATGGGTGAGATGTTAGGATGATACAAATGTCCACTAATGCCTATGGCATTTAGATGGTCATTTAAAGTATCAACATAGCAATAATAGATCAATCATGGGGAAGGCTTATGTTTAATTCATAGACATATTGCCCAAAGATCATGGTTGGATATTTCATATGTTTTCAAAACAATTTCTTACCTTAAAATACATGTATTCATGTTTTGAAACAATTGGATGCAAAACTAGGTAGCTAACTTGATACTAGAATGATCAAAAACCTAGTGGTTTTTAGAACTTTTGGATTTTTGGCAAAAACAAGAAAATATAATGAGTTTTCATGAAAAACTATTTTTCCTTGATAGATATACTTAAAAGAAATATGTTCCCCAAAATTCATGATTTTTAGAATTTTCTGGAATTTATAATGCATTTCTGAAATTAAATCCCGTAAAATCAAAAATTGATTCCTTTGTGCGGTCATTGCCATCTTGATAGCGATCATTGGTGGCTATAAATCAGAACATTGGAGGCCGAATTCAGTTTGTAAACCTACAACAAGTGGTAGAAATATACTTGATGCCATCAACAAGTGGTACCCAATTTTTAAATCAACTTGTCATATTTTTCCTCCATTATACTTGATGCCATGAGCTTATAACTTAGTGTTAATCTTTTTGATGGTGTCAAAGGGGGAGAAATAATTATGTTTAAGTTAATTATTTTAGGGGGAGAAATATATTAGGGGGAGAAATATATGATAGGGGGAGAAAATTTTCATGGAGAGTTTCATGGATTAAGGGGGAGTTGCATGTTGTTATATCATGTTTATCTTTACATGCTTTCTTACCTTAGAGTTTATATCAAATGTTTTTACCTAACTTAAACGGATTGCCACACATCAAAAAGGGGGAGATTGTTAGGGCAATCTCTTACCGTGATATGGTTTTGATGGTGTGGCAAAGGGTTTAAGTTAGTTTGATATGTTGATATGATATGTGCGTTGAAGTCGTGCAGGACTTAGTAATTCGCACATGGAGCCGTGGCGAGTTTCACATCTCATGACTCGTGCCTTGAGTCGGTGAAGGATAGCTTTGCGGAAGCCGTGCGCTTGGAGCATCCGAGGGACCGCCGGACGAGAAGCTTGGAGTGAAGCCGGAGGAAGTAGACTTGAGGCAAGAGACGCGAAGGAGCATCGCAGCCGCGGCGCCCGATGTCGCTGAGGACGTGGCCGAGAACGAAGAGAACTTCGGCGCGAGGACTCAGAAATGAGAGTGAGCGATTGTAACCCGGGAAGGGTAGCTCTTAGGTGAAACTTGGCCATTTGGCCAAGTGTCGATGGGTTTTTCGACACCACGATCGCTATGTCATGGCAATGATCGCTTCCGAGTCGAGTGAGTTCGACCGTATACGATCGATCGATTAGGCGCGCAATGATCGCCATACATGGGCCGATCGCTAAGATTATCGGCCGATCGCCAAGGCGCAATGATCGTCAATGGGGTTTCGGCCAAACCGCTCGAGCCGATTAGGCGCCGACTTACGAGGCGGCAATGATCGACGATGAGGTCCATCGGGCCGATCGCCAAGAGTTCCCTTGGACTACAATTGTCGGGATCCGACGTGTTCGGAGGCCGCTAGTAGTAATGCGATCGCCAAGCGGCATCGATGGCGGCAAACGGGAAGAAGTTAGCCCTCTCTATAAAAAGAGAGGGTGTGAGCCTTTGAGAGGCTAATGCTCATACTCCAAACGATCTTCCTAATGCCCCACAAGCTCTAAACTCTTCTTACTTGTCTTTACTTCAATCCTATTGTAAGAAGAGTGATCTTGGTTGTAAAGGTTACCTCCACCTAGCTTGGTGCAAAGGAGAGACCATTTAGTGGATTGGTTTAACGGAGTGATTCACCGAGGATGAATCAGGGACCGTGGATTAGCGGCGTAGCCGTGAACCACGTTATACCATCGTGTTAGCGTTTGTTTTATTATTTGTCTTTTGCTTTGTATTTGTATATTCCGCTTGCGCTAATCTTTTGTAGACGAGCAATTTACGACGTCCAACGTACGAGGGCTATTCACCCCCCTCTAGCCGGCCATATCGATCCCCTACAAAATGGACAAGACATAGAAGGTTTTGTAGTTGATTGTTGCCTCGAAGCACGTATCAGGATAGATGCTTGTGAAGCCGGCGTAAGGGCCGACGCGACCAAGCCCTCCTCTTTGCCGATCATATTGAGTCCACATCTTGACTTCGTCGGCTTTGCCTCTTCGCCTTTAACAAAACCAACGTGGTCCCGAGCAATACGTATTAAGGAGTTCTTTCACAATTGATTCTTGGTGATTTAGGAGGGGATTTGCTGCTGCATTTCAGCCCTTCCAAGGCAGTAAAAGCAACAACATCAACAAGCAATCAAAAGTTTTTTTTGTAAAGTGTTTTTACTTGTTTCTTTCATTTGCTATTGTATTTGATGTTTCCTTGTTGTAAGCTTCATATTCTACGAGGTTTCTTGTAAAATACGAAAAAAAAAAATTATTATATGGATTAAACCCTGTAATTAATTGGGATTAATTAAGGGATTAATTGGGTTAATTAGTGGATTAAATCAGGCTTGAACCGGATTTGAAATTGGGCTAAAACCTGTTGGGCCGAATCCATTGGGCTGGAATTGGGCTTGAATTGGATTGGGTCAAAGCGGATTGGGTTGAACTTGGGTTGGTTTAACCGAATCGCTCTAACAACGTCTAAAAATAGGGTCGGAAACTCGCGATCCGCATTACTCCTTCCGCGATCTCTCCGATTCTCTCTTCCGCGTCTCTGCGTCGCACATCTCTTCGCCGCGCGATTTCATCGTTCCTCCTCAGCTCGTCGGCGTCTGGCGGGAGCAGTTCGTCGGCGCCACCGCTAGGGCTGACCTCTGGCCAAGGATCAAGGGGGGTGTTCGCCTGGGGAAATCTCAGCGACATTTCCGACGGACGGGCGGCGCTGTCGTCGTGGCGGTGAGCTGCCACGCAGGTGCGGTGGTTTTCGTTTAGTTAGGTTTCTTTGTTGTTCCATAGATCTTGTTGTGTTGATCGGGGTTTGGCTGAGAAACCTGACATTGTCGCGGCAGATTCGATTTTCCGACGATCTGCGTTTGCTGAGGTTATCTTCAGCCGGCAGTTTTGAGGGAGAGCTGAGCTAGGGGTGTCAGGATTGGAGCTGGGATTTCCATCGGGAGCAGCTGGATTCTGGCGGAGGTTTAGAACTGGTAAGTCTCGACATAAAGGTGTTGTTCAATCTACGAATTGGGAGCGCCATTCCGATTGCTACCGGAGTTAGCATGTGAACAGGCGGTGTCGCGAATTGGCCACGAGCAATTCTCGGTGGTGTGAAGATTTGTTGAGGATGGCTACGACAGTGGCTTCACTCTGCTGGATCAGGAGCTGCTGTCAATTGATTTTTGGCCATCGTCGGATCTCCTTGTACAAGGTAAGCCGATTTGGATGCTGCGTGGATTGTAGTAGGGTTTGGATCAAGAAATTTCTGTGATTTCAGCTGTGATGGGGTATGGGTATGGAATTTCTCTGCAGGTGGTTGATTGAGCTGTGATCTGCGATTATGGAGGGCAGCGCCGGTGTGATCGAAACACGACACCAGTAGCCCTTGTTGTATTCTGAATTGGGAGACTTTGCTTCCAATTTGATTATGGATCTGGAGATGATACCCTATTATTGGATCAGAAGGTTGTGGCTAAGCAGTACCAGGTGAGGTGAGTTCCAATCTAGATTTACAGTTAATTAGCTTTTAATGGCAAGATTTGTGCATTTGATAGAGAAGTTGTTTATTGGTTATTGTTATCAGTTTTGATATTAGGCTGATATAGATTTGTTACGTATTCTTTGAAGGATTGATTAGGTTAATCGGATGAATAGATCAATCTAGTTGATCGAGATACCAGGTTAATGTAGGATTTGATTCGGTCATTAGATGTATGATGATACTTAACTGTATCTTATTGTTACAGGACTTTGATGGTGATGGATACATGAATGTGGAGATGGATAACACGGATTATGTATCAGGTGGGTAATATCTACCTGGTCCGGTAGTTTGATCAATTCCAGTGCATGATCTTGGATATATATATGTTTATACCTGTTTATCTTAAATCCACTCATGTTTAATCATATGCTTGTACTGCCTTGACCTTTGAGATATAAACTCTGGTACTTCATTGATTATCTAGCTCGGCTAGGAACTATAAACCCTATTATGTATTAGCTGATAGATGTTCAGTAAGTACATGTGGTTAGGGTTATCTTTGTGACTTCAGATTGGTTTACTGTATTACATCACTAGGGTTAGGTGATGGTTTGGATTATGGAGTCGTTTGTTGTATCATATCCATATTAGTGGTGCATTTATGATGGATCTAGTTGTCGATGCATAGATAATTGTATGGTTGTCAGTATGTGACCAGGGACTAGAGGTCCTAGTGTGATGGTATATCCATTATGGATTGTCTGCCTGTGTATGGTTATATGGACGGTCGATTGTGTATTGCTACTGACTAGAGGTCTCAGTGTGGTTGACTGTCAGATGAGTATGACTCTTTGTGTGATAGAGAGAGTCTTGTGGATTGTAGTCCTTGCATTGTTTGACTTTTGGTTGACCAGGACTCCCCGTGGGATAGGGAGTGTGGCGAGGATACATGTATGGAGCTATGCATCATTACATTGCATGCATGCTGTTGACTGAGTCTCCCTTGTGGATGAGATGGGTCGTCAGTCATCCTGCCTCCCCGGCCACTCGGGGTAGTGGTAGCAGGGTTGAGGGCAGAGCATTGGATGTGCCGCGCTCGACCACTATGGATGGTGGTAGCTGGAGATGCGCACCTGGCCACTGTGCAGAGTGGTGTTAGCACTCGCCCACTATAGACGGTGGTTGTGTGACGTGCAGTTGTCCTGTGTGCGGCGTTTGTCTACTCATGGGTAGGGACAGCGTGGCTTGCAGCAGGGGCCCCTAGGAGTAGTTAGCTTTTTACGCTTATACGCTACTCAGTCATACTACCCAACTCGGTCACCCGAGAGTGGTGGCAGCTGGAGTCGGGCTAGTTGTCATTTGTCGTGCCACCCTGGCCACTCTGGGGTCGTGGTTGGACGGGTCCGCAGACAGTGACCATGCATATGCATTGCTGATATATATGTATACATGTATTTGATATATGTTTTACATATGCCTGTGAGATGCTGCATTTGATTGAGCTATGATTGTTGCACATGCTTGTACATCATGATACATGTCATTTGCATTTTATTTACTGCTATGTGTTGAGCATGATACATGCGTTGATTCAGACTGTTATATGCATTTGATTAGCATCATGTCATGGTGTGGTACGGACCGGGTTATTATACAGGTGATCATATACTGTTCATATGTCTGAGTATTGGTCAGGTATGAGATTGACTTGATACATTATATGGGTTATGTTATTGTATATCTGTCAGGATGATATAGCTTATGGTGTTGCAGACCGACGGGTACATTGGTACATTACTTCATGTTCAGTTGATCAGTTAGTATATACATTGAGTATGACTTTACTATAGTTACTTGTTATTAGAGTTGGATAGGACTGTATATCTATTGGACTCATGCTGTATACCTGTAGATCTTCACATGTATACTTGTAGATCTATCCTTATATGTTGTTCATGCACTTTCTATATATTACCCCTGAGTTTATACTCACCACCCCTGGACCCTGGGCTTCCTGTCGCCCAGATAACAGGTAGAAGATTTCTTGGACGTTTGGAGCTCCGCCAGCTGATCCCATCTCACACCGGACGAATGGACCTGTTTTCCGTATTGTTGTATTACTATGGATTGTCGTTTTGTGGTTTTAACCTGTATTGTTTCCGTATCTGTGATATACGGACGTATTGTATGTATTTGGCTTTCGCTGTTGCTTCTATTATGTTTCTTGTTGTGTCAAGTCACTCCGGAGTGCACAGTTGGGTCATTGTATCTTGTTGATCTGTTTGTATTGTTTCCGCTGTGTTTATTATGTTTGATATGATGATATCTGCGTATATCATATTGTTGTTGTGGGCCTACGGGCCTTGTATTAACCCGATATGTTGTCACGTACAGAGGAGATGCCGTCCGTTTGTTTTTCAGCACGGCATACTCTCGGGGCATGACATTTCTCCACCTCCGATGTCATACCAAGAATAAGAGATTTTAGTGAGTGTAGGTCACTATAGCTCGGTCGTAGAGCAGTAACTAGGGTTCCGAACCACATAAAATTCCTTGTGTTGTGTTTGTATTTCGTTTATGCTTAACTTTATTTTTGTTCCGTACTAATGATTACAGATAAGCCCGACATGATCGAGATCGAAGAAATCAATGAATCGCTATTCACTCCCGCTCTAGTGCACTAAACGGTTCCCAACACATGCCTTCACAATATTAGAGAAATCTAGCATATGCCTTTATAATAAATAGAGGATCAACACTGTGTCACGTGTTTCATACCATGTGTGATAAAATGACTAGGAAAAGTGAGAGTCATATTACTTGAGACAGTAAATGAATATTCCCGAGCCCCACTGTGTGAGATCCGAGATCCTCTGGGTGAGATCTCTAGTGCCCTAATTACTTTCGACTATTTCTTGAAGCCCTAAGTCAATGTTTGCAACTTTATTCTATTTATCAAATACCCAAAAGATAAATTAAGGTATGAGGGACAAATCTCGGAAAGCAGTTGAGTTGAGATTGATAGATTCAAGTTTGGGAAAAGGAAGACTAATTGACAATGCATTATTAGCTTATATTCGCTGATTAGTCTTTTATGTTCATCCATGAAGGGATTAAACATATTAGTGAATATAAAATCGAACGTCATCTGGGGATTACTTTCGATGAGGAAATTAGCTCGATTGAATGTAACTAGTCTTGGATTTAGAGTACAATGAGATTTTGTATCCTATGATACAAAGATGACTACTCAATCATCCTAACAGATGCATTGAGTTTTTTTTTTTGTTTGCAGGTGTACTCACAAGTTGCACGATGTCCAACTCTATATGCAAACCCAGTACGATGATGTGATGGATTACATGAGTTGTAATCTTATGACAAAAGTTAAGTGCCCTTGTATGCAAATAGGAGATGTTGGTTATTGCCCACACGTAGGGACATTTAGTATATGAGGATCCATGTCTCATTAACCCATGATCCCATTCTCTCCCTCCTTATATATACTTCTTGTGAAGAAGTATAGGATGATGATGCAAGAACATTTGCATAGTGAGGGAGAAGAAGAGAAAGTGTAGAGACTTTTCTTCATCTTGTTGAGGAGAACAAGATTGCCTTCATCTCACGTCATTGGGTTGAGAATTGCAACGTAGTGACATTGTAGTGATAGTTCAAGATTTGTGACTATCATCCCAACTGCAAATTTTGTTCAAGATCAAAAATTTGCAATGTCGGAAATTTCGGAATCATTGAGGTATATTTTGTCTCCCAAGCATTTTCCTTTCACAAGTAGTTAACACTGTCCACCTTCAAAGACAAACATGTCCTCCTCAAAGACAGACTCAAATAGTCGGTCCACCTTTGTCACGCCCCGAGAGCATACCGAGCCGAAAATTAAACGGACGACACCTCCCCTGTACGTGGCAAAATTTTGGGTTAATACAAGGCCCGTAGGCCCACAATAACAACAATATATATATCAAAACAACAACTACACAAAAACACAGCGGAAATAAACCACAACAATACAACAATCCCACACATGCATACCGGTATAACTAACACACCACAACAACACGAAATCTCGACAAAATCTGAATATACAACATATACATCACGAAAACTCCAAAATACAATGCACAATGGACAGCAGGCCCAAAATAAAACACGGGAGCCTCGTGAGATGAGATGATGTCAGTCGACGATGCTCCAAGCTGTCACGAAGTCTTCTACCTGTTACCTGGGCGACAGAAAACCCAGGGTCCGCGGGGGTGGTGAGTAAAACTCAGCAGGTAATAGAAAACATGTATGTATGTAATATCACATGTATTTCGACAACATAATCTAGATGTACAACAGGTATATCAGCATAGTATATAAATACAAGCATATCTAGTCTAAGCAAATGAATAACATAAAATGCGGACATACAAGTTCAACTGCGCTTTCGCTACTCTGATCCAACCTGAACATATATCCAACATATATATAACAGGAAGAGTAATACCAACACATAATCTACTCATGCTACAGGCCAAGGTATCTATGGTCTATCCAACCCATACCAATATCCGACACAACTGTATAACATATGCAAGAAACATGCATGAATATGATGTACAATCAAATGCAGCAAACATAATACAATCAAATGCAACATCACAATAAGCATATATATATAGACTGTATCTATATATGTATACTAATCACAATCATCCATATATATATATACATGCATATATGTATATATATGACAATATGTAAAAATGCCATCAGTCAGCAATGCAGCATGCATGGTCATGTCGGCTCACCCTAAAGCTACCACGACCCCAGTGTGGCCTCGGTGGCTCGAGCATGACAACTGTCCCAACTCAACACCAACCACTACTCTCGAGTGGCCGAGTGGGCAGTATGATCGAGTAGCATATAAGCGTAAAGAGCAAGTTACACGATGGGGTTCCCTGTTGTTGGCCACTCCGACAGTCACTACCCATGAGTGGTCGAGTGCCACACACGCAGGACTACGGCACGCAAATCTAACTACCACCATCTATAGTGGTAGAGTGCGGCACCATAATGCTCTGCCCTCACATGGGTGACTCCTCCTATGAGTAACCGTGGAGGCAAGATGACTGGCGACCCTCTCAACCACAAGGGAGACCTCGTCACCAGCGTGCATGTAAATGCATAAATGCAATGTCTCACATACAGGCATCCACCATAGACTCTCTATTCTACAGAGAATCATACTAACCAGATCACGCACTCTCTATCCTGTAGAGAGTCATACTCAACTGATCATAATACTCTCTATCCTGTAGAGAGTCATACCAATCTAATCGACGCACTCTCTATCCTGTAGAGAGTCGTACTCAACTGATTATAACAAGCTAGGACCACCGGTCCGTAGCAATACCCTAAGTATCATTCCTCTGACCATTTACACAATACATGTTCGGTGGTAATATACAACCTAAGGGTACTAGAACTAACCCTAGGTTAAAGACATTATCTACCTACGGATGACCTTTTTGCCCAATGTACAATCAGGTTGTCATCCGGACTTTACTATTTGCACTTAACTTAAACAAATTTTAAGTTACTTGCATCACCTATATGTATAACTCCTAATCATGATAAAATAAACATGATATCAACAATGGAGTTAATAGCCAACCGTAAAGGATCAAGCATACGATAAAAAGAGCAGGGTCAAGATAATATGAACACCTAACATGCTCATATCTATGACTAAATCTGAATGCAATACATCTACCCGGACCAGGTAGGAAATTATCCACCTGATAAGAAGCTCGTGATAATAATCTTCATGCCTGTGGACCTGCCTCGTAACCAAGTCCTGCACACAACATAAACCATCATTAAATCCCAACACATGACAACAATTTAAATCAAACCCTACATCCTTTCATATTCACTAATCTTGATCATTATATACAAATCAATTGTCTCGATACTAATTAAAGTCTCGATCACACCTCCAACATCACTTCGGCTATATCACCGTAAGTATACAGACCAGATCCAATCAACAATTCACAATGATTCAAATCAACACTGTAAACATGAACAACCCATCCATAACTATTAATCATCGTGTCAATACTAGCTCAACTATAACGTACTATATATCCATATAAGAAATCTTCTATTACCAACAAATCCATCACAAGATTAGTTTAATCACATACAACCAACTCCTTCAATTCGATCAGCTCCTCTTTTACACACTGCCACCGACCCATTCAACCTAAGATCCGGCACCTACAATCACCAGAATTCCTACTGCAAATTCCATCCACAGCCACTTCAACCGACTGAAATTTACCAAGCTCTCAACTCACTGTCCATCCAACGAATCAAACTTAAATTTATAGCATACAGAGAAAATCAATCTTGCTTACCCGAAGTTAAACCTCGTCGGCAGCAACTCCACATAACCGGCAGCCAATCTCCAACAACCGGCAACCCCCTTTTTCCCTACTCCTTGTTGCCGACACCAACACCTGCCCAATTCAACAGATCAAGCTCAATAAGAACAAGATCACAGCTTGACCTTATAACTCGTCCTAAATCGATGAACAATGTTGATCTTACCGAGCTAAGCTTACGTGAATAGATCCGACAACAACTGTGAGCAAAAGGGGCAACGACCGACTGAGCTCGAGCTCATGTGGCGGCGGAGCAAATCTGCGGCAGCGACGAGTAGGGAAGGTTGCCGACCGGGAAGAGGAGAAAGGCTCGCAATTGAGGGAAATCACCCGGTGTTGAGGTCGTCGGAGAGCAGGTCGCGGATGAGAGGGAAGAAGCCGTCGCTGAACGAAAAGGGCGAACTGGGCGTGGCCGGCGCGTGGGGAGAAGACGGCTACGGACGGCGAGCGCGTGACGCGCAAGGGCGGCGATGAGGCGCGGTGACGGGGCACGGCGATTGTCGTGGCCGGCGCGCGAGGGAGAAGGCGGCGAGTGGCTCGGCGCGTGGCACGTGTGCTTCGGTGGATCTGCGCGATGGAGAAGGCGGCAGCGAGCACGGGCTCGAGGGAAGGAGATGCGGGGCTCTGATCGCCTTGGAGACGAAGAGGAGAAGTCGCGAGGCTGAGCACAATGGCGTTCGGCGAAAAGAGAAAGGTCGCAATTTGGGAAGAAACGACCGATCGGGAAAACGAAAAAAAAAATATAATAGGTTTTTAATTAAACCTATTAATTTCTAACAGATAGTCTAAACAGGCTTTACAAAAGCCTATCCGCTTTATCCCCATAAAATGTCCATAAGACCTCCGTTTAAATCCAGAAAAATTTCTAAAAATTCCTGAAAAATTCCACAAGATATTTTATCAATTACCGAGAAATTTTTTTTTTCGGTATTTTACATTCTCCCCCACTTATAAAAATTTGGTCCCCAAATTTCGTACCAGCATACGAGAATCAATCCAAAAGATTTCTTGCACTTCTACATGCCTCAAGTGAACAAATGAGGATATCGAGCTCGGATAGCATCTTCCAGCTCCCAAGTAGCCTTCTCATCGATATGATGTTGTCCTCCAACCTTTACGAGTCGACTGGTTTTCGTCCCACTACTGTCGCTCCTTGCGACCCAGGCTCCATCCTGGAATCACCTCGTAAGTCACATTAGACTTAGGTGGAATTGCTATCTTCTTCAGAACATGATCTGAACGCGGAACATATTCCCTCAGCATATAAACATGAAATATGTTGTGAGCACCCGCAAGTGTCGGAGGTAAAGCCAACCGATAAGCTACACCTCCATAATCCACGACACAAGATCTGAATAGATCCTCCAACGTTTGAATGTCATGCTCAGACAGTCCATTAGTCCGCGGATGAAATGTTGCACTAAGCTGAAGCTCTGTGCCCATAGTCTGGTGCAGACTATATCAAAAAATCGCGAGGTAAATCGCGAATCTCTATTCGATTTGGTACTTAAAAGTACCCCACGCAATCTGATAATCTTTTGGTAATACAACTCTACCGAATGATCCGACAAGTACGACTCACGAATAAAAAGGAAATGAGCTGATTTGGTCAGTCGATCCACACTCACCCAAATCGCATCATGTCCTTTACGGGTCCTAGGCAATCCCGTAACGCAATCAATAGTGATATGCTTCCACTTCCATTTCGAAATTGGAATTTTCTGGAGCAATCTAGCGGGTTTCTAATGTTCAACCTTCCCCTACTGGCATACTAAACATCGAGCAGCAAAATCTGCTATAACTCTCTTTATACCATCTCACCAGTATAAACGTTTCAACTCTCGGTGCCTCCAAGTACCACCAAGGTACATAGCCCATCTCGAATGATGTGTTATCTGTAACGACTCTTCCATGATTGGTCGCGTGTCCGGAACACACTATCCTTATCAGAGAAGGAGAATTATCTTCTCAAAAGAGGAGTCCATCAGCCATTCAAGATACACTCCACACACACTATAAGTGCATGGAAGACTATAGCAATCAATCTCCCTTGTTGCAATTTTTTGCAACTATTCGCACTCCAGCCCCTCCATTGTAGCTACCCAGTAGCTTGTTAAATTCCATGAGCACTTCCGCTCCATACAACTACAAATCCAGATAATAACTACTAAAGTCACGTCATGTATATGACAGACTATCTCATAGTCTCTTAACTGACGTAAGCATAAGGTACGCCTCATTCAACTACATCGGAATCGTTCCGATCCCTGAAACGATGCATCTGCGTACATCATCCTTTTATCCACTCCGGAAGGATTAACTAATACTCATGTAAAAGTTAACCGTCCTCTGAGTCCTGTAACTGGTTTCACCAGCTTTCGACTAAATAATTTCCAACATTACCTTTGTCAAACAAGTTTGTGGTATACTAATGCTTAAATGCATCCCATCCACATTCGTAGGAATAACAGAATCAATACAAGGAAACAACAACTACGGTGGTCGACTGCGCAACTCCAACTACTACCATCAATAGTGGCCAAGATATGCAACTCCAACGACCACAACCTGATCAAATCGTGTCCTGAGTACACGATCCTCAAATCCAGAGAAGACTAAATCGTTAATTAGTCTAACTTAATCAAAATTCATACAATTTATACCAAGTATGAAATTGTCGTCTCCACACACCTGCATCCCCTTTACTCTAAGCTGATGATATATATTAATCATCACAACGACAATGATAATCGTATGACATCATGTCACTACAATATCAGTACTCCAGTCGTAAACCAACCTTAGAGTATACACAGGTGTCTTTGGCTGATCTAAATAGGTCATCTATCCACAACAAGGATATTTACTTTCAACAACTATCGCATTCCATCATCGATAATCGATGCATAATTTCAAAGGTTCATTTCTCTTTCAATAAAGAGTTCCGAATCTTCTCAAGGAGGAATACTGAGATATATAAATATCCCTTCCAACATCTCCTATAATCGCAACTTACGTTCTTTCTATTTCTATAGTGTTTAACAACACTGATTCCAACAACACTATCACTTGATATGTGATCTTCGATACCAGAATTATTTTCGCAATCATTTCGATCGCCTACTCCACTTGCCTAAGAAACGGCAAGGCTAGGAGTTCATCCGAAACTACATCCGAACACTCTCAGATTATACGCACATCCGAGAGATATCGTACAATACTTCCAACAATTTGACCATCCGTAAGGATATGTCTATAGTAAAGATATGTTTATTCAAGTCTAAGGGTATCCCTTGACTTCTTAATTATTGATCCACATCTCACCAGACGGTAGAGATACCACCGACCCACAAGTCGATGTAAAGGACCCTTCTAATCCAACTAAGAATGTTCTAGACAAAGATACCTATAAACTACAAGTATCTCTCAATATATTAATTCAGAGGGTAAAACTAGAGTAATACCCTGAACGATCAAATATCTGTTGATCCGATCCAAAGGCTCCCCGCAGGTCTCCTCCTTTCTCCGAAGAGAACAAGATCAGATCCAACAGTCCGCGACAAAGCGGTCGCATTTCTGTGATGAATGATCCGAGGATCATGCTAGATCATCTGATCACATTACTTAATCCTACAAGCTGCAACTGAAGATTACTGAGTAGATACGACCATCGTCGTATACTCTATCCTCTGTACAAAGTCAATCCACATCTAAAGGTAATTGTTGTTGTCTGCATGAGTCTTCTATGATGTCTTCTGCTGATACTGCTTCTGTGCTGATCTCTGCTGAAGGGAAGTATCAAGAACCTTCAACCACACCTGAGGTAGTAGGTTGCTGCTGTTGAGATAACTCAATCTTCTGTGTTGATCTGTGCTGTCGAGTTGATACATCATCCTCCCGGAACACCATTGGTAGTCTTCAACTGAATCTTCAAAGTACACCTCCTTCACGGTACTGGTTGCTCACAATAGCAACAGCTGAACTGATCTAACGGATAATCTGGCTTCGCGTGTCTTCGTGATATGCACTACACGCACATAATCCCTTCGAAGTCTTTGTTCTGATTGTGCTGATATCCACGAGAATATCCTGATGATCTGCGGTTGGTCTTCTATAATCAGAAAATAGCTCAAGGCCTGTGACCCTGATATTGCTCCTTTTATCCAACAATCGGAGACTTCTGACTCTATTAAGTTGACCTGCAATATATGCTTATCGGTCTCCAACTCTTAAACACTTATACGGAGTCATTCCTAAACTCCTGTCTCAATCCAATGTCTTCCGACAGGATCTGGTAGAAGATCCCAGCATCCTAATCCAACTATAGCCCAATAACTCTAGGCGGCTTAAATCATCCATTCATCTTCTTGAGCTATTAGGTGGTAGTAACCTCTGCAAGTCTCACAACTCTACACAGTACACTATTACTAACTGATCACTCTACTTGAAGTTCAAGAATTCCCTACAATATGTCACTGAAAGTGACACAGGGAAATACTCTCTTTCTACATCACTAGACCATGATCAAGTGATATATTATTTCCCTGAAGATTATTTTCTGCATTTACCACCAAATACCGGCTTGACCCCGATAATGGTATGCAAATAACTCTTCTTTCTCGGTATAACATGAGTTAAGTACTCAAAAGTACTCTCAAAGTTATACAACTCAGTACTAACAACTCAGGGATAAAATCCCTATGAAACACCGTAACCTAGCCTTCCGCTAGCTGTATCACAAATAGTCTACAAGTCTGTTCATTACCCACAAGTAATGATCTGACTAGTACCGTTAATGAAAATCTCTAAGGTTGAAATCTCTGATTTCAACCAGAAATGTGATGACTTGACCCATGTTTTTCCGACTCGGTATCAGTCGGCTCTCAAAGGTAAATCACCTTTTCGACACGGGTTCAAGACTCATAGACTCAACAGGTCGTTCCCATGGTCAACTCATACCACGGTTCCGAACAACAACCAACACACTACAGGTCATTCCTTGGTATAAGCATCTAAATGCATAGCCAACATAACCGGGAGTATAAACCCTAAAGGTCACTCCGGTTGATCGCCTCGATCGACGACCCCTTCTACAAGTCTACACAGGTGTCATAACTCTACTGTATACACCTACTGATTAAGTTTAGATAAATATCTACTAAACCATAGGTTTTCAGGAATTCTTACCTCGTGCTGCTTGGAGCTTAGGCCGCTGTCCATCTCATCTCAGAAAACCAAAACCGAAATAAATCGACTCCCAAGAATCCAAGACTCGACACAAAAACAATATTGTATGGCATAGCAGAACCTTGGGCTCTGATACCACTGAAGTTGTCATGCCCCGAGAGCATACCGAGCCGAAAATCAAACGGACGACACCTCCCCTGTACGTGGCAACATTTCGGGTTAATACAAGGCCCGTAGGCCCACAATAACAACAACTACACAAAAACACAGCGGAAACAAACCACAACAATACAACAATCCCACACATGCATACCAGTATGACTAACACACCACAACAACACGAAATCTCGACAAAATCTGAATATACAACATATACATCACGAAAACTCCAAAATACAATGCACAACGGACAGCAGACCCAAAATAAAACACGGGAGCCTCGTGAGATGAGATGACGTCAGCCGACGGTGCTCCAAGCTGTCACGAAGTCTTCTGTTACAGGCGAAACCCGAGTCCATGGGTGGTGAGTAAAACTCAGCAGGTAATAGAAAACATGTATATAAGTAATATCACATATATTTCGACAACATAATCTAGATGTACAATAGGTATATCAGCATAGTATATAAATACAAGCATATACCGTCTAACTGAAATGAATAACATAAAATGCAGACATACCTGAAGTCTGCTACGCTACTCTGATCCAACCTGAACATATATCCAACATATATATAACAGGAAGAGTAATACCAACACATAATCTACTCATGCTACAGGCCAAGGTATCTATGGTCTATCCAACCTATACCAATATCCAACACAACTGTATAACATATGCAAGAAATATGCATGAATATGATGTACAATCAAATGCAGCAAACATAATACAATCAAATGCAACATCACAATAAGCATATATATATATACTGTATCTATATATGTATACTAATCACAATCATCCATATATATATATATATATATATATGCATATATGTATGTATATGACAATATGTAAAAATGCCATCAGTCGGCAATGCAGCATGCATGGTCATGTCGGCTCACCCTAAAGCTACCACGACCCCAGTGTGGCCTCGGTGGCTCGAGCATGACAACTGTCCCAACTCAACACCAACCACTACTCTCGAGTGGCCGAGTGGGCAGTATGATCGAGTAGCATATAAGCGTAAAGAGCAAGTTACACGATGGGGGTCCCTGTTGTTGGCCACTCCGACAGTCACTACCCATGAGTGGTCGAGTGCCACACACGCAAGACTACGGCACGCAAATCCAACTACCACCATCTATAGTGGTAGAGTGCGGCACCACAATGCTCTGCCCTCACATGGGTGACTCCTCCTATGAGTAACCGTGGAGGCAAGATGACTGGCGACCCTCTCAACCACAAGGGAGACCTCGTCGCCAGCGTGCATGTAAATGCATGAATGCAATGTCTCACATACAGACATCCACCATAGACTCTCTATTCTACAGAGAATCATACTAACCAGATCACGCACTCTCTATCCTGTAGAGAGTCGTACTCAACTGATCATAATACTCTCTATCCTGTAGAGAGTCATACCAATCTAATCGACGCACTCTCTATCCTGTAGAGAGTCGTACTCAACTGATTATAACAAGCTAGGACCACCGGTCCGTAGCAATACCCTAAGTATCATTCCTCTGACCATTTACACAATACATGTTCGGTGGTAATATACAACCTAAGGGTACTAGAACTAACCCTAGGTTAAAGACATTATCTACCTACGGATGACCTTTTTGCCCAATGTACAATCAAGTTGTCATCCGGACTTTACTATTTGCACTTAACTTAAACAAATTCTAAGTTACTTGCATCACCTATATGTATAACTCCTAATCATGATAAAATAAACATGATATCAATAATGGAGTTAATAGCCAACCGTAAAGGATCAAGCATACGATAAAAAGAGCAGGGTCAAGATAATATGAACACCTAACATGCTCATATCTATGACTAAATCTGAATACAATACATCTACCCGGACCAGGTAGGAAATTACCCACCTGATAAGAAGCTCGTGATAATAATCTTCATGCC
The DNA here is from genome assembly GCA_025175895.1 of Wurfbainia villosa. Taxonomy (NCBI): domain Eukaryota; kingdom Viridiplantae; phylum Streptophyta; class Magnoliopsida; order Zingiberales; family Zingiberaceae; genus Wurfbainia; species Wurfbainia villosa. The sequence goes on along the minus strand of CM045991.1, from coordinate 13,660,641 downwards.
TGTGGACCTTCCTCGTAACCAAGTCCTGCACACAACATAAACCATCATTAAATCCCAACACATGACAACAATTTAAATCAAACCCTACATCCTTTCATATTCACTAATCTTGAACATTATATACAAATCAATTGTCTCGATACTAATTAAAGTCTCGATCACACCTCCAACATCACTTCGGCTATATCACCGTAAGTATACCCACTAGATCCAATCAACAATTCACAATGATTCAAATCAACACTGTAAACATGAACAACCCATCCATAACTATTAATCATCGTGTCAATACTAGCTCAACTATAACGTACTATATATCCATATAAGAAATCTTCTATTACCAACAAATCCATCACAAGATTAGTTTAATCACATACAACCAACTCCTTCAATTCGATCAGCTCCTCTTTTACACACTGCCACCGACCCATTCAACCTAAGATCCGGCACCTACAATCACCAGAATTCCTACTGCAAATTCCATCCACATCCACTTCAACCGACTGAAATTTACCAAGCTCTCAACTCACTGTCCATCCAACGAATCAAACTTGAATTTATAGCATACAGAGAAAATCAATCTTGCTTACCCGAAGTTAAACCTCGTCGGCAGCAACTCCACAGAACCGGCAGCCAATCTCCAACAACCGGCAACCCCCTTTTTCCCTACTCCTTGTTGCCGACACCAACACCTGCCCAATTCAATAGATCAAGCTCAATAAGAACAAGATCACAGCTTGACCTTATAACTCGTCCTAAATCGATGAACAATGCTGATCTTACCGAGCTAAGCTTACGTGAATAGATCCGACGACAACTGTGAGCATAAGGGGCAATGACCGACTGAGCTCGAGCTCATGTGGCGGCGGAGCAAATCTGCGGCAGCGACGAGTAGGGAAGGTTGCCGACCGGGAAGAGGAGAAAGGCTCGCAATTGAGGGAAATCACCCGGTGTTGAGGTCGTCGGAGAGCAGGTCGCGGATTAGAGGGCAGAAGCCGTCGCTGAACGAAAAGGGCGAACTGGGTGTGGCCGGCGCGCGGGGAGAAGACGGCTATGGACGGCGAGCGCGTGACGCGCAAGGGCGGCGATGAGGCGCGGTGATGGGGCACGGCGATTGTCGTGGCCGGCGCGCGAGGGAGAAGGCGGCGACAGGGCTCCGGCGCGGTGGCCTGTGTGCTTTGCGGTGGACTGCGGCGCGCGATGGAGAAGGCGGCAGCGAGCACGGGCTCGAGGGAAGGAGATGCGGGGCTCTGATCGTCTCGGAGACGAAGAGGAGAAGTCGCGAGGCTGAGCACAGTGGCGTTCGGCGAGAAGAGAAAGGTCGCAATTTGGGAAGAAACGACCGATCGGGAAAACGAAAAAAAAAATATAATAGGTTTTTAATTAAACCTATTAATTTCTAACAGATAGTCTAAACAGGCTTTACAAAAGCCTATCCGCTTTATCCCTATAAAATGTCCATAAGACCTCCGTTTAAATCCAAAAAAATTTCTAAAAATTCCTGAAAAATTCCACAAGATATTTTATCAATTACCGAGAAATTTTTTTTCCGGTATTTTACATTCTCCCCCACTTATAAAAATTTGGTCCCCAAATTTCGTACCAGCATACGAGAATCAACCCAAAAGATTTCTTGCACTACTACATGCCTCAAGTGAACAAATGAGGATATCGAGCTCGGATAGCATCTTCCAGCTCCCAAGTAGCCTTCTCATCGATATGATGTTGTCCTCCAACCTTTACGAGTCGACTGGTTTTCGTCCCACTACTGTCGCTCCTTGCGACCCAGGCTCCATCCTGGAATCACCTCGTAAGTCACATTAGACTTAGGTGGAATTGCTATCTTCTTCAGAACATGATCTGAACGCGGAACATATTCCCTCAGCATATAAACATGAAATATGTTGTGAGCACCCGCAAGTGTCGGAGGTAAAGCCAACCGATAAGCTACACCTCCATAATCCACGACACAAGATCTGAATAGATCCTCCAACGTTTGAATGTCATGCTCAGACAGTCCATTAGTCCGCGGATGAAATGTTGCACTAAGCTGAAGCTCTGTGCCCATAGTCTGGTGCAGACTATATCAAAAAATTGCGAGGTAAATCGCGAATCTCTATTCGATTTGGTACTTAAAAGTACCCTACGCAATCTGATAATCTTTCGGTAATACAACTCTACCGAATGATCCGACAAGTACGACTCACGAATAAAAAGAAAATGAGCTGATTTGGTCAGTCGATCCACACTCACCCAAATCGCATCATGTCCTTTACGGGTCCTAGGCAATCCCGTAACGCAATCAATAGTGATATGCTTCCACTTCCATTTCGAAATTAGAATTTTCTAAAGCAATCTAGCGGGTTTCTAATGTTCAACCTTCCCCTACTGGCATACTAAACATCGAGCAGCAAAATCTGTTATAACTCTCTTTATACCATCTCACCAGTATAAACGTTTCAACTCTCGATACCTCCAAGTACCACCAAGGTACATAGCCCATCTCGAATGATGTGTTATCTGTAACGACTCTTCCATGATTGGTCGCGTGTCCGGAACACACTATCCTTATCAGAGAAGGAGAATTATCTTCTCAAAAGAGGAGTCCATCAGTCATTCAAGATACACTCCACACACACTATAAGTGCATGGAAGACTATAGCAATCAATCTCCCTTGTTGCAATTTTTTGCAACTATTCGCATTCCAGCCCCTCCATTGTAGCTACCCAGTAGCTTGTTAAATTCCATGAGCACTTCCGCTCCATACAACTACAAATCAAGATAATAACTACTAAAGTCACGTCATGTATATGATAGACTATCTCGTAGTCTCTTAACTGATGTAAGCATAAGGTACGCCTCATTCAACTACATCGGAATCGTTCCAATCCCTGAAACGATGCATCTGCGTACATCATCCTTTTATCCACTCCGGAAGGATTAACTAATACTCATGTAAAAGTTAACCGTCCTCTGAGTCCTGTAACTGGTTTCACCAGCTTTCGACTAAATAATTTCCAACATTACCTTTGTCAAACAAGTTTGTGGTATACTAATGCTTAAATGCATCCCATCCACATTCGTAGGAATAACAAAATCAATACAAGGAAACAACAACTACGGTGGTCGACTGCGCAACTCCAACTACTACCATCAATAGTGGCCAAGATATGCAACTCCAACGACCACAACCTGATCAAATCGTGTCCTGAGTACACGATCCTCAAATCCAGAGACGACTAAATCGTTAATTAGTCTAACTTAATCAAAATTCATACAATTTATACCAAGTATGAAATTGTCGTCTCCACACACCTGCATCCCCTTTACTCTAAGCTGATGATATATATTAATCATCACAATGACAATGATAATCGTATGACATCATGTCACTAGATCTAAATGTAAACCAACCTTAGAGTATACACAGGTGTCTTTGGCTGATCTAAATAGGTCATCTATCCACAACAAGGATATTTACTTTCAACAACTATCGCATTCCATCATCGATAATCGATGCATAATTTCAAAGGTTCATTTCTCTTTCAATAAAGAGTTCCGAATCTTCTCAAGGAGGAATACTGAGATATATAAATATCCCTTCCAACATCTCCTATAATCGCAACTTACGTTCTTTCTATTTCTATAGTGTTTAACAACACTGATTCCAACAACACTATCACTTGATATGTGATCTTCGATACCAGAATTATTTTCGCAATCATTTCGATCGCCTACTCCACTTGCCTAAGAAACGGCAAGGCTAGGAGTTCATCCGAAACTACATCCGAACACTCTCAGATTATACGCACATCCGAGAGATATCGTACCATACTTCCAACAATTTGACCATCCGTAAGGATATGTCTATAGTAAAGATATGTTTATTCAAGTCTAAGGGTATCCCTTGACTTCTTAATTATTGATCCACATCTCACCAGACGGTAGAGATACCACCGACCCACAAGTCGATGTAAAGGACCCTTCTAATCCAACTAAGAATGTTCTAGACAAAGATACCTATAAACTACAAGTATCTCTCAATATATTAATTCAGAGGGTAAAACTAGAGTAATACCCTGAACGATCAAATATTTGTTGATCCGATCCAAAGGCTCCCCGCAGGTCTCCTCCTTTCTCCGAAGAGAACAAGATCAGATCCAACAGTCCGCGACAAAGCGGTCGCATTTCTGCGATGAATGATCCGAGGATCATGCTAGATCATCTGATCACATTACTTAATCCTACAAGCTGCAACTGAAGATTACTGAGTAGATACGACCATCGTTGTATATTCTATCCTCTGTACAAAGTCAATCCACATCTGGAGGTAATTGTTGTTGTCTGCATGAGTCTTCTATGATGTCTTCTGCTGATACTGCTTCTGTGCTGATCTCTGCTGAAGGGAAGTATCAAGAACCTTCAACCACACCTGAGGTAGTAGGTTGCTGCTGTTGAGATAACTCAATCTTCTGTGCTGATCTGTGCTGTCGAGTTGATACATCATCCTCCCGGAACACCATTGGTAGTCTTCAACTGAATCTTCAAAGTACACCTCCTTCACGGTACTGGTTGCTCACAATAGCAACAGCTGAACTGATCTAACGGATAATCTGGCTTCACGTGTCTTCGTGATATGCACTACACGCACATAATCCCTTCGAAGTCTTTGTTCTGATTGTGCTGATATCCACGAGAATATCCTGATGATCTGCGGTTGGTCTTCTATAATCAGAAAATAGCTCAAGGCCTGTGACCCTGATATTGCTCCTTTTATCCAACAATCGGAGACTTCTGACTCTATTAATTTGACCTGCAATATATGCTTATCGGTCTCCAACTCTTAAAAACTTATACGGAGTCATTCCTAAACTCCTGTCTCAATCCAATGTCTTCCGACAGGATCTGGTAGAAGATCCCAGCATCCTAATCCAACTATAGCCCAATAACTCTAGGCGGCTTAAATCATCCATTCATCTTCTTGAGCTATTAGGTGGTAGTAACCTCTGCAAGTCTCACAACTCTACACAGTACACTATTACTAACTGATCACTCTACTTGAAGTTCAAGAATTCCCTACAATATGTCACTGAAAGTGACACAGGGAAATACTCTCTTTCTACATCACTAGACCATGATCAAGTGATATATTATTTCCCTGAAGATTATTTTCTGCATTTACCACCAAATACCGGCTTGACCCCGATAATGGTATGCAAATAACTCTTCTTTCTCGGTATAACATGAGTTAAGTACTCAAAAGTACTCTCAAAGTTATACAACTCAGTACTAACAACTCAGGGATAAAATCCCTATGAAACACCGTAACCTAGCCTTCCACTAGCTGTATCACAAATAGTCTACAAGTCTGTTCATTACCCACAAGTAATGATCTGACTAGTACCGTTAATGAAAATCTCTAAGGTTGAAATCTCTGATTTCAACCAGAAATATGATGACTTGACCCATGTTTTTTCGACTCGGTATCAGTCGGCTCTCAAAGGTAAATCACCTTTTCGACACGGGTTCAAGACTCATAGACTCAACAGGTCGTTCCCATGGTCAACTCATACCACGGTTCCGAACAACAACCAACACACTACAGGTCATTCCTTGGTATAAGCATCTAAATGCATAGCCAACATAACCGGGAGTATAAACCCTAAAGGTCACTCCGGTTGATCGCCTCGATCGACGACCCCTTCTACAAGTCTACACAGGTGTCATAACTCTACTGTATACACCTACTGATTAAGTTTAGATAAATATCTACTAAACCATAGGTTTTCAGGAATTCTTACCTCGTGCTGCTTGGAGCTCAGGCCGCTGTCCATCTCATCTCAGAAAACCAAAACCGAAATAAATCGACTCCCAAGAATCCAAGACTCGACACAAAAACAATATTGTATGGTATCGCAGAACCTTGGGCTCTGATACCACTGAAGTTGTCATGCCCCGAGAGCATACCGAGCCGAAAATCAAACGGACGGCACCTCCCCTGTACGTGGAAACATTTCGGGTTAATACAAGGCCCGTAGGCCCACAATAACAACAACTACACAAAAACACAGCGGAAACAAACCACAACAATACAACAATCCCACACATGCATACCAGTATGACTAACACACCAAAACAATACGAAATCTCAACAAAATCTGAATATACAACATATACATCACGAAAACTCCAAAATACAATGCACAACGGACAGCAGACCCAAAATAAAACACGGGAGCCTCGTGAGATGAGATGACGTCAGCCGACGGTGCTCCAAGCTGTCACGAAGTCTTCTACCTGTTACCTGGGCGACAGAAAACCCAGGGTCCGCGGGGGTGGTGAGTAAAACTCAGCAGGTAATAGAAAACATGTATATATGTAATATCACATATATTTCGACAACATAATCTAGATGTACAACAGGTATATCAGCATAGTATATAAATACAAGCATATACCGTCTAACTGAAATGAATAACATAAAATGTAGACATACCTGAAGTCTGCTACGCTACTCTGATCCAACCTGAACATATATCCAACATATATATAACAGGAAGAGTAATACCAACACATAATCTACTCATGCTACAGGCCAAGGTATCTATGGTCTATCCAACCCATACCAATATCCGACACAACTGTATAACATATGCAAGAAACATGCATGAATATGATGTACAATCAAATGCAGCAAACATAATACAATCAAATGCAACATCACAATAAGCATATATATATAGACTGTATCTATATATGTATACTAATCACAATCATCCATATATATATATATACATGCATATATGTATATATATGACAATATGTAAAAATGCCATCAGTCGGCAATGCAGCATGCATGGTCATGTCGGCTCACCCTAAAGCTACCACGACCCCAGTGTGGCCTCGGTGGCTCGAGCATGACAACTGTCCCAACTCAACACCAACCACTACTCTCGAGTGGCCGAGTGGGCAGTATGATCAAGTAGCATATAAGCGTAAAGAGCAAGTTACACGATGGGGGTCCCTGTTGTTGGCCACTCCGACAGTCACTACCCATGAGTGGTCGAGTGCCACACACGCAGGACTACGGCACGCAAATCCAACTACCACCATCTATAGTGGTAGAGTGCGGCACCACAATGCTCTGCCCTCACATGGGTGACTCCTCCTATGAGTAACCGTGGAGGCAAGATGACTGGCGACCCTCTCAACCACAAGGGAGACCTCGTCGCCAGCGTGCATGTAAATGCATGAATGCAATGTCTCACATATAGACATCCACCATAGACTCTCTATTCTACAGAGAATCATACTAACCAGATCACGCACTCTCTATCCTGTAGAGAGTCGTACTCAACTGATCATAATACTCTCTATCCTGTAGAGAGTCGTACTCAACTGATTATAACAAGCTAGGACCACCGGTCCGTAGCAATACCCTAAGTATCATTCCTCTGACCATTTACACAATACATGTTCGGTGGTAATATACAACCTAAGGGTACTAGAACTAACCCTAGGTTAAAGACATTATCTACCTACGGATGACCTTTTTGCCCAATGTACAATCAAGTTGTCATCCGGACTTTACTATTTGCACTTAACTTAAACAAATTTTAACTTACTTGCATCACCTATATGTATAACTCCTAATCATGATAAAATAAACATGATATCAACAATGGAGTTAATAGCCAACCGTAAAGGATCAAGCATACGATAAAAAGAGCAGGGTCAAGATAATATGAACACCTAACATGCTCATATCTATGACTAAATCTGAATGCAATACATCTACCCGGACTAGGTAGGAAATTACCCACCTGATAAGAAGCTCGTGATAATAATCTTCATGCCCGTGGACCTGCCTCGTAACCAAGTCCTGCACACAACATAAACCATCATTAAATCCCAACACATGACAACAATTTAAATCAAACCCTACATCCTTTCATATTCACTAATCTTGATCATTATATACAAATCAATTGTCTCGATACTAATTAAAGTCTCGATCACACCTCCAACATCACTTCGGCTATATCACCGTAAGTATACAGACCAGATCCAATCAACAATTCACAATGATTCAAATCAACACTGTAAACATGAACAACCCATCCATAACTATTAATCATCGTGTCAATACTAGCTCAACTATAACGTAGTATATATCCATATAAGAAATCTTCTATTACCAACAAATCCATCACAAGATTAGTTTAATCACATACAACCAACTCCTTCAATTCGATCAGCTCCTCTTTTACACACTGCCACCGACCCATTCAACCTAAGATCCGGCACCTACAATCACCAGAATTCCTACTGCAAATTCCATCCACAGCCACTTCAACCGACTGAAATTTACCAAGCTCTCAACTCACTGTCCATCCAACGAATCAAACTTGAATTTATAGCATACAGAGAAAATCAATCTTGCTTACCCGAAGTTAAACCTCGTGGCAAAGAACTCTACGTAACCGCCCAATCTCCAACAACCTAAGAACCCCCTTTTTCCCTACTCCTTGTTGCCGACACCAACACCTGCCCAATTCAACAGATCAAGCTCAATAAGAACAAGATCACAGCTTGACCTTATAACTCGTCCTAAATCGATGAACAATGCTGATCTTACCGAGCTAAGCTTACGTGAATAGATCCGACGACAACTGTGAGCATAAGGGGCAACGACCGACTGAGCTCGAGCTCATGTGGCGGCGGAGCAAATCTGCGGCAGCGACGAGTAGGGAAGGTTGCCGACCGGGAAGAGGAGAAAGGCTCGCAATTGAGGGAAATCACCCGGTGTTGAGGTCGTCGCAGAGCAGGTCGCGGATGAGAGGGCAGAAGCCGTCGCTGAACGAAAAGGGCGAACTGGGCGTGGCCGGCGCGCGGGGAGAAGACGGCTATGGACGGCGAGCGCGTGACGCGCAGGGGCGGCGATGAGGCGCGGCGACTGTCGTGGCCGACGCGCGAGGGAGAAGGCGGCGACAGTGGCTCGGCCACGGCGTGGCGGGGTGCTATGTGATCGCGGGCGCGAGGGAGAAGGCGGCAGCGAGCACGGGCTCGAGGGAAGGAGATGCGGGGCTCTGATCGCCTCGGAGACGAAGAGGAGAAGTCGCGAGGCTGAGCACAGTGGCGTTCGGCGAGAAGAGAAAGGTCGCGATTTGGGAAGAAACGGCCGATCGGGAAAACGGAAAAAAAAATATAATAGGTTTTTAATTAAACCTATTAATTTCTAATAGATAGTCTAAACAGGCTTTACAAAAGTCTATCCGCTTTATCCCCATAAAATGTCCATAAGACCTCCGTTTAAATCCAGAAAAATTTCTAAAAATTCCTTAAAAATTCCACAAGATATTTTATCAATTACCGAGAAATATTTTTTTTTTCCGGTATTTTACAACCTTCGAAAATAGAAGACAAATTTTGTCCGCCTAAGTTTGGAAATCAATCTACTTCCAACCCAACAGTTGTCCGCCTTCGAAGGCAGACATGACAGTCTATCCGCTTTTGTAGATAGACTTATTTTGTTGTCTACTCAAGAGCATAACGTACACTTTTAATCATCGATCGAAATGAAACTAGCAAAATGATTGACCATTGATAGTGACATTTCAAACCAAGCTAGAAAAGGCAATAAATGACCTTTACTCAGCTAATAATTGAAAGATGTCTCCCAACTCAATGGTCTACTATCCTCCAGAGATAGACTTGGAAGTCCGCCTGCCTCTAGAGACAAACTCGACAGTGTATCAACCTTCAGAGATAGACTCGATAGTATGTTGCCTTCTGGTATAGACGACAGTCTATTGCCTTCAAAGACAAACCTATCCACCTCATAGACAGGCTCAATAGTCAGTCTGCCTTCAAAAACAGAAGATAGATTTTGTTCACTTGAGTTTGGAAGTCAATCTTCTTCCAATCTAACAATTGTATGCCTTCAAAGACAGACACCACAATCTATCCACTTTCATAGATAGACTCATTTTATTATATATTCAAGAGTGTAATGTACGCTTTTAATCATCAAAATGAAATTGGCAAAATGACTGACTATGGTGATATTTCAAACCAAGCTAGCAAATGCAATAAATGGTCGTTACTCGACCATTAATTGAAAGAAGCCTCCTAACTCAATGGTCTGTCAGTCTTAAAGACAGACTCTGAAGTCTATTTATCTCCAGAGAAAGACTCGATAGTCTATCTACCTTCAAAGATGGACTTGGTAGTTTGTTGTCTTATGGGATAGACGACGGTTTGTATACCTTTAAAGACAAACCTATCTTCAATAGTCGTTCCGCCTTCAAAAATAGGAGACAGATTCTGTCCGCTTGAGTTTGGAAGTCAATCTACTTCCACTCCAACAATTATCCGTCTTCAAAGATAGACACGACAGTCTGTCCACTTTCATAGATAGATCTGAAGATAGACTTAGTAGTTTATTTACCCTAACAGAGAGGCTTAAATAAGAAGAGAGCATCTCGACAAATAAATCTAAATTTAATTTAATTTATATTTTAAATTCAAATTCTTCTCTGTATCTTTAACACATACTATTTGTAACTGTTTGTTTTCATTGCGCATGCACGTAGTGATATTTTTACTATAAAATTTGTATTTTAAGGCTAATTAAATTTTGAAACACAATATTAATAAAAAAAGATAAAAAATCAAAACCGCAATTTGCTTTTTTTAAACGTACAACTCTTTTATATAAAAAATACTTATCAATTTGGTCAAAATTATTTAAATTTATATATATAGTGTTATTTATTTCAAGAATTAAATGGATTCATCTATGTGCACTTATAGTATTTATAAGGGATAACAGAAATAAGTAAAATATATATACATATTTCTTCTGAATATATATATATATATATATATAAGAATCCTAGTTTATTGGTAAATCCATTTGATTCTGTATCAACCAATAATACGAGACTTTTGACATAGTTAAAACTAACAAAACATGGTATCTTTTTGCCACTACATTAGTAATCAAATAGTTCAAAATTTATTTGGTATATAACACTCGTATCAATAAATAAATTTAAACTATTTACGAGATAAATCTATATCATTTTAAAATGATTAAAAACATTGTAAAGAATTTTGTTATATAAAAGTACACAATATTTTTGAGCAAGTTGAACTTAAAAAAAATAATTTATTTGGTTCGTTTGTTTGTTACTTTCTTCCAACAATTCTTGCACCTAATTTTTTTATCCAAACTTTTAGATTTATATTTTCAACATAGGAAAACTCAAATATTATTTCAAGAATGTTTAAAAGAATTAAAATTTTATAAAATTTTCCGGCGCCTCTATGAATGATTTAAATTTGGTAAGTTTTTTCTGACTCAATTACTGAAATAAGCTTCTATTCTAACTTTGCTTCATATATTTATCTTTAACATTATAATTTTAATTTCCCAAACACAAGATGGAATTCTACCATGTTCTTGATTATTTAGTTGATGCATTATTTGGCTGTGGAAGAACAAGTAACCAGAAATTAGGTGATGCGGGTGCGGGGGAAAAATCCGTTCGCTCCGTTTTCAAGGCGATGAAGCGATGAGGGAGGTCTCGGAATATTCTTCCCCGGCGGCGATCAGTAAAGAATAAGAAAATGAAGTAGACGAAACGCGAAAACTCGACACCAGCAATCGAGATTCAGACACGAGATATAACGTGGTTCGGAATAAGGATTCCTACTCCACGGGGGTGAGGTTTCTCACCAGATGCGGTGCCTAAGCACTTTCACTATGAAGATCCTCCTTTACAGAAAGCAAGTTTCTGAAGGTGGAGGAGAAAGGACCTCTTACAATGATGTTACAAGATGAGGAAAATACAAGAGACTTAACAAACCGCAGATGTCCGGCCTCCTTCTCCGGCGAGACCGTTCCTCCTTTTCTCTCGTCTCCTCTTCTCTTTTGCTGGATGCGAATGATTGCGGATCGATCTCCCCTCCTTACTTCCTTGCTCTCCTCCTTTTTATCTTCCCCTTTCTTCCTCGCAACGTCCTGGATTATCTCCATCGTACACATGGCCACCTTCTCCTCCTGGAGAATAATTCTGTTACAAATATGAGGAACGAGGACTCCCCCGAATATTGCGTGGGGCCCCCCAAGCCGTTGCATAGCACCTTTCTCTTTACTTTTCAGGAGACGAGGTTAAACTGTCTCCCTCACCCCTCTGCTTTGGGTGAAGTCAACTTAGGCCCCTATACCATAGGTGACCTAGCCTTGGGGTTTCTCCTTAAACCGAACCAATTCTCCTTTTTCCCGTACCAAACTTCTTTCGCGTTGATTAGGTTGAGTTGACCCTTCCTCCATCCCATTGGCTTCTGGAATTGCCTACTTGAACCAGTTCCTAGTCCTCTATTAGCGAAGTGCCTTCCGCCTCTTTTCCACCTGCGTCCCTTGCTTCTAGCATTCGCCCGTGCCGATAGCTCTGGCTACTTGTCCGTGTCGATGACCTCGGTACTGCGCCGCGGTCGACATTCCGATAACTCTCGCCCGTGTCAATGGCTTCGTCCAACTCTCGCCCGTGCCCATGACTTCTGATAACTCTCGCCCGTGTCAATGGCTTCGTCTAACTCTCGCCCGTGTCAATGGCTTCGTCTAACTCTCGCCCGTGTCAATGGCTTCGTCTAACTCTCGCCCGAACTGTTTCTCCTTTTCCCCTTTGGCTGAACCAGGTATTTTGGGACGGGTCACGGGTCACCTGCTAACTCTTCTATTGGGAATTAGGTAGAAAAAGTACCAGTAGTATCATTAGTCAACCCCGAAAAATAGTCAAGCGAAGTTATAAGCTTGACTTTCCAAATGTGCGTAAAGTTTATGCCCTATTCTTCATTCCTCCGTTTGAATTCACTTTTCCTTTATAACTCCCTTGTGTGCCCTCGAGGCGGCCCGATGGGCCCATGGGCTCCGCTTCTCCTTCTCTCTCCGTGAAATTGAATCGTCACGGGAAACCCTATATAAACCTCCGCCTTCTCCTCTTAGGTATCATTTAGCGTGCCTAACAATCCAGTCTGTTCTTCTTCTTCCGCGATTTTCACCGGCGGTGTTTCGGCGATTCAGTCCTCCCCTTCTCATGCGATTCTCCCTTTCCCCCGAGTAAGTGCTCTGCTTAGTTTAACACCCATGGCTCCTAGGACCACCCTTCCACCTGCCTGGTACGAACACACCGTAACTCAGTTAGATTGCAACCATTACTTCTTTAACATTAAGAACGACTACATAGCCCCCTCTATAAAATGCTGCTTCACAACTAAAATACATCGACCTCACAACCCTCCTCCTGGCCTGACCTGCTTTTTCTCCGAACAATTTCTTAACGGCCTATCCTTGCCCTCGGTCTATTTGGACCTTCTAGACTTCTATGGACTACCCCTGAACCAATTCACCCCCAACTCCTTCCGAATTCTATCGGGAGCCCACATAGTGTTCCAACATTTGAACCTCCTTTCCCAGAACTATTCCATTGCTTCTTCCAATTAAAGTCTTCTAAGGCAGGCCTCTTCTATTTGTCTAGTCGTTCGGACTGCCAATTTCTGGTGAACCTGCCTACTTCCCACAAGGGCTGGGAAGCACTATACTTCTTTGTACAACTTCCTGAGTCTTTACCTTATTCTGATACTTGGAAGGTAGACCTTCCCGAATTACCTTCCTTCCGGGACATGAGGACCAAATGTCCTTTCCCGGAGGTGTATAGAGTTTTAGGAGAGCTACACTACTGTTCGAACCAGCTGCTAGAGACTCCCCTCTTACGTCATTTTGGATTGTCTCCTCTACCTCGACTTTCTGGCCAGAGGTAGGATGCTATTTAACTGGCAATAGGACTTCATTTCTGCGTTATTCATCTTTCCTGACAACATACCTTGCAGATAACCTGATGCAGAAGGCTTTGGTAGAAGGGGAGGCGATTGAGGCCGAGAAGAAGAAGAAAACCTCGACCAAAAGAGGTAAATCAACCGCAGTTCCATCATCTCCTCGTAAAGCTACGGCTTATTAAGAAAGGAGCCTCGAGTTCCTCGGCTCTTCCTCCTCATCTTCTCTACCTAGAGTCTCGCTTCCTAGCCATTTATGAACCAAGGAGAGGAGGCAATACTTCTGTCCCTTCTTCATCCTCACGGGAGAGGATTCCTCCCATTTTTTACATTCTTCCCGTCGCCTGCACTCGCCCCATCCTCTCCTACAGAACTTCCCCCCGCTCCCAAATCTTCCGACCCGAGAGCGGCTCCTATTCCCCTTCGTCGTATCGGACCTTCCGCCTCTGCTAAAGGGAAGACTCTATTCCTGCTTCCTCCGAGGGCCACATTAGGATCCTTGCTGAAAATTCGATCCTTCTGAGGTGAAGTTCTTCAATCAATCGGGCGACAGCCTTGTGAACAAGTAGGCAAACCATCGGAGGTATCTATTGTTTCTTCGCTTCTTCTTCGCCTCGCCTATTTTCATATCCGGCGTGTACTAATAGCTTGTTCTTCTTCAGCCGCCACCCAATATAGTAGTATGATAACCCATCCGCCCGATTCCAATCAATCAGGAAACTCGCCACTTCGCCGTGTCTCAATGTAAAAGCTCGGCCCAAAGAATCGAGCGAGCAAGAGGCGAAAGAAAAGGATATGAGGGGCCAATGCGAAGACGCAATGATGCAAGTGGCTCGCTTGAGTGAGAAAGAAGAGCCGCAGCGGAAGAATGAGGAATTGAGCGGATTTTCCTCCGTCTAGTGAGCCGCAGATAGATGAATTGCACGGAATCGAGGGAGTATAAAGGGCACTGGAGATGCCATGATTGACTCGCAAAATCCTCAACCACCATCCTACCACCACAGAGCGCCCCGGCCCAATTGGAGTGTCAAGCTTGGGAGGCCACCAGAAATCTTGTACAGAGAAATGCGCTGAGCTCTCTTCCTCAGGCGCTCTTCCTCAAACCTTGTCCACGATGGCTCAAAGAAGAAGCCCTTCTTCATCAAGAAGATCATGAAGCTCTTCGGCCTGGGTCAGCAGGCCATACAGGCGGCCACCGAGAAAGATGCTCTGGCGATCGAATCAAGCGGACAATGAGCCTAACTAGCCCAAAGGTCAAAATCAAATGAAGGAGCAGAAGTCGACCTCAAGAGCAGATACGCCAAGAAGGGAGAAGACTTGTTCATATTAGGGGGGTCAGTGGCTCAAAACGCCGAACAAGGATATCCGCCCCGCGCGAACACTAGCTATATCGGGCGTTGGCTAATTGTTCCCCGAACGATTTGAATCAGTAACCTCCGATCGCCTTTTCTCGTAATAACTTTTCTTTGTTAAGAGCTGACTTTTATCAATATGTCATCCCATTACGGTCCTTGCGGGTTCCCTAACGAGTCGGGTTTCGACCAATTTTGAGCTTCCTTGTCATTTCTTTACCTGCACCATATAACGCCATCGCTTAGCCGGGTTCGGGGCTCTCTTACGGATTTTGCATACTAGTATCCACATCCGCCCGATTTTGGTTCGGACGTCACTTTAAATGGCCTTTTGCCCGCTGATTTTCCCTATCCTTCCTCCCGCTTTAAAAGATGCCACCTCTTCGCCTTCTCCCTTCCCAGAACTTTTTCGCCATTCTCCTTCCATTATAAATCCTTCGTCCCCTTGTCTTCGCCTCGCTATCTTACCATCATGGCTTCAAAGAGGCATCCCATTGAAATTTCTTAATCGAATCTTTTGAAATACAGATCTGGTCTTTGAGGATGATGCGATTCGAGACCCACCAACCGCCACTTCCTTTCCATCCCCTACCTTTTCCGCCTTCCGGTCCAACTCCCACCCCTCCAGCGGGGAGATCCTTTCGCGCTCCTTTCCCCTCCTTCCGCAACAGGGTGTGGAATCCTCCCTTCATGTGGGAGTATACGGTGGGAGATCCTCATGCGGCCGCTGATCTTCCCCCACTTCCGCCAACATTGGCTTTCGTGTCAGTTCCTTCAGCGAGGATTCCTCCTTACTCTTTTGATGAAGGTCCACCAGTTCTTCCTCCACCTCAAGGCGAGCGTTTCCGAGTCATATTGGCTCCTTCTCTCCCCAAAGAGACATCTCCCGTCTCATCTGTCAAGAGTAATCGGGGAAAGTCTGTATAAATCAAGTCAATGTAATTATTTCAAATATATTAATGAAACAAAGAAGGAAAACGATATCTGCTTTTGTCTTTTTTCTGTAGAAGTAAGGTTTCTGTTTTCAGAAGGATGGTACCCGGATCCGAACACACACTTTTCTGTCAGTTCTCAGGGATTCGGAACCTCTTAATTACGGTTGTCTTCCCATCGACCTTCCCACTACCGCCTCCACGTTTCCCTTTCTTTACTGGCATTTATGGTCCCTACCTCTTCTACCAATAAATGCATTCCTCCCCTTCGTTGCTATAAAAATTCACCGACCTTTACCTGATAGCTTCCACCATTCTCCTTTTTCCTTTGCTTGTCATGGATGTAATATCGAACAGGCGTGATTCCTCGCCTTTCTAAAGAATGTATAAATGATCGCCGGAACATACTCATCTTGGAGGAACAAGTGAAGTGTTTACAAGAATGCCTAGAGGAAACCTCGCCAACAATCGTTACTGCGCCAACAATCGTCGGTCCCAAAAAGAAGCTCCAAGCAAATCTTCTTGAAGCAGTCTTATCTTCAATACCATCCCGGCCAACCGATCACGAAAAACTCCATCCGTTCTGCCTAACAAAGAATTGTAATACCCTAGATGTATTAGGGTTTCTCTTATTGTTTCTCCTTGTAGATGGTTGGGAGTATGTAGTTCTCCCGTATCATCGAACTTCCCTAGTTTATCTCCTTCCTCCAGGACCTTCTGAGTTGTACTACTCTTTACTCCTTTTGTATTTACATGTAATTTGGGGCATATTTTGGCTCTCCCGTCTTTTCAATCTGCTGGGTATATAGACCCCTTAGACGAGCCGACTCTGCTATTGCACAAGAATACAACCATATAAAGTTAATTAATACAAGCAACTGAGACATAGAACAAATAATAATCGAGGAATTTCGGTTCTTCCGTTTCACCACCACACAGGGATATCTTCCGCTTTGCGGGGATAGCAATTTGCATAAATAGAGTAAATAATAACCGAGGAGTCTCGGTTCTTCCGTTCCACCACCACACGGGGATATCTTCCGCTTTGCGGGGATGGAAATTTGCATAAATAGAGTAAATAATAACCGAGGAGTCTCAGTTCTTCCATTCCACCACCACATGGGGATATCTTTCGCTTTGCGGGGATGATAATTTGCATAAATAGAGTAAATAATAACCGAGGAGTCTCGGTTCTTCCGTTCCACCACAACACGGGGATAACTTCCGCTCTGCGGGGATAGCACTTTATATATAATATAAGTAGTAACCGATGTATTACGGTTCTTCCGTTCCATCACCACACGGGGATGTTCTTCCGCTCTGCGGGGATAGCACTTTATATATAATATAAGTAGTAACCGATGTATTACGGTTCTTCCGTTCCACCACCACACGGGGATGTTCTTCCGCTCTGCGGGGATAGCACTTTATATATAACATAAGTAGTAACCGAGGAGTCTCGGTTCCTCCGTTCCACCACCACACGGGGATAAACTTCCGCTCTGCAGGGATAGCATTTCATATATAGAGTAAATAGTAATCGAGGAGTCTCAGTTCTTCCGTTCCACCACCACACGGGGATATCTTCCGCTTTGCGGAGATGGTAATTTGTATAAATAGAGTAAATAATAACCGAGGAGTCTCGGTTCTTCCGTTCCACCACCACACGGGGATAACTTCCGCTCTGCGGGGATAGCATTTCATATATAGAGTAAATAGTAACCGAGGAGTCTCGGTTCTTCCGTTCCACCACCACACGGGGATAAACTTCCGCTCTGCGGGGATAGCATTTTGCATATAAAGTAAGTAGTAACCGAGGAATCTCGGTTCTTCCGTTCCACCACCACACGGGGATAAACTTCCGCTCTGCGGGGATAGCATTTTGTATATAGAGTAAATAGTAACCGAGGAGTCTCGGTTCTTCCGTTCCACCACCACACGGGGATAAACTTCCGCTCTGCGGGGATAGCATCTCATATATAGAGTAAATAGTAACCGAGGAGTCTCGGTTCTTCCGTTCCACCACCACACGGGGATAAACTTCCGCTCTGCGGGGATAGCATTTTGTATATAGAGTAAATAGTAACCGAGGAGTCTCGGTTCTTCCGTTCCACCACCACACGGGGATAAACTTCCGCTCTGCGGGGATAGCATTTTGCATATAAAGTAAGTAGTAACCGAGGAATCTCGGTTCTTCCGTTCCACCACCACACGGGGATAAACTTCCGCTCTGCGGGGATAGCATTTTGTATATAGAGTAAATAGTAACCGAGGAGTCTCGGTTCTTCCGTTCCACCACCACACGGGGATAAACTTCCGCTCTGCGGGGATAGCATTTTGTATATAGAGTAAATAGTAACCGAGGAGTCTCGGTTCTTCCGTTCCACCACCACACGGGGATAAACTTCCGCTCTGCGGGGATAGCATTTTGTATATAGAGTAAATAGTAACCGAGGAGTCTCGGTTCTTCCGTTCCACCACCACACGGGGATAAACTTCCGCTCTGCGGGGATGGCATTTCATATATAATGGGCTATTTAGGAAAAATAAATCCTTCTTTCCCTTTCACTACCGACGCGAAGCCCATTAACAGCTGCAAGCCCATTCTTCCTCCTTTTATAGGGGACCCTTTCGCCTTCGTTTCTTCTGCTACCTTCATCCCCTCGTCTTTTGGTTTCCTTCTTCTTCACTCGTTTGCTCCTCCGCCGTCAAATTTCGTTTCTTCTATCTTTTCTTCCCGGTTCCTCGTCTTTCGTTATTTTCAGATATCCGAGATGCATTCCACCTTCTTCCAGGAAATAGCGGGCCGCTATACGAATCGCAAACGGGGTATCAGTCAGCCCTTAGCTTCTTCTTCTTCTTCACCTCCTTCGATCACCACCATACAGGAATCACCTCGTCGTTCTCCCTCTCCTCCTTCGGCGACTTTCGCTACCCCCATCCCGAAGGAAGCCGGGGTCATCAGTCCCTCTTCACTTCCTCCTACCTGTACAAGCCCTAACTTTCCCCCTTTGCCTCCTTCTGTCAACGATATTCAGAAATCGCCCTCTTCTTCCCTGCAACCTGGGGAGGCATCTGGGAAGGAGATGCCCTCATGCCAGTGTGAGGTTATACCACCCAGATCTTCTCTTTCCTCGCCCATTATTCCTCTCCAACCCATGGCGATTGACATTCCTTCACCGCCACTTCCCTTTGTTTATCGCCTGAAGAGTCCTTCCCTTCCTGTGGACCCTAACCAGGGTCCTTCTACTTCTAAAATCCCCATTGAAGGCTTCCCCGACCCAGTGCTCATCATCTCATCTTCTCCAGGACCCTCCTCCGATCAGCCTCCTTCGATTTTTCCTTCCGACTTCACCTCCCAGACAAATGTGACGCCCATTCTCCCCGCATCTCTGAATATGCCACCCTTGACCACCACTTCCATGGACCTTTTGAATGAGACTCCTCCTTCTCTCCGTTCTCCACCACCGAATATCGCCTCCATTCCTCCCTTTACGAGTGAGATTCCCCCGTCGGCATCATCCGTCCCATCTTCTTCCCTTTCTCCCAGGAGTCTTCGGATCCTGAATTTAGAGGAGATGACTCCTCGTATGGAAGGCCTACGTCATGCTTTAGACCTGGTACGTTTTCTTAGTCAATTTCCTTATCTTTGTTTAACTGACCCATTTCTTTTCTCCTCAACCGGTATGTAGGCCCTGACCAATCATCAAGAATTGGGTTGCTCCCTTCATCAATACTGAACCCAAGCTCAAGAATGGGAGCGGCAGCAATGGGAAGACTTGGCGAATGCTCAGAGCCGAGAACAACTTCTATCACAACAATTGCGCTTGTGCCAGGAGCAATTAACTGAAGCTCGCCAGCAAATTCAAAAAGATGCTGACATTATCGCAGTATTAAAGGAACAACCATGTCCGGGGGCGGGGCCACTTGTCCCTCAGCAGGAAATCCCATCAAGTTCTCTTGACACGGAATCATCCTCAGCTCAAGAGCTATTGCGTCTTCAAGGGCAGGTAGCAGAGCTCCTCAAGGGGAAGCAACAGGACGCGGACACCATTGCTCGCCTTCAAGTTCAATACCAACGAGCGCAGGATAAGATAGGGGACCTCCGCACCCGCTTGTGTAAGGAGGTACAAGAAAACTCCTCCCTTATAAATTCCCGGGCGCATGCTCATGCCCGTCTACGCAGGCAAGAGACTTCCCTTCAGAGGATGAACACTGAACTCGTCCGGACCAGATCTTATTCCGAAGCGGTGGAAGGGATTTCGGCCTCTATGCGTCGGAATATGGTGGAGATGACGCATCTTGTGCAGCAGGACCAAAGTTCTCGAGCCGATGATGTTTCCACTCTGGCTGACGCAATTATGGAGGTGTCACGGCGCTATGTGGACGTGCGTCGAAATCTTCGCGAACAACAAGAAAAGTGCGAGAGGCAGCATCGAGAACGAAGCCCTGACCGCCCGAACCGCCAGGAGCGACTCGTTATTTTAATGCGCGCCACTTATCAGGACGGATTTAATGACGCAGTTAGACAATATGCCGCCCAGGGATTGCCTCCTCCAACTTATCCTTCATTTTCTTTAAATTGGGAGGCTGGGTTCAAACGTTATCCTCCTGAACGATTTAAGCTGTAATATAATATTTCATTTTGAAACGGGGATTTCCTTTCTGTGTTTCTGTTTCTCCTTCAATACTCATTGGTAATACCGTATTGCCCTTGTAAATAACCCCTTAATGAAATTTAGAGAGCACTTGGTATTCAATTAATATAATCAATTCAATAAACACCCCCTCTGAGTTTCATAATTTCTCCTGTTCTATTTCATATTTCTCATACAGTGTGAAAGAGCTTCGTGAAGGGCGTCCAAGGTCGTGGAAGCTCTTTGCCTTGGTCGCCTTTTCAGATAATATGTCACCTCTTTCGCTACGCGCAAGTTATCTCGTAGGGTCCCTCCCAGTTGGGAGCCACTTTCCAGGATCTCCAGCGGGATTGACCTTACGCAAAACCCAATCTCCTTCTTGAAATCTCCGAGGCACCACTTTCTTATTAAAGGCTCGCTGAACTCTCTGCTTGTAAAATTCCGCTCGCCTCCGGGCCATCTCCCGCCTTTCCTCCACCAGATCTAATTCGGTGCTTCGGATAAGTTGGTTCTGATCTGGCTCGTATGCTTTTACCCGAGCGCTATCCAACAAAACTTCGACCGGAATAACGGCCTCCGCCCCATATACCAAACTAAAGGGAGTCTCTCCTGTCGCTGTCTTAGGTGTGGTTCGATAGGCCCACAGGACGCCTGGTAGCTCTTCCACCCAGTTTCCCCTCTGAGCACCCAACTTGGTCTTTAATCCTTGAATGAGGATCCTGTTAGTTACCTCCACTTGTCCATTCGCTTGAGGGTGAGCTACCGAAGTGAAAGCTTGCTGAATGTTGAGACTTTGGCACCATTCTTGAATCTTTTTCCCTTGGAACTGTCGCCCATTATCACTGACTATTTTTCGAGGGATACCATACCGACAAATGATATTTCTCCATAAGAATCAGACACGGTATTCTCGAATTTTGGCTAAGGGCTCGGCCTCCACCCATTTGGAAAAATAATCCACAATGACCAATAAAACCTCTTACCAGAAGGTGCGTGCATCGGACCCACTATATTCATTCCCCATTGATCAAAAGGGCAGAAGAGACTACATTTCATTAACTCCTCAGAACGGTTGCTATGTTTCTGACAAGCGATGCAACTTTGCACTATACGAGCCGCATCTCGTTGAAGAGTAGGCCAAAAGTATCCGGCCAACAAGGTCTTTCTTGCTAAAGCTCTCCCTCCTAAATGATTGCTGCAGCATCCTTCATGGATCTCCCGGAGTACCCATTCCGCATCCTCATTTCCTAGGCATTTTAACAAGGGTGAAAGAGGTCTTGTATGTGTCTTCATTTAAGAGGATGAACCGTTTGGCTTGGTGTGTATTAAAGTAGATGTAATTTTCCTTCAGAATCTTCCGTGCCGTAAATAAGCTATGATATCGGTTCTCCAATCAAGAATTAGGCTTGATTCGGTCGTCTCCTCTATGTTGCATATTGCTAAGGAAGTGTGAATTCTACCGGATCGTCTCCATGATTTTATTCCTCCCACAGCGCTAGCCATCCGAGCCAATTCATCTGCCTTCTCATTGTGCTCCCGCGGGATTTGCTTCAAGAGGACCTGATGAAATTGAGCTTTTTCTTTCTCAAAAGCTTTCAAGTACTTGTGCAGTCTTTCCTCCCGCACCGCAAAAGAACCTTGAAGTTGGGATATTACCAACTGGGAATCCGAGTGGATCACAATGGAAGAAGCCCCTACCACTTTAGCAGCCTGCAATCCCGCTATGATAGCTTCATATTCCGCTTCATTATTAGATGCCCGATATTCCAGGCAAACGGCTAATCGAGTTTCTTCACCCTCCGGGGTAATTAATAGAACACCAACACCACTGCCTGTAGATCCTGAAGAGCCATCTACGAATATATTCCATGCCTTTGATTCCCTCTCCTTCATAGTTGAACCTTCTTCCGAACCACAAGGTACCTCGGCCAGGAAATCAGCGAGTGCTTGGGACTTGATGACAGTGCGAGGTTGGTAGTGTATATCATATTCGCTTAGCTCTACCACCCATTTGGCTAACCTTCCCGAGAAATTTGGCTTAGTGACGACCTTGCCCAATTCGCTGTGTGTTAAAACGGTGATAGGATGAGCCAAAAAGTATGGCCTCAGTCTGCGGGCGGTTAGCACTAAGATATATGTCAGCTTCTCTAACTCCGTATAACGGAATTCTGCCCCCTTCAGAATATGGCTGGTATAGTAAATAGGTTGCTGGTGAGAACCTTCTTGTTTCAGTAATACCGAACTAACGGCTCCTTCTGAGACGGCCAGATACATCCATAGTGGTTCTCCCTGTATTGGTTTAGCCAGTAACGGGAGTCCGGCCAGATATCTCTTCAACTCCTGGAAAGCTTGTTCACATTGATCGTCCCACTGAAATTTAGTAGCTTTGTGCAAGATCTTAAAGAAAGGTAGCCCTTTGTCCGCCGATCTGGCTATGAATCGGGATAAAGAAACAATCCTGCCCACCAACTTCTGGATCTCTTGCAGGTTAGTAGGTGATTTCATGTTGCATAAGGCCTTCACCTTCTCGGGGTTGGCTTGCAACCCCTTCTCAGTCATAATGTACCCCAAGAACTTGCCACTTTTTACCCCGAACAAGCATTTGTTAGGGTTTAGCTTCATATTAAATCGCCTTAACGTAGCGAAGGTTTCATTCAAGTCCTTGACTAAATCCCGAGTGACCTTCGACTTGACCAGGATGTCATCCACGTAGACCTCCACATTCTTCCCTTTCTGTTCTGCAAAAATTTTGTCCATAAGGCGCTGATATGTAGCCCCGGCGTTCTTCAATCCGAACGGCATGACCACATAGGCATATAATCCCCCTGCAGTCACAAAGCTAACCCTCTTTCGATCCTCTTCGGCCAAAGGTATTTGATGATATCCCTGATATGCATCCATTAGGGAAACCACTTCATATCCTACAGTAGAATCCACCAATTGATCAATACGAGGCAAGGGGTAGCAGTCTTTAGGGCATGCTTTATTCAAATCACGGAAATCGATACACATCCTCCATTGCCCAGAAGGCTTGGGGACCAAGACTACATTAGAAACTCATTCGGGAAACTGGATTTCCTTTACATGGCCCACTTTTAGTAGCTTATCCACCTCCTCAGCTATGATCTTGTCTTTCTCGGGTCCAAAATGTCGCCTCTTCTGTTGGACGGGTCGGGCTCCTCTAATGATGTTGAGGTGGTGTTCCGCTACTTGAGGATGGATACCCGTGAGATCATGCACATCTCTTGCAAAGATGTCCTCATTCTCCTTTAAGCAGGCCACCAGCTCTCCTTTGATATTCAACTGTTGTGCTACCCGTGTGGCCTTTCCCGGAGCGATCTCCACCAGTTCTCCCTCCTCTATCTTATCAGCCTTGGGGGGAAATTCCTCCAGGACACAGACGTCGGTAGAGATGACAGCTTTGCCTTTTAGGTCTTGATTCGGCCCGCCTTCTCGATCGTCGAACCATTTGCACATAGCGACTCGGAGGCCTTCTGTTTCTCCACGAACTTCTCCCACCAATTGTCCGGAAATTTCACTGGTGGTACGGAAATACCACGGCCTGAAAAAGGGTGAGGAAAGGGCGCCCAAGAATAGCGTTATAAGTGGATGGAGCATCCACGATAAGGAAAGGGATTATACTAGTTTTTTGGCGGGGCTTTTCACCCAGAGTTAAAAGCAATGAAATCTGCCCCGTTGGGTGGACCATGTGCCCTGCGAATCCAAAAAGGGGAGTGGACACATCTTCTAGCTGGGCATTTCCCAGTTGCATCTGCCTGAAGGCCTCCTGGAAGAGGATGTTGTGAGCTCCCGAATCAACTAGCACGGGCCGCCGTAATTAGCCAGGGATATACGGATAACCAAGGCGTCTGTATGAGGCAGCAGAACACCCTGCAGATCTTCTGGCCCGAACGAAACGGGCGGCGCCGCTTGTACAGTCTGGTCGATGACAATGGCCAAACTCTCTATAAGACGGGCGTATGACTTCCGTGCCCGGTTAGAGTCCCCGTCAGTAGGTCCTCCGGCTATCACATGGATAACTCCCCGAGGGGGGAGGTCATCTGAAGTGGAGGAAGGGCCCTCACCTGATGGACCTTCTTGAGATACCACCTCTCGAGACGGCGTTTGGGGGAAAGTGACCCGAGGTTGTTGATTATACGGCCCCGGACGGGTGACATTGGTTTGGGGGCCTCGCCGTGCCGTTCCTCCGGCTTGATACCTCAATTGCGGATATGCAACATGGAGGCGATCTAGTTCTTCTTGTAGCTTGAAACATCGATTGCTACTGTGACCGTACTCTGTATGATATTGGCAAAAGAACGGGGCTGGGGGATTACGCGGGATCCCTCTATGTCCCAAGGGTCGTTGTAACAGACCCTGTTGATCGTAGAACTCCATTTCACGTTCTTTCCAAGTCCTCACAGGAGGAAGCACTTCAGCAGCCATGATTTGCAATGGAGGGGCAGGGCGAACTCCCTGTAGCATTGGTCGAGGCCTCGGAGCCTCGTGCCGAAAAGGTCTTGTATACTCCCGCCGAGGAGGAGCTTGAGGAATAGCGGGACGAGCCCTTTCAGTTGGGACTGTTGTGGCAGTTCGCTCGGCTCTCATCACCTTTAATCCTTCTTCTTCGCGGATAAACTGCCTCGCGGCTCGGTAGCTCTTCATAGCTATCCGTAGGTCGCTCGAAGGAACTAAGGAAGGCCCTCCTTCACCGTCCGGCCTTTGAATGGCACCTCGGAAGGATTGACGGTGCGGGATTCCCCTAGCGCCGAGGTGAATCGATGGATATACCCCTAAGGGATTCAAGGTCCCCGGGTGATATGCATTAACATAGGCGTCTTGCTTGCCTTACTGACAAATTCTCGATGAACATTCTCTGGAAGTCAAACAGTGATAGATCCCGGGGCGAGTAGTGAACCACTTTGCGCCGAACCAATCGGTGGTCCTAAGACTCGACACTTGAGAGCGTCGATGATAATGATGAAGCGAGGCCGCTCCATCGAATTGTGATATGTGCTCTTCCGGATCCGTCGAACCATCGTACTTACAGATCTGAGGATTTCGGAAGTAGGATGGAGGGAGCTCCGAAAGAATGTCCATCGTGAAGGGGCTAGGCTCGTAGGTCTGGTTGATTGACTTTCACCCTGTTCCTCCCGGCGCGTTTGGGTGAAGGGCATAGTATTCTGGGGTGTTCTTCCCCCGAGTCCGCCTCCAGGCAACACATCACCATGGGCGGCTGTACGAGAGGGAGGAGGCATTTCTGGGAGGGGATCTCTAGAAGAAGGTTCCCCGGAGTGCGGATGCAGATATCCGGTCCTTCTCCTTTCTCTAGCGAGGGCTTCTGTGATAGCATCATCCATTAAGGTCTTTAGTTGCGATGGTAGAAGGGTGATGGGGCGCTCCTCCGCCGCAGAGATATCAGGTTGTTGCATTTCTTCGGGTTGCATCTCAACGTCCAGCTCAAATGTTCCCACAGACGGCGCCAACTGATGCGGGTGCGGGGGAAAAATCCGTTCGCTCCGTTTTCAAGGCGATGAAGCGATGAGGGAGGTCTCGGAATATTCTTCCCCGGCGGCGATCAGTAAAGAATAAGAAAATGAAGTAGACGAAACACGAAAACCCGACACCAGCAATCGAGATTCAGACATGAGATATAACGTGGTTCGGAATAAGGATTCCTACTCCACGGGGGTGAGGTTTCTCACCAGATGCGGTGCCTAAGCACTTTCACTATGAAGATCCTCCTTTACAGAAAGCAAGTTTCCGAAGGTGGAGGAGAAAGGACCTCTTACAATGATGTTACAAGATGAGGAAAATACAAGAGACTTAACAAACCGCAGATCTCCGGCCTCCTTCTCCGGCGAGACCGTTCCTCCTTTTCTCTCGTCTCCTCTTCTGTTAAATACTGGAAAATTTAACATATAAATTAAATGGCCAAATAATTGAGGAAATAATCCTGGAAATTTTTCGGGATTTTTAGGAATTTTTTCGGAATTTTTCTGGATTTAAACGGACTTTGTACGAGAGTTTTACGGGGATAAAGTAAACGCGCTTTAGAGGGATCTATTTAAAGGGGATAAAGACACGGAAAAACCCTAATTTCTATTTTCTATTTCGTTTTTTTCTTTTCCCCGCCGCTAACTCCCTCGGCAGTTCTCTCCTCTCGCGCGAGCCCTCTCATTGCCGGCGACGCCTTCTTCTCCGCCCGAGCCCGAGCCGAGCCTTCCCCCCTCCCCCGCGGTCGAAACCGCCGCCGCCGTGATAGCATCGCTGCGCTCCGCGAGCATCGGGCGCGACGCCCTCTTCTTCACGGCCACGCCGCGGCAGGAACGCAGCGGCAGCTAGGATCGCGCGCACCTCCTCCGACCGCCGGCCCCTTCTTCCTCGTCGCACTCGAGTCAGTGTGCGACGGGCCGATCCCGCCGCAAGCGCCGGCGATGGGCTACAGACTGACCGTCGATCCTTCTCTCCGCCTGCGGCTGTCTTCTTCACTCGCCTCCGTCGCCGTAGCCTTCCCCTTCGCGCGGATAGATCAACGACGGTGAGTTTTTGTGGGAGTAAACTATTTTAGGGCAGCAAGGGGGGTGCCGGTTGAGAGGGGCTGTGAGTGTTCTATTTGGGGGCGTCGTGCTGTTAAGGTTGGAGGTGATTGTGCAAGGTTGGCTGTGAATAATGTGTGAGCCACTGTAAATTGAGTTGGAGATCTAATTTGGGAAAGGAATGGCTGTGGATGGAATTCCTAGGACGGGTGACTTGATTGGTCGATTTGGGTTGATTAGTTATTACATTGATCGGTTAATCGGTATGATATTTGGAGGATAAGGAATTAATTCGATTAATTGGGATATCAAGGAAATCGATTTATTATTCGATTTGTCATTAAAATGTATATTTTGTGCTTGACTATAATTATGCTATATGCGAGTTTTGATCACGGCGAGTCCCGATCGTGTGATTGATTCTTCTTCTTGATATATTTTCAGGCGGGTATTTTGACTTAACGTTTAGATTAAGTCAAATTGATATGCTAGTAGGATAGCTTACAATAACATTTTCATGTTTATATGCCTGATATATTTTTGGTGCCTACTAGATACATGCATGTGTTAGGATATGATTATATTTACCGGTTTGATATGGATCATAGTACATGGATTAGGGATATGTATATATATTGGTTGTACATATCATTTGGATAGATATTATGAGTAGGATTTACATGTTTTAGTATCATGCACCATTTTCGCATGATTGCATGCTAGCTGGACGGGGTTCCATTATTGTTGAGCCCGCAGCTAGTTACATGGCCTGCACACACTGCCACTCATGGGTTAGTGGTACATCAGGAGGGTGTGTGCAGTTGCTCTGTCAGGCTCCGCTGGACCGCTCATGGGTAGCGACGAGGCAGCGTGGTAGCGGGCAGGGATCCCTCCTCTGGCCTATGACACCAGGAGATGAGAGCTTAGCTCCCCCACTATGTTTGGGGCAGGAGGATAGGTGTACTCCGACAAGATCCTCGTCCACTCGGTCACTCAGAGCAAGTGATGGCAGAGTGCACATTGTCATAGCCCTACCCACTCGGCTTCACCATTGCGTGTGGAGGCGGCCGATCAAGGCGTCAGGGGTGACCATGTCATTGGCACGGCATGCATTTTGCACTGATTGCATTTTGTATTGTGTTTGCTGCATTTTTATTGATGCCTTGGATGTGCATATGATTGTCATGCATACAGGATACATGCTTATATATGATCAGGACTTTATTACTTCTAGTCAGGCACATGCTCCTATATCAGGGTAGGAGATTCAGGTAAGTACAGTCATTTTGTATTTCTTGCTTGCATACCCTATTTATGTGAGACTGTACTGACATGATATTTTTATTGTTAGCTATACCTGATTTTGCATATCTACTTTACCCGCAGAGTTCTTTGAACTCACTCACCGCTTGGTTTATATCTATTTCGTGATGAAGTCAGAGTGTGCAAATGTTTACCCCCACTCGTCGTAAAGTTTTGATTTGGATATTTGTTTTTACGGTATTTGGATATTTTGGTTAGAGGACATGTATAGGTTTGGAGATTGATTTTGTATTTGGTTTTGGTGTCCTTATGGACCTTATTTGGATTTTGGTTTGGTTGGATTTTGTTGAGTATTCCTGATGGCGTAAGGGTAAGTCTATTTATTTTAGACTGTTTGTCATTTATTTTGGATGATGGCCTGAGGCCAAATTATATAACTGCGTGTGAGTTTGGATTCCGGTCGTGTTGACCGATGTATAGTGGCCGTGTAGGCCTTTGTATGTAAATTGGGATTGTCACTCGTACAGGGGAGATGCTGCCGGATTTTTGTCTGGTGGGGTCTCCTTCGGGGTGTGACAATTTATTTGGTATCAGAGCGCCTAGGTTTTCGAGTTCCTAGGGGTTTTTGGATTTTTCGGAGTTCGCCATGTATTGGCAGGTTTTGCGAGGTAATTTGGAAATTTTGGATTGGTATGGATTTCCGACGATTTTATGTTTCGGAAATTCGAGGATTTTGACGAGATTAATATGGGGTTTTGGCGGCTACTGGACCTCTCCTGACGGTGAAATAGGTATGATGATAAATTTGGTATGTTTTTATTTATGGTAATATCTGTATTCATTTAACAGATATGAGACGAGGTGGGCGTACTTCTGCGCCGAGACGTGGTGTGGGACGGCCACGCCAGAGGACCCAGAGATCTTTGGTGACTGACTTGCCAGAGAGATCTACTGAGGATGAGCATATTGATCAGGGTCAGATTCCACAGGGTGCTACGGGAGTTGTGGATCCTCGCCCCTACTGATCCTCCTCCCGAGATACGGGCATCCGATGTACCGGAGATCCCATCGCTACACATCGTACTTCCGCCAAGAGGACCTTCTACTACGCACCCGACAGCCCATCACCGAGCCGGCCGACCACAAGATCGCCCTACTTATCCTATTGATGTAGCCGCGCACGAGCTCGGATTCCGTGATTGGCTAAGTCGGCGAAGAGCCGGCTCACTTTATTCACGGAGAGACTGATCCGATCGTGGCTCGCCTTTGGATCGAGACGATGGAGCGCACTTCTACAATATGGTCTGCTCCGAGTGGGAGAAGGCAGAGTTAGCAGCCTTCCATTTACGAGGCGAGGCCGAGATCTGGTGGGATATGCAGCGCTCGATTATTGGCGAGCAGCAGGTTACCTGGGCGAGATTTAGAGAGGCTTTTGAGAGTCAGTATTTCCCGCGGGCATATCAGATGATGAGACGTCCGATTTTACGAGTCTAAGGCGGAATAATAATCGCCTGATGGAGTATAATACAGAATTTAATCGGTTAGCCAGGTTTTGCCCAGAGTTAGTTGCTGAGGATAGGTCACGGATGATGCAGTTTGTACAGGGACTGGATGGGCATCTACAGGTCAGGATGGCAGGATTTGGTAGTTCTTCCTACCGAGAGGCGTTGGATAGAGCTTTAGAGGTCAATACGCATGTGAAGAGGAAGAGGAAGCGGTGAAGATCTACGGTCGGACCCATCACCACGGACATCGGACATCGCCAGTGGCCAGTGGCGCGATCAGCCGGGTCGTCGTCAGGGCATCTAGGCCTCGTAAATCGGGGCGATCTTGTGGGCCCTCGCGGTCTTTTCAGCAGAGCCGGAGACCGCCCATTGGCGACACCTACTGTACTCGTTGTGGATCGAAGGAGCATATCATCTCAGCCTGCACCTTGGGATGCGGTTGCTATTATTGCAGCTGGACACATGAGCCGAGATTGTTCGTTGAAGGCTCAGCATGTGGCTTCCGGGTTTCTATTCAGGGAGGATCGTTGCGTCAGTCTGGGACTCAGAGAGGGCGAACGCATCTTCGCAACGCCCGCGAGGACAGCTCCCCTGCAGAGTCGCCATGGTATTCATGGACAGAGTACACGGTGCGTGCACGTGTGGTTCGGCCAGAGACCGCGATACGGATGCGATCCCACCATCGTACGATACTATTCGCGACATGACCACCATCGATATGACGGCGGCCGCCTTCGCCACTAGTTCAGATCGGCCGCAGCCGTGCGATAGATCGCGGCCGCTATACCACCTTCCTATCGGCCGCCGTGCGGTCTTTATCGATCTCGGGCTCGAGCACAACCACCTTTGGCAGTGATACCACCTCCACCGCCACTGGAGACTGGGCGTATTCATGCGATTACAGAGAGGATGCGCAGCGAGCCAACGAATCCGTATTTCGCGGTACGGTTTCACTTTATGCATTTTCAGCTATTATGCTAGTTGATCGTAGTTCGATTCGCTTATTTATTTCGTACTTTTATGAGAGAGATTGGTAGATTACCGGCTAGTAGATCACAGAGATTAGTCGTCTCCCTACCATCTGGCAATACATTGGATGTTACCCAGAGGTCCGAGGGTTGTCCTTTAGATTTTGGTAACATCATTCTTACTGAGATTTATTGGCATCTTGGATATGGTCGAGTTCGATATTATTCTTGGCATGGATTGGGCCGCCAAGATATCATGCCACAAAGTGGATTGTCGACGAGGGTGGTCACATTCGGACCTCCGAACCAACCCTCATGGGATTTTACCGCATCCGGACGACGAGATAGCGACCATTTCGCGATTCAGCTCGAAGCTTTTATTGCACCGCTTGTCGTGGTTTTCTATTATCTATGATCAAGACAGAAGTGGTGACTTCGGATCGCGGACATCCCTATTGTCCGAGAGTATTCGATGTCTTTCCGGAGGAGTTACGGTCCGCCTCCCGTAAGGCAAGTGGAGTTCATGATTGAGTTAATACACGGGCAGATCGAAAGCTCCTTATCGTATGGCCCGAGAGAGTTGGACGAGTTAAAGGTTCACTATGAGAACTTTTGGACAGAGGTTTTATTCGCCTAGTGCATCACCCCGGGTTCTCGGTTCTCTTCGTGAAGAAGAAAGATGGTTCGATGAGACTGCATCGACTACGTGCAATCAACGCCGCCACTATCAAGAATAAATATCCCCGCCACGTATTGAGGACTTGTTTGATCACCGAGGTACATCACCTATTCTAAGATTGATCCAGTCCGATATCATCAATTAAGGGTTAGAGATTCGACATTCAAGACAAACTGCGCATCAGGATATGGACATTATGAGTTTTAGTAATGCCATTTGGGCTTACCAATGCTCCAGCGGTATTCATGGACTTAATGAACCGTGAATTTATGGATTTTCTAGATCGGTTCGTCATTGTTTTTATCGATGACATTCTGGTTTATTCTCGTTCCGAGGAGGAACACGCGCAGCATCTTCGTCTTGTTCTCGATAGGCTCCGACAAAAGCGGCTATATGCGAAGTTCAATAAATGCGCGTTTTGGTTACACTACCGGTTTGGACATGTGGTTTCGAGTAGAGGTATTTCAGTTGACCCCCAGAAGATCGAGGCTGTCACTAGTTGGGAGCAGCCGAAATCAGTTCAGGAGGTTCGCAGTTTCCTAGGCTTGGCCGGGTATTACAGACGGTTCGTTGAGGGTTTCTCGAGCATTTCTATGCCATTGACACGCCTTACCAGGAAGGGCGTGAAGTTCACGTGGACAGAGGCGTGCGAGACTAGTTTTCAGGAGTTAAAGAGGAGATTGGTGTCAGCACCGATCCTGGTATTACCATCAGGGGACGATGGTTTCGTTCTTTATACAGATGCGTCTCTACAGGGTTTAGGCGCAGTGTTGATGCAGCACGGCAGGGTAGTTTCTTATGCATCTCGCCAGTTGAAGGATCATGAGAAAAACTACCCAGTTCATGATTTAGAGTTTGCCGCTATTATCTATGCCTTGAAGATTTGGAGGCATCATTTATATGGTATTACGTTTGAGATTCTTACTGATCATAAGAGTCTCAAATATCTGTTTCATACGTATGAACTCAATCTCCAGAGGAGATGGATGGAGTTCTGAAGGATTATGATCGTACCATCGCCTACCACCCAGTGGAAAGCCAATGTGGTTGCCGACGATTACCTAAGTCCCGAGGGACTTTAGCTTCTTCCAGAGTTTTGGTCACTGATTTGATTCTGTGGTTTCTCCGAGTTGAGCTTAGAGGAGCAGCAGGACCGACAGAGCAGGTGTTCTGTTACCATGGTTGCTCACTGCCTATCCTGACGAGTCCGGGAGGCTGTGCGATGATCAACATTTACAGTTCATTGGTAGTCAGATCACTTCGGGACAGCAGACTGAGTTCACCCTAGATGATGAGGGTATTATATATTTCCGAGGTAGATTATGTGTACCTCAGCCTCACCCGGTTATGGAGGAGTTACTACAGAGGCACATCGCCTCGATTTGGCGATCCACCCAAAGCGGAACCCGTATGTATCGAGATTTGAAGCGTTTGTATTGGTGAAACGGTATGAAGAAAGACATCGCGGATTTTGTAGCTAGATGTCTGATTTGTCAGCAGGTCAAGGCTGAGCACCAGAGACCAGCTGGATTACTTCAGAGGATTCCTATTCCTGAGTGGAAGTGGATCATATTACTATGGATTTTGTGATGGGTTTGCCTAGGACACGCTGTCATGATGCGATTTGGGTAGTCGAGACCGACTAACCAACCACAAGACTTTATCGATTCTAAGACCGACTCTGGATCGGTCAAGAGCTATATTGCTCGGAGATCATCGATTGCATGGTGTTCCTTCGAGCATTATATCGATAGAGATCCCCGTTTCACTTCTAGGTTACGCAAAGTCCGCAGCAGCTTTAGGCACACCGCGGCTTAGTAATCGCATTCCATCCGCGAGCGGATGGGCGATCCGAGCGGACCATTCGCATACTAGAGGATTTGCTGAGGTCCTGTGTTATAGATTTCGGAGGCAACTGGGAGGATCATTTACCGTTAGTGGAATTCGCCTACAATAACAGTTATCATTCGGCTATCCAAATGGCCCCGTATGAGGCATTGTATGGTAGGCAGTGTCGTACACCCACCCTCTGGGAGGAGGTTGGGGAGGCCCAGTTGCTAGGACCCCAGAGCTCGGATGAGGCGAGAGTTGGTCCGCATTTATCGACGAGGGATGACAGAGGCGCAGGATCGCCGTAAGAGTTATGCAGATCGTAGACGGAGACCTTTGGAGTTCTCTGTTGGTGATCATGTATTCTTGCGAGTTTCACCCACGAAAGGGGTGAAGAGGTTTGGACTCCGTGGTAAGCTTGCTCCTAGATATATCGGTCCGTTTGAGATTTTGGAGAGGATCGGAGCAGTTGCTTATCGTCTAGCGTTACCCCCATCTTTGACGAGTATACATGATGTATTCCATGTGTCTATGCTGAGGAAGTATGTGCCAGATTCTACACATATTCTATCAGATGTATCAGGTTCCATTCAACCTGATGCTACTTACGCAGAGATTCCGGTGCGGATTTTGGATTTCAAGGAACGCATGAACAAGGTTGTGCGACTTGTCAAGGTCGGGTGGAGTCACCACACCGACGAGGAGGCTACTTGGGAGCTCGAGGAAAAGATCAGAGCTCAATATCCCCACTTGTTTACTTGAGGTACGTGAGGTGTATTTTCAGTACTTATGGTATTTCTTACTCGTTATGCATCTGAGTAGGAAATTTGGGGACCAAATTTTAATTAGTGGGGGAGAATGTTAAATACTGGAAAATTTAACATATAAATTAAATGGCCAAATAATTGAGGAAATAATCCTGGAAATTTTTCGGGATTTTTAGGAATTTTTTCGGAATTTTTCTGGATTTAAACGGACTTTGTACGAGAGTTTCTGAGGATAAAGTAAACGCGCTTTAGAGGGATCTATTTAAAGGGGATAAAGACACGGAAAACCCTAATTTCTATTTTCTATTTCTTTTTTTTCTTTTCCCCGCCGCTAACTCCCTCGGCAGTTCTCTCCTCTCGCGCGAGCCCTCTCATTGCCGGCGACGCCTTCTTCTCCGCCCGAGCCCGAGCCGAGCCTTCCCCCCTCCATGGTAAACTGCCGCCATGGCTGTGCAGACCCTCGCTTGCGCTCCCGCGAGCATCGGCGCGACGCCCTCTTCTTCGCCGGCCACGATCGCGGCGGCGAACGCCGCGCAGGATCATCGCCGGCACCTTCCTCCGCCGCCGAGCCCTTCTTCCTCTCGTCCGCAGCCGTCGAGTCTGTGCGGACGGTCGTCCCGTCGCAAGCGCCGGCAGTCGTGGCCACAGGACCGTCGATCCTTCTCTCCGCCTGCGGCTGTCTTCTTCACTCGCCTCCGTCGCCGTAGCCTTCCCCTTCGCGCGGATAGATCAACGACGGTGAGTTTTTGTGGGAGTAAACTATTTTAGGGCAGCAAGGGGGGTGCCGGTTGAGAGGGGCTGTGAGTGTTCTATTTGGGGGCGTCGTGCTGTTAAGGTTGGAGGTGATTGTGCAAGGTTGGCTGTGAATAATGTGTGAGCCACTGTAAATTGAGTTGGAGATCTAATTTGGGAAAGGAATGGCTGTGGATGGAATTCCTAGGACGGGTGACTTGATTGGTCGATTTGGGTTGATTCCGGAGTTATTCTGTTGATCGGTTAATCGGTATGATATTTGGAGGATTAGGAATTAATTGGATTAATTGGGATATGAAGGAAATCGATTTATTATTCGATTTGTCATTGAATTGTATATTTTGTGCTTGACTATAATTATGCTATATGCAGGTTTCGGTCACGAGGCAGGTCCCCAGTCGTGACGATTCAGTTCTTCTTGCGGATATATTTTCAGGCGGGTATTTTGACTTAACGTTTAGATTAAGTCAAATTGATATGCTAGTAGGATAGCTTACAATAACATTTTCATGTTTATATGCCTGATATATTTTTGGTGCCTACTAGATACATGCATGTGTTAGGATATGATTATATTTACCTGTTTGATATGGATCATAGTACATGGATTAGGGATATGTATATATATTGGTTGTACATATCATTTGGATAGATATTATGAGTAGGATTTACATGTTTTAGTATCATGCACCATTTTCGCATGATTGCATGCTAGCTGGACGGGGTTCCATTATTGTTGAGCCCGCAGCTAGTTACATGGCCTGCACACACTGCCACTCATGGGTTAGTGGTACATCAGGAGGGTGTGCGTTGCTCTGTCGAGCTCCTGACCGCTCATGGGTAGCGCAGGCAGCGTGGTAGCGGCGAGGATCCCTCCTCCTCTGGCCTATGACACCAGGAGATGAGAGCTTAGCTCCCCCACTATGTTTGGGGCAGGAGGATAGGTGTACTCCGACAGCATCCTGTCCACTCGGTCACTCAGGAGCAGTGATGGCAGAGTGCACAGTTGTCATAGCCCTACCCACTCGGCTTCACCATTTGCGTGTGGCGGTTGGTGCGTCGTGGGTGACCATGTCATTGTACGGCATGCATTTTGCGATTGCATTTTGTATTGTGTTTCTTTGCATTTTTATTGATGCCTTGGATGTGCATATGATTGTCATGCATACAGGATACATGCTTATATATGATCGACTTTATTACTTCTAGTCGGGCACATGCTCCTATATCGTAGGAGATTCGAGTAAGTCTGATCATTTTGTATTTCTTGCTTGCATACCCTATTTATGTGGTATCTTGACATGATATTTTTATTGTTAGCTATACCTGATTTTGCATATCTACTTTACCCGCAGAGTTCTTTGAACTCACCCCGTTGGTTTATATCTATTTCAGGATGAAGCTGTCAGGAGTGTGCAGTTGCCGGACCCCCACTCGTCGTAAAGTTTTGATTTGGATATTTGTTTTTACGGTATTTGGATATTTTGGTTAGAGGACATGTATAGGTTTGGAGATTGATTTTGTATTTGGTTTTGGTGTCCTTATGGACCTTATTTGGATTTTGGTTTGGTTGGATTTTGTTGAGTATTCCTGCCCAGATGGCAGAAGGGGTAAGTCTATTTATTTTAGACTGTTTGTCATTTATTTTGGATGATGGCCTGAGGCCAAATTATATAACTGTGTGTGAGTTTGGATTCCGGTCGTGTTGACCGATGTATAGTGGCCGTGTAGGCCTTTGTATGTAAATTGGGATTGTCACTCGTACAGGGGAGATGCTGCCGGATTTTTTGTCTGGTGGGGTCTCCTTCGGGGTGTGACATCTTCTCTTTTGCTGGATGCGAATGATTGCGGATCGATCTCCCCTCCCTACTTCCTTGCTCTCCTCCTTTTTATCTTCCCCTTTCTTCCTCGCAACGTCCTGGATTATCTCCATCGTACACGTGGCCACCTCCTCCTCCTGGAGAATAATTCTGTTACAAATATGAGGAACGAGGACTCCCCCGAATATTGCGTGGGGCCCCCCAAGCCGTTGCATAGCACCTTTCCCTTTACTTTTCAAGCGACGAGGTTAAACTGTCTCCCTCACCCCTCTGCTTTGGGTGAAGTCAACTTAGGCCCCTATACCATAGGTGACCTAGCCTTAGGGTTTCTCCTTAAACCGAACCAATTCTCCTTTTTCCCGTACCAAACTTCTTTCGCGTTGATTAGGTTGAGTTGACCCTTCCTCCATCCCATTGGCTTCTGGAATTGCCTAGTTGAATCAGTTCCTAGTCCTCTATTAGCGAAGTGCCTTCCGCCTCTTTTCCACCTGCGTCCCTTGCTTCTAGCATTCGCCCGTGCCGATGGCTCTGGCTACTTGTCCGTGCCGATGACCTCGGGTACTTGCGCCCGTGTCGATTACTTCCGATAACTCTCGCCCGTGTCAATGGCTTCGTCTAACTCTCGCCCGTGCCCATGGCTTCTGATAACTCTCGCCCGTGTCAATGGCTTCGTCTAACTCTCGCCCGTGTCAATGGCTTCGTCTAACTCTCGCCCGTGTCAATGGCTTCGTCTAACTCTCGCCCGTGTCAATGGCTTCTGATAACTCTCGCCTGAACTGTTTCTCCTTTTCCCCTTTGGCTGAACCAGGTATTTTGGGACGGGTCACGGGTCACCTGCTAACTCTTCTATTGGGAATTAGGTAGAAAAAGTACCAGTAGTATCATTAGGATTGGCAAATAAGTTAAAATACTATGGGCATCTCGATGACAAATAATTTTCATAATTAGAAAAAACAAAGGGTAGTTTCAAGCGATAGATGATTGGCCCACTGCATATTTTATAGGCATAGATAGTCAAAGTAAACAAAATTCGGATCCAATCAAATTAAATCCGTGTCAACTCAAACTCATCTACACTACATCCGAGTACATTAATAGGGTTCGATAGCTACATCGACAGTTACATCGGCAGTTTCAATAAAAGTCATGTCTTTCGGTCTTCCCTCCATAAAGATACATCTTTTAGTCTTCCTTCTATAAAAACGCATCTTTTGATCTTCCCTCCATGAAGATGCATTTTTTGGTCTTCCTTCCATGAAGATATATCTCTTGGTCTTCTCTCAATAAAAGCACATTCTTTGATCTTCTCTCCCGGTATAAAGGTAAGAGGAAGAAGGATAAAGCGAGGGTAATCACTAAAACTTTGCTCCATTTTATGTTCTCTGAGTTTTCTTCACTTTCTGAATTGAGCATTGGAGAGGTCACGTCGAGGTACATCTCGATCTCCTTCAATTCTCACCTATTTTCAAGTCCTTCTAGGTATGAAGTACATAGTATTCGGAAGACTGAGCCGAAGAAGGTTGACCTAAGCACACCTGATCTCCCGAAGATAATTTCATATTTGATCTCTCGAAGTCACATATACGCCCAACCTACCAAGGTTACATGTATGATCGACCTTCAAAAGATCAACCTATTGCCAAAGCTTCACTGAAGATCGACCTAACTTGTACTTGATGGAATACCACCTTTTCCCCCACTCTACCTGGGGCATAGCCAATAATCGAACTTGAAAGGCTTATGGTAGCGCCGAAGTCATCTATTAGTCAAAGAGAACTACCACAAAAGCCCATGCGCTTTTTTGTATTCCATCAAGTACATGAACATTCTATCAATGAGTGTTATCGATTAGCAGAGGAAATCTCACAAGCAGTGCGAGGCCAATCGAGAAATTTCAACCTGAGGCCTGAATCATCTAATCGAAGATCTCAACCCAAGGAGCCTGGACGTGGGTTTACAAAGATACCCAAGAGATCTTTAGAACGACCTCCGCATAACTATAGTCCTTGACAAGGAAGTCTTCGGTGGGAAAAGCAAAATACTCCTCATCGAGGTACGATAAATATGAGTGTATAGGAGGAACAACAGATGGAGACTCAAATCGAGCTTGAAAGACTTATGGTCATCGCCTACAAAATCTTTAAGTTGGAACAAGTAGAGGATGGGGAGAATGACCCGTAATCAGCTTCGGGTCGCAAGATTTACAAGGAGTGATGACCCCACATGATGATGCTTTGGTAATCCGAGCTATCATATCCAACTATGATGTAACTCGGATATTTATGTATACGGGTAGTTCAATAAATGTTTAATTTAAAGAAGCTTTTTATCAGACGTAGATCGACTATGTCAAGCTCCAACTAATGGACACAACTTTATTTAGTTTCTCTGGACATAAAGTACAACCTCTGGGACAAATCAACTTACCGTTATCTCTAGGAAAGGAGCCTTCTCGCCGAACTAAGATCACTACTTTTACAATGGTGAATGTGGTTTCTTCATATAATGCCATCTTGGGCAGACCTGCTTTAATCTCTTTCCAAGCAGCGGTATCTATATGTATCATTAGAAGACAAAATGTTATGTCGGCAATCAGATCGGAGAAGTGGCGGGAGATCAAAAAGCTACAAGGAAGTGCTATGTAGAAGTAGTGCGGATGAGCTCGAGAAAAAATTGAAGGGTTGAACAAACAGGGGTGTACACTCTTCAAGATGTACCAATGAAAGAAGACGAAGAGATTTAGATGCTACCGGATCAACCAAACAAAGTTGTCAGAGTTGCAATAGATCTTTCTCTCTAGAGTTAAGACAAAGGATAATTAGTTGTCTTTCTCAAAATACCAATGTTTTTGTTTGTATAGGACAAGAAGTCAATGGAATCCCACCCCTCTCCCCAAACAATAATGGGACACACACTTAATATTTTGTCTGAAACTCAACTAGTCAAATAGAATAAGAGACACTTCAGATTTGAGAAAGACAAGATAATTAGAGTTGAGGTGGACAAATTGTTACGAGCAGGGAATGTTAGGGAGGTTTAATTTCTCACTCGATTGACAAATGTAGTTTAGGTGTCCAAGCCTAGAGATAAATAGAGAATTTGTATAGATATTCAAAATCTTAATAAAGTTTTTCCTAAAGATTGTTAGCCTTTGCGCCTCGAATGGGTCAATTAGTAGATTCAATATCAAGATGTGAATTAATTTGTATGTTGGACGCTTACCAAAGGTATTATTAGATTCCTTTAGCTAAAGAAGATCAAGAGAAGGTCAACTTTATTACCTCGGATGGTACTTTTTGTTATACTGTTATGTCATTTGAATTAAAAAAATGCATGGGAAACCTATCAAAGGTTGATGAATCGTATCTTCAGATATCATATTGGGTAAAATATTGAAGTCTCTGTAAATGATGTAGTCATCAAGATAGCCCGATCTGAGGACATTATCGTTGACAGGAAAGAAACATTTGGTACATTACGAAGGTTTGGTTTAAAATTTAATCCGAGCAAATGTATATTTGGTGTTCAGAATGGACAATTCCTCAAGTATGTTGTGACTAAACGAGAAATTGAAGCTAACCCAAAGAAAGTTCAAGCACTACAGAATATGACATCACCTCAGAATCTAAAGGAACTACAAAGATTAGTTGGAAGAATTACTGCATTGTCTCGGTTCATTTCTAGATTGATTGATATAAGCTTACCTTTCTTCAAAATACTTTGGAAGGCGGCTCGATTTTCTTGGGACTAGAAGTGCGAGCTGGCGTTTACCGGCCTAAAAAGGTATTTAATAGAATTATCTACTTTTTCTAAATTAGTGATAGGAGAGAGATTGTGATTATTTTTGGCGGCTACAAAAGGAGCAATTAGTGTTGTTGTAGTGAAGGTAGGAAACTTCGCTTCCCACTTCAATTCGGTCGCTTGTTCATGGCGATCCCTTCTACGTCCCCGGATAAAAAAATTTATCCTTGACAAGAGAGATTGCTCAAGAAACCTTGTCATTGTCGTGCTATTCGATTAGAGTAGTCACTTGAACAAACTTGTTGTTCAAGCGACCAACCTCTATTCTACGAATAGCCGCGGAATAGACGATGTACGGATCGCCGACTTTTGTGTTTATGTTCGGGGTCCAAGTATATTTAGCCACAAAATAGAATATAACATTCATATAATTGAAAAACAAATATAAACATGTTACATATGAAGATAGATAAGTGATATATCTCTCGATCTTCTATTGTATATCCTTCCTCCTTTTGGACGTCGTGTGAGCGACGATCTACCAAAAGTCGAAGCTCCTAGATCACCAATCTTCCTTCCTTGTTCACTCCAAACAAAGGAAGATCATAAAAACTAAACTCTTCTCTTATCTAGGACCAACCATCAAGCTCCAAGCTTGATGCTTGCCGCCGGCACAAAGAGATGAAGATTAGAAGTATAGGCACCGACCAAAAGCTTCAAGGAAAGAATCCCTAGCTCTTGTTTCCACCGGCCAAGGAGAAGAAAAGGAATAGGTTGAGCTTCGACCAAGGTAGAGAGGAGAATTATGGGCGTCGGCAATCACCTTAGGAAGAAGAAAGAAAACCAACCTAACTAGGTAGAGCTCAACCTAACTAGGAAGAAGAAAGAAAATCACCTTAGGTTGAGCTTCGACCAAGGTAGAGAGGACCATAGTTGCCGCCCAAGCACCCTCTCAAACCCTAGCCGCCCAACCTAAATCCTAACCTAACTAGGATTCCTTGCCACCCAAGGAAGCAAACCCTAATCTCCTAAGCATTAAGTTGCCACCCACCCCCTTAAGGCTTATATATAGGTTTAGGGATAAGCCTTGTTTTAATCTCCACCATTAGTTCTAGGGATTTAATCTCAACCGTCGGATCTAGAGATTTAATCTCTACCTTTGGATCTAGAGTTTTGTTTTCATCTATTAGATCTAGGCTTCATGAGGTATTAATAGGATACAATAGGGACCATGAGGAGGAGTTGGATCTTGGCCACCCAATGGATCAAGCCTACATAAAATTCAATTCATTAATGATAATCCAATCCACTAAAGGATTATCATTGATCTACCTCACCAACCCCCATAAGTTAATATGGGCTTCATATATTATATGTACATTTTCTCCCCGTGTTTAAGATCTCGAATGCCCGTCGATTAATTAATTTACTGACTATTAATTAATCAACATCTAACTCCATGAGTAGTACCACTCAACCTTTTCATCATGCCGGACCAAGTCCACCTGCAGGGTTTACATGATGAACCTTATGAGCTCCTCAAAGGGACATCATCATCCTAATATATAGGACATGATTTCCTCCTATAATCAACGACACACCATATAAATAATATCATTTTCTAACTTATCGAGCCTATCGATTTAATCTATAAATCTCGCCCATTGGTAAATCAAAGAAATGAATACTAAGTATATGTGTCCGTTATTATATCGGGATTAAGAGCATGTATAATATAATATCTGAGATCCGATTCGATTATGTAGTCAGCAATAAATCGAATCACCTCTAAGTCGGTCTTGCTCAATACACACAAAGTGTACTAGTGTGATTCTATGGTCAAGACAAACCAATACCAAATCACACTACAACCATATCAATGGTTTGTCCAAAGTCATCTCAGTTGTGAGCCTATACTTATACTTTACAAGGAGCCGATAACATGATCTCCCGTGTGACACCACACACCATGTTATCTACAATGTAATGTATTAGACAATATGCATAACCACAAAAACACTACAAAAAAATGAGGCATTTGGATCGGAAATTTAGAAGCGGTTGGGAAAATGATGGTAAAGGAGGGGCTTTTAGAAGCGGTTTTCTTAACCAGTGCTAATACCGCTTCAATTGATTTTTTTTTGAAGCGGATGATTTTTCGATTCTATTGCGTATGTTTAGAATCGGTTAACAGACGGCTCTATATAAATTTTATAGGAGCGGTTAATAACCGCTCCTATCGCTTTAGGAGCGGTTATAACCGCTCCTCATACCGCTTCAATATACCATTTTTTGAAGCGGATAATTTTCCGATTCTGTTTAAGATATTTAGAATCGGTAATTATAACCGCTCCTAATACCGCTTCAATTGAACATTTTTTTTTAATTTTTCTGATTCTATTCAGTTTATTTAGAATCGATTTGTATAATAATTTTAGGATCGTTTAATAACCGCTCCTAAAGGTTTACTGGTTTCCCTCCCTCGCTGAAAGATTATTAGCAACCTTTAGAAGCGGTTTTCGACCGCTTCTATTGTCACTTTTCAGGAGCGGTTTTCGACCGCTCCTAAAGGTCCTTTAGGTTACCGTTTTCCCTTCTTCTTCGACGAAAGATTATTAGCAACCTTTAGAAGCGGTATATTTTGACCGATTCTATTGTCACTTTTCAGGAGCGGTTTTCGACCGCTCCTAAAGGTCCTTTAGATTACCGTTTTCCCTAGTCTTCGACGAAAGATTATTAGCAACCTTTAGAAGCGGTATATTTTGACCGATTCTATTGTCACTTTTCAGGAGCGGTTTTCGACCGCTCCTAAAGGTCCTTTAGGTTACCGTTTTCCTTATTCTTCGACGAAAGATTATTAGCAACCTTTAGAAGCGGAATATTTTGACCGATTCTATTGTCACTTTTCAGGAGCGGTTTTCG
The DNA here is from genome assembly GCA_025175895.1 of Wurfbainia villosa. Taxonomy (NCBI): domain Eukaryota; kingdom Viridiplantae; phylum Streptophyta; class Magnoliopsida; order Zingiberales; family Zingiberaceae; genus Wurfbainia; species Wurfbainia villosa. The sequence continues at coordinate 13,617,093 of CM045991.1, read as the reverse complement.
ACCGCTCCTAAAGGTCCTTTAGGTTACCGTTTTCCCTATTCTTCGACGAAAGATTATTAGCAACCTTTAGAAGCGGTATATTTTGACCGATTCTATTGGCACTTTTCAGGAGCGGTTTTCGACCGCTCCTAAAGGTCGCCCTTTAGGTTACCGGTTTCCCTCTTCTTCAACGAAATTTTTTTCGTATTCCCGCGGCTATATCTCCGTCTCGCGTTAAGCTCCTGAAATCCGTCTCCCGTCTCGGAAAAACCTAATTTTCTTTCCCCTTACGAGCCCGCTGTCCGTCTCGCAATCATCTCCTCGGTTCGCCGTCGATCGCAGTTCGTCTCCACAATCATCTCCTCAGTTACCAGCAAGTCATAAACATCAAGGCTCCGTCTCCCCTCCCAGCGTTTCGACTCCTTCTCCACCTTCCCCCTCCCGAAGATGTCGACCACCCCGCTCCGCCCGCCTCTGCCTTCCCCGTCGATGTCGCCTCAGACGGAGTCGGAGACGGCTTCGTCTTCCTCTCCGACGATGTCCCTGTTAACCACCAGCAACCGGACATCAGCGATGACTACAGAATCCCGGTCCCCGACGAGGGGTACGGCTTCTCGCGTCTCCTTCACGATGCCCTGTGCCAATGGGACGCGCCGCGGGGTGGAGGAGAACGGCGAGATCTTGATTCGGATGGTCCGATCCTTCCCGACCTGGATCATATACGCAGAGGAAGAGGGTTTCCTCCTGAGGGAGTGGCGGAGGTGACGATCTTTCCTTTGAAATCTTATTGTTTCTCAGACCAATTTTCTTCGATCTGTGTGTTTCTTCAGATCCGGTCGGCTCGATGTTAGATCAGATCTAATGAACGTGGAAAATTCACTCCAAGTGCCTGGATTTAATATCGCTTCTCGTTTTGTGGCTTGGTTTCTTTTATCGATGTCATAAATCTTTCAATCTTACTAAACTTTGAAGGTCACATGATGATTGATATCTTTAATTACTCGCTTCAGCTGGTAGATTTGTTTGGTCTAAGTTCTTCATGATCAAAGTTACTTGCTAGTTTGAGCACTTCAACGGTAAACGACCTCTACCTAAATCTCCGCATGCGGTGAACAATTTAGGTTTCTAGCTATTAAATAGCCTAAACACAGTTAAAGAGTAAACTTATCTTCACAGCCTAGATCCTAGGAGCCTTGATGTTTATGACTTGCTGGTAACAATGTTCGTGCCATTATCATTCTCCTCCATATTCTACTTCTCCAGTATCCAAGCTGCAAAGGAAAACCAGTAAACCCATATGCAAAAAATTGAGTTTCATATGAGATTACTACGAGTTTAGTACTTGACAATCTTGTGAAATTTTGTTGGTATTGTCTCTTGACAGATCTTGATGTCTAAAAGAAACTCAATAGATTGTGTGGTCAGACAGTTTTAATTTACAGTCCATGAAAACAGATTTAGATAGATCTTTGGAATTAAAATGATTTCACTCACCTTTCTTGAGTAGCATCTTGCAGGTAATCATCAACACGGAAATAATCATCCAAGTGTTGTTGAAATAGGGAGCTTTCGTTCGCATCCTCTCCGACGCCATTTAACCAATATGGCATGTCTAAGGTCTCGCTGAAGGTATAGATACTATCTCCATTGGTTCTACGGTGACCCTCATCTGGGCCGCTGATGCTGCTGTTACATTCTCCTCATTTTCTTGCACAGATTCCTGGTTTCCTGAAGCTCGAAACTGAACAGGATGGAAAGCTGAGGTTTGCGTGCACTTAATTATCGATGCAGATGTCTTATCCTTGTGTGCACGGCATTCATGGCATTCTTGGTTGTGGATCCCATGTCATTGTTGTTTGCGTGCACTTAATTTATTTATTTTTGTGGAGTAAAATGTAGTGTGGAGTAAAATGTTAATGAGATGTATTAACATTTTGAACTTAAACATGAATATTATGTGTTAGTTTGATAATACAATAAATTTGTTTTGTGAAGTGAAATGTGAATATTGTAAATTGATTTAATTTGGTATTGTATCAATATGATATGAGATCATTGTTCAAACTCGATATTAGAAGCGCTTATAATCTCTCTTAAAAATATGATTATAGAATCGGCCGTAACCGTTTCTAAAATTGTGCTTGAGATATATATACATTAGGAGCGGTTTTTAACCGCACTTAAACCTTTGTTTATTGGATCGCCATACAAACACATTAGGAGCGGTTAAAATCGCTCCTAAAACTCTGTTTATTACATCGACAAACAGACACATTAGGAGTGGTTTTAACCGCTTTTAAAATGTATGTTTATAGATGCGGTCATAAGTGCTTGTGATGTTTGTATAATAGGAGCGGTTGCAAACTCTGTAGAATCGGTTTTTAACTGATTCTATAGGTCTCCAACACAAGCGGTTACAAGCGCTTGTGATGTTTGTACAATAGGAGCGGTTGAAAACTCTTTAGAACCGGTTAAAAACCGTTTCTATAGGTCTCCAACACAACCGGCTCTTTATTTTGAACCACCGGTTTATTTTACCGCTTCGGTTGTCTTTAGCATCACCATTATCTACAACGGTTAAAAACCGATTCTAATTATTTAGAAGCGGTTGATAAGTGGTTCTAAAGGCTTTTTAAAACCGCTTCTAAAGGGTTTTTTTTTTGTAGTGAAATATGCAACCAATGATCATGTGATTCTTATTTCAAAATAAAGATGTTCATACAAAAGATAGACTTTTCAGTATACATCCCAACAGGTAGTTTGGCAAGAGGATGGAAAACAACATCCTATATACTTTATAAGTCATCTCTTAAAAGATGCAGAAGGTCGATATACTACCCTGGAAAAGTTAGCTTTGACCCTCGTTTTGACAACTCGGAGGTTACAACCATATTTTCTCTTTAATTCATCCTATCATAGTACTTACTAATAGTAGCCTTGACCGAGTATTAACAAATCCAGAAGTTTTAGATCAACTCATTAAGTGGACAACTGAGTTTGTTGAATATGATATTCAATATCAACCCCGAACAACAATCAAGACACACACATTGGCTGACTTCTTGGCAAAAACTTTCGGACAAGAGATTAATGAGTTATGAAAAATTTATATTGATGGCTCGACAATCAAACAAGGAAGTAGCGTGGGAATTCTGTTTGTCTCACCCAAAGAGGATATAATCCAGATAACTTTGCAACTTAATTTCCAAGCCTCGAATAGTAAAGCCAAGTATAAAGTATTGTTGGTTGATCTTAGAGCTGCCAAATAGGTCGGCGCTTCCAAATTTATCATTTATTCATATTCTTAGCTAGTTATAGGGCAAATGAAGGGCTCTTTTGAAACAAATAATGATCAACTTAGGCGATATGTAGAAGCTTATGAGAAGATGAAGGCTAACTATCAGGTGGTCGTTCTTTAAAAAATCTCCCGAGCATTAAATCAAAAAGCTAATAATTTAGATCGAATGATCAATGCCTTAACAACTTAAATAATAAATAGGTCGATTCCTGAAGTATAGCTTATTACTCAGATAGATCAGAACACCCAAGAACACTCGACTGATTAGCAGAATCCTTTAATATCGTATTTAAATGACGAGATTATACCAGACAATCCAAAGGTGACAAAACTTTTTAAGAAGAGAGCTATGTGCTTTACTTTAATCGGAGATAGTCTGTATAAGCGTGCATGTTCATGTCCCTTACTCAAGTGCCTTGGCCTTAAGAGGTTGATTATGTAATGTGGAAAATACATGAAGGATGTTATGATAATCATATTGGGTCGAGAACCTTAGTTTGAAAGATCCTCTTAGCCGATTATTTTTTGCCAACTCTACAAAAGAATTTTGCCCACTTCTTGTCCATTTGATTAATAAAGTTTGCATTTGATTTCGTTTAACCTAAGGATGGAATTTCTCCATTTGCAAAATCTCCTTTGCTCCTTCATTTCTCTCTCCTTGTCTCTCTCCTAATTTTGTCCATGAAAGATTTAGCTCTCATTCAGCTATCCCATCTGTGTCATGAATAAATTCGAAACATAATTTATATTAATTTTTAAAATATCCATTCCATTTGAAATTTAAACTACAATTTTCTTATTATTCAAGAATCGTATCAGTCATGAGGACTAGGTTTATTTTATTTTGGAAGCAGTCAATGATTTACCCTTGGCGCATTTAACCAATTAATTCATTTATATAGAAGGTAAGTTACTGTTTGATACAAGAGTTTACCCACTCCATTTTTTTAATAATTATTTGAGAAAATCTTTCGGTGGAGTTTTATCACTCATTTATTTGGATGGATGGCTAAAGGGATTAAATCTCGATAATTAGAGTATAGATATTGTTATAGATAGGTAGGAATCAAATTTTAACGTGAGGTTTAGAATTTTCATTCGAGCTCAGAAATTTTTCGTTATTTTTTGTCATCGAATCAAGAAGTATAGTCCCCGTGATTTATCTTTTTTCATCATCACCGATAGACCGATGGTTAAAGATATTGGGATTGAAAATAATCATCTTTTACTATAGCTAAAGAGAATAGAAAGGAATCTAGATTTTGTGATTCATTCTCACCCACCTCATTCTCTTTTTCATTCATCGATTTTGAGTCAAAAGCTACTTGCATTTAATATTAGTTTTATCCATGAAAATAATTTATAAATTTTATTCTTAAACATTACATGTGTTAAACTTATTTATTTAATTTAATAAATTATTTAAATTTATTTAATTAATTAATTAACCTTATATAGGTTGAATGAATTTAAATAAACTTTTATTAAATTATGTGTCAAGTTTGTTCTTTTTGTTTAATTTATTTATAGTCCAATTAAATTTAATTAGTATCATTTATAATTTGTATTATTATTTTTCGATAATAGATAGACGGTACAACAACAATAACAAACAAATTTTATCTTACTAGGTGTGAATTTTATCTTATTTTATTGTTGTTAACGAAGTCATTTTTTACATTTTTTTTCCTCATTTGATGTGTTTATTTATCATGGTTTCACATTATCTAACTGAAGTATTTATTGCTCATTTAAGTATATGTCCGTACAACTTTAAACGGATCTTTCTAAATTTTTTTTCAATAGATTCAACTTTGACTTTCTCTAATATTTTCATCTCTACAACTATCATCTTCTACTCATGTATTCGAATCGTAATGTAACATTCAGTATCATATGACATAACAGATTAACAAATATAATCGTCATTTTATATATATATTTTTTAAAAAAATAAAAATATTTTATGATCATATAAAATATTCAACATTCTCCTCAATTTCAATCGATAATAGATAAATGATTTTTAAAAAAAAAATTGAAGTACAACGAACGAAGGCTTTTCAACGAACCCACGTTGCAAACCAACCCACAAGGCATGAGATGGCGGCGATTATGTTGGTTGGGACAAGAGAAGACCCAGCGATGCACGCCATGGCAGATGCCCAACCAAATGATCCATCCCCGCCAAGCCACTTTTATGGATTTATCCCATCGAAGACGCTAGCTACCACCTTTTTCTCTACCATTTACATTCTCTCTTCTTTTTTTTTCAAGTTTTTCTCTGGTATACAATGTTGAAATTGAAGCTGGCTCTATCTCAATCCGATTTCAGAATCAACTTCATGATGCAATTTAGACTCTAAGTCGACTAAACAAAATCTCATCGAAATTATTTACTAGCACAATGATGTTAACAAGTACAATATTCTTTGCTTTACATGGGAATTAATTATTCATTTTCACCAAAAGAATCAACGAATTAAATTCTGTCGAGGATTTCTAACTGATTAATCTAGAATTTGCAGGTCGTCGCCTGCGGGGACGACGGAGCTGGGCTTCCGGCTGCGCCGCCGGGAGGCCGACGACCGCGCTCGAACCTCCCTGGGAGGGACCTTGTTGTCGCCCCACTCCCCGAACCGGCCGTGCTCCGACGAGACGTAGTCGCAGTCCGGGAACGTGACGTTGCCGTAGCGGTGCTGGTCGTAGCAGAAGCAGTAGATCATGTAGCGCTCCCGGAAGCGTCGCATGGCGGCGCGCTTCCGCGGCGTGAGCAGCGCGAAGTCGGCGGACATGAGCTCCTCCACCGACTCGGCGCAGCGGTCCGCCGCCTCCGCCGCCTGCTGGATGGGGTCCACGCGGCAGCCGCGGAGGACCAGGTCCCCGAACTCCGCCGTGTACGGCGCGTACCTGTAGTTGATCTTGATCCGCCCGTAGGCGGTGGCCCACGAGCTGCCGTCCCATATGGTAGCGTACACCGACATCGGCTTCGTCGGGAAGTCGCCGCCCATCGCCTCCGTCCGCACCACCTCCCTGATCGGCACGTCGTCGATGTAGAATCTGCATGCGCGCGGCGCCGGCAGTCAACACAGCATTTAATTTGCACGAATCAATCAAAACTCATATATATATAGCAAATTAAACCAATTACACGATGTAATCCGGCGTCCACAAGATGGAATAGCGGTGAGCCGCCTCGGTGGGATCGAAGGGGACGAGGTATCGCTCCTCGCGGCCGCGGCCGGTGCTGCCGTTGCCGTAGACGTTGGTCTGGATCCGCCAGTCCTTTCCCTTCACGTTCCCCAAGAACTCAAAGTCCAACTCGTCGTGGTTTTTGGGAAACAAATCCCCATTCGAAGTCTGCAATTAACTAATAATAATAATTAATTAATTCCATCCCATGCACTAATCCCAGAATTATCGATCAAATACACGCAACCAACATTCAGAGGAATCGATTTTTTGTTTATAATCGGTCATGCCGTTTCTGTGATCATCGGCTTTGTTCCCATGTGCAATTGCGTATGATACTCATTTAAACTTTGCTTTTCCATTTTGTTTCCATGATGCCAGGTTTTTGAAGTAATTGGTTGACTCGTAGTTAATTCGATTTAATTAAATGCAGAAATGGGCGTTTTCTGATACATAAATTCGTTCGAATAATTAATGACAAAAAAAAAAAGGGAGGAAAAAGGAAGAATATATATATATATATATATAAATTAAGTAGAGACGGCGTACATAGAACGCGACGACGACGCCGGCGGTGTGATCTTTTGGCAGCTTGATGGATGCGCTGAAGAATCCATGATCGTAGAGGTCCGTGGAGATGAAGCCCGACCCTGACGACGGGTCGCTCAATCAATTCCCGATCGTTTAATGAATTGCAAATATTAATTAATTAACGAAAACCAATCCGTGCGCTTGCTCACCGGAGTAGCGGTTGAGGGTGAGGCGGACGCTCCGGTCATCGGGGGCGCGGATGAGGTTGTCGTTGCCGAATAGGTGTGAAAAGCCGTCGCTGAAGCTCACCGTCGGCGCGTCGAACCTGGCCATCGCCGCGGCGGCGACGATGACGAAGGAGAAGAAAAAACCGGCGATCGCACCGCTCGCGGTGGTCGCCGCCGCCATATCCAGCTGCCTTCCTTCCGAATTCCCTTTGCTTGCGATGTATCGAGGAGGCCTCTCCTTTATGCTCGCTTTCTTCTTCGCTCGCTTATAAAGGTGGGAGATGGAGACTTTAATTACGACTATGCCACCGGACCGCGTTCCGTTTGACTCCTATATATTAAACGACTCGCGAATCCACCGAACGACCGGTCTGAAAAAAAACCAAACCGGGTCAAACTCGGCTAATTGAATTAAATTAAATCGGGTCGGTCGAACCGCTTTCGCGGTGCACGCATAAAAGAATCAAAAGGAGGCGCAGAGCTTTGTTGGTTGGTCACGCACCTTTACGTGTTAGGAAAGTGACCTAAACCTACTCCAACTCGGACCGCTTTGCGGGTTTAAGTTTAAACAACTCGGTTATTTAATTCGCTATTAAAGGGCTACCTTCCATTAATTAAGTATATCTCATCGTTATCGGGAGAGCGATAATTAATTTTTAATTATGATTAGGATGAAGAAGAGTGACGTGTAGAAATGGTGCGAGGTAGAGTTTTGAGAAAATGGACAAGCTTAAACAGACTAGATCGTAATGGACATTCCAACAACTCGATGTGCATGCCATATCAAAATATTTGCATTTATATGAAAGAGTCTTATGGCTAATACAGCAGGAGAATTGTATCAAATGAGCAAGGATCATTAATCTCTAGGAGATATAAGGGAGCGTTTGGTAGAGAGAAAATTTTCTATTTTTTATTTTCATTTTCTGAGAAAACGAGAAAACGTGTTTGGTTGGTATTTTTCATCTCCGTTTTCTGAGAGAGAATTTTTTGGAAAACTGGAAAACAGAAAAAAACTGTTTTCTGTTTTCCAGAAAATAGAAAATGAGAATGTTGTCAAACGCCCTCTTAGTTTTTCGAAGTTTCTGTCATTTCACCGCGTTAGTTTTGAATTAGATAATATACTCATTGTGATTTACCTTATTCGTATTGACTATAAGATCTTGACAGGAGTATTGAGGATGAATGAATTATTTTTTTACACTGATATCAAAATATTCGAATAGTTGATGGATGGAGAATGAGTTTGACCTGTGCTCATAAGGGAATGAGTTTGACTCTCTTTCCTTTGGTATTTTTTTTTTAAATTTTTAGTTTTGACTTTAATTTGTCATCGATCAAAAGTGTATGTTGATCCTAATAAATTAATGATCTCTTGATCTTGATATAGTTTTATATCGAAACTTGCATTGTTAATGAGAAGACCACTTAATTACCTAAAGGTTGCCTATATTTCACTGCCCTTAACTAACATCTAACGAGACAATTTTTATTTCGAGTATGAATGTATATTCGAAATTAAAGAATGTCGACCTTAAACATTCCTAAAGATAGATTAGGAGCATAGAAAGACTTTAAGTTGTTCGAATTTTGCCTCTCTATAAATCTTAGGTTTAGTAGATAAAAAACAATGATTGTTACAATATTATATATAATCAGAGTCTGTCTTTGATAAATTTTTGTTGGAAGTACAATTAAAGTTTCACGTTGAAAATATATGAAAAAGATTATAGACTAAGAAATATTTTTATTTGTCAAAATGGATAATATTATATCATCATGGAGATATATAAATTTCATCGGACTTAACAATTGATCTTAGAGTTATGGTCCAAGTCTAGCCATGTGGATGAAATAGTAACCTCGAACAAAGGAAGTGAGACCCTCATGTCCGAATCAAGAGAACTAGATACCAAACAGAAAATTCAGTTGAGACAGAATATGATTATAAATGAATCAAGCATTCATGAATAAGTTTGGTGTCGACTCGATAAGAATTCATTTATATTCATTTAATATACATCAAAGTCAATTAATGAACAAGCTTGAACAACTTAATAAATTAAATGAATAAGTTTGAACACATATGTACTATGTATTATTAATGTTCGTGAACCATATTTATGATTAATTAGACTCATTTAAAAATTATATATGAATTTATTTATAAATAAGGATTAAAATATTAATTTTAAACAAATAAATTTGACTCAAGAGCTTAATAACGTTTACATAAGTTAAACTTAAACAAGTTTGAATCAAACTTGAATCGAACTTGATTAGAAGTCCAATACCCAATATTAAACAAACAAAACTGAATTCAAGCTCAATCTAAAAAAAAAAACAAACCAAGCTTGAACAAGTTTTTTAATAGCTTGATTAATTTTTAGATTTGGTTTGGCTCGATTTGGTTATTTTATCAAATAAGTTTGAACACTATAAAGTTTGCCCTGAATTAACTTCTTTACAATCTTAGAACAGGAGGATCGGACACCTGACAAGAAGACTTGGTAGGTTAGATATCAAGCAGGAAGATCAGTTTGATAAGGAGGATCGGACAACTAACAGAAAAGACTAATGAATTGAATATCAGATATCAAGTAGAGAAAGTCATTCAAGGATGAATGAATTTTAGGGGAGACCGATGTAGTCCTTCGTTTAAGAGGAAATTATTAGGAATATAATTAAAATCTTACATTAAAAAAATAAAAAAAAATGATAAAGATTTAGATCTAAAATTATGGTGATAGGTTGGACTTAATAATTTTGATCATTTTTTTTTTTACTTTTGATGTTAAGATATGAACTAAGAATTTTTTTCATCATCGATCAAATCGATGATTCTATTATTTCTTATCGATTTATTGATTGTTTGTATTTTTAATTATCTCATTATTGTATAAATTTGTCTCACATACTTAAACAATGACTCGTGGAATATTTTCTTGTTCATGTAATATAAAAATAAAATAGTCACGATCGATCTAATTTTGATTAATTAAATATAATTGATCGATACATTTTAACTTTTAGTTGATAAATTAAGGAGAACACTGCCAAGTTTAACATTGTTAACTACGAAGGGATAAAATTCATAGATCCAATTCTAAAAAAATAAGAAAATTATAAAATAATAGTAATAACAATAATCGAAATTGATATATTGCGCATTCGTATGTAAGTGAGCACAATAATAAAGAATATATAGTAATTTTGTTTGACATTCGCGTCATTTGACATCGCCGCTAAACAGTCAAATTCTAGCAATCATCTAGTGTGATTGTCGATGTCAACCACTGCGATGTTAGCGACTGCAATTCGATTGGATTTTAGTCTCGATCAAATTGGAATATGATGATATTGCAATTGTGACACTGGTAGCTATAATTTTATCGAATTTCGATCGTAACCTAGTAGGAATCTAGCCCGATTGTCCTCGTCAACATCGCAGCTACAATCGGATTGAATTCCAACTATGATCCAACCATAGAGATGACGACGATGATTCCGACGAATTTAGGAGTTGAACTATATTGTATATTTCTCTGATTATGTAAAGTGATATCACTATACATTCTTAATTATAATGTAATTTCACAAATCAAATGATGAAAATAAAGTCACAAACGAATGCACATTGATCAATCGCATGACATATTATTATTTATCATAGTCACATTCACAATGGGGGATTATTGGAAGCACTTTTATATATAGAGAGAGAGAGTGTGTGTGTTTTGTTCTGCTGCGCGCCCGAACCGTCCACGATCGAACGCGACGCACAGACCCACCTTCACTGTCGCCATCGTCGGCGCGTCGTCCAGCCACCTTCGCCCATCGGACCTGGTGCGATCGACACCCAGGTCGCCGGTGGTCCGGCGGGGCTCGTGCGGCGTCGGATTCCGACTGTGATTCGACCAAAATCCGGCCCGATCGCGGCCAGCAGTAACCGCCAGCGTCAGGCGATCCTTCCCCGGCCGGATTCCGGCCGCGATTCGGCCAGAATCCGGCGAATTCACGGCCTGCAGTTTGGCGACCACTGTCGGCCGCGATCGGGCCGGATTCCGACCGAATTGCGGCCGGAATTCGGGCTAGGAAGGACCGCCAGATTCAACCGGAATCCGGCGCCGCATGAGCCCCGCCGGACCGCCGGCGACTTGGGCGTCGATCGCGTCAGGTCCGACGGCCGGAGGTGGCCGAACGACACACCGACGATGGCGGCAGTGAAGGTGGGTGGCTGCGTCGCACCGATTCGGCCAGTTGGACCGACGCAAATGTAACGACCGGGCCCCTGTTGGCGGAATTCGGCGACCCCTATTGGTCGTCGACCGTCGCCCCTGTTGGCGGAATTCGGCGACCCCTATTGGTCGACGACCGTCGCCCCTGTTGGCCGAATTCCACAGGGCGACGTGATCGGCGATAAAGGTCGCCGAGTCCAACACGGCCTACAATAAAAAGGCGCCTTTTATTGTAACGATCGGGCCCCTATTGGCGGAATTCGGCGACCCCTATTGGTCGGCGACCGTCGCCCCTGTTGGCCCGTCGACCCCTATTGGTCGACGACCTGGCCCCTATTGGCCCGTCGTTACTCACATGGACTTCCCACCCCTGGAAGTGGGTTTTTTGCCTTCCCCAGGATTCGAACTCTAGACCTCCAGGCTAAGTACTAAAGTTTATGAATCCTGGTAACCAAGTGATCAAGAATAAATTGTCACGCCCCGAAGGAGACCCCACCAGACGAAAATCCGGCAGCATCTCCCCTGTACGGGTGACAATCCAAATTTTACATACAAGGCCTACACGGCCACTATACATCGGTCAACACGACCGGAATCCATACTCACACGCAGTTATATAGATTGGCCTCAGGCCATCAACCAAAATAAAGGATAAGCAGTCTACCATAAATCGACTTACCCTACGCGGCGAGAATACTCACCAAAATCAATCAAACTAAAATCCGAATAAGGTCTATAAGGACACCAAAAAAAAATCCAAATACAAAATCAATCTCCAAACCTATACATGTCCTCTAACCAAAATATCCAAACCATAAAGCAAATATCCAAAAATAAAACATCTCCTCGTGCCTTCATCCCGAAATAGATATAATCAGGGGGTGAGTCTGAAAGAACTCAAGGGTATAGTAGATATGCAAAATCGTATAGCTAACAATAAAATATCATGCCAAGATCAGTCTCACATAAATAGGGTATGCAAGCAAGAAATACAAAATGATCAGATTACGAATCTCCTACCCGATATAGGAGCATGTGCACGACTAGAAGTAATAGAGTCGACCATATATAAACATGTATCCTGTATGCATGACAATCATATGCACATCCAAGGCATCAATACAATAATGCAAAGAAACACAATACAAAATGCAATCGCAAAATGCATGTCGTACCAATGACATGGTCACCTCGACGCTACACCGCCACACGCAATGGTGAAGCCGAGTGGGTAGGGCTATGACAATGCGCACTCGCCATCATCGCTTCCCGAGTGACCGAGGGATGGGGATGCCGCTTGAGTAACACCTATCCTCCCGCCTCAAACATAGTGGGGAGCTAAGCCTCATCTCCTGTCATAGACCAGGAGGGATCCTCGCCCACTACCACGCCGCCTCGTCTGCTACTCCATGAGCGCCCAATGGAGTTCGACAGAGCAATCGCACACACCTCGATGTACCACTAACCCATGAGTGGCGGTGTGCAAAGTTATGTAACTAGCCATGCTCAACAATAATGGAACTCGCCACCAAAGATGCAATCATGCGAAAATGGTGCATGATACTAAAGCATGTAAAACCTACTCAAAATATCTATCCAAATGATATGTACAACCAATATATATACATATCCCTAATCCATGTACTGTGATCCAAATCAAACAGGGAAATATAATCATATACTATCACATGCATGAATCTAGTAGGCACCAAAAGCATACTAGGCATATAAACATGAAAAGTTATTGTAAGCTATCCTAACTAGCATATCAATTTGACTTAATCTAAACGTTAAGTCAAAATACCCGTCAATATATATCCGAAGAAGAATCAATCGCACGGGACCGCCGTGACAAAACCGCATATAACGTAATTATAGTCAAGCACAAAATATACAATTCAACAACAAATCGAATAATTAATCGATTTCTTTTATAACCCAATTAACCCAAACCAATTTCCAAATCAATTAACCTAATTCATCACTTACAAAGATATCCTCAAGATCAAACAATATCACCCAAATCCCATATCCTCCGAACCATACCGATCAACCGAATAACTCCGGAATCAACCCAAATCGACCAATCAAGCTCATTACAAACATCCACAGCCTAACTAACCTCCAAACACCTAGTCGCATAGCCATGCAAACTGCTCACAATACGGACTTGGGTCTCCACCGACCTAACATATCCCGATCCCTTTACACCGGAGCAACCTAAGCTCCAAGGCACTCACTGCCTAAACCATAGATCCAAGTTAGGATGAGGAAATTCCACAGCCAATCCCTAAACGGAACCTCATAGCTAACTCACCCAAACCCCCAATTTAACAGCCCCCTAATCGACCCTCACAGCCCGCCCACACCGAACACAACCGGCCGACACACAAAATCCCTAACTCACTATCGTCCAAGAACGAAAAGTAAAAAGAACCCTTACCTACTCCGGCGACCTCCGGCCAGAAGGGCAGAGGAGGTGGCGTCGGCGGTGGACGGCGACGCGCGAGGAGCAGTGGCGGCGCTTGCGGAGGGAGAGGGGCCGCAAGGACTCGGGTGGCTGCGGACACGAAGAAGAGTAGTCGACGGCTCGAGACCGAAGGCGGCAACGCTCACGGCTGGCCAGAGAAGAGGTGTCGAGCAGCGGTGCTCGCGGGAGCATGACGAGGGCTGCGGCTGTGGACGGCGTTGGCTCGAGGAAGAAAGATGTCGCCGGCGAATCAGAGGGCGCCGTCGGCGAAGACGAACCCGCCACGGAGAAGCGGTGGTCGCGCGAGAGAACCGTCGGAGGGAGCGACGTCGGGCGGCGAAGAAACTGCCGAAGGGGAAGTGAGGTCGCGGCGCGGCGGGGAAAAGAAATAAAAGGGAAATAGAAGAATAGAAACTTAGGGTTTTCCATCGCGTATTTATCCCCTTTAAATAAAGTCTATCTATTTTATCCCCGTAAAAATCTCGTACGGAGTCCGTTTAATTCCAGAAAAATTCCGGAAAAATTCTTAAAATTCCCTAAAATTCTCGAAAAATTTCCAGGATTATTTCCTTAATTATTTGGCCATTTAATTTACTATTTTAAATCCCCGTATTTAACATTCTCCCCCACAAATAAAAATTTGGTCCCCAAATTTCCTACTCAGATGCACAACGAGTAAGAAATACCACAAGCACTGAAAATATACCTCACGTACCTCAAGTAAACAAGTGGGGGTATTGAGCTCTGATCTTTTCCTCGAGCTCCCAAGTAGCCTCCTCGTCGGTGTGGTGACTCCACCCGACCTTGACAAGTCGCACAACCTTGTTCCGCAACTGTCGTTCCTTGAAATCCAAAATCCGTACCAAAACCTCTGCGTACGTAGCATCAGGTTGAATGGAACCTGATACATCTGATAGAATATGTGTAGAATCTGGCACATACTTCCTCAGCATAGACACATGGAATACATCGTGTATACTCGTCAAAGATGGTGGTAGCGCTAGACGATAAGCAACTGCTCCGATCCTCTCCAAAATCTCAAACGGACCGATATATCTAGGAGCAAGCTTACCACGGAGTCCAAACCTCTTCACCCCTTTCGTGGGTGAAACTCGCAAGAATACATGATCACCAACAGAGAACTCCAAAGGTCTCCGTCACGACCGCATAACTCTTCCGGCGATCTCGCGCCTCTGTATCCTACGCCGATGAGACGGACCAACTCGCCTCATCGAGCTCTGGGTCCTAGCAACTGGCCTCCCCAACCTCCTCCCGGAGGGTGGGTGTACGACACGCCTACCATACAATGCCTCATAAGGGCCATTTGGATAGAATGATAATCAAGTATTGAGGCGAATTCCACTAACAGTAAATGATCCTCCCAGCTTGCCTCCAAATCTATAACACAGACCTCAAGAAATCCTCTAGTGTCCGAATGGTCCGCCAGCATCGCCCATCTGTCTGCGGATGGAATGCAGTACTAAACCGAATCTGTGTGCCTAAAGCCTGCTGCAGACTCTGCCAGAACCTAGATGTGAAACAGGGATCTCTATCTGATATAATGCTCAAAGGAACACCATGCAATCTGATGATCTCCGACAATATAGCTCACACCGATCCAGAGTCGGTCTTCCGAATCGATAAGAGGCGCGGATTTGGTTAGTCGGTCACGACTACCCAAATCGCGTCATGACTGGTCGTGTCCTAAAGGCAAACCCATCACAAAATCCATAGTAATATGATCTCACTTCCACTCAGAATAGGAATCCTCAAGTAATCCACCGGTCTCGTGCTCACCGACTGGCCGACAAATCGACATCTAGCTACAAAATCCGCGATGTCTTTCTTCATACCGCTCCACCAATACAACCGCTTTAAATCTCGATACATACGGTTCCGCTGGTGGATCGCAAATCGAGAGCGATGTGCCTCTGTAGTAACTCCTCCATAATCGTGAGGCCGAGGTACACATAATCTACCTGAAATATATAATACCTCATCATCTAGGGTGAACTGTCGAAGTGATCGACTACCAATGAATTGTAAATGCCGATCGCGGCTGAGCCTCCGGACTCGTCCGGATAGGCACGATCGAGCAACCATGGTAACTAGAACGCCTCGCTCGCTTCGGTCCCTGCTCCTCTAAGCTCAACTCAGAGAAACCCTGAATCAAATCCGTGACCAAAACTCGGAAAGAAGCTAAAGTCCCTCGGGACTTCCGGCTAAGTGCATCGGCAACCACATTGGCTTTTCCTGGATGGTAGCTGATGGTACAGTCATAATCCTTCAGGAACTCCATCCATCTCCTCTGTCGGAGATTGAGTTCCTTCTGTGTAAACAGATATTTGAGACTCTTATGATCAGTAAGAATCTCAAACGTAATACCATATAAATGATGCCTCCAAATCTTCAAGGCATAGATAATAGCGGCAAACTCTAAATCATGAACTGGGTAGTTTTTCTCATGATCCTTCAACTGGCGAGAAGCATAAGAAACTACCCTGCCGTGCTGCATCAATACTGCGCCTAAACCCTGTAGAGACGCATCTGTGTATAGAACAAAACCATCGTCCCCTGATGGCAATACCAGAATCGGTGCTGACACCAATCTCCTCTTCAACTCCTGAAAACTAGTCTCGCACGCCTCTGTCCACGTGAACTTCACGCCCTTCCTGGTAAGGCGTGTCAATGGCATAGAAATGCTCGAGAAACCCTCAACGAACCGTCTGTAATACCCGGCCAAGCCTAGGAAACTGCGAACCTCCTGAACTGATTTCGGCTGCTCCCAACTAGTGACAGCCTCGATCTTCTGGGGGTCAACTGAAATACCTCTACTCGAAACCACATGTCCCAGAAAACCGACTGAGTGTAACCAAAACGCGCATTTATTGAACTCGATATAGCCGCCGCCGAGCCTATCTAGAACAAGTCGAAGATGTTGCGCGTGTTCCTCCTCGGAACGAGAATAAACCAGAATATCATCGATAAAAACAATGACGAACCGATCTAGAAAATCCATAAAGTCACGGTCATTAAGTCCATGAATACCGGAGCATTGGTAAGTCCAAATGGCATTACCAAAAACTCATAGTGTCTTCTGAATGTCAGAATCTCTAACCCTTACTTGATGATATCCGGACCGCAGATCAATCTTAGAATAGACTGATGTACCTATGAGTTGATCAAACAAGTCCTCAATACGTGGCAGGGGATATTTATTCTTGATAGTGATGGCGTTCAACTGCCTGTAGTCGATGCACAGTCTCATCGAACCATCTTTCTTCTTCACGAAGAGAACCGAGAACCCTGTGGTGATGCACTAGGCGAATAAAACCTCTATCCAAAAGTTCTGAGTCAACCTTTAACTCATCCAACTCTCTCGGGCCATACGATAAGGAGCTGATGCGCCGTACGCCCTGTATTAACTCAATCATGAATTCCACTTGCCTTCCGGGAGGCGACTTGAACTCCTCCGAAAGACATCCGGATACTCTGACAATAGGGATGTCCGCGATCCGAGAGTCACCACCGCCTTCTACATTGATCATAGATAATAGAAAACCTCGACAACCGGCAATAAAAGCTTCTGAGCCTGAATCGCAGATATGGTCGCTATACCGTCGTCCCGGATGCCAGTGAAATCCCACGAGGGTTGGTTCGGAGGTCGAAATGTGACTACCCTCGTCATCTCATCGTGGGCATGATATCGGCATCAATCCATGCCAAGAATAATATCGAACTCGACCATGTCCAAAGACTCAATAAATCTACGTAAGAATGATGCTACTAAAATCTAAGGGACAACCTCGAACCTCCCGGTAACATCCATTGTATCGCTGCACGGTAGGAGACGACTAATCTCTGTGATCTACTAGCAGGTAGTCTACCAATCTCTCTCATAAAAGTACGAGAAATAAACGAATGCGAACTACCAGTATCAACTAGCATAATAGTTGAAAATGCATAAAGTGAAACCGTCATCAAATACGGATTCGTTGGCTCATTGCGCATCCTCTCTGTGTCGCATGAATCAGCCCGATCTCGGTGGCGGTGGAGGTGGTATCACCGCCAAAGGGGATGTGCACGAGCTCGACCGATACGTAAGACCGCACGAAGGCCGATAGGAAGGTGGTATAACGGCCGCGATCGCTGTCGCACGGGTTGCGTGGTGATCTGAACTAGTGGCGGGCGGTGATCTCGAATCATGGGCTGCGAATGGTATCTTGCATCGATGGAGGCGCATGCATCGCGTGGTCTGGCGAACCTGTGACACCGCGGACCGTGTACTCCACGTCCATATGAATGCCATAGGCGACTCCTGCAGGGGGAGCTGCCCTCTGCAGCGCGTTGCGAAGATCCGCCGCTCGCCCTCTCTGAGTCCTGCATCGACGCAACGGTCCTCCCTGAATAGAAACCCCGAAAGCCACATGCTGAGCCTTCAACGAACAATCTCGGCTCATGTGTCCGAGCACTTGCGATAATAGCAAAGGTCCCAAGGTGCAGGCTGAGATGATATGCTCCTTCGATCCACAACGAGTACAGTAGGTGTCGCCAATGGGCGGTCTCCGGCTCTGCTGAAAAGACCGCGAGGGCCCAGCTGAAGATCGTCCTGATTTCTGAGGCCGGCTAGATGCCCCAGAATGACTCTGACCCGGTTGACTGCGGCCACTCTGCTGATGTCCGATGAGTCATGGTGATGGGTCCGACTGTAGATCTTCGGTCTGTTTCCTCTTCCTGTCTGTATTGACCCTCTGTTGAGCCGACTCGATCAACAAAGCTCTATCCAACGCCTCTCGGTAGGAAGAACTACCAAATCCTGCCATCCTGACCTGTAGATGCCCATCCAGTCCCTGTACAAACTGCATCATCCGTGACCTATCCTCAGCAACTAACTCTGGGCAAAACCTGGCTAACCGATTAAATTCTGTATTATACTCCATCACTGAGCGATTATTCTGTCTTAGACTCAGAAAATCCTGACGTCTCATCATCTGATATGCCCGGGGGAAATACTGACTCTCAAAAGCCTCTCTAAATTTCGCCCATGTAACCTGCTG
Organism: Wurfbainia villosa; assembly: GCA_025175895.1. Lineage (NCBI taxonomy): Eukaryota > Viridiplantae > Streptophyta > Magnoliopsida > Zingiberales > Zingiberaceae > Wurfbainia > Wurfbainia villosa. Next base: position 13,598,101 of record CM045991.1, on the reverse strand, counting down.
CTCGCCAATAATCGAGCGCTGCATATCCCACCAGATCTCGGCCTCGCCTCGTAAATGGAAGGCCGCTAACTCTGCCTTCTCCCACTCGGAGCAGACCATATAGTAGAAGGTACGCTCCATCGTCTCGATCCAAGACTGAGCCACGATCGGATCAGTCTCTCCGCTGAATAAAGTGAACCGGCTCTTCATCGACTTAGCCAATCCTGGAATCCGAGCTCGTGCCGCAGCTACATCAGTAGGATAAGTAGGGGCCGATACTGAGTGAGGGTCGACCGGCTCCACTGCTGGGCCTGTCGGGTCTGTAGTAGAAGGTCCTACTGGCGGGGGAGTCTGATGTGTAGCAGCAGGGTCTCCCGGTGGTACATCGGATGCCCCAGCAGTGGGTATCTCGGGAGGAGGATCCGTCGAGGACTGAGGATCCACTACTCCCGCAGCACCCTGTGGAATCTGACCCTGATCAATATGCTCACCCTCAGTAGATCTCTCTGGCAAGTCAGTCACCAAAGATCTCTGGGTCCTCTGGCGTGGCCGTCCCACACCACGTCTCGGCGCAGAAGTACGCCCACCTCGTCTCATATCTGTTAAATGAATACAGATATTACCATAAATAAAAACATATCAAATTTATCATCATACCTATTTCACCGTCAGGAGAGGTCCAGTAGCCGCCAAAACCCCATATTGATCTCGTCAAAAATCCTCGAATTTCCGAAACATAAAATCGTCGGAAATCCATACCAATCCAAAATTTCCAAATTACCTCGCAAAACCTGCCAATACATGGCGAACTCCGAAAAATCCAAAAACCCCTAGGAACTCGAAAACCTAGGCGCTCTGATACCAAATAAATTGTCACGCCCCGAAGGAGACCCCACCAGACGAAAATCCGGCAGCATCTCCCCTGTACGGGTGACAATCCAAATTTTACATACAAGGCCTACACGGCCACTATACATCGGTCAACACGACCGGAATCCATACTCACACGCAGTTATATAGATTGGCCTCAGGCCATCAACCAAAATAAAGGATAAGCAGTCTACCATAAATCGACTTACCCTTACACCAAAATCAATCAAACTAAAATCCGAATAAGGTCTATAAGGACACCAAAAAAAAATCCAAATACAAAATCAATCTCCAAACCTATACATGTCCTCTAACCAAAATATCCAAACCATAAAGCAAATATCCAAAAATAAAACATCTACGACGAGTGGGGGTCCGGCAGCTGCACTCTCCTGACAGCTTCATCCTGAAATAGATATAAATCAACGGGGTGAGTTCAAAGAACTCTGCGGGTATAGTAGATATGCAAAATCAGGTATAGCTAACAATAAAAATATCATGCCAGTACAGTCTCACATAAATAGGGTATGCAAGCAAGAAATACAAAATGACTGTACTTACCTGAATCTCCTACCCTGATATAGGAGCATGTGCCTGACTAGAAGTAATAGAGTCCTGACCATATATAAACATGTATCCTGTATGCATGACAATCATATGCACATCCAAGGCATCAATACAATAATGCAGCAAACACAATACAAAATGCAATCAGTGCAAAATGCATGTCGTGCCAATGACATGGTCACCCCTGACGCCAGTCAGCCGCCTCACACGCAATGGTGAAGCCGAGTGGGTAGGGCTATGACAACGCGCACTCGCCATCATCGCTTCCCGAGTGACCGAGTGGCCAGAGTGGGGATGATCTTTGTCGAGTACACCTATCCTCCCGCCTAAACATAGTGGGGAGCTAAGCTCTCATCTCCCTGTCAGATCAGGAGGGATCCTCGCCTACCACGCCGTCCGCTACCCATGAGCGGTCCAGCGGAGCCTGACAGAGCAACTGCACACACCCTCCTGATGTACCACTAACCCATGAGTGGCGGTGTATGCATATAACCAACATGCGGGCTCAACAATAATGGAACCCCGCCCAGCCAGCATGCAATCATGCGAAAATGGTGCATGATACTAAAGCATGTAAAACCTACTCAAAATATCTATCCAAATGATATGTACAACCAATATATATACATATCCCTAATCCATGTACTATGATCCATATCAAACAGGTAAATATAATCATATCCTAACACATGCATGTATCTAGTAGGCACCAAAAGCATACTAGGCATATAAACATGAAAAGTTATTGTAAGCTATCCTAACTAGCATATCAATTTGACTTAATCTAAACGTTAAGTCAAAATACCCGCCTGAATATATATCCGCAAGAAGAACTGAATCGTCACGACTGGGGACCTGCCTCGTGACCGAAACCTGCATATAACGTAATTATAGTCAAGCACAAAATATACAATTCAACAACAAATCGAATAATTAATCGATTTCTTTTATAACCCAATTAACCCAAACCAATTTCCAAATCAATTAACCTAATTCATCACTTACAAAGATATCCTCAAGATCAAACAATATCACCCAAATCCCATATCCTCCGAACCATACCGATCAACCGAATAACTCCGGAATCAACCCAAATCGACCAATCAAGCTCATTACAAACATCCACAGCCTAACTAACCTCCAAACACCTAGTCGTGCATAGCCGGTGCAACCGTTCACAGCTTACCGGACTTGGGTCTCCACCGACCTAACATATCCCGATCCCTTTACACCGGAGCAACCTAAGCTCCAAGGCACTCACTGCCTAAACCATAGATCCAAGTTAGGATGAGGAAATTCCACAGCCAATCCCTAAACGGAACCTCATAGCTAACTCACCCAAACCCCCAATTTAATGCCCCTAATCGACCCTCACGGCCCACACACAACCACGACACACAACATCCCTAACTCACTCTCGTCCAACAACGAAAAGTAAAAAGAACCCCTTACTCATCGGCGACCTCCGGCGGAAGGCGAGAGGAGGTGGCGTCGGCGGTGGGCGGCGGCAGCGAGCGATGGCGGCGCTTGCGGAGGAGAGGGCCGCGAGGACTCGGGTGGTGCGGACCACGAAGAGTAGTCGGCGGGCTGAGACCGGAAAGGCGGCGTTCGCCGGCGCTTGCGAGAGAAGAGGTGTCGGCGGCGGTGCTCGCGGGGCCGACGGCGAGTGCGGTGTGCGGCGTTGGCTCGAGGAAGAAAGATGTCGCCGGCGAATCAGAGGGCGCCGTCGTGAAGAACCCATACGGAGAAGCGGTGGTCGCCGAGAACCGTCGGAGGAAGCGGCGTCGAGCGGTAAGGGAAGTGAGGGAAAAGAAATAAAAGGGAAATAGAAGAATAGAAACTTAGGGTTTTCCATCGCGTATTTATCCCCTTTAAATAAAGTCTATCTATTTTATCCCCGTAAAAATCTCGTACGGAGTCCGTTTAATTCCAGAAAAATTCCGGAAAAATTCTTAAAATTCCCTAAAATTCTCGAAAAATTTCCAGGATTATTTCCTTAATTATTTGGCCATTTAATTTACTATTTTAAATCCCCGTATTTAACAACAAAACTCTCTATATATATAACTTTAATTGACAACAATCTTATATCTCAAATAATTTAGGTGACTCAAATGACCGATTATTAATTATAATGTTTGATTAATAAATTTGGGAATCGAGGGAATGAAATGATTCCTAATTATTTAAAAATGAATAAAATCAAAGAGGGACAGTGGATTTTTGTCATCGTCGCCCACTGTCAACCACCGACTATCGACGTCACCCCTCGCCGTTGTTGCCCACCGACCACCCCTGTTGCCCGTCAACCATCGGCGTCACTCGCTATGGCTGCAAATGTCACATGTCGTTGTCGCTCGTAAACCACAAATATCACCTGTCGTTCCCCGTCGATGTCGCCCTCGCCGTTGGCCATCGACCGTAGTCCATCATTGTCAACTATCGCTTGCTGTCATCGATCGTCGCCCCCCCCCCCCCCCGCCATCGGTCGCATACCATCGGTCGTCACTTGTCGGGCGATGCCCGTCGGGCCCCACCCATCGACCGCCTCTTGTCAACCGTCCCCTCGCTTGTCGTCGATCATCTGTCGATCACCACTTACCATCCATCGCTCATCGTCGATAATCATATCTAATCCTAGCTTATAAACTAAATAATAATATTAAAATGATTAAATCCATTTTCATTTTAATTTACTATAAATCCATTTTTATTTTTATTCACACGTTCAAACTAAACAGTGCCTTAGAAACCGCTCACAATTCTTTCAATGGATGCTAATTATCTTTTAAGATAGAATGATTATATCCTAAGATAAAAAAGCGCTCTAAATCTTAAGATCTTACATGGCTCTAATCCCTCCTAATCTCTCGACTAAACAAAAAGAAAATTCAACAATTTACGAGTAAAAATAATTGCTTAAATTTTAAACGAGTGAAAATACCTGTCTAAGCTCGTACCGTATTTCAATTTGATATCGGTGTGCGTTCTTGTTTGACACTTTTACCTCAAAATTAATTTTAAAAATTCACGGCAAACTCATCCATATTTTTCCATTAAAGAGTTGGATAGAAATAAAATCTATTTTTTTTCCATTAATATTTACATAAATTAGTTAGGGAGTTAAAACATTCAAGATAATAAAATATATATAAAAAAAAAATAGAACTATCACATTAATAATTCTCCTATGATTAAGTTTTTGTGCGAACAACTTCAACGGTTTTAGTTTTTTTGATTTATCATTCGGTAGTTAGGATCAAATCGTGAATGTTTGGAAACTAAATTGGATGTTCTATTGTTGCACATGATATCAAAAAACTTGATATTTTAAATCAAGTACCTAACAAAATACTCAGAATAAAATTTATCATGCAATAAAAGTTCGATTTCTTCCAAAATAGCTCTAGAATTTTTCAAATTTAAATCTTTAAAAAATCTGAATTATTTATATCGTATGCTACTCGAATGTGTATTCTGATAACCAATAAAAAATTTTACGGAATTAAATTGTTTCAAAAAAATAATCAAATTAAAAAATCTAAATAATAATAATAATAATAATTTTTTTTTTTTTCCTTTGTTGATAAGGCAACCACCCACCGCCTCTATTTGTCATCCACCAACGAGAGGTGCCAGGCACCGAGTTCCGTGAGGCTCCAAGTTTCGTTGTGGGTCCACCTCGCGCTGTCAAGCGCGACGGCGGCCTGCTGGATAGATCCTTCCTCTTCTTCTAATGATCGACACGTCAGCATAAACGATATCGATGAATATTATTTCCCTTTCCTAGCTCCTTCGGAAAACACGACGGCGGGCGCCCGAGACGTCCTTCCGTGGACGGCGACCGGAGAGCGACGGCGGCCGGGACGGACCGTCGACGCACGTCGATCCGCCATTGGCCGAGCGGCTGGTGCCGCGTCACCTCGCGGTCACGCGGACGTTCCACCCACTATGGACGATCGAAAAAAAAAAGAAGTATTTGCAAATTTCTTTAATTTAATCGATTAATTGAGAAATGAGAGAAGAATTGAGAAGGGTAGCTGAGCGGGAGCTGTCGACATGCAACGCGGAAGATAAAGGAAAGAAGAAAGGAGAAAGAGGAAGGGTCCAGTAATTAATTGGCTAGCTCGAATAGAGCACTTCGGATACGACGTCTGGGAATTGAAGCATTAACGCACTCCGGCCGTGAGCTGTCCTCGTCTCTTCGTCACTTGTGGTGATGGTCCAGGGATCGATCACGGTGGCATTTTGAGGTGGCTGCCAATGGCAGAAGCTCGAATGTGGCAAAAAGTGTTCGATCTCTTCGTCACTTGTGGTGATGGTCCAGGGATCGATCACGTACGGTGGCATTTTGAGGTGGTTGCCAATTAATAATGGCAGAAGCTCGAATGTGGCAAAAAGTGTTCGATCTAGTGGATGGGTTTAAAAGGGTTAAATTTGCAGCCGTCTACCTGAGAGAATGTGCTTTTGTTTTGGGGGCATATATTTTGCAGGCTGGACCAGTCAGGCAGGCAGCTAGCGGACAGCTGAAACTGCAAACGAACACTAGTACTGTGCTTGTCGATATTGCAGAAGAAATATTGAAAACTAAAGGTGTTTTGTTTTAGGCCATAATTTTAGCTTTTCTTTCTCAAAATCAATTGGACAATTCAGTTTCGATCGATCAAATGCAGTGGGATTCTTTTTCTTGTTGATTAAATCGGGAAATTAATTAGCTAGTTAGAGGCAAAAGCGTGATATCTTCCCAGGGTGGTGTGATTGCTGCTTCTTAATTATAGCATATAGACAGCGATAAATTCATCCGTATCTTTGAAACAACGGTCTATTTTTCTTTGAAAGACGGCTGACATATTTTTCAGGTCAAAAGGCATGACCAATCATTCATATAGACCTGAGGGGCTCAGAAAGATTGTCCATTCAATTGACTCTTGATTCATAGCTATCCGGTGGAATCCGGATTTCAAATTAAATTTTGAGTATATTTTAGAGTTTCCAATCTTCTTCTGGTCTTTATATGTATTGTCATTCAATGTTCTGTAATTAAGGATAATCATTTCTTTTTCTTTTGTCTCTTTGCCAGTTGTAGGATCAATACTGGTACTTGATTTGACTATCATTGTCATAGTCCGGTGTCTAGATTTACTAGGTTTTATCACTTTTAATTTAAGGCCTCAATATGTTTTCTATAAGTTGACGATCGAGGATCAATTGTATTAGTCCTTCATTCTAATTTTTTTTTAATATATTGTTAATTAATATATTTTATAAAATATTATTAATGAGGTCTCTTTTTGACATGCCCGAATTTCTCCTCACACTTTGGATCCTAATCTAGGAATCAAGAGAACGTTAAAAATGAATCGATTTAATCGACGAGATTTCTCCGACGTTTAGGATATATATATAGTGATCGGAATCCGATCTCCCGTCGACAAATACAAATGGACATGATTACTGTGTATTTTCTTTCGTTGTGCACATACCACGTAAATGCAGACGCTCAAAATATCAAAACTAGTTATATCCAATCCATGCATCTTCCATTAATCCCAATATAATGACGCTTTAATGAGATCTATGTTACACAAAAATAATATTTTATAATTACTCTCTATTAAAAGATTAACTCTTAATTTATTCTAATTAAATCCTCAATAAATCAATATAATTAACACTTAGTTACATCTCTAATTAATCAACTAGTACGATTAATTAATAATTAATTATACATTATTTTGTTTCCTCGAGCTATATATATATATATATATTAAAGTTGGGGCTCCGAACGAGAGGCTAGCTCTCCTTGTGAGTTTGCTACTCGGCTGCGAGCATGCCAATGACCTTGATGAGCTCAAAGTGGAGCCAACAACAACAAAGGCCTTCTTGATGAAGTCTACTAAGTCATTATTATCAATCTTCGCATGAGAATCTCATGACTAACGTAACAGTAGAATTATATTGTATCAATAAGTAAAGATCAATTTTCAAAAGTTATAAATCTTTCGAAGTGTCTATTCTTTTGTCATACTAACTTTGAGTTAGACAATATACTCTCTGCGATTTATCTCATTCGTATTGATTATGAAATCAACTGATAATTGTCAAATATTATTATCTTTCTTCTTAGTCATTTCCCTTTAACAAAATGAGTATCGATATTTGAATTTCAAATGAGATAAATATTTTAAAAGTCGATTTTTATAAATTTTATTCTAAATTTATTTGATAAATAAATTTAAAAGGAAAATTATTCATCTTCATAATTAATCGAAAGAAGTCCACATACCTAAATTTTTAAACAACCGTGACACATAATATCATCATAAAATGTTGTCGCCTCCACTAAATTAGCACACCAATTCCTTGATAACCACACTACTTTGACAATTTACACAGTCAAAGATCTAGAAGCTGGTACCGACGCGGGAAAGCGGGATGGAAATTTTCCCACATGCAACGTTCGAGGGTTATAGAGAAATTAAAAATTGAAAAAAAAAAATCATAAATAAAGAAAAGTCGCCTCTAGATTTAAATGGGAAAAAAATTATTAAACCAAAATAAAATATTTTTAACCTGATTTAATAGAAAAAAAAATCGGAAAAAGTAATAAAAAATCTAAAGTAAGTCGTGGCAGTTTAATTCGAGTCAATCACATCGCACTAAAAAAAACTTAGTAATTTTGTAATGAATTTTGAATAGAAATTCATTGTAAAATTATTTTGTAAGGAAGAATTTTCATTGTAAATAACTCGTGCTAAAATTTAGTGACGAAAAATAAAATTCATCATAATTTTTGCAACGAATAAATATTTTATCGTAAAATTTATTATAAATTAACAACTAACTCTGCAACAAACATATATTCGTCGCAGAAATTTACAATGAAAATTAGTTTTTGTTGTAAATATCTGCGATGAAACAATTTTTTCGTGGCAGATATTTATACGAAAATCAATTTTTGTCGTAAATATTTACCACGAAAAATATATTTCGTCGCGGATTTGACGACAAAAAATATTTCTGTCACAAAATTCAGTAAATATGCATGGTGTCTATTTTATCGAATTTTGTGATGAAAATATTTTTCATCGTCAAATCTATAATGAAAAATAGTTTTGTCGCTAAATTTGCAACGAAAAATATGTTTCGTCACCAATCTGCGTTGAAAAATAATTTCGTCGTCAAATTCAGAAAAATAGGTATCAAACCCACAGTCGTGGTTAGACCTGGCCACGGTCCGGTCCGATCCGGGTTTGGGTCGGAACCGTCGGGTCCGGGTTGGCAAAACACCGACCCTTAACCGGCCCGCTCGTGGCGGGTTACGGTCCGGGTTGTGGAATCGTCGGTTCCGGTTCGGGTCCCGATCCGAGTCTCGATCCGAGTCCGGATCCGGGTCCGGGTCCGGGTCCGGTCCGGGTTCGGGTCCGATTAATCGCTGTCTTAGTTAAATAAATAAAAATTTAAAGAATAATGTAAATAATTTAAAAAAAATTGCACAATTGAACTTATAAAAACTCTATAAAATATTTTATTATCTCAATAAAAAATATATTACATCTCAAATTTCAACATCTTGGACTTAAATAAAAAACCTATTACAATAAAAAAAATCAATTACATTTCAATTTTTAGTCGTATTTCCTCCTATCGTAGTTCCGGATATTCCCTCTGTTTCGTCTTGGTCTTCTTCGTCACTTTTAATATGTTGGGTTCGACTTGTAGCTTTTGACCAATCATTAAGTAAACATTGCGCTTCCAAATTTTCCGACCTTAAGCTAGAACGTCTCTCGTCCAATGTATTTTCTTCAATACTAAAAGTTTGTTCCACTGCAACCGTTGAAACTGGACAAGCTAGAATTTCTTTTGTCATTATAGATAAGATTGAAAATATTTGAGTTCTTTGCGACCACCATTTTAGAATGTCGAAGTTTTCTTCATCTGCATCACTAAATTCAAAAGAAGTGGTAAAATAATTCTCAAGTTCCTGACTAGAACTTGAGGATCCTCGTGGACGTTTAGTCCGTTCCCTTAATAATATTTGTGCTTTAGTGAGTTTAGAAGTAATAATACTAGTTGTAGTGGATTAATGTGGTTCATGTCCAATAGTTTATTCACCATATTTAATGTTATATTCATTATAAATATCATGTAAATGAGTTTTGATATTAAACCAAATCAAAAGAATATTAGGAGCAATTTCGATAATAGGGCTTAAAGATTCATAATATAATACTAACATATCTTGCAAACAATCTAATTTAAATCTAGAATCTAAAACAAAAGAACATAAAAATATTCAGGAATGTTTAAGAAATATTTTTCCCATTTTTCTTTCATTACATAAATATATTGAGATAAATAATTATCATTTGATTGAATATGTTCATTAAAAATACATGCAATATTACAACAATGTGTTAAAACTAAATGTGAAGTTGGATAATAAACACCAGATAATTGGTCACTAGCATCACTAAAAACTTTTAAAATTTCACAAATACTAGTGCATATATTTCATTGATTTGAAAATAAATAAATATCACGTGATTGAATATGTTGATGAAAAAATATACATAATAAATCTTTGTATTCAAAAGTAGATAACAACATTTTGTAAGTAGAATTCCAACGAGTTGGGACGTCACGTGCAAACCATTTAGGCTTTATACCATTTGTTTTGCAAAATTTTCTCCATTGTTTCATAACTTGATGATGTGTCCATAAATAATGAATTGCACTCCTAATTCGTTGAATATGTGATCCTAAATTTTTAAGTCCATCTTGAACACACAAATTTAAAATGTGATATGTACACCTAATATGAAAAAATCTTCCTGTAAAATACCAGAAAAAAATATATTCCTTGTTAATTGATAAAACATCTAGTGGAATTTTTCAGAAATTTTTAGAAATTTTTTCTGGAATTAATCGGAGGTCTTATGGACATTTTATGGGGATAAAGTGGATAGGCTTTTGTAAAACCTGTTTAGACTATCTGCAAGGAATTAATGGGTTTAATTTAAACCCTTTATATTCTTTCCGTTTCCCTTATTTCCCAACCGCGCCGTTCCTCTTCTCCTCCCGAACCTTTCTTCCTCACGATCCCTCTTTTCATCTCTGCCGCTGGCTTCTCCCTCGCGCGCCGGCCACGCTGCTGTCAACGCGAGCTGCTCGTCGATCGCCGACGCCCTAAGCCAGCCGACCACGCCGGTAGCCACCGCGAAGTCGCTGCCGCCGCGAGTCCAGCATTGGCAATGCGATGGAGTCGTTGATTCCGATCCGTCGCTGACTCGTCTTCTTCGCCTCGTGCTCACGGTCACCGTCGCCGACGAGCCAACTTGCTGTGGCTCGACTCGTCGCCGCCGCGAGAGAGGAGATGCTATCTCCGGTGTAGATCCAGCGATCTCCGGCCCAAACTCGTTGCCGCTGCCCATGGCCGCCCTGACCTCGTCGCCGCTGCCACTGCCACCGCGAGTTGGATTAGCTGCTGCTGCCGGTGCCGATCCAGTCCGATCTCCGCCCAATCGAGCCGATCACCGGTTGCTTCAACGGATCGCACGCCTCCGGATCGACTGCTGTGAGTTTTCCTCACCAGATCTCGATCTCGAACTCTTCCTCCATTTCAGTGTTCCCTCTTCTCTATTGTCGATCTGTATAGGTTGGTCTTCAGTCGCTGCGTGACCACTTCGAGTGAGCACCGCTCCTCAACGTTGGCTCGGGACAACCTAACATCCGAAAGGAGCTAGTGACCTAGTATCCTCAACAACGACATGATATGCACTGCCTCACAAGCTGACCTTGGGGCTAAGAGGAAGATCTTCCATATCCAGATTTGCTGTGTTTCCCCGAATTGATTGTGAATTGTAGGGGTGTAGCTGCACTGCCGTGGGAGAAGGGAGGGCCAAGATACTGGATCCAGAAGTTCGATTGATACTAATCGAGGTTGGAATTGGATTGATGATACTATATAATTGGATTAAGAGCTGCTAGGATGTAGAGTTCATCTTCAATTCATCTGGATTGAGCAAATCGGACTCAGCGAAGGGAATGGAGAAGCTATGCAAGCGTGGATAAGCTTGGATGTGAAATCGAGATAAATTCCTGGACGTGGATACGAGACAGGTCCACGGCCGTGAGGATTTTATTACTACGAGCACTTACAGCAGGTGGGTAATTTCCTACCTGGTCCGGGTAGATGTATTGCATTCAGATTTAGTCATAGATATGAGCATGTTAAGTGTTCATATTATCTTGACCCTGCTCTTTTTATCGTATGCTTGATCCTTTACCGTTGGCTATTAACTCCATTGTTGATATCATGTTTATTTTATCATGATTAGGAGTTATACATATAGGTGATGTAAGTAACTTAGAATCTGTTTAAGTTAAGTGCAAATAGTAAAGTCCGGATGACAACCTGATTGTATATTGGGCAAAAAGGTCATCCGTAGGTAGATAATGTCTTTAACCTAGGGTTAGTTCTAGTACCCTTAGGTTGTATGTTACCACCGAACATGTATTGTGTAAATGGTCAGAGGAATGATACTTAGGGTATCGCTACGGACCGGTGGTCCTAGCTTATTATAATGAGATGAGTACGACTCTCTACAGGATAGAGAGTGTGTCCATCAGTTAAGTACGACTCTCTACAGGATAGAGAGTGCGTCGAGTAGATTGGTATGACTCTCTACAGGATAGAGAGTATTATGATCAGTTGAGTACGACTCTCTACAGGATAGAGAGTGCGTCAAGTAGATTAGTATGATTCTCTGTATAATAGAGAGTCTATGGTGGATGTCTGTATGTGAGACATTGCATTCATGTCATTTGCATGCACACTGGCGACGAGGTCTCCCTTGTGGTTGAGAGTGTTGCCAGTCATCCTGCCTCCACGGTTACTCATAGGAGGAGTAATCGGTGTGAGGGCAGAGCATTTTGGTGCCGCACTCTACCACTATAGACGGTGGTAGTTGGATTTGCGTGTCGTAGTCTTGCGTGTGTGGCACTCGACCACTCATGGGTAGTGACTGTCGGAGTGGCCAACAGCAGGGACCCCCATCGTGTAGCTTGCTCTTTACGCTTATATGCTACTCGATCATACTGCCCACTCGGCCACTCGAGAGTAGTGGTTGGTGTTGAGTTGGGATAGTTGTCATGCTCGAGCCATCGAGGCCACACTGGGGTCGTGGTAGCTTTAGGGTGAGCCGACATGACCATGCATGCTGCATTGTCGTATCTGATGGCGCTTTGCATATTACCATATATATATACATATATGCATGTATATATATATATATGGATGGTTGAGATCAATATATATATAGATGCGGTCTATATATATATATGATTATTGTGATGTTGCATTTGTTTGTACTATGCTTGCTGCATTTGGGTGGACATCATATTCATGCATGTCTCTTACATTTGTTATACGATTGAGTCGGATATTGGTATGTGTTGGACAGACCATAGATACCTTGACTTGTAGTATTGAGTAGATTATGTGTTGGTATTACTCTTCCTGTTATATATATGTTGGATATATGTTCAGGTTGGATCAGAGTAGCGTAGCAGACTTTCGGTATGTCTGCATTTTATGTTATTCATTTGATTAGACGGTATATGCTTGTATTTATATACTATGCTGATATACCTGTTGTACATCTAGATTATGTTGTCGAAATACATGTGATATTACATATATACATATTTTCTATTACCTGCTGAGTTTTACTCACCACCCCCGCGGACCCTGGGTTTTTTGTCGCTCAGGTAACAGGTAGAAGACTTCGTGACAGCTTGGAGCACCGCCGGCTGACGTCATCTCATCTCACGAGGCTCCCGTGTTTTGTTTTGGGCCTGCTGTCCGTTGTGCATTGTATTTTAGAGTTTTCGTGATGTATATGTTGTAGATTCAGATTTTGTCGAGATTTTGTGTTGTTGTGGTGTGTTAGTCATACCGGTATGCATGTGTGGGATTGTTGTATTGTTGTGGTTTGTTTCCGCTGTGTCTTGTGTAGTTTTTGTTTTCATACATATATATTGTTGTTATTGTGGGCATACGGGCCTTGTATTAACCCGAAATGTTGCCACGTACAGGGGAGGTGCCGTCCGTTTGATTTTCGGTTCGGCATGCTCTCGGGGCGTGAGGATCACTTGGTTACCAAGATTCATAAACTTTAGTACTTAGCCTGGAGGTCTAGAGTTCGAATCCTGGGGAAGGCAAAAACCCACTTCCAGGGGTGGAAAGTCCAGGTGAGTAACGACGGGCCAACAGGGGCGACGGTCCTCGACCAATAGGGGTCGCCGAATTCCGCCAATAGGGGCTGGGTCGTTACACTTCCACCTATTGATGGTTTACATATATCAATAAGCTCACTAATACTAGAGGTATTTTCACTAGAATTATCAAAAGAAATTGAAAAAACTTTAGAAGTTAGACCATATTCTTCTAAAATAACAAAGATAAGTTGTGAAATATTTTGTACCGTGTGCGTTTCGTTAAAACATCTATATGCTAGCAATCTTTTTTGAATGTTCCAATTATTATCAATCCAATGACAAGTAATATCCATATATGAACAACTTTACCAATGATCACTCTAAATATCGGAACACAAAGAAACTTTATTGTTTAAACTAGAAAATTCGTTAATCAATTTTTTTTTGTTCTAAGACTAATTTTAAAAGTGTGCGTTTTAGAGTATTTCTTGAGATACGTTTAATAGAAGGATTTGCACTTGTAGAGAGTCAATTTTCAAAAGATAATTTGTCACTAAAACTAAAAGAAAGTTGTTCAATCGCACAAAATTTAGCAATTTCTACTCTAAATCTAGATTCGTCAAATTTAAAAAGTTTAGATTCGTTACTCTAACCCGATTGAGAAGAGAATGTCGGAATTTGAGTTTGAGAACGATCAATACCAATTTCCATCGGATGATTTCTCTCCACATGTCGAGTAAGAGTTTCGTAATGTAACATCCCAAATTTTAATTCCTATATTTTTATTAGAGAAAAATAGAAATAAGAATAAAAATAAAAATAATAAAAATAGGAATAGAATAATAATAATAATAATAAAATAATTAAGAATAGGAATTAAAAAAAAATCGAATAAATGGTTCGTTAGCCGAGGCTCAAACCATGAACCGTTGGTTTGGGGGAATAGGCTTCCCACCACTAAGTCATAAGATTACCAATGAGTTGTCCCCAGGGGCACGGCGTGGTGGTTCCGAGCGAAGGGCCCCTCTGAACTGGCCTGGGGTCGATTTCGCCTACCAGCAGCGCGTGCTGGGCGAGTGGAGGTGCTCGATGCCCCCCTGTCCCAGCGTAGTCGGCCCATCAGGCGCCCATGGGCTCGTACGCCACGGGCCACCCGTCACCCTGATTTACCCTCGTCAACCGGTGGAGACTCTTTGTAGGCCTTGGAGCGGGGCCGGTTGGCCCTGTGGATTAGTGGGCGCAAGCCCGACACCACAGGTTAATCAAAAAAAAAAGATTACCAATGAGTAGGATATAACAAAATATATCTATAGGTGAAAAAAAGAGAGATTGATTGATTTGACTAATTATTTAAAGGGGTAATTAGATTAAGAAAAATTCTAATTTTTATATATATATTTTTCCCATCTCTCTTTAAATCTCACGCCGATCTCTCTCTCTCCCTCTCGTTTTTTTCCAACAACCTCTCTCTCTTCTCTCCTAAATTCCTTGCGCCGAAACTCACTCACGCCTAAATCTCTCGGTGGTTTTTTTTCTGCACCGTGAGCACCCAACCGCTAACCAAGGGTTTTCTTCGAGAAATATTTTTTTGAAGAACATGATTGATTCTTCCCTTGATTTTTCCTCCACCGTAGGATAATTCAAGAGGGGATTTTTAAGAGAAATCTCCGTAAGGACTTGGTAGAGTATCACGCTAAAATAAAGGAACACGTAGGAGATCTTTTCCTTACGAAATCTAGCGGTATAAATTGGTGAAAAGTGTAGGAGGTAAGTATTGCTCACCTACAGTATAAGTAGTTATCGTATATCATTGATATGTTTTTATGTGCATGTTATTTCCAGTTATGCATGGTGTTTTCAGTTACATGATTTTACCGTTATGTTATGGGTAATTCAGCATCATGTTTAGAACCATAATAAGAATGTAATTTATGATCATGCATGTTGTAGATGAATTGTAGCTTACAATTATATGCATGATGTAGAGTAAGATGTAAAAATATTTCCTTTATAAAGAAAATTTAAAGATGCTCCCCGTTCGAATTGGGGATTAAGAGCACAACGATCTTCAGTATGCTCTCCATTTCAGTTTTGGGGGTCAAGAGCATAATGATCTTTATGGTGCTCCCCATTCGTGATTTAGGGGATTAAGAGTATTCTGTCAGTATGTATAAGAATATAAGTATAAAGAAAGTATTTTACTTTTGAAAGGGCATGTACCGGGCATCAGTTCGCCCACGGGCCAAGGCCCTCAGTCTCAGTTACCCTAGTAGGTTCGGTGGTTGGCCACCCCGACCTATTAGGAATGCGCACATTGGTACTATGCCGGACCCATATCCAGGATGATTATTATTTTGAAGTATCAGTATAAGTATAAGTAAAAATTTTCAAAGTTAATCATTCCAGTTCAGATACACTATTTACAAATTTTAAAATACTTAAGAGCATGATTTATATAAGAGACATGTGTTCAGAATTATGATTTCCAGTTATGCTTGCATGTGTATCGATGTATCAAGGGTAAGAGAACTAGTTGCATGATTTCATACGTTGCATATTTTTGTGAGCATAGAAAGTACTTACTAAGCGTTATTGCTTATAGTTTGCATTTCCTTATACTGCAGATAAAGGTAAAGAAAAGCTTCAGTAAGGTGGCATGACGGATGAAGTGTTGGGTGTGTGTGGCGATGGAACAGTGGAAGTAAAAGATCCTAAGTGCAGATGTCTAAACCAGATTTTAAGTTTTTAATTGTTTTTTTATATTGTTGAAGTTCAACTGGATTACTTATGGTTGAGACCAAAGAATGCTAGAGTCATATTGGGTTAGTCTTAATACTTGCATGTTAGGTGAAGATCTTGAAATGGTTATTGTTTAAGTGATGTCAAGGTCCTTATGATTATTCTAGTTGTTAGCATATTGCGTTAGTATATTGCATGAATTAAAGATAGAGACGGTAAAGTAGTGACATCTCCCCTAGTAGAGAGTGGAAAGACTAGGGGGGTGTTACACGTAACCTCCTCCTTGTTGAAATTTGTAATATTTTGAACAATATTTGCATTTTGCTTGCATATCACCGGAAGGGAGCGTTACTTTTTTGAAATGTTTGGTGAAGATATCAGATGTCGGGCGAGACACTCGAGTTGGTCTTGTAGTCGTAGAACCCGCCATCGTACTAGATGTATTGCTCCTACTTTCTTGACTTTGATGATGACGTATTTGATATTCATCACCGGAAATATCAAGATTATAATCACCGATATCGAATTGAGGTGAAGTGTCACCTTGCTCGAACTCGAACTCGGGCGGTGGTGGCATTATGCTCTTTCACTTTCCTTTGGAACCGACCGCACCCTTACGACTTGATCCGGCTCCAGACATTTGTAAAAATATGACTTGAGACTTGAGAGCAAATGAGACAATGAGAATTAGAGATTTAGAGAAGAGAAGTTGTGATTTGATAGAGGGAGTGGGGAAGAATTTATAGGAAAAAAAAGATTAAAAAAAAACTAATTGCAATGGTCGACCCACCGGGTCCAGGTCGAGCCTGTCATGCCCCGGGGGCATCTTCATCATCCAAATGACGGAGGAGCCCCTTAGTGACAATTATTCCGATATACATCGTTGGAACCAAAACAGATAAAAACTTTGAAATAATATAGAAATATAAGTATTTTATTAACCGCATGCATGCACGACTAAAATATAAATCAATTAAAAGTAAATTAGTTTTATGACACCAAATTAAAATGCGACCAAAATCTAAAGTGCATAAACAAAATGCAATAACAAAAAGTAAATAAAACAACATCTTGATGATGCAGTGGGACCAACACAGCAAGGGACTCTCTGAGCGACGCAAAAGTAAGCCAACTGGACACGTCCTCTACTAGCTAACCTGGAGGATAAAAGAAGAGGGGGTGAGTACAACCATTCAGTGGGTGGATAGAAAATAGTGCATAATCATAATGGACATAATGGAAGTCAAAGGAAACAAACTAGAGTAACCTAAACTTCAGAGTACCAATATCAGTCTGCAACTAACCTGATCAATAATATAACAAATACACCTGCAACATATATAACCAACTGCAATCTACAAGCAATACATACCAAGATACCGCGACAAAGTCTCGTGGCTCTTGAGGTAATACAAAGACACTATCTGCGTGCAACCACATGCTATCACGAACAGGACTCGTGGGCAGATAAACAATAAAAGACTCCATGTCTACGGGCAACGACATGCTACCACGACCTGGTCTCATGGGCAGATAGAGTATATAGCTATCTAGCTATGGACTGCACGCAACAATATGCTACCACAACCGGGTCTCGTGGGCAGTCAAGATGTAAGGTAGCTATCTAACTACAGACGATACACGAATCCAACTATCACTAACTCCTAACGAGTAGTCTAAGAGTATAACTCCGCGGTAAATCCTCTCAACCACGAATGAGAGACATAATCGACCACAGGTATACAAAGCAACCATAGTTCAAAAGTAGAGAACCTCTACTGCAGACCCTCTCAACCACGAATGGGAGACATAGCTAGCAGCCGAGATAGAAGAAAAGTTATAAATCCTCTACTGCAGACCCTCTCAACCACGAATGGGAGACATAGCTGGCAGTCGAGACAGGAGAAAAGTTATATATCTTCTACTGCAGACCCTCTCAACCACGAATGAGAGACATAGTTGGCAGCCGAGATAGGAGAAAAGTTATATATTCTCTAACAATTAATCTTATCTTAATTATACTATTTCACTAGTCCAATCATAATACCAATTCAACAAATAATAGGTAAGCATCTACCAGCACTATCTACCTATTTATATCTCAGTAATAAATAGGCACATATAATAGTAATATCAATCAATAACTACATGTTAATGATGAGCAAGAATCTAAGGGTTCAGCGAATATAGTATATATCAAAGCAATTCTAGCAATAACATAAGTAAACCACATAACCAATAAAATCATGCACTAAATTCTAAAGATGTTAAAGATCCACCTACCTCTGATGGCAGGGCGTCTTAATTATCTCTAAATCCGAGACGCCCTTAATTATCTCTAAATCCGAGAATGTGCTTCCGCTTCCAACCCTGCTAAATAATTTAACCATTGTAAACTCAACTATCAATTATCTAATTTAATTATCAAGCTTTTAATAAATTTGTCCCCCTCCTTAATTAACCTAACAATATCCATTTAATTATTTTAGCTCAGTCCAATCAATTGTTCAAGTTTGAATTAATTATTCTTAAGCTACTTACTTCTGATTGATCCATCACCTAAGCCAAAAAGGGAATTAAAATCCTTCAGCTTACCTAAACAATTTAGGCCAGTTGAACGGTTCTTTGCCCTATTTCACAGCGTCGGCCGATCGTTCGGATACGATCTTCAATTAGCGGCGGCGGCGGTGAGTTCTGGCGGTGACCGCACGGCGATTTCCGGTGGGCTCGGTAGCGGTGGAAGCGCGAATGCCGTAGTCGGTCGATAAAGAATCGCCGGCTGCGTTAGCGATCGTCTGCGCGAGGTCGGCCGCCATCGAGTGACACCGCAACGCGAGGTCGCGATCGTCTGCGGTATTGGTCCGGAGGTGACACCGGCAATGCGAGGTCAGCAATCGTCTGTGAGGTTGGCTGGCAACAAAATGCGGCGTGCCGCCGAAGTCTTCCGTGGTGGGGACAGGGATAGGTCGCGGTGGCGACGCGGCGACGCGTGGTGAAGCGGCGTGACGGCTGACGCACAAAGGCGGCGGCTGCATAGGATGGACGGTGGCGATGGCGTGGGTTGTCGATGCAAGGAAAGCACGAGCCGGGAATAGGGAAAAACAGGAAAAATAAAAAACGTAACTCCGAAAAATTAATCTAGGGCTTAATTATATATAACCTAAGTTTAATTGAATCAATCAATATTATGATTAATAATAATTAGACTTAGCCCAGTCTAATAAAATTTTATCCCGAAATTTCTAATAGATATTTAATAACTAAATTCCGCTTTTGAGACAATCAAATTTATTATTGGATAAAGCTAATTAGACTTAGTAAAATCTGATAAAAGCTTATCCCAAAATTATCAACAAAAATACTAATAAATAACTAATTTCCATTTAATACAATAAATAAATAAATTTATTTTATTTATCTCGTTTTTAAATTATATTATTATTATTTTATATTATTTTAAATTTTTTATTTAATTTGTTTTTTTTATATTACGAGTCGATCCGGTAGTGGTTTGTTACTAGCAACCACAAAATCGTAATTAAATCCGTTTTTAAAATTAACGATCGACCGCGGGTCGATTCGGGCCGACCCGGGTCGATCGTTGCCTGACTTTCTGAAATCGTGGCGATTGATTTCAGTTATTTTTCGAGTCGGGTTCGGTTTTTAAAAATCGTGATCGGACGACTATTAAAGGTCGGTCCGCGAGTCGAGTCGAACCGTTGGCACGGTTAATCGGACCGTTGATCACGATTCGATTTCGGGTTGGGTCCGGGTCCGACCCGGACCTTGGCCGGGTCTAATAGTGGTAGTCTCCACGATTAGGGCGTGGAATAATCTACAAAATAGAGATTTTGCAATGAATATTTTTTTCGTCTCCAAATCTACGATAAATCTTATTTTCGTCATAAAATCTGGTCCATCAATCGATTGCCTATGACCATCAATCGACTACTAAGGGACCAATCAACTGGTCAATCGACTCAAAAATATTCTATGGTTTGTTATAGTGCCACCAATCGATTGACATCTTCCACCAATCAACTGTTGTATCACGTCCTCTCCATCGACTAAGTATCAGTCGATTGATACTCACTCGATGTAGAGGAATCGTGATCCAGCAGTCGACTGATGACACTGTAGTAAGTCATAGAAAATTTTTGACTCGATTGACCAGTTGATTGATCCTTTGGCAGTCGACTGATGGTCATAGACAATTGATTAATAACCCATATTTTGCAACGAAAAAATATTTTCGTTACCAAATATGCGACGAAAAAATATTTTCATCGCCAAATCTACGATGAATCATGTTTTCATCGCAAAATCTGGAAAAATAACAAAAAAAAAGCTCCACAACCTGGTCGTAGAACTTGTTGTTTTTGCCTATTTTCTTAGATTTTGCAACTAAAACATCTAAAATGATTCACACATAAAAAATATGAGTCAAATCATAAACTTCATAAACATCTAAAATCAACATCTAACTATCTAAAATGATTCACACATCAAAAACATGATTCCGATCATAAACTTCATAAACATCTAACATCAATATCTAACCAACTAAAATAATTCACACATCAAACTTCATAAACATCTAACCATCCAAATGTGACAAGTCAATGTATGAAACTTAATACAAAAAATATCAAATATGACAAGTCAATTAGCATTTAGATATATAACAATTTCAAACATAACCATCATCACTACCATCATTGAAAAATTCATCATCATATAATTATCGCAAGCATCATCAGGAGGAGATCGAGAAGGAGGAATTTAACTTGAAGTAGAGGATAATTGAATATGTTGCATGATTAACATCTATTGTTTACGAAATTCATTCATCTGATCATTTAATTCCTTGAATTCCTGATCCCTTTGCCTTTGTAATGTGCGGACATCTTCAAATTCATTATCCTTTTGCACTAGTAACTCCTTCAAATGACTAACCACTTCATTCAATTGATTTATTTTTGCTCTTACTGTCAATGAGCCAGAAGAAGATGTACCAGCGACTTTACAAGTTCTGGTCAAACAATCCAGTCCAACTATTCTTCCATCTTTTGGTCCGCCAGTCACTTTAATATTTCTAACAGACGACTCAGATTCGATAGCATCATCACTTACACCCGAATTTCTCTGTGCTAGTTTATCATATTTCTCCTATACTGTAATGAAAGAAATTAAATCATATAAAAAAGAGTTGAAAATTTTGAAATTACAAACCTCTGTTGTTCTAGCTCTCTCTTCACTTCATGTCTTGTCTTTTTTTTTTAAATATACGGGTGAAAGTATCTATGAATAATAATTCAACCCCCATTTCCTTGGTTGAACATCATTATAAATAATAAAATAGTGTGGATTAGATTAAAAAAAATAAGATTTGAAAAAACTCACCAATTGATGTCTATGTTCATTGATATTGATTGAGTCTCCCGTATACATCACAAATAAAGCACCAGAATTATAAGCTTGATTTTTTTTATTATTTTCACTCCTTCATTTGATATCCTAATATTCCCAAGATTTAATAATCATATTCTAATTCTCCCCAATTATACAGTGTGACTTTTTACCCCTCCTCTTTGCATGACTTAATACCTTTCTGATGTGATCGCCACACTGTTTCTTAAAAATCCTCCTTATCTCCAATTCTTCACTCTCTTCCCAAGTAAATACTCAATGCAATGGAAAAAAAATTAATTGATTATATTAACTACAATTTTATATATAAACTGATTAGAATATCTTATCTTAAACTCATTCCACCATAAATTTTTTATTTCTTCTTGAGTGCTCATATAAGTTATCGAAGCTCCACTCCAATAGTTATTCACTGTTCTATTAACTTTGTGAATAACATGTACAGAATTTATAAATCTATCATAAAATAAAAACAAACAATGTTAAATAATTAAAGAAAACTAATATCTCATTAAAAACATATGGAATTTAAAATTTTAGTAATTATGATTTTTCGCAAGGGGATATCAACTCTCGGGTATCTTCCCTCGTAACAAGTGATTATTGTATTGAAGGCATTGGAAAAGATACATTATCAGGCATATACTGAGAACTGAAAGATCCTACAATTGGAGAAAGGGTCAAAGGTACATTGCTTACAAGCAAATCAGACTGCATAGGTGTTGAAGCAAGTGAAGAGTGTGAGCTTCCATCAGTATTCCATCTATGATTGTCATGTTGAAACTATCATTCATAATTATTAGAATAATAAAGTAAAAAAGAATTGCATTTTCATCAGATGTATAATGAAGAATATAAAAAAAATATCATATTTAATTTGAAGTACTAAATGATCGAAGTCCTCATTGTCATTTTCATCCTCATCATCTATCTCTTCAATATCCTCCTCATCCTCTTCATCTTCATTAATTTTAGTTGCATCAACGTTTATCACTACGTCATTGAGATCTCGTAACGTTGAAATATTATATTCTTCGATCTGAAATGTATTGACAATTTTATGTTGCTGATATGTTATGTTTTCCCAATGTTCCTCAATTTTTTTTCTGTACTCTTATTTTACAAATAGGCCACCAATAAATTTTGTCACATTTCAAACTAGGATATGAAACATAAAATACTTGAATCATTTGTTATGCCAACACAAATGGTTCATATCTCTTATATAATTTTTTATGATTTATTTTAATCAAATTAAACTGTGGATGTACCTTCATGTCTTTAACTGAGTCAAACCAATGACAAATAAAATAACTCATAAATCTGAGTTAGGGTACTCTATCTCTAAAATTTCATCCAGCAAATCATAAAAATCATTTCTTGCACCTCTATCATTAGATGACTGAACACAAGCCCTACTATTCATTGTAGTTTTTTTATTTCATATTATTGAGTATAAAAATTATATTCATTTATGAAATATACCGCCAAGTTTTTACCATTGATTTTGGACCCCCATTGTCACGCCCCGAGAGTATGCCATGCCGAAAATCAAACGAACGACATCTCCCCTGTACGTGGTAACATTTCGGGTTAATACAAGGCCCGTAGGCCCACATCAACAACATAATAAACAGCTAAATAGATATCAAACACACAGCGGAACAGAAAACACATACCCACAACAACATATACAAAAAAACATACAGGTGTACTCCACCTAACAAGACCACAACACTAAAACCGTACATAAAACATCAACACCAAAATAACGTCCACAACATAAAGACGAAGTCCATACATAAACTAAGGTCCATGACATAGGACCAAAATCCAAAACACATAAACAAGTCTAAGCCATAAGAAAACGAACTCCTCGGGAGACTCAGAAAATGGAGATGGGATGGATCGGTCGGCGCAGCTCCAAGTCGTCACGAAGGCGTCTACCTGTTACCTGGGTGACAGAAAAACCCAGGGTCGGAGGTGGCGAGTAAAACTCAGCAGGTAATCAGAGAAAACATGTAAATATATGTATCAATATTGCAAGTCATTCAACAGTCTAAATCTACTCGAACAACGGGTATACATCAGCATAAAAGGTATATATGCATGCATACACTAAATAAACTGAACAACAACGATGCTGACATACCTGACCGTCAGTTACTCTATCCTGATCCAACCGGGGCATATAACCACATCATAGGGTATAAAAGAATAGTACTAAATCTATCACGCCCCGAGGGAGTCTCTGCCAGACGAAAATCCAGCAGCACCTCCCCTGTACGGGTGACAATACCAATTTTTAATACAAGGCCTACACGGCCACTATACATCGGTCAACACGATCAAAACCATACCACAACACAATATACATAATATGCGGCCTCAGGCCATCAACCAAAATAAGTAAAAGATCTAAAACATCAAGACCTACCCCTTCTGCCATCTGAGCAGGGACACACAACCAAAATGAACCGAAAATAAGTCCACAAGGACATAACAAATATAACCAAAACATCCACCGGTATACAATCCAAACATAAATCCTAAACATATCCTCTAATAAAATCCCAATCCATAAAACTAATAACCAAAACCATAAGATCAATAAAACCTATCCACTTCGACGAGGGGGATTGGCAACTGGACTCTCCTGACAGCTTCATCGTGAAATAAATATAAAACCACGGGGTAAGTTCAAAGAACTTAGCGGTTATTAGTCGATATGAATAGTAAGATATAGCTAACAATACTAATCATGCCAGTACAGTCTCATATATATGGTAAACAAAAAATAAATGTAAAAGGACTGTACTCACCTGAATCTCCTACCCTGATATAGGAGCAAGTGCCCTACAATAAGAGGCATCACCATATACAAACATGTATCCTGTATGCATGACAATCATATGCAACATCCAAGGCATCAATACAATGATGCAGCAAATACAATACAAATGTAATCCGTGCAAAGTGCATGCCGTGTCAATGACATGGTCACCCCTGACGCCAGTCAACCGCCTCACACGGGATGGTGAAGCCGAGTGGGTAGGGCTATGACAACTGTGCACTCTGCCATCACTGCTCCTGAGTGACCGAGTGGACAGGATGCTGTCGGAGTACACCTATCCTCCTGCCCCAAACAGAGTGGGGGAGCTAAGCTCTCATCTCCCGGTGTCATAGACCTGAGGAGGGATCCCTGTCCGCTACCACGCTGCCTCATTGCTACCCATGAGCGGACCAGCGGAGTCTGACAGAGCAACTGCACACACCCTCCTGATGTACCACTAACCCATGAGTGGCAGTGTGTGCAGGCTATGTAACTGGCTGCGGGCTCAACAATAATGGAACCCCGTCCAGCCAGCATGCAATCATGCAAAAATGATGCATGATACTAAAGCATGTAAATCCTACTCAAAATACCTATCCGAATAATATGTACAATCAATATGTACATATCCAAAATCCAAGTAACTATGATCCAAATAAAACAGGGAAAATATAATCATAACTTATCACATGCATGTATCTAGTAGGCATATAAAACATACTAGGAATATAAGCATGAAAATTATTGAAAGCTATCCTAACTAACATATCAACTTGACTATATCTAAAAGATAAGTCAAAATACCCGCCTGCTATAATGCTCGAAAAGTGAAACCTTCATGCCCGTGGTCCTGCCTCGTGACCGAAACCTGCATATAGCATAATTACCATCAAATCCAAGCACACGACAACGATTAAATCAGATCCTGCATGAACACACTCATCCATAGCCATTCACAGCCGTCACAACCATTCGTAGCCCCTTCATAACCTACTGTTACACCAAATTAAAGATTTAACTCCCTAATTGACATCCCCATCCCAAATCCATTTTTTTTATCCACTTCATCTAAAGCCCACTAACAACCCTTCACAGTCGGCAAAACCTCACAACCGTCTCAAACGACCCAAACCTTCAATTCACAGCCAACTCCACAGATCACACACCTCACCCCTGTTCACCACCACACGACCAACCAAAACCCCAAATAGCTACATACCTAAACCATTCACTGCTCACTTAACCTACCAATTACGATCGTGCAACCAACATTAAACCCAAACACAGCCAAGAAAAGAGCTAGTTCGAGATTTACCTGCCCTTGGGACTCCACCGGCGGTAGTTTCCCCTAATCCTCATGGTTTGCCGAAACAGAAACCCAACGCCAACTCCACTGCCCTAATTCCAGCCATTAACAACCTGCATCTGATCACCAACAGTCATTCAACCTCCAAAACCGAGCACCATTACCTACAAAACACTTAATGGCAAATGCAAGAAGGAGAAATCAAAAGCTATACCTAAATCTGCATCTTCACCGGCGGCTCCTTTATTTCCCCTATCTCGTTGTTCGCCGAAATTTTTGTTGTTGCCCTAGCACCCCATATGGAGATCTTGCTTCGACGACAAGCAACCGTGACACCCCCCCCCCCTCAATCTGACAGTGGTTGGTGCTGCGGCGGCAACAGTGGCAGAGGAGCCGGCGGAGGATGGTCGTGAATGGGGGGTGGCGTGTGCATCTCGAGCGGCGGTGATGAGGTGCCGGCGTGGCGGCGACGAATCGGCGGCCGGCGGCTACGCGAGCCGCGTGCGTGCAATGGTAGCGGCGGCGGCGGGAAAAGAGCGTGGCGATGGAGGCTCAAGCGGCGCGACGAAGAGGGCACCGCGATGACACAGGCGGGAAAGATGAAAGGTTGCCGGCGCTTGCGGAGGAGTGGCCGACCGCAAGAGCTCCGACGGCGGCGTCGGTCGTTGGCTGCGGCGAGAAGAGAACCGTCGCGAGGATGGGTCGGGCGCAACGGGAAAAGAAAAGAAAAATATAAACCTAGGTTTGGTTCAATTAATCCCTAAACATCATCTAAATAGGCCCTTTAAAAGCCTGTTTTTCCTATCCCCGTAATTATCTCGTACATGCTCCGTTTAAATCCGAAAAAATTCCTAAAAATCCCTAAAAATACCGAAAAATTTTCAAGATTATTTTTCTTAATTATTGGCCATTTAATTTAATATTTTAAATTTCAGTATTTAACATTCTCCCCCACTAATAAAAATTTGGTCCCCAAATTTCCTACTCAGATGCATAACGAGTAAGAAATACCACAAGTACTGAAGAAATATCTCACGTACCTTGAGTAACAAGTGGGGGTATTGAGCTCTGATCTTTTCTTCAAGCTCCCAAGTAGCTTCCCCATTGGTGTGGTGACTCCACCCGACCTTGACAAGTCGCACACCCTTATTTCGTAGCTGTTGTTCCTTGTAATCCAAAATCCGTACCGGAACCTCTGCATAAGTAGCATCAGGTGGAATGGAACCTAACACATCTGATAGAATATGTGCAGAGTCTGGCACATACTTCCTCAACCTGGACACATGGAACACATCATGAATACCAACCAAAGACGGTGGTAGCGCTAGTCGGTAAGCGACTGCTCCGATCCTCTCAAAATCTCGAAAGGCCCAATGTACCTTGGAGCTAACTTACCACGGAGGTCAAATCTCTTCACCCCTTTCGTGGGCGAGACTCGCAGGAATACCTGGTCACCAACAGAGAACTCTTGAGGTCTCCATCTCCGATCTGCATAACTCTTCTGACGATCCTGCGTCTCGATCATCCTTTGTCTGATAGTACGGACCAACCCTGCCTCATACTGAGCTCTATGTGTCCTAGCAACTGGTCCTCCCAGTTGCCCCCGAAATCCATAACATAGGACCCCAGCAAGTCCTCTAGTGTTTAAATGGTTCGCTCAGACTGTTCATCTATCTGCGGATGGAATGCAGTACTAAAACGAAGCTGCATACCTAAGGCCTACTGCAGACTTTGCCAAAACTGAGACGTGAACCAGGGATCTCTATCTGATATAATGCTCAAAGGATACCATGCAATCTGATGATATCCCGACAATATAACTCTGTCAAACGATCCAAAGAGTCAGTCTTCCAAATCGCTAAGAAGTTCGCGGATTTGGTTAGTCGGTCAACGACTATCCAAATCGCGTCATAGCCTTGATGTGTCATAGGCAAACCCACCACACAATCCATAAAAATATGCTTCCACTTCCATTCCGGAATCAGAATTTCCTGAAGCATCTGTTCCTTAAACTAATACAACTCCAGAAACCATTATCCTCCTTGGTGTCAGAGATAGTAGTCCATCTACCGTCCAACATCCACTCCACCACACACTCTGTAAGTGCATGGGAGGCTATCGCGACCAAACTTCCTTGTTACAACCGTTTGTGTTTCAGCTACTCTATAGTAGCTGTCCAATAGCTAGCCAAACCCCATGAGCATTACGGCTCCTCACCTCTACCAAACAACATAATCACTGCTAAGTCCATGTCATATATATGACGGCTTATCTCGCAGTGCTTTAACTGTCGTAAGGTTAGGATACGTCCTATTCAACAACATCAGAATCACTCCGATCCCCGAAATGATGCATCCATGTACACCACCCTTCCATCCATACCAGAATGATTAATCAACACCGGTGTAAAAGCCAACCATCGTCTGAGCCCTGAAACTAGTTTCACAAGCTTCAGACCAAATAAATTCCATCACCTTCCTGGTCCAACCAGTAAGCGATGTAGTACCGCTAGAGCATCCTATCCATATCTATCGTAATAATCATATCAATAACTGAAAACTCACCATCTATGATGGTCGAGTGCGCAACTCCAACTACCACCATCAACAGTGGCCAAGTTACGCAACTCCAACGACCACAACTGAGCCAATCGTGTCCAGAATACACGACTTCCCAAATCCCTGGATGACTAATTCATCAATAAGTCTAATAAGATAATCATAAGCTCATACAATTCATATCAAATATGAAATTGTCATCGCTATACAACTGCATTCTCTTTACTCTAGCCTGATGATATAACAATCATCACAACGACAATGATAATTGTATGATACCATGTCACTACAATATCAACACACCAGTCATAAATCAATCCTAGAGTATACACCGGTATCCTATAGCTGATCCAAATAGATCCTCTATCCACAATGAAGGATATTCATTTCCTTCCACAACTACCGCATTCTATCATCGATAATCGATGCATAACCTCAAAGGTTCATTCCTCTTTTAACAAAGAGTTCTGGATCCTCTCTAGAAAAATACTGGGATAGATAAATATCCCTTCCAACACCTTCTATAATAAGGTAAAATGATCTTTCATCGTCTTGACCAGTGTAGACATACACGCCTTATCCATAACCAAATCACTATTAGTAGGGACTGATATTTTTCTGAGGGTTTACTCCTTGTCCTTCAAATTGGTGGCAAGTAGGCCAAATCCATAGCTTCCTAATTCGACATCAGTCGACACCTCTACAGAGTCCGTACTTCTGAAATCATCGTTAGGTTTCGCAAGGTCAATACGTCATCGACCTCGTCCCCGACCATGAGTAGGGGCAATTTCACTATTGTCTATACTTTTCCTAACCATTAAAGTACCGTAACTGCTAAAGACAATACTTTTCCTATATCTCAGAGATATCCTTCAGCTCGCCTGGTCCCAAAACCCGAGAACTCCCAAAAATCCAAGGAAAAGAAAATCCTCGAAACACAAAACCCACAAACCAAAACCGCAACCAATAAAATTGTCACGTCCTGGGGGCATATCCGTCATCCAAATGACAGAGGAGCCCCTTAGTGACAATATCCAGAAATCCATGGACCAAATCTGGTAAAAACCTCGAAATAATTATAGAAATATCAATATTTTATTAACTGCATGCATGCACGACTAAACATTTATCACTTAAAGTAAAATAGTTTTGTGACACCAAATCAAATTGCGACCAAAAATCCAAAGTGCATAAATAAAATGCAATACCAATAAAGTAGATCAAGCAGCATCTCGACGATGCAATGGGACAAGCACGACAAGGAACTCTCTGAGCGACACGAAGGTAGGTCAATAAGACACGTCCTCCATCAGTTAACCTAGAGGATAAGTGAGGAGGGGGTGAGTACAACCACTCTGTGGATGTATAGACAATAGTGCATAATCATAATGCACATAATGGAAGTCACAGGGAACAAGCTAGAGTAACCTAACCCTCAGAGTACCAATATCAGTCTGCAACTATCCTGATCAGCAGTATAACAAATATACCCGAAAAACCCAACCACTGCAACAAGCAGTGCACATCCGGATACCACGACAAAGCCTCGTGGCTCTCGAGGTAATACAAAGGGAACTATCTATGAGCTACCGCGAACGTAACTCGTGGATCGACAATCAATAGCATTGTCTACGTGCAACTACATGCTACCACGAATGGAACTCGTGGATAGACAGGCAGTATATAGATATCTAGTTATCTACTGCAAGCGTTAGCATACTACCACTAATAGGTCGCGTGGGCAGTCAATTATCCTAGGTTGTTAAGCCTAAGATTACCCAATGCATCTTGCATAGAATGACTATTCAAGTCGATAAAGATCACCGATCTACAATTAAACCTATTGAGGCGGTCAAGCGAGAGTTTCAACACCTCTAAAACGAAATGTTTACCAAAGTCGGTAAAGATCATCGACTAATAAATAAATAAGTCGAGATGATTAAGTCCAGGATTCCAACCCTTCTAACATGAACGGTTATCAAGGTCGATAAAAATCATAAATCCAGTCCACTCATAAACCCGTCGAGACGATTAATCATAGGGTTCATCCCAACTAACAGGAAATGTCTATCCAGGCCAATAAGGACCACAAATCTACTATCAAGCCCTTCAAGAGGGTTAAGCCTAAATTATATCGTCCTACCAGTTCAATCATGCATGCCCCAATCTGCTACCACGAACATATCTCGTGGGTACTTAAGACGTAAAGTAGCTATCTTGCTACAGACATCATACGAATTCGATTATCACCAACTCTGAACGAATAACGCAAGAGTATAACCTTACAGTAGATTATCTCAACCATACATGGGAGACCTTGTAACGACCTGGCCCCTATTGGCGGAATTCAGCGACCCCTATTGGTCGACGACCGTCGCCCCTGTTGGCCCGTCGTTACTCACCTGGACTTCCCACCCCTGGAAGTGGGTTTTTGCCTTCCCCAGGATTCGAACTCTAGACCTCCAGGCTAAGTACTAAAGTTTATGAATCCTGGTAACCAAGTGATCCTGGGGAAGGAAAAAATCCACTTCCAGGGGTGGGAAGTCCAGGTGAGTAACGACGAGCCAACAGGGGCGACGATCGTCGACCAATAGGGGTCGCTAAATTCCACCAATAGGGGCCAGGTCATTACAATAAAAAGGTGCCTTTTTATTGTAACGACCTGGCCCCTATTGGCGAAATTCGACGACCCCTATTGGTCGACGACCGTCGCCCCTGTTGGCCCGTCGTTACTCACCTGGACTTCCTGTTGGTGCAATCGGCCCAGGTCACGATTGACCAGGACTCGAGTTTGACTCGAGTGATGTTTTGATGTTTCGACAAAAACATATGACAATGTAATTGTCATTTGGTAAAGTCAAAGTCTTGAGTACTTGGCATGGAAAGTCCAAGTGGGACACTTGGCACATGAAAAGTCCAAGCATGGTCTTGGCATTTGAGAAGTCCAACATGGGTTGGCAAGGGAAGTCCAAGCATGGGTCTTGGCACATGGAAAGTCCAAGCATGGTCTTGGCATTTGAGAAGTCCAACATGGGTTGGCAAGGGAAGTCTAAGCATGGGTCTTGGCATGGAAAGTCCAAGCATGGTCTTGGCATGGAAAGTCCAACATGGGTTGGCATTTGAAGTCCAAGGGGTTTGATATTGGCGGCGTAAAGTCCAAGCGGGAGTCTTGGCAGCATAAGTCCAATGATTGACGGCGTAAAGTCCAAGCGAAGTCTTGGCGGCGTAAGTCCAATGTGCCTTGGCGGTGTAGACACCGTTAGCATGACATAGCCGACGGAAGCACCTGAAGGCTAGCGCGATGGATGAACAAGTCATGGATGACTTGGAGGGATCCGAGAGGCGTGAGGCTGATGGAGGTGGCTAGAAGGCTTAGGTCTAGGCTAAGGGTGGTCTAGCAAGTATGGGGGAACCATCCTTGGGTTAAAACTTTATTTGCGGGTTATAGCCTGCGATCATTGCTAGAGGTGGCGATCGTGATGTCTCGGCGATCGTGATCGTGTGATCAGTCGACTGATGCTCGAGAAATCGGCCACAGAGTGGAGTCGAGACTCGACTGGTCGAGTGAGGACTCTATCAGTCGACTGATGGTCACAATCAGTCGACTGATGAAGGTTTCGTTGGACTTATCCAGCGTGGATCTAGTCGTTGTCTCACGACAACAGTGGCATCAGTCGACTGATGGTCCCGATCAGTCGACTGATCGACTTTTTCCAGCACAGGTTGAAGCTTTATAAGGAGCTCGTGATGGAGGAAAAACAAAGGTTTCTTTGAGGCGATTTGGGGTGATTTGCTATTGCAAATCAGGATCTCCAAGTTGATATCAAGCAACCAAGTGATCAAGCATTCAAAGAGCATTTGTAAAGTGTTTTCTTTACTTGTATTGCTTTGTATTTCATTATATTGCTTGTATTCATCTTGTATTACTGTTGTATACATTGTACGAGGTTTCTCCACCTCCGGATTGTTCCGAGAAGGAGTTATTACATAGTGGTGTGCTTGTGGCATCGCTAGGGCTCGTTTGAGCCCGATCCGTGGAGTAGAAACCGTGTGGTTCCGAACCACGTTATATCATTGTGTTAGCGTGTTGTGTATTTCGTTATCGTTATTACTTTTCTATTTCCGCTGCGCTAACAAAATTGTAGACACGAATGCGAAAGAATTCCATTGACGCTATTCACCCCCCCTCTAGCCGTTCCAAGGGTCCTAACAAGTGGTATCAGAGCCCGGGGCTCTTCTACGGACTAACCGCCGGGAGCTTAGACAAAAAGCTAGAGGGTGAAGATGGAAGGGCAATTAGGATGGGACATCAACACACCGGTCCCTTATTCATTCTATGGACGAAAAGGTTTCAATTCTTGGAAGGTGAGAATTGAAGAGTTTTTGATGATGAGAGACCTTGAGGAATGGTCCGCCTTGATGGAAGGATTTGAATATCCTAAGGGACCAAAGGGAGAATGTCTCAAGAAGAAGAAATGGAGTGAAGAACAACTACGAAAATTCAAGAAAAATAAGAAGGTAATCAAATTTATATTTGATTTAATTTCTAATGACATCTAGTGTAGCCTAGGTGACTATGGGGATTGTAAAGACGCCAAAGAGGTATGGAACATATTGGCAAAATTTCATGAAGAGCCTCATTCAATCCAAGAAGACAAGGAGGATGTAGAGGAGAGCTCATCTTCAAGTGAGAGTGAGGAATCGGAAGTTGAGATGGAGTCAACTTCCGAATCGGAGAAAGAAGAAGTAGAAGAGGTGGAAGAAGCATCTACTTCTAGGATTGAGGGGGAGGAAAGGATCTCCACTCCGGAGCGACAAGAAGAAGCTTCCACATCCGGTCAAGATAGAGAAGCTCCAACTCCGGCACCCACCACCACAAATACCCTAGGTAACTCAAACACTCAAGGTTCAAATAAAATTCATATTATGTGTTTTAAGTGTAGGGAATTTGGGCACTATAAGAGCAAGTGCCCAAAGAAGATTAGGAAAGCTCCACCGGCACCAAAAGTCAAGGATGCCGGTTCCCCAACATCAAAAGGCAAGGAGCACATCATATGCTTCAAGTGCAATTCAAAAGGACACTATAGGAATCAATGTCCTAGGGGGAGCAAAAAGACCCAAGAAGAAGCATCACAAGTAGGGGGAGCTAAGGCTAACCCTAAGGTACATTTTAGTAATGCATCTTCTAATTTAAATGCTAAAAAGCATGCTAGGAATGTTAATTCTCTTGCAATTTATGAAAAGCATGCTAATAGGAATAAATATTTTTGCTTAGGAGCTAAGAGAGTCCATGTAGGATATAGGGAGAAATTTGGGACTAATGTCCCTAAAAATGTTTTACCTAAGGAATCTATCAAGAAAATAGGAGAACACCTAGGTTTCAATCCTAAATGGACTAGGCATATGCCTAGGAAGTCCAATGCCCAAGATTTAAATCAAAATTCTAAAATTGGGCAATTAGAAAAGGAAAATCAAGTCTTGAGGTCAAGGCTTGAAAAACTTGAAAAGACCCTAAATAAGATACAAAATCAATTTAAAGGGTCAAATGATCAAAAGTCTAGGTCCAAATCTCAAAGTCAACACTTAGGACATAAGAGTCAAAAGTCAACTAAGGGCAAGCAAGGTTTGGGTCACAAACCTAAGCCCAAGGTGGCTTACCATAGTGTTCCATTTGATTATGGGACACAAACTAGGTCTAGGAAGACCAAGGTCAATAGGGAAGTCATCCCTAAGGTTGACCAAAGGTTGTGCCTAGTGGCTAGGGTTTCTAGGAAACCTAGGGTGGCCACTAAGAAGGTTGCAAGGGGAGTTACCCCTAGAGTCAACCTAGGTAAGACCCAAATGACCAAGACTAACAAGCCTAGGAGGGTCATTAGGAAGGTATCTAGGGAGGTTATCCCTAAGGAATACCTAATTAACCCTAGGAGCTCAAATCGGTTTTGGGTTCCTAAGAGCGTGATTGATCCACGCTAGATGGGTTTAGGGTGTGTCAACCTTGATTGGATGGGTAGTTAACTCAACCATGGTAAAGGTGGCACTCTTAGGATATTTTCAAGGTTATGGATACATTGGAAATAGGGTTGAATTATAATCCTAAAAGATCTTAGGATGTGCCAATATTAGTTATGAAGTTTGATAAAATGATCAAATTGGCACAATTAGGGTTTAGAGTGTTAGTGTGCCATTTTGGGTTTTTGGCACACTAAGGAGATTAATGACAATATGGCAAAATATATCTCACTATATCAAATGACAATTAATATTAAAATTTAGGTATTACTATACCTATATATTTTATATGCCATGCTTTGATTGTCATATGCCATGTCATGACATCATGCCTAGTTCTATGATTTTATATGTCATGATTCATGTCTAGAATTAAGGTTTCAAATGTCATGTGTTTTTAGATTTCATCTTATGCCATGACATCATGATTATGAGCATATGCTTATTTATAACACTTCTAATGCCATAATCATTCATGCATTTAAGACAATTTGGTTGAAATTGAATTAAGGACTATGACATGACTTGAAGTCCCATTTATAAGGGAATCAAGTAGGGTTGCCTTAGAGAATGCATGAAACCCTAGATTAGGATGAACAAAACCCACATCTCACATCAAATTGACATGTATGTGTATTTATACACCTTAGATACATGTGAGATGCTAGGATATGAGTTGAGTTCAAGGTGCATAGTTTTTGCATCTAGATGAATTAAAACTCATCTTGTTTCATTTGTGGATCATTGGGAAAGCTTGTGTACAAGTCATGTACAATGAGCCCAAGGAATATGATCCAAAATAAGGTTTTGAAAACATTTTAAAATCATTTTGAAAAACCTTGGTGAAGTCTATCTTTTGATAGCAATCACCATTGATGAAGTTGATACAAAATAGGGCCAAAACATTGAAAATTTCAATGGTTTTGAGTTTTGTATCAAATTCACTATTTTATGGGTAAAATAATTTTAAAATATTTTTCACCCATTGTATGTGTCATAAGTATTATACGTATCAAATTTCGTGATTTTTCGATATACGTATAATTATTTATAAATTTCCAAAACTTCGATTCGATAATCAAATTAAAATTTGATTATCGATCGCTTCTACAGTAATGATCGTGGTATCTGACAGAGTCGACTGCCAAGGCTGATTTCGGGAAAACTAGGTTTGGTTAGCCCGTGTTCAGCCATGGTAAAGGTCCCTAATCACTCCTAACCCTAGGATATGCTTTGGGAAGCATTATAAAGGGTGAAAATCCATTGGATATGGATTAGGAGAAGTATTTAGGGTTTGTATCAATTTTAAGGTGTTGGAAAGTTCAATGTTAAATTTCTAACCTTAATTTTGATGGTTTAGAGTTCCTATTGGCTTAGGGACTTCCCAAGGACATTGTTGGTGCAATGGTCAAGGGGGAGCAAGCCTTTAGGGGGAGGTATCCATCTTGGGATGATGGATGTGTTTTTCTCCTTGAAGAGGAGAAGTTATTGGGAGAATATGACATCAATTGGGAAATTGATGGGACCTTTGAGAGACCCAATTTGGAAATTGGGAGAGTAAATGGGATTGTCTCTCTTGAGTGATATTGGACTTATCATTAGGAAGATGGTAGGCATCCTAAGTATTGTTGGACCAAGGAGAGATTGTAAGATCTCATTGGGACATGAGACTTTGACCTCCTTGGAGATAACCTTTTTGATGTTAGTCAAAAAGGGGGAGAATGTTTGGGGGAGAACATTTGGAGAGTATTTACCAATTTGGGATAATTGGTAAGGGATTTGAGTTAGTGCTCTAAC
This sequence comes from Wurfbainia villosa, assembly GCA_025175895.1. NCBI lineage: Eukaryota > Viridiplantae > Streptophyta > Magnoliopsida > Zingiberales > Zingiberaceae > Wurfbainia > Wurfbainia villosa. Next base: position 13,561,791 of record CM045991.1, on the reverse strand, counting down.
TCAATGTTTTGTTTGGTTTTTGTCAAACATCAAAAAGGGGGAGATTGTTAGTGCAATCGGCCCAGGTCACGATTGACCAGGACTCGAGTTTGACTCGAGTGATGTTTTGATGTTTCGACAAAAACATATGACAATGTAATTGTCATTTGGTAAAGTCAAAGTCTTGAGTACTTGGCATGGAAAGTCCAAGTGGGACACTTGGCACATGAAAAGTCCAAGCATGGTCTTGGCATTTGAGAAGTCCAACATGGGTTGGCAAGGGAAGTCCAAGCATGGGTCTTGGCACATGGAAAGTCCAAGCATGGTCTTGGCATTTGAGAATTCCAACATGGGTTGGCAAGGGAAGTCCAAACATTGGTCTTGGCATGGAAAGTCCAAGCATGGTCTTGGCATGGAAAGTCCAACATGGGTTGGAATTTGAAGTCCAAGGGGTTTGATATTGGCGGCGTAAAGTCCAAGCGGGAGTCTTGGCAGCATAAGTCCAATGATTGGCGGCGTAAAGTACAAGCGGAGTCTTGGCGGCGTAAGTCCAATGTGCCTTGGCGGTGTAGACACCGTTAGCATGACATAGCCGACGGAAGCACCTGAAGGCTAGCGCGATGGATGAACAAGTCATGGATGACTTGGAGGGATCCGAGAGGCGTGAGGCTGATGGAGGTGGCTAGAAGGCTTAGGTCTAGGCTAAGGGTGGTCTAGCAAGTATGGGGGAACCATACTTGGGTTAAAACCTCATGTTTGAGGTGTGTCAGTCGACTGGTGCAATGTGGCAGTCGACTGGATCGAGTCAACTAGGGTTTGACTGCGGGTTATGGCCTAGCGATCATTGCGAGAGGTGGGTCGGTGATGTCGAGCTCAGCGATCGGTGATCGTGTGATCAGTCGACTGGTGCTCGAGAAATCGGCCACAGAGTGGAGTCGAGACTCGACTGGTCGAGTGAGGACTCCATCAGTCGACTGATGGTCACAATCAGTCGACTAATGAAGGTTCCGTTGGACTTATCCAGCGTGGATCTAGCCGTTGTCTCACGACAACAGTGGCATCAGTCGACTGATGGTCCCGATCAGTCGACTGATCGACTTTTTCCAGCACAGGTTGAAGCTTTATAAGGAGCTCGTGATGGAGGAAAAACAAAGGTTTCTTTGAGGCGATTTGGGGTGATTTGCTGTTGCAAATCAGGGTCTCCAAGTTGATATCAAGCAACCAAGTGATCAAGCATTCAAAGAGCATTTGTAAAGTGTTTTCTTTACTTATATTGCTTTGTATTTCATTATATTGCTTGTATTTATCTTGTATTACTGTTGTATACATTGTACGAGGTTTCTCCACCTCCGGATTGTTCCGAGAAGGAGTTATTACATAGTGATGTGCTTGTGGCATCGCTAGGGCTCGTTTGAGCCCGATCCGTGGAGTAGGAACCGTGTGGTTCCGAACCACGTTATATCATTGTGTTAGCGTGTTGTGTATTTCGTTATCGTTATTACTTTTCTATTTCCGCTGCGCTAACGAAATTGTAGACACGAACGCGAAAGAATTCCATTGACGCTATTCACCCCCCTCTAGCCGTTCCAAGGGTCCTAACACTTCCCACCCCTGGAAGTGGGTTTTTGCCTTCCCCAGGATTGGAACTCTAGACCTCCAGGCTAAGTACTAAAGTTTATGAATCCTAGTAACCAAGTGATCCTGGATCACTTGGTTACCAGGATTCATAAACTTTAGTACTTAGCTTGGAGGTCTAGAGTTCGAATCCTGGGGAAGGCAAAAACCCACTTCCATGGGTGGGAAGTCCAGGTGAGTAATGACGGGCCAACAGGGGAGACGGTCGTCGACCAATAGGGGTCGCCGAATTCCGCCAATAGGGGTCAGGTCGTTACAGACCTATTCGACCTCAAATACACAAAATCCCCTTTAGGGAAACTCTACTGTAACTTTCCTCAACCACGAATGGGTGATATTGTTGGCAACCGATAAATATGAACAACGTTATATACTCTCTAAGGATTAATCGCATCCTAATCATATGACCTCTACTAATCCGATCACCATATCATCTGAAATAGTAAATGTATAAACCTATACCAATATGCACATCCGGGTTATTACACCTAGGGTTTCCACACCTAGGGTTCTACTAATATTGTTTCATTTCTAAGATCTTCTCCTACCGAATAACCTTATCTAAGTTATTCTATCTCTACTAGTCTTAATCATGGTGTCCACCGAAAAACACAGAATCATATAAACATATAACAAGCTGTCTAATAAACGACAGCATAGTCCTACTAATGGGAATCAATGGCTGAAATTAATTAGGGTATAACCAAAGGGTCATGTCAGATCAAAGTCACGACAATACTAAATAAAGCATCAGATGCCTATATATACCCTAAACTATGTAAGCAATGTAATCATGTCATCATGCCTTCTACGAATTTATCCATCTTAGTCATATTATTCAACTAGTCTAATAATCCTAATACTAGTCAAATCCTAAGAGGTAAACATCTACCAATAATATCTTATCATTTATATCACAATGATAACTAGCTATGTATAGCAGTAATAGCAATTAATAACCAAATGCTATCTATAAACCAGCAACCTAAAAATCTAATTGTCCAACAGATATAAGATTAAAACAATACCAGACAAAACATGATATCACTGCATAACCAATATAAATATGTACTAAATCTAGAAAATTTTCTAAAATGTATTTACCTGTTAGCTGTCTGGAGATGTCCTGTCGCCGCCAAATCCCCCATATTGACCTCGTCAATAATACCTCAAATTTCCGAAACATAAAAATCGTCGGAAATCCGTACAACTCCGAAAATACCCAGTTAATCTGCAAAACTTGGCGAACTCCATAAACCCAAAGACCCTAAGGAACTCGGAACCTAGGCTCTGATACCAATTAAATTGTCACGCCCCGAGGGAGTCTCCGCAAGACGAAAATCCGACAGCACCTCCCCTGTACGGGTGACAATACCAATTTTTAATACAAGGCCTACACGGCCACTATACATCGGTCAACACGACCGGAACCATACCACAACACAATATACATAATATGCGACCTCAGGCCATCAACCAAAATAAGTAAAAGATCTAAAACATCAAGACCTACCCCTTCTGCCATCTGAGCAGGAACACACAACCAAAACGAACCGAAAATAAGTCCACAAGGACATAACAAATATAACCAAAACATCCATCGGTATACAATCCAAACATAAATCCTAAACATATCCTCTAATAAAATCCCAATCCATAAAACTAATAACCAAAACCATAAGATCAATAAAACTTATCCACTTCGACGAGGGGGATTGGCAACTGGACTCTCCTGACAGCTTCATCCTGAAATAAATATAAAACCACGGGGTAAGTTCAAAGAACTTAGCGGATATTAGTCGATATGAATAGCAAGATATAGCTAACAATACTAATCATGCCAGTACAGTCTCATATATATGGTAAACAAGAAATAAATGCAAAAGGACTATACTCATCTGAATCTCCTACCCTGATATAGGAGCAAGTGCCCTACAATAAGAGTCATCACCATATACAAACATGTATCCTGTATGCATGACAATCATATGCAACATCCAAGGCATCAATACAATAATGCAGCAAATACAATACAAATGCAATCCGTGCAAAGTGCATGCCGTGTCAATGACATGGTCACCCCTGACGCCAGTCAGCCGCCTCACACGCGATGGTGAAGCCGAGTGGGTAGGGCTATGACAATTGTGCACTCTGCCATCACTGCTTCTGAGTGACCGAGTGGACAGGATGCTGTCGGAGTACACCTATCCTCCTGCCCCAAACAGAGTGGGGGAGCTAAGCTCTCATCTCCCGGTGTCATAGACCTGAGGAGGGATCCCTGTCCGCTACCACGCTGCCTCATCGCTACCCATGAGCGGACCGGTGAACTCGAGCAGAGCAATCGCACACCCTCCTGATGTACCACTAACCCATGAGTGGCAGTGTGTGCAGGCCATGTAACTGGCTGCGGGCTCAACAATAATGGAACCCCGTCCAGCCAACATGCAATCATGCAAAAATGATGCATGATACTAAAGCATGTAAATCCTACTCAAAATACCTATCCGAATAATATGTACAATCAATATGTACATATCCAAAATCCAAGTAACTATGATCCAAATAAAACAGGGAAAATATAATCATAACTTATCACATGCATGTATCTAGTAGGCACAGAAAACATACTAGGCATATAAGCATGAAAATTATTGAAAGCTATCCTAACTAACATATCAACTTGACTATATCTAAAAGATAAGTCAAAATACCCGCCTGTTATAATGCTCGAAAAGTGAAACCTTCATGCCCGTGGTCGCCTCGTGGCCAGAAACCTGCATATAGCATAATTACCATCAAATCCAAGCACCGACACAGCGATTAAATCAGATCCTGCATGAACACACTCATCCATAGTAGCCCCTTCAGCAACCTCTTTGTTACACCAAATTAGGGATTTAACTCCCTAATTGACATCCCCATCCCAAATCCATTTTTTTTATCCACTTCATCCAAAGCCCACTAACAACCCTTCACAGTCGGCAAAACCTCACAACCGTCTCAAACGACCCAAACCTCCAATTCACAGCCAACTCCACAGATCACACACCTCACCCTTGTTCACCACCACACGACCAACCAAAACCCCAAATAGCTACATACCTAAACCATTCACTGCTCACTTAACCTATCAATTACAATCATGCAACCAACATTAAACCCAAACACAGCCAAGAAAAGAGCTAGTTCGAGATTTACCTGCCCTTGGAACTCCACCGGCGGCAGTTTCCCCTAATCCTCATGGTTTGCCGAAACAGAAACCCAACGCCAACTCCACTGCCCTAATTCCAGCCATTAACAACCTGCATCTTATCACCAACAGTCATTCAACCTCCAAAACCGAGCACCATTACCTACAAAACACTTAATGGCAGATGCAAGAAGGAGAAATCAAAAGCTATACCTAAATCTGCATCTTCACCGGCGGCTCCTTTATTTCCCCTATCTCGCTGTTTGCCGGAATTCTTGTTGCTACCCTAGCACCCCACATGGAGATCTTGCTTCGACGACAAGCAACCGTGACACCCCCCCTCAATCAAGCGATGGTTGGCGGCTGCGCATGATGGCGAAGGAGGCGGAGGAGGATGGTCGTGGATGAAGCGGCATGCGTCTCGAGCGCGGCGGCGGTGACTATAGAGTGCCGTGAGCGTGGCGCGAGAGTCGGCGGCTAGAAGCGGCCGGAGCGCGCGTCGTAATGGCGCGTGGCGGCAGGGGAAAAGAGCGGCGAGCGATGGCGGCTCGAGCGGCGGCGGCGAAGAGGGCACCCGCGGCGACCTGGGCACCGGGAAAGACGAAAGGTTGTCGGCGCTTGCGGAGGAGTGGCTGACCGCAAGAGCTCCGGCGGCGGCATCGGTCGCTGGCTGCTGCGAGAAGAGAACCGTCGCGAGGATGGGTCGGGCGCAACGGGAAAAGAAAAGAAAAATAGAAACCTAGGTTTGGTTCAATTAATCCCTAAACATCATCTAAACAGGCTCTTTAAAAGCCTATTTTTCCTATCCCCGTAATTATCTCGTACAGGCTCCGTTTAAATCCAGAAAAATTCCGAAAAAATTCCTAAAAATCCCTAAAAATACCGAAAAATTTTCAAGATTATTTTTCTTAATTCTTGGCCATTTAATTTAATATTTTAAATTTCAGTATTTAACAAAATCACACAATATTTTGAATATGATCCAAGGGTATCACCGTGAATAACCAACAGGTATAAAAGTTCCAGCCTACTACCATACAGGAAATGCAGTAGCATGTATGAATATGTACAAACAAATACAACAAGCATAGTACATACAAATGCATCATCAAAGTGAGTATACATATAGACTGTATCTGTATGTATACTAATCACCATCATCCACGTATATATATATACAAGCAGGTATGTATGTATATATAATCATATGCAAAGCACCGTATGATACGACAATGCAGCATACATGGTCATGCCTGCTCACCCCTACTCGCTACCACGACCCCAGTGTGGCCTAGGTGGCATGACATGACAACTGTCCCAACTCACACCAACCACTACTATAGAGTGGCCGAGTGGGCAGTATGATCAAGTAGCATATGAGCGTAAAGAGCTCGCTACGCAACGGGGGTCCCTGCTGCTGGCTACTCCGACTGACACTACCAATGAGCAGTCGAGTGTCACGCACCCAGGACAACTGCACGCAACTCCAAGAACCATCGTCAATAATGGTAGAGTGCGGCACAACAAATGCTATGCCCTCACACCAGTTACTCCTCTGGAAGTAACCTGGGAGGCAGGATGACTGACGACTCTCTCTCAACCCCAAGGGGAGACGATGTCGTCAGTATGCATGCAATGACATGAGGCTACTGTCTCACATACAGACATCTACCATAGACTCTCTGTTCAACAGAGAGTCACACCCAATTGATCGGTACACTCTCTATCCTGTAGAGAGTCATACTCATCTGATCATGACAAGCTAGGACCATCGGTCCGTAGCGACACACTGTCCATGACTCACCTGACCATTTGCACAACCCGTGGTTGGTAAATAAAGGTGCAACATACATGTATGGAATGAGTCCTACATTTAGGGTCATACTTATCCACAGAGGACCTTTTTGCCAAATTTACAATTTAGGTCATCCTTCGTACTCTAACATCTATACCCTACTAAATAGTTAAACCTACTTACATCACATCTGCAACTCCTAGATCATAATAGGAAATATGTGATATCAATAATCGAGCACACATATATATCAACGATAAGTTCAAGCATACGATAAACAGAGCATGGTCAAGGTAATATGAACACCTAACATGTTCATATCTATGTCTAAATCTGGAAATCATTACATCTACCCGACCGATAGGAAATTACCTACCTGATAAGAAGCTCGTGACAATAAAAATCCTCACGGTCGCGGTCCTGCCTCGTATCCACGTCCTGCACAAACCATAATATGCATTAAGTTCTAGCACATGACAATAGATATATTTAATTTACTATTCTATTGTTTCCATATTCGTGTCCCTTTATCGAATACGAATTAGAAGCTCAAATAGTCGAGCTTGACTATTTAATTTAACTCACCGTTTCAATTAGCAAAAGTGCTAACCTACTCATTCAACTCCATACCCATTCAACCAAATCGATCTCATGTAGATTTAATCTTTTTATACTTAATTTGATGTAACAGGATCACCAACAAATTAAGTATAAATCTAACCCATATTCACACTGATACACATCTCTTTTCGTAGCCCAACCAGAGCTACTGCTTCACAGCCGGGTCAAACAATCAACAAAACCTCACCACCGGCTAACCTTATTCACAACCCACACAGACCCATTCACAACACCTCACAGCCAACCATCCTTGTATGCCGTTCAACACTTCACAGCTCACACGACTAACCCCCCAGACCATATACATGGTGTCACGCCCCGAAGGAGACCCCGCTAGACGAAAATCCGACAGCATCTCCCCTGTACGGGTGACAATCTCAATTTACATACAAGGCCTACACGGCCACTATACATCGGTCAACACGACCGGAATCCAAACTCACACGCAGTTATATAATTTGGCCTCAGGCCATCAACCAAAATAAATGATAAACAGTCTACCATAAATCAACTTACCCCTTCTGCCATCTGGGCAGGAATACTCACCAAAATCCAATCAAACCAAAATCCGAATAAGGTCCATACGGACACCAAAAATCCAAATACAAAATCAATCTCTAAACCTATACATGTCCTCTAACCAAAATATCCAAACCATAAAGCAAATATCCAAAATAAAACATTCACGAACATTTAGTGGGGTCCGCAAATGTGACTCTCCTCGACAGCCTTCATCCCGAAATAGATATAAATCAACGGGTGAGTTCAAAGAACTCATGGTATAGTAGATATGCAAAGTAAGGTATAGCTAACAATAAAAATATCATGCCAGTACAGTCTCACATAAATAGGGTATGCAAGCAAGAAATACAAAATGACTGTACTTACCTGAATCTCCTACCCTGATATAGGAGCATGTGCCTGACTAGAAGTAATAGAGTCCTGACCATATATAAACATGTATCCTGTATGCATGACAATCATATGCACATCCAAGGCATCAATACAATAATGCAGCAAACACAATACAAAATGTAATCCGTGCAAAATGCATGCCGTGCCAATGACATGGTCACCCCTGACGCCAGTCAGCCGCCTCACACGCAATGGTGAAGCCGAGTGGGTAGGGCTATGACAATTGTGCACTCTGCCATCACTGCTCCTGAGTGACCGAGTGGACAGGATGCTGTCGGAGTACACCTATCCTCCTGCCCCAAACAGAGTGGGGGAGCTAAGCTCTCATCTCCCGGTGTCATAGACCAGAGGAGGGATCCCTGCCCGCTACCACGCTGCCTCGTCGCTACCCATGAGCGGACCAGCGGAGCCTGACAGAGCAACTGCACACACCCTCCTGATGTACCACTAACCCATGAGTGGCAGTGTGTGCAGGCCATGTAACTGGCTGCGGGCTCAACAATAATGGAACCCCGTCCAGCCAGCATGCAATCATGCAAAAATGGTGCATGATACTAAAGCATGTAAATCCTACTCAAAATACCTATCCGAATGATATGTACAACCAATATGTACATATCCCTAATCCACATACTATGATCCAAATCAAACAGGGAAATATAATCATATCCTATCACATGCATGTATCTAGTAGGCACCAAAAGTATACCAGGCATATAAACATGAAAAAGTTATTGTAAGCTATCCTACTAGCATATCAATTTGACTTAATCTAAAAGTTAAATCAAAATACCCGCCTGAATATATATCCGCAAGAATGAAACCAAATCGTCATGACTGGGGACCTGCCTCGTGACCGAAACCTGCATAAAGCATGACTATAGTCAAGCACAAAAATACAATTCAACGACAAATCGAATAATTAATCGATTTCCTTTATATCCCAATTAACCCAAATCTCATATCCTCCGAACCATACCGATCAACCGAATAACTCCGGAATCAACCCAAATCGACCAATCAAGCTCACCGCCCTAGAAATTCCATCCACGGCCGATACCAACCCAATTGTACAACACCCTCCAAATAAAACCCTCACAGCCTCTCACATTGACACGAACAGCCATCACAACACATCAAACCTCAAGCATCAATCTCATTACAAACATCCACAGCCTAACTAACCTCCAAACACCTAGTCGTGCATAGCCGTTAAAACCGTTCACAGCTATTTACAGCAAAAATTTGAGAGGGCTAGACCAACTTACCAAGAATTAGGACCCCACCGAAAGGAACTTCCCAACTGGATTCACCGAAGATAAAGTCTCGACTACCCTATTCACTGCCCAAACACAAAGATCAAGAATTAGCTTGCTCAGGCAACCACCGGCAGAGATCCACAGCGAAGTGGAGAAGATCAACCTATTACCTTGCTCCGGCGACCACACCGAGAGATCGCAGCCCTCCAACGGGTGTGATCAACCGAGCTGTCGAGGTTGGTCGGTGCTAGCAGCGGCGACCGAAGTGGTAGTTCACGGTGGCGGTCCGATGGCAGAGGAGGCCGGCGCTCGTCGCCTAGGGCAGAGGAGTCGTGCGATGACTGCCCTGTGGCTGTGGCGGCCGACGCGCGCGGAGGAAGAGAGAGGCGTCGGCGAACCCATAGCGGCCATCAAGGCGCAATGGATCTGCGAGAGGCGGAGAAGAGTGGCGCTGTCGCCGACGAGAGCGAGAGCCGCGAGAGAGTAAGAAAAGGGAATCGGGCGCATGGGAGAAGAAAAGAAAATATAAAAATATAAAAACCGATATTAATAACTTAGGTTAAATTTATTCTATTTACTCATCTAAACATACCCTTTAAAAGCCTGTTTTCCCTATCTCCATAATTATTTCGTACGACCTCCGTTTAAATCCAGAAAAATTCCTAAAAATTCTCGAAAATAATCCCTAGGATTATTTCCCCGAAATTTTGGCCATTTAATTTCGTATTTTAAATTTTGGTATTTAACATTCTCCCCCACCAATAAAAATTTGGTCCCCAAATTTCCTACTCGTATATTAGTACGAGATGTCCCAACAACCATCTCGAGCATCTGGAGACAAGTCACACCTCAAGTGACTAAGAGGGGTTACTGATATCCCTTAACATCAAATCACACTTGCTTCTAGCAGCCCTTCCAAAATATGAATAGTATCTTCATTTCGTCCACCTATAACAAGTACCTAACTGTACCTGAGTGGATCTCTATATCCGTGACCTGTTAAAGACTATCCATAATCCGAAGGTAAATCCTGAACCGCTATCACATACGATACTCACAGATCCTCCATGAACTGGAAATCGTCATAGCATAACCTATCCAGCGATCCAACAAACTCATCGTATGGATCGAACGAAAATGAGCGGACTTAGCTAATCATACTAAGTCCTTTCCGAATTCCAAATAATCTCCCAACACCGTCCATCATACTAGGCTCCCACTTTCCTCTTGGTACAGAACCTTACTGATTATTTATATACCACCTTTACCAGACTTCCAAATCAACTAAGTTCTACATGACGTCCCACCATGGAGAACGTTTCAATACTTACTATTTTCCGAATACAATCCGATACATCAGCAACATATAAAACCTATTGCAATCTACAAGCAATACTTATCAACATATCGTGACCAAGTCTCGTGGATCTCGGAGTAATGCAAAAGGCACTACTTACGGGCAACGACATGCTACCACGACCGGTACTCATAGCCAGTCAAGATGCCATGTAGCTATCTAGCCACCTACTACATACAAATTCCAATATCACTAATTCCGAACCGATAGAGCAAAAGTACAACTCTATTGTAGATGCTCTCTATCATCACAACAGGAATCTATCTATTGTTCCTGAATCAATAGTAACTCTTCCTAAATTCAAATGCAACTACACAGTAGCTAGCTAAAACCTCATAAGCATTTCTGCTCCTCACCTCTACAAAACAACATAACAACTCCTGCTAGGTCCACGTCATATATATATATGACAACCCATCTCGTAGTTCCTCATTTGACGTAACCATGGGATACGTCTCAATCAACTAAATCAGAAACGCTCCCTTCTCTGAAACATTGCATCCGCATACAATACCCTTCCTTCCACCCGAGAATGATCAAACAACTCTGGTGTAAAAGTCAACCATCGTCTGAGCCCTGAAACTATGTTCACAAGCTTCAGACCAAATAAATTTCAACACCTTCCTGATCCAACCAGTCAGCAATGTAATACCGCTAGAGCATCCTATCCATATCTATGGTAATGATCAAATCAATACCATAAAACCATCATCTACGGTGGTCGAGTGCTCAACTCCAACTGCTACCATCATAGATGATCCAATCGTGTCCAGAATACACGATTTCCTAAATCCCTGGACGACTAAGTCGTCATAAGTCAAACAAGATAATCAAACCTCGTACAATTCATACCAACTATGAAATTGTCACCACTATACACCTGCATCCTCTTTACTCTAGGCTGATGATATATCAATCATCCCTATAACTTTGATAATTGTATGACACCCTGTCACTACAATATCAACACACCAATCATAAATCAATCCTAGAGTATACACAGGTGTCCTATAGCTGATCTAAATAGATCCTCAATCCACCATGAAGGATATTCATTTCCTTCTACCACTACCGCATTCCATCATCGATAATCGATGTATAACCTCAAAGATTCATCTCTCTTTGAACAACAAGTTCCAGAGCTTCTCAAGAAATAAAATACTGGGACAACAAATATCTCATCCAATACCTCCTTTAATTGGAACTTAGATTCTTCCAATTCCCATAGTATTAAGCAACACTGATACCAACTAAATTATCCCCTGAAAAATCGTCATTCTAACAAATACCTCTTGGCATCATCAACCTTGCCAATTCTGAAAGACCGATCGATAACGGTATCCAAGCAACTCGATTTGGCTTACAGCCAATTTAATGACATTGCTTTGAGTATATCACGAGCTTCAATAACCTTGTGCGCTTTACTCTAGCCCTCAGCCAACGCACCATAAATAAAAATATTAGCTCGTAAAAATAACATTACCTCAGTACCAAATAAATTATCTCACAGTAGGGGATCTTCGATATCGAAACTATTTTCGAAATCACTCCGATCGCCTAGTCTACTTGCCTATACAGCGGCAAGCCTAGAAGTTCCTCCAACACTACATCTGATTACTCTCGAATTATACAGGCATTCGAGAGACCTTCTTATACCATCATGTCACAAGCATAACCTCCAAGTTAATATCCAGATATTCACATCATATCAACCAAGTCAACTATAAAATAATTAAGTCAACTCTCTCACCATAATATAACATTTCCATCAATCAACCTCTAAACATCCAAAATCATTTCATACCCCTGTGATAATCATCACAGTAATCATCTCAACATCTCACCTATCAGTGGAAACACTATTAATCCACATGATCCAAATATAAAAATCCTTTTAATCCTATCAGTGCATGTTTTAACCACAGATATCTGTAAACACTTGTATCTCTCAATATATCATCAAGTAAGGTAAACTATAGTAATACCTCAATGATCAATCCTTCAATCATCTACAATTCCTTTCGAGTAAAGATGTAAACTCATCCAACTTCTGCTCTTAATGGATTCCCTATTTCACAGTGATCTAGAAAAAGAATTCGATAACTGTATGAATCTAAGTGTATACACCTCTTCCTATCATTTTCTTCAAGAACCATACAACCAGCCTCATATCTCCACAAATGTATAAACTACTTCTGATAGCGACATATATCTGAGGAGAAAACTTAAATCCATATTCTTGTTTTCCACTGGGAAATGAGGTGTTTCATCAATCTTTCATTCCCAAGACAGAGCCTTGATCAATATCGAACATCAACATGGGAACGCAATAATGTCACGTGAATTCAGCTAGAAAAGCACGTTCACGTCTCCTACCGTTACCTTATCCGAAGTGTAGGTTATTATCACTAGATTGACTACACTATTCTCTTGAGACCCTTGTTGTAGTCATTTTTATAAATATGACTCACCCTAATGCCTCCCAATAGGATCTGATGGAAAAATCCAACTATCCTAATCCAAATGTAAACCAATAAATCGTGAGTGATTGAAAACAACTCAATCACTAACTTGAGCCGTTAAGTGGGGGTAAACTCTATAGTGAACTCCATTAATAATTGATCACTCAACTTAAGACTCAAGAATTCCTCAACAATGAGTCATACAAAATAACCTGGAGAAATACTGTCTCTCGAAAACATCCTGAACCCGTGATCCCGTAATGGGTTATTTCCCCAATTAAATTCCTTCTACATATTCCACAAAGTAACAACTTGATCATTGTCATAATAAGAAACTAACTCCACTCTCCCTATATAAATACCAATTAGGTACTTAACAGTACCCTCAATGTTATTACTCTAAGGCTCAAGCTGCTCAAGGATCAAAATCCCTATGGAACTTCGTAACTGAAACCTCCAATGTCTGCATCAACAATAATATACAGTCCTTGTCCAATACCCCACAGGGTAATTATCTGCCTAGCATAATCAGTGAAAATCCCTAACATTGTAGTCCTTGATTTCCACAACCAATGTGACAACTTGACCCCTGCTTTTCTGACTCAGTATCAGTCAGCTCTCAAAAAGGCAATGCATCTTTTCGTCACAGGTCCAAGACTCACAAACTGAACAAGTCATTTGTGGTCAACTTCATCCACGATTACGAATAGTGACCAATACACTAAATGTTATTTCCTGTTATCCACTAAACACATAACCAATCTAACCAGGAGTATAAACACTACGGCAACTCCGGCTGGTCACCTTGGTGGGCGACCCCTACTATGAGTCTGCACACGAGTCAAAACACAATAGACCCTTTCTGACAACTCCATAACCAGAGATCTCACTGTCCTCTTGCGTGGTTACCCTGCACCACGTCTCGGTGCAGGTGCACGCCCACCTCGTCTCATATCTGTTAAATTATTACAGATGCTACTAGAACAAATGTTACTAGAAGTAAAAATATATAAAATTTTCATCATACCTATTTTGCCGCAGGAGAGGTTCTGTCGCTGCCAAATCCCCATATTGACCTCGTCATAAACCCTCGAATTCCGAAATATAAAAATCGTCGGAAATCCATACCAATCTAAAATTTTCCAAATTGCCTCGTAAAACCTGCCAAACGTGGCGAACTCCGAAAAATCCAAAAACCCCTAGGAACTCAAAAACCTAGGCGCTCTGATACCAAATAAATTGTCACGCCCCGAAGGAGACCCATGACGAAAATCGCGGATCTCTCACAGACGGGTGACAATCTCAATTTACATACAAGGCCTACACGGCCACTATACATCGGTCAACATGACCGGAATCCAAACTCACACACAGTTATATAATTTGGCCTCAGGCCATCAACCAAAATAAATGATAAACAGTCTACCATAAATCAACTTACCCCTTCTGCCATCTGGGCAGGAATACTCACCAAAATCCAATCAAACCAAAATCCGAATAAGGTCCATACGGACACCAAAAATCCAAATACAAAATCAATCTCTAAACCTATACATGTCCTCTAACCAAAATATCCAAACCATAAAGCAAATATCCAAAATAAAACATTCACGACGAGTGGGGTCCGGCAGCTGCACTCTCCTGACAGCTTCATCCTGAAATAGATATAAATCAACGGGGTGAGTTCAAAGAACTCTGCGGGTATAGTAGATATGCAAAGTAAGGTATAGCTAACAATAAAAATATCATGCCAGTACAGTCTCACATAAATAGGTGCTCAGGCAACCACAGGCAGAGATCCACAGCGAAGTGGAGAAGATCAACCTATTACCTTGCTCCGGCGACCACCGACAGAGATCGCAGCCCTCCAACAGTGGCTGTGATGCTGAACCGGCACTGTCGAGGTTGGTCGGTGCTGGCAGCGGCGACCGAAGTGGTAGTTCACGGTGGCGGTCCGATGGCAGAGGAGGCCGGCGCTCGTCGCCTAGGCGGAAGAGTCGTCGATGAGCTGCCACTGCTATGGCGGCGGCCGTGAGGAAGAGAGAGGCGTCAGCGAACCCATAGCGCCATCAAGGCGCGATCGAGATCTGAGAGGCGGAGAAGAGCGGCGTCGTCGTCGTGAGAGCAGCGAGGCCATGAGAGAAGTAACCGAAAAAGGGAATCGGGCGCACGGGAGAAGAAAAGGAAATAGAAAAATATAAAAACCGATATTAATAACTTAGGTTAAATTTATTCTATTTACTCATCTAAACATACCCTTTAAAAGCCTGTTTTCCCTATCTCCGTAATTATTTCGTACGACCTCCGTTTAAATCCAGAAAAATTCCTAAAAATTCCTAAAAATTCTCGAAAATAATCCCTAGGATTATTTCCCCGAAATTTTGGCCATTTAATTTCGTATTTTAAATTTTGGTATTTAACACATGGCACAAACCGAACCTCTAGACGGTTCTCCTCTACTGCCTCTTCCTCACCGTAACCCTCCATTCACGAATAGCCAACCACATTTCCAACGCTAGCCCCCTGCTCACATCCACACAGCCACCTCTCCGGTAAGCACCATCGGCAACCAAACAACACACTGGATAGTAGGGAAAGGGAAGAGATGGATCATGCTTACCAGCGAATTGAAGCAATGCCGGCAGTACTCCCCCAAATCACTCTGTTCCCGAAAACAACCACTGCCCAAAAATCGCAATGGTCTCAGCCAAGGGAAAAAAAACACATGGTAAACTAATGAGAATCCAGGCTTACCGATAGTAGGAACTTCACCGGCCAAGCAATTCCTCCAAGATCCTCAGTCGGCTGGAAACAAACACTGCCCAAATTAGGTTTCGAGCTTAGCCACACCAAATCCACAGAGCATCTTATTCTTGTTCAAGGTAAGGAGAATCCAAGATCGATGCTTACCTTTCCTCGACTCCAAACGACAGTGGACTGCTCGATTTGCCGGAAACTTCAAGAACACCGTCCAAATCGGCGCTTCCAGCCATCCCGAGAAGGCTGTCGAGGTCGCCGGCTACTTCTTGCGGAGGGGAGAGTCGTGAGGAGAGAAGACCGGTGAGGAGAGGGCGTCCGGCGGCCGGCGTTCCGTGGAGGCGAGATCACTCGGAGAAGGGAATCGTCGCGTGCGAAGGCAAAGAAAACCGAAGTCGCGGCGGTATCGAAGGAATGCTCAATTTAAGTCGCGGGGTGAAACCGTAACCTGACGAAAAATACGGCTTGGCGTTAATGGGGGATAACGGGTCGGGTTTCTTTTGTTTAACGGGTTGGATTTCAGACCCGTTAAGCCCATTAACACTTAAACAAAAAGGGTCATTAGAAATTTCCGTTTGAGTCCAAAAAAATTCCTAAAAATTCCTGTAAAAATTCCATAGGGTATTTTCCTAATTACCCAACATTTATTTTATTTTATTTATTTATTTATTTATTTTCTGGTATTTTACACCCATGATAGATGGATTAACAATTCTTGCTCAATGTGAGCTTGATTATCATAAACCTAAAGTCAAATAAATATATGTTAAAATCAAGATTTAACCAATTAATTAAAAACTACTTACATATTTTTTTAACCATGATACAAATTCTTCATCGCAGAAACAATCGAACTCATGCACCAGAAGCTCAAAATATAAGTTTTGGAAAAGC
Source organism: Wurfbainia villosa (assembly GCA_025175895.1). Lineage (NCBI taxonomy): Eukaryota > Viridiplantae > Streptophyta > Magnoliopsida > Zingiberales > Zingiberaceae > Wurfbainia > Wurfbainia villosa. Next base: position 13,544,927 of record CM045991.1, on the reverse strand, counting down.
CTAGCATAAAAAAAATTATAACACAAACAATAATTTTTGATATAAGAAATACATAATATAACATATATATATATATATATATATATATATATATATACTAACTCAAAATATGATGTTACTTCTGAACAGTTCAGTAAAATATATGTGTGGGTTGCTCGCCATTCTTGACTAATTAAGTATCTATATGTACAAGATCCACTCGGTCGACCAAGATAGTTAAAAATTGAGAATGACTTATGTTGGGAGTATGAGGAATACAATCAAAATCCCACATTGGTAAGACATGGAAAAGATCATATGCTTATAAGATAAAAAGATATCTCCATTGGCATGAGGGCTTTTGGGTAGAGCCTAAAAATAAAAAACTATGAGAACTTATGCCCAAAGTGGACAATATCATGTCATTGTGGAGATATGTGAATCTTATAGACACTAACAATTGGTATCAGAGCCATGATCCATGTCAAGCCATGAACTTCGAACGAAGGAAGCAAATCTCCCATGTCTAGATCAAGAGAACCAGACACTAGGTAGGAAGTCCAGTTGGGTCAAGAGGATCGAACAACTGGCAAGAAGTCTAGTTGGGTCGGGAGGACCGAACAACTAGCAGGAAGTTCAGCTGGGTCAAGAGGACCAGAAAGTTGACAGAAAGTTCTGGTGGGTTGAGGATCAGACATCAAGCAGAGGAAATCCTTCGAGGATAGATATGTTTAATGGGGTCTCAATGTGGTCCTTCGTTTGAGGGAGGGATTATTGGGACTATTAAGAATACAAACAAAGTCTCACATTGGTAAGACATGGAAAAGATCATATGCTTATAAGATAAAAAGATATCTCTATTAACATGAGGTCTTTTGGGTAGAGCCCAAAAATAAAAATCATGAGGGCTTGGCCTAAAGTGGATGATATCATGTCATTGTGGAGATATGTGAATCTTATAGGCACTAACAACTTCAAATTTGAATCAACATGACTCTCATTATTTCTTTCCGCTCTCTACCTTTTACATTGAATATGAGGCTCAAAATAATATGATGCAAAAGTTGTAACTTCCTCCACAATATATGCATTAACAATAGAAGTCTCAACACATGCCTTATTTTTCACTTTTTTGCTTCAAATAATAAAAGAATCTAATATCAATAAAACAAAATGTATTAGAAAATAATATACACTAAAATGAGTCAATTTATAATACACTAACAAAGAAGTATAGAAAATAAAAAGTTCACCTTTCAAATGAATACATCCATCGAAATTGAACAGGATCTCCAACTTTGACATCGTATGATAAGTGAACTAAAAGTGTTCCATGAAATCAAAAATGATAGTAAAAATATTCTTTATAGATTATACAAAATGATTGGAATGTCTCTCTCTAATGTCTCCATGTGTGAATGACTCAACACTAATGAGCAAATATCATGAAGAAAAATACTTAACTCCGTAATGACACCCCATACAAAGTTTGGTAAGATTTCCTTAAAAGTAATAGGAATCTCTTTTCATGAATATATGACAGTCATGACTTTTCAAACTAATCAATTTGCATTCCTTTAAATCGACACATCTTCCAAGTTACAGAAATAACCATCAGACAATCTCAATGATTTCAACCATTCACAAATAATCCGTCTCTGATCCTTATTCAATGTATTAACTACTTTTGGCTTTGGTCCCCTGCTATTTTTATTGACATCAAGAGTGAATTTTTTACAAATGAGACACATATCTTTTCTTACATTCAAATTTTCTTTCATTTTTCCAGTAATATCCATCACTGTATTTATCAGATTATCAAAAACGTTCTTCTCTATATGCATTACATCTAGATTATTATAAATCAAATGACTCTGCCAATACAGTAAATCCTAAAATATACTCTGTTTAGTTCATTTATGTGTAATTCTATAGTCATATATTGTAATATTTAGTTCTTTAATAATAGATGAAAAGTTAAGCACTCTTTACCATATGCATTCACCGGTTATTCTCAATAGTGGAGGTGTGCTTTCAATTCTATTCTTAGTGAATTCTTCTTTATTTCTTTTAAATTTATGATTTGGTGGTAAAAATTATCTATGACAATCAAAATAGCTTGCCTTCTTTCAATTTTTCAAATTGAATGATTTTGATCTCTCCATACATATAGACATCCCAAAATCTCAGCGGTACTACATCCCGATAATATACTATAAGCCGGAAAATCATTTATGGTCCAAAGAAGTGCAACTTTCATTATAAAACATTTGATTAATATGAATATCATATGTAGAGACACTCTCATCTCATAGTTATTTAAGCTCGACAATCAATGATTACATGTAAACATCTATTAACTTATTCGAATTTTGTGGGTCAGGAACAATCAATGTTAAAAACATATATGGTGTTTTCATGCACAAATCGGGTGAAAAATTATACGGAGTTAAGATAATTGGCCAACAAAAATAAGTTCTTGCTGATTTGCCAAATAGAGCAAATCCATCAGCATAGAGACCTAACCTAATGTTTGAGTTTCTTTTGCAAACTCATGATACTCTTAAGGTGCTTGGTTATCTCATCTACCTTAAGATTAAGTTGTCTCGTGCATGGGATGGGGCTAAATCTAGTACCCCGAATGAGTTCCGTCCATATATTATCTCAAAAGGGGTAAGTCCGATGGTTCTATTCTTCAATCTATTATAAATGAACTCCGCCTAAGGAAGGGCCAAATCCCATTTCTTTGGCTTAGAGTCTGTCAAACACCTCAATAAGTTGCCCACAATCCAATTGACCACCTCTATTTGTCTTTTTGTCTGCGGATGATAGGTGCGACTGAAATTCAATTGGATTCCCACTTCACTCCACAAATTCTTCCAAAACTATCTAATGAACTTTGTGTTTCGATATGAAGTAATGGAATGTGGAATGTCATGTAATTGAACTATCTCTCAAAAATACAGGTGCACAATCCACACTGTGTCCTTAGTTTTTTGCAAGTCACAGTGTGTCATTTAGAGAACCTATCGACCACCACTAAAATAGAATTTAATGTCCACAGGGTGTGAGACAATCCAATCACAAAATCCATACTGACGTCAATCCATAGAGATTTAGGAATCGGTAAGGAGGTGTATGAACCAACATTAGTGAGGGTCCCCTTAGATCGTTGACATACATGACATTTGTCCACAAAATTGATTACATCACTACTTAGCTTGGGCCAATAGAAGTCATATGATATGAGAGCTAACATCTTGTCGCGATTGAAATGCCCCTTATTATTCAACTCACCCAAAATCTATTGCTTCAATGAACAATTTGGAATGCACAATTGTAATCCTTGAAATAAGAAACCATCATCCACCACAAAATCATAGCGAAGTCCCAGAGTCGTACCTATACTAAATGGGGCTTGAAGCGAATACTAAAAAGTAGGCCCATTTGTTATAATAAATTATTGTAAAATTCAAATTGCAAATAACAAATATACTAAATACATAAATAAATTAGAAATAATATATTACATCAATAAAAAGTTGATAAATATTTGAAATAATTACATAAACACTATTCATCTAGCTATTTTAGAGGCAAAAATATTTATCAAATTGTATAATCTAATTGTTGAACTATTTCTTTTTCAATTGACAACATTGCTAGTACATTTAGTCTATCCTATGACATTGTTGATTGAAGATAATTCTTGATTAACTTCAACTTTGAGAAACTTCTTTCTACCGATGCAGCTGTTATTGGTATAGTCAAAAAAATTTATAGCCAATGTAAGTATTTGGGAATAAACCATTCAATTTTACTAGACATTGAAGCATATCAATTGCTCTTTTTTCATTTGTTAAATAGAATCTCACGACCATCAACTTCGGACACAACTCATCACCATTAATATTTGAACATCCATCATGACTTAAAACTTGTTGAAGCTTCATACAAGACTTCATCAAGCTACTTGAAGGCTCACTTTGTAACATCTCCAAATTCAATAAAAATCCAAAAATCTCATAATATTGTTTAAATTGTTCAAACTGAATTTGAAGAGAAGATCGAGCTTGATCAATTATAAATAGAAAATATTCAACCTTAAAAGATTCTTAACCTGATTGTGTTACATCATCATTGTCACTTTTATCAAATTCTTTCTTTCTTCGAATGATGCATTTTTCTCGAAATTTAGGTTCAATCCCCATTTCACTTGCCATTTGTATAGCTTCATTCATAACACTAGCAAACCCCTCTTCTCTAAACTTATCAAGAAATTGATTAAGTCCTTGTAAGAGATTGATTGCAATATCTATATCCATATCTTCAGATTGAATAAACTTACTCACAGTATTTATTGCTTGTAGTAAGTTATACCAGATTACCATTCCAAGCAAGAACTCAAAACTATCAATATCATATAGTGCTAAGGTCTTAGCATCACTCTTTGTTTTAGAATCTTCAACAACATCTACCAAGTCAAATAAAGCATCTCTTATATGTACAATTTGTTCTTTTATAGCTTGTACGCTTTCAACATGACTTTTCCAATAAGTATGTGACAATGGTTTAACGGTCAAACCAAACACCTTATCTTTAAAAAATTTCCATCTCTTTGTAGAGGAAGAAAATAATGTGAAGATGTGTCACACCACTCCAAAGAAGGACTTGACTTTAGGACAACATTCCACCATAACAACTAAAGCCAAATTAAGACTATGAGAACCACATGGCGTGTAAGAAGCTTTAGGATTTATTTTAAGCAATTTTTTTTGTACACCTTTGTACTTTCTACTCATGTTAGATCCATTGTCATACCCCTATCCTCTTATGTCATCAATGTCAAGCTCAACTCTAGTTAACACATTCAAAAGTTCACTTAGTAACTCAAGACATGATGTGTCATCCACCTTCAAAAATTCAATCCAATATTCTTCTACTTTTGGTGTGTCTGTCGAATCATCCAAGCATCATAGTACTAGCAACATTTGTTCTTGATGACTCGCATTTGAAGTACAATCAAGTATTACTGAAAAATATTTTGCATGTTTAACTTTTGCAATGATTGTCATTTTCACTTCGTTTGCTAAAGTCTCTATCAATTCATTCTGAATTTTGGGACTAAAATATGTATACTGAGATTCCCTAGCTTCACAACGTCAAACATGCTCCTCCATCACTGGATCAAACTCAGCAACCATTTCTATCATTTGCAAAAATAATCCATTGTTCTTGACATAAAGTTTCTCATCATCTCTTCGAAAGGCCAAAGTATTTTTGGCAAGTGTTTTCACAATGAAGATTATTCTTGTTAAGACTTGCCTCAAATGTTGTCTTTCTTTGTTGATTTGAAGTTGCATACTATAAACAATTATTTGATTTTTTTTCAGCCTCTTTTCTAATTCAACCCAAGCAATCATGCAATCCATATGGTATCTACTAGCTTCATGATGCTTAAGACTTCTATGCATATTATTCCAGTCTTTGTATCCATCATTACCCAAATTTCTCATGCTACTCATCATTTGTTCAGTCTTGAACAATTTGCAATAGAAGCAAAATATTCTATCCAATGAAATAGAATACACAAGTCATCTTCTATCCAATGTTTGTTCATTAGCCATTATCCGTGTATAATGTGATGAATCAAAATGTTCGTTGTTACTATCTTTAGGAAACAAAATATCATCCACTCTTTTTGGACTCATTTTTACTAAGTAATCTCTCAGTTTTTGACAGATGTTATTCCAATTTTCAGGATCCTCCAAATTCAGAGTTAAAATTATTTTTTCATGTTGAGAGTCTTCTTCTAAGTTCTCATTCACCTCGGTAAAATTAGCAGCCTCATTCAATTCTTCATCTTCACAGTGACTTTGTTTTTCAATCATCAAATTATCTCTTAATTCCTCTCTTTCTCTTATGTTATTTCTTTTAAAATATTTATTAATATCATCAGCTTGACTTTAAATTAATACCTCTTCCCTTTGTTTTATTTTTTTCTTTTGAGCTCTAGACAAATATTTAGGAGACATTTTAAATGTTCTTCTATTGTACCTATAAGTTATTAAAAATGAACATATAAGTTACAATTCAATAATTCATAATGAAATTAATTCAAAATTTCTCATTCAACCATATATAGTTTTACATATTTAAAAAAATATCTAATTATTATTTAAATCACAAACAATCTATATAATTTTAAAAAAAAATAGTGTGGGTATGAATTCATCTAAAGAGCAATAATTAAATTAAAATGACAATTAAATATCTTTTTCTTGATTATAAAATACAAATTAACTTGACCAGGAAGTTTTTTTTGTATGGTCATATCAAAAATAAAAAACTCATTCATATAATATCTCTCCACTATAAAAAAAATCCCCGAATAATTTTTATGAATCTCACTCTTTATTTATATTTTATAATAGCTAAAATAAAAATTAGTTGTTGAACAATGACTAAAATAAATAAAAATAAAAATTAACCATTATTCAATGGTTAATTTTTTGACCATTCAACGAGAAATTTGTTTTTTTTAAATTAATTTGATGGTTTGTATAAAAGATGTATCATATGAACATTAATTATTGTAGAAGTAAAGCCTAAAAAGAATCATAGTTGAATAAGCATGACTGTTATATCAACCAAAGAAATATTATGAGAAAGGTAGAGAATCAAGTGGATCCCTAATATTATAGATAAATATACTTCAGCAATGAGACAGATAAACATACTGACTTGAGAAATTATCATGCAAATTATGCCAAGATACATCAATATTATCCAAAAGAATTTGAAAAATCCACTGTATCACAATGGTCAACTTGTTACAAATTTCAATATCAGAAAACTTTCAAGTAGAAAAAACATTATCCAATTAAGTTTATGAAAGATGCTACATGACCATGGTAAGGCCAAATCATAAATACCATCTGAAGTTTAGGCACATTCTATGTAAAAAATCCCTCCAATATTCTACAAATTCTACAAGTTAAGTTTGACCATCAAAGGAATTTATTTATCAGTGGAAGGATGATACGAATGGAGTATTCTGTTTGAGAAAGTTGAATTTACAAATTCTTAGAAATTAGGATTAAGCATATCGATTCTATTATCAACAAATTGAATTATTTAGATACAAAACATATTCTAAAAAATTAGGATTAAGATTATTGATTCCCCATCACCAATGTAAATTTTCATCTAAAGAATAACATAACTAATAAGTAATAACCAGTGAACTAGCAAAGTCATATTTTTTTCATAAAATAAATTATCATTCAAGATGATTCTAAAAGTAAATTAGGAAAAATAACTCCACCTCAAATTCTCAATGATCAATTTTAATGCGAAGCGAGATGACGACGACATACCAACCATAATGCGACGATCGACGGTAAGCAATGATAGTAATGGTGATGATGATGACGATGATGACAAAAGATTGGTACGGAGATGGATTAGAATTTAAGAAAACTTTTAGGGTTAGAAATAAGGAGAAAAACTAAATATGATGGCAGAAGACGGAAGAATGTTTCAAGCGGAGGAATAAAAATTATTGTGCCTTTTTTAGTAATATTATAAAACCCCTCATAATATTTTAAAATTTACAATTAAGCCCTTTAAGATATTTTTCCCATGAAAAAAATAAAAGACGTAGGCAAAAGTTTTTTTAACAGGTTAACAAGAGAGAAGTGGGTCTAATGTGCACTTTGACTTTTTTTATAATATTACAAAAAAAACCCACAATAGTTTAAGAATTATAACTAAGCCCTTTAAAAAAAAAATTCCATGGGCCCCTTCCCAAGCTAGCCCTGAGGCAGCTACTTCCCTGGCCTCATTGGAGGTCCAGGCCTGCGAAGTCCCTCTATCTCCTCTTGAAAGATCTTGTCAAAGGAAGGATTTGCTACATATAACTGTAAAAAAACTCGAAACCTGTATCTTTGGTTTGCATGATGGGAAGGAAGATCATCAACTTCAAGTGTCAGTGACACAATTTTGGGTCCCTAACTAGTGCCTTAGTGTAAAAGTGAACTTTTGTAAATAAGTCACCCACATAGCATGTTGTGTACTTAACTTGTGTTGTCTATTAATGTACTTCAAAGCCTCGTGATCCGTAAATAAGATGAATTCCTTTCGTATGAGATAGTGTCATCAATGATTCAAGGACTGAATGATAGTATAGAACTCCACATCATAGGTAGAATAATTCCATTTGGAATCTGATAATTTATCACTGAAAAAAGCAATGGGACATCTGGATTGACTGAGAACACTACCAATGTCAACATCTGATGCATCATAATATACCTCAAACATTTTTTCAAAACTAGTAAGCACTAGAACTGGTGCCTCAGTTATCTTTTGTTTGACTAATTGAAAATTAACCTCTGCTTCTTCAGACCACTTAAAATCTTTTTCCTTTAGATACTTAGTGATAGGAGCAATCAAAGTACTAAAGTTTTGAATAAATCGACGATAGAAGAAAATTAACCCATGAAAACTCTGAATATCGTGCAAGGTCTTTGGCTTTGACCATTCTAAGATAGTGTCTTATTTCAATGGATCCGTAAGTACGCCCTTTGTAGACACAATAAATCCTAGAAAAGTCATCGACATGGAAAAGAAACAATATTTGTTATGGTTGATAACCAAGTGTTTTGTTCTCAATTTTCCAAAAATTGCTCATAGGTGATCAAAATGTGAAGTCCAAGTCGGGTTATAAACAAGAATATCATCGAAGTAAACCATAATAAACTTGTCCTTAAAAGATCGTAGTACCTAATGCATGAACCTCATGAAAGTATTTAGAGCATTGGATAATTCAAAAGGCATGATCATTCACTCGTATAATTCGTGTTGTCTTGAACGTCATCTTCCATTCATCTCGTAGTATAATCTAAATCTGATGATAGCCTCTCTTGAGGTTAATTTTAGAAAAGATCCTTGAAACTGATAACTAATCCAATGTATCATCCAATTGGGTAATTATAAATATGTACTTCAGAGTGATTTTGTTGGTAGCTTGGTTTTCCATACACATATGCCACAATTCCTCCTTTTTTGGAACAAGCAAAGCATGAATGACACAAGGACTCATACTCTCACAAATGTATCTTCAGTCCACTAGCTCCACCACCTATTGTCACAACTATTTGCTTTCTTTTGGACTAAGATAATAAGTTGGTCGATTGGGTAGACTTGATTCTGGAATAAGATCAATCTAGTATTAGATATCTCTCATAGGTGATAGTTTTGGAGGGAGATCCTCGAGCATCAAATATACAAACACTCCAAGTAATCTTGTATCTCTACCAATAAATCTAGACCTAATTCTAAAATGTTACTCAGGTGAGGTAATAAAGCATAGATGACTTTTTCTTGTGCTACCACATTAAAAAATTTGGGCATAGAAAGGAGAGTAGAACTAGAAGATATCAAAATAGAAGAGGGATCTTCTTATCAAGGTGCTAGTACAATCTTCTTCCCTATGATATAAAAAGTATAAGTGTTCTTCCATCCATCATGGATAACTCTGTGATCATACTGTCAAAGTCATCCTAATAATACGTGCAATGCATCCATCGCCATAACATCACATCAATCATTATCATATATAATATTTGTTGTCAATAAAAAAGAAACTAGATATCTTTGATCCACTGTTGCCTTATTTTTCTTGTTTGGATAGGATAATTTGTATGCCTTTAGATGATGAACTATCTTTAACTATAATCTCTGTGCAACTTCCTTGGACACAATATTTTTACAACTGCTACTATCAATAATCATCTTGCATACGCAACGGTATATGTTGTATGAAAGATGTTCGTCCTTAACTTATCATCCCTCCTTTCATCCTTGGGAGTGAGAAGGCTCTGATGAACCATCAGTGTCTCGTGATCATCTCCATATAGTATCCTGTCAACATCATCCTCGTTGTAAACTAGGTCACTGACTGCTTCAGCATTGTCATCTAGGTCTTTTTCAATCAACATAGTTTCCCCCTTCTAGTTGGTGAATCTTTTGCACTCGGTGGCCTTATACCCTGCTTCATCATATCAAAGACATTTGAGAGTAAACTTAGGAAGAACTTGGGGTATTGATTGGATAGGATGGGATTCTTGGGTGCAAGTTGATCGACTACTTTGATCGCTTTGAATTGTAAGTTTTCCACCTACTACTTCTCAATTGCCAAAGCACACTGGTAAACCTCTGAAACAGTTCAAAGATGCTAAGAACATCTTGAAAAGACTATTGCAAACCTCTTAAATATTGGGCTACCAATTGCTTCTTCATCTCATATAAGTTATTCCGAGCAACTAACTGATAAAACTCCTCCATATACTCATCAATTGATCGAGTGCCCTATCTCAAAGTGTGAAGATGATGACATAATGACTGAATATACCAAAAGAAAGGAAATGACCTTTTATCTTCTTTTTCATCTTTTCCTAATCAGTAATATTAGTCTTGCCCTGTCTCTCACGTGAGCACTGCAATTGTTACCACCAAGTAGAGGCTCAACCTTTGAGCTTAATGGTGACAAATTTCACTTTGGCATGATCAAAAACTTCTTTGAAATAAAAAATTCATTAAACTTCGTTAATTCAATCAATAAAATTTTCCAATAGTAACATCCGAAAAACTCAGGAAGCTCAATGTAAGTCTCCAAAATATTGACCGCGATGTTCATGATGATATGAGCTTTCAAAATTTGAAGTAGGGTATCGATCAAATACCTTACCATCTTTAAGATCTCGTACTTCTAGACACTGAGATGACTTTGTAACTTATCTCTATAGATCTTTGATGAGCTCGTATGGTGCACTTCATGTTAGTAGATGCTCCCACAATATCTACAAGTTTTGTGCAAATGTGGTAACCACCAGGTGTGGGCGGTTACACCTTTTTTATATGTTTCTAAGTCGTGATATGGAGGGGGATGATGCTTGAAGCATTACGAGATCATAGAGAAGGGCTTACGGTGTGAGTCATTGTGAAAGCTCTACAGAATTCCTTTCGAGCCTTTATGTCTTGCAATTAGAGAAGAACATCCAAGGAGTGATAGAGATTTGGTTTGTGGAAGAGTAAGGATGGTTCAATTGCACAATCGTTCTTCAGGCATCGAGTGCAAGATCTAAAGATCTACTTCTCTACAAATCGACAAAGTTTTGAAGGAATCAACGAACTCACTATAAGTTCTTTACAGTTTTATTAATTCATGCAAAGTTTGAGTAGTTTCATATTTTGACATTTGTATAAAAGCGAGGTTTGAAATGAAAATCGAAAGTAAAACTCACTATTGAATGCATATTTTTTAGTTTTGTCAATTCCTTGTGTTCTTCATGAGGAACACGAAGAACAGTGTTATATAACTAGTTTCTGGCACAAACTATAGAGTGGTTGCCCGAGAGTGAAACCGTAACTCTCGAGAGAAACAATAATGTCCGATTTGGAAAAGTGACATTGTAAGTGGGAAAAGAGGGCTTGAGCACTTTACGTGCTCGAAACAGAAGAGCATGAAGCGCTCGACTTTTCTTTGAGATCTCTTGAGTGAAAATCAAGCAACCCAAGAGAGAACAATGCAAGCCCGAGTAAGAATCATGCACTTGAGGTGCTTGATGAGATCAGCTAGTGACTATCCGAGTGGCGACAGTGTTGATGTGAGATTAGCCTCGGTCGAGCACTTGTGGTGCTCGACACAAAGGACTGAGTAGCGAATTGGCATTCTCAGAGTGCTCGAGATTTTCTTGAGTGCTCGAAGATTTGCACAGAGCAGAGCTCATGAGCTCATGGTGATCGAGTGATGCGACCCCTGGGCTATGTGCTCAGGGTTGTCTATTCAGTGCTCAGGCTCAGGAGCTTGGTAGATCAAGCATTACTCAGATAAGAAGAGTGCAGAGCGATGCTTGGGATAGAACGCAGAGTGTGTGAAGTGCTTGGGTACTCAGCTACTCAGGCAATGGCATGCAATCCATGGGCACAGTGCTAGTAGTGCTCGGGTGCGCTTGTTGTGCATACTTTGAGTGGCACTCGGGCGATGCGGCGCTTGGGCGATGCGGCGCTTGGGCGGAGAGCTTGGTGTTTGGGCTCAAGAGCTCGACAGACCAAGTAGTACTTGGGATCTACTTGGGTATCGGAGTGCTCGAGGAGTAGAACAGTGCTCAACACTCGGCTAAGAAATGAATAGTGCTCGGGCACAGGGTGCTCAGGCACATTGTGCTTGGGGGTACTTGGGATGGGCACAAGGCACTCGAGCAAAGAGGTGCTCGGGTTGTGTGCTCGGGCGATGCCGAACTCATGCTGTAAGCTGGGAGAAGTGATGTTTGAGCTGAGCTCTCATTTCTCATGCTAGGGGTGCTCGGTAGACCAATGCAATGCTCGAGAAAGACAGAGCACGTGGGGCTCGGGCGACAGACCAAGCGGTGCTCGAGGCAACATGCGAAGCGAGTGGTGCTCGATAAAGGTGCGACACTCGACTAGGAAATGCATAGTGCTCAGGCTTATGCTCGGCAAAGGTGTGGTACTTGACTTAGGAGAGTTGTCTCAACACTCAATTAAGTAAGCATAGTGTAAAATACGAAAAAAAAAAATTTTATGGATTAAACCCTTTAATTAATTGAGATTAATTAGGGGATTAATTGGGTTTAATTAGTGGGCTGAAATTGGGCTAAAATCTAATGGGCTGAATTTGGGTTTGAACTGGATTGGGTCAAAAACAGATTGGGTTGAACTTGAGTTAGACTTGGACAAGGCTGGCTCAACCCAAATGAAATGGCTGTTATAAACTCCCGTCTAACCCGATCCCGCGATTCCCTATTTCTTTCTCGCCGCGACTTCCCCCTTTCTCGATCGCGATCTCGGGTTCTCCTTCGTGTTTCGCCGATTCTTCTTCCTCACCATCGCCGACGGCTATCTCTCGATCTCGACAGCAGCGGCTCCTCTTCCTTTCGGTGTCCATCGTGAGGTTTGCTCCTCTTCTCCGTCGTTTCTTCCTATCTTTTCCGATCGACAGCTTTCCTTCTTCCCCATTGTCGACTTTCCTATTCGATTTCGATCTGAAGCTCGAACCCTTACTCGTTTCGATGGTCGCCGCGAGCTCAATCTTGCTGTCGGAATCCGGTGGAGGTATGGATTGGGAAGCTGGGGACGCCATGGAAGTGAGCTGCCGAGAAGGAGGTTTCGTCGTCGATCATCACCTGAGCTAGGTAAGGATCGATCTCTTTTCCCTTTGAGATCTGAGCTTAGATCTTGCTGTGGATTCATCGATTTAGCATCAATTTGTGGTTTTGGGCAGTGTTGTGGAGCTCGGTTTTCGCCGGTGAACAGAGCTACTGAGGGAGGTGTCGGCCGGTGAAGATTAGAGCTGGTAAGAATCAATCTAACCTACTCTTTACGTCTGTGATGGATTTTTTCGATTGGAAGTTGTGGTATCCGTTGATACGGGTGTTGGGGTTCTGTAATTGCTAGCTTCTCGCGAGTTGATGAGTTTCTGGAGTTCTGAGTTTGTGTCTGATTTGGCAGGATCATCATCGTTGCCGCCGGAATTAGTGTTGGAGTTGGTGTTGCGCCGAAAAACAGGGAGTGCAACCGGAGGAGATTTGATGGGTAAGCTCATGTTACCCTTTCTATTCGACGGTCGTTATGTGTTTGGATGGTGGTTGATCTGTGTGTGTGTGTAAATTGATTGGCGGTGATAGATCGATCTTGAAGTAAGCTGCCATTATAACCCTGATCCAAGTGTTGGTGAGTTTCGACTGTTCGTTTCCTTCTTCTTGCTGTGTTCTGTGTATTATAGAATTGAGTGTCCCGATTGTATTGGTTGTGATCTATTCGGTGGATGAAGATGATATGGGTAAGGTTTTCCTTAATTGAATAGATTATGCAAATTGGTACTCTAAACTATGATCAAGATGCTGTGCAGTGGAAGCCAAACTTGGTGGGTGTCGGATTGGGATACTTTAGGAAGGTATACTATTGTTTACAGTTGATTTTGGATGTTGTTGCTTCGATGATTGATAATTGGTGGATCGAGGTTGAGGTAAGATTTGAATTGAGTTGTGGTTCATTCAGATCTCTATTTTCCGCATAGTTTGTCCCAGTAGTTGATGAGGATGGGTTATTATTGTTCATAGTAACATTAAACTTGGATAACTCTGGTTGCAACAGAACTTGGACTTTTCGACAGCAATCGAGGTCACTGAGATGTTTTTCCTATGGTCTGATTCGATCGGTGTGTGAGACTGGAAGGTAAGCTACTTCTATAGCTTAGATTTAGTATTACTCGATTGTTAATATTGATTTAGTTGATCGAGATACTAGGGTGATGTAGGATTTGATGCGATCATTTGATGTATGATGATACTTAACTGTATCCTATTGTTACAGGACTTTGATGGTGATGGATACATGAACGTGGAGATGGATAACACGGATTATGTATCAAGTGGGTAATATCTACCTGGTCCGGTAGTTTGATCAACTCTAGTGCATGATCTTGGATTTATGTTTATACCTGTTTACCTTAAATCCACTCTTATTTAATCGTATGCTTGTACTACCTTGACCTTTGAGATATATACTCTGGTACTTCATTGATTATCTAGCTCGGATAGGAACTATACACCCTATTATGTGTTAGCTGATAGAGGTTTAGTAAGTACATGTGGTTAGAGTTATTTTTATGACCTCAGATTGAGTTACTGGGTTGCATCACTAGGTTAGGTGATGAGTCCAAATTATGAGGTCGGTCGTTGTATCGTATACATATCAGTGTGTTGGTTTGACGGATCTATTTATCTGTACATAGGTAAATAGGTTGTGATTACGGATTTGTCGTCCTTGCATGGTTGACTTTTGGTTGACTAGGTCTCCCCGTGAGTTAGGGAGTGTTGCGAGGATTTGTGTGGGCTATGCATCATTACATTCCATGCATGCTGACGATTGGGTCTGCCTTGTGGTTGAGACGAGTCGTCAGTCATCCTGCCTCCTCGGCCACTCGGGGTAGTGGTTGCAGGGTTGAGGGCAGAGCATTGTGTGCGTGCCGTTCTCGGCCACTAGGAATGGTGGTAGCTAGAGATGCGCACTTGGCCACTGTGCGGAGTGGTAGTTAGCGCACTCACCCACTATAGATGGTGGTCGTGTGATGTGCAGTAGTCCTGGGTGCAGTGCTCGTCTACTCATGGGTAGGGACGGAGCGGCTAGCAGCAGGGACCCCCGTGTGAGTAGCATATAGCTCTATGGTGGCTAGCTACTGTTTCATACTACCCAACTCGGTCACTCGAGAGTGGTGACGGCTGGAGTCGGGATAGTTGTCATGTCGTGCCACCTAGGCCACACTGGGGTCGTGGTAGCGAGTTGGGTACGCAGACATGACCATGCATATGCATTGCTGATATATATATGTATGCATGTATTTGATATATGTTTTACATATGCTTGTGAGATGCTGCATTTGATTGAGCTATGATTGTTGCACATGCTTGTACCTCATGATACATGTCATTTGCATTTTATATACTGTTATGTGTTGAGCATGATATATGGGTTTGTCCTGACTGATGTATGCATTTGATTAGTGTCATGTCATAGTGTGGTTTGGACCGGGTTTTTATTACAGGTGATCATATACTGTTTATTTGTTGGCGTTTTGGTCAGGTATGGGATTGACTGAGTATGTTATATGGGTTGTGTTATTGTAAAATCATTCGAGGATGATATAGCGTATGGTGTGCGTAGGTACATTACTTTCTTGTTGATTGATCAGTTTAGTATATACATTGAGTATGACTTTACTGTAGTTACTTGTTATTAGATTTGGATATGACTCTATGTCTATTGGAATCATGTTGTATACCTGTAGATCTTCACATGTATACTTGTAGATCTATCCTTATATGTTGTTCATGCACTTTCTATATATTACCCCTGAGTTTACACTCACCACCCCGACTGGGCTTCTTGCCGCCGGATAATGTGAAGATTCCTTGGACGTTCGGAGCTCTGCCAGCTGATCCCATCTCGCACCGGACGAATGGATGAAGGTGTATTTACGCGTTGTTGTATTCTTGTGGATTGATGTATTCCATATTGTTGTTTTGGGTTTTAGCCTGTATTGTTTCCGTATTTGCGATATACGGATGTGTTGTATATATTTGGTCTTGATTTGATTTCTATTATGATTCTTGTCGTGTCAAGTCACTCCAGTGCAGTTGAGTCATTGTATATTGTTTTATCATTGTATGTTTCATTGTGTTTAGTGTGTTTTGATATGTTGATATCTGCGTATATCATATTATTGTTGAGCCTACGGGCCTTGTATTAACCGATATGTTGCCACGCACAGGAGATGCGTCCGTTGCTTTTCGCACGGCATACTCTCGGGCGTGACAATTTTATTAATATCGAGCCCTAGGTTGCAAGTCCATTTGGATTTGATTTCGTTCGGACATCGAGTTTTGCTTTACTCGGTTTTGGTTTGTGAGTTACAGGATCGGATTGCGGACATCTCAGAGCTACAAGGATTAAGGTATGTTGCTGTTATTACATATCCTTGTTGGCTATGCATTTAGTTGCTTATAACGATTGCATGACTTGTAGTATGTTAATCAAGATTTATAAGTGGTTTGAGATGACCACGGAACGATATGTTGAGGTTATTAGACATGTACCTGCTATCGAAAAGGTAATTACCTTTGAGAGCCGACTGATACCGAGTCGGAAAGCAGAGATTAGGTAGTCACATCTATTGTGGAGATTAAGGATTTCGATCCTAAGATTTTCACTAATTATGTTTGTCAGATTATTACCTGAGGGGTAATGGACTAAGCGAATATACTATTGCTGATGCAGATAGTAGAAAATTAGGGGATGATATTCATAGGAATTTTGATCCCTGAATGGGTCGTTCTAGGTTGTATAACATTGGGAGTACTTTTGGAGTACTTGACTCGGGTTATACGAAGAAAGTAGTGTTAGTAGAATACCATTATCCGGATCTAGTCGGTACTTGGTGGAAGAGATAGGAAATAACCTTCGGGAAATCACACATCACTTGGCCACGGTGTAGTGATGTTGTGAGAGGGTATTTTCCATGTCATTTTTTTTTTTTTTGACTCATCGTCAGGGAATTCTTGAGCTTCAGGTTGGGTGATCGTTGCGGTGACGAAGTACCATGAGTCGTTAGACTCGTGAGGGTTCTGACCCCTAATAGCTCGAGAATGTGATTGGGTTGGTTTTAGCCACCCACAGATTATCGGTTGACATCTTGATCAGGATGTTTGGATCTCCTACTAGATCCTACCGGAAGTCCTTAGACCGAGTCATGTGGATAGAAATGACTCCGTAGTAAGTGTGTTAAGAGTTGAAGATTTGATATTGCAAGTCAAATTATTGGAATTAGAAGTCTCCAAATGTTGGATAAAAAGGAGCAAGATTAAAGTCATGAGTCACGAGCGACTATTGGAGAGTTTTTCGATCATAGAAGACCGATTGTAGATTGACAGTAGCTTCTCATGTTTATCAGTGAACTCAGAGGAAAGACTCCGAAAGGAGATTATGTGTGTGCGATCACGGGTTCTGACGACACATGGACCATTGTATATGTTCCTACTATAAGCGTAGGTATCTACGAGGAGAGTATGTATTTTGAAGACTCGATTGAAGACTATGGATGATGCTTTGAGCGGACGATCCACAACCTCGGCGAGATTATTACAGAAGATTAGGTTATCACATCAGCAGCGATCTACTACCCTAGATATAGTTGGAGTTCTTTGATACTTTCATCCGGAAGAAGTAAGTTACTCAGCAGTATCAGCCGAAGACATCTCAGAAGATTCAGACATTCAGACAACAACTGTTACCTTCCCAGACGACAACAACTGTTACCTTCCCAGGCGTAGTTATGATTTGTTCAGAGGAGAGAGAGTATACGACGAAGGTCGTATCTATGCGGTATTCTTTAGCGGCTACCTTTCGCGAGTTGGGCGTGCTACGATGTTGTGATTCTTGATATGTTACGATCGGATGTATATTCTCTGCCAATACAACAAATGGTTATCATCTCCTGCGATTGTTTGATTTGTACCTCCATTTTATTGATTGATTTGATTCCTCCATGATAGTCTTTTGCATCTACATGAGCTCAGCCGTCCAGAACAGATGTTGGACAAGTTTACATGATTACTCGAGAAGAAGTATAGAAGACCGAAGGATAGGTCCTTCGGGGTATTATTTAAGGTTATACTACTTGCGGATATATCGAGAGATACTGGTAGTTTATAGGTATCTTTGTCTAGAACATTCTTGGATAGGGTTCGAAGGGTTCCTATCGACTTGTGGGTTGGTGATTTTCTCTACTGTCAGGTGAGATGTTGATCAACAATCAAGAAGTCAAGGGATACCCTTAGCCTTTGCTAGACCTACCTCTACTATAGACATATCCTTATGGATAGTTAGATTGTTTGGAGCGTTGGTATACTAGGACTCTCGGATGTACGTATAATTCGAGAGTATTCGGATATAGTTTTGGATAAACTCCTAGGCTTGCCACTGCATGGGCAAGTGGAATATGCGATTGAGGTGATTTCGGGAATAGTCCTAATATTGGGGACCTCATACCGGGAGATGATTTTATTGGTATTAGTGTTGCTAAACACTATGGGAGATTTATCTGCCACAGTGTTTCTTCTTGAGAAGACTAGTAACTCTTTGTTAGAAGAGAGTCAGACCTTAAGGTTATGCATCGATTATCGATGATTGGAATGCAGTAATTGGGAATGAATATCATTCGTTGTGGATAGGATGTTCTAGCGATACTATACCGTCGACTTGTTGGACCAAGAAGGTGATGGAAATCACCTGGTCGAAAGTTTGTGAAGCTAGGTTTCAGGGCCTAGACGGTGACGGACTCTCGTGTCAGTTAATCCGTCCGATATGGATGGAAGGGTATTGTACGTAGATGCATCATTTCAGGGATTAGGAGCGATCCTGATGCAGTTGAATGAGACGTATATTATGTGTATGCTGGTTGAGAAATCAACGAGATTAGTCATTATAGTCTTCCAGTTACTTTCAGTTCTGGGTGATATAATGAATTTTGGAATAGTAGATTGGTTTCTCTTGTGAGAAAGTAATTTTCCATTTCCGAGGAGAATAGTGGGTTACAGAGTTGTATTTCGATTTAGGAAGAGTTGTTCAGAAGACTCTTCATTCGAGAGTGATGATTTATTCGGAGTGTATCCGAAAATAGTAAGTATTGAGACGTTCATGTTGGCGGAACGACATATGGGACACGGTTGATTCCGTAGTTTGATGTTGGTGTGCCAACATGTAAAAGTGGAATATTGTGATCGGGTAGGGTTACGCATCGTGATGAAGTGGGAGCCTAGTACGTTATACTGTGTTGGGAGATTATTTAGAATTCGGAAAGGACTTGATAGGATTTGGGTAATCGATGATCGATTAGCTAGGTTCGCTCATTTTCTTCCGAGCCGTAAGATGGACTCCGTTGGATTGCTTGATGGAATTATATCCATGGAGTATCCTTGGGTATCATTTCTGATAGTGATTCATGATTCATCTTACGATTCTGACAAAGTTTCCCATCGATTACGAGTATAAAGCTCCACTTTGGTATAATTATTACTTTTTAATAGGTTGATTGAGAGTGTATATATGAGCTGGAATATAATATTCGAGCTCGGTACCCCACTTAGTCACTTGAGGTGTGACTTTGCTCCGGATACTTGAGATGATTATTGTGACATCTTGTACTCGTACATGAGTCGGAAATTTGGGGACCAAATTTTTATAAGTGGGGGAGAATGTAAAATACGAAAAAAAAAAATTTTATGGATTAAACCCTTTAATTAATTGAGATTAATTAGGGGATTAATTGGGTTTAATTAGTGGGCTGAAATTGGGCTAAAATCTAATGGGCTGAATTTGGGTTTGAACTGGATTGGGTCAAAAACAGATTGGGTTGAACTTGAGTTAGACTTGGACAAGGCTGGCTCAACCCAAATGAAATGGCTGTTATAAACTCCCGTCTAACCCGATCCCGCGATTCCCTATTTCTTTCTCGCCGCGACTTCCCCCTTTCTCGATCGCGATCTCGGGTTCTCCTTCGTGTTTCGCCGATTCTTCTTCCTCACCATCGCCGACGGCTATCTCTCGATCTCGACAGCAGCGGCTCCTCTTCCTTTCGGTGTCCATCGTGAGGTTTGCTCCTCTTCTCCGTCGTTTCTTCCTATCTTTTCCGATCGACAGCTTTCCTTCTTCCCCATTGTCGACTTTCCTATTCGATTTCGATCTGAAGCTCGAACCCTTACTCGTTTCGATGGTCGCCGCGAGCTCAATCTTGCTGTCGGAATCCGGTGGAGGTATGGATTGGGAAGCTGGGGACGCCATGGAAGTGAGCTGCCGAGAAGGAGGTTTCGTCGTCGATCATCACCTGAGCTAGGTAAGGATCGATCTCTTTTCCCTTTGAGATCTGAGCTTAGATCTTGCTGTGGATTCATCGATTTAGCATCAATTTGTGGTTTTGGGCAGTGTTGTGGAGCTCGGTTTTCGCCGGTGAACAGAGCTACTGAGGGAGGTGTCGGCCGGTGAAGATTAGAGCTGGTAAGAATCAATCTAACCTACTCTTTACGTCTGTGATGGATTTTTTCGATTGGAAGTTGTGGTATCCGTTGATACGGGTGTTGGGGTTCTGTAATTGCTAGCTTCTCGCGAGTTGATGAGTTTCTGGAGTTCTGAGTTTGTGTCTGATTTGGCAGGATCATCATCGTTGCCGCCGGAATTAGTGTTGGAGTTGGTGTTGCGCCGAAAAACAGGGAGTGCAACCGGAGGAGATTTGATGGGTAAGCTCATGTTACCCTTTCTATTCGACGGTCGTTATGTGTTTGGATGGTGGTTGATCTGTGTGTGTGTGTAAATTGATTGGCGGTGATAGATCGATCTTGAAGTAAGCTGCCATTATAACCCTGATCCAAGTGTTGGTGAGTTTCGACCTGTTTCGTTTCCTTCTTCTTTGTGTTACACGTGTATTATGGGAATTAGTGTCATTGTATTGGTTGTGATCTATTCGGTGGATGAAGATGATATGGGTAAGGTTTTCCTTAATTGAATAGATTATGCAAATTGGTACTCTAAACTATGATCAAGATGCTGTGCAGTGGAAGCCAAACTTGGTGGGTGTCGGATTGGGATACTTTAGGAAGGTATACTATTGTTTACAGTTGATTTTGGATGTTGTTGCTTCGATGATTGATAATTGGTGGATCGAGGTTGAGGTAAGATTTGAATTGAGTTGTGGTTCATTCAGATCTCTATTTTCCGCATAGTTTGTCCCAGTAGTTGATGAGGATGGGTTATTATTGTTCATAGTAACATTAAACTTGGATAACTCTGGTTGCAACAGAACTTGGACTTTTCGACAGCAATCGAGGTCACTGAGATGTTTTTCCTATGGTCTGATTCGATCGGTGTGTGAGACTGGAAGGTAAGCTACTTCTATAGCTTAGATTTAGTATTACTCGATTGTTAATATTGATTTAGTTGATCGAGATACTAGGGTGATGTAGGATTTGATGCGATCATTTGATGTATGATGATACTTAACTGTATCCTATTGTTACAGGACTTTGATGGTGATGGATACATGAACGTGGAGATGGATAACACGGATTATGTATCAAGTGGGTAATATCTACCTGGTCCGGTAGTTTGATCAACTCTAGTGCATGATCTTGGATTTATGTTTATACCTGTTTACCTTAAATCCACTCTTATTTAATCGTATGCTTGTACTACCTTGACCTTTGAGATATATACTCTGGTACTTCATTGATTATCTAGCTCGGATAGGAACTATACACCCTATTATGTGTTAGCTGATAGAGGTTTAGTAAGTACATGTGGTTAGAGTTATTTTTATGACCTCAGATTGAGTTACTGGGTTGCATCACTAGGTTAGGTGATGAGTCCAAATTATGAGGTCGGTCGTTGTATCGTATACATATCAGTGTGTTGGTTTGACGGATCTATTTATCTGTACATAGGTAAATAGGTTGTGATTACGGATTTGTCGTCCTTGCATGGTTGACTTTTGGTTGACTAGGTCTCCCCGTGAGTTAGGGAGTGTTGCGAGGATTTGTGTGGGCTATGCATCATTACATTCCATGCATGCTGACGACTGGGTCTGCCTTGTGGTTGAGACGAGTCGTCAGTCATCCTGCCTCCTCGGCCACTCGGGGTAGTGGTTGCAAGGTTGAGGCAGAGCATTGTGTGCGTGCCGTTCTCGGCCACTAGGAATGGTGGTAGCTAGAGATGCGCACTTGGCCACTGTGCGGAGTGGTAGTTAGCGCACTCACCCACTATAGATGGTGGTCGTGTGATGTGCAGTAGTCCTGGGTGCAGTGCTCGTCTACTCATGGGTAGGGACGGAGCGGCTAGCGTGAGGACCCCGTGAGTAGCATATAGCTCTATGGTGGCTAGCTCTTGTTATACTACCCAACCTCGGTCACTCGAGAGTGGTGGCCACGGAGTCGGGATAGTTGTCATGTCGTGCCACCTAGGCCACCTGGGGTCGTGGTAGCGAGTTAGATCTGTGAATGACCATGCATATGCATTCTTTGATATATATATGTATGCATGTATTTGATATATGTTTTACATATGCTTGTGAGATGCTGCATTTGATTGAGCTATGATTGTTGCACATGCTTGTACCTCATGATACATGTCATTTGCATTTTATATACTGTTATGAGCATGATATATGGGTTTTGTCTGATTGATGTATGCATTTGATTAGTGTCATGTCATAGTGTGGTATGGACCGGGTTGTTATTACAGGTGATCATATACTGTTTATATGTTGGCGTATTGGTCAGGTATGGGATTGACTGAGTATGTTATATGGGTTGTGTTATTGTAAATCTGTTCAGGATGATATAGCGTATGGTGGTGCAGACCGTCAGGTATGTTGGTACATTACTTTCTTGTTCAGTTGATCAGTTTAGTATATACATTGAGTATGACTTTACTGTAGTTACTTGTTATTAGATTTGGATATGACTCTATGTCTATTGGAATCATGTTGTATACCTGTAGATCTTCACATGTATACTTGTAGATCTATCCTTATATGTTGTTCATGCACTTTCTATATATTACCCCTGAGTTTACACTCACCACCCCTGGACCCTGGGCTTCCTGTCGCCCAGATAACAGGTAGAAGATTCCTTGGACGTTCGGAGCTCTGCCAGCTGATCCCATCTCGCACCGGACGAATGGATGAAGGTGTATTTACGCGTTGTTGTATTCTTGTGGATTGATGTATTCCATATTGTTGTTTTGGGTTTTAGCCTGTATTGTTTCCGTATTTGCGATATACGGATGTGTTGTATATATTTGGTCTTCGATTTGATTTCTATTATGATTCTTGTCGTGTCAAGTCACTCCGGAGTGCACAGTTGAGTCATTGTATATTGTTTTATCTGTTGTATGTTTCCGCTGTGTTTAGTGTGTTTTGATATGTTGATATCTGCGTATATCATATTATTGTTGTGGGCCTACGGGCCTTGTATTAACCCGATATGTTGCCACGTACAGGGGAGATGCCGTCCGTTTGCTTTTCGGCACGGCATACTCTCGGGGCGTGACACATAGTGCTAAGTACTTGAAATGCTCGAGAGGTTAGTAGGAATTTGCCTAAGTACTCGGAAGAAGCACGAGGTAATCGGGATGTCATGTAGTGGTGCTCGGAACATCAGTGTTATGCTCGAGTTTTGAGTAGATAGGTTAGCATTGGCTGACTTGCAAAAGTTGACAATGGTCAACTAATATCATAACTGAAATGCCAAATAGTTGTGAGAGCAACTAAGACTCGAAGTAAACAACTTTAAGTAGGCTTAGTAAACTAGGGTTGGTAGCTTGGGACATTGAGAAGACATGATACCATGCGCGGTGCTCAGGTGTCTGGGGTGCTTAGGGAAGAGTGTGTGGTGTTCGGGTTCTCACAGGACACTATTTAGTCGAGTTTTCAAGGTACCAGTCGACTGATCCGAAGTGACAGTCAATTGATAGAATATTGAGGGGTGTCAATTGATTAATAGATGTTCCAATCGTCTGAGAATGATGTCAATCGACTAAAACTCCTAAAAATTAAGAAGAATTAGTTTTTCTTAATTAATTGTATTGGTTCTATGCTTATATAAATTGAATTAAATCAGTTTTGTAATGATTAGTCAGTTTTGTATTGACTTGATTAATTTCAATTTTCAGATGGCATGAATGATTACTATGATGACTCATCGCGATATGTTATGAAATGAGCTAAGGGAAGCTATCCATGAGATAGTGTACAACCCTACTTATGAAGTCAGTGGACATATTGGGAGACTCGACCGTCTATTCTGGAGACTCGAGAAGTTGGAGTTTCCTATTCTGGATAACTATTGGATTTGTGCATTGGTGCATTCACTATCGGCAAATCTCAGTGTAGCTGAACATCATGTATGGGGGTGCTACGAGGGGCGCATCACATATGCAAAGTTGTGCATAGAGCTGCTTCACTTTGTGGATCAGGAGGATCATGTTGAGAGTGAAGAGGATCCAGATGAAGAACCCGAAGAAGACCTTTATGAGGGTTCTATAGAAGATTCTGTAACTGGTCATCCTAAGAGTATTCTAGCTTAGAGTGCCCTAGTTGAGCCTAAAAAGATAGGGCGTGTAATGATTACTACTGCACTAGTATTTGTCCTAGTGGGAGTAGTAATTACCTATCTAGTTTCTTAGAAGTTGTTTAGTAAAGAATGTTATGTGTTGACAATCTTTATGCAATTTGTTATGTGTTAACAAATACCTCTACATGTAAATGATTAGTCCATTATTTGATTATTAGTTCATTTTATGTTAGTATCATGATATGTTAATGATTAGTTCACTAACTGGGGTGTATATGATTTAGTTGATCAATGACAGTCATATTAGTATATACGAATGATGAGTGGAAATATAGTTGTCACTTTATTTTGTAAACCAATTCAGATTTACATTGAGTCAATAAGAAATTATATACATACAACTTACACTTAATACTAAATAATTTGTCTATTTATGGTAGATTATGGTAACCAAAAATATTATTGTTGAACTCAACAAGAGTGAAAAACTAAATGGGAAAAACTACAAGATCTGGCACCTCAAGATACATTATGTTCTTGAGGAACAGGAAGTTTTAGAGGTTGTATATCAGGTTATAGAAGAATCTGTTGAGGATCCCACTGCACAACACAGACAATATATTGATGCCTATAAGTAGACATGCTTATCGGATCGGTTCGATCCGGAATCGGATTGGAATCGATCTGTTAAATCTGAACCCATAACCGATTCGAATGAATCGGTTCCGGAACCGCCCCAAATCCATTAAATAATGGATTGGGACAGTTTTTAATTAAACGAACCGGAACCGGAACGGTTCCGTTCCGGTTCCGGTTCGAATTAAAATAAAAATAAAAATCTGCACAGTGCACTTTCCCAATTCCTCTCGCGAGTCGCGACGACGCAACCCGCCCCTTCTTTCCGAATCGAAGCCGGAAGCCCTAACTCCATCCAGTTGCCGCCGTCGTCGAGTCGCCGCTGTCACCAATCCCAGGTCATTGAAGTTCAACTCTCGATCTCCAGTCTCCCTGAATCTCCCCTCCCTCTTGCTCTCTTCCTCAAAATTCAGATCGGAGGCATCAGGCGAGAGGATGTCATCGACGATCACGACTTTGGGCTTGTTCTACCCTCCGTCACCTTCGATCTTCCTCACGACGCCAATGATCGGCTGCGCTTGCCAATTGCCACCTCCCTCGCTCTCATCAGCGTCTCCAACAGATCTGCGAGCTACGGGAGAAGAACCTGGGTCACTCAGTGCTCGGTGGGTGTAGCTGGGAATATGGAATCGAACCCACTCACTCCTCGCGTCTTCTGCCCCAGCTTCATATTCAAGGAAATCAGAGGCCATGAGGTCCGTCTGGTGCAGGATCCCTGGTCGGCATTGGAAGAAGGATCTGTGCTTGGGTTCCTCTCAAGCTGATAGAGAAAGATTGGGTACTTCCACAGGTCTGGGTAGAACTAAGGAGGCAGGTGAGCAAAGAAGGCACTCGAAAAAGTGCTCTGGATGCTATTAGGCTATTCAATTACTTTACGAGGTGTAGTGCTTATTAGATAAAAGAGGCCCGGGATAGCAACTAAGTTCTGGAACAGCGAGGCGACACTCCAAGTTCCCTCGCTCGTCGATTCATTTCCCCAAAAGTGATTTTGAGGTAAAAATCAAATCGGTCAGTCCTACACTTGACTCTGATTCACTCTTGCATTTTTTGTCTTCTAATAAGAAGAATGTCGTTGTTCGTTGGCAGCCTGTTGACAATTGTAGTCGTTGGTCCAACAACACTCTGCTGTTGGTCCAACGGCACTTTGACAGCCAAGTGAGCCAACACAAAATTCTAAAATCTCAATTCCTATCAATTTCAACTATAAATATAGGGTTTGGTGAGTGGTTATTTTTCAACTTATTCGTGCAGTTATGAGTTTCTCTCTTATTTGTTAGTTTATTTGCTATTTCAATGGCATCGTTTTCAAATCATAATACCAGTGGTCGTGATGAAGATGCGGAGTGGGGTGTGCCTTCAAGGTTTTTGGAATTTGGTGAAGAATTTGGTTACATTCCCAACTTTGACGAAGTCCAACACGACCATGAGGAAGAAGAGGCCATAGAACTCCCCAATGAAGTTGGTGTGCATTTTCAGTCATCATCGTCCGCTGGAACAAGCAACACGATGACGAGCACGATGACTAGCCGAGCAAAGTGAAGCAAAGTTTGGGATCACTTCCAAATTGAAAAACAAATAGGTATAAACAACTCTTTTGCTGTGTGTAGAATTTGCAAAAATAGATATTCTTATAAAACGGGTGGTGGTACTGGAACTTTGAAAAAACATTCGATCAAGTTGCATAAATTTCACCCGGATACCTTACAACCTCTTGGTAGAGAACCAACCCAACAACAAATTAATCCTTTAACGGCTAGAGGTTTTACAATTACAAAAGAAATTTCTCGAAAAGTCATTGTTAAATTTATTACAAAATGTTGTCAATCATTTTTAATAGCTGAACAAGAAGGTTTTGCTGAATTTACTAGCACTATTCAACCTGGTTTTCACAACATTTCTAGGCACACACTTAAAAAATATTGTTTTGATATGTACAAGGAATACAAAGAGACATTGATTATGCATCTTTCAAGTATTAATTGTAGAGTTAGTTTGACAACTGATATTTGGACTAATATAAAATTAGAATTTTATCTTGTTGTTACATGTCATTGGATTGATGAATCTTGGAATATGCAAAAAAGAATTTTATCTTTAGATAAATTAGAATCATCCCACAACGGATATACTATAGCTAGATATGTTCTAAATGTTATTAAGCTTTATGGCATACAAAACAAAATAATGTTGATCACATTAGATAATGCGAGTGCCAATAATGTTGCGATTAGATACCTTAAAGATTCATTAAAACCAATTTTAGATGATAATTTGTTTCATGTTAGATGTGCTTGTCGTGTTATCAACTTATGTGTGAAATGTGCTTTTAATGAACGCATGGCTACTACGATAGCAAAATTCAAAGTATGTGGAAAATTATTACGTAAAAGGAGATATGGTCGTGATTGGAAAGCTCTAGTCATTGTTAACGAAATTAAATATAAGAAATTTCCTCTTCCTGTTGAAACTCGATGGAATTCTTTGTATCACTTGCTTCATACATTATTACGTTTTAAAGATTTACTTACACCATATTACAATAATATTGCTACAGAAGCTTTAATGTTGACTGACTGTGATTGAGATATTTTGAGTAACTGTGTTTCTTTATTGTAAATTTTTAAAGAAGCAACTGAGAAATTTTATGGCGTAAACTACTCTACTGCAACTATGTTTCTACCTTTTCTTTTCAATATATTTTTTAAATTTATTGAAAATCGTACTGATACAATTATGAGTGAATTTGTTAAAAGTATGGAAGATAAATTTTTAAAATATTGGGAGACTATACCAATTGTGCATGGTCTAGCAACATTGTTAGATCCAAGTCAAAGTCAAGGTGGCTTAGAAATATTTTTTGAATATTATGCTAACTTTCTTAAGAAGAATGTTGACGATCAAAAGACGTCAATCATGCATTCTCTTCAAGAATTGTTCGATTTGTACGCTAACGAACAGGACAGAGAGAGTAAGCAGTCGAAGATGGAGGAAGAGCTAAAAGAAACAATTAAATTGGGAGCAATCAATTTCTTTCAAAGTCTGAAACGACAAAAGCTAAAAGGAAAATCAGCTGCAACAATAAAAAGCAATGAAATACAGATTTATTTAAGCCAGTATTTTCAAACTCCAGAAAATTTTGATGTTCTAGAATGGTGGAGAGCAAATTTGTTGGGAATTGAATGCCCGCTAGAGGGGGGGGTGAATAGCGTAGATCGTACGAAGATGGAAATCGATCGCGTTCGTGTCTACAATTACGTTAGTGCGCAGCGGAATATATATAATAAAAGCAATAACGAAAAGCAATCACACGAACACAAACATATAACGTGGTTCGGAACCGAATGGTTCCTACTCCACGGGTCGAGCTCTAAAGAGCCCTAGTGATGCACACGCACTCACTAATCACAAATACTCCTTCTCGACACAAGTCGGAGGTGGAGAAACCTCGTACAAAAGATTACAACAATAATCTACAAGATGCAAGCAAATACAAGTAAGAAATACAATGCAAGTAAAGGAAAAACAACTTTACAAGAACTTTGGATTGCTTGATCTTTGATTGCCTTGAACTAGCTTTGAAGGACTGGAAAGCACCAACTTCCCCCTTCAATTTCGCCCAAGAAAATCGCTGCTAAATCCCTCCTTCCGAGCTGCTTTTATAACCTGCGTCGGGCTGGATTTTCGCCCATCAGTCGACTGCCATAAGTCCCGATCATGCCATCGTTATGAGACAACAGGGTCGATCCAGGAAAAACTCAGCGGATCTCTTAGCGATCGACGCCAACATTGGCGATCGGCCCGACAGCGCGCGTAGTCGGCCCGATCGGCTCTACGGGCGTTACGTGCTCGCAACACTGGCTGGCGATCGGCGCCATCCATAGCGATCGGCGCCGTGATCAACTGCTCCGGTGGCGATCATTGCCGAGCATCCGCTCTAACTGGCAGTCGAACTCAAGTCGACTCAGGCGGCCGGCCATAATGCCCGGTCGTGAGGTTTTAACCCAAATCTGGTGTCCCCATACTTGCTAGACCACCCTTAGCCTAGACCTAAGCCTTCTAGCAACCTCCATCAGCCTCACGCCTCTCGGATCCCTCCAAGTCATCCATGACTTGTTCATCCATCGCGCTAGCTTCCCGGTGCTTCCATCGGCTCTGTCATGCTAACGGTGTGTTCACCGCCAAGGCACATTGGACTTACGCTGCCAAGACTCCGCTTGGACTTTACGCCAATATCAATCCCCTTGGACTTGAGTGCCAAGACTCAAGCTTGGACTTTCCCTTGCCAACACATGTTGGACTTCTCAGTGCAAGACCCATGCTTGGACTTTCCCTTGCCAACTCATGTTGGACTTTTTCCAAATGCCAAGTGTCCCACTTGGACTTTCCATTGCCAAGTACCCATGACTGGACTTTCCATTGCCAAGTACCCATGACTTGGACTTTCAATGCCAAGTACCCATGACTTGGACTTTCCATTGCCAAGTACCCATGACTTGGACTTTCCATTGCCAAGTACCCATGACTTGGACTTTCCATTGCCAAGTACCCATGCTTGGACTTTCCCATAATCACATGGTCAACCCTGGTCAACCATCAAGTCAATTATAACCTGGGTCGATTGTATAAACAATCTCCCCAACATATTAACCGACATTAATGTCAAACATCAATGTCAAACCTATGTCTAACATACTTTGTCAAACATTCTTTGTCAAACATCACAACATCACTCGAGTCGAGTCAGTCTGTCGTGACTGGGCCGATTGCACCAACAATCTCCCCTTTTGATGTTTGACAAAACCAAATAAAACCATGAGTTAGAACACTAACTCAAATCCCTTACCAATTATCCCAAATTGGTAAACACTCACCAAATGTTCTCCCCCAAACATTTAAGTGAAAAAGTAAATCAAATGTTCTCCCCCAAACATTCTCCCCCTTTTTGACTAACATCAAAAAGGTTTTCTCTCCAAGGAGGTCAATGTCTCATGTCCCAATGAGATCTTACAATCTCCCCTTGATCAAAAATACCTAGGATGTCTACCATCTTCCTAGTGATAAGTCCCATATCACTCAAGAGGCACTCTATCTCCTCTCCCAATTTCAATTGGGTATCGAAGCACCCATCGATTTCAATTGATAAGATTCTCCCATATAAAAAACATCCATCATCCCACGATGGATACCTCCCTAAAGGCTTGCTCCTCGACCATTGCACCAACAATGTCCTTGGAAAGCCCCTAAGCCAATAGGAACTCTAAACCATCAAAATTAAGGTTCTAAGTTCAACATAGAACTCTTACTCACCCTAAATTTGATACTTTGACCTAACACAACTCCTAATCCATATCCAATGGATTTTCACCCTTCATAATGCTTCCCAAAGCATATCCTAGGGTTAGGAGTGGTTAGGAACCTTTGTCATACGAACACGGGCTAAACAAACCTTGTTAACCCGAATCGAGACATGGCAATGACTCGATGCGAAGAATCACGATTGCCACTCTCACCGACCGCCACCAAGGGCAAGCGATCGGTAGTCAAATTCAAATTTATCGATCAATTTTGAACCTGCATAAGTAAGTCAACGTATTTTGAAAATTCATGAAACTTAATACGTACATTACTTATAAGAAATACAATAGGTGAAAAATATTTTAAAATTATTTTACCCATAAAATAGTGAGTTTGATACAAAACTCAAAACCATTGAAATTTTCAATGTTTTGGCCCTATTTTGTATCAACTTCATCAATAGTGATTGCTATCAAAAGATAGACTTCACCAAGGTTTTTCAAAATGAATTTAAAATGTTTTTGAAAACCTATTTTGATCACATTCCTTGGGCTCTATGTACATGACTTGTGCACAAGCTTTCCCAATGATCCAATTAATAAAATTAGATGAGTTTTAGTTCATCTAGATGCAAAAACTATGCACCTTGAACTCAACTCATATCCTAGCATCTCACATGTATCTAGGGTGTATAAATACACATACATGTCAATTGGATGTGAGATGTGGGTTTTGTTCTCCCTAAACTAGGGTTTCATGCATTTTTCTAAGGCAACTTTACTTGATTCCCTTATAAATGGGACTCCAAGTCATGCCATAGTCCTTAAATCAATTTTAATCAATTTAGATGCATGAAGATGATCATGGCATAATGATAGCAAAGTAAATCATGGCCAATGATCATGATGTCATGGCATATGATAAAATTTAAAAACACATGACATTTTAAAAACTTAATCCTAAGCATGATCATGACATTTAGATGATAAAAGTAAACATGATGTCATGTCATGGCATATGGCAAACAAATCATGGCATATAAAATATATAGGTATAATAACACCTAAATTTTAATATTAATTGCCATTTGTTGGGATTAAACATATTTTGCCATATTAACCTAATCTCCCTAGTGTGCCAAAAATCCAAAATGGCACACCAACCTCTAAACCTAAATTGTGCCAAAATGATCATTTTATCAAACTTCATAATTAATATTGGCACATCCT
Organism: Wurfbainia villosa; assembly: GCA_025175895.1. Lineage (NCBI taxonomy): Eukaryota > Viridiplantae > Streptophyta > Magnoliopsida > Zingiberales > Zingiberaceae > Wurfbainia > Wurfbainia villosa. The sequence goes on along the minus strand of CM045991.1, from coordinate 13,513,087 downwards.
AAAATCTTTTAGGATTAAAGACTCAAATGTATTTTCAAGGTAACCATAACCTTGAAAATGACCTAAAATGCCACCTTTACCATGGTTAGGTTAACTACCCTTCCATTTAAAGTTGGCACACCCTAACCCATTTAGCGTGAATCAAACACGCTCTTAGGAACCCAAAACCGATTTGAGCTCCTAGGGTTAACTAGGTATTCCTTAGGATAACCTCCTAGATACCTTCCTAATGACCTTCCTAGGCTTATTAGCCTTGGTCATTTGGGTCTTGCCTAGGTTAACCTTAGGGATTGCCTCCCTAACAACCTTCTTAGTAGCCACCTTAGGTTTCCTAGAAACCCTAGCCACTAGGCATACCCTTTGGTCAACTCTAGGGATGACTTCCCTAGTAACCTTGGTCTTCCTAGACCTAGTTGGTGTTCCATAATCTAATGGAACACTATGGTAAGCCACCTTAGGCTTAGGTTTGTGACCCAAACCTTGTTTGCCCTTGGTTGACTTTTGACTCTTAGGTCCTTGGTGTTGACTTTGACTTTTGGACCTTGACTTTAGATCATTTGACCCTTTAAATTGATTTTGTATAATTTTAAGGGTCTTCTCAAGTTTTTCAAGCCTTGACCTCAAGACTTGATTTTCCTTTTCTAATTGCCCAATTTTAGAGTTTTGATTTAAATCATGGGCATTTGACTTTCTCGGCATATGCCTAGTCCATTTTGGATTAAAACCTAGATGTTCCCCTATTTTCTTAATTGATTCCCTAGGTAGAATATTTTTAGGATATATGACCTAGAGGTGTTCTTAGGTAAATTATTTTTAGGACATTAGTCCCAAATTTCTCCCTATTTCCTAATTGGACACTCTTAGCTCCTAAGCAAAAATACTTGTTCCTATTAGCATGCTTTTCATAAATTGCAAGTGAATTGAAATCCCTAGCATGCTTTTGCTTATAAATTGAAGAAGGAGCAAAATTAGAAGTTACCCTAGGGTTTGCCTTAGCTCCCCCTACATATGATGCTCCATTTTGAGTCTTCTTGTCCCCCTTCTTTTTCCCCTTTGGGCATTGACTCCGGTAATGTCCCGGTTGTCGGCACTTGAAGCACACTACGTGCTCCTTGCTCTTTTTACTTGGGGAACTGGAATCCTTGATCTTTGGTGACTGTGGAGCTTTCTTAATCCTTTTAGGACACTTACTCTTGTAGTGTCCTTGCTCCTACACTCAAAGCATATAATATGATTTTATTTAAAACCAAATTGCTTGAGTTACCTAGTTCGGTGGTGGAGACCGGAATTGGACTTTGGGCTTCTTCATCTTGACCGGATGTCGAAGCTTCTTGGTATTGCTCCGGTGTTGAGGATGGTCTCTCCTCCTCAATTCTAGAAGTGGATACTTCTTCCACTTCTTCCACCTCTTCTACCGATCCGGGAGTTGATTCCCTATCAACCTCCAATTCTTTACACTCTCCTCTTGACCCGGATGTTGACTCTTCTTCAACTTCCGAATCCTCACTTGCTTGTGAGGAGGAGCTTGCTTCTTCGGCCTCTTCCGATTGGACCGATGAGCATTCTACATCTTCTTCTTCTTCTTGGACCGATGATGAGTTTTCATGGAGCTTTGCCACTTGGCTCCATAGCTCTTTAGCATCTACATAATTACCTAACATACACAAGATGTTGTTAGGTATTAAATCAATTAAAAATTTTATCACCTTATCATTTTTCTGGATGCTTGAACTTGCTCTTGGTCCACCTCTTCTTTTGAGAAATCCACCTCTTGGTCCTCTTGGATATTCAAATCCATCCATCAAAATAGACCATTCCTCAAAGTCTCTCATCATAATAAAATCCTCAATTCTTCCCTTCCAAGAATTGAATCCTTCTCGTCGTATAGGGTGTAGGGCACGGTGTGTTGATGTCCCAACCTAATTGATCTTGGACTTCCATCTTTACCCTCTAGCCTCTTTCCTTAGCTCCGTGATTATTAGTAGAAGAGCCGGGCTCTGATACCACTTGTTGGGAATTGAATGCCGCTAGGGGGTGAATAAGCGTAGATCGTCGAAGATGGAAATCGATCGCGTTCGTGTCTACAATTACGTTAGTGCGCGGAATATATATAATAAAAGCAATAACGAAAAGCAATCACACGAACATAAACATATAACGTGGTTCGAACCGAATGGTTCCTACTCCACTCGAGCTCTAAAGAGCCCTAGTGATGCACACGCACTCACTAATCACAAATACTCCTTCTCGACACAAGTCGGAGGTGGAGAAACCTCGCTACAAAGATTACAACAATAATCTACAAGATGCAAGCAAATACAAGTAAGAAATACAATGCAAGTAAAGGAAAACAACTTTACAAGAACTTTGATTGCTTGATCTTTGATTGCCTTGAACTAGCTTTGAAGGACCGAAAGCACCAACTTCCCTTCAATTTCGCCAAGAAAATCGCTAAAATCCCTCCTTCCGAGCTGCTTTTATAACCTGCGCCGGGCTGGATTTTCGCCCATCAGTCGACTGCCATAAGTCCCAGTTCGACTGATGCCACTGTTGTCATGAGACAACGGGTCGATCCACGCTGGAAAAACTCCAACGGATCTCTTAGCGATCGCCAACATTATCGGCCGATCGACAACGCCGTAATCGACGCCCGACGGCTCACGGAGCGTTCGCGTTTGCAAGATAACCGCGGCCGATCGCATCCATGGCACGATCGCCATCACCAATCGCTCAGTGAGCGCTGATCGCTGCGAGCATCCCAGCTCTAACCTGGCAATCGAACTCAAGTCGACTCACGGCAGTCGAACCGGCCATAATGCCAGTCGACTGCCAACCTCAAGAATGAGGTTTTAACCCAAATATGGTGTCCCCATACTTGCTAGACCACCCTTAGCCTAGACCTAAGCCTTCTAGCAACCTCCATACCTCACGCCTCTCGGATCCCTCCAAGTCATCCATGACTTGTTCATCCATCGCGCTTAGCTTCCTGCTTCCATCGGCTCTGCTACTAACGGTGTGTTCACCGCCAAGGCACATTGGACTTACGCTGCCAAGACTCCGCTTGGACTTTACGCCGCCAATATCAATCCCCTTGGACTTCAAGTGCCAAGACTCAAGCTTGGACTTTCCCTTGCCAACACATGTTGGACTTCTCAATTGCCAAGACCCATGCTTGGACTTTCCCTTGCCAACTCATGTTGGACTTTTCCAAATGCCAAGTGTCCCACTTGGACTTTCAATGCCAAGTACCCATGACTGGACTTTCCATTGCCAAGTACCCATGACTTGGACTTTCAATGCCAAGTACCCATGACTTGGACTTTCCATTGCCAAGTACCCATGACTTGGACTTTCAATGCCAAGTACCCATGACTTGGACTTTCCATTGCCAAGTACCCATGCTTGGACTTTCCCATAATCACATGGTCAACCCTGGTCAACCATCAAGTCAATTATAACCTGGGTCGATTGTATAAACAATCTCCCCAACATATTAACCGACATTAATGTCAAACATCAATGTCAAACCTATGTCTAACATACTTTGTCAAACATACTTTGTCAAACATCAAAACATCACTCGAGTCAAACTCGAGTCCTGGTCAATCGTGACCTGGGCCGATTGCACCAACAATTAGGGGGGGATTGTTGGGAGTATGGGGAATACAATCAAAGTCCCACATTGGTAAGACATGGAAAAGATCATGTGCTTATAAGAAAAAAGATATCTCCATTGGCATGAGGCCTTTTGGGTAAAGCCCAAAAACAAAACCATGAGGGCTTGGGCCCAAAGTGGACAATATCATACCATTGTGGAGATATGTGGAGCTTATAAGCACTAACAATTGGTATCAGAGCCATGGTCCATGTCAAGCCATGAACCTCGAACGAAGGAAGTTGAGCTCCCACGTCCGGATCAAGAGAACCAGACATCAGGAAGGAAGTCTAGTTGGGTCGGGGGGACCGAACAACTGGCAGGAAGTCCTGGTGGGTTGAAGATCGGACATCAAGCAGAGAAAATCCTTCGAGGAGGGATAGGCTTGAGGGGGGGCCCAATGTGGTCCTTCGTTTGAGGGGGGGATTGTTGGGAGTATGGGGAATACAATCAAAGTCCCACATTGGTAAGACATGGAAAAGATCATGTGCTTATAAGAAAAAAGATATCTCCATTGGCATGAGGCCTTTTGGGTAAAGCCCAAAAACAAAACCATGAGGGCTTGGGCCCAAAGTGGACAATATCATACCATTGTGGAGATATGTGGATCTTATATGCACTAACAAAATTCACAACTTTATCCAGTCTTAGGTGCAATGGCAAGAGATGTACTAGAAGTTCAATGTTCAAGTGTTGCTTCGGAATCGACATTTTCAACATGCGACAGAATCATTGGCGAACAAAGAATTAATTTAAAGGCGAAAACTCTTAGCATGTTAACATGTCTACAAGATTGGTTTGCGACAGAGAAAAAGAATAGAACCACCGGCACGATAGACGAATTTGCAAGTTCAAGTTCAAAGGAAGATGTAGAGTATTCCAAATATATTTTAGTAAATCACAATGAATTTTAAATGTTTAATGTATCCATCAATATTTTATTTATATTTATCTTTTTGTATGGTGTATTTTCTAATTCAAAGTACTTAATAAAAATATTCAAATTTCAAGTAATTGTCATACTATTCAAATATTATATACACTCGTATCGAATCTTAGAACCGGTTCAGAATCGGTCCGGAACCATTTTGGAACCGGTCCGGAACCATTTCGGAACCGATCTGGATTGAATTGGTTCCAAAATTTTAACTTTGGAATCGAAATCGATTCGTAACCGGTCAAAACCGATTCTGAACCGGTTCCAACATCGACGGATCCGAAACCGATCAGAACCGAACCGAAACCGGAACCGCGGAACCGATAAGCATGCCTACCTATAGACATGGAAAAAGAAGGGATCCACTGCTAAGGGCATATTAATTAGTTTAATGGTAGACGACCTAGTTTTTGAGTATAAGTCATATCCTTCGACTCATACAGTCTTGATAGCCCTTAGGGAGAGATACAGTGGAGTTAGTCTGAGTAAGTTTAGGCAGTTGACAATCAAGTTTGATAGCTACAAGAAGCGCCCAAATGTCTTTCTGGTTCAACACCTGAGGGAGATATCCAACATGATTCGGGAGCTTCAAACCATTGGTCATGAGTTGACCGATGAACAACAAGTTCAAGTAGTTATTCATTCCTTTCCTAATTCTTGAGATACCATAAAATAGAATTTAACTTACATTGAGAGTATCAAGACTTTCACTGATATCTCATGCCATATAGAATTGGAGGCGAAGAGAGTGGAATACGTGAGGATTTTGAACTAGCTTATGGAACTGTCGGTTCTGCTAGATCATTTGGATCCAAGAAGAAGAAATGGTTCAAGAAGGGAAAGGGAAAGAAGAAGGAAGCTGCTATTGCTGTTGGGAAAGACCCAAACAAAAAGAAGGGAAAGAAGATTGGGAAAAAACCTAAAAGCAAGATGACTTACTTTAATTATGGTAAGAAGAGTCACTTCGCTCGCGAGTGTACTGAACCAAAAAGGTAAATCCATGTTTATCTTTTTTCTTAAGTATTTTGTTGCTTGTTCAATATTGTTAGATGATTCTTATCCTTTATGGATTATAAATTCGGGAGCAACCAACCATATAACTCGGGAACAAGTTACGTTCGTGGAGTATCGTCGGGTACTAGCTAGCAACAAGTGGAAATATATAGGAAATAATACAAGAGTTAAAGTCAAAGGGGTTGACACTTGCGAGTTCAACTTTTGTGGTAGAAGTACTTTGTTTCTACATTATGTCCTGTATGCTCTTGAAATTCAACAAAATCTTGTTTTCGTTACGTGTCTTCTTGATTTATGATATTGTATTAATTTTTACAATTGATGTGTTGAACTTAAAATTGACTCTATGTCAATTAGATATGGTTTTTTAACAAATGGTTTTATGGTTCTTGATGTAGAACCGGATGTCAATTGTATTATTGATGGTTGTTTTTCAAGCATTGTCCTTATTAGTGATGCAGATATAACTGATGAGGTTTAACATGTTAGATTATGACATATAGGAACGCCAGTTATATAATAGATAAAATGTTCTCAAAGCTCTCATGTCTTATATAACAGTCTATGGGCTAGGTAATTATATTTCCTCCATGAGGACTATAATGTTAGTGCAATCAACTCAGGTCACGATTGACCAGACTCGAGTTTGACTCGAGTAGTATTTTGATATTTGACATTGATGTCTGACATTGTGTTGGGGAGATTGTTGGTGCAATCGACCTAGGTCATGTTTTGATGTTTGACGATGGTTTGACCATTGTCATAGGAAAGTCCAAGCATGAGTCTTGGAAAAGGAAAGTCCAAGCATGGGTCTTGGCATGGAAAGTCCAACATGGGTTGGCAAGGAAAAGTCCAAGCTTGAGTCTTGACAATTGGAAAGTCCAAGGGGAATATTAGCGGTGTAAAGTCCAAGGGTGGAGTTTTGGCAGCATAAATCAATAGTTGACGGTGTAAAGTCCAAGCGGAGTCTTAGCAGCGTAAGCCCAATGTGCCTTGGCGGTGTAGACTACATTAGCATGATAATAGCTGATGGAAGCACTTGAAGGCTAGCGTATGAATGAACAAGTCATGGATGACTTGTGGGATTCAATAGACATGAGACTGACGGAGGTGGCTAGAAGGCTTAGGTCTAGGCTAAGGGTGGTCTAGCAAGTATGGGGGCGCCATACTTGGTGATAAACCTCATAGTTGAGGAGGTTTGACCGACCGAATTATGGACTACCGACCGTCAAGTGGTTCGACACTTGGCGCCGATTCGACATCGAGGGCCAATGGGATTATGACTAGTCAAGCTATGAGTCAATCGTGGTTTGATCGCGATAAATAGCTCGATGATCGCCAAAAGTGGGCAGTCGATTGATGGCTTCAGCAGTCGATTGCTAGTTGATGTCGTGAGCACAGAATGCTCGGTAGCCGACTGGATAGTCGGCTACGACGTTGGTAGTCGACTGCCAAGTGATCCGTTGGAGCTTTTCCAGCGTGGATTGAGTCGTTGTCTCACAACAACAGTGTTGGCAGTCAATTGAGGTCTTATGGCAGTCGACTGTCAGGCGAAAATCTAGTCCAATGCAAGTTAAAAGGAGCTATTCGTGGGAGAGTTCGACAATGGTTCTTTGGGAAATTTCTTGAGGCGATTTGAAGACGAATTGTAGGTGCATTTCAGGGTCCTTCAAGTCCATCCAAGCAACCAACAAGTAAAGCACTTAAACCCTAATTTGTAAAGTGTTCTTTACATTTCAGTTGTATTTTGCTTGTATTTCTTATTATTACTGTTGTAATTATTTGTACGAAGTTTCTCCACCTTTGACGTGTTGTCGAGAAAGAGTATTTGAGTAGTGGTGTTGTTCGCATTGCTAGAGCTCGTTTGAGCTCAATTCGTGGAGTAGGAACCATACGGTTCTGAACCACGTTACATCCTCATATTGTGATTGTGTTTGTATATTTTGTTTTTGTTATTATATATATTCCGCTGCGTATAACACATTTTATAGCAAGCACGATCGAGATCCATCATACGATGAACGACGCTATTCACCCCCCTCCCCTCTAGCGGGCGCACAGGTCCTAACATATAACACCAACTATATGGCAAGTAAATTGCTAACATTCAAGTTTAAGGCCCTGCGCCTAGTATAACAGTTTAAGTATCTACGCCTAAAATGACAATCGAAGGCCCTACGCCTAGTATAACAATTAAAGGCCCTGCGCCTAGTATGACAATTGAAGGCTCTATGCCTAGTATGACAGTATAAAGCCTTGCATCTATTGTGACAGTTTGTGGTTCTATGTTTGATATGACATAATTTTTATCAATAAGAACTTGTGAAACTTCACTCGACTTCGCTTTTCAGTTTCACTAAAGAGGGTACCTTATGATGGGTGTGGGGTTTTTTAGCTAAAGGCAGAGAAGTTTTTTTTTAGCAACTGAGGTAGAGAAGTTTTTGTTTTATCAGCTAAGGCAAAGAAATTTTTATTTGCAAGAAGGGCAGTGCCAATAAATACTTGTAAAACTTCACTCGATTTTGCTCTTCAATTTTACTAAAGAGGGGGAACTTATGATGGGGTCGGGATTTTCAGTCAGATACTTAGCGTGTTTTTTAGAAGGTATCAGGTGCGAGTTCCGACCAGTTAGTATGTTTCCCAAGCAGTATGTGTAATTCCTGAGCTGAGCAAGGGTGAGCAGATTAATGGTGCTCAGAGCTCAATATTGTGTTGATAGAATAGTATGTGCACTCCCCGATTGATGTATGTAATTCCCGAACTGAGTAGGGGTGAGCAGATTAGTGGTGATTAGAGCTCAGTATTGTGTTGACAGAATAGTATGTGCACTCCCCGATTGATGTATGTAATTCTTGAGCAGTATGTGTAATTCCTGAGTTGAGTAGGGGTGAACAAATTAGTGGTGCTCATAGCTCAATATTGTGTTGACAGAATAGTATCTGCATTCCCCGATTGATGTATGTAATTCCCGAGTTGAGTAGAGGTGAGCAGATTAGTGGTGCTCAAAGCTAAGTATTGTGTTAACAGAATAGTATGTGCACTCCCAAATTGATGTATGTAATTCCCGAGCTGTGTAGGGGTGAACAGATTAGTGATGCCTGAGCTAAGCACATTGTGTTGATGTATAGTATGTGCACTTCTATCGATGTATATAATCTTTAAAGGTATATAATTCCTCGAAGTTTTATGTGTACTACCAGTACAAAGAGAAGCATAATAGTTGTACTAGGAGTCGGGTTTTCCTAATGACAACTAGTCAGATTATGTATGCCCCGACCAGTGTATATATTTTCCGAGTTAGTGTATTTTCCGAGCAGTCAGTATGTTTCCCTAGTTGTTAGTGTATTTCCCGAGTAGTATGTCTATTTCCCGAGTGATGCATGATTTTTTGGGATTCTTTCTGGAGAAGGTGAAAAAGGGAGATGGGGGTATTTTTGGGTATAGGAGGTGACGGGGAATGTGTTGAAGAAGTGTTATTAATATTTTTTGTTTATATGTTTGATTAATAATTGGCAAGAAGATAGGAAGCATACAGGTTATGTGAAGAGTGTGAAAGGAACTATTTTGAAAGGAGCGGGAGAAGCAGTTACATCTTGACAGGCTGGAAGAGGTATTAAAGTAAATCTACTTCAAAAGGAGGCGGGATGAATCTCCTATAAAAGGGGCAAAAGTGGAAGGAGAAGGGGGTTGATTTTTCTCTCCGCTATTCGGTACCTCAAAGATCTTCTTCTCATTTCTTCTTTCTGCATTTTTTCTTCATTCTCCTACCATGTCTAACTTGAGTGATAGAGGGGTCGTGCCGAGAAGTCGGCCCACCCTTAACATTCTTCTCTAAAGTGATAGATCTAGATTGCAGTTCAAGGATCCAAGGCGATCAGAAGAGGATCTGAAGAAGGGAGAAGGGGATCTAAGCAAGATAAAGAAGAGGACACCATTAAAGGCTAAAAGTCTATTGGGAATAAGTGAATTCTCAAAATAAAGAGGAAAATAGATGGATCGATTAATCGAATTCTCAAAATAAAGAGAAAAGTAGATTGATCGATTAATCGATACAAAGCTTGTTTAGTTGCAAAAGAATATACCCAACTGGAGAGTATTGGCTATGAAGAGACATTTTCTCCTGTAGTGAAGTTTGTGTCAATATGAGTTATTTTGGCTTTTATAGCACATTATGACTTGGAATTATATCAAATGGATGTAAAAATCGGTTTCTTTAATGGTGAGCTTGATGAGGAAATCTATATAGTTCAGTCAGAAAGTTTCATTGTTGAAGGTCAAGAAGAGAAAGTATGTAAACTTAAAATGTTTATATATAGGCTAAAGCAAGTGTCAAGATAATGGAGCATAAGATTTAACAAAGTTATTTTATCTTATGATTTTGAAATGATTAATGAGGATCATTGTGTTTTTTTTAGAAAGGAAAAAAAGAAAGTATGTCATTTTATCATTACATGGTAATGATATACTGATAGCAGGAAATGACATAGGATTTGTGATAGAAGTCAAAGAGTAGTTTTTATCACAGTTTGACATAATAGATATGAGAGAAGCTGAGTATATCATAGGAGTAAAGATCATGATAGATCGGTCGAAAAGACTTTTGAGTTTGTCTCAAAAGACTTATATAAATAAGATGTTATAATATTTTAGTATGTTTGATTGCAACATTGAACAGACATCTATTGTAAAAGGTATTGTTTTTTTTTTATTAACCTGAGGTGTCGGGCTTACACCCACTAATCCTCAGGGCCGACCGGCCCCGCCCCAAGGCCTTCAACAAGAGTCCCCATAAGTCGACGAGGGTAAATCAGGGTGATGGGTGGCCCATCGCGTGAGGGTTCGTGGGTGCCTGATGGGCCGACCACGCTGGGTCGGGGGGCACATCAAGCACCTCCACCCGCCCAGCGCGCGCTGCCAAGGCGAAATCGACCCCAGGCCGTTTCAAAGGAGCCCTTCGCTTGTAACCACCACGTCGTTGCCCTCGGGTAAGAGTATGTGTCTCAGGACTCCCGATGAAATTGCCGAAATGAATAAAAGACCATATGTCAGTGATATTGGTAGTCTGATGTCTACTATGTTAGTGCTTATAAGCTCCACATATTTCCACAATGGTATGATATTGTCCACTTTGGATCTAAGCCCTCATGGTTTTATTTTTGGGCTTTACCCAAAAGGCCTCATACCAATGGAGATATCTTTTTTCTTATAAGCACATGATCTTTTCCATGTCTTACCAATGTGGGACTTTGATTGTATTCCCCATACTCCCAACAATCCCCCCCTCAAACGAAGGACCACATTGGGCCCCCCCTCAAGCCTATCCCTCCTCGAAGGATTTTCTCTGCTTGATGTCCGATCTTCAACCCACCAGGACTTCCTGCCAGTTGTTCGGTCCCCCCGACCCAACTAGACTTCCTTCCTAATGTCTGGTTCTCTTGATCCGGACGTGGGAGCTCAACTTCCTTCGTTCGAGGTTCATGGCTTGACATGGACCATGGCTCTGATACCAATTGTTAGTGCATATAAGATCCACATATCTCCACAATGGTATGATATTGTCCACTTTGGGCCCAAGCCCTCATGGTTTTGTTTTTGGGCTTTACCCAAAAGGCCTCATACCAATGGAGATATCTTTTTTCTTATAAGCACATGATCTTTTCCATGTCTTACCAATGTGGGACTTTGATTGTATTCCCCATACTCCCAACATACTATATTGTGTATTCATCCCGATATTAACTATATTATTGACTTAGTCAATCGGTTCCAGTCAAACCTAGGACTGAGACACTGGAAAGTGATGATGAGGATATTCAGATATCTAAAAGCGACAAAAGATTATTGTTTCTATTTTCAAGGATCAAATATGAGTCTGAAAGATTTTTCATATGCAGATTAGGCTGGGGACCTGGATGATAGGAAATCCACATTAGACTATGCGTTCTTGCTAAATGGTGGCGCCATCTTCTGGAACAGCAAGACAACAGTCTTGTGTAGCCTTGTTGGCAATGGAATATGAATATGTGGCATATTCAGTGGTAGTGCAAGAAGTTGTCTAGTTAAAAAGATTCCTGAAGCATCTGAAGATTACTGAGGACAGTGGAAGTCTGGTTACTATCTACTATGACAATCAAGCTGCAATAGCTTTTTCAAAGAATTCTAAATATCACAGTAAGAGAAAGTATATATGTTAGTAATATATGAGAGATGTCCTAAGGCAATCGCCTTATGTATGAACCATTTATATGATAAATGAAGATTCACTATTTGAGTATACATGTTTCATGTATTTGATTGGATCTTAAACTCATTTACTGAATGTCCACGATACGATTCACATCATGAGAGAATTTGTGATTGGATCACAACTAGTGAGTATCTCTACATGTGTAATTGTGATGTATCGGAATTATCCCTAGTCGATGAATTGATGGATTTGGACACCATCAATTCTGTCGAGACTAGCACGAGGTATACTCCTTGGTGTATCCAAGCAGCTGATTCTCACTGACTGGAGACAATGTGATGTCCGGAGTTAATCATGGATGCTAGTTATGGTAACTAGTTCATTGGAGTGACCAGCCGTAAGACTTCATATGGTTCTCTGCATATATAGATATGTCAATGAAGTTCTTACTGTAGCTTAAGTGCGATGTTCCTTTGACTTGCGGTATTCAAATCATCTTGATCATGGAGACTTATGCTTTGACATCTTAAGCAAGCATCTCTAAGGAGATGTGAACCCGGGATGATTGAGTATAAGTCGAAGTGATCGAAGGTGTTTGAATAGCCTATAAAGGATTCACCACTCATTGCGAGGAGATGTATACTCATGACCTCTCGTCGGATTGTTACTAAAGTCTTTGGCCAAAGTATTACATGTTTAGAGTAAGGTACTCTTCGATACATGTGCAGTAACTAGAATCCGTAGGACGAGGAAATGATACTTGGGCTAGGTGTGACGTAGTCAGCCTAGTGGCGACTGACACTATAGACCATGTCCTGAACCAAGTGGGTATAAGATGAGTGAAGGGAATGGGGCACGATTCATTCGAGCTGTTGAAGGGTTTCAGAAATAGTTCTGGATCAACCGTTGATCTTTTCGGTTAATTGGGGATCATGATGTACTACTAGGTGCCACTCATGATCGTTCTATAATTAATGGTTAATTATAGAAGGACAACATAAACCGAGAACCTATTTGGTCACACGCACAACGAGCGTAATCCGAAGGATTTAAAACGAGCTTGAGAATGGGATTCTCAGACCGAGAGAAACTAGGTTTGGTTGGACCAAACAAGAAGCGAGCATGAAATCGTTTCAGTCGCAATAGAAGCATGGATGGGCCGTGTCTTATGAAGACATAATGGATGAACCAAAATAGTTTGGTTCTAATCCAATGGAGGAGAATAAATCAAAGGGTTTGGTTTATTTTAAACGAATGAACCAAAAGTTGGTTCGGTTCGTTTTAACTTAAAATAAATCATCATGGTTTGGTTTATTTTAACTTAAGTTAATGGAGCGGGTTAACGGGCCTTATGGTTATGATTCAATAACCATTAAGAGAATTAGTTCTCTATAAAAGAGGGCTTAAGGTGTTGTTAATCCCTAATCCAAAACCCTAGCCTAATAGTTGTCGCCCACCTCCCCTTGGAGATTTCGGCGCCAACCCTCCTCCTTGCCACCGCCCACCTTGAAGCTCCTTGGCCGGCGTCCAGAAGGTGCTGACCTTCACTCTTGCCGGCGTCGAGCTATTGCCGGAGGAGCTCCGGTGATCTCCTTTGGGTTTGGCATCAAGGTGAGCTTCATCCTACCTTTTTGGCCGGCCCTAATTCCTCCACCAAAGCTGTCTAGTTTTCTGGACAGCTTGTTTCCCTCTCGTCGGAGCGTCGTTTGGACGACGGTTGGAGCTCCGACAGCGCCTTACATACCGGGGATTCAATCTCCAGTAATCCTCAGAGGTGGAGGACGAAGGATTCGTCAAACGGTTGACGAATACCTCTCAGGAGAAGCGAGTTTTGAGGACTCGTCTTTGGATCCGAATTTGGATTCGGATCGTGATCCTCTCTCGATCACGTCGTCTTCAACACGAGGCTAGTAACCCGTACGAAGACGAAGCTCGTAACTTTGTGAAGTCATCCCGAAGATACTCGGCGTAGATACGGATAGAGACGATTCTAGCGAGGATCGTTCCGGTTGATGTCGTTCCCGCTACACATGATACGAAAGGTATACGTAGTTAAATTTCCTTTTATTGCAAATTTAAATTTACGGTTATGTCTACACATGTTGTACTATGCATGCGTGTGATGTGTGTGTTGTAATAAATATAGATTTATTATTTTTATTTCTTCCGTTGTGCACATGTTTACGAAACATGTTCGAACACACACTCGCCGCAGTGCCGGAAATCCAACAGTGGTATCAGAGCCAGGTCGTGTTTCGACATAATCGTAAAATCGTTTTGCGATAGTCATAATGATATTTCTGGAAATTTTCTACTTTTGGAAAGTTAGAAGTATTTATGGATTTTTTTTTAAATTTTGGAAAGTCTAGAAGTATTTATGGAAATCTTCCACTTTTGGAAAGTTGGAAGTATTTATGGAAATTGATATTTTCCATAAATAAAATATTTGATTAGATTTTGGAAATTTTTTTCCTAATTTAATCATGATTTGATTTGGGAAATCAAATCTTAAAATATTTTATTTCCATAAGTAGTTTTGATGATTTAGGAAATTGGTTTCCTAAATTGACTTTCCTTAATCAACTATTTCCACAAATAAAATATGTGATTAGATTTGGAAACTTGTTTCCTAATTTAATCATGATTTGATTTTGAGAATCAAATCTTAAACATATTTTATTTCCATAAATAGTTATGACAAATTAGGAAATTATATACGTGACATAATTGTATGCCATGTAATTGCATTAGATGCATATCATTATGCCATGCGTGTCGTGACATGTAGATGTATGTCATGTATGTCATGTCATGTAGATAATAGTTATTTGCATGCAAAGAGGATGAGACATAAAAACCCTTACTCAATATTAAAGCCTACACCTTCCATTAATATGGTTAGAACCAGAGTTTCATTTCTTGTTTGGGTTGTTGGACTCTCTCCAAGCCCGGCTCGAACCCGAACATGTTCAAACCATGGAATAGTTTAATACTGATATGGTAAGAGTCAGAGGTCAATCGTTAGCTTTGGTTGTTGGACTCTCTCCAAGCCGGGCTAATTGGTTGAATGCGCTCTAACCATATTAAAGCTATTTCTCGATTAATGGGTTGGCTTTAACCTGGAGCATCGGCTTGTTGGACTCTCTCCAAGGTGGATGTAAAGGGAGGTGAAGTTGGGTGCTATGCATATGATGCATACTTGTTAATGTGTTAACAACCCGATGTATGTGTGAACATTCAATAAGTTGATAGCACATTGTGATAGTTGTATATACGTGATATGCAATCGGTATAGTTGATACAAACCGTCGTAGTTATGAATGGCTTGTTGGACTCTCTCCAAGGTTGTTCATATCTATGATGGATATCAGCCCATTCGGAGATGGACCTACGATCTCCCGAAGTGATTTTGGGGTTTTTGAAATTCGAAAAATGAATGGGATTTATAAATGTATATTGATGCATTTTAAAAATCATCTTTCTCATATATGCTCGTTTTGTATTTCTAAGATTGATCGTGATGTTTTTAAATTTGCGTTCCATTTTGGATTCGAATAAATTGACTGGGCCGAACTTCTTGGACTGGCTTAGAAACTTGAGAATTGTTCTCAAGGTGGAAAAGCTTGCGTATGTCCTCGAAGTGCCTCTTCTCGCCCGTCCTAGTGACAATACAACTCTGGACCAATTGTTGGCCTATCAGAAACATGTGAATGATTCTGAAATGGTGAGTTGCATCATGCTAGCCACGATGGTACCTGAGCTGCGGAAGCAACATGAGCATTTGGATGCTCATACCATAGTCTTTCATCTTTATGAGTTGGTTGATGAGCAAGTGAGATTGAAGGTTGAAGTCTCCAAGCTCCTCTTCACCTCGAGATGCAAGAAGGTTCATCTGTAGTCTTGCTCAACATCTTTGAAGACTATGGAGCCTTACGAGAAGCATGAGCGGGGGCTATTAGTTGATTCCTCGAAGAAAGGTTCTAAGAGGAGTCAAAGGAACAGAAGGAAAGGAAGAAGAAAAGGCTAAAGGTAGAACTAGCAGCCATCATTATGGCAAGGAGGGCCATTGGCGAAGAAATTGCAAGATTTATCTTGAGTTCGTGAAGAAGAATAAGGCATCGGATGCCCCATCTTCTTCAGATATCTTCGTTATTGATTGTCATTCTATTTCCTCAAACACTTGGGTATTAGATACTGGGTGTGGCTCACATATATGTAATGACATACATGGGCTAAGGAATAGAAGAAGACTCGTCAAGGGAGAGTCAAATTTACGTGTTGGGAATGGAACAAAGGTTGCTGCACTCGCCATCGGAACGTATTTGTTGAAACTCCCTGCAGGACTTGTCTTAGAAATGGACAATTGCTTTTATGTTCCTTCGTTGATAAAGAACATCATTTCTATTTCTTGTTTAAATAGAAATGGGTACCATTTGACTTTTAGTAACAATTGTTGTTACATAACTTTGAATGGAGTTCTTTATGGGACTGGAACTTTAAGCAATGGTATTTATACGTTGGACGTATCTAGTGACATTTTCAATATCGAAGCGAGCAACAAGCGTGCTCGAAAGGATAATCAAATAGACTCCTACATGTGGCATTGTCGTCTTGGCCATGTAAGCAAGAAACGCATGTCCGAATTACATCGATGTGGAATTCTGGAATCGTTTGAATTGGATTCATACGATACATGCGAATCATGCTTAAACGGCAAGATGACTAAGTTACCTTTTACTGGAAAAGGTGAACGAGTGAGAGAGTTACTAGGTCTAATACACACTGATGTATGTGGACCTCTGTCAACTCAAGCTTTAAGAGGCTATAGCTACTTCATTACCTTCACCAATGATCACTCACGGTTTGGGTATGTGTTCTTGATGAAACACAAATCTAAAGCCTTTGAAAGGTTCAAAGAATTCAGAAATGAAGTAGAGAAACAACATGACAAGAGTATTAAAATACTTCGATCAGATCGAGGTGGTGAATACTTAAGTCAAGAGTTTCTTGATTATCTAAGAGACAATGACATATTGTCTCAATGGACTCCGCCACATACACCACAGCATAATGGTGTATCTGAGAGGCGTAACCGGACCTTGTTGGACATGGTCAGGTCAATGATAAATCATGCGAATCTTCCCAAGTCCTTTTGGGGCTATGCACTTCAGACAGTTGTTTACTTGTTAAACAGAATGACAACCAAGGTAGTCTCTACTACTCCATATGAGATATGGAATAGTAAGAAACCTCATGTATCTTACTTGAAGATATGAGGTTGTCCTGCTTATGTGAAGCGGACTGCATCAGACAAATTGGATGCTAAGTCTGATAAATGTCTATTTATTGGATACCTTAAGGAAACAAGGGGTTATCAATTCTATCATCCTGTGGAACAAAAGATGTTTGTTTCAAGGCATGCTGTGTTTCTAGAGAAAGAGTTTCTCTTGCAAGAAAATAGTGGGAGTGTCGTCGAGCTTGAGGAGGCTCGAGAGACTCAAATAGACATTGATGAGATACCTGGTGAAGCACAACAGCCGATAACTCATAGTGATGAGCAATCGGTTGGACCTATTGTAACACCACATCTTCGTAGATCTGGTAGAACACATAATATTCCTGAGAGATATGGATTTCTCGTAAGTGAATCGAACGACGTGTTACTCATTGATGATGAGGAGCCTACCAGTTATGAAGAAGCGCTGACAAGTTCAGAAAGGGATAAGTGACTTAAAGCCATGAAGTCGGAAATGGATTCCATGTATGAAAACCAAGTTTGGAACTTGGTTGACCCACCTGAAGGCATAAAACCTATAGGGTGCAAGTGGGTTTTCAAGAAGAAAACCGACATGGATGGTAATGTGATTACCTATAAGGCTAGATTGGTGGCGAAAGGATATCGTCAAAAGCAAGGTGTTGATTATGACGAAACCTATTCGCCTGTAGCTATGCTTAAATCCATTCGGATGCTCCTGGCCATAGCGACTCATTATGATTATGAGATATGGCATATGGATGTGAAAACAGCTTTCCTTAATGGAAACCTGCTCGAGGACGTGTATATGATACAGCCTGAGGGTTTCACATCGATTGATAAAACCAAGGTATGCAAATTGCGACGGTCCATTTATGGATTGAAGCAAGCATCCAGGAGCTGGAATATCCGTTTTGATGAGACAATCAAAAAGTTTGATTTCTCACAAAATCCGCATTTAACCTTGTGTGTACAAGAAGGTTAGTGAGGCAATCGTGTTCTAGTATTATATGTCGATGACATATTACTTATAGAAGCGATGTTTCAATCTTCTGATCGATTAAGGTTTGGTTATCCAAGACATTCTCCATGAAAGACCTGGGAGAAGCAACCTACATCCTCGGGATTAAGATCTATAGAGATAGATCGAAACGGTTACTTGGTCTTTCGCAGTCTACATATATAGACCGAGTGCTAAAGAGGTTTAGCATGTCGGAATCCAAGAAAGGTTTCCTACCCATCAGGCATGGGGTACACCTTTCGAGGTCTATGTGTCCGCGCACAGAAGATGAGAGGATTTGCATGAGTAAGATTCCCTATGCATCCACAATAGGATCTATCATGTATGCTATGTTATGTACGAGGCCCGATGTATCGTATGCTCTGAGTGTCATGAGCAGATACCAGTCTGATCCAGGAATGTATCATTGGGTGGCTGTTAAGATGATCCTTAAGTACTTAAGAAGAACTAAGGATGTGTTCCTAATATATGGAGAAGGGTACATGGTGATACGTGGGTATATGGATGCCAGCTCCAGACAAACAAGGATGATTCCATGTCTCAGTCTGGGTATGTATTCACCTGGAATGGAGGTGCAATAAGTTGGAAAGGTTCCAAGCTTGACACTATAGTGGATTCTGTCACTAAGGCAGAAAACATTGCAGCTTTGGAAGCAGCAAAGGAAGCGGTTTGGATCAAGAAGTTCATCTCTGAACTTGATGTGGTCTCATCAATGATCCAAACATGTGTTTCGCCGCTATCATCTTATCAAAGAGATCATCAGTAGAAACGAAATACAAATCGAGAAAATTCCCACTGAAAGGAACTTAGCGGATCCTTTGACTAAAGCATTACCTCAAAGTAAGTTTGAGGGTCATGTTAGAGCTTATGGTATTGGATACCGTAGCGATTGGCATTAGGCCAAGTGAGTCTGTTAGTAATATATGAGAGATGTCCTAAGGCAATCGCCTTATGTATGAACCATTTATATGATAAATGAAGATTCACTATTTGAGTATACATGTTTTATGTATTTGATTGGATCTTAAACTCATTTACTGAATGTCCACGATACGATTCACAGCATGAGAGAATTTGTGATTGGATCACAACTAGTGAGTATCTCTACATGTGTAATTGTGATGTATCGGAATTATCCCTAGTCGATGAATTGATGGATTTGGACACCATCAATTACATTGAGAAGCACGAGGTATACTCCTTGGTGTATCCAAGCCCGATTCTCACCGACCGGAGACATTGTGATGTCCGGAGTTAATCGTGGATGCTAGTTATGGTAACTAGTTCATTGGAGTGACTAGCCGTAAGACTTCATATGGTTCTCTGCATATATAGATATGTCAATGAAGTTCTTACTGTAGCTTAAGTGCGATGTTCTTTTGACTTGCAGTATTCAAGTCATCTTGATCATGGAGACTTATGCTTTGACATCTTAAGCAAGCATCTCTAAGGAGATGTGGACCCGGGATGATTGGGTATAAGTCGAAGTGATCGAAGGTGTTTGAATAGCCTATAAAGGATTCACCACTCCTTGCGAGGAGATGTATACTCATGGCCTCTCGTCGAATTATTACTAAAGTCTTTGGCCAAAGCATTACATGTTTAGAGTAAGGTACTCTTCGATACATGTGCAGTAACTAGAATCCGTAGGACGAGGAAATGATACTTGGGCTAGGTGTGACGTAGTCAGCCTAGTGGGGACTGACACTATAGACCATGTCCTGAACCAAGTGGGTATAAGATGAGTGAAGGGAATGGGGCACGATTCATTCGAGCTGCTGAAGGGTTTCAGAAATAGTTCTGGATCAACCATTGATCTTTTCGGTTAATTGGGGATCATGATGTACTACTAGGTGTCACTCATGATCGTTCTATAATTAATGGTTAATTATAGAAGGTCAACATAAACCGAGAACCTATTTGGTCACACGCACAACGAGCGTAATTTGAAGAATTTAAAACGAGTTTGAGAATGAGATTCTCAGACCGAGAGAAACTAGGTTTGGTTGGACCAAACAAGAAGCGAGCATGAAATCATTTCAGTCGCAATGGAAGCATGGATGGGCCGTGTCTTATGAAGACATAATGGATGAACCAAAATGGTTTGGTTCTAATCCAATGGAGGAGAATAAACCAAAGGGTTTGGTTTATTTTAAACGAATGAACCAAAAGTTGGTTCGGTTTGTTTTAACTTAAAATAAACCATCATGGTTTGGTTTATTTTAACTTAAGTTAATGGAGCGGGTTAACGGGCCTTATGGTTATGATCCAATAACCATTAAGAGAATTAGTTCTCTATAAAAGAGGGCTTAAGGTGTTGTTAAGCCCTAATCCAAAACCCTAGCCTAATAGTTGTCGCCCACCTCCCCTTGGAGATTTCGGCGCCAACCCTCCTCCTTGCCACCGCCCACCTTGAAGCTCCTTGGCCGGCGTCCAGAAGGTGCTGACCTTCACTCTTGCCGGCGTCGAGCTATTGCCGGAGGAGCTCCGGTGATCTCCTTTGGGTTTGGCATCAAGGTGAGCTTCATCCTACCTTTTTGGCCGACCCTAATTCCTCCACCAAAGCTGTCCTGTTTTCTGGACAGCTTGTTTCCCTCTCGTCGGAGCGTTGTTTGGATGACGGTTGGAGCTCCGACAGCGCCTTACATACCGGGGATTCGATCTCCGGTAATCCTCAGAGGTGGAGGACGAAGGATTCGTCAAACGGTTGACGAATACCTCTCAGGAGAAGCGAGTTTTAAGGACTCGTCTTTGGATCCGAATTTGGATTCGGATCGTGATCCTCTCTCGATCACGTCGTCTTCAACACGAGGCTAGTAACCCGTACGAAGACGAAGCTCGTGACTTTGTGAAGTCATCCCGAAGATACTCGGCGTGGATACGGATAGAGACGATTCTAGCGAGGATCGTTCCGGTTGATGTCGTTCCCGCTACACGTGATACGAAAGGTAGACGTAGTTAAATTTCCTTTTATTGCAAATTTAAATTTACGGTTATGTCTACACATGTTGTACTATGCATGCGTGTGATGTGTGTGTTGTAATAAATATAGATTTATTATTTTTATTTCTTCCGCTGTGCACATGTTTACGAAACATGTTCGAACACACACTCGCCGCGGTGCCGGAAACCCAACAATATAACTATAAAATATAATTTTATAAGAGATATTATTGCTAATAAAAAGATTGTTCTTGAGTATATCCGTACACATATTATGCTTGCATATCCTTTTACTAAGCCAATGATTAGAAAGTCGTTTTATGAACATGTGAAGTCTTTAGAATTTTGAAGAATGTAATGATATTATAATAACAATCAAATATTGTAATTTGATTGTGTGAATTATCATAATCAATTTAGTGTATTTATTCATGTTACATTCAAATAATATCTTGGTGAGCATATTAACAAGTTAAGATTGATCCTCTCACATGGACAATCATCTCTATTTGTTAAGTATGAATAAAGGTAAGATCATTGCTTATAGGATAACTTGTGAAACTATATGTAAATAAAGGCATACCTATAAGCTAGAGTCACCTTGATAGTTGTATCAAGATAAGATCATTTTAGATAATGATCGAAGTAAATGTATCCACCGTTTATTAAACATGTTTGGAGTCAAATTGGAATTCATGAGTTGAATTCTGGATTAGGCATTGGGAATACCTAGATCAATATATGTACGATGTTAAATTGAGAAAAAACATGCACTCTTTTTAGTAAAGAGAATAACATCATGACATGTAATTCATACCACATGTGCTATGTCGATAATAAGGGTAGTAGGAGAATGGATCTCTGCTTCTCTACTATGTAAGCCCTTGAGATTATATGTTAATCTCAGTATTTGTCCTAAGTGACTATTTAGCTGTCTACTTGAAGTTTTAATCAGGGTCTGCTACTTTAACGTATAAACCTATTGACTATGAATAATTCAGTCTATGGAATATGACTAGAAAAATGACTGATTAAAATGAATGGATTCAAACTAAAAATGAAGATTAAATATTTTTACATCTTTTACAGATTATTCACTGATCGACCCATTTCTATTAAGTACAGAAGTGAATTATGAATATAAAAGATATGAAACATGCTCTTGATATAATGGTCATTATGAGAGATTAGAGATGCTCATATTGATGTAAATATTTTAATATGAGTAAATAATAAAGCATTGATGTCTCTTGGAGAATGATTGTGTGTCACCTAGAGAAAGGTTGTGTGTCATTTGAAGAGTGGTTGAGTCCCATTTGGTGAGTGACTAAGTAAGGTGTAATAATTTTCTTAGCAATGATCACTCAATGAGCAACTATGTAAGGTAAAACTACTTCCTTAACATTGATTGCTCATGGTGCTTGTTGTCGTACAAACTATTTTTCTAAGTATGAATTGGATGGTCCATTAGTCTTTGTGACTATCTAGTCTTTGCGATTATTGATCTCTATTCTATTAATTTTTGTAACTAACTAGTCTATGTGACTAGTGATCTCCATTCTTATTGGTCTTTGTAACCATTTGCCTTTGTTACTTAACTTGGACGAGTGGGAGATGTTAGTAGATGTTCCCATGACATTTGCACATTTTGTGCAAACATGGTAACCATCAGGTGTGGGTGGTTACACCTTTTATATATGTGTCCCAATCGTGATATGAGGGGGTGGATTATGATGTTTGAAGCATTACGAGAGAATAGAGAAGGGGTGAGTCGTTGTGAAAGCTCTGCAGAATTCCTTCTGAGGCTTTGTGTCTCGCGATAAGAGAAGAACATCAAAGGAGTGACAGAGATTTGGTTTGTGGAAGAGCAAGGACGATTCGATTGCGTAATCATTCTTCAGACGTCGAGCATAAGATGAAAAGATCTACTTTTCCACATATCGATAAAATTTTGAAGGAATCAACGAACTCGCTGTAAGTTCTTTACAGTTTTATTAATTCATACATACTTTCAGTAGTTTCATATTCTAGCACTTCGATCATGGTGCAAGGCTTCCTCAACCAGAATCCACTTTTCACGACCACGACCATGATGATTATTCATGGATCTAGGACTTTGATACCAACTGACGTAGGAGAGAGCAAGATGAGAATCCTTTCATGTACGATATTCGAATAGAGAGTTGTAAAGAAATCAAAGGAGGAGAGAATTCACAAATAAAGATGAGTTGCCTCTAGATTTAAAGGAAAAGAGCTTTATTAAATAAAAAAATAAGATGTCTTTTTAAAAGTCTTATCCCTTGTTTAAATAGTTGGAGAGATGAAAAAAATTTCGAAACAAAGAACAAAAGTAACTAAAAAAAACATAAACTAAGTTGTGGTAGCCCGATTTGACTGAACCGAACGGTGCGACTCGATCGTGCACATGGACACGCCAGGTCATGCCCATGGACACGTTAGGTCATGTTAGCCTTTGATACTTTATTTTTGTCTCATTCCAATTCATAATAAAACATGATCATACTAGGAGCACAATTAGATCGTATGGGTTGTTTACATGGCCGTACCTAAAATTTTGATGATATGAACCAAGTTTTAAATAAATTATTAATGGATTAATTTTTAGACTCCTCATATTAATTTTTTAGATCTCTTTAGGACCTAAGTGTTTTGGACCTTTCTATAAAATCACCTCTTTGGTCTCATATCAAGTTTGGCCTTGGCGATTGGAAGACTCAAATTCTTCTCGCCAAGATTCGGAATGAAATATGGTCGTGCTAGGGATTCATGAGGATGTCAAAAATTTTATTAGAGGCTTCAATTGTTCTGTGTTGTGGTTCAAAAAGAAACAAAATCACACCCCCAAGGGTACGGTGTTGCGGCAAATGTGAAAATGTATCCCACGAGAGAATGCAATTCGATCCTCTACTGAGACAATGTTTGACGATGAATTAAAAAAAAATCATAAGGGTGACCCTTTGTACAGGAGTTTGCCCGGCAGATGGAGTAAGACTTCAGTGTTGAATAGTCTTTCAGAAATAACACGACTATAAAATCCGATATGGATTATCAAGTTACGAGTACTTCCCTGATATACTCAAATGGTTAATAGAAATCTATAGGGGTTCCGATCTCTTTCGATTGAGCTATTGAAGAAATATTATCGTAAAATCGTGGAGTCAAATTGACCACTCTAAAGAATTAGTTGGGTGGTCGAAGAACACTGGGTGCTAATAAAAATAATTGTATCATGAAATAAAAATGGATTGTATTATTGTATACTCCTGCAACATATACTTTATGACTATATATATATAATATTCCAACGAGAATTCTGTCGTCCTAATATGTCCTTGCAAATGGTTTACAGTTTTGGTATGTCCTCATATGCATCATGTAGTACAGCTTGATTTCTTTAATACCCGTGACATTTTTGTTAATTTTTGTTGGAGGTAATTTAGGTTTCCAAAATAATTGTTTCTGGCATCACCGATTAATTAAGAAAATAAATATTTTTTTCTCATTCGCCCTGGCACTTTATCAGTCAATTTCACAATCAACACAAAAGGATAAATTATAAAGAATTATATCTCTTAAATCGTTGACTAGAATAGCGAAAAACTTTTGAACCCAAATAAAAATTTTAAATTTGACATTAAAATTCAATTTTTATCCATTACAATAATAATTTCTGTAATGCTCTAGCTAATTGTCCATGTCTCATGCGAGATTTCTTTTTATTCATCATTGAATGAATACGAAATACAATTTATCTTCATTTATAATTCAAACATTTATTTTTTGAGAGATTCAAATTGAATATTTTTAGAAGAATTTAAATTTGAATGCTCTAATATTGTGTATAATTTTATGATCTAATAGTTTACCACTCGACCACGCTTGCAGGCAAAGTCGGTCCTGGGCGGGGCAGTTGGGGCCCCGTCCAGGGCCCAATGAAAGTTTTTTAAAAATTATATAGGAAAGAGACCTATTTTTATGGAAAAATAATTTTTTTTTATATATAAAAGAGCTCTTTTTTGTTTACTGCGACCAGAGCCCTGAAATATCAAGGATCGGCTCTACTTGCACTAGTAGACTTAAGTATTTATGGTTTTTTCATGCAGCAACATCTTTAAAAACACGTAAATTACTAATTTGCCCCGTAAACTTACTCCTATCGGAGCTGCTAAACTAAGAACAAATTTGATAGACTGTGATGCATGATCCAATCAATAATCAAATCTTATTCTATTAAGTGGCATGGGATCGATTATATGAATCCTTCTATATCATTGAGCTCTATCTCTTACTATATCATCATATATATTTAAATAAATTTTATCTTATTTTATTGTCATTAACTAAGTCTTTTATGATTTTACTCTTCCTCATTTAATATGTGTATTTGTCATATTTTCACATCATTTGATTGGAGCATTTATTGATTGTCTAAGTATATATTTGTACCATCTTAAATGTGTCTCTCAAAGTTTTTTCTTAATATATACAACTCTGACTTCCTCTCTAATACTCACATTTCCTATTCTATCCATCCTCGTATGTCCACATCTCCATCTTAACATTCTCATCTTTTACTCATGTGTCTGAATCATAGCTTAATATTCAGCGTCATATAACATAGTAAATCTAACTACTATTTTATAGAATTTCCTTTAAGTTTTGGAGGTACTTTTACGATCACATAAAATACATGATATTTTCCTTCATTTATAAGACATCTCTCTCAATCCCTTCATCGTCTTGCAAAAATGATCCTAAATACTTAAAGTTCTTAGTTCCAAACAATTCGTCATATCCTATTTTAATATTTGTCTTATTACATCCAATATTACTAAACTTAAATTTCATATTTTCTATTTTTATTCTATTGAGTCTAAATCTTTCACTTCTAGTATTTCCTGTCAATATTCTAATTTAGTATTTACTTCTTCACGTATCTCATATATCAAAATAATATCATCTACAAACAATATGTACCATAGTATTGTATCTTAAATGTGTCCAGTGAATTCATCCACGATTTGTGTAAAAAGATAAGAACTTAGAGTTGATCCTTGATGTAACCCTACCTTTATTAGAAACACTTCGGTTAATTCGCCTAAAATCTTCACTCTGATCGTTACTTTCTCATATATATCCTTAGTTAATTCAATATATGTTACGCTAAAGTCTCTCTTTTAGAATTTTCCATATAAGAGAAAATTTCTCTTATAACTCTATCATAATTTTTTTCTAAATCAATGAATATCATATGTAGATTTTACTTTTGCTCATGATATTTTTCAATTAGCTATTTGAGAAGATGTATAACTTTTATTGTCGACATTCCAAGCATGAACCTAAATTGATTTTCGAAAATCGTGGTATTCTTTCTTAATCTTTTTTCTATTACTGTTTCCCAAAATTTTATTATATGACTCATTAATTTAATACACATATAATTTGTACCAGTTGGTATGCCCCCTTATTCTTATATAAGGGAATTATAGTACTTACCTTCTATTGATCATATATCTTTTTTATTTTTAATATCATGTTAAATAATTTTGTAAGTTATTCAATACTTTATTTCCCTAGACACTTCCATACTTCTATAGAAATATTATCTGGTCCAACTATTTTTCTATTTTGCATCTGATTTAAAGTTTATTCTACTTCTGAATTTTAAGTTATATTATAAAAATTTAAATTTCTATACTCATGAGACCTATTTAAATTACCTAAGTTAAGTTAGTCATCTAATCCTTCATTAAAAATTTGATGAAAATACCTCTTCCATCGCTCTTTTATTTCTATCATTTACTAGTACTCTATTGCATTCATCTTTAATACATCTTATTTGGTTAATATCTATTGTCTTCCTTTCTCTCACTTTAGCTATTCTATAAATGTCTTTTTTCTCTTCGTTTGCATTTAATTTTTTATATAACCATTCAAAAGTTTCATTTTTAACTTCATTCACTGTTTTCTTAGTCTCTTTATTTATTGTATATTTTTTTTAAGTTTTTCTCGTTCTTACAAATATATAATTCCTTATAGATCGATTGTTCTTTTTTCCCTTTACTTTCTCTTGTACTTTCTCATTCCACCATAAAGAATTTTTACTTAGTGACGTATGCCTCTTGACTCACCAAGTACATTCTTAGCTATTATTTTTAACTTTGTTAGTATCTTATCTCATATCGTATTAGGATCACCGTATATTTCATCGAATACTTGTACGCATAACTTCTCCTTAAACATATTCGATTTCCTATTCTTTAACTTCCATCACTTAATTCTAAGAGTCATGTATATTTTTCTTCTATTGATACTATGCTTGAGATATATATCCAACACTATTAACCTATGTTGGATAATTAAGTTTTCTCCAGGGATGACCTTACAATTTTTTATAAATCTTTCTATTTTTCTTCCTAACTATAAAAAAGTAAATTTGTGATTTATTATTCTCATTTTTAAACGTGATCAAGTGTTCTTCTCTTTTCTTAAAAAAAGTATTAGGCAGTATAAGGTTATATGATATCGTAAAATCTAATATAGTTTTACCTTCTTCATTTCTTGTTCCAAACCCATAACCCTATGCATCCTCTCATATTCCTCATTTTTCACTCCAATATGCCTATTTAGATCGCCTCCTATTAAAATCATTTCATTTGATGAAATATTTTATAATACTTCATCTAGGTTGTCTAAGAATCTTGTTTTGATATCTTCATCTAATTCTGTTTGAGGTGCATATACGTTAATTACATTCATAGTTTCTTTCTCCATTACTATCTTAAGAACTATAATTCTATCTTCTTTCTAACTACTCCTATAACTCTATCCTAACCTTTAACAAACTATATACAACAATACCTACTCTATTTTTTTTATTTTACTTTTTCTTATATATCATAACTTACAACCCGAGTTCTATGTCATCTTTGCCTTTTTGTCTCTTGTACATATAAAATATTAATTATTCTCTTAATCATCGTATCTACTGTCTCCAATGCTTTATCAGTGAGAGTTCCTATGTTTCATATTCTAAATATTAAATTATTAATTTTTTTATAATATTTGCTCATATCAAATTTACAGTGTGAGAACTTTTATGTATTTAATACTACATCAAAATTTTCATGGAGATGTAACGGTCCTTATTGATATATTATAGTCTGATTCTGCAATGCGAACTTTTACATATTTATCACTATACTCGAGTTATGAAGATGTAACAATCCTTGTCAAAATGTTACAGTCGAATCCTAAAACGTATTTCATCTAAGGAACAATCTAATATTAGTTAAATAGATTCATTTATTAAATATTTATCTTAGTTTAATATGGACTGATAATCTAATATAATTTTTTTTTTTTATTCGGACTTGGGACTTTCATACATGATCAAAAGTTCTAAATTATATTTATTCCTTTTTTTTTTTTACAAAATTTTGAGACAATCATAATTATGTTTCTCTACGTCTATCTTAAAGACAGATTATTCAACCTTTAAAATCAATTATGTAACTTTAAATATAATATAATTGTTTTTATAAATAAATTAGTCCCGCACTCAACTTAACTCCGCATTTGAGCTTTATAATTATATAGCAAGTCAAAAAAAATTATATTATATATTTAACGTTGGATTATAGTTAATTGCACATAAAAAATATAATATCTCATAAGCCTCGACGGACAAGATAAGACCAGTCATTTTCCGAGGCATTCAATATGGATCGTAGATTTTTTTTCCCTGGTTTTTAAAATTTTTTGTTCAAATAATTAAAAGGAGAAAATAAAAAAAAATGATCACAAATATGAATGCGTTATCTCTGTCCGCATAAATATATAATAATAAATCCGTAGCGGGTACGGTAGATCACTGCGACTATCACTGCCAAGAAGGTTACTCCCCCCTGAAAATCATCTTGAGTGGTCTCACATGGCCTGGCGAATCACGCAGCGGGTACGGCTGGGATCCGAATCGTTTGCGCTTTTGATCTCTGCTCCGCCTCGCATAAATAATTTCTGTACGGAATTTCTAAAATCTATTTTCCAATTCCCCCGATGGAATCGCTGGATCGACCATTAACGTCGACCTCTGACTTCATATCTCTGCCTTGCGAACGCAACAAGTGGTCGGCCTTGAACGCGCCGGAGGGTTGGAAGTCGTCGCAGGATTTCCGGATCTCATCTCCGATCGGTCGCAATTAGATCTTCTGGTTTCCTTCGAAGAATGAGCTATTCTGTTGTTTCGTTGGGTTCTGTGATGGGGATGAATGCAGCCGCGGCCGTGATTCGTTCGCCTTCATTAACGGCCAATGGACTCTGGTGTGGAGGGAGGAGTTCCACGGTACGTAGTTCTTCTGCTGGTTCGTGTTCAAGGGGCTTTACTCGGTTGGGTTGCTTGGGCTGGCGGACAAGGTGGTGGATACGCAGGCCGAATGTTAGGGCAACGGAGCGATCATTTGGGAAGGGTTCGAGGAGCGTGATTAGTAGGGCGGTTGTTGCCTCTGATATGGGCGCGGAGGAGGAGGTCGGCTACAGCAGGTTTTTTCTTAGGCCCCGAAGTGAAGAAGGTTCGATACTGTTTTTGAAATCCCTTTCTGATTTGTTGAATTTATTTTTGATTCTTCCAATATGGTTCCTTGGATTTTTTTTTTTTTTTTACGCTTTCTAATTAGGATGAGGAGCTTTGCAGTTTTTCTCTGGAGAATGATTTCTCTGTGTTGTATTTATATTGCCCAAATTGTATCTGATAAAAAAAAAATTAAAGTTTGTAGCTGTCGTCATGCGTCATTGTGTATTCTATTGCTTCGATGATTTGATGGATATTGTACTATATGCTTCCTTTAACGAGAGTAAGGGGAGCATATAGTCTTTAGCTGGCAAAGCACCTTCTCCTTCCCGATTCCACAAAGTTCCCTGAATGCCGTTATGTTTTAGAAACAGTTGGCACTTTGTTTTGCTATACTAATATTATTTGATGAAAATCAGCCAACATTCAGCAATTGAAGTGGGTGCATTTATTCTGTTTATAAAATTCAGACTGAGTTTCTCTAGAAAAACAAATAGGCAAATTGTTTTTGGACTATATAATTGATCAACTTGGTTTATCTGCAGAGCTACTTCTTTGTATAAGGAAGGAAGTCGAGGCTAGAAAGCTTTCACCAGATATTGCTATTAGACTAGAAGAACTCTATTATAACTATCGAAATGCTGTAAGTTCAGTCTGAAAAATAGATTCTTTATATGTTTGCTATTGTAATTATCCACTCGGGGTATGAATACTCCATTCTGGCAGCATTTATTCAGACAACTCTGGGTCTCTTATGCCTCATTGTCGAACTGTAGGTTTCACTGTGTAGACTGTCTTTTAGTTGTTGCATGCCACTAGGTGATTAAATCCTACTTTTCTTTTCCTGTTTGGTTGCCAGTTATCTGTTTATCAAAAAGGAAACGATTTATTAAATTGTGTCAATTGTTATCAGTTGTATCCAGTGACAGCAAAAGTTTCCTTGAACCTGAACGGTTAAAACCACGGTCATAGGCCAATGCCTCTGATTTTCTTGTTCAATCTTTTGCCAATGATGAGGAAGATCTAGCTTTTCAAAATCTATCTAAAGTCAACTAGATGAGCTTATAGTCTTTGTTTACATACTTGTAGTTTTTTTCCTAGCACATTGTACTTTATGATACTTATGTTGATTTCATTACCAACTTAAACTATTCATAGGAAACTTTCTTAGTTGAAAATATTCGAGAGAATTTTTGGTTGAGGATAGTTGACATTTAGTTCACTGAATGAGTTCATAATTCTCCCTTGGACATTTTGTATGCCTGTTGTTGGAAATATTTTTCCATCCTCAGAACACCAAGAGAAACTAAATATAGTCATCTTTTCCTTTGAATTGTCAGGTTATGCAAAGCAGGGATCCTAGTGCAAGAGAGATTATTTTATCTAATATGACAGTTGCATTCGATCGTATTCTCTTGGATGTAAAGGTATCAATATCTATTGTTTATTGCTTCTGACTTTTGGGAAATATGCTGATGGAAAAGACTAGTGATCATGAACCACCAAATTTCTTGCAGGAACCTTTTAGCTTTTCACCTTATCATAAGGCAATACGAGAGCCTTTTGACTACTACATGTTCGGTCAGAATTATTTGCGGCCATTGGTAGATTTCAGGTGTTATAATATTCTTGTTTGTCTGTACTTTGGAATCTCCTTTTTAAATTCATGTGAAGATAAATAGATAATTATGCTGGATTGAAATTTGTGTGAACCTTATAGTTCACTTTGGTAAAATAGTGTTGCTAGTCTATGGTTGTATATTTGAATATGATACCATAATAGTTCTTTTTGTTATGATCTAGCTTAGCATCAAAGTATCAGCCATGCTATTATAGAACATCAAAGTTTTTATTGGATGGTACACTCTTGTCAGCATGTGATGGAGTTGATAACTGACACTGAGTCATTTATGCCTTTGGGTTTCTTTGTACGCTCCTCATATTGTTTCATATTGTTAATTGGTCATCTAGTTATGTCAATTTTATTCAGTTGGCTAGCTGGCTGCAATACCTGTATACAATGAATTACAGTCTTTGTTTCTATCATAAATGGTAACTTGACCTCAGTTGTTTTGAGCACTTCATGTACAAGCATCAAATAGGTTATTGTAACAGAGGCTTTAATATCTATTGGCCTAGATGTTATGATTAAGCACTTATGTTATGATAGGTAAGGTTTCAGACCTTTATGGAAGTAAGGTGAGCACCTCTATCTAGGCATTTTCTCTGAGTGACAATCTTGTCCAACTTGCCTTCTTAGCCACGTTGAAGGCATCCATGTAGCAGATCAATCAAATTCCTCATTCCTCCAACTAAGCATTATTTTGAAATTGCATCTTGGGACAACACAAGCATAAATTTGCTAATTTGTGGGCATATTAGGACATATATAATCTTAAAGTGTAACTTTTATTGATAATACACCCAAATAATGAGCATCATAATATGCATCAATGCTTAGATGTTCATACTTTTTGGTAATCCTTTTCTTTGAGATCTGTAACCCTTCTTTCCTATGACATTTCTGGATTTTTGCTTAAACTGACTCACAATCTCGAATACAAATGATATCTCTGGTCTAGCAATTGTGTGATAGATGAGTGCTCACATAATGATAATAATTTTGGATGTCATGATCTTATACCATATTTTATGGTTCTATATTTTTGGAGTTACTGCGAGTATGTATCCAAGTATACCAACTTTGCAAGAGATTCATTGGCTGTCTTCTTTGAGATAAAGTCAATCCTAGCCAGCTGAAGGTGACTTCCACTCCAAGAAAGTAACATGGTCTCCTTAAGTATTTAGTAATAAATTTAGCTTAGAAATATTTTCTGATTTCTATAATACCCTATACAGAATATTATCAGCAAAAGCTGTAAATGTTGATTGTTAAAGCATCTAATCTAATTTAAATATATTCTAATTAAGGATGTTTAGGTTAGAATTGAGATCCTATTCAGAATGATAAATAGATATAGGATTGGATTGTAGGTTCTCAATATCCTACTTAGGATTTGGATCATTTAGGTCAATTTGGATCATCGTAAGATCCTAAGGTCTGGATCGTAATTTTAACTATCATGCATATTACATTTGCAAGTCTGATTGACCAATCTGTGAATTCTATTACTAGATCAATACATATTAGCTGAATTTATCTGCCAAATTGACTTGTCTGATGTCACCTTGCATAGAGCTCATTGGTGGGATAAGACCTCTGTGTCTTGGAGTGGCCTGTGCCTCTCATATTGTCTTAGCTCATAATCAGTCATATTTCCACTATCTTCATGATATTTTTCTCTGGTTATATGGTGCCTAAACTGATAAGTTTCCATATTTTCACTTTGGCCTTTGAATCTACTTGAAGTTTCATTTGTTTCCAGGAACACTATATAGACACTTTTAGGAGCCAATTACAATTACTGATCTATATGTCATACACAAGATGCATCTGTGGGTGTCAATTTGTGAATTAAGTTTCTAGTTATATGTAAATATGCTCGTTTGTTTAGAAAATTGATTTTTTCCCCAAATTATTTCAGATCATCATATGTTGGCAACCTTTCCATTTTCTTTGACATGGAAGAGAAGCTTAAGCAGGTGCTGATGGGTCATTGCATATTATTAGCATGAATGATCTTTGTTGTCCGGCTAATGCATTTGCTAAAATATGGGTCCCTATCTTTTTGGACCGCTTTATGCTTTGACTTACAATGTAAACTTCTGGTAATCAGATATGTTTTTAGAAAAATATGAGTTAGCTGGTCTTCAACATTTTATCTGGTATTTCGATGTTTAATCTAACTAATATCTTTTGTATATTGTAGGGCCACAACATTATTTTATTCTCCAATCATCAGACAGAAGCAGATCCAGCAATAATTGGATTATTGCTTGAACAAGCATTGGCATATTTTGCTGAGAGAATTGTAAGGCTGATAATAGTCTCATTCTTCTCTGTATATTTCAGTGCTGTTAAGCTGTTCTGAATTATACCTCAGGTTTTTGTCGCAGGAGATAGAGTAGTTACAGACCCACTTTGCAAGCCTTTTAGCATGGGAAGGTCCTTATGATTTCTTTGATGACCCAAAATAGAAAATTTGTATTACAATTGTGCAGTTAATCTTCAGCTACTTGTTTTGTGATGCATGCTTGTGTTTCAGAAATCTTCTTTGCGTATACTCAAAGAAACACATGCATGATATTCCTGAGCTTGTTGAAATGAAAAGAAAAGCAAATACTAGAAGCCTCAAGGAAATGGCCTTGCTTCTGAGGTATGCAGTGTTTTCATGCTTCATTTTTTTTTAAATTTTGAACATTTATAGATTTACACTTGTCACTTAGAGCTATCTGATTAGCTATCAAAGAACTCTTACAGATATTACTGCATTATCTCCATTTTGAGTACTTTTCTCTGTGATATTGGAACCTAAACTCTGTAATGTTTAGTTTGATGATCTAGTGCATTTTAATCTCTTACCAGTTTGTATATACAAACTTTTCTTTTGTTGTTTTAGAGAATATCAAGTTGAACGGCAACCAAGCAATGTTCTTGGATCTCTTTTTTCAATTGACCTATCACCTTCCATACTTGGATTATTCATGTACCCCCACTAGCTATTGCACTGGCACATTCAATCAGACAAGGACACTCCCATTGACCATGTGCTAATATTTTAGAAAATGAGATGTTGGGCATGCCTGTGCTGTATATTTGTACTTCAATTCAAGTAACAAATCTTATTGTACATCAGTTATTAGCGATGCCATCCTTGAATGTATCTAAGCAAACTCGTCTCAATGTGAACCAGTAACTTTATCTAATGTGAATATGATGTGCCTAGCAGGAGACGTACTGAAGCATCTATGTGGCATCTTACATTGCTGCTGTGAGATTGAGAGTTCTGTGGTTGTGAATTCCAGAACATCTAATTAGGTCACACAACATAATAATTTACTCTTTTAGATCACTTAAGATTATTCTTTGATCTCCTATTATGTGGTCAATTACTTTCACCAGTTAAGTTTAAGGATTCACATACTTTTAGATGACAACTGTCATATAGATATTCCTTTCAGATACCCAATGAATTAATTTTTTTAGTATGGACTATCCATAATATGCAGTTATTTCATCATTATTGGTAGACAAAATATTATAATGATGGTTAACATTTAAAGTGTCATTTTGTGCTTTAGTAATCATTTTTGGGTAAATTTGTACAATTTTGTTATTGTACCCAACGTTTGAAGTGTCAAGCCATGTCGGTCAGCATAGACGAAATTTATCATTCTATCTGCTGATTAACATGTGAAACTCTTGGCACACCAAAACAAAAGAGATCGAAGCAGAGGGAAAATAAATCAAATAAGAAACATTGAAAGAGTGGAGAAGAGGAAAAAGTTAGTAGGGGAGAGAGATAACACGATCGCAAGTGTAGTCATTGTTGCATGTAGAAAACACTGTGGGATCTTCAGGTGGCAGGTGGTTGTGGACGACAGGCAACGAACAACCACAGGTGTGTAGGGTCGATGGTGGTGTTGGCCGGCTAGAGGGGGGTGAATAGCCCTCTTTCATCGTATGAGCGGAAGTCGTTCTTAATCGTCTACAATCAACGTTAGTGCAAGCGAAAAATACAAAGCAAAGACAATTAAAAACAAACACAAAGATAAACAAACAATTCGCTAACACCGCAATGTAACGCGGTTCACGGCTGCGCTGCTAATCCACGGTCCGATTCGTCCACGATGAATCACTCCGCAAGCTTTCACTATTCTCTCCTTTGCACAAAGCTAGGTGGAGGTAACCTTTTCTTACAAAATCACTCCTCTTGCAATAAGATGAATATAAGCACAAGGAAGAGGAGGAAATTCGTTTGGGTACTTTGGGAGATGTTTAGAATAGAAGCATTAGCCTCCCAAAAGCCCACACCCTCTCTTTTTATAGAGAGGGCTGATTTCTTCCGTTAGCGCCGCGATCATCGCCGCTTGGCGATCGACTACCGCCACTACAACGGCCTC
Source organism: Wurfbainia villosa (assembly GCA_025175895.1). Lineage (NCBI taxonomy): Eukaryota > Viridiplantae > Streptophyta > Magnoliopsida > Zingiberales > Zingiberaceae > Wurfbainia > Wurfbainia villosa. The sequence continues at coordinate 13,477,462 of CM045991.1, read as the reverse complement.
CTCGAACACGTCGATCGATCCGTTGTAGTCAGCGGAACCCTTGGCGATCGATGTATCCATCGCCGATCGCCTCCGTAGTCGACTGCCCAGTCGGCTACGAGCGGTTCTATGCCCAAAACCTTCTCGACCATTAGCGCGATCGATGGTCTTGCGATCGGCGCGATATATGATCATGACTGGGCCAAAAACCCATCGATCGGATACCAATCGAACCCGTTCGATTAGCGCCGATCGGCGCCATGAAGTGGCGATCGGTGATGGAAACCTCATCCGACACTTAGCCAAATGGCCAAGTTTCACCTAAGGGCACTACCCCTTCCCGGGTTACATTCGCTCACTCTCATCCCTCAGAGTCCCTCACCTTTGAAGTTATTTTCGTCCGGCCACGTCCCTCGGATACGCCAAGCGCACGGCTCTGCAGCGCCATCCTTTGCATCTTGCCCTGAAGTCTACTTCCTCCGGCTTCACTCCAAGCTCCTCGTCCGGCGGTCCCTCGGATGCTCCAAGCACACGGCTTCCGCAAAGCCATCCTTCACCGACTCAAAGATCGAGTCATGAGAGGTGAAACTCGCCAAGGCTCCATGTGCGAATTACTAAGTCCTGCTAGACTCCAATGCACATATCAAATCACAATAACAACCTAACTTAAACCCTTTGTCACACACATCAAAACCATATCACGGCAAGAGATTGCCCTAACAATCTCCCCCTTTTTGATGTGTGACAATCCGTTTAAGTTAGGTAAAAACATTTGATAAACTATTAAGGAAAGAAAGCATGTAAATAACATGATTAGCAACTCTCCCCCTTAATACATGAAACTCCCCCTAAATACATTCCCCCTTACTTAAACATATATCTTTCTTCCCCTTTGACACCATCAAAAAGATTAAACAGGGTTTATATGGCATGACATTAAGTCTAGAGAGAAGCAAAAACCAAAAACAATAAAAAACCTGATAAAATCAAGTTATCGTGCAGACAAGACATCATTGATCAGCTATCAAGATGATCAATGATCGTACAAAGTAAATCAGATTTTCTAATTTTTTGGACGAAATTCAGAAATGCACTATAAATTCCAGAAAATTCGAAAAATAGTAAAATTTGGGGAACATATTTCTTGTAAGTATATTTATCAATGAAAAATAGTTTTTCATGAAAAATCATTATATTTTCAAAGATTTGTCAAAAATCCAAAAGCTTAAAAAACAACTAGGTTTTTGATCAAGTTAGTATTACTTTTAACACCTAGTTTTGGTTTGAATTGTTTCAAAACATGAATACACAGATTTTAAAGTAAGAAATTGTTTTGAAAACATATGAAATATCCAACCATGATCTTTGGACAATATATCTATGAATTAAACATAAGCCTTCCTCATGATTGGTCTATTATTGCTATTTTGATACCTTAAATGATCATCTAAATGCCATAGGCATTAGTGGACATTTGTATCATCCTAACATCTCACTCATGCTATGTTTTCAATCAAGGTAGCCTATGGTGAGTGTGAGATGTGTCCTAAAGGTATTTGTGTATACTTAACCATCATTTTCATACAATTCTATACAAGGTTAAGTATCATCCTATCATACCACATGATCATAAAAAAATATATATGAATTGATTTCACATTATGATCATGAAATAAGAGTATTCATCAATTAATAATCATGCATTAGGTATGATTTATGATAATAAGTCAAATATCACATAGAGCATGATTTAAACCTTATTGCCCATGATTATGTGCTAAATATCAAGATCATAAATCATGATTGCAAACATATGTAACAAGTATATTAATCATCATGATTTAAGCATTATTATCTATTTTTGGGCACATTATTATCACCCAACACTATTTCAAAAATTATGTCCCGCCATCCTAAATCAACCAAAAATATGATATAGGTAAAGTTCATATGGTTGACTATTCTAGGGTTTTCCTAACCCTTAAGGTTGGATTTAGGAACCCAAAATAAATTCTTTCCTATTGGGTTCACTAAAAATTCCTTAGGGATCCATTTTCTAGCAATTTTTTTCTTGACCCCTAGCAATTAAGCATTTATAGGCCTTTTCATTTTTATTTTCCTTATATCCTAGGTCTTTCTTATTGAAACTAGCTATTTGGCTCCCTATGATCATGTTAAGGGTGTTAGAGCCAATTGTAAATTTTTCTAGGGTCTTGGTCAAATGGTCTACTTTTTCCCTTAGGGCCCTATTTTCTTCCATACATGCATCATTAACATTAAATGACATATAGTGATCATGTGAGCATGCATCATCATGACTAGAAGAAATATTTTCATTATCATTTAAGCATGCTTTTTCTAGTTTTTCTTCTAAGTCTTTAATTTGATCTAGCATGCATTTGTTCTTTTTCTTTACCCTAAACAAGTCCTTAGTGAAGCTAGAAATAATTGACATAATTTTCTTAGGGGAAAGATTTGTTACCTCACTTATCAAATCCTCTCCCGATGATGAGGATGTAGAAGAAGCTCCCCCTTCACTCGAGCTCTCCTCAATTCAGTTTGCCTCTTCATTTTCAGAGGAGGAGGAATCTAGGTCGTCAAATGCCATTAGGGCAAGGTTTGAGTAAACATGTTCTTCCTCTTCTTTAGATGAGGATGATGAAGAGGGATCATCCCATGTCTTTGCTTTTAATGTCTTTGCCTTCCCCTTTTCCTTGGCCTTCTTCTCTTCTTCCTTTTTCTTCTTGCTCCCCTTCTTCTTCTTTTCTTCCTTCTTCCTCCTCTCTTCTTTGCTCTTGTTTAGGAGGGGACAATTGTCCCTTATGTGTCCCTCTCCTTGGCAATTATAGCATATCACCTTCCCCCTTGGTCTTCTTCTCCTATCATTAGATTTATTAAATTTAAAATTTTTCAATGCACGCCTTACCTTCCTTACCAATGTAAGCTTCTTCCGTGCTATCCATGGAGGAAGAGGAGGATGCTTCATCGGAGGAGGAGGAATTCTCCATCTCTTTTTCCCTTTGTTGGCCATTAAAGCTACTCCTCTTGAAGGTTGAATTCTAGGCTCTTCTACTATTCCTTCAAGCCTTGTTTCGTGGAGCTCCATGGTTGAGAAAAATTCCTCTAAGGTGATAATTTCTAGATTCTTGGAGATGTAAAAAGAATCCATCATAGAGCTCCATCTTGAAGACCGGGGAAAGGCATCTATAGCCTTCATTACCATATCCCGGTTGGAGAGTTTTTCCCCTACACTTGTCAAACCGGTTAGAATTTCTTTAAAACTAGAGTGTAGGGATTTTACCTTCTCTCCCTTTTCGAGTTTGATATTGGATAATTGGGATCGAAGGACATCTCTCCTTGCTAGCTTGGCCTCAGATGTGCCTTCATGAATCTCTATGAGTTTCTCCCACATCTCCTTGGCGCTAACACACTCTCCTATCCGGTTGACTTCTTGTTGGGGGAGTACATTGTAGAGGTGATGTTTGACTTTTGAGTTTGCCAAGTACTCTTCCCTTTGCCTCTTGCTCCACATTGATTTTTCCAATGACTCCCCTTCTTCATCCCTAGGCATTTCGAAACCGTTTTCCATAATTAAAAGAATTTCGAAGTCGGTTTCGAAGAATACCTCCATTCTCTTTTTCCACCAAGAGAATTCTCCTTCAAACTTTGGTAGATGAATGTTTGAGCAGGCCATCTCTTGATATATTGCTTGTGTTGGCGGTTAGTCCTCAACAAGCGTCTTGGCTCTGATACCACTTGTAGGGTCGATGGTGGTGTTGGCCGGCTAGAGGGGGTGAATAGCCCTCTTTCGTCGTATGAGCGGAAGTCGTTCTTAATCGTCTACAATAAACGTTAGCGCAAGCGGAAAATACAAAGCAAAGACAATTAAGAACAAACACAAAGATAAACAAACAATTCAGCCGCTTAATCCATCCGATTCGGCCCACGGTGAATCACTCATGACTTTCACTATTCTCTCCTTTGCACAAAGCTAGGTGGAGGTAACCTTTTCTTATAAAATCACTCCTCTTACAATAAGATGAATATAAGCACAAGGAAGAGGAGGAAATTCGTTTGGGCACTTTGGGAGATGTTTAGAATAGAAGCATTAGCCTCCCAAAAGCCCACACCCTCTCTTTTTATAGAGAGGGCTGATTTCTTCCTTAGCGCCACGGTCATCTGCCGCTTAGCGATCATCACCGCCACTACAACGGCCCTCTAAACACGTCGGATCCCGTTGTAGTCAGCGGAACCCTTAGCGATCGTGATGTATCCATCGATCATTCTGCCTCCGTAGTCGACTACGGCGGTTACGTGCCCAAAAACCCTCTCGACGATCATTGCGCCATCGGCGATCCGCCAATACCGATCACTGGGCCAAAACCCATCGATCGGATATCGGTCGAACCCGTTCGACTTCGGAAGCGATCTATGAAGTGGTAGTCGACTGATGTGGGGAAATCTCATCCGACACTTAGCCAAATGGCCAAGTTTCACCTAAGAGCACTACCCCTTCCCGGGTTACATTCGCTCACTCTCATCCCTCGGAGTCCCTCACCTTTGAAGTTATCTTCGTCCGACCACGTCCCTCGGATGCGCCAAGCGTACGGCTCTGCAGCGTCATCCTTCGCGTCTTGCCTTGAAGTCTACTTCCTTCGGCTTCACTCCAAGCTCCTCGTCCGGCGGTCCCTCGGATGCTCCAAGCGCACGGCTTCCGCAAAGTCATCCTTCACCGACTCAAAGACCGAGTCATGAGAGGTGAAACTCGCCAAGGCTCCATGTGCGAATTACTAAGTCCTGCAAGACTACAACGCACATATCAAATCACAATAACAACCTAACTTAAACCCTTTGCCACACACATCAAAACCATATCACGGCAAGAGATTGCCCTAACAAGGTGTTCGACTAGCAGTCATAAGTGGCAAACAATCATAGGCAAGTGTTGGTGGGATATGTGCGGCTTGCAAGGAGGAAATGGGAAGGGGAGCGATGGTCGTAGATGATGGGTGGTTGTGTACAGCAGGTAGCTAGTTGGCGACAACAAGTGGTGAGCGGCAACACACGTGTTAAGGAAGAGGGGGCACATGCAGACTAGAGAGGAGTAGAAACAACAACGACAATCTAGTTTTATTCTATTAGGTGGGGTCGGCTATATGGATCCTTCTACGCCATTGGGCTCAATCCCCTACTATATAATCATCTATACTCAAATAAATTTTATCTTGTTTTATTATTGTTAATCAAGTCTTTTTTGATCTTCCTCTTCCTCGTTTGATATGTGTATTTGTCATAGTTTCACATCATTTGACTAGAGCATTTATTGGTCATCTAAGTACATGTCATACCACCTTAAATGTGTCTCTTGGAGTTTTTTCTCAATAGATGCAATTCCGACTTTCTCTCTAATGCTTTCATTTCTAATTCTATCCATCCTTACATCCACCTTAACATCATCATCTCAACAACTCTTATCTTCTGCTCATGTTCTCGAGTTGTAGCCTAATTTAATTAAATAACTAAATAATTCCTACCATAAAAAATACAACTAACCTAATTAAATACGATTAGACCAATTTTTCCTATATATGAATTTGGCTTAGTTTTAGATCTACCAAAATAGATCCAAATCGAGTTTGGTTTGGACCGACTTAAACTTAATTGCCATATCTACATGATTTATTTAACCTAAAGTTAAAAAACTCAAAATATTAATTTCATTGAGCTTAATTAGATATCAAAAAAATTTAGAAAACTAATTTTAAATAAAATAAACTTCTAATACTTAATAGAAGTAAAAATTTTCTATGTTCTAAGTTTTGTAACGTTGAGATCACGAATTTGAATCACGGAAATAGCCTCTTACAATGCAAGATAAAATTGCATTTAATAGATCCAATATAGTCCAACTCTTCTCTGAATTCTCGTATTGGAGGGGACTTCGTGTATCATATTGCATTTTTGCTTAAGTTTTGTAATGTTTAAAGATTAATTATGATTATAATAGATGCGAATTGATTAGACAAGATTAATTTATTTAAATAAAAATGTATTTTCAATTTAAATGTGATTTTATCAAAAAAATCTTAGATTTTTGAATTTTATATATTTAATTTATAGAAACTTCATAATTATAAAATTAAGTAATTTAATTACAAAATCTAAAATATAATTTAAACCTTAAACATAATATTTTAAGCCTCAAATTTTAAAATTTTTTGAATTTTTTATTTTTTTTGTATAATCTAATAATTATAATTTGATAAATTTTTGAATTATTTCACCTAATAGAATAGGTTTTTTTTTATTTAGGATTTTATCATACAAAAATAAAAAATAATATTCAATGCTTACATCATTAAACATGAAAATATTTTATCAAACTACGAGCTCAACAATAACACTTGAAATATAAAAAAATATTTATGACAATTAAATATTAACAAAAATAATTTTTAATTAATATATATTTATATTTTAAATGAAAAAAATTCAAACCATATCAGCATGGTACAATACAATATTGAAATTGTATCGTTTTGGTTCGAGACTGAAACTCTAGCACAATTTGAAATTTTAAATCTTGATTGTACCAAGTTGACACTCGCATATATATATATATATATATATTTTGCACGCGTGAGAGAGAACTGCGATGTGGCATTTGATCGCCACGTCATCGCCTCACGCCAAGACGAAGAGCGCCACAGCACGGCAGATCGCGAGCGTGTATATATATATATCAGGTATTAGGTACGATTTCTCTTCCCTACTAATCCTGATGGTCGACCGCCCTGGCCCCACGGAAGTTTTCCAACGGTCGACGTGGGTAAATCAAGATGACGCGTGGCCCGAGCACATTTGAACCCATGTGGCACCAGGAAAACCGACCATGCTGAGACGGAGGGGTTGATTTCTACCACCATCCGCACAGCGCGCGCTGCCAAGGCGGAATCGACCCCTGGAAGTGCAGAGGGGAGCCTCGTGATTAACCAACTTGCATATTTGATATACAACGAAGTGTGTCGATATGAATTCAATTGGGATTTGCCCTTTTAATCTACTTTCACTTGATTTCCGTTTAGAGCAATTTGGATAACAAATTGAGTAAAAGTTGGAAACCATCAAATTAACTAATGATATACGTCATTAATAATAGTATTTGTAATAATGTTTGACTAGGTGGAGTCTACTGATATTATAGAGTAAAAAGTTTGTACAATACTCATTATGATACCAGATGACATGACTGATACAAAAATGTTTTGTTCCAGATGGTGACAAATACTTGGGGAAAAAATGATACTTTAAACCTTACCGCAACACTAAAGTATATCTACAAGTAATATTTGATATAATCTCTCAATTTGCAGATTTTGCATAGCTTGCTTGGTCGTTGGATGTGCTTAATTCACTCAATTTGCTTGGCTTGCCCATACGGCCCTTTTCTCCCCTCTTGGTATCACCCTATCCCCTTGGGATGCTCTTGGCCCATCTTATTATGCCTGCCTTACTTGGTCACTCACTCACTCCTCCAGTTCCCTGTTCGTTCAATACGCATGGCCTAGCTATTCTAGTAACCTCTCTATCCATTCAACCTATCAGCAAACTAGATTTTTTTGTGTTGATTTACCTGTTCTACCCCTTAAGCTATTCCTCTGTGCCGTTTGATCTCTATTCTTCATAGAATGGAATAGATAGAAATACTTATCCTTTTGAATGCTATAAGAAATAGCTATGAAGGATAATAGTGAGAAAAAAAATTGTCTGGGAATTATTATTTTATGAAGAATAGAATGGCTATTCGAACTAAATGCAACATAAATTAAGTAGTTAACTAATTTATAAATAATAATAGCTTATAATGATTTAAAATATTTATATTGAATTTAGGTTAGCATAAACCTATAAAAATAAATAGTATCAAATATTAAAAACCTCTATCCCACCTTCTTGATTACTAATTATTAAAAAACTCTAACCCTTAGCCTATTCCTCACCGACTAGTCAAGCCACCATCTCTCTCCTGTCCCTTTCCTGTCCGGACTCTTGACAATGAGAGCTTGTCTCCACATTCTATCTATCTGCATTCAGCAGCGCTCACATACACTAAACCTCACCCTTCTCACACCTATTGTGTCATTTTTTTCCTTCAACAATACAGATTTGTCTCTGTGGACATCATTCAAATTTTACTTAGTTTTGACTAGTATTGTCTGTGAAAGATTGTCACAGGCAATACCACTGCACTTTGCTTTGTCGAAAATGTGCTAGTTTTGATTGTAAGTTGGAAAATGATGTTTTAGCCATGCTAATCGAACAAGATATTTAATTCTTGATCTCGTTGTGAAAGATTGGGCTCTATACTCCATATGGATCATGCAAAGTCATAAAAATTGTGGTTGAGTCATGTGCAAACATCATATTCTTTTGAATGAAGGTTAAGGATATACTATTAATGATATCTAAAAATTTTTAAACTTAAACAATGGCTAATTGTTTATTAGTGTTATTTAGGCCCACAAAGTTACAAACCTTTTTCTTTTTGTCTCTGTTCTAATATGGGTTACACTTGCCCATCTTAGTGGGTCCTTGAATGTCGGGAATGCTGACAACCAGTAATATAAAATCTGGTGTTTAACGTAGACAAATTCATCCTAGTCCATCTTTGTTTGCTAGCAAATGGTTTTTTTGATAGTATTAATTTATTGTTTCACATTTGTATATATCATTAGAATCAATTATAGTTGGGATCATGCAATTCGGATCCGTATTAGCAATGACTGATCCAATTTTTTTATTTTGAGAAATTGATATTTTACAGAGATTGTATAAAGAGTTTAGAAAAAAGTTTTTAAAAAATCTATGAGATTAGCTAGAAATTAGTTAGATTATATTATAAAATTGATGACATCCACCAAAGATTAGTCAAATATAAAGAAGAAATGGATGAAATTGAGTTGAAATTTGGTCAAAATTTAGTGGTCCAACTTTCCTTTTAATCCCAATTTGATTTTTAGAGAACTGGCATAGGAAGGAGAAAGGGACTTTATTTATTTCCCTCTAGAATTGCTTATCCTTGCTTCAATTCGAGATTCACCACGAGATTAAGGTGTGCTCGTTCAACCTTACCATTGCTCATCACTCGGTAGACTCAATACTTCATTCATCTTTCCCTCACTATTGATTGACAAGGTTACTATGAATTGATCTCTCTTGGTTAGCAATAATCCTAAAACTACCCTTCAACTAAAACTAGCTAGGGATAAAATAAAATTATATTAACAATTTAATATAGGAATATAAATATGATTTTATTAATGGATATATTTTTATTGTTTATTAATTTTTATACTGATTAATATGACAATATCTATATATTGTATTATTAATAATTGGATATGTAATGATATATAATAGACTTCTTAATACTTTGAACATCTATTTTTCTTTTTCCTAACAATTCTGATCTTACGATCCTAGATCAGGTATGATCAGCACTAAGATTTTTTTTTTGCTTGATCCTGATCTAGATTCAGATATAAATTTTGACAATTTATTGATGAATTATTTTTTTGACTATTTGATGTTGATCCCAATCCCGGTACTGGTTTTGATAACTATGTTATCACTATAGGGATAAAATAAAAAAACCCTACATTTATGCATCTGTGTACGCATAACTTTCATAATAATGTTATTTTGTTGCATTGTTCATCTTGAGTCTATTCACTATATCTTGACATCTTTAGCATTCATAATTCTTTATTGGCATTTGTTTTTCTTTCTCTAAGGATAAATCATATAAATTCATGAACAGACAAATTCTAATCAGATAAATCATATTGTTGTAGTGGCATTCATAATTCTTTATATTCTTTTGTATGCATTTATTTGTTTTCAAATGTAGGGGCGGATCACAGATAATATGGATTGCACCAAGTGGTGGTAGGGACCGCCCTAATCCACTCACAGGAGAATTGCATCCTGTATGTTTTTCTTAATTTATATTTTTGCCCTTGTCAACCCTCTTCCTCTTTGATTTATTTTATAGTATTTCAAGATTCAATCGAACAATATAATGTCTTTATTTTTGTAATAAACATTTATGTCCTGCCGTTAAATTATCTTATGCATAGTTCTATCAATTTTATGGACATGGGCTTTTTGGATTTTAATTCATGTTAAAATTGCTTATACCTTAGCAAACAGATATGATTGCTAAATCACTATTTATTACTCCATGAGGTGATGATTCTTTTCAGATATATCTTTTGTTGTTATTAGACATACCCATTGCAAATTGATGGCCATGCTCTTTATTCTCTTGAGAGTTGAGAATACTTTTTATATCTTCGTATCAAGTATCAATTGCATCATGAAGAACAATTATGTCATTATGATGAAGAGTCATTCCCACCGATATGTTCTGAAAAAGCTGTAGATAACTTCCTCTTTGAAACGAAAAACGAAAAACAGAACACAATCGTCAGCAGCAGATCCTGATAGTCCATGTGGGTTTGGACATACAATGTGTGCAATTAGATCAAAATATGATATTTGAACACATCTGGTACTTATTATTTCTTAGTTAACTGACATATTTAGGGATACTTGTGCTTGCAAGCACCCATCTAGGGTACTATCAAAATGGAAAACATCCATTCTAATAGAAAGATTAGTGATTAAGAACGGCATTAACTGAAGTTTTTTTGCTTAACATTCTTTTGGGTTGCTAGCCTAGGTTGATTCTTGCTTGAGAAATTTTCCTCGTTTTTCTTGGTCCTCTTGTGATATTTTCTTTCCACTCATTGTTTTTTGATATTTGGTTATTGTTACACTGATAGAATGTTTTCAGGCGCCATTTGATCCATCATCAGTGGACAATATGAGGAGGCTTGTGGACCATTCTGGCGTAGTAGGGCACATGTATCCCCTGGTGTTACTATGTTATGATATCATGCCTCCGCCACTAGAGGTAACTCTTCTAAAGAGTTGTAGTTTAGTCTCAGCATATTCTGAGGTGTCCTTGGTTGTATTTTTCCCGTAGGTGGAAAAACAAATTGGTGAGAGAAGGAAAATTTCATTTCATGGAGTTGGTTTATCTGTGGGTCCAGAGATGAACTTCAATGAAATCTTGTCTAGTTGTGAGAACCATGAACAAGTTAGTAACTATTCATGATTTCTTAGTTTTATCAAATGTTCCTTTTAACTGGATAAGGCAATAACTTGGCTCTGCCTGGATTCATTGAATTATTGTTCATTTCCCTGCATCAACTATGTGGTGTGCATGTTTATTAAAATTGTATGAAATACATCAAACTTTTTGTTAACAAAGAACAATAACTTAGAATACTAAAACGATTATATGTCTGATTTCCTTAAAAGTTCTTGTATGTCGATGCAAGATTACATTATCATGCATCACAAATCATCAGTAGAGTATGAAGAGCAAACCTTAGAATACATACTAAATACGTTTAGGTAAGTTCTCTCAGTGAAGTAGATTAAAAAATAATAAAGGAAGGAAAACAGAAAAAATGTTTCTAACTTGAAATAAAAAAAAAAATATTCTCTGTCTCTCAATCTATTTGGACTTTCAGTGGGGATACAACTTGTATATTTCGTGCAACACAATCTTGTCCTGTGGAAGCCAAATGCATTAAAATAGCATTTTCTGATATAATATTTAAACAAGCGTGAGTGGAAGATGAAAAAATTTACTAATGATCACCTTGCTCTTGGTGGTAAGAAATTACTTTTTCTCGATGCAATTAGATGTCAGTGGCGTATAAAGCCATTATTAAATATTTTTTGGCACACCCTTCAACACTAATCCTTTTTATTAATCAAATATACATTTTTCTAGGGTGTAGTCAAACTGAGGTGAGCAAAGTCATCCTTGACCTTATTCATGGCCTATAAAGACATTATTAAATAATTTTTGGCACCCTACAGCATCTATATTTTTTATTAATCACATATACATTTAGCTAGGGTGTAGTCAAACTGAGCTGAGCCAAGCTATACTTGACCATATTCATGGTTTTCCATTGAAAACATAAATGAGTTTACTTTGAGCTCAATTTCAGTTCAGGGTAAAAAAAGTTTTGTTCAAGCTTGTTTATTAGAAAGGCATATTGGCTTGGAAGTTTTACCAAGCTCAACTAGTAGTTTAATTGTGCTTGTAATTTATTTAAGACTCGATTCAAAGTGTGCAACCTATCTTATATGTTAGTTTTTATACAATAGACCCAATATGGTATGACCCTTTTCTAGGACTCCATATTGGCAAGAACTTCTTGCATCGGGTTGCCCTTTACATGTTATCAATTCTTTTAAACCAAAATAATATTAAATTCTTAGAATTTGTTTGTTGACTTCTTTTTGAGCATGTAATGCGGAAAAATGCTCATATAAACATGATAAAAGATTATTTAAACTAGTCATTTAAATCTATATGTATGAAGCATACATACAGTCATATATAACTTTATGTATGTATTCTTTTGTTGTGTTTAAATGACTCACTTAGAAATAATTTGTACTAGATCATGAACATTAACGAGGTGAGCAGTCCCTCTCCTGATATTCTCGTGCATTCATATTCAGGTTTCCAAACTTGCAAGATCCTTTTTATGCAGCATCTTCATTATAATATATTGTTATAATTGTTAATTGCCATTATCACTAGTTCATTAATGTTGTACTCATTTTCTGCCTACATATTGATATAACTTGCAAGATTATTTGCTGTTAAGTATTTCTCTTTGCAGGCTAAGGAGGCTTTTTCCTTGGCATTGTACAACTCTGTAATTGAACAATACAATGTGCTTGAATCTGCTATTTATGGAAATCAAGAACTAAATGCATCAAATTCCACCATCTCACTTTCACAACCATGGGTATAATCTCTTTCAGAGGTATTAGTTTCTATACCAGCTTTAAATTTTTTCATAAGTTAAGCACATGCCGTGGACAAATTTAAGATATTTTTTATTTTTCATTAATCTATTTATTTATTAATTGATTACTTGCACATTTGTGCACTCCAATCTTTCATGCATTGTTAAGGGCTTTGTGGAGTTCGCACTAGTTTTATTGTTGCCTCATGTAAGACTTACTTCATAAACCAAGTGATTGTAATTCTACAACTTCTCATACAGGATTGCTATTTAATAAGACATATAGGATACATGAAAATTGTTTCTGTTAGGCCTTTTATTGTGCTATTTGTATTCAGATTTTATCCCTTGATGTAAATGCATTTAGTGGGGGGCCTTTATTTCTATCTTCATCAAGCCATGTTGTGATATATATGAGTTATATCGCTTGTAACATTTAACGTCTTTGTCATCATCTTCATTAGCAAACCATATTTGTCCTAATTATTTGGGGTTGTCTAATAATTTATTCAACATTACCATTAACATTCAAACCTGAAGAAAATTGAAAAAAAAAAAAAACAAATTTATGAACTTCTATTGTACTTAAATATACCAAGTGGTGTTTATGTGCATAGCAATTGTAACAATAGAAAAGGAAACTAGCTTTGCTCCCATAATTTATGAATCAGACCTCATGATTTGTGGGTCAAATATCAGACCCTTGCATACTATTTTGCCTGATTCAGATTTTAACATATTTTTGTTAGGATGTAGAGTGAGCCACCTCAATCCCAAGAAAGTATTTCAACCTTCCTAATACTTTGATTTTAAATTCCTTCGTCAAATACTGACTTAGAAGTTCTCTCTCCCGTATCATCATTTATATCATCAATGTACACTCAGAGTGTCATGACTCCCCCTGAAGAAGTCTTTAATACAAAAAAGTGTGATTCCTTGGCTTTGTTTATACCCCATGACAAACATAACTCTTGCAAATATGTGAAACCGTACTTGTGGTGATTGCTAAAGTCTATTTAAGTCTAATTTTATTACAAAACTTCTGCTCGATCAGAAAATCTATACTCGGAATCATTTTAGACTAAAACTGTGTTTTCTTTTTCTCTAGGATTTTTGTGGCTAGATTTTTGTTGATTCACTGGCACTATCTCTGGATAATAACTGATCAGATGGCATAGCACAAAAGCGATATTTTTTAAGTCTTTGAAGTTTTCCAATGGTAATAGATGGTAAAGAGATCTACAAGTTGCACGATGCGTCAGTGGACTACATACTGCTGAAGCACAGCGGATTGAGACTTGAGAATGGATTGGTGGTTCATATTTTTGCATCTGAGAAATTAGAAAATAAAAAACGATGTGCCTGGTGTACATACTTGGATGACACAGTTCATGGCTAACCACCTGTCTCCCCAAGGAGTAAAGGGTTCATTAGAAGTAGCACCAGCATTACTATTCCATGATTAGTCCAAGGATGGTCCATTAAAGGATTCCAATACCTGTACGTTGTTCTAAAGCTTACGCCACCATTCTTCTTTATACAAATATTTTGCATTACAATTCCATTTGCTTTCAAGTCTACTGATGCTTGTTAAATATTGTGCTTGGTTTCTGAACCTAGTATGTGATTTTTTTTTTTTTTTTTTTTTTTGATATGCTTGTTGATGTGGATAACCACTCCGGTCGATTTCTACCTGTTTTTGTAAAAAAAAAAAAATGGAAAAAAGGAAAAAAAAAAATACTGTGGAATGAACTCAATGAAGTACTGTCGTGAGTTGGAGATGCTCTTTGAGCTCTATCTGCAATAGTCATATGAGCTCCTTTAATCTCGAGAATTTGTAGTCTGTTATTTGCTTGATACGATATGCAGAGCACAACCTGTGGATTGCTTGTGAATCATAACTGACCCCATGATGAGTCCAATTGTCAATCCTCCTACATTCCGTTGTCGATCATTGCCGGACTAGATCCGACGGCTAGCACCCCCTTCTCCTTTCCTTTCCCGTGAAATATCATTCCTCCATTTATTAGGGTCCTGATCAAAAGGGTTTCAGTCCTAATGAATGAGATAAGATCTACTCATCGATCAAAAGGCTTTCAACCCTAATGAATGAGATGAAATCTCTACTCGTCGTCATGGAAATTTCATCGACATGTGTCACTTCTCCATTCAATTCATGTGACAAGGAAACACGATGTGGTCTAAAGCTAATTATCTTCATAAGTGCGTCGAGGAATTATATAGAATATTGTGTGCACCATGTGGCCTAAAGCTAAGCATAAAATAGGTAAAATGGACACAATTAACAACAATGAAACAATCAATTGACCACTAAAAGAAACCTCTTAAATTTAGTCAAGTTTAGCATACTAAACTGTGTTTTTTTCCCAACTAAGTTTTATTTATTCATCTTAAAATCTTTTTTTTAAAAAAAAAACAAACTATGTAAAATATAAAATATCAAATAACATATAAAAACTATGTAAAATATAAAATATCAAATAACATATAATATTCAAAATATATCTAATATAATAGAATAACATAACAAAATATATTCTAAATAATCATTTAAATATTACACATTTTGAAAATATTAACCAAGTTGTCATAATCAAAATATTCAACTATTTTTTTTCTCATTAGATAACATAGCATCTTTCCTGTGACATAATTCATCAAAGATAAGTTTTGATCAATTTCAACTTAGAATTTTTTTTTTCCCTGTAGATGCGAGTATAGTTAATAAAATTTTAGAAGCAACGTAAATATTTGGATAATAACCATTCATTTCCTTTAGATAATCTAACACATCAATATAATTGCTCTTTTCACATTTGTTGGTAAAGAACACTTACAATCAAATTATAATCATCAATATCAGGATTCTCATGAAAATAATGAACTATAAATGATTTTTCAACTGATTGTGTTATCTCATCATGATCACGTTCATCAAATAACATTTTTCTTTGAATAATACCTTTTTATTTGAATACAACTTCTACTCCTATTTCACTTGCCATTTATTTAGCTTTCTTATCAAATCCAAATTATTTATAGTCTTCAAAAGTCAAAATAAGTCCTTTTAACTATTTTATAGCAACATCAATATTTATATTTTCAACTTGAAAAAGTTTGCTCACAGTATTGATTGCATGTAACTACTTATACCAAATTACTATGACAAACAAGAATTTAAAATTCTCAAGTTCATATGTTGCCAAGAACTCAACTATTCATGTTCATTAAATCAAACAAAGCATCTCTCATTTTTTAAGTTTGATCTTTTGTAATGTTGCCAAGAACTCAACTATTCATGTTCATTAAATCAATCAGAGCATCTCTCATTTTTTAAGTTTGATCTTTTGTAGGTTTCACACTTTTGACATAACTTTTCCAATGTATCTTGTGACAATGACTTAAGTGTTAGACTTTTCATGTGATCTTTGAAAATTTCCCATTGTTGGATAGAAGAGGAGAATAATGTATAAAGATGTTGTATTATTTCAAACAATGATATAGCTTTGAGACAACAATTTGTCATATCACATAATGCCTAGTTAAGGCTATAACATCCACATAGAATATAAAAAGTTTTAGGATTTATTTCAAGTAATCTTCTCTATGTACCACATGGTTTCTTTTCATATTTGATCCATTATCATGCCACTGACCTCTTATATCATTAATATTAAGTTCAAGATTTCTCAATTAGTTCGGTAAAAAGTCCATATCCTGATGTATTATCTACCTTCAAAAATACTATCTATTATTATTCTACAAATACAAAATTTATTGAATTATCCCCATAACATATTAAAGAGATATTTATTCTCCGTGACTAGTCACATCTGGAGTATAATTTATTATAATTGAATAATATTTTACTTTTTTAACTTTTGCAATAATAACATTCTTCACTTCAATTGTCAATGTCTATATCAATTCATTATAAATTTTAAGACAAAGATATGTATAATGCATCTTTAATGCTTGATACGACTGATGTACTCTTGTATTATTGATCAAACTCAACAATCATTTGCAAAAAGATAGCATTATTTTTGACATAATTTTTTTTCACAATCTCCTCAAAATACTAAGTTATTTTTTGCTAGCATACATATGCACAATAACTATTATCCACTTTAATATTAATCTCCAATGTTCTTTTTCTTTATTAATTTCTGCTTGAAAGCTTTTATCACTTGTCATATTTCTTTGTACTCTTCTTTTCAATTCAATCCAATTAGCCACGTAACTAATATGCTCCTTACTTATTTTATGATTTTGAAGGTGACTCAAATTATTGTTAGGACCTTTGGCATCGCTAAAGGGGGAGGGAGAGGAGAGGGATGAATAACATTTTCGATTTTGTTGATTCTACTTGTCTACAATTTGTCAACACGACGGAAATACAATACACATAGCAAACATAATCACAAATACTACACACGATTTTACATGGTTCGAAACTTTAGTTCCTGCTCAACGGTCGAGCTCTAATGTGAGTTCTAGTGGTGCACACCACCACTAAACCTTCTCCTTCTCGAAAACAATCGAGAGGTAGAGAAACCTCTTACAATGGAGTTTACAAGAAGAAATACAACCAAAATGAAATTCAAAAACAAATGAAGAAAGACAAGTGAAAACACTTTCATAAGATGAGCTTTTGATCACTTGATGATTTGGTTGCTTTGAAATGCTTTGAAGGTCTGGAAAGCAACAATGTTTTCCCTCCAAGAACTCCAAGAATCGGAAACTCAAAACCTCCTCCACAGCCTCCATTTAAAGCACCGCTCAGGCTGATTTTTTGCTTAGCAATCGACTAGCCTTACCCCCAGTTATTCGTTATCTCACAATTGACTAATTCAGGTCGGAAATAGTAGATCAGTCGACTGTCCCAACCCAACAGTTGACTGTCATAGCCATCAGTCAACTATGAGACATTCTATGTCATGTTCACTTAAGGTCAGTCAACTGCTCAAGCAGTCGAGCCTTTGTTGACTACTCGACCAATTGACTGGGTCATAAATCCAATTGATTGCCCGAGTCAATCTGAGCTCTCAAGTACCAAGTACTCGATCAGTCGATTGGTCAATACCACCAGTCGACTGGTAAACCTCAAAAGTGAGGTTTAACCTAAATATGATCCCCTTATACTTAATACTCACCCTTAGCTTAGACCTAAGTCTTCAAGTCACTTCCATCAACCTCACTCCCTCAGGGTCTATCCGAGTCCTCCATGACTCCTTCTCCCTTTGCACTAGCCTTCAAGTGCTTCCATCGACTTCGTCATGCTCTCGAGTACGTACCCTTAGCCTAGACCTAAGCCTTTAAGTCACTTCCATCAGTCTCATGCTCTTGGTTCGAGTTCATGACTCCTTACCCTTGGCGCTAGCCTTCAAGTGATTCTATCAGCTTTGTCATGCTACCAGGTTTACCTTTACCAAGAGGTCGCACCTCCGAAACTTCCATTGCCAACTCTCTATACTTGGACTTTCGCCGCCAAGACTACACCCTTCGACTTATACAACCAAGACTACATCCTTGAACTTTCCCTTTGCCAAGTATCCATACTTGGACTTTCGCCGCCAAAATTGCACACTTAGATTTGCACGACCAAGACTACACTTTTTAACTTTTCCATTGTCAAGTATTCAAACTTGGACTTCTCTATTGCCAAGAATCTATTCTTGGACTTTGCTTGCTAAGTCTCCAAACTTGGACTTCTCGTTGCCAAAAATTCATTCTTAGACTTCTCACTAGAGCTTGATCAACCTTGACTTGAGACCGATTACTCCAACAATTTTCCTCACATGATCTTGGATGTCTCAAATCATTCACTAGTTATATGATCATATATATATCAAATGTATTGTTAAATCCATTGTGAAACATCAAAACAGTATTCGAGCCTCACTCGATCGAGCTTAGTCAACATTGATCTAGGACCAATTGCACCAACAATTATATCAATCTTTGTACCCTTCATTAGCTAATCGATCAATTTTATTCATGATACTTTTAGTTTGAACAACTTGCAATAAAAACTGAATATTCTATCTAAAAAAATCCGAATAAACTAGTCATTTCTTTATCACATGTTTCTCTATTTTATAGTAACTGTTTATAATCCAATACATCAAATGTCTACCAATACTATCTTTAGCAAAGAAGATACCATCAATTCAAGTTGGATCCTTTTCAATTAAGAAGTCTCTCATATTTTGGCTAATTCTATCTCAATTCTCTAGATCATCAATATTCAAGGGAAATAATTAAGCTATCTATTTTTATATTTTCATGTTGAAAATCTTCCATAATATTAGCATTACCTTCGTCATTAAATTCATTTACAATGAAAGATTGATTTATTTTTTTATTATTGATACTGTTGTTACCTCTTTTCTGTGAATAAGATAAAAATATTCGTGCATGGGACGCTATCCGAACCAAGTAACCGGTTCGGCAGGAGAATCGGGGAAGAATGGTTCGGGCGCGTCGGTCTGGGACAATTGGAACGGGAGGATGGTTTAAGGTAATTGGCACGGCGGAGCTATCATGAAGATCATTTCAGTATGGGGCGAACAAGAATCGGCTCGGTCTAACAGACCCAGAAATGGTTCGGTGCGGGAAAAAGAGGAGTTGGTTCGGACTACTGGGAAAAGCCTAATGGCTACGCTATACGTGAGCGGTAGGTTTAGGTTAGTTTCGTCGAAGCCAAGTGGATGAAAAGGATGGACTAGCATATTTCCCGAAATGTAGATAAGAAGTTGTTACACAACAGAAAAGGGTCCCCACATAATATTTCGAGGAGCCTTCGCTCCTCGTGTCTGTAACAGAATGATTCTTCAGATGGGCAAGGTGACCACGTGTACGATGAAAGAGGCTTGCAATGCAACAGCTGGCCAGAGGAAGAGGATAAAAGGGAGAAACAGGGCAGGAGAAAGGGGATCTGTATTTTTCCAACGAGTGATAGACGAAGACACATCCGAAGGGGAGAGCAAACACATCGCCGGAGAAGGAGACCAGGAGAGTAGTGAGCTCCATTTTTCTGATACTTTCCTGTGTATTTAGGCTAATTATAAGAGGTTTTCTCCTCCACCTCCGGAAGTTCTTTCCGCGAAGGAGGAAGTTTATAGTGAAAAGTGCTTTGGCATTGTAGCTCGTGGGAGAGCTCACCCCCGTTGAGTAGGAATCCTTATTCCGAACCACGTTACATCCTGTGTCTTTGTTTGTTGCTTGTGTTGACGTACATTTCTTTTCTTCACATTTCATTTTACTGTTGCGGCCGGAGAGAACCCGAAAGCTTCCCTTGCACTCCCCTGCATTGAAAGGAAGTCAGTAAACCCTTCTTCCCCGTTGCCGCATCAATTATCATTTTCCTTCGTAGATTGATCAATTTCTCGATTCACATTCATCAAATCATCCGTTATTTCTTCTATCAACATTTTATTATTTCTTGTAAAATATCTGTCTTTGAATTAATGCTTCTTCTTCGTTTTCTTTTTCTCTTTGTAGAGCCAAACAAATGCTTAGATATCATTGTGAAAATATTAAAAATATATTAGAACACATAAATTATTGAATTTTCTATAAACAATTAATTCAAATACTTTAAATCTAATTCAAAAATTATGAACATATTACACATAAATATATAAATGAATGATGCATATACTTGCACGAGTAAAAGCAACTAAATAAATTGGAATATATATATATTGTAACAATAAAATTTGTGATTAAATTTTTTTATAATTATTTTTAAAACTTGAGTACATCTCGCCTCGAAAGAAAGTATATATCTACCAAATTTGAAAGAAAGTAGATCTCAAGTTAGATGTGTTAATTAAATATATAGAGCTATGATCAAGATTGATTAAGTTCAATTTGAATTTTGATATTTAAGTAATATATATTAATAGTTGAGTGATAATCTTAAGAGAAAGATTGTTAGTTAAGGGTGACTTGATTTGATCTTTAAGCAAGATGACAAGTGAAAGAGGCTAGGAGATTATTAGAGCGAAAAGTCCGAGTGGATCAAAGAGGATTGGACACTTAGCATGAGACGTAAAAATCAAGTGAGTCATGTGAATGACTAGACACTTGATACAAAATGAGATATGAAGTCCAAATGGATTATAGAGAATCAAATACTTAATACGAGATAAGTGAAGTCCAAGTGGATCATAGAGGATCGAGCACTTAACATGTGACGGAAGTTTTAACAAATCAAGAAAAAATGAATGTTAGACATATGGACGAAAGCTCTAATAGATCAGGAAAGACCGGATAGTAGGCATGAGAAGAGAAGTCTAAACAGGTCAAAGAGAATCAAATGTTTGACAATGATAAAATTTTGATATGTCAAGATTAGTCGGATATTAGACAAGTAAAGTCTTGATAGGTCAAAAATAACTGAATGATATGCGAAAAAGGTCCTAATAAGTTATGGTCAATCAGATACTACATAAAGTGAGGTTTTATTCTTGAAAAGGCTGAAATAGTAGTATCAGTCGATTACTTTGGAGTAGCAATCGATTGATCCCAATCAAACACAACTAGCTAGGTTATATATCCTGATTCAACTATAAACTAATTAAAACAAATCTAAATCCATCCTATCACGAATCTATGTGACTCTAATCACCATGCATGCTCACTTGATGGATTGAATCCAAATCCAATTGAATTTCAACTCAAGTCTCAAAATTTATTTTGACGACAGTTTGGTCGGACTTATTTTGTCATTTAAAAAATTTAGGAAAATTTTACATGAAAATTTGATATTTAAGTCATTTGGGCTTAGAGAGATTTTAGTTTTTCCATTATGATAGAAATTGAGAACATAAGTGAAGTAGTTTAATTTGTAAGAGTTAAATTCAAATCAATAAAAGTTAAAGTTTGATTAATATGTGAAATAGTTCAATTGAAGTGAATGTAGTTTGGGCAAAGGTGCAAGTGTCATGTCACAACCAAGTGTGTGAGAAAGGTAGTGTATAAGATTGCTTAAGTACTAGAACCAAGTTGAGCTATTGCAAATAAAAAGTATGAGACTGCTTTTTTTTTTTTTTTTAAATAAGCATTCAAATTAATCTGAGTGGTAAATAGTCTTTCTCTTGATGTCTGTTAGATAAATCAGAAATATAATTTATGCATATTTAGAAATTGACTTCTAGAATATTCATCTCATTTAGAATATAAACCTTGATCCTCTTATATATTATTCCTCCGCATGAAAAAAAAAAGATTAAAGTTGGACAAGTCGAAAATGATAACAATTATAAAAGATCAAAAGCTATCTCAAGAAATGACTAAAATTATTAAATATTTTCATTTGTGAATTTTGATACGTGGGCATGCAAATATAATTGATGTGAGTAAAATTACCTAAGTACTATATATAGGTGCAATTTGAGATGGCTCAAAGTGTACCTCTAGCTAATAATACTTAGTCTATTTGGCTAGAACCATTATAATAAAGATAGACTGAACTTTCCAAGTCACTTGGAAATTCTCCATATCATTGTACTTGAGATTTTGTTGGTCTAAATAAAAAAAAAAAGGCATCCTTTTGTCTTATTATTATTTTTGGATTAATTGTTGAACCTCTCTAAAAATAATAAACTAATTTATATATGGATCTCTCTAAAAAGTAAATTTGAAATGATTAAAAAGTAGATACGAGCCGAACGTCTCCTTAACCCTCACATCATGTTCAAGTCTCTGTGCATACATTCACATTGAGGTCTATACATAATTAAAAGAGATTCAAGACCACTTAAAAATGAACCTCTTGATCTCCTCAAATCAGCCCTCGAGCAAATTCAGATGGCTAACGCAGCCGTGTTAAGATTTGAAAGGACAAGGGATCAATTTCTGGAGGTGACAATCAGACTATCGATGACTCCGCATTTCTGCGCTAGCCATCTGAGACCTGATTTATCCCCCTCCACACATAGGAGCAATAATAAAGGACCCATAATATGACTGTTCTACATCTTGATCTCCTCAAATCAACTTCTATGTCTAGCTAAGAAACTTCCATGTCTATTATTATACTTTCAATCGTAGCAATGCCACCACGTGCTAGCTAGTTATGCATTCATGGCCGTGACACAGTCTCTCTCTCTCTCATTAATTTCGAGCACTTTGAGGTCATTATGATGATTCCAGTTTTTGAGGTTGCTTCCCACTGTGAGATCTATCCATGCATGAACGTGGGTGATATATATATATATATATATAACGATCTCAGTAGGAAATGAAGGGCACATACTTTAACTAACAATCATAGCTTGCGATTACATGGCCAAGTGGCCTCTAGAACAGGTCCCAGAAGTCATTAAAGCACTCTAAACAAAGTTATATTTTGTCCTACGCTTGGTTGTTTAGTGTGCCTTAATTATTAGGGTTCTAGCCAGTGTCAGTAGGCACCGTCCTGTCAACTGAGATTCTTTAGAGACCAGAGGAGAGACACTATTATTAGCCAAGTAATTAAGGCTCTGATCGATTACTGCATGATATATATATATAGACACAAACTCCAGTAATTATAACTCCATCGTGAAGTAATTAACAAGGTTCCAAGAAGGTCACATGAGAAAAACAAATAAATAAGTTTTTAAAACAAGGACAATAAAAACGAACTTTGCAAAATTCCAAGCCTGTGAACACAAGTGTTGCCTTGTACTGACGTTTAAAATATTAATTGTTGCCGCCTCATTGCATATATAATTAGGGTTCCCTCGACCACGTTACGCTTGGTATTTGTTTATTTCTAGTGCAGAAGAGCATGCACCTTTGGCCTTGATTTAGGATTTTAGGGACAATTATATAAAATCACGCATTAATATACAAAGGCCCAAAAGATGGATTTAAATATTAATCTTCATCAACAGGAGGAGAAAACATTAAGTCAACTAAAATATTGTCTTGTTTCTGTAATTAATACAATACCAGAGCCAAATTCTCAACAGTGGTTAACCTGCGTCAATTCCTCAACATTTTTCTTAATTTATCAATAATCAGTTAGATTAATTTGTCTTTCTCAAGTAATTAATCGGCTAAGTAGTGCTACAAACCTTTATTTATTCTTTTTTAAAACTTTTATTTTCTACATTTTTTTCCATTGTAATGGCTGATTAGTTGGATAATTAAGTCAGTTCTTTAATTATATGCTTCAAATTTCTCTTGAGGAAGTCGATGTATTTCATTTTTAAAAAAAA
This sequence comes from Wurfbainia villosa, assembly GCA_025175895.1. Taxonomy (NCBI): domain Eukaryota; kingdom Viridiplantae; phylum Streptophyta; class Magnoliopsida; order Zingiberales; family Zingiberaceae; genus Wurfbainia; species Wurfbainia villosa. The sequence continues at coordinate 13,453,341 of CM045991.1, read as the reverse complement.
ATGGCTCCTTTGTTAAAAATAAAATAAAGAGAGAAGGAAAGGAAAACTAGAGAGTAACATTAAGGCCAAACTAATTAACTTTTAATCCCCTTAATTTGTTTAATACGCGATGCAATTATATATATACATTAGCTGTAGAAATAAATAACACAAAAGCATGTTTGAAACCCTAGAAGAGAAGAATTGAAGAACTTTCTCAAGAGTACGTGCATAAATTTCCTCCACTTCATTCGACATAATCAATTAGTCACAGTCGATCGAGCAAGCTGAATTAGTTATATCATAAACAAGTTTAATTTGTTTGCAGCTATATGTTCTTTATTTTTTCTCTATTAAAAATGAAAAAAAAAATGACTGGGGAGTCATGTGCTATATGTGCATTAGTTAATTAATATATGAGATTAAATGGTAAAGTAACATGGTAATTGAATGATTGGGGAATCATATATACACTTCAGTTCCTTCAAACAGTTGTCAGAGATTTTTTAAAAAAAAAATAAAAATAAAAATCACAATTTTCCTCTCTAGCTTTAGTTCTCTCTTGCAGTCTCATCATCATCATTATTATTTTTTCCACTAGTTGGTAGTTTTTTGTTTTGATGGAACCGATCAAATTTTTGCTGGACCAATAGTTTTCCTTTGATTTAATTGAATTAACAAGTAATGAAGTAATCGACCGACCGACGAGGAGTCTCTTGATCCATTTCTCTCTCGTTGTTCATCATCATCCTTCCTCTTCCTCCCCGGAGAGAATGGGAGTGGTCTTGCTATATCTCGTTCTGCTTGATTTGAGCTGAGCTAGCTAGCAATTGACCAAGGAGAGAGCAAAAGTGAGAGATGTGTGACTCCTTCTTGCAGAGCATGGACGACGACAACGGCGATCTTACTGACATCGTTCGCGTCGGCGGCCACTCGTCGAACGCCGACATCGAGCCCTTCCTCGACGACGACGCTAACTGGCAGGTCGATCACCTCCTATCCAACGTCAGCGACTTCGGAGACCCCTTCGCTGACCTCCAAGACCCGCTGCTGAAGCCCTACGTCGCCGCCGGCGGTGCTACCGGGTTCGACCACGACGGTTTCGGAGATCGGTTCCAGCTTCTAACTCCGCCGCAGCCGCCGACGAAGGCTGTGGAACAGGAGATCGTCAAAGGTGCTGCTGCTGCTACTAGCAGCATTTTATCGAAAGTGCACCAGATCTCGCTGTCGCCTCTCTTGCCAAGTCTGATCAGACCGACGCCGGTAGCGGCCGGGGAGATAACGATGAAGGTAATTAGCGCCGGCTGTCCGATGGCCGGTGCCGCCGATCACTATGGAGAGGCGCAGATCTCGCCTCATCGGGCTACTCCAGGCAACAAACGGAGGTACTGAAAAATTCTCTAGACAATTGTTCTTGATCAAAAAGAAAAGAAAAAACAACAAAATTAAATCAAGAACTTGATAATTAAACTGTTCCTTCTCTCTGCCAGAACATGACGATATTTGGATTTATATTTTCAGAAAAGGTCAGTCGAAGAGGGTGGTGTACGTTCCTGCACCGGCGGCGGCTAGCAATAGGCCGAGCGGAGAGGTTGTTCCCTCGGATCTATGGGCGTGGAGGAAGTATGGCCAAAAACCAATTAAGGGCTCTCCATATCCACGGTACGATCGGATTAATCGCCGATGATTTCAGTATTTTGTTGTATAAGAGGCTAATAAATTTAGGATTCCACCGATTAACTGATGATCAATGTGCTCATTATTCCATGCAAATTGACTACGTTGACGTTAAGCAGGGGCTACTACAGATGCAGCAGCTCCAAGGGCTGCTCCGCCCGGAAGCAGGTGGAGCGCAGCCGCACCGACCCCAACATGCTCGTCGTCACCTACACCGCCGAGCACAACCACCCCTGGCCCACCCAGCGCAACGCCCTCGCCGGCTCCGTCCGCTCCCTACATTCCAAGTCCATCAAGCCGCCGTCCACTGACACCGTCGCCGCCACCGACCCGATTATCCCCGACGCAGAAGCACCGCCGGTCTCCGCCGCTCCCTTCGTCAACGAAGAAATCCCCGTGCCGGCCCATTTCGACCAAAGCGGCGTTTGCTACAAGTCGATGATCCCCGAGGCGGACCAGCCCGACGACTTCTTCTCCGACCTGGCCGAGCTGGAGTCCGATCCAATGAGTCTCATCTTCTCCGAAGGGTTCACTGACAGCAAAACCGACGCGGCGGCCGTGGGCAAGGCCACAGCGGATCCCTTGTTCGCCATGTTTGATTGAGCTGAAACCTCGATCGCGAATGCAGCTAAATTCAATCAGGAGAGGTTTATAACAAGACCCCGGAGCATCAAAAGAAAAACAAAAGCTTAATCAATCACTTCTTGTTGCGCACACTGCAAATTAATCGAGTCTTGTTCGAGGTCTAGCTATAAACCTTCTTAATTTGAATCCACAAAGTTGTTAATTTCAATTTTGTCTAAAAGAAGGAAGCTAATCGAGGGTGGTCAGTTTGATTCCTTCATGTATATATGGTTTGCAGTAGTAGTACCGGAGGATGGGACAGAAAGCTGGTGAGTAACAGAAAAGCTTGAAACAGTTGCAAAAGTAGCTTAATGGTGCATGGCATGGTGGAGGGAACTGTTCATGCGCCTTGTGAGGACGATGAACATCTGCCAAAATAATTCATACTTTTGGAATTCTGACGATAAGGGAAACAAGCTAGAATATCAAGTGCAAGTGCAGTGCTAATTAGTCCCCAATTGATTAAGGCCAAACTAATTAATTAGTCTACCTGCTGCCAATAGAATTTCGACTACTTCAACTAGACTCTACATGCTTAATTTGACCAAGCTCTACTGATTAATCATCAATTTAGTTTAGTTGAAATTCAACTTTTTTTTATATGCTCATTTGATTATTTTTTTTAACTTAAAGATTCGAGTTAAATCAATATATAATTTAACAACGTTTCAAGTAGAATTATTCCAATTAAATATATATGACATCTACATCCTAATTATCTTGTATAATGCAACACCCCAACTACTCATGAGCCCCTCTATGGAGTCTTTGAGGAGATGATATGGTAGCTAAGACACAGCGGAGCTTGCAGATAAGACAAAGGTTGATTCCGATCCGGAAGAGGTCTAAAGTCTTTTCCTGGATTTAGATGACCCTCACGTATTTTGACCACCACGTCAAAGTTCATAGGATCCTCCGTAATTTGTCTCCCTCACAATGATCACGGGACAGACCGGTGAAGGTCGTTAGATTGGCAGATTCTAACCTTTTGTGGATGAGCCCCTCTATGGAGTCCCCATGGGGATGGAATCTTAGTTGGGATAGGGTGGCACTTGCGAAATGAGCACGGGTCAATTCCGAAAGAAGGTCTAAAATTCTTCCATGACGTCAAATGACTCTCCTAGCTCTGTCCTGGCTAATCGCATCAAGGTCAAAGACCCCTTCGCGATTTATCTCTCTCACAATGATCATGAGACAAACCGATAGAGACCACTAGGTTGACGGTTCCAATTACCTTGCGAAATAAGACCCTCTATATATGGAGAAACTATATAGGTGGCTCCACCCTTTATATATTCCAATTTCTAGGCTCCTCTTATGCATTTCCATTCGTATACATATACAACTTTTTTTTTCCAAATTGTTCATTTGTTACATTAAATATTCACGTGAACTCTTATCCTTCTTTCTCTCAATCTCTCGCAAAAGAATATTTGAACCGTCAATCTAATAACCCCCATCGACCTGTCTCAAGACCATTGTGAGTGAGGTAAATCGCGGGGGGCCTTTGGCCTTGACGTAATTAGTCATGACAAAGGAGGATCATATGACATCAGGGAGAAATTTTAGATCATCATCCTCCAGAATCGACCCGTTCTCATTTCACAAGTGTTGTTTTGTCCCAACCAACGTGTCATACCTGTGGAAACTTCTTTCTCTCGATCTCAATAATGTATATTGATATGATGTTTTAAGCCATATTAATCATCATTCAAACAAAATAATCTAGAAAACTTGGAATTCACTTTATTAAAATCATCGTAATGGACTCCAAATTGATCATTGTGGCGTAGAAGACATCCGACTTTAATGATATCTTTCGGTTCATTTTTTAAGTCACCCCGAGATCAAATATGCTCATTGATTGGCCTTCATTTGTTGATGGGAAATATGAGCCATGATGAACTCTATGAGTGCAACATTGTGTACATGGCAACGACTGTAGCCATTAATGCTTCATGCTGAGAAATGAAGGGTCTTCTCTGGCAAAGAACAAGATCCTTGACATTTGGTACATTACCGACCATAGTCAACAATAAACACACAAAAGAGGCACATCGCTACAAGACGATATGGTGCCAACCTCCCTAAAGCAAAAGTATCTTTAGAAGAGTCAACAAAAAGATTAAACAAATAATGTGTCGAAGAATTTATTTATTTATTTATTTTTGTCAAGAGAAAGAAATTAAATCCCACTTAGCTGTTGATGGGATGGTTCGGTGTTATTGGCTTCAATTAATTAAAACTCCATTTTCTATGTGATCCAAAATGTAGTAGTGTTCATCATGTTCTTTTTATGATTAAGTTGAGATCAATACAGTCGAAAGCTAAAGGACAAATGGAGCATAAAATACTAATGACTGAGTTGTTGAGAGAATTAAAATAATCTTTTTGTGAAGTACAATATATAATAGCTAATAAAATTAAGGATTAAGGCAGGACCTCTGAAGGAAAGAAGCCTTCCAAGTCCTTGTTTTGTACCTGGCTCTTATTATTTTCTGATACCACAATGGCTTCCAGTTCATGCAAGAAGCCAAACGTGACCAAGATGAGGAAGAGTTAATTATTCAACTGGTAGCTAGTGATGTATACAATAATTAATTAATCAAGCAACATATCTTAGTCTTTCTCTCTATAGTACTAAAATTCTGGTTAGCATGCAATTAATATTTAATGGTCAAGTAGCTAGATCGAAATTAATCGGTTCTATCCCTTATATGACCACTACGAGTGCTGAGATCAGATGAAGCAAGGAATATATAGGTTATGATAAATGTAGACTTGTAGATGATGGATTTGATATATGTTGCAACAATTAATGCGATCGATTCGCGGCAAAGGAAGAGCAAACAAGTTAATTCTGAAATGTTAAGCAAGTAGTACTGATCTCCTGGATTAAGAACACTGTGATTATAGGAGAAAGCCTCAAGCAACTCTCCATATCTCTTTATTTTCTTTTACATGCTCTACTTAATCCTAAACCCTAAACACAGATTAATCTCAAGTAATATCTATATATGAATACACTAAATTAAATCATAGTTTATAAATACATCGTAGCTAGTTTTATGTTATCTTTTACTACAATCTTATGTACCTATGTATATATTACAAATTTAGATAGTCGTATGTTATAGTTTTTGGATTTTACAAACCATTTATTGAAGTTCTATATTGTAGTTTTATATATGACCTCAAAAATTTAATAGCTAGAGTATAGTATATCGATATATAAGATCATAGTATATGACAATATAAAATCATATATCATGTACTTCGATTGAGTTTATGATTTTCAAATTTAGTATAATAAAAGCTTTAGGATTCATAGTAGAGTATTAGGATTAGTACATCCATAGATTTTTTTTGTCCATATAAGTATTCTTAATTAAGAAGAGGAGAAGAGGATATGATCTTAATGAATGTTCTAATAAACATCACTAAGCAACATGCATTTAGTAGTGGTAATCACTCTCTCAAAATTTATTTCTATCTTTGTTTACTTTAAAAAAAAAATAGTGTGATTGTGCATTTCTTTACATTTGACACTTAAAATTGGATAAGACTTCTTGCATGATCACATAAAGAGTTACCTCTATATTTGTATAAATTCTAAAATGAATTCATGCACAATTCAAATCTTAAAATATCTAAATTATAATTTTATAGCATTTAAGATACGGTATAAAATCACCTATCATATAATTCAGTAATATTTACAATAAATTTGATAGCATCTACAATACAATTTAAGATATAGTTTAGTAGCAACTATAATATAATTTATTAATATCTATAATAAATTTGATAGGATTTATGATACAATTTGATAGAACCTATATATGATGTAATTTATAATACATATAATTAATATAATTCTGTAGAACTTAAATATAATACAAATTGGTATCACAATAACATGATTTAATTAATATAATTTATAGTATTTAAGATTTGATTTGGTACCATTTACGTGTTAGGTTAACGCACATACAACATAATTTGATAGCACATTATAATCCTACATAGAAATAATATTTCAACATTCGTGAATTAATCTACTTTAGAATTCATATATAAATAAAAAATATCCCTTTAGTCTAGTGGAGGCCTATAAATATAATTGAAAAAGACTCAAAAGCTTCTTTAATTTTTAGTATAAAGTCAATACTCGATAATATAGTTAATTCATTTATTTTCTCATTAGTAGTCTTGCAACTCATTTAGAGAATGGAGACGAAGCTCTATAATATAAATTATTATTCCATTTAGTCAATAGTTCAGCATAAGAGGTTAACTAACTCCTACAAATTAGCACAAAACCGAAACTCTATCATATAAATGTTTCATTCATTATCTTGTTAATTTAGTTTAGATGATAATATAACTCTTTTAGAACATGAAGTCGGAACTCTTTGAAAAGAAATGTTTATTACATGAAGTCGATTGATATTTCTGAAATGGTCGATGATTTATTTGATAATTCTATAGTTTAAAATTTGAAAATGTATAAATAATTATATAGTTTCTGAAAATTCATAAAAATTTATACACACATTACTTATATCAACTATGTTGGGGAGATTGTTGGTACAATCAATTTCAGATCAAGGTTGACCAAGCTCGAGTGAGACTCGAGTAGAGTTTTGATGTTTGACAATATGACTGTATGGTATGGGACATCCGTAGTCATATGGAGTTGTTGATCGAGAAGTCAAGTAGGGCAAAGTTGACCAGACACTTGATGGATAAAGTGTTGGTGCAATCAGCCCATGTCACGATTGACCGGACTCGAGTTTGACTCGAGTAAGTGTTTTGATATTTGACATGGATGTCTGACATGTGTTGGGGAGATTGCTGATGCGATCGACCCAGGTTAGTATTTGATGTTTGACGATGGTTTGACGATTATCATGGTAAAATCCAAGTCATAGGTACTTAGCATGGAAAGTCCAAGTGGGACACTTGACATTTGGAAAGTCCAAGTCTTGAGTACTTGGCATGTAAAGTCCAAGCATGGGTCTTGGCAAGGGAAAGTCCAACATTGGTTGGCAAGGAAAGTCCAAGCATGGATCTCGGCATGGAAAGTCCAACATGGGTTGGCAAGGGAAAGTCCAAGTTTGAGTCTTGGCAGCATAAGTCCAATGGTTGACGGCGTAAAGTCCAAGCGAAGTCTTGGCAGCGTAAGTCTAATGTGTCTTGGCGGTATAGACACCGTTAGCATGACAATAGCCGATGGAAGCACCTGAAGGCTAGCATATGGATGAACAAGTCGTGGATGACTTGGAGGGATCCGATAGACGTGAGGCTGATGGAGGTGGCTAGAAGACTTAGGTCTAGGCTACGGGTGATCTAGCAAGTATGGGGGCACCATACTTGGGTTAAAACCTCATGTTTGAGGTGTATCAGTCGACTGGGACAATGGATCAGTCGACTGGTGTGAGTCAATGGAAGTGCTGGCGATCAGCCGGAGGTGGGCAATCATCTGCGACTGACGGTCGGTGATCAAGTGATCGGTCGGGGTGGCAGAGATTTCGGGCACAAAAGTTTCTCCAGTCGAGTGATCGGCCCAACCACTCTACTGATTGAGCCATCAGTCGACTGATGGCTATGGTCAGTCGATTGATGGTGTATCTGTTGGATTTTTTCAGTGTGGATCTAGCCGTTGTCTCACGACAACAGTGGCATCAGCCGACTGATGATCCCGAGCAGTCAACTGATAGGCAAAAATCTAGCCCGATTGCAGGTTATAAAGGCAACTCGGAAGAAGGATTTTGGCATCGGTTTCTTGGACGTTCTTGAGGCAATTTGCTTGTGCAAATCAGGGCCTTCAACCACGGTTCAAGCAATCAACAAGCAAGCATCTAAAAGCTCTTTGTAAAGTTTTCTTTACTTGCATTCTATTGTATTTGCTTGTATTCTTATTGTATTACTGTTGTAATCTTTGTACGAGGTTTCTCTGCCTCCAACTTGTTGTCGAGAAGGAGTATTATTGTTATAGTGGTGTGTGTTGGCATCGCTCGGATTTTAGAGCCTAATCCGTGGAGTATGAACCATTCGGTTCCGAACCACGTTACATCGTATTATTGTGCTTGTGTTTGTGTTGTATTTATTTTATTATTTCTATTTCTGCTGCGTATAACACGTTTTGTAGCAAGCACGATCGAATTCCTCCATCGACAAGCCAACGCGCTATTCACCCCCCCCCCCTCTCTAGCGGGCGCAACGTTCCTAACATAAAGTCCAACTAGAGGTTAGCAAGGGAAGTCCAAATATGGAGACCTAGCAAGGAAAGTCCAAGTATATATGGAGACTTGACATAGAAAGTCTAAGTATGGAGACTTGGCAAGGAAAGTCCAAGTATGAAGACTTAGCAATGAAAGTCCTAGAGGCACGGTCGCTTGATAAAGGAAGATTTGATAGCATGACAAAGTTGAAGGAAGCACTTGAAGGCCAGTGCAAAGGGAAGAGTCGTGGACTCGGATACATCATAAAGGCACGAGACTAATGGAAGAAGCTTGAAGGCTTAGGTCTAGGCTAAGGGTAAATGTCAAGTATGAGAGGATCATACTTGATGCGTTAAAACTCATTTTTGAGGTGTACCAGGCAACTGGTGGTCTTGACCAATCGATTGGTCGGGCGATAGGAAGCCCATCTCGAGCGATGCTCGAGAAGTCTGTCCAAAGCGAGGCTTGGGACTCGACACTGAGGTGCTCGGGAAGTCTCGAGCAGTGCTTGGGTGACGAAGCACTGCAGAGCTCAGGCGACACGATGCTCAAGAGGCACTGGTGCTTGGATGATTGAGAAAACAGTGCTAGGGAAAGCTTCAACGAAGAATCGACTGTCATCGATGGATAGTCGACTAGTTGAAGCAAAGAACGAACAAAAGCGCTCTGAGACGACTACTCAGTCGACTAGTGCTTGAGCATTCACGGTGCTCGGGATGGGAAATTGATTGCTCGGGAAAGCTCCGATGGAAACAGTTGACTGTTGTGATGAAGTAGTCAACTGGCGTCAGCAACCAATGAACAGAAACCAATGGAATCGACTGCCCAGTCGATTGGTGACTAAACAATCGACTGATGGATGTGAGTAGTCGATTGATCAACTGAAATCCGACATGGATCCAGTCGTTGTGAGACAATGGTCGAGTGACCGGTCGACTGGTGGGCAGAAATTAGCCGATGTGGAGCTTATAAAAGGAAGACATGGTGAAGTTCTTCGGTATGGTTTTTGGAGTCTTTAAAGAGGAAGTATTGTTGCATTCCAGATCTTCAGGAGTCATTCCACAACAACCAACAAGAATTCAAGCAAAAGCAAACATGTAAAGTATTTTCATTTGTTTTTTATTTATATTTTGTATTTGGTTGTTGTATTGTAAAGCTCCAAATTGTAATACGATTTTCTCAGCCTTGGTGTTCATCTAAAGGAGAAGATAATGAAAGCTTGCAAGATAAGTAATCTGTTGATACAATCGACCCAAGTCATGATTAACCAAACTCAAATGGGGCTCAAATAATGTTTTGACGTTTAACAGTACGCTTGATTATATGTTGATCATATGACTAGTGGATGGTTTGAGATATCCAAATGCATATGAGGGGATTTTTGGAGCAATCAACCTCAGGTCAAGGTTGACCAATCTCGAGTAAGACTCGAGTGGAAGTCCAAGAATGTATTCTTAGCAATGGAGAAGCCCAAGTATGGATACTTGGCAAGAAAAAGTCCAAGGGTATAGTCTTGATCATATAAGTCCAATGGTTTAGTCTTGGCAACGAAAGTCAAAGTATAGAGACTTGGCAATGGAAGTCTCAGAGGCGCGACCTCTTGACAAAGGTATACCCAGTAGCATGACAAAGTCGACGGAATCACTTGAAGACTAACACTAAGGGTGAGGAGTTATGAACTCAAACCAAAAGCGTGAGATTGATGGAAGTGACTTGAAGGCTTAGGTATAGGCTAAGAGTTCCTGATAGCATGACGAAGCCGATGGAAGCTGTCATGCCCCGAGTGTATGCCATGTCGAAAAGCAAACGGACGATATCTCCCTTGTACGTGGCAACATATCTGGTTAATACAAGGCTCGTAGGCCCACAACAACAGCATAATAGGCAAACATTGTTGGAGATTTGACACCGCTAGAGGGGGGGTGAATAGCGTTGACCGTAGGAAGATGGAAATCGTTCGCGATCGTCTCTACAAAACTCGTTATGCGCAGCGGAATAGAAATAATAAAAGCAATAACGAAAAGATACAATCACGAACACAAGGATATAACGTGGTTCGGAACCGCACGGTTCCTACTCCACGGATCGGGCTCAAACGAGCCCTAGTGATGCCAATCACACACCACTAAGCAATAACTCCTTCTCGACAACAAGTCGGAGGTGGAGAAACCTCGTACAATGGATTACAACAAGTAATACACAAAAATACAAGCAAAATACAAGGAAATGTAAAGAACACTTTACAAACTAGGGTTTGAGCGCTTTGCTTGTTGGTTGCTTGGATGAGGTTGAAGGGCCCTGAAATGTACCTGCAAATCGCCTTCAAATCGCCTCAAGTAAGCTCCCAAAAATCTGATTATTGAGCCTTCTATGAACAGCTGCTTTTATCCTCCATCGGGCTGGATTTTCGCCTGACAGTCGACTGCCATAAATCACCAGTCGACTGCCAACACTGTAGATGTGAGACAACGACTCATTCCACGTTGGATAAGTTCCAACGGAACTCTTGGCGGGCCGATCGCCAACATTGGCGCCGATCGACACGCGTAGTCGACGCTATCGGCTACGCGAGCATTCTGCTCGCTGAACTAGCGCCGATCGCCAGACATCGATTCGATCGCTCCAATGAGCACGATCGCCAGAGCGATTCAGGCTCTTAAACGGCAGTCGAACTCAAGTCGACTCACGGCAGTCGAACCGGCCATAATGTCAGTCGACTGCCAACCTCAAAGATGAGGTTTTTACCCAAGTATGGTGCCCCCATACTTGCTAGACCACCCTTAGCCTAGACCTAAGCCTTCTAGCCACCACCATCAGCCTCACGCCTCTCGGATCCCTCCAAGTCATCCATGACTTGTTCATCCATCGCGCTAGCCTCCAGGTGCTTCCCTCGGCTATGTCATGCTAACGGTGTCTACACCGCCAAGGCACATTGGACTTACGCCGCCAAGACTCCGCTTGGACTTTACGCTGCCAATATCAATCTCCTTGGACTTCCAAATGCCAAGACTCAAGCTTGGACTTTCCCTTGCCAACCCATGTTGGACTTTCCATGCCAAGACTCATGCTTGGACTTCTCATTTGCCAAGACTCATGCTTGGACTTCTCATGCCAAGTACTCAAGACTTGGACTTTCCCAAATGTCAAATACCCATGACTTGGACTTTCCATGCGCCAAGTGTCCCACTTGGACTTTTCATGCCAAGTACTCATGCCAAGTACTCAAGACTTGGACTTTACCAAATGCCAAGTGTCCCACTTGGACTTTCCATGCTAAGTACCCATGACTTGGACTTTACCTTGCCAAGACCCATACTTGGACTTTCCCATAATCACATGGTCAACTCCAGTCAACCATCAAGATCTTCCTCGAGTCAAACTCGAGTCCGGTCAAACATGACCCGGGTCGATTGCTCCAACAATCTCCCCAACATATTAACCGGCATTAATGTCAAACATCAATGCCAAACCACTTTGTCAAATCCCTTTGTCAAACATCAAAACATCACTCGAGTCAAACTCGAGTCTGGTCAATCGTGACCTGGGCCGATTGCACCAACAATCTCTCCCTTTTTGATGTTTGATAAAAACCAAACAAATCATCTGAGTTAGACCACTAACTCAAATCTCTTACCAATTATCCCAAATTGGTAAACACTCTCCAAATGTTCTCCCCCAAACATTCTCCCCCTTTTTGACTAACATCAAAAAGGTTTTCTCTCCAAGGAGGTCAATGTCTCATGTCCCAATGAGATCTTACAATCTCCCCCTTGATCCAAAAATAAATACCTAGGATGCCTACCATCTTCCTAGTGATAATTCACATATCACTCAAGAGAGACAATCCTATACTCTCTCCCAATTTCCAAATTGGGTATAAAAAACCCATCAATTTTCCCAATTGATGATACTCTCCCAATAACTTCTCCTCTTCAAGGAGAAAAACACATCCATCATCCCAAGATGGATACCTCCCCCTAAAGGCTTGCCCCCCCCTTGATCATTGCACCAACAATGTCCTTGGGAAGCCCCTAAGCCAATAGGAACTCTAAACCATCAAAATTAATGTTCTAAGTTCAACATAGAACTTTCACTCACCCTAAATTTGATACTTTGACCTAACACAACTCCTAATCCATATCCAATGAATTTTCACCCTTTATAATGCTTCCTAAAGCATATCCTAGGGTTAGGAGTGATTAGGAACCTTTTTCATAGTTGAACACGGGCTAAACAAACCTTGTTAACCCGAATCGACTGGCAATGACTCGACAATAATCACAATCGCCACTCACATCACCGATCGCCACGTAAGGGCCGATCGATAATCAAAATCTCGATTTTCAACTATCAGAAATGAATTTTGGAAATTCATAAATAATTATACGTAATTCAAAAAATCGTGAAAATTCATACGTATAATACTTATGACACACACAATGGGTGAAAAATATTTGAAAATTATTTTACCCATAAAATAATGAGTTTGATACAAAACTCAAAACCATTGAAATTTTCAATGTTTTGGCCCTATTTTGTATCAACTTTATAAATGGTGATTGTTATCAAAAGATAGACTTCACCAAAGTTTTTCAAAATGATTTTAAAATGTTTTCAAAATCTTATTTTGGATCATATTCCTTGGGCTCTATGTACATGACTTGTGCACATGCTCTCCCAATGATCCACAATTGAAATTAGATGAGTTTTAGTTCATCTAGATGCAAAAACTATGCACCTTGAACTTAACTCATATCCTAGCATCTCACATGTATCTAAGGTGTATAAATACACATACATGTCAATTGGATGTGAGATGTGAGTTTTGTTCATCCTAATCTAGGGTTTCATGCATTCTCTAAGGCAACCCTACTTGATTCCCTTATAAATGGGACTTCAAGTCATGCCATAGTCCTTAATTCAATTTCAACCAAATTGTCTTAAATGCATGAATGATTATGACATTAGAAATGTTATAAATAAGCATATGCTCATAATCATGATGTCATGGCATAAGATGAAATCTAAAAACACATGACATTTGAAACCTTAATTCTAACATAAACATGACATATAAAATCATAGAACTAGGCATGATGTCATGACATGACATATGACAATCAAAGCATGGCATATAAAATATATAGGTATAGTAATACCCAAATTTTAATATTAATTTCCATTTGATATAATTAGATATATTTTGCCATATTAACCTAATTTCCCTAGTGTGCCAAAAACCCAAAATGACACACTTACCTCTAAACCTAAATTGTGCCAATTTAATTGATTTTTCTTAAATTCAAAAGTGCATTGACACATCCTTAAATCTTTTAGGATATTGATTCAAATCTATTTCCAAGGTAACCATAACCTTGAAAACATCCTAAAGTGCCACCTTTACCATGATTGAGTTAACTACTCATCCAATCAAGATTGGCACATCCTAAACCCATCTAGCGTGAATCAATCACGCTCTTAGGAACCCAAAACCGATTTGAGCTCCTAGGGTTAATTAGGTATTCCTTAGGGATAACCTCCCTAGATACCTTCCTAATGACCCTCCTAGGCTTGTTAGTCTTGTTCATTTGGGTCTTACCTAGGTTGACTCTAGGGGTAACTCCCCTTGCAACCTTCTTAGTGGCCACCCTAGGTTTCCTTGAAACCCTAGCCACTAGGCACACCCTTTGGTCAATTCTAGGGATGACTTCCCTATTGACCTTGGTCTTCCTAGACCTAGTTTGTGTTCCATAGTCAAATGGAACACTATGATAAACCACTTTAGGCTTAGGTTTGTGACCCAAACCTTGCTTGCCCTTGGTTGACTTTTGACTCTTAGGTCCTAGGTGTTGACTTTGACTTTTGGACCCTTGATTTTGACCACTAGACCCTTTAAATTGATTTTGTATCTTATTTAGGGTCTTTTCAAGTTTTTCAAGCCTTGACTTCAAGACTTGATTTTTCTTTTCTAATTGCCCGATTTTAGAATTTTGATTTAAACCATGGGCATGAGACTTTCTAGGCATATGCCTAGTCCATTTAGGGTTTAGACCTAGGTGCTCTTGCACCTTTCTAATTGTCTCCCTAGGTAAAAATTTTCTAGAGTTATTTGACCCAGGTTTGTCCTTAGATAAGTTGTTTTTAGGGACATTAGTCCCAAATTTCTCCCTATTATCTAAGTGAATATTTTTAGCTCCTAAACAAAAGTATTTATTTCTATTAGCATGCTTTTCATGGCAAATTGCTAGGGAATTTAAATTTCTAGCATGCTTTTGTCTATTAACTAAAGAAAGAGCATTATTAACTTGATATACCTTAGGGTTAGCCTTAGTAGCTCCCCCTACTTGTGATGCTCCCCTTTGCCCCTTCTTCTCCCCCTTCGGGCATTGACTCCGGTAATGACCCGGTAGTCGGCATTTGAAGCAAATCACTTGCTCCTTGCTCTTTTTCATTGAGGCACCGGTCTCCTTGACTTTTGGCACGGGTGGAGTCTTCTTAACCCGTTTAGGACACTTACTCTTGTAGTGTCCTTTCTCCCTACACTCAAAGCATATAATATTCACTTTATTATTAATTGACATGCTTGAGTTACCTAGGGTGGTTGTGGTGGTCGGAGTGGATTCTTGAGCTTGCTCTTCCTCTCTACCGGATGTAGATAGTTCTTCTTGTTGCTTCGATATCGAGGATGCCCTAATCTCCTCCCCTTCTATCCTAGAGGTGGAGGTCTCCTCTTCTTCCATCACTTCTACCTCTTCCGATTCGGATGTTGATTCCCTATCAACCTCCGAATCCTCTAGCTCTTTGGATGTTTCTTCTTGAGCTTGAGAGGGTGATGGTCCTTCTTCTTGGACGGGTGATAGACTTTCATGGAGCTTGGCCAAATCTCTCCATAGCTCCTTGGCATCCACGTAGTCACCTAGGCTACACAAGAGATCATTAGGAATTAAATCAAAAATGAATTTGATTACCTTCTTGTTTTTATCGAATTGTTGGAGTTGCTCCTCACTCCATTTCTTCTTCTTGAGAAACCCTCCCTTTGGTCCCTTAGGATATTCAAATCCTTCCATCAAGATAGACCATTCTTCGAAGTCCCTCATCATTAGGAAGTCTTCAATTCTTGACTTTCATTGCTTAAACCCTTCTTGTCCATAGAAGGAGTAAGGGATTGGTGTGTTAATATTCCATCCCAATTGTTCTTCTATCTTCACCCTCTAGCTTCTTTGTCCTAGCTCCCGGCGATTAGTCCGTAGAAGAGCCCCATGCTCTGATACCACTTGTTGGAGATTTGACGCCGCTAGAGGGGGGGTGAATAGCGTTGACCGTAGGAAGATGGAAATCATTCGCGATCGTCTCTACAAAACTCGTTATGCGCAGCGGAATAGAAATAATAAAAGCAATAACGAAAAGATACAATCACGAACACAAGGATATAACGTGGTTCGGAACCGCACGGTTCCTACTCCACGGATCGGGCTCAAACGAGCCCTAGTGATGTCAATCACACACCACTAAGCAATAACTCCTTCTCGACAACAAGTCGGAGGTGGAGAAACCTCGTACTATGGATTACAACAAGTAATACACAAAAATATAAGCAAAATACAAGGAAATGTAAAGAACACTTTAAAAACTAGGGTTTGAGCGTTTTGCTTGTTGGTTGCTTGGATGAGGTTGAAGGGCCCTGAAATGCACCTGTAAATCGCCTTCAAATCGCCTCAAGTAAGCTCCCAAAAATCTGATTATTGAGCCTTCCACGAACAGCTGCTTTTATCCTCCATCGGGCTGGATTTCCGCCTGGCAGTCGACTACCATAAATCACCAGTCGACTGCCAACACTGTAGATGTGAGACAACGGCTCATTCCACGTTGGATAAGTTCCAACGGAACTCTTGCGATCGCCAACATTGGCGATCGGCCCAGTACGCGTGATCGCCTTGATCGGCACTCTGCGATACTCGCTGTCGGTGAACTAGCGATCATTATCGACCCTTAGCGATCGGCTGCGTGGGCTATCGATTATTGCTCCAATGACCTCAAAGATGAGGTTTTTACCCAAGTATGGTGCCCCCATACTTGCTAGACCACCCTTAGCCTAGACCTAAGCCTTCTAGCCACCTCCATCAGCCTCACGCCTCTCGGATCCCTCCAAGTCATCCATGACTTGTTCATCCATCGCGCTAGCCTCCAGGTGCTTCCCTCGGCTATGTCATGCTAACGGTGTCTATACCGCCAAGGCACATTGGACTTACGCCGCCAAGACTCCGCTTGGACTTTACGCTGCCAATATCAATCCCCTTGGACTTCCAAATGCCAAGACTCAAGCTTGAACTTTCCCTTGCCAACCCATGTTGGACTTTCCATGCCAAGACTCATGCTTGGACTTCTCATTTGCCAAGACCCATGCTTGGACTTCTCATGCCAAGTACTCAAGACTTGGACTTTCCCAAATGCCAAGTACCCATGACTTGGACTTTCCATGCGCCAAGTGTCCCACTTGGACTTTTCATGCCAAGTACTCAAGACTTGGACTTTACCAAATGTCAAGTGTCCCACTTGGACTTTCCATGCCAAGTACCCATGACTTGGACTTTACCTTGCCAAGACCCATGCTTGGACTTTCCCATAATCACATGGTCAACCCCAGTCAACCATCAAGGTCTTCCTCGAGTCAAACTCGAGTTCGGTCAAACATGACCCGGGTCGATTGCTCCAACAATCTCCCTAACATATTAACCGACATTAATGTTAAACATCAATGCCAAACCACTTTGTCAAATCCCTTTGTCAAACATCAAAACATCACTCGAGTCAAACTCGAGTCTGGTCAATCGTGACCTGGGCCGATTGCACCAACAAACATGAATATACTAAATACAACGGAAACATACTGACAGATAAACAAGATACAAAGACCCAACTGTGCACTCCGGAGTGACTTGACACGACAAGAAACATAATAAAAACCACATCAAAGGCCAAATACATACAACACATCCGTATATCACAAATACGGAAACAATACAGGGTAAAATCCCAAAATGACAATCCACAAGAATACAATAATACAGAATAAATATCCATCCGTTCGGTGTGAGATGGGATCAACTGGCGGAGCTCCGAACGTCCAAGGAATCTTCTACCTGTTACCTGGGTGACAGGAAACTCAGGGTCCGGGGTGGTGAGTATAAACTCAGGGGTAATATATAGAAAGTGCATGAACAACATATAGGGATATAGAGATCTACAAGTATACATGTGAATATCTACAGGTATACAAAAAATGTCCAATAGTCATACAGTCCTATCCAAATCTAATAACAAGTAACCACAATAAAGTCATACTCAATGTATATACTAAACTGATCAACTGAACATGAAGTAATGTACCAACGTACCTGACGGTCTGCAACATCATAAGCTATATCATCCTGAACAGATATACAATAACATAACCCATATAACGTACAAAGTCAATCTCATACCTGACCAACACTCAAACATATGAACAATATATAATCACATGTAATAACATCCCGGTCCATACCACACTATGACATGACGCTAATCAAATGCATACAACAGTCTGGACCAACACATATATCATGCTCAACACATAGCAGTATATAATATGCAAATGACATGTATCATGATGTACAAGCATATGCAACAATCATAGCTCAATCAAATGCAGCATCTCATAGGCATATGTAAAACATATATCAAATACACGCATACATATATATCAGCAATACATATGCATGGTCACTGTGTGTGGACCCGTCCAACCATGACCCCTGAGTGGCACGACATGACAACTATCCTGACTCTAGCCGCCACCACTCTCGATTGACCGAGTTGGGTAGTATGAAATAGTAGCTAGCCGCCATAGAGCTATATGCTACCCTAGAGGTCCCTGCTGCAAGCGACTCTAGCTATCACTATCCATAAGTGGCCGAGTGTTGCACGACAGGACAAGCTGCACGCCACTCCAGCTACCACCGTCTATAGTGACTGAGCGCGACACATCTAATGCTCTGCCCTCAACCCTGCTACCACTACCCCGAGTGGCCGGGGATGCAAGATGACTGACGACCCATCTCAACCACAAGGGAGACCCAGTCAACAGTATGCATGCAATGTAATGATGCATAGCTCCACACAAGTATCCTCGCAACACTCCCTATCCCACGGAGAGTCTTGGTCAACCAAAAGTCAACTATGCAAGGACTACTAATCCACAAGGCACTCTCTCTACCACATAAAGAGTCATACATAATTGACAGTCAACCACGCTAAGACCTCCAGTCCGTGGCGAGATACTATCGACAATCTATATAACCATACACAGATATACGATCCATAATGGATATACAATCATGCTAGGACATCCAGTCCATAACCACATACTGACAACCACACACTTATCTATGCACAGACAACTAGATCTACCATAGATGCACCACTGATACGGGTATGATATAACAATCGACTCCATAATCCAATCCATCACCTAACCCTAGTGATGTAACACAGTAACCCAATATGAGGTCACAAAGATAACCCTAACCACATGTACTTACTGAACATCCATCAGCTAACACATAATAGGGTTTGTAGTTCATATCCATGATAGATAATTAATGAGGTAACAACAATATATCTCAAAGGTCAAGGCTAAGTACAAGCACATGATAAAATAAGAGTGGAGTCAAGATAAAAGAATTCAGCATAAATCCAAATTCATGCACCAGATTCAGATCAAAACTACCTGACCAGCGTAGATATTACCCACCTGCTATGTAGCCCGGCTAGCTGTCCATGCATACGAGCCTCCATCACTAATCAAAGTCCTGAAATCAACATACAACATTGACAAGTACTATCATAAGTCCAATGATGATATCAAATCCCAAATCGAACTTACCTAGTCCAATTTCATCAACACAGCTTCCGGATAAGCTTACAAGAGTTTGATATGAACTAACCCAGCTTACCCAACGTAGTCCCTTCAATCCGAGCATAGATATCCCATCTGGAACAATCAGATTTATTCAACTGAAATCTTTGCTCAATCCAATTAAACTGAATACAATTTCCAAGACCAACGAAATGCATAAATTACTCAAAAGATCACCTAACAGCTTTACCTTGCACTACCGATTCGAATCCAGCTTCCCTGCTCAACTCTGATTTCCACGGCAGTTTCAACAGCCACAACCTTCTGCCCAAACCACCAATTGCCAATTCAACATAATTGAGCTCTCTCTCCAATTTGATACACTAAGTTCTTCATCACTCACAGCCAAAGTATAGATCAGTCCACTCACCGAAACACAACAACACAACAATTACCACTTGACAAAAAGGGTAACAAGAGCTTACCGATCAAATCTCCTCCGACAGCACCCCCCTATTTTCCGGGGCAACACCAACTCCAACACTGTGCCGATGATGAAACTATGAAAGAGGAGAGGCATTGGCGGGCTGAGCTCGAGCGTCGATGATGGCAGATCTGAGCTCGAGCGATGGTGACGACGAGTAACTCTGACCGAGCTGGCGACGGAGAGCTCCGATAGTGGTGATAAGGCAGCATCGAGCGGAGATCGGCTAGCTTGGGGTCGATGGTGGCAAATCGTCGAAAAAGGTGGGGTCCAACTCGGGAAAGTCGGCAGCAGCTGGTTCTCGCAGTAAGGAGGACTGAGCAGAGGCAATGGCGACCGGCCGCCTGCTCCAATGAAGATCTCCGATAACTCCGGAAGAGGAAGAATGATGGCGAACGCATGCGTAGCGACTGAGGAGCTCGCGGTGGTGGCTGAGGAGCTGCGGCGATGGAGAGCTCTGGTGGCGACGAGTGGGAGCTCAAGGAAGAGAAGGGAAAGGTCGATCAAGAGCAAAGGAATTGAGCGGTGAAGAAGGAAATCGCGAGATCGAGATTTGGGTATCGCGGCGTGGAATCGGGGAAAGAAAGATCGCGAAGAGAAATCACGCAAATCGGGTTTGGGTCCTTTAAGGTCGGTGGAATAGGTTCAGTCAACTCAAGTCTAACCTAGGTTTAGTCCGAGTTAACTCAAGCCGACCTAACCACCCATTCAAGCTTAAATCTTCCTCATATGGACTCCTTTTGAATCCGAAAAAATTTCAGTGAATTCCCGAGAAATTATATAAGACAATTTCTCAACTAACAAGGTTTTTTTTGTACCTTACATTCTCCCCCACTAATAAAAATTTAGTCCCCAAATTTTCGACTCATGTACGAGTATGAGATGTCACAACAACCATCTCAAGTATCCGGGGCAAAGTCACACCTCAAGTGACTAAGTGGGGTACTGAGCTCGAATATTATATTCCAACTCTTATATACACTCTCAACCAACCCATAAAAAGGTAAATAATTGTACCAGAGTGGAGCTCTATACTCGTGACCGGTGGGAGACTTTGCCAAATCCGTAAGGTAAATCATGAATCCCTATCAGAAATGATACTCAAGGATACTCCATGGATATAATTTCATCAAGCGATCCAACGAAATTCACCTTACGGCTCGGTAAAAAAATGAGTAGACTTGACTAATCGACCATCGATTACCCAAATCTCAAGTCCTTTCCGAATTCTAGATAATCTCCTAACGTTGTCCATCGTACTAAGCTACCACTTCCATCACGGTATGTAACTCTACTGGTTACTAATATTTCACCTTTACGTGTTGGCCCACCCAACATCGAACTACGAAATCAATCATCGTTTAGGCCCTGAAACCTAGTTCCATAAACTTCTGACCAAGTGATTCTCATCACCTTCTTGGTCCAACAAATCCACGGTATAGTAACGCTAGTAAGATTCTATCAACCTCTACGGTATTAACCAGATCAATCCAGGGAAACCACAACTTTCCTTAAGATTGTGACTATATCCCCAAACATATATCCTCCACAGATATGACGACAATCGATCTCACATACTCCAAGAGTACTTGATTCCTCAGATCCATGAACGACTATATCGTCGATAAGTCTAACAACATTATCAAGAGCTCATAAAGTTCATACCAAGTATGAAATGTCATCTTCTACACACCTGCATCCTTTTTACTCTAAGCTGATGATAGCTCAATCATCACACCGACAATGATAATTGTATGACACTAAGTCACTACAATATCAACCCTCCAATCGTATATCAACCCTAGGATATACACAGGTGTCCTTTAACTGATCTAAACAGATCATCTATCCCTAACGAAGGATACTCATTCTCAACTACTGTATTTCAATCATCGATAATCGATGCATAACCTTAAAGGTCTGTCTCTCTTTTAACAAAGAGTTCTGGATCCTCTCAAGAGAAATATCAGGACGGATAAATATTCCCTCCAATACCTCATATAATCGCAACTTATGTTCTTCTGATTTCCACAATGTTTAGCAACACTGATACCCATAAAATCATCTCTCGGTATGAGGTCCTCAATATCAGAACTATTCCCGAAATCACCTCAATCGCATATTCCACTTGCCTATGCAGTGGCAATCCTAGGAGTTCATCCGAAACTATATCCGAATACTCTCGAATTATATGCACATCTGAGATACATGTTATACCCTCATTTCAACAATTTAACTATCCGTAAGGATATGTTTTATAGTGAAGGTATGTCTAGCAAAGGCTAAGGGTATCCCTTGATTTCTTGGTCGTTGATCAACATCTTACTGGACGGTAGCGAACAATCACCAACACACAAGTCGATAGGAACCCTTCTAATCCTATCTAAGAATATTCTAGACCTAGCTACCTATAAACTATCAGTATCTCTCGATACATCCGCAAATAGGGTAACCTAAAGTAATACCCCGAATGACCAATTCTTCAATCTTCTATACCTCTTCTCGAGTAATCATGTAAACTCACCCAACATCTGTTCTGGATGGCTGAGCTCATGTAGCTGCAAAAGTCTGTCATGAAGGACCTGAAATCAACTGCTGAACTAAGATACAATACCCAAAATGTCTGCAATGGTGATGGTAAACATTGTTGTACTGGCAGAGAATATACAATTGGCTGTAAGGTACTAAAGAACTGTCAGCATCATAGCACGCTCCATCTCTGTGAAAGGTATAGCTGCAACCGGAGAATACGGCATAGATACGACCATCGTCATATACTCTCTCTCCTCTGTACAAATCATAACCACGCCTGGGAAGGTAATAGTTGTTGTTGTCTGGAGAGGTAACAGTTGTTGTCTGAATGTTTGAGTCTTCTGAGATGTCCTCTGCTGATAGTGCTGAGTAACTCGCTTCTCTCGGCTGGAAGTATCAAAGAGCTCCAACTATATCTGAGGTGGTAAATCGCTGCTGATGTGATAACCCAATCTTCTGTAATGATCTCGACTTTCGAGGTTGTGGATCACCCTCTCGAAAGCATCATCCATAGTCTTCAGCTGAGTCTTCAAAGTACATACTCTCCTCGTGGGTACTGGCTGCTTATAGTATAAACGGACAAAATAATCCATCGGATAGTCTGACTCTGCGTCTCGTCGTGACCCGTACTACACGCACATAATCCTTTCGAAGTCTTTCTTCTGAGTTCGCTGATAAACATGAGAAGATGTTGTCGATCTATAATCGGTCTTCTATGATCGAAAAACTCTCCAATAGTCGCTCGTGACTCATGACTCCAATCTCGCTCCTTTTATCCAACATACGGATACTTCTGATCCCAATAATTTGACTTGTAATATATGCTTATCAAATCTCCAACTCTTAAAACACCAGCTACGGAGTCATTTCTATACACATGACTCGGTCTAAGGACTTCCGGTAGAATCCGGTAGGAGATCCAAATATCCTAATCAAGATGTCAATCGATAAACCGTAGGTGACTTAAGACATGTCAATCACATTCTCGAGCTATTAGGTGGTCGTAACCCTCGCAAGTCTAACGACTCTGCATGGTACTTTCGTCACCAAACAATCACTCAACCTAAAGCTTAAGAATTCCCTGACAATGAGTCAAAGAAGATGACGTGGGAAAATACTCTCTCACAACATCACTACACCGTGGCCAAGTGATGTGTGATTTCCTGAAAGTTATTTCCTATCTCTTCCACCAAGTATCGGCTTAATCCCGATAATGGTATGCAACCAACTCCACTATCTTTGTATAACACGAGTTAAGTACTCTCAAAGTTATACAACCTAAAACGACCATCTCAGGGATCAAAATCCTTATGAATATCATCCCCTAATTTTCTACTATCTGCATCAGCAATAGTATACTCGCTTAGTCCATTACCCCTCAGGTAATAATCTGACAAGTATAATTAGTGAAAATCTTTAGGACTGTAATCTTTGATCTCCACAAGAGATGTGACTATCTAACCCCTGCTTTCCGACTCGGTATCAATCGGCTCTCAAAGGTAATTACCTTTTCGATAATAGGTACATGTCTAATAACCTCAACATGTCATTCCCATGGTCAACTCAAACCACGGTTACGAATACTAACCAACACCCTACAAGTCATCACTGTTATAAGCAACTAAATGCATAACCAACATAAGGATATGTAATAACAGTCAACATACCTTAAACCTTGTAGCTCAGAGATGTCCGCAACAGCTAGATCCCAGAACTCACAAACCAAAACCGAGTAAAGAAAAACTCGATATCCGAACGAAATAAAATTCGAAAATGGACTTCGTAACTTAGGGCTCTGATACCAATAAAATTGTCACGCTCCGAGTGTATGCCATACCGAAAAGCAAATGAACGACATCTCCCCTGTACGTGGCAACATATCTAGTTAATACAAGACCCGTAGGCCCACAACAACAACATAATAGGCAAACATGAATATACTAAACACAATGGAAACATACTGACAGATAAACAAGATACAAAGATCCAACTGTGCACTCCGGAGTGACTTGACACGACAAGAAATATAATTGAAACCACATCAAAGGCCAAATACATACAACACATCCATATATCACAAATACAGAAACAATACAGGGTAAAATCCCAAAACGATAATCTACAAGAATACAATAATACGGAATAAATATCCATCCGTTCGGTGTGAGATGGGATTAGCTGGCTGAGCTCCGAACGTCCAAGGAATCTTCTACCTGTTACCTGGGCGACAGGAAACCCAGGGTCCGAGGTGGTGAGTATAAACTCAGGGGTAATATATAGAAAGTGCATGAACAACATATAGGGATATAGAGATCTACAAGTATACATGTGAATATCTACAGGTATACAAAATATGTCCAATAGTCATACAGTCCTATCCAAATCTAATAACAAATAACCACAGTAAAGTCATACTCAATGTATATACTAAACTGATCAACTGAACATGAAGTAATGTACCAACGTACCTGATGGTCTGCAACATCATAAGCTATATCATCCTGAACAGATATATAATAACATAACCCATATAACGTATAAAGTCAATCTCACACCTGACCAACACTCAGACATATGAACAGTATATAATCACATGTAATAACATCTCGGTCCATACCACAGTATGACATGACGCTAATCAAATGCATACAACAGTCTGGACCAACACATATATCATGCTCAACACATAGCAATATATAATATGCAAATGACATGTATCATGATGTACAAGCATATGCAACAATCATAGCTCAATCAAATGCATCATCTCACAGGCATATGTAAAACATATATCAAATACACGCATACATATATATCAGCAATGCATATACATGGTCACTGTTTGCGGACCCGTCCAACCACGACCCCAGATTGGCCAGGGTGGCACGACATGACAACTATCCCGACTCCAGCCGCCACCACTCTCGAGTGACCGAGTTGGGTAGTATGAAATAGTAGCTAGCTGTCATAGAGTTATATGCTACCCTAGGGGTCCCTGCTGCAAGCAACTCTATCTACCACTACCCATGAGTGGTCGAGTGCTGCACGACAGGACAAGCTACATGCCACTCCAGCTACAACCGTCTATAGTAGCCGAGCGCGGCACATCCAATGCTCTGCCCTCAACCCTGCTACCACTACCCCGAGTGGCCGAGGAAGCAGGATGACTGACGACCCGTCTCAACCACAAGGGAGACTCAGTCAACAGTATGCATGCAATGTAATGATGCATATCTCCGCACAAGTATCCTCGCGACACTCCCTATCCCACGGGGAGTCCTAGTCAACTAAAAGTCAACTATGCAAGGACTACTAATCCACAAGGCACTCTATCTATCACACAGAAAGTCATACCCAACAGACAGTCAACCACGCTAAGACCTCTAGTCCATGGCGAGATACTATCGATAATCCATATAACCATGCACAGATATACGATCCATAATGGATATACAATCATGCTAGGACCTCCAGTTCATAACCACATACTGACAACCACACACTTATCTATGCACAGACAACTAGATCCACCATAGATGCACCACTAATACGGATATGATATAACAATCGACTCCATAATCTAATCCATCACCTAACCCTAGTGATGTAACACAATAACCCAATATGAGGTCACAAAGATAACCCTAACCACATGTACTTACTGAACATCCATCAGCTAACACATAATAGGGTTTGTAGTTCATATCCATGATAGATAATCAATGAGGTAACAACAATATATCTCAAAGATCAAGGCTAAGTACAAGCACATGATAAAATAAGAGTGGAGTCAAGGTAAAAGAATTCAGCATAAATCCAAATTCATGCACCAGATTCAGATCAAAACTACCTGACCAGCGTAGATATTACCCACCTGCTATGTAGCCCGGCTAGCTGTCCATGCATACGAGCCTCCATCACTAATCAAAGTCCTGAAATCAACATACAACATTGACAAGTACTATCATAAGTCCAATGATGATATCAAATCCCAAATCAAACTTACCTAGTCCAATTTCATCAACACAGCTTCCGGATAAGCTTACAAGAGTTTGATATGAACTAACCCAGCTTACCCAACGTAGTCCCTTCAATCCGAGCATAGATATCCCATCTGGAACAATCAGATTTATTCAATCAAAATCTTTTCTCAATCCAGTTAAACTGAATACAACCTCCAAGACCAACGAAATACAGAAATTACTCACAAGATCACCCAACAGCCTTACCTTGCACTGCCAATTCGAATCCAGCTTCCCTGCTCAACTCTGATTTCCACGGCAGTTTCAACAGCCACAACCTTCTGCCCAAACCACCAATTGCCGATTCAACATAACTGAGCTCTCGCACCAATTTGATACACTAAGTTCTTCATCACTCACAACCAAAGTATAGATCAGTCCACTCACCGGAACACAACAATATAGCAATTACCACTGAACAAAAAGGGTAACAAGAGCTTACCGATCAAATCTCCTCCAGCAGCACCCCCCTATTTTCCGGCGCAACACCAACTCCAACACCGTGCTGACGATGAAACTACGAAAGAGGAGAGGCGACGATGGGCTGAGCTCGAGCGTCGACGATGGCAGATCTGAGCTCGAGCGACGGTGACGATGAGCAACTCCGACCGGGCCGGCGACGGAGAGCTCCGACAGTGGTGATAAGGCAACATCGGGCGGAGATCGGCTAGCTTGGGGTCGACGGTGGCAAATCGTCGAAAAAGGTGGGATCCAGCTCGGGAAAGTCGACGGCAACTGGTTCTCGCGACGAGGAGGACTGAGCAGAGGCAGCGGCGACCGACCGCCTGCTCTAATGAAGATCTCCGACAACTCCGGAAGAGGAAGAATGACGGCGAACGCGTGCGCAGCGACTATACTGACTGAGGAGCTCGCGGTCGTGGTTGAGGAGCTGCGGCGATGGAGATCTTTGGTGGCGACGAGTGGGAGCTTGAGGAAGAGAAGGGAAAGGTCGATCGAGAGCATAGGAATTGAGCAATGAAGAAGAAAATCGCGAGATCGAGATTTGGGGATCGCGGCGCGGAATCGGGGAAAGAAAGATCGCGAAGAGAAATCACGCAAACCGGGTTTGGGTCCTTTAAGGTCGGTGGAATAGGTTCAGTCAACTCAAGTCTAACCTAGGTTTAATCCAAGTTAACTCAAGTCGACCTAACCACCTATTCAAGCTTAAATCTTCCTCATATGGACTCCTTTTGAATCCGAAAAAATGTCAGTGAATTCCCGAGAAATTATATAAGACAATTTCTCAACTAACAAGGTTTTTTTTTCGTACCTTATATAAGCACTTGAAGGCTAGCACGAAGGGTGAAGGAGTCGTAAAGGACTTAGATGAACCCTGAGGGCATGAGGCTAATGGAAGTGGTTTGAAGGCTTAGGTCTAGGTTAAAGTCGGTGAGTGTCAAGTATGAGGGGATCATACTTAGAGTTAAACCTTACTTTTGAGGTTTACCAGTCAACTAGTGGTATTGACCAGTCGATTGGTCAAGTGTTTGGCACTCGGAGGGCTTAGTTGACTCAGGTAATCGACTAGGGTTATGACCCAGTCGACTAATCGAGTAGTCAAGAGGCCCAACTACTGGATTATTGCTCTAGTAGTCGACTGGTGGCTTGCACTAGTCAACTAGCCACTGAGGCGATTGGCTTTAAGTGGATAGGGCATATTGTTAGGGCAATCAACCCATGAATGATGTGTTTTGATGTGTGTGAAAAAGGTTTAAGTTAGGTTGTTTTATGGATTTGATATGTGTGTTGAAGTCGTACAAGACTTAGTAATTCACACATGGATAGCTTGACAAAGCATTGGCAAGATCACCATCCCATGACTCGATCCTTGAGTCGATGAAGGATGACATTGTGAAGCCGTGCGCTTGGTGCATCCGAGGGACCGTCGGACGAGGAGCATTGGAGTGAAGCCAAGGAAGCAGACTTCAGGGCAAGACGCGAAGGATGGCTTGCAAAGTCGTGCGCTTGGTGCATCCAAGGGACGTGGTCGAACGAAGAGAGCTTTAAGGCGCAGGACTCCAAGGGAGATGAGAGTGAGTGATTGTAATCCGGGATGGGATAGCTCATAGGTGAACTTGGTCGAATGACTAAGTCAAGTGTCGGATGCTCAACCAAAGGTTGGTTTGAGGTTTTATCCGACACTAGTCGACTGCTATAGGTAGCAGTCGACTGCTCTAGTTCAATTGGACTCGATCGGTGTTCGACTGACCTAGTTCTGATCGAACATTCGACTACCAAGGAATGACAGTCGACTACCGACACCATCAGTCGACTGATGGGAAGATCAGTTGACTGATCAGGGCGAATTTGGTCACAGAAGGTTGATCAGTCGAGTGATCGCTTCGGTCACTCGACTAATGGCTCCATCAGTCGATTAATAGAAAGATCAGTCGACTGATGTGAGAGTCGTTAGTTGGAATCCAATGTGGATGAAGCCGTTGCGAGGCAACGACTACAACAGTAGTCGACTGATGGCTGCATCAATCAACTTCTCAATGTCCAATGGGAAGAATGACTTCTTCCCTATAAAAAGGGGCCTTGGGTCACTTGGGATGATATATGCTTCTTCTCTAAATATACTCCCAAGTGCCTAAACGAATTATACTCCTCTTACTTGCTTTTATTTCAATTATATTGTAAGAGAGAGTGTTCTTGTAAAGAAAGGTTTACCTCCACCTTGCTTGGTGCAAAGGAGAGAATAGTGAAGGTTTAGGCGTGATTCACCTGGAACGAATCAGGTCGTGGATTAGCGGCAAGGATCATGAACCACGTTACACATTCTTGTTAGCATTGTTCTCTCCTTTACTTTGTGTTTTGTCTTAATCTTTTGTTGGCATTTATTTTCCGCTATGCTAACCTTAATTCGTAGACGACTAAGCGACCGAATTTCATCATCTACGATAAAGAGGATATTCACCCCCCTCTAGCCGGTCATCGATCCTCCAACACACATAATATCTTGTAGTCGACTGTTAACTTATGAAAGTTGACTGTTAGTCAGGATAGTCAACTGGTTAATTAGTCAAAAAAATCTGGCGTGGATTAATCCGTTGTAAGACAACGAATAAGTGAGTAGTCGATTGATGGGTAAAGCTAGTCGACTAGTCGACAGATGCTTTAAATGGAGGCCATGGAGGAAGAAAGAAA
Organism: Wurfbainia villosa; assembly: GCA_025175895.1. Classification (NCBI taxonomy): domain Eukaryota; kingdom Viridiplantae; phylum Streptophyta; class Magnoliopsida; order Zingiberales; family Zingiberaceae; genus Wurfbainia; species Wurfbainia villosa. The sequence continues at coordinate 13,423,752 of CM045991.1, read as the reverse complement.
TGTCGGTTCTTGAGGGATTTGAAGGGGAAACGTTGTTGTGATTCCAACCCTTCAAGGCATCTTAAAGCGACCAAATCATCAAGCAATCAAAGCTCACTTTTTGTAAAGTATTTTAATTCTTTATTTTGTATTTCATTTATATTTGATTGTTTCTTGTTGTAAGCTCTTTATTGTAAGAGGGTTTTCCACCTCCAAAGTGTTTCCGAGAAGAAGAAGATTTTAGTGAGTGTGAATCACTAAAGCTCGATCGTGAAGCAAGAACTAGGTTTTCAAACCTCGTAAAATCATATGTAGTGTATGTGATTGTGTTTGTCTTGTTTTGTTTGCTATTTGTTTTCGCTATCTTGCAGACAAGCACAACGATGTGATCGAAGCTCAAAATCGACAAATGCAAATCATCTCCTCTCTAGCGATGCCATCAAGGTCCCAACAATTGGTATTATAGCGAGACCGCTCTTGAGGGACTAATCGCCGCGAGAGTATGAGATAGAGGAGTACTAGAGGACAATGGAGTTGCACAACAACAAATTCGACTATGACATCCAGATTTCTCCACCATTTGACCGAGAAGATTTTTCAATATGGAGCGCGAGGATGGAGATGTTCCTTATGATGGACATCGAGTAATGATTCGTCCTAATGGTCTGGTTCAAAGCTCCAACAAATGACAAGGGCAAGCTCATCAAGAGGAAGAGATAGACCGAAGAGCAAATCCAAGCCTTTGAGATGAATGAAAGGGTAATGAAAATCCTAGTTAATTTAATCTCTAATGACGTTTTGTGTAAATTAGATGATTATACGGATACCAAGGAGTTTTGGGAGCAAATTGAAAAAATTTCACAAAGAATCCTCACTAGCTCAAATAAATGAAGAAGAAGTTGAGGAAGAAGTGGCATCTTCCGAAAGGCTTGAGGATTCGAATGTTGAAAGATGTTCAACTTCTGAAGAAGAGGTAGAATAGTTGAAGGAAGCCTCCACATCAAGGATTGAGGGGGAGGTTAGATCTTCAATGTCGAAACAAGAAGTGGAGACCTCTACATCTAGACAAAATGAAGAACAAACCCAATATTCTCTGATAGGCAACTCAAATGCAATCATTAAAAATAAAAATCACATACTTTGCTTTCAGTCTAGTGAAAAAGGGCATTATAAGAGAAAATGACCAAAAAAATCAAGAAGGTTCAAGAGTAGCACCTAAGGTGTAGGAAAAGTCAAAGGAAACCAAAACCATGATTCGCAAAAGCAAGGGGCAAATAGTGTGCTTCCAGTGCAATCAAAAGGGTCATTACCAAAGCCAATGTCCGAGGGAGAGGCACCCAACCAAGGATAAGGTAAAGAGCTCAAGTGTAGGGAGAGCTCTAAAGCAAAACCTAAGGTGACCTTTAATAATGCAATTTCAATTATAAATGATGAAAAGCATGTTAATAATTTACTTGCAATTGTTCATGATAAAAAAATATGCGAGAAATAAATTTTACTGTTTAAGTGCTAAATATTATAATGTTAGAACTAAGAAAAATTCTAAAATTGTTAACTCTAGGACTACCCCATCTAAGAATGACAAAAATCTACGTATTAATCCAAAGAGGACTAGGCACATGCCTAGGAAGAGGAATCTCCAAAAGAAGAGTGAAAACACAAAAATTGAAAAATTAGAAGTAGAAAATCAAGCCTTAAGGTCAAAGCTTAAAAAAAATCCTCAAAAAATGGAAAATATGATTAAAGGATCAAGTATTCAAAATCTAGATTTTGGTAGGAAAGATATATTTAAGGATAAGAAAGGTTTGGATTACAAGCCTAAGTCCAAGATAGATAAGTCTACCTACCATAGTGTTTTATATAGTTATGGAAATGACCATAGGTCTAAGAAAGTCAAGGCCACAAGAGAAGTCATCTCTAGAGTTGACCTTGACAAGAGTCAAGTGACTAAGGTTTCAAAGAAACTTAGAAAAGTCACTAAGAATGTTACAAGGGAAGTTATCCCTAGAACTAATTAACCTAGATAAAACCATAATGATCAAGGCTTCCAAGCCTAAAAGGGTCATTAGAAAGATACTAAGGGAGGTTATCTCTAGTGAGTATCTTGTAAATCCAAGGAGCTCTAATAGGTATTGGATTCCTAGGAGTGTGAACCCATCACACTAAATGGATTTAGAGTATATCAAACTTGAATAGATGGGTAGTTAACCTAACCATGGTAGAGTTGACACTTTAGGACATTTTCAAGGTAATATGATACCTTAGAAATAAGATGAAAAATATATCCTAAAAGACTTTAGGATGTGCCAATGGATTTAATAAAAGATAAAAGATTGATTAAAATTGACACAAATATGTTAAAATCAAGAGTGTGCCAAATTGAGGTTTCTGCACACTTGAGGGAGTTCATAATTATGGCAAATTGACTTAATTTAGAAAATAGAAATTAAATTTAAAATTTAGGTATTTCTATACTTTTACTTTAGATATTTATCATGCCTTGTTTGTCACATGTCATGTCATGACATCATATTTCATATAATTATTTAAAATTTTATTTTTTATTTTTATTTACATCAGGTATTAAGTACGATTTCTCTTCCCTACTAGTCTTGATAGCCAGCCGACTCGGTCCCACGGCGAGCGCCACCGACTGACGAAGCTAAATCAGGGTAGCACAGGGTCAGCATACGTTGGAAACTCATGCTACACCAGGAGACCGACCATGCTGAGATGGAGGGCATCGAGCACCGCCACCTGCACAGTGCACGCTGTTGATGGACGAAATCGACCCCTGAAAATGCAGAGGGGAGTCTCGTGATTAAGCGTCGAACCATGTTTCATGATAATACTTAGATTGATTTATATCATGAGAGTGCTTAGGTTAATTTTATCATGCTATGAGCATCATTGCCAAATGCTTTTAAATTATGCAATCATATATGTCATGATCATAATTCATGCATTTTTTAAAATTGAATTTAAGGACAAATGACATTATTTGATGTCCTAGATAAAGTAATCAAATGGATATGCCTAGATAGTAATGCATGAACCCTTAGATTAGGAAAAAATCAATTCTACATTTCACAAAGACTATAAGATGATATGTGTGTGTATTGATATACCCTATACACGTGTAAGATGTTAGAAAAATGAATTAAATTCAATATGCTTGTATGGTACATCAATTGAACTTAAAACTCATTAAATCATAAGGATAAATCATGAGGAAAGCTAATGTACAAGTCATGTGCATTTAGTTCATTGACCATGATTGAAAATAAATTTTGAAAATCATTTTGAAAAATCTTGGTGAAGTCTATCTTTTGATAGCAATCACCATTGACAATATTGACACGAAGTTAGGAAAAAAATATTAAAGGTTTTAATAGTTTTGAACTTTGTATCAATCCTTCATATTAATGGATATTTTAATATAAAATTATTTTTCACCCATTGTATTCAACATTAAGTAATGTACGTATACAATTTCAAGATTTTTCGAAAATCATATAATTACTTATGATTTTTTAAAAACCAGCTTGAAAGTCTGATTTCTGCAACTGTAGAAACCAATCGATTGATTATTAATTTTAGTCAATTGTTGGTCTAATTTTGGCTAAACAAGATTTGTTTAGCTATTTATCAGTACCCCTAAGGACCCTAACCACTCATTAGCCATATAATATGCTTAAAGAAGCATTGGAAGGGTGATATTTTCATGGAAAATGATTAAAGGAGTTAATTATGATAAGAATCGAATTTTTAAGGGAGGTGAACGTTCAAGTTTAAACTTTTACCCTTATTTCCAATTATTTATATTCCCTATAGGCTTAAAAACTCTCCAAGAACATTGTTGGTGCAATTGTCAAAAGGGAGCAAGCCTTTAGGAGAAGTTTATCCATCAAGGGATGATGGATGAAGGTTAAAAAGGGAGAGAGTGAAGAGTTACTCTTCATTGATAAGGATTTTATCATAAAGGAGAATGAAGGCATTTATGTTGAATCTTGGACCAAGGGGAAAAATGAAGGTTCTCATTAGAAGATGAGACATTGAAAATCTTGATAGGCTTTTTGATGTATGCCAAAAGGGGAGAAATGAAGGGTTTAAATTAGAAAAACTTTCATTATGCTTTGGCGTAAAAAGAGTCAAGTTTGACTTATGGGTTAACCTAACTTAAAGATATTGTCAAACATCAAAAAGGAAGATATTATTGATGTAATCGGCCCAAATCATGATTGACCAGACTCGAGTGGGACTCGAGTAGTGTTTTGACATTTAACAATATGTTTAATCATATGTTGATCATATGACTAGTGGATGGTTTGAGATATTCAAAGTCATATGAGGGAGATTATTATAAGGAGATTATTGGAGTGATCAATCTCAGGTCAAGGTTGAATCTCGAATGAGACTCGAGTGGAAGTCCAAGAATGGATTCTTGGCAATAGAGAAGTTCAAGTATGAATATTTAGCAAGGAAAAGCCAAGATTGTGGTCTTAGTGTGTAAGTCTAAGGGTGTAGTCTTGGCGACGAAAGTCAAAGTATGGAGACTTAGCAATGAAAATCCTAAAGGCGCGACCTCTTGACAAAGGTAGACCCGGTAACATGACAAAGCTGACAGAAGAATTTGAAGGTTAACGCCAAGGGTGAGGAGTCGTAGACTCGAACCAAGGGTGTGACGCTAATGGAAGTGGCTTAAAGGCTTAGGTCTAGGCTAAGGGTACCCGATAGCATGATGAAGTCAATAGAATCACTTAAAGGCTAGCGCGAATTGTGAAGAAGTCATGGAGGACTCGGATGGACCCTGAGGGTGTGAGGCTGATGGAAGTACTTGAATGCTTAAGTCTTGGCTAAAGGTGAGTGTCAAGTATGAGGGGAGCATACTTAAAGTTCAACCTCACATTTGAGGTTTACCAGTCGACTGGTCAAGTATTTGACACTCGGAGGACTTAGTTGACTTGGGCAGTCGATTAGGGTTATGACCTAGTCGAGTAGTCGACTGAGGCCCAACTGCTAAACTATTGCTCTGATAGTCAATTGGTGGCTTGCAACAGTTGATCGCTAGGGTTGAGCAGTTGACTGGTCTTAAATTAATAGGACACAGAATGTCTCGTAGTTGACTGTTGGCTTATGGTAGTTGACTGATAGCTATGATAGTCGACTGTTGGGTCAGGACAGTCGATTGGTCGATCAAAAAAATTGACGTGGATTAGTTCGTTGTGAAACAATGGATAAGTGAGCAGTCAACTGATGGGTAAAGTCAGTCGACTGGTCGACAGAAAATCAGCCCAAGCGAAGCTTTAAATGGAGGCCACGGTGGAAGAAAGAAATGTCGATTCTTGAGGGATTTGAAGAGGAAATGCTACTGTGATTCCAATCCTTCAAGGCAAATAGCCAAATCATCAAGCAAGAAAATCTCACTGCTTGTAAAGTGTTTTAGTTCTTTGTTTTGTATTTGATTGTTTCTTATTGTAAGCTCTTTATTGTAAGAGGTTTCTCCACCTCTGGAGTGTTTCCGAGAAGGAGAAGGTTTTAGTGAGTGTGGATCACTAGAGTTCGGTCGTGAGTAGGAACTAGAATTTCGAACCACGTAAAATCGTGTGTAGTATTTGTGATTGTGTTTGTCTTATTTTGTTTGCTATTTGTTTCCACTGCGCTAACATATTGTAGGCAAGCACAACGACGCGATCGAGGCTCGAAATTGACGAATACTATTCATCCCCCTCTAGCGACGCCATCAAGGTCCCAACATAATCTGCCTTAAGGATTGTCGTGCAATAGGAGTGGATCTCTGAACCACGTTAAAATTTAGGTATTGTGACTGTGTATTTTGTTTATATTTGTTTCTGCTGCATATAATCTTTGTAGACAAGCATGACGTAATCGAGAGATCGAAGATTGAGTCACGGTCGCTATTCACCCCCTCCCCTCCTCTAGCATATTCTGATCCCAATAATTAGTATCAGAGCAAGCTTCTCTTCACTGGACTAACCATCGAGGGAGAAAACATTAGAGGATCCATCTAGAGCAATGAAGTTCAGTGATGGACTAGGATACGACACGTGAGTTCCACCTTCCTTCGATGGCATCGATTTCGCATATTAGAAAGGTAGAATGGAATATTTTTTCATGAATGAAATAGAAAATTGGTTCGCCTTGATTGAGAGATTCGAAACTCCTATGGACAAGAAGGGAAGAATTTTCAAAAGGAGCAAATGGATCGAGGAACAAGTCCAAAGATCAAATTCAAATGACAAGGTAACCAAAATATTAGTTAATTGGGTACCTAATGATGTTTTGTGTATGATAAAAGGAAAATTTTAATATGCTAAAAAATTATGGAGTAAGTTAGCCAAGTTCCATGAAGAACCATCCGTGACCTAAGATGATGATAAGTCCGAGGAAGAAGGCATATCATCTCAAGACCTTGAAGATTCGGAAGTTGAGAGATGCTCAACGTCTAAAGAAGAAGAGGTTATAGAAGTCTTCACCTCTATGATTGAGAGAGAGATTAGATCGTCAACATCAGAGCAAGAGAAGCCCTCCACATCTAGGAATAATGCCACCGTTGAAAGTAACTCAAATGCAATTATCAAAGATAAAGATTATATAATTTACTTTGAGTGTAGGGAGAAAGGGCACTATAAGAGTAAATGTCTAAGATTGATCAAGAAGAAGGTTCCAGTGGCACCAAAGGCCAAGGAGAAGTCCAAAGAGGTCCGAATCTCAATGCACATAGGAAAAGAGCACATAGTATGCTTCTCATGTAAGTAGAAGGGTCACTACCGAAACCAATGTCTAAGGGGAAGACATCCTCAAAAGGACAAAGAAAATAGCTCAAGTGTAAGGGGAGCTCCCAAGGAGAAATCTAAGGTATCATTTTTAAATGCAATTTCCTTATATCATGATAAAAAGTATGCTAACAATAAGCTTTATCTTTTATGTGCTCAATATCATGATAATAGGCCTAAGGATAACTTTAGGTCAACCACCACAAGAACTACACTACCTAAGGATAGGAAGGTAGAGAACAACCTAGGCAATAATCTTAAGAAAAATAGACATATGCCTAGGAAGAAGAATATTCGAAGAAATATCGAACTAACTAAATTTGAAGTATTGGAGGAGAAAAATCAAGTTTTGAGGTCAAAGCTTGATAAATTAGCGAAAACTCTTAAAAGAATGGAACATATGATTAAAGGGTCTAGTTGACAAGATCTAGATTGTAGTAGGCAAGAATCATCCAGGGACAAGAGAGGTTTGGGATACAAACCTAAGTCTAAAGAATTCATGTCATCCTATCATAATGTTCCATATAAGGAACTAATTCTAGGTCTAGGAATATCAAAGTTACAAGAGTAGTCATCCCAAGGGTTGACCTTGATAAAAATCAAGTGACTAATACTTCCAAGAAGCCTAGAAAAGTTACTAAGAAGGTTACAAAGGAAGGTATCCTTAGAGTTAACCTTAATGAGACCTCAATTATTAAGGCTTCTAAGAAGCCTAGAAGAGTCATTAGGAAAGTAGCAAAGGAGGTTATCCCTAGTAACTACCTAAAAACCCCAAGGAGCTCCAATAAGTATTAAGTTCCTAGGAGTGTGATCCTTTCACATTAGATGGATATAGGGTGTGTCAACTTAAAATGAAAAGATAGTTAACCTAACCATAATGGAGTTGACACTTTAAAATATTTTCGAGGTATAGTGATACTTTGAAAATGAATTTAGGACTATGATCTTAAAATATTTTAAGATATGCCAATAGAAATAATGAAAGGTTGAAAGTTGATCGTAATTGGTACAATTAGCTTAGAGTCAATAGTGTGCCAAGTTGAGGGTTTTTGCCACACTCGAGGGAGTTTGTTCGTTATTATGTCAAGTTTGGTATTTGACATAAGTTTAGATAATAACAATTAGATTTAAGACTTAGGTATCTCAATACCTTTATATTATAAAATTTGTCATGCTTTGTTTGTTATAATCTATGTCACAACATCATGTATCACATGATTATTTAAAATGTCATACTAATATTTAGGTTAATTTTATCATATCCTGACATCACGCATCATTGGAAATGCTTTTAGATTATGCACATCATTTTGCCATGATCATAATTCATGCATTAAGTCTATCAATTGAATTTAAGGACAAATGATATTATTTGACATCCTAGATAAAGAGATCAAATTGGATATACCTAGATAACAATGCATGATCCCTTAGTCTAGGGAAGAATAAAATTACATCTCACAAAGATTATAAGATAGCACATGTGTGTATTGAAATATTCTAGACACATTGAGATGTTAGAAAAATAAGTTAAGTTCAAAGTGCTTATATGTCGCATCAAAATAAACTCAAACTCATCAAAGCATAGAAAGAAATCATGAGGAAAACTAATGTACAAGTCATGTACACTTGACCCATTGATTATGTAGGAACGATGGTGGTCGGCTAGAGGGGGGTGAATAGTCCTCTTTCGTCGTATGAGCGGAAGTCGTTCTTAATCGTCTACAATTAACGTTAGCGCAAGCGGAAAATATAAAGCAAAGACAATTAAGAACAAACAAAAAGATAAACAATGCTAACAAGACAATATAACGTGGATCACATCCTCGTCGCTAATCCATGGTCCGATTCGTCTCCGGTGAATCACCCCGAAACCAATCCACTATTGGTCTCTCCCTTTAGCCCAAGCAAGGTGGAGGTAAATCTTTACAACTCAAGAACACTCCTTTTACAATAGATGTGAAAGAAACTAGAAGAAGAAGTCTATGCTTTGTGGGGCACTTAGTAAGATGTTTGGAGCATGAAGATTTACCCATCTACAAGCCCCCACCCTCTCTTTTTATAGAGAGGAAGTAATTCTTCCCATTGGACACTATCAGTCGACTGATGCATTCATTAGTCGACTGATGTCGACTCCAACGGCTCCTGACCAGGCCGGATTCGCGGGATCCGCGGTCGCTTTCTCCAATAGTCGGATGATCAGTCGACTGATGTCGACTTCCAGTCGAGTGACCCGCGAGCTCGACTAGCTTCTGTGCTCGTGCACAGTGCTATCAGTCGACTACTTTCCTTCAGCAATCGACTGATGTTGACTTGATTCATCAGCCACACCAGTCGATTGCCGATTGACTTGGAGCAGTCGACTGCCATGACATGGCAGTCGACTGGTACCGGGTAAAACTCAAACCTTACATCCGTTTGAGCTTTCGGTGGTCGGGTAAATCTCAACCCTTGCGGTCGAGCCTCCAACACTCAGCCATTCAGCTAAGTTCACCTAATGAGCTACTTACAATTCACTCATTCTCTCATCTCACTTGAAGTCCCTCGCCAAAGCTCTCTTCGTTCGCAGCCACGTCCCTTGGCAGCATCAAGCGCACGACTCTACAATGCTCCTTCGCATCTCTTTCCCTCGAAGTCTGCTTTCTTGGCTTCGCTTCAAGTTATCTCGTCCGGTGGTCCCTCGGTAGCATCAAGCGCATAACTCTGCAATGCTCTTTCGCTGACTCAAGCACGAGGTTGTGAGTGGTGACACTTGCTTAAGCTCCATGTGTGAATTACTAAGTCCTGTAAGACTCCAACGCACATATCAAATCCAATCATCCTAACTTAAACCCTTTGTCACACACATCAAAACCATATCACATGGATTGATTGCCCTAACAATCTCCTCCTTTTTGATGTGTGGCAATCCGTTTAAGTTAGGTAAACAAATAACAATAAGCATAAGCAAGGAAAGCATGTAAATAAAAACATGAGTATAACAACTCCCCCTTAAACATGCAACTCCCCCTTAAGACATGCTAAACTTTCCTATTAGCATGATTAACTTAAACTTCCCTATTTCTCCCCCTTTGACATCATCAAAAATATTTTCCAAATGTTATACATACATGGCATCATCTCTAAGAAGGAAAAAATACCAAAAACCAAACAAAACCTGATAAAATCAGGTTACTGTGCTCATGCATGGTACATCAGTCGACTGGTTTAGACTACCAGTCGACTGGCACACAAAATATAGGTTTTCTGATTTTTCTGGATGAAATTCAGAAAAACATTAGAAATTCCAGAAAAATCAAAAAATCGTGAAATTTTTGAAAACACATTTCTTTTAAAGTCCTTTATCAGTGAAAAATGAGTTTTCATGAAAATTACTTATATTTTCAATGATTTTCCAAAAATCCAAAAGTTTCAAAAACAATTAGTATTTTGATCAAGTTTGTATCAATTTTAACACCTAGTTTTGCATTAGATTGTTTCAAAACATGAAAGCACATATTTTAAAGTAAGAAATTGTTTTGAAAATATATGAAATATCCAACCATGATCTTTGGGCAATATGTCTATGAATTAATCATAAGTCTTCCCCATAATTGGTCTATTATTGCTATTTTGATACTTAAAATGACCATCTAAATGTCATAGGCATTAGTGGACCATTTGTATCATCCTATTATCTCACCCATACTATGTTTTCAATTAAAGTTATCCTTATGGTGAATGTGAGATGTTCCTAAAGGTATTTATGTACTTAACCTTCAAATTCATGCAATTCTACCCATGGTTAAGTATCACTCTAACATACCACATGATCATAAAAATATATATGAATTAATTTCACATTATGATCATGAAACACATGTATCAATTAATTTGTAATCATGCATTAGGTATAAAATCATGATAATAAGTCAAGTATCACCCAAAGCATGATTTTATCTATTTATGGGTGCATTATCATCACCCAACACTATCTCAAAAATTAAGTCCCGCCATCCTAAGTCAACCAAATAGTATGATATAAGTCAAGTCCACTATGGTTGACTAACCTAGGATTTTCCTAACCCTTAAGGATGGATTTAGGAACCCAATACAAGTTCTTTCCTATAGGGTTCACTAAATATTCTTTAGTGATCCATTTTCTAGCAATTGTCTTATTTTTACTTTGACCCCTAGCAATCAAACATTTATAGGCATTTTCATTTGTCTTTCCCTTATAACTTAGGTCTTTCCTATTGAAGCTTGCCCTTTGGCTCTCTATGATCATGTTTAATGTATTGGAGCCAATGGTGAATTTCTCTAGGGCTTTTGTCAAATGGTCTACCTTTTTTCTTAAAGCCCTATTTTCCTCAATGCATGCATCATTAACATCAAATGGCATATAGTTATCATGTGAGCATGCATCATCATCATTAACATTTAAACATGTTTGTCCTAATTTATTTTCTAGATCCTTAATTTGATCGAGCATGCACTTGTTCTTTTTCTTAGCTCTAAATAAATCCTTAGTAAGGCTTGAAATCATGGAAACTAATTTCTTGGGTGAGAGATTCATTATCATAGTCTTCTTGTCTTCTTCTTCGGATGAGGAGGATGATGAGCCTCCCCCTTCACTAGAGCTCTCCTCACTAGTGCTTGATTTTTCTTGCTCGGAGGAAGAGGTGTCTAGATCATCAAATGCCATTAGAGCCAAATTTGTGACAAAGACATTTTCTTCCTTTGATGATGATGAGGAGGAGGAAGGATCATCCCAAGTCCTTTCTTTGAGTGCTTTGGTCTTCCCTTTTTCTTTAGCCTTCTTCTCTTCTTCCTTTTTCTTCTTGCTCCCCTTCTTCTTTTCCTCTTTCTTCTTCCTCTCTTCTTTGCTCTTGTTCAAGAGGGGACAATCATCTCTTATATGTCCCTCTTCTTGGCAATTATAGCATATTATCTTCCTCTTGTGCCTTCTCCTATCATAAGATTTGTTGATGGAGGATGAGGAAGATGCTTCATCGGAGAAGGAGGAAATCTCTATCTTCTTCTTCTTCCCCTTGTTAGCTACCAAGGCTACTCCTCTTGATGGCTTGATACTTGATTCTTCATTTATTCCTTCAAGCCTTGTTTCATTGAGCTCCATGGTTGAGAAGAACTCCTCCAAGGTGCTCACTTCTAGTTTCTTCGACATGTAGAAAGAGTCCACCATTGAGCTCCATTTCGATGACCGAGGAAAAGCACTGATTGCTTTCATAAGCATATCCCGGTTTGAAAGTTTTTCTCCTACACTTGTTAGCCCAATTAAAATTTCTTTAAATCGAGAGTATAGTGAGGTTACCTTTTCTCCCTTTTCAAGTTTAATGTTTGTTAGTTGGGAGCGGAGGAGGTCTCTCCTTGCAAGCTTGGCCTCGGAAGTTCCTTCATGGAGTTCTATGAGTTTCTCCCACATTTCCTTAGCGCTTGCACATTCTCCAATCCGGTTCACTTCTTGTTGAGGGAGTACATTGTAGAGATGGTGCTTTGCCTTTGAGTTTGCCAAGTACTCTTCCCTTTGTCTCTTGGTCCATATTGTCTTCTCTATTTGCTCCCCATCTTCATCCCTAGGTACTTCGAAACCATTTTCCATTATTAATAGAATTTCAAAGTCAGTTTCAAAGAATACCTCTATTCTCTTCTTCCACCAAGAGAATTCTCCCTCGAACTTCGATGGGTGAATGTTAGAGTCGGTCATCCTTGATTTTGTGCTTGTTGCGACGGTTAGTCCTCGACAAGCTTCCTTGGCTCTGATACCACTTGTAGTGGTAGCCTACTAGAGGGGGGTGAATAGCCCTCTTTCATCGTATGAGCGAAAGTCATTCTTAATCATCTACAATTAATGTTAGCGCAAGCGGAAAATATAAAGCAAAGATAATTAAGAACAAACAAAAAGATAAACAATGCTAACAAGACAATATAACGTGGTTCACGGCTTCGTCGCTAATCCACGGTCCGATTCGTCTCCGGTGAATCACCCCGAAATCAATCCACTATTGGTCTCTCCCTTTAGCCCAAGCAAGGTGGAGGTAAACCTTTACAACTCAAGAACACTCCTTCTTTTACAATAGATATGAAAGAAACTAGAAGAAGGAGTCTATGCTTTGTGGGGCACTTAGTAAGATGTTTGGAGCATGAAGATTTACCCATCTACAAGCCCCCACCCTCTCTTTTTATAGAGAGGAAGCAATTCTTCCCGTTGGACACTATCAGTCGACTGATGTATTCATCAGTCGACTGATGTCGACTCCAACAGCTCCTGACCAGGCTGGATTCGTGGGATCCGTGGTCGCTTTCTCCAACAGTCGGATGATCAGTCGACTGATGTCGACTTCCAATCGAGTGACCCGTGAGCTCAACTAGATTTTGTGTCCGTGCACAATGCTATCAGTCGACTGCTTCCCTTCAGCAGTCGACTAATGTCAACTTGATTCATCAGCCACACCAGTCGATTGCCGATCGACTTGGAGCAGTCGACTACCATGACATGGCAGTCGATTGGTGTCGGGTAAAACTCAAAACTTACATCCGTTTGAGCTTCCAGCGGTCTAGTAAACCTCAACCCTTGCGGTCGAGTCTCCGACACTCAGCCATTCGGCCAAGTTCACCTAATGAGCTACTTATAATTTACTCATTTTCTCATCTCACTTGAAGTTCCTCGCCGAAGCTCTCTTCGTTCGCGGCCACGTCCCTCAGCAGCATCAAGCGCACGACTCTACAATGCTCCTTCGCATCTCTTGCCCTCGAAGTCTGCTTCCTTGGCTTTGCTTCAAGTCATCTCATCCGGTGGTCCCTCGACAGCATCAAGTGCACGGCTCTGCAATGCTCCTTCGCCGACTCAAGCACGAGGTTGTGAGTGGTGACACTTGCTTAAGCTCCATGTGCGAATTACTAAGTCCTGTAAGACTCCAACGCACATATCAAATCCAATCATCCTAACTTAAACCCTTTGCCACACACATCAAAATCATATCACATGGGTTGATTGCCCTAACAGATTATGATTGAAAATAGATTTCGAAAACACTTTTAAAATCACTTTAGAAAACCGTAGTGAAGTCTATTTGTTGATAGCAATCATCATTGATAGGATTGAAACAAAGTTGCTTAACACATTAAAGTTTTCAATGATTTTCAACTTTGTATCATTCTTACAAATTAATGGGTATTTTAACATAAAACTATTTTTTTTCTCATAGTATTTGTCATAAGTAATGCTTGTATGAAGTTTCATGATTTTTTTAAAAAATATAGAATTTCTTATGCATTCTGAAACTCATCTAAAAATCTTGATTTCCGTAAATACAAAAACCAGTCGACTGCTTTTGTAGCTAGTCGACTGGTTGTTGAAACCAATCGACTGATTAGGCTAATTTTGGTTGAACAAGATCTATTTAGTTATTTATCAGCAACCCTAGATTAGTTAACCACTCCTAACCCTCTAATATGCTTAGACAAGTATTGAAAAGGTAAGATTTTTAGTGAAAATGAATGGGAGAGTTATTTAGAGTAAAAATTAAATTTTAAGGGATGTTAAAGTTCAAATTGCTTTTATTTTTGAAGTTTTGATTTCTTATAGGCTTAAGATCTCTTCAAAGGCATTGTTAGTACAATAGTCAAAGGAGAGCAAGTTTTTAGGGGAAGTTGTCCATCAAGATACGATGGATGAATTTTTGAAAAAATTGGGAGAATGAAAAATTATCTTTCATTGTGTGATAAGGGTTTTATCACTAAGAAGATTGAAGAGTTGAAGATGAAGGAAAAGGGGGAGAATGAAGTAAAGTCAAAAAAAAGACTTTTTGATGTGTGCCAAAGGAGGAGATGAAGGGTTTAAGTTATGAAACTTTCATTATGTTTTGGTATAAGAAGAGATGAGTTGGGCTTATGGACTAGCCTAACTTAAAGATATTGTCAAATATTAAAAAGAGGAAGATTGTTGGAGAGATTATTGGTGCAATCAACCTCAAGTCAAGGTTGACCAAGCTCGAGTAGGACTCGAGTAGAGTTTTGATGTTTGACAATATAACTGGATGGTATGGGACATCCATAGTCATATGAAGTTGTTGACCGAGAAGTCAAGTAGGTCAAGGTTAACTAGAGACTTAATGAGTAAAGTTCAACTAGAAGTTAGCAAGGAAAGTCCGAGTATAAAGACTTGGCAAAGAAATTTCAAGTATAGAGACATGGCAAGGGAAAGTCAAAATATTGAGACTTGACAAGGAAAGTCTTCCATACTTGGCAATGAAAGTTTCAAAGGTGGTGCCTCTTGGCAAAGGAAGACCCGATAGCATGACAAAATCGAAGGAAGCACTTGAAGGCAAGCGTAAAGGGTGAGGAGTTATGGATTCGAATACGTCCTAAAGGCATGATGTTGATGAAAGTAGCTTGAAGGCTTAGGTCTAAAATAAGGGTAAGTGTCAAATATGAGAGGATCATACTTAATGGGTTAAACTTTAGTTTTGAGGTGTACCAGTCGACTGACGGTCTTGACCAATCGACTAGTCGAGTGGTTGGGCGATAGGAAACTTGGCCCGAGTAGTGCTTAGGAAGTCTTGAGCAGAGCTTGGAAGTCTAACCTGAGTGGGGCTCGAGACTCGGCACTCGATGCTTGAGCGACGAAGAACTGCGGAGCTCGGGCGATGTGGTGCTCAAGAAATGCTAGCACTTGGGCGATTGAGAAAACAATGCTCGAAAAAGCTTCGATGAAATAGTCAAGTGCCATGGATGGACAACTAACTGGCTAAAGCGAAGAGGGAACAACAGTACTCTAAGTCGATTGCTCAGTCGACTGGTGCTCGGGCAGCTACGGTGCTCGGAATGGGAAGCCTGGTGCTCGGGATGAGAAGCATGATTCTCAGGAAAGCTCCAATGGCATCAGTCAATTGCTATGATGAAGCAATCGACTGACTTTATCAACCATCGAATAGAAACCCATGGAATCAACTGGCAAGTCAATTGGTGGTTGAATAGTCGATTGATGGTTGTGAGCAGTCGATTGATCGACTAAAATCCGACGTGGATCCAACCATTGTGAGATAACGGTTAAATGACTAGTTGATTGGTGGGTAAAAATCAACAGACGCAGAGCTTATAAAAGGAAGATGTTGTGAAGTTCTTCAGTGTAGTTATTGGAGTCTTTAAAAAGAAAGTGTTTGGCATTTCAGATCTTTAGATGTCATTCCACATAAATCAACAAGCATTTAAGCAAAAGTAAATGTGTAAAGTGTTTTCATTTATTTTTTATTTATATTTTAATTTAGTTGTTGTATTGTCAAGCTCCAGATTGTAAGTAGGTTTTTTCCACCTTGGTGTTCATCCAAAGAAGAAGATACTGAAAACTTACAAGAAGAGTAATCCGCCTTAAACATTATCATGAAGTAGGAGTGGATCTCCGAACCACGTTAAAACCCAGGTGTTGTGACTGTGTATTTTGTTTATATTTGTTTCCGCTGCATATAATCTTTGTAAACAAGCATGACGCAATTAAGAGATCGAAGATTGAGTCACGGTCGCTATTCACCCTCTCTCTCCTCCTCTAGCGCATTCTGAAATTATTTTCAAAGAATAACACAAAATTTAAAATTAATGAAACCTTTAATGTTTTACCTTAACTTTATATCTACACAATCAATTATGATTTCTATCAACAAATAGAGTTCACTGAGCTTTTTTAAATGATTTTAAAAATATTTTTCAAATTGATCTCTAATCATAATCTATGAGTTAAGTGTACATGATCATATTAACTTACCCTATGATTGGTCAATGTAAAATTCATATGGTTTAATAATGTTTAACTCAAATATGATCGATATATTGACATCTTGAACTCAGCTCATCATCCTAACATCTCACTTATATTTCAATACATACACAAGTTATCTTATAATTATTATTATATGTGAAATGGTCCTCTATTGAGAGATCATGCATATCTATTTAGACATGCTTAATTTGAACATCCTTCCTATAATATCAAATAATATCAATTATCCTTAATTGTAGAAAATTAAATCAATGCATGTATATGAGCATGACATATCAAATACTTAGTTTTCAAAAGACAATAATACATATATTAGTGCAAAAGGCAATTCGCTCGTCCTCAGCACCCCCGTCAGTCGATCTCATAGCCAACACGAAAAAAATAAATCACGGAGAGCATATATATTGCCCAACCCAAGGCTAGTAAGGGCAAAAAATGATACATACATGCCATGGCATGACATTGTCAAAGTATACATTAGTTTAAATACAAGATTATCATGACATAATCTAATAAATATATAACCATGTATGACATGATATCATGACATTGCACTATAGCACACAAAACATGCTAATTTTAAGCAAAAGATAGTATGACAGAATAAAATTACTTAAATCTCCAATCAATACTTCATCATCTATATTATACAAAATATAAAATTTTTCATAAATTAATCAACCCTCTCGAATGTGTCAAAAATTCTAAACTTGGCACAATTTTTCCATGCTAATTTGATCAATACAAGAACTCAAATTTGTATTGGTATGCTCTAAAATCCTCTAAAATAAAATTTAGATATTCTTATTTCAAGGTAAATCTCATACTTTAAAAACACCCTAAGATGTCAACTTTATCATGATCAAATTAACTATCCTTATATTCTAAGTTGACACATCCAATACATGTTTAGTATAATGGAATTAACTTTTACGAATCCAATACTTATTGAAGTTCTTTGAATTTACTAAGTATTCACTAGAAATAATCTTCCTAATGAATTTTTTAGGTTTCTTAGAAACCTTAGTATTGTAGTTTCATCAAGGTCGATAATAGAGATGATTTCTCTTGTAATCTTGACTCTATCCTTAGACTTAGGATTGATTTTACAGTTATATGAGACTTTATAATATGAGAGCATACTTTACTTAGGCTTAGGTTTGTATCTTAAATTTTTGTTGTCTTTAGGTAGTTCTTACCTACTTAAACCTAATTTTTTTTCTTGAACCCTTTAAATATATTTTCCATGTTCCTAAGAATTTTTTCTAATTTATTAAGTCTTGATCTCAAAATTTAATTTTTCATCTTTGAATTCGCAATTTTTTTTATTTTTCATATTTACTTTGATCATTTCTCTTTCTAAGCATATGTTTACTTTTCTTAAGAGTTTTTGCCTAGATCACTCTTTACTTTCTTATCTTTAGGTAAGATTAGACCTGACCACGGTCCGGGTCCGGTCCGGGTCCGGGTCGAAACCGCCGGGTCCGGATTGACAAAATACTGACCCTTAATCAGTCCGCTCGTGGCCGGTTACGATCCAGGTTGTGGAACTGTCGGTTCCGGTCCGGGTCCGGGTCCGGGTCGGGTCCGGGTCCGATCCGGTCCGGGTCCGGGTTCGGGTCTGATTCGGTTAATCGTCGTCTTAGTTAAATAAATAAAAAATTAAAGAATGATGTAAATAATTAAAATAAAAAAAATTACACAATTAAACTTATAAAAATTCTATCAAATATTTTATTATCTCAATAAAAAATATATTACATCTTGGACTTAAATAAAAAAATCTATTACAATAAAAAAATCAAATACATTTCAATTTTCATTATATTCAATCAATTTCAGTCGTATTCGGTATTTCCTCCCGTCGTCGTAGTTCTGGATGATCCTTCTGTTTCGTCTTGATCTTCTTCGTGACTTTTAATATGTTGGGTTCGACTTGCAGCTTTTGACCAATTATTGAGTAAACATTGCGCTTCCAAATTTTCCGGCCTTATGCTAGAACGTCTTTCGTCCAATGTATTTCCTCCGATACTAAAAGTTTGTTCCACTGCAACCGTTGAAACTGGACAAGCTAGAATTTCTTTTGTCATTATAGATAAGATTGGAAATATTTGAGTTCTTTGCGACCACCATTTTAGAATGTCGAAGCTTTCTTCATCTGCATCACTAAAATCAAAAGAAGTGGTAAAATAATTCTCAAGTTCCTGACTGGAACTTGAGGATCCTCGTGGACGTTTAGTCCGTTGCCTTAATAACAATTGTGCTTTAGTGAGTTTAGAAGTAATAATATTAGTTATAGTGGATTGATGTATTTCATGTTCAATAGTTTGTTCACCATATTTAATGTTATATTCATTATAAATATCATGTAAATGAGTTTTAATATTAAACAAAATCAAAAGAATATTAGGAGCAGTTTCGGTAATAGGGCTTAAAGATTCATAATATAATGCTAACATATCTTGCAAACCATCTAATTTAAGTCTAGGATCTAAAACAAAAGCACATAAAAATATTTCAGGAATGTTTAAGAAATATTTTTCCCATTTTTCTTTCATTACATAAATACATTGAGATAAATAAGTATCATTTGATTGAATATGTTCATTAAAAATACATGCAATATTACAACAATGTGTTAAAACTAAATGTGAAGTTGGATAATAAACACCTGATAATTGGTCACTAGCATCACTAAAAACTTTTAAAATTTCACAAATACTAGTGCATATATTCCATTGATTTGAAAACAAATAAATATCACGTGATTGAACATGTTGATGAAAAAACATACATAATAAATCTTTGTATTCAAAAGTAGATAACAACAATTTATAAGTAGAATTCCAACGAGTTGGAACGTCACGTGCAAACCGTTTAGGCTTCATACCATTTATTTTACAAAATTTTCTCCATTCTTTCATAACTTGAGGATGTGTCCATAAATAATGAATTGCACTCCTAATTGGTTGAATATGTGATCCTAAATTTTTAAGTCCATCTCACACAAATTTAAAATGTGACATGTACACCTAATATGAAAAAATCTTCCACCTATAGATGGTTTACATATATCAATAAGTTCACTAATACTAGAGGTATTTGCACTAGCATTATCAAAAGAAATTGAAAAAACTTTAGAAGTTAGACCATATTCTTTTAAAATAACAAAAATAAGTTGTGAAATATTTTGTGTCGTGTGTGTTTTGTTAAAACATCTATATGCTAGTAATCTTTTTTGAATGTCCCAATTATTATCAATCCAATGACAAGTAATACTCATATATGAACAACTTTGCCAATGATCACTCCAAATATCGGAACACAAAGAAACTTTATTATTTAAACTAGAAAATTCTTTAATCAATTCTTTTTTTTGTTCTAAGACTAATTTTAAAAGTGTGCGTTTTAGAGTATTTCTTGTGATACGTTTAATAGAAGGATTTGCACTTGTAGAAAGCTAATTTTCAAAAGATAATTTATCACTAAAACTAAAAGAAAGTTGTTCAATTGCACAAAATTTAACAGTTTCTTCTCTAAATCTAGTTTCGTCAAATTTAAAGAGTTTAGATTCGTTACCCCAACCCGATTGAGAAGAGAATGTCGGAATTTGAGTTTGAGAACGATCAATACCAATTTCCACCGGATAATTTCTCTCCACATGTCGAGTAAGGGTTTTGTAACCTCCTCCTTGTTGAAATTTGTAACATTTCGAACAATATTTGCATTTTGCTTGCATATCACCTAAGGAGCGCATTTTTTTCGAAATGTTTGGTGAAGATATTGGATGCGGGGCGAGGCACTCGAGTTGGTCTTGTAGTCGTAGAACCCGCCATCGTACTGGATGTATTGCTCCTACTTTCTTGACTTTGATGATGATGACGTATTTGAAATTCATCATCAGAAATATCAAGATCATAGTCGCCGATATCGAATTGAGGTGAATCGCCGCCTTGCTCGAACTCGAACTCGGGCGGTGGTGGCATTATGCTCTTTCCCTTTCTGGCACCGGTCGCACCCTTACGACTTGATCCGGCTCCAGATATTTGTAAAAATATGACTTGAAAGTTGAGACTTGAAAGCAAATGAGGGAATGAGAATTAGAGAAGAGAAGTTGTAATTTGTGAAAAAATGAAAGGGAATGGAGGTGTATTTATAGGAAAAAAAAACATAAAAAAAAATGGCGGGTCGGTCGTTGCACAATGGCCATGAATGATCAACGGCCACGAAATCGTGGCCATCGTTTTTTTTATTTTAAAAAAAAAAATGGTGGACCCGCCGGGTTCGGGCCGGCCCGACCCGGCGGGTCGCCCGTTGCACCACAACGGCCACGAAATCGTGGTCGTTGATTATCAACGGCCACGAAATCGTGGCCGTTAATTTTTTTTTTTTTAAATCGCCGGTTCGATTTTTTTTTCGGTTCGATTTTTTAAAAAATCAGGACCGGACCGCCTAATAGCTGGTCCGATCACGGGTCCGGGTCAAACCCGTTGACCACGGTTCAATTCCGAGTCGGGTCCGGGTTTGACCCAGACCTTGGCCGGGTCTAGGTAAGATAGGCCTATCATGAAATAATCTAAGATTATCCTTGGATTCATTGTACTTTCTATTCTCATAATAATGAGTATTAAAATTATAAAATTTAATTCTAACATATTTTTTATCATGAAATAAAATAATTTCATTAAATCATAATACCTTAGATTTTATATTAAAAGTGTTTCTAAACTTGATCTTCCTCTTTTGTCCTTACTTGAGTTTCCCACCTCTAGACATTAGTTTTAGTAGTGTCTTTGTTGATTGCATGAGAAGTATGTTATGTGATTGTTGCCCTTCCACACCAAGGGTTCGACTTACTTTTGCTTCTCTAGTGTCATATGAATCTTCTTCTTTATCAATTTTAGATATTTGTTCTTATAATGTCTCTTTTTCTTATGCACAAAATATATAATATGATCTCCATTTTTTATTATATAAAATTATTATACCTTCAAAAATTGGGCTCCCTATCCTCCTCTTGCATCGGTGATGAATTTTATGGAACTTAACTAACTTACTTCATAGATCACTTGCATTTTTATATTTATCTAATTTACACAAAATTATATTAAGCACCAACTTAGTCAAAATTCTGATTACCTTTTTATTTATCGTAGATTTTTGAATTTATTTTTTTGATCCATTTTTTTTTCTTGAAAAGTCTTCCTTCCATATCCAATGGGGATTTAAATTCTTCCATCAGGATGAATCAATTTTCGATATCTATCATGGAAAAATTTCTATCCTTGATTTTTAATACTCAAAGTTTCTCATTCCAAATGATAAAGGTATTTGAATGTAGTATCCAAATTCGTCTTTGGGATATATTCCGATTTTTACTTAACTTGCTGGGTATCAAAAGGCTTGAAATATTGACTCTTTCTTCATTCTCTAGCATTAATTACACTCCCTTGATCGTTAGTATGGTGAAGAGTAGTCAAAGTTTGAAATATCGATCTATTTCGAATAAAACAGACGGATTTTTTCGTTCCGACGCGTCACCGAAATCGGCATGCCCATGAGATGCATGAACGACGGCGGCGAGACAGTGGCGGGCCTCCGCCGAATAGTGAGGTCTCGCCTGAGGTCGCGGCGACCACTAGCGGCCTCGATCACGTGGGGCTGCAGTGACCGTCGACGGCCTCACGCAAGGTCGCAGGGGTCGTCGGCGGGCTCGCGCAGAGCTGCAGTGGTCGTTGGTAGTCACACGAGGCCGAGGGCTACTCGCTTGAGGCAATAGCAGCTACAAGCGACCTCGCGCGAGGAGGCGACGGAAGTCGGTTGCCTCGCGCGGGGCATAGCAACGCGTGCGGCCTCCGTGCGGCCAAGGGGACGACGACGAGCACTTAAAAAAATAACTTTCTAAACTATAGTTTAACTATAAGTTAAATAAAATCAATTAAAATTTAATAAATTATTTTAAAATATATTTTATTAATTTATATATTATAAATAATAATTTTATTATCATTAAAATTTATTTTATTTTTAATCCTATTTAATTGAAATTAATTAAATTAAATTTATTATTATAATTAAAAAATTTTTAGTATTTTTTTAATCATTTTTTATTTTTAATCTTTAAATTAAAAATTTCGTTTTTGGTTTATATATTTTATATTAAAAATTTATCGAAATTTATCGATACGATATCGAAATCATATCGTTCGAATCACAAACTGAAATTTCAATACAGATTGAAATTTTAAACCTTGATATATTCTAATATTACTGGTTAGATATCAAAGAATTCACTGTCGTAGTTATTTTCTTTTCCTCTGGCACTAGATTTCTTTGGCGGTTAGTCTAAACGTGAACCAATTTTATTCTAACGCCACTTATTAGGACTATTAATATCGCTAAAGGAAATATTGGATGTGCAGTCTACAAAGAGTTAAGATGCAACGGAAGCCCCCGCGGGAACGACTTAGTAGCTAGTATATGCAAACATTGTATTATAGGACAACGGGTCAATCTCTCGCAAATGCGAGAGTGTCGTCCCTTCATGCGCTAGTTACTAGTCTCAAGGGTCAAAGACCTATCGTGATTTACCTTTCTTACGATGGTCTAAAGACGGACTAGTAGGGGTCGCTAGGTTGACGGATTCCAACCTTTGCATCATAAGATGCAATGGAAGAAAAAAAAATATAAAACAAAACATGATGAGTACAAAGAGATCTCGATTTTATATTATTTCAAACCTTTGATTCCTACTCAACCTAAATTACCTATTACCTTTCAACTTTCAAGCGTCACGTAACCATAATCCACTTTAACTTCTTCACTCGTTACCTTCTTATTGGACATCCGATTATCAAATGTTCAGTCGACTGTGTAACTCATTTAAACTTCTCACTCAACCATTGAAATCTCCAAATCAACCTTGGTCAATTTTTAACTCGAGATCGATTGCACTACAAATCTTTCTCTTCAATAATTTTCTCTTTTATTTATTATTTCATTTGAGTATCAAATATTGATCAAATCGAATTTGATAATAATTTTTACCTTGAGAATATTGCTACGTCATTATATCGAATTCAAATGTATTATTTAACTATTGAAATTCAATTCGAAGGCCAAAAGAGATACGTGTTTGTCGGGTAAAATCATAAGAGGAAAATGCCAAAATAAAAATAAAAATAGAAGGTGGAGGGTGTTATTAATCAAAATTTTGCAAATAAATCCTTATAGATAATTTGGTCCAAATAAATGAATACTATGACAGGGGCTATTGCATTGATTTTTTTTTTTTGGTGTTAAAGTATTCGAGTCTTCGATTCAATTAATCCTTAAAGATGATCAGTCCGATTACATGATCTTATGGGGATGCCTTTTCGATAGTTGTATCGAAAGAGGTTGGAGATCCACGATCCTATGGCATCGGATGCCTTTTCGATAGTTAAATTGCATGGAAGAGGTCGAAGCTCCTACGAATTTCCATCAACTATTTGAGTACATCATATCATGAAAGCACTCGCAGCTTGACGATCCAGTTCGGACTCTACAGTCGTATCATCTCTGAAAGACTGTTCAATGCTAAAGTCTTACTCTATCCATCGGACAAACTTATACACAGAGAATTACTCCTATGATTTTTTTTTTAAATTTATTATTAAATATTATCTCAGTAGAAGATCGAAATGTATTTTTTTATGAAATATATTTTCATTTTTACCGTTGGACAGGAGCTATTGCATTGATGGTATTGATTTGTTGGGACCTTAATTAATTAATTATATTTTTGCATCTTTATCACATGGGCAGGATGGCACTGCTAGTTCATCCTCGAGAACCATGCCAGGGCTTGCTGGATCATAGTCCATTGTTTTTATCGCAAACATCAAAATCACGATGTCATCAATATTGCAATGTATGACTTTGAAGGTATACTAATAATTGTAGAGAAGACTCCATCCATGATAATTAACAAGAAATTCAAGATAATATATATATATATATATATATCCATGATAAAAATAATAATAATATTCCGCTCGTATTTCCTTATCTTCCAAAAAAAAGTTGGGAATCTGTCCAACTAACAGTTTTCTGCCATCCGTCTCAGGGTTGCGACGAGAGGGAGGTAAATCGCGGAAAGACTATGTCCCTGGACACGGTGGCACAGGCAGAGAGGGGGTCATCTGACACCAGAGAAGATTTTAGATCCCTCATTCGGAATCGATTCCAGCTCGTTTCCAAAGTGATCATTCTGCCTTATCACTATGTCATCCCTATGGAGACCGTATTTCCTCATCTTCAATTTTACAATGATATAAAAATCGATTTCATTTGTTGATGCGGACCACTTCGATGATGCCTTTGCCTCCCAAAGTTTTGTCGGCACCCCCTCCGAAGCGACAAACAATGTTGATGCTCATGGATAATGTTAGCCCATAGATGGTATATAATAAAAAGGAAAGCCCTTTATAAATTTGTGGCAATAATGCATGAGAAAATGCAATAGAAGATAATTATAATTAACATATATATATATATGAACCAATCTATCCATTTATCCTTATGGGTAAGACAAAAGAATACGTTTCAAAAGAGAGAGGATAATTATGCCTCCAAATGATAATAAATATTTTAAGAATCCGTGTCATCCCTAATGGTAAAAAATATGCTTTGTCATTAAAAACTTTAAACGACATTAACATCAAATGTTTTATAATTGTGTCCACCAAATTTGAAGATGACGAAAACATCTACCGAGCCTATCTTGTCATAAATTAAACAACACTAACTCGATTATTTCTATATTTTTTTGCTTGAATTTAAGAGTCTCTAATAACATGCATGACATCGAATGTCTCGTGGTTCGCACATTAAGATGGTGTGTTTAGTGTCAAGGTGGGATAATTATTTAAACTAAGCCTATACGATCTATAATTAATTTAAATTATCAAGGGGTTGAATTATATGTTTTTTTTTTTGTGTTTTATAGTTTCCTATGGTTATTGTATGTAAATATTTTTTTTTTATTTCTAAAACAGCTTTAGATTTTAAAATTCATACTTTTATCATTGTAACTCTAACTCTACCTTTTGTGGTGCCAACAAAATTATTTGGTGTTTGCAAGAAAATTGCTCATTGATCTCTCCACAAATTGGACCTTTGATTCCTTGCATCATTGAGTCTTAAGAAGAAATTATGCTCTTGTTCGTAGAGACCATAGAAAGAAAAAGGATATGAACATTCTCGTACATGATTCATGTACATTTAAAGTGATTACTATTAGCGTCCGGAGTTATCCCAATTAATAAATACAAAAAGATAACTCTTAAATGAATATGAATTCATTTTCGAGGAATTCATCGTCCTGTGCTATCGATCGACTTCCTCCTTTGTACTTGTCATTTGAAATCCTGATTTATTTTCTCCACCGATAGAAACAGTCAAAAGAGACCATTAATACGGAGGTTCCAATTTTTTTTTAAGTGACTACTACCATTGTTAGCTAGGTAGATATGTTATTCCAATTTTTTTTAAGTGACTACCATTGTTAGCTAGGTAGATATGTTATTTTTCCAGTGGATATGATCAAGGATGGGCGAGCTGATCGTATCCATATACTCATTCATTTGACAACGCTAGGATATCAATTTAGAACTCCACTAAGATCAAGGGATCCCCTATTTATTGATATCCCCTTGAGGTGATCAGTTGGATAAAACAATACAAATACTGTTAGAAATAAACAAGAGTCGAATCTCATAGTGGGATATAAAATTTTCCGTCGAACACAGAAGTTAAATGATACCGGAGTAAACGTAATTACAAAATAATATACTTGTACCAAATTTAGCTTCTACATTTGATGTATTGTGAATTGCTACGCAGCAACACTATCTATCTGTATCAACAGTAAAAGACGATTACATTCGTCTCAATGTCCCTCACTATCAATTCTTTAGTAATAATAAAGAGAAATAAATCACGAAGACTATTCTTTGATCCGTTAACCAAAACAATAAAAGATTTTTGAATCCGAATAAGAATTTTAAATTTTACTATCGATTTTTATCCATTTATAATAATATTTGTACCGTTATAATCAACAATCAACGGATAATTTCGAAAGGACTAAGCTGCAGCACTATCGCACAAGTCGGGGAGGGGGGAAAGAAAAAACAATCTACAAAACGCAGCGAGCCATTCACCGCACCGTAATGGTCGTTGTTATATCTACCGAAGCTAGCAGCACGCCATGTTTAGGAAAACAACAAGAGAAAGAAGGCGAATATATGTCCCTTTTCGCACACGCACACGCACACGCACACGGCACAATTTATTATATCAGTAACATTTAACGCCGCGGAATTGTTCTCAGGCGTAGGGTGCCTTGTCGACGCCCTCCTGGGGGCGGAACCACACAGTCTGCTCCGCGTCGGAGGTGCCGCTCCCCGCGCCGACCGCCGGGCTCCCCCCGCTGCCGGCGGAGGCCGAGGCGCTGCCGTCGTCGGTGGGACCGAAGACGCCGGTGGCGGGGTGGGGGCCCCAGTACTTTTCGGAGGTGTGGGCGTCGATCACATGGTCCGGGACCACGGCGGGGCGCGCCTCCTGCTCCTCCACGTTCTTGTCGTACGACGACTGGTGTACCGCCCTGTCCCTGTGGATAAAACCAATCGCAAGCAGGAACGCGTCAGCCAGTTGTCCGTTCGCCATCTGGAGGTTGCGGAAGAGTTATCCGGTCGAGCATCATCAGTGCATCGAGCGCTTCCACAGTCAAAAAACCATCCTACGGGGACGTCGACGATGATCTCGACGGTCCGTAATCTACCACTGGGATCGTACGAAATTCTTTGGAAAAGCAAAGAATGATCTCCGAGGCACGCAGTGGATCACACAATAGCAACCCACCAACGACTGCCAGCTCCGATATCGGATATTCTTCTCTTCTTTTTTTTTTTCTTTTTTTTTTGTTTTATTTTCAAAGAAGAAAATTACTTACCGGGGAAGTAGATCCGGCAGAAGACAAGAAGAAGCATATGCAAGTGGATTTTCGATGGATCAGAATCATCAGATGCAATGCGCAGTATACGATCAAAGCAATATATCAAAACTAGAGAAAATCCGTCTCCGAGAAAAGTCTGATCTGCTCTAGTACCGATTTGATATAGAATCAAAAAAAAAAAAAAAGTGTTCTATTATTGGGCAAAACGGAAGCAGGAGAAGAAGACGGATAGTTATGAGAAAGGGAAAATAGCAGTGGATCAACTCGAGCGAGAAGTACCTGGAAGAAATCGCCGGAGGGGCGACAGCGGAGAGATGCGGAGCGGCCCAGATCTGGTGGAGGAATCGCTTCCCGTGGTCTGCAGCGACCGAGCGCCCCTTCAAGTAGGCGGCCATGCAAGGAAGTGAAGGTAGGGATGAAGGAAAGGAAGGAGGGAGCACTGGGATGGATCGCCGATGGAAGAGCAGGAGGAGGAAGGAGAAGGGGAAGGGGAAAGGGAATCTAGCGCAGCATCCGAATATGCCCCTTCTCCTGCTGTCGTAGACTATATAAAGAAGGGAGAGAGGCCAGTGGCAGTGAAACAGATAACGGTAGGCTCCGCCTCGTGCCGTCAACAACCTCGCCTAACCACTCCCTCTTAAATCAACGTCCGTCCCAAATGACAACTAACGGTCTCGTTTAAATGACGAGAATGACCTCCGAAATAGCTAAAGAACTGAAAATAAAATATTGAGCGATTTTCGGATTGATATAAAAAAAGAAACTAATATTTGGGAAGAAATCTCTTTTTTTTTTACTATTTATTTTCTTTTTAAAAAGTTATATAATAATTGAAGATAACGCTCAATAATAATAATAACTTGCCTTCCCTTTGTAGCCATCGCCCTTATAATAAGCCGCTAATCGTTGTTTATCTTTATCACAGTTCAGGGACTAGCATTTTCCGTTACATCGTAAGGATTCATATTGCATTTTTTTATCACAACGCACATTTTCCTGTTTTCAATCCTTCGAAATTGAGATAGATTTCTAAGAAGTTAGGAATCTGTTCAACTAGTAGATTTCTGTCATTCGTTTTAAGATTGCGACGAGAGAGAGAGTAAATCACGAGGAAGACTTTGTCTCTAGACACGGTGACAAAACAGAGAAAGGGATCATCTAACATCATGAGGAATTTTAGACCCCTCATTCGGAATTGATCCCAGCCTATTTCCAAAGTGATCACCCTGTCTTACTATCACATCATCCGCGTGGAGATAAGGAGATAGATTTCGAACCACAGTACAACGCCGAAAAAATATACATGATATAAGTATCTAATTTTTTTTAAATAAAAATTGATCTCTTGAGATGTTGAATATGAGACAATTCAATTTGTACTGTTTGATTTATCTTCTTTATTAGTAGAATAATATGAGGGGATCATTAATATAATGATTTTCAGCCAGAACCTCGTGTGACTTTGAGACAAAGGAAACGTTGTCATAGTTATTATAGCTAAAATAATAACTGTTTTAATTTAAAACAGTTAAAATAATAATTTTGATCATGTTTGGATGATTTTAATTGCTTTGAAAATTTTGATTAAATTGGTAAAATGTATTTTGGGCTATCAGTGCTTTCTAATTTTAATCGACAATTTATCAAACAGCATTATACTTTCATATTTACCAAATAGCGTACTTAATTCCCTTTTTACCCCTCCCGTCAAACAGATCTACATCACAATGAAATTTCCAAACGTGATGCTGAGAATTCAAATTCCAGTACTCAGTTGTATTGCAATTCCAGCACCACCATCGTGGTACTGGAATTTGCAATCCCAGCACCACAGTAGTACTGGAATTGCACCACCACAGTGGTGTTGGAAATTCAAATCTCACCACCACAGTGGTGTTGGGATTGCACTATCACTGTGATGTTGGGAATTCAAATCTCAGCACCACAATGATGTTAGGATTTGTAATTCCATCATCACAATGGTATAGATTTTTTTGACAGAAGGGGTAAAAAGGAAATTAAATGTGCTATTCGGTAAATATGAAAGTATAAGGTACTGTTTAGGTATTTCTAAATTTTACGTGCGCTGTTTGTTAAATCGTCGAATTTTAATTAAATTGAAGCGATTTTGTTTTGGCTATAGTTACTAGACTATAACTTATTTTAGATTTGTAAGAGTTGCAATGATAATTATTACTTCGATTTTGACCGTTAAAGATGATTTTAATTAAATTTGAATAATTTTTACTGAGTTAGTAAAAAGAAATATTTTAATATAAAAACACCCTAAATATAATAATATTGACTGAATTAAAATAAAAAAAATAATCAATTTATGTTAACTCATTGTATCAAATCGTATAACTATTGATGTAAAAAAGTGATTTTTTTCGTTTTTAATATTTTTGTTAGTCGATTTGACAGTTAATACGAAAGAGATAAATCATGAAAAATAAATTATCTAATTAAAAATTGAATTTCAGTGTGTTTGATTGGGGGTCATCTGTGATTATTTTAATCATGTGATTACTAAGTAATCACATAACTAAAATTATGGAGAATAAAATATAATTTAATATTGTTTGGTTTAATCTTAGGTAATGAGACAACTTTTTTTGTTTGAAGGTTTTAATGTATTATTTACTGTAATATTTATAATTTTATCTCCAATCAAGTACATGGTGGTCGATCGACGATCGGCGGCGACGGTCGATCGACGACGGCGATGACTGGTCGACGATCGACGGCGACAGTCGACTGATGATCGACGATGACGACGATGGTTGTTTTTTTTTTACTATTTTTTTTCTTAGCACCATTTTTTTTCGACATACCGTCAAAATTAGGAGGTAAGAGGATTAAAACTAAGTTTCCTTGACATATCAAAAATTTATATTGTAAGATCTTTCAGTCTATATCAAATTTTCAGAATTTGAACTCCTCTAGATCCATCAATGGGTTTCGGTCAAAATCCATTGATGGATCTATTCACCTCTTCTTCGATCTAATCCAAGTCCATTGAGTTTGGGTAGAGCTCTTCTGTGTATCCGTGATTAAAATTTCTGATATTCAAAGTTTTATTAGGTATTTACAATAATATTTCAAAAATCAGACCGATATAAATTAGAAATCAAATAAAAAAAATGGTACTGAAAATTATATTCCCAGAAATATAGTGGTCTTGGAATTTGAATTTCTAACACCACATTTAGATGGTTCGAGATTTTCAATTGTGGTTTGGATACATATAATTATGAACATTAAATACACATTTGACAGGAGGGGTAAAAAAAATGAGATGCATCTTTTAATAAATATGAAAGTATGAGACGTTGTTTGAGCAATTTTAAACTTCACATGTGTTGTTTGATAAATCACCAAAGAAACATAAATGAATCCCACAATTTCTCTCTCTTCATCTAGCGCTGCTGCTACAGTTCATCTGTAGTAAACCTTGTTCCGGGTAATGCGGTGACACCTCTGCTGGCAAGGTAATCTGCAACATTCTGAACATTATAGATGAATTTAGTAAAACTGGTATTAGTTAATCTACCAACCATCATTCTAGTAATCAAAAGATTACTAGAGTCTCCCTATCATTCTTGATACCCATGAGTTTGAACGGATATCTCAATATGATTGGCAAAA